>OX352733.1:13675000-14996250 GCA_947095525.1 Trisateles emortualis | reverse complement strand
GAAATAATGTTCTCCATCCCTTGTGACCACTTTGATGGAATCCGGGAACACAAGACTGTTGGTTTTGGCCAGCTCAGTGACATCAGCCCATCGGATCTTGATAGAGGTCTTGCGTCCAAATATGTATGAATAGAAGCACATGTAGTGTACTGAAAGGTACATCCACCCTTGCCTGGGCATTTTGCCTTTCCAGTAACTGTAATACAGATAAATTAATAATAATTCTGTCAATTAAGATAGTATTTTCATTTATGTATTTGTACATTACATGTATTTGTGTGTTACATGTTTTTATTTATGTATTCACATGATTTAAGCAGTGAGTTGACATATTGCATTATGTATTGTTTTTATTATATAAAACTTTAACAAACATTGTGAGTACTTTTATACAAGCCGTAATCCCTTTTACTTATTTTAAGAAAAAAATACGACATACTGTTTTGTAATTACAATGTAATTGGAATGGATACTAAATACGAATTGTATCCATTCCAATTTTAAAATGATACCGTAATCATTTTGCAAATATGCAAACAATGCTCTGAATTCAAACGGAGTCAATAGCTTTCTTATACAACAAAAGAAAGATTCATAAAATAAAACAGTCCTATACATTATATATTCGACTGTGGGTGCTTACGAGCGTGTATATTATGTAGGTAGTAAAGAACATCGCGTGAGTAAAAGTCTTTGTTAACGCGATGTGACATCGCTTTATTCGGGCACATAGGGTGAATCACCCAAACACAGACGATGTTATAAATTGATTACATTGCTAATTCCGAACTAATTAACGGGACTTACCTACAGGAGTAATAACACACGAGTTTTTCATCTTTGGGCATCCGAAATCTTTCGTGAAATTCATAATCCACGTTTTTGTATGTGATGGTATCTTCATCTAAATAACACAGGAAAATAATTATTTAAATTTTGTCAATAGACCAATGCAACTGTTAAAAATATATTATTGAAATAGAACCACTTTAAACAGGCAGAGCGCACTAAAAATGAGTAAGTCTGACTGGGGAAGGACCGCCACCTTACAGACGACCACAGCCAAATAACTACAGACAGTGGTGTAGTTATGTTCCTGTGCAGAAGTATAGGTTTCCTATTGTCAGGAATACTCCATCATAAAACCCTGGTGTTAAAATTTTTTGGATAGGTAACACACAATCATACTCCAGGTATTGCGAATTCATAGACTATGATATAGCATTAAACTTATAGCTTGTTTGATAGGTACTTAACTAGTACACAAAAAAACAATAGTGTTTAGTATTATTTTATAGTTAAAAAAACGTAATTCTTCAAAAGTTAACAACAGATCATGGGAAGTAATTAAAAAACTATTTATTGGTTTACTAAAAAGTCATCCTCTTTCAGGGTTTATGGGCACATTTGACAAATTGGCTACAATGCTATTTGCCTGACAGGAATAATAGAGATTGATTAGAATAGTTGCGATTGACAGAAACACAACAGTGAAAGCTAAGAAGAACTGTGGCATTCTATTCTATCCAAAATTAAAAATAATAAGAAAAAATATATAAACATGTATTATCACCAACATTTCATATTACTAAAAACATTTAATTTCAAAGACTTAGTGAGTGTTTACATACAAATATAGTATTTTTTTAAATTTATGGACATTACCTATAGTACATGCATATAGCCTAGTAAGCTAAAAAGTGGTCTATCCAAAAGTTCTGACTAGTTTTTTTGCATTGGAAAGGGGTAAACAAACAAATGGCACCCCTGATGGTAAACAATTACTATATATAGCCTATGAACTATTGCAACACCAGGAGTATTACTGACGCATCACCAACACTTGAAGAACCCCATGCTACGGAAAATCTTAACAGGAAGCTATTTCACAATTTAAAACCATACATGGAAAGAAATTGCTTTAACCTATGCAGATAGGTACAGTTTGACAATTTTATTTGTGTTCTAAGATGTAAGAATGTACAATAACACAATAATATTATCGTCATCATTATCTTTTAGCCTAAAAGGTGTTCTCTGCTGGATATAGCCATAAGTTAATATATAATTAAGTGAAATTTACCTTCAGTAAAGTTTTCTTGCTCAGTAGCAATGATCGAGTTTATTTTGCAGCAAACAAATGCAGTAACTTCTTCTTCAGTGTCAAATGAATGAAGAGTTGGGCACACATTGTCAAACAACCATTGCCAGTCCTGACGTATCTCTGGTTCGGTTAACGCAGTTGCTATTACTACAAAATTAATATAAAACATTAATCAATACATATGTATATAATTGCTTGTGCTGACGATTGATCTAATCTCTACCAGCCAACCTTAGGATACATGAACACAGAGTCTAAACTGCCGGGAGCTACAAACTTGAAGTTTTGCACAAAGGTTCCTTATAATTATGGCGAAAGTGAACAATAGGAAGAGATTCCTGGAAATTTAACCCCTAAAGGGTTTAAAATAGGGGATAAAAGGAAGTCTGTCATTTATAAAGAAAGAGTCATGAGTCAAGAGTTAAAATAACTGTACATATATCTAAGACCTAAGTATTGTTAGCCCAAAAATGGTCGAAAAACGAACTAAATTGAAACTAAAAAAAAAAATTAAGCTAAACCTGTGTGAAGCCAGGGTGGGCCGCTAGTAAATTACATTATAACCAATTTAATTAGTTATGTACTTTTTATTATATCTATAAACAAAAGCATATACTGGCTGAAATGTAGACACTATATTTCAATCAAACCACTGGGACTACAAACATTAAATTTTGACAGTTGGGAAACCTTTTGTATGTAAGTATAGGAGATACGAATTTTGAAAAATTATTTTGTTATCTACTTACCATAATAGATTTCCGAATTTGGTGTCTGATGTAAAATCCTGTAGGGCGCTGGTTTTGTATCTCGAACGCTATCCAAAGTACCCACAATAAGCGAAGACAGACCTTTTGATTTGCCATGCCCTTTTCTTCTTTGTAGGACAAAATATAATGTAGTTTCATCAGTGTCCCTATGGTAAAAGAAACCAATATATAAACATAATTTCACAAGCAAAAATATAATAGATAAGCATTATGCAGCCATCGTAAATATAATTACCACAACGCAGTTTTAAGGAAAATTTCTTGAGGTTTAACCCACATTTCGATACTTAGGAAAAAGGAATAATGGTCGATAATTAATTTTCGTTAAACACAAACATATTCCTAATTATCAGAAATTCTTTAAATACGGAAAATCGGAACCAGAACAAAACACATCAACAACAATTGCCTTTTGACTTTGAAGTTTCTTTTCTATACTGACTTTTTTTACGTTAATAGTGTCAGTTGCTATGTTTCAAACTTGAAACCCAACATTTTGGAAAAATGTAGTGTTAAAAGGAAAAATAGGCGCCAGGTTGTGTCACAAACTAGGTTGTGGTATATAATGGAATGAGGTATTGTATTCATTTAGATTGATTAAAAGATAAAAACAGTCTCTAGATAGCACTGCATAACTTTGGCTAGAAGCTTGTCACTGCATTTACTTTTGACGAAGATTTTTTTATTTACTTTAGAAACCCTAACGGATAAAATGTAAATAACTTAGTTTTCTCCTGGCTTAATTAAGTACCAATTCAGTTATTCAGTAACCAACAAAAAAAATAACAAAAGGGTGCAGAAATCAGAACCAGACACTATAAAGTGAAAAATAATTTTATTACAGAATACAGACTGAAGTTGCTACTAAGTCAAATAGGTGGCGGAAGTGGACCGGGTGCCCTTTATATTTTTGAAATTTGAATTTTTAAAACTCTCAAAGATAAAAAGGAAGTTGAAATAAAAGCTAGTTATTGGGTTTGACAGAATTTATTTAATGAGGTTTATAGAATATTATGAACTATAATGATGTATTTAAAAAATGGGTCAGCAACACGTAAATAATACTTCTGGTATTGCAAGCAAGCGTCCATAGGCTACGGTAACTGCTTAACATCAGGCAGGCCGTATGTTTGTCTGCCACCCAGAAAAATAAAATATAAAAACATTAAATATAGATAAGTTATAAGTATTAAAAATAATCATAAATAATTTTGAAACAAAAATTTGATAGTACCTACAAGACAAAACAGTATCTAATGGTAAATTTTGAAAGGGTTAACGAATTACAATAGAAAGAAACTAATGATGATGTTCTTTTTCAGCACTCTTCCGTTGACTTTCTGCCCAACTACGTTGGTTTGCCTCTGAGTTAGCAAGAACGTGTATTTTATAAAAAGCCCAGAAACCGACTACCCACCCACATGGATAATACATCCAAATCCAATTATTTTTAAAGTAGTAAAACAATGGAAATTGGGCTATTTTAGCAGAGAACGTATAAGGAAATTTCATGTGACGACCGGACTTCCTGGAAGCAAATAATATAGGTAGTTAAAAATAAAGTAGGTACTTTATCATTTATTCAGTACTACTTATTAAGTTGAGAGTACCCTAGCGCAACGAGGTAAATAGCTCGCCTGTTCGTCTAGTAGTTAGTGACTCTGGCGCCTAAGTTCTTTTGTGTGAGCACGATTCTTTGATTTATTTTTATAAGTATAAAATATAAAGTAGGTATGTTTAACAGTAAACTGGTTGCCTCAGTACAGGCTCTGCCTAGTTTGAAATCAGGAGGCCATGTGTGTGTTTTCCTTACATATTATTATTGTTCTCTTTTATACAGGCATGTTCCTAATATTTAAAAAGCATATCCGAGCATGGCTTTCGCGGTAACACTGCCAGTCCAAGTCCAAGTCACATCATGTACCAATTCATATTGTATAATGTGGTATAATTAGGTAAGCATAATATTATTATAATAAAATATTATTTGATATTTTAAATTAAGTACCTACCCCGCTGAAATTCCAGCTCCCCGAAATATATTCTCAAACTGTTGGTATACTATCCTTAAGGTTTTTGGATAGACCATTTTTCTTCAATTTACCTAACTATAGGTATGCAACTATAAGATTACAATAAAACTACAATGACGTTTCTATTTAGGTGCTGTCATTACTTATAACTTTTTAATATTTTTTTACTAAAAATACAGCCTCCTTTTTTATTTTATCTGTTATGGATATAGCTTAGCTATATAGCATATTGAAGAAAAGAAGAGTGAATTAATAGAGAGTTTGCTTGTTTGCGCACATACTTGTGCACTATAATCTACTTAATAATATATAATCTATGTATATTATTATTAACATTATAAATGAGAATGTATGCATGGATGGTTAAGTGTTTGATTCTCAATCACGCCAAAACGCCAGCATAGATTTGGTAGATTATTGCCTGGAATAGCACATATTTATTTCGAAAAAACAAACACTGTTGAGATAGTACGCGCAGGCGAAGCCGCAGGAGGAATTTATATATTTATAAATGCTGTATTGTAACCTTAGAATGATTTCTAACTTTGGAGTCCCGTCGCTCGTTTTCCTCTTAACTCTCTCTGTTCTTTCTCTCCGGTATGATGGGCGACTGGAGCCTGGTTATTTTAAACTTGTTTTAAAAACATTGACAATGAGTTTGCTTTTTCTTTTGGATTCCAAAGCGCAGGCTTTGTATTACGCGGTACGCCCGTTCACTTCCCTTTCATCAGGCATTAAATACTTTTTGAAACAAATATCAGTTCAATAATGTGCGGAAATTCAATAAATGAAACTTGTAAAATACCACCATAACAACTTGTAAAATACTGGTCATACGGCTCCCCCTCAAAATAATTCCACATTTCATTCAAAATTATATATTGCATAATATATTCGATCTGTGGTAGGTACTTTTCAATTTCTTAACGAAATTATATCTGTCAAAGATATCTTTTTCCTTCCTTCATTTCATTCATCGCCCCTTCAATAATTCAATCTTGAGATTCTATGCTCGAGATCCTCGTGAAAAAGCAGCCTATTTTGCTTGTATTCAACGGGATAATAATATTAGATTTCCTAATTGAAATGTGTGACAACGAAAAAGAAGAAGCAGCGAATTTGGTATGTTATCATAAAGACTTGTTATGAAACTAATACGTGAACATATTTATTACATACAAAAACTACATTTAATTTATTATTCAATAAGTGTAATTATTTTTAGAAAGAAGAATTCGAATGGGTTCTCCGGGAAGAGGTTCATGCGATATTACACCAACTGCATTCTGTTTTAGTAGTAAGTGCCACAAAAAACCTCGAAATATTTTTCAAAGATGTTAAGTTTATGTTTGTTATTTTGTTTTACAACTAAATTTGCATTTTAGGAGTGCGCTCACAGATTTCCCGTACCCTTGTACGGCAATGAGGGTCAGAAACAAGATAAATTCATTTTGACATCACAGCCTGAACAACTAAAATGTATTGTTACCCTAACTGGAGACAGTATAACACATGCAGTAAGTATGCAATTCGAACTGTTTCTTATTTGTATTTATCTGAATTATTTTATTAATATGTCTTATTTGTATGACAGTATTTTTATAAGACATGTAATATTAAATATATGTAAAAATGAAGACACAATTTGGAAAAAAATACCTATCTATTACACAATAATTTTATAACGGACAGTTATTATATACATCTACCTGTTACCAGCTATAATCTATTGCAATGCCAAATTTCATCCAGATCCGTAGCAGTTTTTATGTGAAAGAGTAACAAATATCCATACATCTATCCTAACAAACTTTCACATTTATAATATTATTAGGATTAATAACTTTGGTTTTTAAATCTATTCCCAGGATATAAGCTTTAAGGTATTACGGCAAATGCATACCATATGTCGCACATCTATCAACCAGGATGGTCCTTGGAAGCTGCAACAGATTCAAGATGCAGCTAATCACTTACAACAGGCTATTGGTTATATTGATAATGTGGATAAACATTATGTTTTCAGGTTAGTATTATGTTTGAAGAATTTGTTAAGACTATGTATTAGTAACATGCTGTGTTTTTTATATATACTTCTTTGGTGGCAAATAAGCATATGGCCCGCCCAATGTTAGGTTTACTTGTGTGTTGCCAACCCATTTTTTACACCAGTAGGTACTTCTAGAGTATCCCTGGCATAGAAAATTTTCATATAGAAAAGTTTTTTTTTCAAAACATATCCATGCACACAGGAACACAATCACTGTGTGTAGTCATTAGGCTGTGATCTTCTGTAAGGTAAGGTCCTTCTTCCTTTCTTCTCCTTTGTACTTGCTCGCTAGTATGGTGCCCTACCTCTCTTAAACTACAGCTGTCTTGCATAGAGAAAAAAAAAATTGATAGCTTGCTCCTCGTAAGGTGGACACACCCCTACACTAAGTGTAGAGCAAGTAGAGGTATAGGTAGGTACTGTAGTATTTCCAATATTCAAAAATGTATAAATTCTACAAAGTGAAATTCACATTGTTACTGCCACTTGGGATTGAACTTGCACTTCATGTGTACAAATCGGTTTCTTTTTTTTACTTAGCTACCACCACTTTTTGTAACAATGGCAACATACATATATTATTTTAAAATATGTTTGCTTGAGTGAATTATCATAAAAGGTATACAGTTTCAACCTTCAGACTTATGAATGGCCTCAAGATAATTCTTGTAGAAGTACTCAAGGTCATGTTTATTTTCTTCACAGCATTTTATTTACGTTATGTAACATGTGATTAGAAGCATGTGACAAATTAGCACATTGCATTTTAGTTGTGTTGAGTTGAATAAGTGGTGATTATCATGGTTATGAATAAGTTATTTTAAATTAGAAAATATATATTAGGTACATCATACTTAACAAACATTATCTCATTGGTCTAGTGGTGGTTGAGTACCCTAGCCTGATCACGATCTTCCGTGTTCGATTCACAGGTTAAATAGATTCCTTTCAAGAATCCATAGTGTAATAAAGAATCTCACTATAAAATGAGGACACTGCCTTAAAATTTGTCAAAATAAATACCTACCATTTAGGACCAATTCAGTCAGCATATAAGTACGGGAGGTAACGTAGCGAGCAAGACGCCTGCGACCGGTGGCTTTCGAATTTCTAAAACAGACGATGTGCAAGCGCCCTGGTCATGGGCGGTAGGTATTTATTTTGACATAATGTGACAGTGTCCTCTTATCTTATCTTATCTTGTGACGGGGCTGTCCTTGCGGCCAGCGCACTTCGACCCTTGGGGTCTTTTGTGCATGCCCCTACCTTACCTCTCACCCTACGTCTTGGTCCCTGAATACTTCCTGCATGAGTTTCAGTATATCCTTGACGGGGGCGCGCCTGTAGTCCTCTGGTTCCGGGTATGCCAGTCCCAGAAGGCTCATTCTTCTTGAGGCCAACGCATGGCACGTGCATAGCAGGTGCCGCATTGACTCCTCTTCTTCACCACAGGTCCTGCATGTCGGGCTATTTGACAGGCCCATTTTGTGGAGAAGCTTGTTTGTAGGGTAGTGACCCGTGAAGGCACTGGTCACTGCCCTCATTTGTGTTCTGCTGTACTTCCAGAGTTTGTTTGTCCAGCCTTTTTCCACTTGCCTTAGGAATTCTTTCGCATGGCTTTGGCCTTCAGTGTTTTGCCAGTACTCGCCATGCTTTTTGGTAGCTATTTGTATTAGAGATTGCATGACCACCGTTTGTGCCAGGTTTATGAACGGCTCTGGGCCGCACATAGGCGATTCCGATCCTCTTCGTGCTAGGGCATCGGCTTCCTCGTTACCTTCGACGCCTTCGTGGCCGGGTACCCAGACTAGTTTTACACTATTGTGTCTCCCTAGTCTGTTCAGGGTTTTGGCGCAGTCTAGTACTATTGCAGACTGCACCTTGTAGGACGTCAGTGCTTTTAGTGCTGCCTGACTGTCACTCGCTATGTAGATGGAGTGGTTCTTCGTTTCTCTACCTAGCAGTTCTTGAGTTCTTGGCTGCTATCGCGTATGTCTCCGCTTGGAAGACTGTTGCTAGCTTGCCCATGCTCACACTAAGGCTGCAGGTCTTATTGTATATTCCTGCGCCCGTTCCTGATTCCATTTTGTATCCGTCTGTGTACCATATCTGGCTGTTATCCTTTTGGGGTATCAAGCCAGCTTTCCATTCCTCTCTGCTTGGTATATGCATTGAGTATTGTCTTGTGAGACCATACCTAGCCTGTATTTTGTCGCATCCCATCTCCATGATGCCATCCAGGTGTTGTATAGTTTCCGTTCTCATGTGTATTGACCTTTGCAAGGAAGTTTTCCAGTGACCGTTTATGATTAGTCTATGGATTGCTTTCCTTGCCTCCATTTGTACCACTATGTGGATCGGTGTGAGACCGAGTAGAACTTCCATTGCCGCTGTGTGTCCTCACTTTATAGAGATACTCTTTCTTACACTATGGTATAACATACATAAAATATGCACGAAAAGAAAAGAAAATATGCAAGTCGAGATTCTAGCACTGGGGAACAGTTAGTTTGTTATATAAGTCTGAAGGAGTGCCTTTTTAATCGATTTGTCGTCGAAACTGAAAATATACCCTACGAGTAAGAAGAGAATCTAGTAGGGTCAAACTAAATCATTGCTATTATCTATGTTACCTACCTAAATATTGATAACTGTTAATTATCCATTTGACCTGGTTTTTAGGTGATTTATTAATATTTCGGTACGCTCAATTCAAGTTTATTAATATCACGCTTCGGTACACATTCTCAAGTTACGCTCCATCAAACATGTAGCTATTATTTTTATTAATATAAAGGAAAAAGATGAAAGAAAAGTATTTATTGTTGATGACACATACTTACATTTTGTATAGTTGTACCTATCAACAATAGGGTATAAAAAAAATGATTATAAAAAAAGTGTATTTCACATAGCATGGGTACTGTAGCATTTAACATTTTACGATAAATATGAAAGAAAATGATTGAATCAAACCCTAACTAATTAGCAAATTGAATGATAATATTAATCATCTATCATTTTCATTGAAATTTTCCTTCAAATTTCAAACATCACAGTACCCATGCTATGTGAAATATAATAAACAGTGCTGGTTTTCTTAGTGTGTTGATGTAAGGTTTTTTTGTTTCAGATCGTCCGAAGAAGTATTACACATAATTCAGTGTTTGATTGGTTCACTACAGAGAGCACGCACTGCCTTAGTATTACCTAAGAAGAAAGCCATTGATGAGCTTATGAAGAGTAGAAATATGGTAACTCACTTATCTAAAATATTAATAAAAGTACTCCTTTTTGAGCATACTGTGCGCGCAGATGAGATTTGGCATAGTTTAACTTTATTTACTAGATTTTGCCCGCGCGTAGGTACAATCCCACGGAAACACTTTTTTTTAAAGAAACCTTCACTGCAGTCTATCCTGTGGGGGACTATACAAACATACAATACAATTAACGGACACAAGAGACCCGCAGACTCGGATTACTCAATTATTTTTCCCGTGTGGGGATTGAACCCACAACAAGCCCCGCAGTGGTAAATGGCGAGGTAACCATATAAGCCACTAAAACAACCGTGCTCTCATTGCACTGATTTTTCGGGATAAAAAGTAGCCTATGTGCTATTCCAGACTATAATTTATTTCTGTGTTAAATTTCATCCAGATCCGTTTAGCGTGATTGAGTACAAAACATCCATCCATCTTTCCAAACTTTCGCATTTACAATGTTAGTATAGATTCGTTGCGTGAATTACGTTTGAATTTCGACCACTTGACGACTACCATCAATTGACTGAACTGTAGGAAGGTACCAATATATTTAAAAAAAATTGCAATCAATATTTTTTATACACATGTTTTCAGAAAGCCCTATCTCCAAATCTACCCGAAGACTTAGCAATATCATTCTACATCCAGTCCCACAAACTTATATTTGTTGCATACCAACTCAGTTCGGTACACGGTACGATGCGCATTGATTCCTGTCAGGCGGACTGCGCAGTGCCATGGCTCAGCGACGTGTTATTTATGCTGACGGCCGCACTCCATATGTGTCAACAACTTAAGGATAAGGTATGTTCCTAAATCAATATTTATCAGGTATTTCTTTATTTGCACTATAGTGGTTAACACACCTTGTATGTACAGTTACTAATAATAAAATCTTACTATGGATATCTTAAATCATATTATTTGCCCCAGCAACGAATACAATCTATATATACAATAAAAATTAATCCTTTTCCCTCGGTCACGTTGTATCTTGAGAACGACCACCAATTACATTTATCTTTTTTTTAAATTTCCTAATACTTAAGAGAAGGTTCTTATGGAAAAAGAAAATTTAAAAATGGCGCAGAAAATAATTTAACTGTCAATAAAAATATCTCAAATATAAAATTTTTGTGTGATGATCACGATTATTTGTTCTGTGACTGGATTAAGGTATATGTATATTTAAAAATATATAAGACACTTGGGGTGGATGTGATTGACAATGTGCCCCTATTGAAATATTTTTGTTTGTGACTGTATAGTAACCGGTAAAATACTTAAAGGTTCGAAAGAATTGCGCGTATGTACGCAGTCTTCACGCAAGTGCGCGTAGATTAGGTATATGCGTGTGAATATGAAGATGCGCGAACCGAACAATCAATTGTTTAGGATTTATACCCATACTAGCTGTTGCTCGTGGCCCCGCCCATTCGGATGTCGGTTAACGCAATAAAAATGCTGTACCCTTAAATCTTTTCCAGGATACCATCTATCTCCTTGCTAAATTTGATGAAAGCGTAACAAACATACTTACGTTCGCATTTTTTGTATAAGTAAAGATTATAAGTGTGCAGTTAACATACAGTTTTAATATCTTTATTAGACTTTTCATTATCTACTTTTGAACACCGTGCAGCAGTTAAGGGTCACTGGTGACTGACAAGACATTCTTTGCTTAATGAAATTAATTTGTTTTGTTAATATTTGTTTTCTGTTTAAAAAAATATACCTGCATTGTTTTTTAACTTAGCTGTTGCCATCTACAAATACAGTCTTATCATGAAGAAGTAGCGAAAATATATCAGAATCGTTTTATTTTGTTATCTTAATTCCTAACGTGACACAACAGGTATTGTTTCCTTTATTAATATGATAAGATTTCGGTGTATTACAATTACGTTTGTATTATATTCGTGATATATAAATATGGGATCATTGTTAATGTAATTGGTGTTCTTATCGACAATATAGATAATTTTATCTGACAATTATGTCACTGTTTTATACAATTGAGTCATTCTTAAAAGTGCATAAGCTTGTTTTAAATGTAACAATGTACCGAACCAAATTTCGGTCAATTGCGCTAATCTCTACGGAGACCAACTATCTGCGTGATATTAAAGTGCACCTGTGTCATAGCGATTTTTTTTCGATCTTAATTATCTAGGTAATAAAGGTGACATACAAATTTCAAATTAAAATCAAAAATAAATCGATATAAGTACGTCATGGTACCGCTCCTATTTTCATTAGGGACCTATCTACATAATAATGACTTATATCTATACTGATATTGTTAATCTAACTTGTTCTGTGATAAAAGTAGTCAATGGTAGTAACCAAATGAGGTTTATGTTTGTCTAAACTAAAGAGGAAGGTTTAGATTTTTTGTTTGTTACAAACAAACAAAAAATCTAAACCTTCCTCTAAAAAAACAAACTAAAAATCAAATCTTGCGTTTGTTTGTTACGATTTAACTCAAAAACTACTTGACTGATTAAAAAACTTCTTTCACCATTAGAAAGCTACATTATCAGCGGGTAACATAGGCTTTTTATTGAAAACTTAATAAATGTCCACCCGTGTGAAGCCGTAGTAATAAAAATAATGTTATTTTTTTTTCCAGCTGTGTGTGTTCTCCCAATATAAAGATTTCACTGTGGGATCAAGATCTGCCTCAATGGTGTTTAACTAAATTACTAACTGGGATGTTACCTAATTCTCGAGTGTATTTAAGCATTATACCTTCTAGGTATGAGTAATATACAAAATAATATTGTATGTAAGTACATGTATTTATTTAGTTATAGTTATTGAGTCCATTGTTGATATTCTTGTTGAGTATGATGTAATATAATGTATAGAAACTAATGTTATAACTAACTATAGAATAATACTAACATTGGGTCTGCCATGAGTGTATATTTTGAGTAATAGCAAAGGGTATTAGTTATTCTATTATTTATTTTGACTACAACAAAGTTTTATGAATAATTTATTGCTATACAAGAGTTGTTTTAACGGGAATGATTTTAAATGAATCATTACCATAAGTCCAATGCTGAATAGTTACGTAGACATTTTTTAGCTAATAAATATTTAATGAGCACGAGTGTAAGGCATCCTTTGTTAATTGTTATTACGAGAGAACAGATTTGCACATAGTGACACTACTTGGAAGTGAATATTTAGCTCAAATTTGTTGCTTAGTTCGATTGTTATTGAGTTAAATGAATTGCCCGACCGGATGGCTCTTGTTAGACTAAATGCGAGTTCACAGTATGGTAGGCCATCTGTTTTACGCTCTAATATTAATAATTTTCAACAGTCTATAACAGGTTTTAGCCAAGGACTAGTAATTAAATATAATTTAAAACACGCATCGTTACATAAAAATGGATATAATTTATTAATGGTCTTAGTATTTTGGGTCGGCAACACGCAAGTGATACCTCCGATAATGTAAGAGTATAGGCTACGGTAACTGCTTACCATCAGATGGACCGTTTGCTTGTTAGCCATCTAAGTAGTAAGTATAAAAGAAGAAAAATAACTTCTGAACCTTTATAAAATGAACCATTTAAATCGGTCGCTGGCTACATTATATAATTGACTGCGTGATAAAACATTGTTTAATCTTGAGTTAAGCTCGCCTTTGTACGAGCTATTTATAACGTATTTGTATTTCTGTAACTGTGTACAGTAAAGAGTTTAAGTATAACAGCCAGTGACCCAGTCAAAAAACGCACGCTAAAACAGCTCCACGCTTCTAGTCAATTGGTGTGTTAAAATCATGAGACCACTGCTTTTTAGATAAGCCGACAGTCGGTCTAGCATAATGTGAACTCGCCTTTAAATACATATGGTGATGATACGACAAAGCAATAATTTTCTACATACTAACAAATTGACGTTTAAAGTGTAAGTGAAAGGTAATGAAGGTATAGTCGAATAGACCTTGATTACGATAATAATAGTTATGTCGTGGTATAGTCCATTTAAAAAGATGGTCCAATGATGTAGATACCGAGTTTTTATTCATGCCGTACGGTATTATTTAAATATTCTATTTATGTAGAGGCTATTTTTAAGGCAAGTTATGTTCAGTCTTTGAATGTATATGTGTTGTAGGGAAATGACGATATCAGGTATATCGTAAAATCCTAAGGTATCGTAATCACGGAAGAAACTTCGAATATTCCAATTGATTACATTATTAAAAATCTAGTGATAACTCTTGACAAAATATTAACCGCTCTAAGCTCTAGTAACCTTACTGAGAGCAGTTTTACTTAGCAATTGATGACCACTTACCATAATCAATATATCTGAGTAGTTATAAAAGTGTAATAGTCCGAATGCTTTCTTTTAGTGAAAATCACTTTTTTGTTTAGTAAGAAGACGTCATTGAATGAAATATTTGAAAGCTTTCGTAATTTCGTGGTATCCTAGGGATTTCACGAAATGTCTAATATCCTCATTTCCCTACGACATATCGACTAATGAGTTATTGCATATTGGTATCTAATTAGTGGTAATTAATTTGACGTTTATTGATTCTGTTGTGTTATTCATTCTCATTGCTTCATTGAAGGTTAATATAGTGAAGATATGTAATGTAAACCGCATTCATAGAGTTAATGACGTCACCAACGTAATAACAAATTATATTATTTAGTTAGTCATTATTTATTTGTGTTTATAAATAGATCTGAATGTAAGTATAGTTAAAAAAATGTATTTAAGTATGTAACATGGAAGCAATAAAGCTTCGATTTTCTTACCTGTATCTGCCATGGTTGTATAAAACGAAAACCTATACTTCTTTATAAAATGTTAAGTAAAAGTCCGTCAAATGATACAATTATAGATTTCTTGCTTTCTGCTATGAATTAAACTTTTTACAAAAAACTTTATAGGGTAGTCTAAGGCTGGCTTCACAGCTGTCCGGTAGACCCGTACAAACCCGTCCGGCTAAGCCAAGCCGCTAGTGCTAAGGCCGCGTACGGAGCAATCCGTATCGCTGTGAAACGATGTTCTAATGCCTCACGTGTGTCTCCGTTCCAGGAGCCCACACGGACGGTCCTTACAGTTCTCCCGGACAGCTGTGATGCCAGACTAATAAATATCATGTTGCAAATAAAATAATTGCCAAAGTATCATGGATTCTGCCACCTTTTGTTGACAATACCATCGTCTTTAAAAAAAAAGATTAACCATCAATTATAACGCCATTTACACCATGCAAGTTTCACATAGCAAGCTTTGTAATGTCTTATCCGCCGAGAAGAACAGAGATGCTATGACACTTGCTTTGAAAGTTGGCAACGAGCACGTACGTACGTGCGTGTACGTGTACGTAAATCGCGTTTAATGTATACCTCATATTAAATTGTATACCTATTTCAATACTACTTACTAAACCATAAGGTCCTATTTACTTATAATAAATTACGACGATACTGTCTACCATTGCAATATATCTAGTACTAAAGACCTTCGCACATGGCTATTGTAAAATCAGCGAATAGCTACATAAATCATGTTTATATGTTTGATACTGTTTTTGTCTTACACGCTATGAAAAATAAAGAGATTTAATACGTATATAATTAGCACTTTATGTTTAAGATTATAACTTATGTGCGGAGGGAGTTAGCCCTAGCGCACACTGCCTTGCGGTAAAACAAAAGCAGTCATGCATCAGTATTTGCAGGCCTACCTAGAAACGTTCATGTTACGCTTAAAACCACACGGTAGGTGCGCGCTAGGTCTTAATCATTTGCATTGATTGCATTATGTTTGATACCCATTCTACAACATTATATTTTTGGACTACTTAAGTACCCAGTCAATTAATTGACAGTCGGGTGTGAAAATACCAAAACTATTGATGTCTTATATTTTCGAAGTTATTTGACTAAAAAAAATTCCAGTTTCTTATAAAAAAATGTGATAATACATGCATCGTATTTTAAGAGATATCTGTTAAGAACGTCGGTTTTGCTTCCCAAAATGCAATTGAATTGAAATTTCTTTGGATATATATATTAGTATTGTCTGTCTATTTATAGTTCTTTAGTAGGACTATGCCTTATAATTTTAGGTATGCCTTCAAAAGATGTGGATAAAAACCCATGTTAATATAATTATTTTAAAAGTGATGAACATTAATACTAACTCTGCTACTCGTGATAAAATACTTGATTTAGATATTACTTGCAATAATAACGTAGTAAAACGATAAATCATAAAAATGAACCACCTAGGCTCAGTTTGTCAATTCCAAATTATTTTTAAAAAGGTTCGCAATATCAACCTTCCTATCTTCTCAAACATAAGTTTCCAATACCTCGAGATTTCACCAATTACAAATATTCCACTAAAACTTAAACAATAACTCTTGTTATTGTTACATTATTGGGCTAATAATAAATGATTATGCTATACACTTATAGTAAAAGGGTTGTGTATTTAAATTTGTTTAAATTAAGTAATATCAAAGGTGTACGCAGTGCCGGCTTTAGGTAGGGCGCGGTTTGGCGACAGCCCCCTTCATGCCTGGCGCCCCTAATGCCCCTAATGATCAAAGTCAAGGACAAAAAATGGTCAAGACTAACTAAATCAAGCCTACCAAATTCTATTTTGACGAGGAGGGGGGAGGAAGGTTGGGACCATAAATCTTCGCCTAAGGGCGCTGGTAGTGCTAAATCCGGCACTGTGTACAAGACTGTCCAAATTGTTGCAATCTTAGGCTACGTACAGGGTTTTATCCCATAGTTAAAACACTAATTATCGCGTTTGGATTACATTGCCTCGATTCTTAGCACGATTCGCCACTATTTGGACAGGTTTTTAATTCCAATACCTTATAGAGCTTTTGATGTATTGTGATTAATTAATTTCGATAAGCGAATTAATTCGAGTGAGTTATATCAATAAATTGGGAAGCATTTAAACTTTGGAATGAAATATACAAATTACTGTGCGATTGTAAAATAATAATTAATTGGCAAAGGAATTGGAGATGAATGTTAAATTGTATTTTTATGCACTTATTGATAAGATTGATAAGTAATAAATTGTTAACGCACTTTCTCAATATCGCTACTATTTTAGCCTTGTTAAATTTATCTATTCTATACATTGTATCATTTTTATGTACATCTCAGAACCCTACTGAAGTGGTTGTATACTACCTAACATACCTACTTAAAATGCATTTAATTGAGTATATTCAGCAGTTATCGATACGAGGATTACCTCAATATTGTGTATTAATAAACCATCATGTTAAAATGATTTATTTGACATGTTTGACAATAAAGTTATTGTACTAGTATTATTAGGTAGTCTCAAGACTATTTTATCTATACCTACTGTATAAACAGTTCATGTGATTGTGTTGTATTTCAATAAATCAAAATGCTGTTAAGCACTATTTGTTTTTATAAGTAAAGCAGCTCCTCTAGACAAGTGGCATAAACGGTAGTCAAATCGAATAAAATATAAAGCAAATGTGTGAACCCTAACATAAGTTAACCATATAATTTCGTTAACTTATGTCAAATCGCAAACATTTGCTTTCTGTTCTTTTCAATTCGACTACCGTTTATGCTACTTGTCTAGAGGGGCTGATATCCTTGAGTACCTATTATTAGGATGTAGGAAAAATCAGCAGTTAAGAAATCGGTAAGGATAAACTGTTCAGGACGCATAAATTACTATTTTTATCACAAGACTAAACCCTGATGGTAAGTAGTTATCATATAACCTATCTATGCCGGTAATATCTAGAGAATTATTACGGTCTATAAATGGTTCAGTGCCTTAACTGGTTGTCTCGCCATTCAAGCCTGTGCGACGGTTGTGGGTCGATCCCCACCAGAATAAAAATTAGTGTGATCCATAAATAGTGGTTCCGAGAGTTCTTTGTGTGAACGGTATGTTTGTAAAGTAAACCGCAACACAGAGCAAGTTCCGAAGTGCGGTAGTTGTCTTTTTAAAAATAAAAAAGCATTGAGTCCAACGGGTAAGAACTGTAGTCGTCGGCCATTAGTATATCGGTAGTTGAAACCTACCCATATTAACCGATTTAAAAAGGCTAAATAAAACACCCCTTGACCCACTCTGACCAACTAAACTGAAAACATGTACATAATTAATCTATGATAATGATAACCATTTCATTACTGTTGTACAAGAAATAGATCACCAGCTTATTTTTAAAGCCAGCTTCATAAATGTAACATGACATCGAAGCCAGTGTTGTACATTATCGTATCATTCCGTTGAGTATAATTATATTAATTCATAGTTTTTGGATTTGATTATTTTCATACTAAAATATGAAGCCCAAAATACATTCTATAGAATTTAACTCTACGATCCTCTAACCATTATGAAGATAGAAGGTAATGTAATGTCCTCTTAACCAAATTTCTGTCAACGGACACTAGCCAACCAGGTTAGTAGGACCAACGGCTTTACGTGGTTTTCGTGAGGCACGGGTGTATAAACACCAATTTTACCAATTTTCAAACTCCGGGCATCTATTGAGAATTTATTGACATTAATCAATCAATCATTCAGCCTATCACTATCCACTGCTGGACATAGGCCTCTCCTAATACGCGCCACAGCACACAGTCCTCCGCCTTCCGCATCCAGTTCGTCCCAGCGACCATTTTTAGGTCGTCGGTCCACCTAGCTTGGGGCCGCCCTACCTTACGCTTACTGAGTCGCGGTCTCCACTCTAAGACACGTCTGCTCCATCGGCCGTCTCGGTCCTTCTGTAGATGTGACCAGCCCATTGCCACGTCAGCTTGCTAAGTCTGCGAGCTATGTCGGTAACTTTGCTATTATTATTGACATAGAAACCCAATATCCAATTTTTGCTCGACCTAGGAATCGAACCCGGGACCACGTGATCAGCCGTCAGCCCGTCACACACATTGAACACTGAGCCATTGAGGAGGAAATTAGCAGAGATAGAAGATAATTATACACACACAACAAGTCAAGCTCTATAAACCATTAGCGTTAGGTTAGACTGGGTTGATAGTAAATTGACCAATTTTAATCACATCGTCATCATCGTCGTTCCCTCACTGCTAAGGATGACCACATACGACGCATCACTAAGCTATGCGGTCTTCCGAAGTGTGGACAGCATAGTATATGCTACCTCCGACATTCCTCTCGATGGCGTCAGACCATTTCGCCGGCACTCTGCCTTGAGAGCCCGTTTACTTAAGCATAATAAGTCCGAAAAAGCTGAGTGAGTGCTCTTTGTAAATTGTAGATAATCGCTTTGTGATGTGAAGTTCCTCGAGTATACTTATTAGTTCACATGAAAGTCCATGGAATTCTTAAAAGCCTTCGCCAACACCACATTTCGAAAGCATCGATTTTGTTACTATCTATTATCATTATATAAATGTACATATATTTATGAAGTGAGTATAAAATTTATCAAAATTGGGTAACTGGACATCACTAAATCATTTCACAATTGACAGTGACAGTAATGACAACTATGACAACAATCCAGTCAAATTTACAAAAATAAATCGTCGAGTTGTGGCGTTGAAGTTTGTTTTAACTTTTATTTTGTTATTAAATTGTAAATTGTAGTTGTTTTATATTAAATACAGATATGGCTATAAGAATTATTGGTTGGTACGGTCTAATATCAATTATTGTCACTGGACTATTTGGTTTTGGATTGTACATAACCATTCTAACATTGCTTGTTTCTTTTCTGATTGGGTAAGTTGATAAGGACGCATATTTTGTAGTTATAAATATATAATATTGCTAAAGATACGCCTATTATAATTACTTTCTCGTAGCATTACTTTATTCACAATTCCGGGCATAAATATTGGTGGTGAATAGCAACCAAGATTTTTGTATCTAGGACATCTTTTGATAAGTTTTAACTGAAGAATCCTTTAAACCTTGTTGGATTTATGTTTCCGAGTTGGTTTTGAAATAAATAAATAATTTATATTGTTGTTGTATTTTGTAATACAAAAAATTTGAAGGCATTTTGTTTGCTCTTTTTTGCAGAGTGGTTACAGTTCTTTATTTCACATTTGATGACAAACAGGTTTTCTCAGTTGATCTGGACTCTTTGGATGACCCTCTGCATCAAACTAATTTTTCAATACAGATACCCAAGGTAAGGAACACTAAGGTTGGCTTTACAACTGTTCATGAGACCTGCACAGGCCATCCATATCATCATATCACAGCAACAGAAATTGGTCCATACGTAAACTTAGCAAGCAGCCCGCTCCGGACAGCCTGCATGGGTCTTCTGGACAACTGTGAAGCCTGCCCAAGTCATAATTACTTTCCTACTTCTTTATGTAATATATATTTTTAACAAAGATGATGATTTCATCATCTAACTATTTAGTTAAGCTAAGAAAAAATAATTTAAAACAAAACTCATTTTTACTATATATAAATAAGGTTAACTGTTTTTTTTCTGCTGGTTATGTCCTTTGTTTAATATCTCATGTTAAAAGAAGGGCTAAGGGTTAATTCTCCAGCCTGTTGGACAAGGTCAGTGGTCCTTCCATATATAACCAGCATCTGATTATATCATGTATTTTTATTAGATTATTGGGTATAGTTCTACAAAAAAGATAAGTATATAGAGTAACAAATAGTTGATTTCTTAACAAATATTTTCAAATAACTGGTGTTGCAAGATTCCATAAGCTATGGTATCTGCTTACCTTTAGCTTGATGGCCAGGCTTGTTTGTGTCTTTAGTAGTAAAAAAAGTTTTATAACAATATATAATAATACAAAGTGTGTCCATCAAATAATTTTACAAATCAACTATAAAATTTAACTAAATCTGGTATATAGGTATGTATAAGAGAGGTAGCAAGCCTGACTGGGGAAGGACCTACACCTCACAGAAGACCACAGCCAAATAACTACACACAGCAGTGTAATTGTGTTCCTGTGTGTGAGTGCCTATAGGTCTCCCATGCTCATTTAGGGATGCGTTTTAAAAGAATATTCCCATCCCAGGGATGCTCCCATTTTAAAGCTTTGGTGTAAAAAAATGGGTCTCCTCTGGTATTGCAAGCATCCATAGGCTACGGTAACTACTTAACATCAGGTGGGCCATATGCTTGTTTGCCACCCATGTAGTATAAAAAAAATTATATATACACTTTGCTCTTTTGATGACTGTTCTTTTTATTTGTTTGTTATATTTGAAAAATAAGTTTTTACCGATTATCTTTAATCAATTTGTCAGTATCAATCTTGATTCCTTCAGTTCAAATATGATTGAGACAATTACATTTCCAGGTGTTAGAATTATTCAGACAACAGCCAACATTGCCAAAATTTGACAACAGGATCACAGGCAGTGAAACAGTAGACTCGTTTCTTAATGAGATAATAACAATAATAATAAATGACTATGTGACACCCTGGTATGAGATCCTGACCGATGATGAGGAGCTTACGAGTCATTCAATAAAACGGTTGGTGCTTGCCACAGGTGCTAATGTAGCTAATAGGTACGTAAATGTAATACTTAAACTTATTGTTTAGGCTTTGACCAGAGTCCTATTATATACCACTAGCTGACCTGGCGAACTTCGTATCGCCATGTAAAACAAAGATCTTTTTTTCTTTCAATTTTCTTCTATACAAACCTTGTCCTTACAATAACAAAAACAAAAAAAAAGAATTATCTTATTTGGTGCAGTCAATCAGAAGTTATGCGCCTACATATATTTGGGGGGTTTCATTTTTAACCGACTGCAAAAAAGGAGAAGGTTCTATGTTCGACTGTATGTATTTATTTTTTGATGTATGTTCACCAATATCTCACCCATTTGTACACTAATTCTCAAAATTCTTTTTTTATTTGAAAGAGTTTACTCTTAAGGTGGTCTTATTGGCACAAGTTAGGATCTGATGATGTATTCCCAGAGAATCGAAGGCGACCCTCAAATGTTTTAGGTATTAATTATGTTTTTTATAAGTATATTTTTTACTCTTATTTAAAAATTTAAACCAACTTCAAATAGCTAAAAACAACCGAGCTACCAAGCTGAATATTAGGTAACGGGATGAACCTAGCATCGACTTCAATGTGTTGTTATTTTTAGCTTTTTGAAGATGGTCTAATTTTTTTTTTCTACTTATACAGATTATTAATCTATACTAAAATTAAATTAAAAAGCAAGTCTTGCCGGCTTGTAAATTCCGTGGGTTTGATTACCACAAGGGTCAAAACTCTGTGTAGTCCAAAAATCTTTGATTCAAGTTTAGGTGTACTTTGTTTCATTGTAATCCTCCATGACGTAATGATAAAAAGAAAATATTAATAAAACAAAATCTTTTACAGCTAAGGAAAATAATTTCGATCTTTAGGTATGGAAGTGGCATAGTATATGCATGCAGATGAAATGTTTCTCTTTGTTGTGGCAATTGTGATTCCCAGTGAGGATTTCTCTATCTTTTTTTGCCCAACACTCTTTACGATTAATTATTATTTTAATATATATAAATAGATAGGAAATTTGATAACATAATGATATATATTTTAGAGTAAAATGTGTGGATTGGATCCACTTACTTTCTACCCGGTTTCCTGAAGAATTAACAACTCATTTAAAGTTATTCAAGCAGTCAAAAGTGAGACTAAAACATATGGATTTAACAAGTGCCAAAGAAGTATCCAATGGTAATTCAAGGCCTAGCCCTAAAAAACAAGATGAGAAGAAGACACATAGAAGAAATAAAAGTGATACTGATTTGTCTTGGCCACCAGGTACACCAACTATTCTCTAAGTAACTAAATTGATATTAATCATCGATTTTTTTAAATAATTTATTTAATAGCCCAGCTAAGCCTGTACAACTTTTGGCCTGAAGAGATTAAAAGTCGGACTCGAACGCGAAGAATTCCGTACCTAAAAATCACGTTTTTAGTTTTGGAGAACCCCAATACAAATTCTAATATGTATAGTTTAATAGCTGGCATAGAAATACATTGTCTGTGAAAAATTCTGTCTAATTATTACAGATTACTATCAGTTGTGATACTGTCTACTGACAGACTGACAGACAGCAGAGGTTTAGTAATAGCATCCTACTCGCACCATTTAGATACAGACCCCTAAAAGTGCTTAAAAAGTATCTGTTTTACTTATACTCTGTGTATTGTTACATAGTGTGTAATTGCTAACTATTGTGTATGTTTATTAATTATTTCTGTGATACAGGGTACGCCCTCATGGAGTTGATGTTTATTCTATAGAAAATGTTTATTTATTCTAAATATAAATTTTAGAAGCCCAGACTTTCGGCAAATCCAAATTTTATGACAGCTCAGAAAATATAAGTGGGAAAACTTTGAAGGATATATTTTTCGATTTAGAATGTTCAATTGAAAATAGGCAACAATGTCGGGACATATTTTGTATAGATGCAGATAAGGAATATGGTAAGTGATGTAGTTATTTTATACACAAATTGATATGATTTGGTTAAAACTTATAATTATTAAATGTAGAACTATAAAAACCCATAGTCCAATCATTCAAAATGACTTGGGCACATACATAAAAAAAAATATATATAATATGCACCTGGGTATTACTACTAAACTTCTTTACATTACTTAGACGGCAAACAAGCACACGACCCGCCCGTATCCTATGGACGCAATACTTGGGGCATTACTCGATACCGACCCAAAAAAGTGTTAAACCAGTCTTTTGTAAAGGCATATCTTTGAGGTAGAGAATTTTTTTTTTAAAACGTATCTCTAAACGAACTCTGGAGACTTATACACACATTACACCACTGTATGTTATTAATTGGCTTTGACCTAGAAGGTCCGTTGGTATGGTGATCTTTTGTGCATAGACTCTGCAACATTATTCACACAACCGCCTATTAACACTTTTAAGGACAGAGAACGCTTATAGACGTCATGACAATAAATCATCTATTGTGTCTACGTTACTGTCCGCGAAAGTGTTAAGCAACAGTTAAAGTATTATTTATGTATTTTGCAGAATTGCTATGTGAAATATCAGAAGCAGTGCTATACCTGATAGCGCCAGAAGAAGCATGGCGTTGTCATGCTCTGAAGTTAATATTGATTGATTTATTGTCTTCTGTCGTATTACGTCCAATTATAAACTTGTTGAGTGACCCAGATAATATTAACAGGACTATTGTTAGGACGGTAAGTTATTTATAACAAGCTTTTAGTAAATCATATATCTACAGTGGCTCTCAAGCCACAATCATTTTATTTTTATAGTAATAATTTACTTTTACAAACTATTTAGACAATATAATTTTTCTTATTTGATATATTTATAAGTTAGACACAAATATCATTGCTATAATGTGAAAACAACAATTTGAAGCAATCTTACAATTATCTTAGCACTTAAGTTTAGTTAGAGTGATAGTTTTAGTAAATTATGAATTTGTTTTATCGAGTATGTTATCTTTTTCTGTTGGTAGTGTTGTCGCGATTCCAGTTTGCCGTCAGATTTGTTCCTGGTAGTTATACGGTGTTGCGCTGATGCAGAAGAGTTGGACGCCACGCTGGAACTCGTTCATAAGGATATACAGAAATTAGTAAGTTGCAGATTTAAAAATGTATGGTCTACAGTAATATGAAAAATCTCGGTGTAAAGAGCACGAATCTTTCTTCTGTGTCTGTGTTTGGGGATTTAAAAACTACCCGTGTAAAGCCGGGGTTAGTATCATTTTCACGGGGGCTTTGCATGGGTATTATTGAGATTGTCATATAAAATTACCATCTAAATTTCCGACTTTAGACGTTGTTGTTCTGACAATTATAAACCGACGAATCAAAATCATCAGTCATCAGCATGTATACGATGTATGTATTATGTTAGTATGTTTACCAGTTATCTGGTTTTTTTCATTATACAGGCTCTGCCGAGTTTACCCATGTAGTTTTAGTGTTTTCCCAAGATAATAAACCTTCAAGCAAAAATTGAACCAACTCGTCTAGTTGACTTCAAAACCACTGCATCTATCGCTTTAAACTGAAAAAACGAATCAAAACCTTATATATAATGCTCAACAAAATATATAAAAAAATCCTTTTTGTCTGTTACTATCCTTCTATCTAGTCTATCCTCTACCTGTTTTTTTGTTTTATAGCATTCCAGAGACAGTGCAGGAGAATGGGAGTTGCAAGACCGACAGAAACTGTCTTCATTACAATATGTTAATCGTATCGTTCAAGCTAGGAGAGCTACGTTAGGACCGCAAGAAGGTATACTAGACCCTTATTTTCACCATACACATTTTGAAAAGCAATGGCTTTATTTGTTTGTTGCCAACCCTAAACTTTAACATAATCAGTGTTTTTTTAAATGTAGCCCTGGTAGAAGAGAAACTAAAATTTCCCTTGAGACGCTTGACCTGGAGATCGTATCATAAGTTTTCACAATATTATTGAACGAAGGTTTTCTAAAAGAGATATTCCGTTATAGGTTCTAGTGCTGCAAATACGGAGAAGGTTCCAGAAGAAGTTTCAAGATCACTAAAGTTCCTAAGAGCTACATCAGCGTGGAGATCAAATGCCCAGTACTTACTGGAAATAGAGTTAAATGAAGCTGGTAACTATAATATGAATAATACTTTACAAACATGGATATCCTCAAACTATAGGTATACCTATGGACATTCGCTTTTGTAACCGACTAGTGTAGTAATGACTAAGTGCTTTCTTTATGAAGGGTATGTACCCGTTTTTGTCATCGATTACTATGAATTTTGTCAAAATATTATCGTTTTGAAATCGAAAATATTTAATTTTCGATTTCAAAACGATACAATTTTGAGATCGATAAATTTCTGTTAAGTTCAGATTGTCTCACTGTCATTTAGAGGCGCTAGTTGCGAATAAAAGGCAAGAAATAAATGGGTTTGATCCACTCACTGGACAAAAAAATGGTGTGCTTGTCTTGCCCTAGCGAGAAAGGTACTTTTGAAGAAGATTAAATTGAAGTACATAAGTAAATCAAAATACTGGTTTCTTCATCTAAATTCGATCTGTTGCGTTACATGACGGCCAAACCCACCTTTACATTTTAGGTTTTTTTTTTAGATGCCTCGCATACTTCGAAAGCTGTACTCGATAACCTCCGTTCATCAGCTCTGGAACTTTGCGATATATACTTAGCTCCTAACCGACCTTCCGTGATGGGTATACAGGATAACTGTTATGCGGAACTAGTGAGGAAGATTACTACGGAAGGCGAAGACTTCACAAATAACACTGTACAATGTTTTGATGATGTACAGAAGTGCGTGTGTGATGCGTTAGAGGTAAGCGATAAGCAGCTTTCAACTATTTTATACTACTTTGGTAACAAACAAGCATACAGACAACGGACGGATGTTTCTTTAAAAACGCATCCCTAACTAAGCATTGGAGACCTCTACCCACAAACAGAAAAACAAATGTAACTCTGTGTGTAGTTATTTGGCTGTGGACATCTGTAGGATGGAAGTCCTTCCCCAGTCCGGCTTGCTCTTTGAAAAATACTTGTATTTGTCGGAACTATTAGACAATCCATAGCCGTACAAATATCAACTTTAAGATATTTGAAATAAGGTTCATTTGATCACTCAAGAACGAAATTATTATTTATTGCAGGATGATCCAACATGGCAGTCAGATTTTATGTTGGATAGTGAAGATAGTTCGGAGAAAAGCAGGTGATTATTTTTCATATATCACAAGTGGTTAATTACAAAGTGTTTAATGGACACATAAACTGCATCAAAGCATGGAATGACTCACAAATAGAAGTGTATATGAAACATGCAAAAAATTCTAGCTTAAAAACTGTCTCAGCCGTCCCTTATGGTAGACGTAAGCCTATGTACATATGTATTTATGTACGGACTGTCAAAGGCTGATAATTATTTGATGCAAAGGCTGGTAGTTTCAAAGTCCATCTCTACTTTGATGCAGTTACAGTTTGCGCGAGTCCCTCAGTATAACTTTTTAATAATTATTGTACTGTTAGGTACTTTGTTTGACGTATAACACTGATGTTAAAGCACAAAAAACACATATAATCTCATTACTAATAATAATACATTTCTTACAGTGAGAATATTAAAAGAGATGACAAAACAGATAAAAAATATAGCGGTAAGAAATCATTAATTATAAATACATTCATTTTCACTAATATACCATTATACCCCGATCTTACAACACGTTGCCGTCCAAAATGCGCAGACAAATGCAAGAAATTAATGAAGTCATGTCTCAATCAGTTGCCAAAGTTGTTCTCCAAGACAAAATACAAGTATGATCTGCCGAACAAGTCCTCAACGTTCCCCCGGTCCCTCACCCGACGAGTACCAAGTAACAAGAGCCACACACTACCTAAATGCAATACGTTTGGTATTACATTTCAAAGTGATTAGACCCTACCACTATAGATTGTATGCGTATTAGTAGTAGTCCTTGCATCAGGCAACTTGATGATTATTTGCTAGATAGTATTATTTCTATTCTTCTTATTATATTCTTTTCAGACACTCTTTTCTTTAAAAGAGGTTTCACTGGGAGCGATGTGTAGACTTTTGTAAAACTCTTATGCATGTCAAAGCTTTTGTTTCTGTGTATTTAATCAAACATTGTACTCTTGTAAGCCTATATAACTCATCTATGCATCGTTATATTTAAAATAATAACTGTATTTGGTGATTATCTGTTTGTTCAAAATCTATACTATATAGTGGCCGAAATTCGGCCGTGATTGGTTATATTCTTAAGTTTGAATGTTATTAAGGCTCTTTTACCAAAGAGTATACTATTGCATTAGGTATTATATTGTATTATATATGTTTTAATTTTTGTTCTATTACGTCAACTGCTGCGTGTACGTGTATGTGTTTGAATTTTGCAGTACGAACGTATACAATGAATGTTTTATTTTTATCTTATGAATTCATTATATATTTTAGACTTCAACACCTTTCTCTATATAAACTATGCCAAATCTCGTACTCCTTCGTGCAAGTAATAGGCTCACAAAGGAGTACAAAGTTTTTTTTACATATTTAAATGTAGATATTAACCTACCTTTTTAAGAATATAAGGAGAGTAAGATTTGGCATAGTAAAAGTTTTTACGGAGAAGAACTGCAAAAAGAATATATTTTTTTACGAATTAGTGTCGAATTTCGTCCACTGGGTCCTCTAATATTATATCAATGAATATAATTGTTACATAGAATGAATCGGTCATACATGGGTTAAAATAGTTGCTAGGCTTATTAGATACAAGTCTAAGTTTGATTACTGTGAGGGTAATAATATATGTAATAAAGATTTAAATTTCCGCGTCGCTAACAGTGGTACTTCGTCCTTTATCTTTTCTAGTATACCGATGTGATAGTGTAGTTCTACAGATTATTTCTAACGCACGTGTATGTGTGCGTAGTAGTTTAGGTTTTAATTTAATATTGTATTTGAAGATGTACTCAATTTTCAGGTGATTTCTTGCCAGTACCTGGTTCAAGACATAATCGTTCGAGGTCAGATATTGTTGGTAATTTAGCACAGAGGATGATCAACGAATGTTCAGGTTTCAATTGTTTACTTCTCTATATATTGCTGATTTATTTTACTTTATTTGAAGTACTTTTAAACATATCGGTAGTAAATGCTTTTCGCGATTCATCAGTTTTTGCGTCAAAGAAATGGGGTTCATTATTATCCATATCTAAATATTGTAGTTTCGATTTCTATTTCTTACAAATCTTTATGTAATAGGCACAATTCTTTGTTCTATGTCTGGGTGTAATTTGCCTATCATATTTACGTATATACCTATCCGTTGATGTTACTAAGAACTTATCGTTACAATGAAAATGATCTAGAGATGAGTACAGTTAAATTGGAATACCTATTTTTAGTTTTTTATATGATATTGTTAGTTGAGTATTTTCTATTTCCAGGTCCGTCAAATTTAGTGTCGGCTAACACAAGTAACCTGTCATTGTCTCATTCAGAAATAAGTACTAGCGTGAAGAATTTCTTATCGCCATTATCGGCGTGTATTATTGAAACCGGTATGTTTACATTTAAAATGTCTAACAAATTTTAATCTGACACAATTCATCATTATCAATCATCATCAGTATTTATTTAGGGCAAAATAAAGTTTTTATATAATGTCGCTTATGATAGATAGGCATATTATAGATAAGTATATATTTAAATAAAATGAACAACATATAGTGTTATGTAAGGATTTATGTATTTTGGTGTACAATAAAGAGTTATCTATCTATAATGCCACGGCATGCATAAAAAAGGAGTTTGCTGTCCTATTTTTCTTAAAGTTACACAATAACTTAACAAAAACTTATGAACTTAGAAATGTTGACAGGTACAACCAGCTCCGTTATCTACAAGTTAATTAAAATGTACATTTGTGTACCTACAGACTACCTAAGATATGATTAACAAATGTAAAGCAACATACAATTTACAAAACATAGAACGTCTTGTAGTTTTCTACAATAAACTAATTGTCTTAATTAGCTGACTTTTGAAACTCGTCTTACTGCATTATGTAAAATTAAATGTTATGGTATAAAATGAAATAATATATTTTAATTCAGTGTTATTCACCATCATTTATAATAGGTATTTAAAATCATTGTATTTATATTTCCAGCCCTGGTACAAGACAAAGGGAAAACGTTTGGAATATATGCTATTGCTGTGACCAGGCTGTCAGATAACGAAGTATGGCATATTTATAGGAGATACAGCGACTTCTATGATTTACATACTTCTATCAAAGATAAAGTTAGTAATGGTTTAGTGAAATATGCTTATGAACATAAACACTTTTAGATAAACTTTTGTTAATGGGTAATAATAATAAACTCCATTCTTGTTACATTGTAAATTATCCTTTCTAGGTTACATTGTAACTGTTGTTCCTTTTATTTTCTTTACAAGAATATTAATTCGTTTAAAATAACCGGTATTGTAATATAGTTACCGGTATTTTAGTATATTGACCAGTATTTTAATATATTTACCGGTATTTTGTACGACACATTTGTATTAAAAAAAATTATAACATTTTTCAGTGGCCAGAATTGGGTAACGTCCCATTTCCCGCAAAAAAGACATTTCAAAATACATCGCGTTCGGTATTAGAGAGTCGCAAGCGCATACTGAATAGTTACCTTCAAACTTTAACCAGCTTGGCGAGAGACTCTAAATACATGACATTGCTGTCTCAAGACTATCTAGGAGGATTTCTTAGTACTGAAAATCAGACTGAGAAACATAGCAATACGGTAAGTCGCAGTTTCAGTAATATAATTGTGTCTTTTAAACGTTTATCTTGCGGAAAAGGGACAGCAGTATGCCGAACTTTAAAACTACTTCATAATACAACCATTGTCTACTTTTTTTTTTGCAATTTCATTTTTATTTCTAATACAAAGAAACAAACAGTTACTTATGAGACTGATTTGTGCACCATAATATTACGTCCTGCCTAGCCGAAAATCGGCCAGGAGTAATTGTTATCAAGTGTGATTTAGAATTTTTTTGATTTCTTTCGTGGATGGTAGTCTATAGTCATGTTTTTTGGCATGCCGAACATTTTGGCTTTTGTTTTTTAGCCTGCCAGCAAATTTTTGAAATATAGGCGTTTAATTTATAGTTACAAAAGTGTAAAAGAATAAAAGCAATACCTAGAATCAGGACAAGACTACACTACATAAAAAGATTATTCTAAACAGAATGCCTTGTTATGTATATGTCAGATATTCCTATTACAGAGTTAAACTTTCAAATTACAGTCTGTAGCATGGGCATGTTCAAGGCTTATGATTGCGCCTGCGCATTAAATAATGTGGTTAATTAAATATTCTAATAAAACATTATAATTAAATTTATAGATTGACGCTCTTCTGGTAAATTCTCTGAAGGCGGGCATGAGGACGTTGAAGAATATGCCCGATCAGTTTGCGAACACTGTCGACGGAGTTATGGATGGTAAGTAGGTTGGCCTGTTGGTCTAATGAATCTGACTGCTAAAGCCGGAGGTTATATGTAGGTTCAATTCCCATTCAGGGTATTCTTTGTGTGATGAACACGATTTTTATGTTCCGTGACTGGGTTTAATTTATCTGTAATATAAAATATGTGTTTAGAATATACGAGGGGAGGTCCAAAAGTTCGTGGAATGGAGGGGATGGAGTGGGGATAGGGATGCTTGCTTAGTGTCATACTAATTGTGGACTCATCATTAGTATATAAGCTGAGTTTCAGCCTAATTGCGTCATTCGTTTACGAATACTCGCCTGATAAACAAGTCAATCCGGAAGAACATTAAAACTATGGAGAAAATTGAACACCGTGCTGTAATAAAATTCCTTACCAAGCAAGGAAAGACCGCTCAAACCATTTTGAATGAAATGGGAACCGTTTATGGGGACCAGTGCCCTAGTAAATCAATGATTTACAAGTGGCATGGTCTTTTTAAACATGGTCGGGAGTCGATTGAAGACGACCCTCGCTCAGGAAGGCCAGTTGAGGCCACCACATCAAACATCATCGAAAAAGTGGAGAAAATTGTACTGGAAGATACCCGTTTAAAGAAAAAACAGATATCTGCATTAGTTGGAGTATCAGATACCACCATTTTGCGAATCCTACATGACCATCTGGGTATGACAAAAGTCAGTGCAAGATGGGTACCGAGAATGCTCACACCGATTCAGAAGCAGCAACGCGTCGATGCTTCAAAACAATTTTTGGAGTTGTGTGGAGACGAGCCTGCACAGATTTTGGAGCGAATTGTTACCGGAGATGAAACATGGGTTCATCACTTTGAGCCTGAGTCCAAACAAGAGTCCATGCAATGGCACAAAAAGGGGACACCACCGCCAAAGAAGTTCAAAGTGTCGGAGTCGGCTGGAAAGTTGATGGCTACTGTTTTTTGGGATTGTGAAGGGATTCTACTAATTGATTATAAAGAAAAGGGAAGGACCATAACAGGAGAATACTACGCAACGATTCTAGAAAAATTAAAGGAGTCCATCAAGGAAAAACGTCGAGGAAAACTGACCAAAGGTGTTTTGCTTTTGCAAGACAACGCACCGGTTCACAAGAGCAGAGTTGCAATGGCTGCTCTGCACACACATGGCTTCGAATCGCTAGTCCACCCACCCTACAGTCCAGATCTGGCCCCAAGTGATTTTTATTTGTTCCCTAATTTAAAAAAAGACCTAAGGGGCAGGAAATTTTCCGACGACAATGAAGTAAAGGAGGCAATTTTGGCTCATTTTGCGGCAAAAGATAAAAAATATTTTTACGACGGTTTAGAAAAATTAATTCATAGATCTAATAAATGTATTCAACTTCAGGGTGATTATATTGAAAAGGAAAAATAGTTTTGTTGTTTCATTTTATTTCAAACCCTTCCATTCCACGAACTTTTGGACCTCCCCTCGTATGTAAGTAGGTGGTTAAATTAATAAATATTTGGATTTATTTCAGGTATTTCCAAAGTTTTTCAAGGTAAAAACGAAGAAAGCTACTACGAAGGAATTAAAAGTAGTAATGCATCTGATGTGCAAGATGTAAGATATTTATAATATTATATTTATTGCTGCTTCAACATATCTGATAGACTAAATTCTACCAATGGTGACAGACTAGTATCCTGGATTTTGTTAATTAATGCATTATTTATAATTAAATGTCCCACAATATTATTCATATCAAAATAAAATCCATTCTAAATTTGAACGAATGTCACGTGACCTGCCAGCACCATTGATGTTGGTCCATTGATTTATCATCATCTGAGACAAAAGACGTCCACTGCTGAACATAGATTCCTATATTCCTCCTACAAAGATCTCGCCCATAAACTGCCCGCAAGTTTTATTAGTTTGTCGGGCTACTTTGTTGGAGCCCTGCTATTTTAACGTTACAATATTATTATGTCATCTATAATTATTTTTTTTTATTCAGGAAAGTGATGATAGTGTCGCACTGAAATTGTTTGAAGAAGTGTTGGGCATTAGAGGATTGTGGTTAAGAAGACGTCTGCTGGCTCCAATTAGAACACTGATAGCAGATAGGGTTAATAAGTAAGTAAACTTAAAATCGATTTAGGTTACAACGTAATACATACATTATGAAATAGTAGGTAAGACAGAATGATGATGTCATATTTTTTTATGGGTAGCCATGCGAGGAACTAGTAGGATACTCAGGCCACTCTATATAAACGCCAGAAAGTTAAAATTTTTTGTAAATTATAATATTACGATAGCATGCAAACTCTTGCAAGGACTGTAATGACAAGTTATTTAACCTAACCTAACATATTTACATACAATCAAACCAAACCTATAAATAAAATATCTGATTGAGATAGCAGTTTTGAGGAAAGGATGATGTAGTTAAACAATATACTTATTTATATAAGAATGCTATTACTACTGATGAAAATGCAGAATTATAAGCACAATCACAAAAATACTTTATACAAATCGTGTTTCGACTATTATGACGTAGTTATAATAATTTTTTTTTATGTAACCTTAACAACTTGATGTAACCCCTAAATCTGAAGCAAGCGTTCGCTGTTGTAGTAACCTGATATTTTTATGTTCACAGGAAAGTATTAGAATTCGTGTCATCATTAACTTCGCCTCGAAATGTCGTCCAATATTTGAAAACATTCAAGTGAGTATTTGAAAACTACTTTTGAGTTCTAGTTCTTGGAATATATAATAATTTTCTAACTTTATTTTTAGACAATGGCTAACTACACGTACTTATTCGAATTATGGCAATAGAGATGCAGCGACAAAAGCCAGAACGAGAGTTGCTGCTAAAGTAGCCTTATTATCCGCTTGTTCAGGTATGGTATCAGGCTATTTGCCTCCATCCACTTACATTTTTGGATCGACAACACGCAAATGATCCCTAGCGTCCAAAGGCTTAGGAAATGTCTTGCCATCGGGTGGGCCGTATGCTTGTTTGCCAACTAAGTAGTATAAAAAAGTCTAATATTTAAGGAAAACAGTAACAACATGCCCGAATTGAAATTCTCTCTTCTATTTATCTATTATTTCTAATCTTTCTGTATTTATATTTTATGATTATTAATACGGTATGTTATTTTAGATGATTTGCGACATATAGTGGGCTCAGACACGGCGAGACGAGGATTGTTGACCGTGTTCGACCTGTTCCAAACGCAGGAGATAAATAGGCGACTTATATTTGTATTGCTTGAATGTAAGTTAACAACAACTTTTACATAATCATATATTTATTTTAAATTTATAAATAATACACATAAATAGTACATAACGTTCACCTAATATCAATTTTATAAGAATAATTAAATTGCGGGCACATGAAGTTTCCTTGGTAGTCACCAATAAAAAAATATAGAATTTTTAATAAACCATAGTCAACCTGTTTATTAAAAATTCTATAACCTAAATTAAATAATCGAATTACCTGTAAAACATGACTTATGAGAGCTCTGACTTGGAATTTATTTCAATATTTTAAATTATTCTACATTTAAAATTATTATTATTATATATAATGTGTTATTTTTCAGCAATACTAACAAACCTGTTTCCCGACAACAATATACCAGAGTTGTTTAAGAAAATCTACTCGAATTCTCCACGAGTGCCTGTATCCAAAAAATCTGTAAATGTGTAAGGTTTATACAAGTGGTAAACATAATATTATGTGAATTATGTCGTATTATCTCAAACATCAAAAATACTAACTGTTAACAAGAATGGTAGCTAGTTGTTTTCTATAAAGTTTATTTATATGATGCAAGATCTGAAAAGCAAGTTTCATCTTGCTTGTTACTCTATTAACCGGCATAGCACCGCCGGCGTCCAGGCCCAGGTATGTCTGGTTTGCCGACAGCTGACCCGTCAAGATGAAAAGATGACATTATCATCATCATCATCTCAGCCGAAAGAAGTCCACTGCTGGACATAGGCTTCTTCAAGTATTTCCATAGCATTCGGTCCTGAACTGACCTTGTCCACGCGCCAACCTTCAGGTTGCAGGCAACCGATGGACATGGATAGCGAACTAGGCAAACGGTCTTTGTTGGCTGCGTCAGTCCGGAATCTTTCGGCCTCAGCAGCTATCGGTTCTGCGTGTTATGAATTAAGACGAGATGATTGGACGATGGCATAAAACTGACTTGTTATTGCAAGTTTCACGTACATAGATGGCGTTTGATTCTATATTTAAACTGTGTCGACATAAAGCGCCCTCTACAATGTTATCATCGAGTATTACATTGCATTGTTCATATGATTATAATTATATTAAATTAAAATACATGAACTATAGCATGTCAAGAAGGGATAGTAACAAAATAAGATGTACAGTGCCAAAGACTTTAGTCATATCTTAATTGGCGGTGTTATACGAAATTGTGATAATTGAACATGTACCTTAATCAAAATTCTAAATATAAGAATATTCATTGTTAGCGAATTAATTAATTTATTAGTGAAATGAATTGTGGAAATTGATAAATATTTTGGGATAAAAGTGGCATTGAAATGTTTTAATAGATGTTTGTCATATTTGTCAACAAACCTGCATTGTTTATGGTGTTATTTTATTACAAGATATAATGTAGTATACATTATTAATTTTCACCACTAGGGGCGCTACTAGCGTAAACAGTATAACCCGATTTTTCTAACTGCGCAGCTGTCAAAATATTGCCATGTTGCATTGAAACAAAATTTCAATGATAATTATAATCATTTAATTTATAGGTATACACAGTAATGTGAATAAAAGCCATTTTTATTATAAAAAGAGAATAAGGATACTCGAATAGCGTAGACGAAACGAAAGTGCAGACCGTACTGACTTGGACAGGCGCCTACCGGCAGGTATGAAAGGATAAGCTGGCGGATGAATTCAATCATGCCAACCTAACGATTTTGTTAGCTCCAAGTGCACAGTTATAAAAATTTGGTTATACAAGCAAACGATATTTAATTTATTTTCATTCCTAATTGACAAGATTTCTTCTTCTATTATTTTCTTTTTCGCTTACGCTGGTGGCGACATCTATCCTTAGTTTAAAGTATTGGGTGTGTTCTGAAATTTATGTTAGTTAAATCGCCAGTGCTCAAGTGACTTTGTCGATGACGTCATATATATTTTTCTAATTATAATGAAACCAGTTAGAAGTCCGTTATAAAACATGTACATTTGGCGCGTATGTATTTATTAGTAGAATATGGTGAATATTATTATTAAGTACACCCAGATTAGGAGCAAACATTTGGACCAATCGAAAATTCAGCGTAGTGTTGATGGCGAGGTGCCACAAGCCCACATGTGCACTAACCTTATAACCCTGGCGAGTTAACTGTGAAGTTTAGAATCATACTCATTATTTGTTAGTGAATTATGTTATGAAAGCAATATTTTTGGCTTTAATATGTCATCTACCAGTAAACGTATTCGATCTTGAGTAAATAGTTATTTTTACTAAACGAAGAAGTTATTTATTATAAGAAGATCAATTATTATCTACAAGCAATAAATACGAATCTATTTCTGAATAAGACATAGTTATTTATATTTCTTAGATATAGATAATTTTATATTTTGGTAGCGGACCCAACAGACGTTGTCTTGCAGCGCCACCTACCGGGTCCAATTGTGAATCTAAACCATCCAGGAACTAACTCAATCACACACACATAACATTTTATTAGAATCGGCCCAGCCGTTTTGGAGGAGTTCAGTGACATACACACGTACAGAAGAATTATATACTCGTATATGTATAGAGGCTTAGTATTCTGATTGGTAATTAATATATGATTGAGGATATCTCAACAAATCGTAAGAAGCAAATAGATAAAATAAAAGGCCGTATTTTTTCACTCGCTGACTATTATTTAATATTATTATCAAGTGACTCACTAACCACTGTTACCCGGTGACAGAGTGGTTAGTGTAAAGTTTTAAATATTACTTTGGCGTGTGTATTTAATTTACTAAACAGTTAATAGCTCAATATATTTCAACGAAGTCTCTAAATATACAATAAATTGTTCAACAGTGTAATAAAAGCAATAAGTAGTTAGTAGGTAGAAAAAGATACATATCATAATTTTCACAATGTTGTTAACTATAATTATTACAAACATTCCATTGGTTCAGATTATATTTTATTGTAATAAAGTACCTAAGTATTTATTTAATTATTAATAAAGACTTTTTATCAAATAATTTTATTTTATTATTCTTTAATATTTAATAATTTAATTTTCCCTGGTTGAACATTTGAAACCTTTTCCCGGAGATTCTTGGGGCGACACCATGATGTCTATACAGCGATTTATTTTCGATCTTAATTTGAAATTGTTATTATTATTCATTATTAGGCAGGCAGTTGTAACAACTGATACATGCACACCTATAGTAACAATAATTGCAACCCATATATGTCCCACTGCTGGGCACGGGTCTCCTCTAGACCTAGAGAGAGAGAGAGAGAGGTTCAGGCCTTAATTCATACACGCTGGGCTAATACAGGTTGGTTAATCAAATGCTTTTTAGAATTTCTTCTAAAGCATGTGAGTTTCCTAACTATTATTTATTTGTATTAGCAGTTTATATATATATACTAGCGGACCGCCCCGACTTCGCCCGGGGTAAACTATTTTCAGCGCAACTTTATTTTTTTCTTGCACAAAAACCTTTTCCTGACAATAACAAACACACCAAAAAAAAAATTTGCGAAATCGGTTCAGCTGTTCGCGAGATTTGCGCTTAGCAACACATTCAGCGATTCATTTTTATATGATAGATACTTTGTCAAGTCGGTTTTCGTCAAACATCAACTTTATTACTTAGTATTAAGGTTGTCATTGTTCGAAATGCACATTAAGTCTAAAATAAATCGCTATAAGCAGTGTCGGCTTTAGCACTACCGGCGCCCTTGGGCGAAGACCTACCCCGGCTCGATATGACCCCTGATCAAATTAAAGGTACGATCGGCATAGAATTTAATAGGCTTGATTTAGTTTGTCTACGCAAATTTCTTGCAAACGCCAACCACATGCAGTCTGCCAGCCAGCCTTACCAAGCCATTCCGTCTACCTCACTGGTTGCATGACTGCACTTCTACATTCAATTCGAGGTCTCCAGGACCTTTACCTATCTGTCATCTGATCGTCTGCTGCTTTGGTCCGCCCACTGCCACTTTCTGTTTACTTTACCTTAGCTATATCGGTAAATCTTTTTCTGATCTCTGTTTGTAATTCTACCGAAGATAATGTTTCCAACATAGCTGTCTAATATCTAAAACTTAAATATACCTTATATATTATATTATGTAATAAATCTAAGTAGGTACAAGGTAAAAAATAAAGGTGACTTGAAATTATTCAAAATCTATAATAATGTAACATGAATTGAACGCTATTAGTATGCAGTGAAAGACTGCCAAATGCTAGCGGTAAACGTTGTGACCACTTCGTCTCTCGAAGGGTTGGGAGCTCGCCAGCAGTACCCCAATGCCAATTCACTCCCGTTAATGTGCCCATATTTAGTCCCGACTAATAACCTACGATAAATTGTTCCATACGTCTCCAAACTGCTTAAAATGTTTGACCGATTTAAGTGGAACTTTGCTATAAAAAAATCATTCCAAGACATACGAGACCCTTATATAATATACATATAATAAAACTCTTATGGTAAATCTACATTGTAATTATGTCTATTAGAGTTCTTGTAACTTTCTATTTGGATACCACTAGCTAAATTATTATAAAGCTATAGGAGTTAGACCTAAGAAACCTTTATCCTGGGTTACCTAAGTAATTTTTGACCTCCTGTTTTATAAAAAAGGCCTTACAGAAAATATAATAAATACCAACCTATTTTTCGTCGGCAAAAGCCCCAATAATTACCAAAACCCATATGGAGCACAGTATTCATATGCATTAGGTTACTACTTCGTTACCAAGAAAATTAAATTATGACTGGACATCGCAAGCTAAATCTTGCGTGAAATTTAGTATGAAAATGTTTTTCGCATAAAAATATTTGTCAATATAAGTATCGAATCCGATTAAATTAAAGCGAGTGCTGCAATTTAAGCGCGTTTGCTGACGATAGGTTTCGTCCGCGGACCCCGTCACCCATTGTCGTTTACCGACCACCCGGACTAAATTGATCGAAAATAAAAAACCCTCAAGGACTCCAAGATGGATCTTTTAGTGAAGCGAATCTAGATACGATGGACATGTGTGTCGGACATAAAGATTTAGATTTCATTGCTGAATTTCATTCGAGTGGACGGATGGATGTTTGTTACTCTTTCACGTAAAAAAAACTACTGAACGGATCTGGATGAAATTTGGCACAGAGATAGATTATGGTCTGAAATAACATATAGGCACTTTTTACAGCAAAAACGGAGCCGCAGGCAACAGCTAGTTTAATATAAATTACCTACTATCGGGCTTATTTGATAGATGTCTATAGGTAGGTACCTACTGTGGAGGTTTGCCATCGCACTATATCTACCGATCTATAAAAAAAACATTTCTTAATATAAATTAAGAAACTGTACACCTAGTTATAACATATCTAGCTGTTGCGGCTCCGCCCGCGTGGATGTCGGTTATTGCGATAAAAAGTAGTCTATTCGCTATGCCAGACTGTAGTATATCCCTATCTATGCCAAATTTCATCCAGATCCGATCAGTAGTTTTTACGTGAAAGAGTAACAAACATCCATCCTTTAAAACATTCCCATTTATAATATTAGTAGTATAAGATAGGATTGCTTGCCCTATTTCTTCCCACTCTTCACTATTTATTTTACAACTATTCCACTTATTTACATAAGCGTTAGGTATAGTACGTTCAAGCCTCGTATTATCTACGGCGCTGATCCTGAAAAATCTTTACCTCAAAAGGTAAACAATTTCACGGCTACTGACTCTATTTAATTGGAGGATTATCTTTTTTCTGCTATGTCCGTCCCCTGAACGGACCGTTGTCAGGAGCCATGACAGACGACAAATGATGCATCGCCAATTGTTTAATGTATGCCACTTAAATTTTCGACAGTTGATGAGCATGAAAATTTCTGCTACATAGGCTCATATTTTACAATAAAAAATCATATAATTAAGTTTTGTCTCACTGTCTAATAAACAGTGAAAGCTGACGTGTTTTCATGGGCTTTTAGTATGAAGGTTTTATTTTGGTAATATTGTTTAAAGATTTTCATAAAATCTCTTAAAAAATAGGCACTCAAAACCACGTAACGGTGTGCCCACGTACTCTCATTATTAAAATGGAGTCTCATATTTTCACTTTGACATCACTTTAAATCACGTAAAACACGCAGTTATGTACTCGTTCAACGGAAGCGTTTATAAACAAAGGCGCTCTACACTGTTTTTAAAGGCAAAATTGTTTCCGCCATTACAGTGGCCTTCCCAAAGTCCCCGCGCCAATAAATGTAGGTGGGTATTTAGCAGACTATTTACTGCGCGACACTCCGCTCGCCGACTCTACTAATACTCTTAATTATTTTTGCTAGTGTAAGCTGTTTTTCTGACGGGGAAATGCAATTGCAACATTTTGCATCCCGCCTCCCCCGCCCTACGCCGCCTCGCCCCTCTCATTACGTACTCTGCAAGCGTCCGCTACGGCTGAGATCGCAGAATAATTAGACTCTAAATCAAGAGTAGCAAAGCGGTCAACCGCTTGAATGTGGTATGAATAGTCAATCGTCATTAAATTGTTCAGCTTTGGTAGTCTAATGCGTTCCGGCAATAGTCTGCTCTCGTCCACTTTCATCTCGAATGTGTTTGGGTTGGCGATATTGCTCTAGCAATCTTTTGTTTTCGGGTAAAATATAGTGTTTTTTTTTGTGTAGAGAGTTCTGATAAGTGCCGAAAGACGACTTTATCTGTGAAAGACTGAAACATAAATCCTTTTCTTTTGAAGAAAATTGTATCTAAATAGCAAAGGGATTTTGTTTCTGGCTGGAGATAGCGTGATTTAAAGGCGGTCACAGTCACAGTGCGCGCCACCTGTGAGTTAGAGTACAATGGACGTGTCGCTACGAGCGAACAAAATTAAATTAATAACACGGCCTCAGTAAAGTTCGCTTCAAATTTAAGCAGTGCAAGATTTAAACGACAGCTCACATTTCGTAGGTACGTAATTATGCCGTGGCTCGCCCCCGCGGCCCGCCCGCTCCCGGGCGCAATGTGCCAAATCGCTTACTCGCGGCTCCACACCACTAACACTTGTTTCCTACATTTTACGAGCGAAAATAGTGAACAGATTTATGCACAACTTAAGTGAATATTAATTGTCTTCAATTGCATTGAGGCTCTTTGTTGCACTTTAATTGTGGCAAACGAAACGTAAAGTCTTACGGTGTTAATTTTAACAACGAGAATTGCAAGAGGAGCAAGTCAAGATGCTGTGCTGGTTCATCAAACAAATAAACGTGACGATGATATTGTAGAAGGTGTCACAACATGTCGCACAGTCGCTTCTTTGGGCGACCCCTTTGAATTGAATAGCTTAATAAGTACTTTTGTATGGTTAATTCTTTCAATGAATCAAGAATCTATTAGTTGGTTTTAAACTCAAGTTTGTAGATATCTTTAAAAAAAAACCCAATAATCAATTACCAAGTATATTGAATAGAAAATTATCGAATTTCTAGGCGAGTAATATCCACTTTCGAGTTTACGTAGTAGTGTCTGCCTGTGTCCTGAGTCAGCGGTGTTCGCCGCGCTCCGCTGCGCCGCGCTTCCTGTCACCTTTGCTACAGACTTTCAGTTGATTTCATCGTTCCTTGTACGCAAATGTCACAGTAAATTCTCAAATAATTTTATTTTAGTATTTTACTGACGTTTCATTATCATTATTTACGGTTTACGTGATGAAAAAGATCAAACTCATACCTCGTGTATAGGAACAACTCGGTAACTTTCTCCACTTAGCAACCACAGGTGTTTGCGGATGTCGAGATTTCATAGATTCATGGACACAAAGTATATCGACACTTAGCCATCGTTTGTACCAAGATAACACGAATTTTATATCTTGTACTTATCAATACTAATGAATAGATAAATTTCATCAAAGAAGAGATGGACTTTCAAACGCTTTTGTATCACAGAAAAGAGAATACTTTGTATCAATTGATCAGCACGTGTCAGTCCATACATCATAGCTGCAGACAGTATTTCACTGCTGGTAATGTTTGCACCAGTGAAAAACTGTACTTCGATGTAGTGTATCCATTAGTGTATTAATACTCTCAAAGATTTCATTAACATTGTAAATAAACATTCAAATAGTAGTTTGACGTCGATGCGGAGGAATTTTATGACGCCTTTTAAGCAGTTCCGCCCGTTTTTCGTGTATTTTCAATGTATATATATTATATATTTTTTCCTTTTTTTAAGAAGTGTAAATATATTAGGTATAATATAATAGTAATGTTCTTCAAATATTTAACACTTTGTAGGAATGTTAACGTTTATAGACATTATGACAATAAAACTTCTATTGTTAATAGTACTGTCCGCGAAAGGGTTAAGTATAGAATTTAAATTGACACGTGACAAACTATAATAAATAGGTGTCCAAATTAGGTATGTTTAGATTCAGGACTTAGGTACTGCTAAATGACTATTAGTGCAGATTGATATACGGGTACAATATCTATCTGCGTTTGGAACAGAACATTAATTTAGTCGATGTTGCTTATTAACCGTTGCGTAGAGTGGCGACAAATGGAATGTGCAAATCACTGGTCAATAAAATTTTACTTTTAGATTTTTATAATTATTTATATATTTAATTGTGCAGTTACCATACCAATTTTCAAATTGGTTATCTCTTTTGTAAGTACTATGTCGCGAGGAAAAAACATAAAATTAACAGGCACAAAGAGAACCCAAAGAGCCGAAACAAATATCAGTAAATCACACAAATACCTTTTTTGTACTGTATGGGGAACGAATCTTAAACCTACGGCACGGTTTCAGCTCTGGTGCAACCACCTATACTAAAATTATAAAGCTGAAGAGTTTGTTTGTTTGTTTGGTTGAACGCGCTAATCTCAAAAAGTACTGGTTCGATTAGATTTTTTTTTATTGAATAGTGCATTTATCCAGGACGGCTTTAAGCTATATAATATCACACTATGATCAATAGGAGCGGAGCAGTAGTGAGATATGTTGCAAAATCGGGAAAAAAAAACTTTTTTGAGTTTCTGTCGCGTACGCTGCTTAAAGGGTTAAAGTTATGAAAAAAATATGTAGTGAAGAATTATTCCCCTTTAAAAGATCTATCAAAAAGTCCACGACAGCATATGTCTATCCCTTAGGATTAACCCACTATGATAAGTCCAAAGTCCGTATAATGTACGTTCTAAATTACCACGCGGACTGTCGCGGGCGACCCTAGTTGACCCCTAGTAGATTTAGCGAATTTAAAAAAAAACAATTAAAGCATTATTTCCCTGTATATAATATATACAGAACATATAGAAGACAAAAAATAGACACATTAAAACGCTAAAAACTTTAAACGCTCACTAAAATGATTTTCTGATCAGGCCTTAGTGAAACCACGGTCAGATTTCGTTGTATTCGGAATTGTTAAGAAGTTTGGATATTTTTTTTTTAATCCACGAAAAATCTGCAATTAAGATGGTATATATATGTTTTTATTTAATTGTTTGATATGGTATTATATGCGACCACTAATATGAGTATAGGAAAAACTTTGATCGTTAGTATCTAAAGTTATTTTTACTATTTAGAGTTTGGTAGGTATCTTTTTACAGTTCCGTATTTCTTTCGTTTATTGCCGTTTACTACTATTTAAGGCTCAAACAATTACTTCATTTAACCCATATCTTATAATTGATTACTCCAAGATTAAGCATAATCCTACATCAGATATGTACATACATATGTTGCAGAGTCGGCAGTAAATAATCAAATCAGTTTGATTTATTAGTTTAAGCCGAGTATGCTTATTAAACTGTGCACCAGGACGGCAATGTGATTGTGTTCGCTTCTGTGGCTGTGTCTAATCATATGTAATATGTGTAGCTGTATAGATCAATGTTTGCTACTGTTTAATGTGCGCTGTTTAACTTCCAGTACGCAACGTGCAAGTTTCCAGCGAAATTACAAGCTGAAATTGCTAATTTCTAATCAATATCGTAGTAAAATTGGTTGGTAATTCTCGGATAGACTTTGATGATATTAGGGCGTAGCTATATTAAATGGATAATTTTAGGTTTGAAATGCATAGCATTAAAGAAGCGCACAAGTATGATAGTTTTGCTAGCGTGTTGGTAGTTAGTGACTATGCTGATTTTATTACTGTACGCGTGGTCTAATGGTTAAGGTAATCCCTTCGCTACGAGCATCTCGCAGGATGTTATGGGTTCGATTCCCACACGGGACAAAATCTAGTGTCATGCATAAATGCTTGTTTCAAGTCTGGGTATACAGTGTCTGTAAATTGTATATTCTTAAAGTCCCCCGCGACACAAGGCTGTCTTCTATAAGAAGAAGTAGATATTTCTTTATTTTCTACAACAATTTTTGCACACTAGTTGATACTTCTTTATTGTGCATTAAGTCAATAGCAACTAAACAAAATATTTGCTTGAAATATTTCATTGTACAACTCTATCCCTCAAAATAGGTCACGATAATGATTTTCATCTTTTAAGTTCTCTTTATAGAGAGTAAAAATAATAAAGCAGAAACTATAGCACCGAGCGAATTTTAATGATGTTTTCGCTGACGACTATTGTTCTAAGTACATTAATCCAAATGAAAATATTCTATACAAAATAAGTACTACATTATAAGTATAGTAGGTACCTTCACTAATTAGTTAAGTTAAAATTATCTTGAGTACCAATAGTGCAATGAAGAATAAGATCACTATCGGCCGTTTAATATTTTGAACATTTATTATTACTTGTAATAGTTTTCAAATCCTACTTCCTACTAATATTATAAACGCGAAAGTTTGTAAGTATGGATGGATGGATGTTTGTTACTCTTTCACGTTTAAACTACTGAACGGATCTGGATGAAATTTGTCACAGAGATAGATTATGGTCTGGAATAACACATAGGCTACTTTTTACAGCGATAACCGACATCCACGTGGGCGGAGCCGCGGGCAACAGCTAGTACATAATATTTGAGATTTATTTTTAAGACGTGTGACCTATCTACTTATATAGGTATGTATGTAAGATGATAGATCATCGAGTAAAACATATAGCAGTATTTTTTTTTACTACCAAGAAGGCAAACAACCATACGGCCCGCTTGATGGTAAGCAGTTACCGTAGCCTATGGACGCGAACACCGCGTATCACACGCGCGTTGCCGACCCTGTATTCTTACAGGGTCGGCAACGCGCGTGTAAGGTTCTCCTTATGACTCCTTTCTTGATCCTCATGCTATAATATATTGTATGTTCTGCTTAAGCCATAAAATATACATGCATAATACGTATGTAATATGCCGAGTTTGACTTAATTTGGAATTCTAAATTCTAATTAATATAATTAGTATTTTTGATAAGAAACTATAGGTACTTGTATACCACGATTTATTGTTGGACACGGGTTTTCTCTCCTCTATCAAGAGCGCTAAGAAACACGCCAGCCTCGTAGCTCTCTTGATATTGCTGGTTGATGAATATTTTGTTGAAAAAAAAAAACAAATGAATAGTTAGAAAAACAAATGAGTAGTAACAGTAAAATACTAACCGATTTTAATAATTTAACAACATAATACATGCAAAAACGTTATTTGAATATGTAGGTAAGTACATAAAGTATTCATTAGGTACTGCAGTGTAATAATAAGTAAACAATATTAACTAGCACAACACAGACGAAACAATATTAGCCTCTAAGCTAAATAATAACCAAATTAGTATGATTTAGCTCATAATACGATGTGTGTTATTTTTAATTGTTTAGCCCTACATACGTTTTTGTCTGGAGTTTGCAATTCAGTTTGTTAATCCAGCTTTAACATTTTGACATAATAGAAAATACATTTAGCTAGGATAAACCTACTTACATTTACGTAATAAGTACACTGACGGGCACAAACTGCATTAAAGTACAGAATAAATTTCATATTTATACAATATGCATACATTTCTAGCAGTGTAAAACTGTCTCTGCCCACGCCTCTGAAAAGGCGTGGGTCTATGCAGCCCTCTCTAGACAAGGGGCATTAACGGTAGTCAAAATGAATAAAATGAAAAGCAAATGTATGGGATTTGACATAAGTTTACGATATAATGTCGTAAACTTACGTTAAATTAGACAAGGCAGGATTGGCACTGACTGATTAATAAATACAGGCTTATACCTGCTTTCCATCAGGCGGGCAAAAACAATTCGACTGGCCTGTTGGTCTAGTGTTTAGTGACCCTGACTGCCGATGGTCGTCGGTTCGATTCCCACATGGGACAAAAATTTGTGTGATCCAAGTTTGTTCCAAGTCTGGGTGTAATTTGCGTTGACCGAAATTTTCATTTTTTCTTACACGAAATTAAAAGTACCCGGAATCGACGTTCATGCATGAAGAGGTTGATGAATGAAGCGAAAGAAGTATGTCAGAATCGAAGCAATTAGCGTACCATAGTCTCTGGCCTACTCCAATAGGACACAAGTGTGATGATATGTATTTATTTTGCTAAAATCATATATTTGTGACTGCCTTGGTGGTCCAGCGGTCGCAGTATGCGCCTGCTGTGCACGAGGTTGTGGGTTCGATTCCCGCACAAGACAAAACTTTGTGTGGCCCACAAAGAGTTGTTCTGAGTCTGGGTGTAAATTGTGTCCTTTAATTGTATATTTGTAAAGTCCCCCGCGACACAGAGCTTATTCTATAATGCGGGAGTTGTCTTTTTAAAAAGAATTAAAAAAAAAGAATAAATTTGTTGAAAATCGTCCATAAGTAGTTTGAGTAATACTAAAATACACCGTAATATTTGGTTAGTTTGTTTTGTTAGACTATGGCGCAGCAGACACGCTTTTACGTATACAAATGTTGCGGGTTTACTTTGGTTTACTTGGCGATGTTTGAGTGAGTTAAGATTGCATGTATTGCTAGATTTTACTACTAAGGCACGTTATATTCTGGATTATTTTGTTTACTTCATCACATAACATAATAGCATCACGACTTTTCTTTCTGGGGTAGGCAGAGTATGGCACTCACGTTTCTAAGTCCTTTAATAGAGGATGTTCCTGTTGCCGTAGGTATAGGTACCTGGCACAATTCCAGATTCGGAGTAAATATTGGGCCATTTTCACAAAAGTGGTATTTATTAATATTTGACCCAGGACCTCTACATGGAAGTCTTTAAATATATCGCGGCACTAAGGCAGTCTTAAAATTATATTGATTTTAAAAGAAGTTACTAAAGATATAGTTGTTATCGATAGAAAATAATCATCAGTGAAATTAAACAGCTGACAACTCCTAAAAGTTCTGTATAATCTTAATTTAACAAAGTTGATATCTTACAAATTTCGAATTAAGATCGAAATTAAATTAAAGACGTCATAGTACGGTCCCCGCTTACTTTTACAGACAGTAATGTTTTCAATGATTTTCTATACAACCGAACATTTTACATACAATAAAGTTACCCAGTGAACATACGGCTCAATGGACTTAGATGTCTATCAAACAGTATTCAGCTTTAGGTGTTCTGTAAGCCGTTGAGAGGTTTTGATATGTTAATTTCCCACAAACACCAAGGTGACAACGTTGTTGGACCGCGTATATCGATCATACTAGTGCGCAGTAGCCATATAGCCGAGAGCTTCGCATAATGAATATCATCCGATTATTGTCCTACGCAGGGGTCCTGCGAGGGGCAATCAAATCGATAGAGTAAAAGGGACGGATGCTATCAATATTACAGAAGGGGGTGCAACTAATTATGAACATGCATTTATGAAATTCTATGTGTAGGTATAAACGCTCTTTGAATGTGAGCGTTGTCCGCGTGGAGTGGCTGTCTCGTTCGGACAGTATTTAGTCATTCTATACACATGCGGTAAATTATTTAATAGTAAAGATCTCGTTTTAACATTTGACTGCACGGTTGGTTCTGTGACTTGAGTTGTTACTACGCGGCGTGTTGTGGGTTCGATTGCGACAAATAAAATTGTGATGCATAACACGCCGCGCAGTGGTAAATGGCTAGGTAACCACACTAACCGTGCCGTCAAGTATATATTTAATTATAGCGCTAATTTTAGTGTGCTGTGTTGTGTATTTCTTGAGAATAAGTACTGTAACAAATGTACCACCAAACTTGATGCTTAGGTAAACATTTTTGTGTCAGTATTTTTTTTGGAGACCAATAAAAGATTGCTCCAAGATTGCTAGTCCTGAATCAACTTGCCCAGATCTGTCCGCAGTTGGTTCATATATTGAACTTTTGCCAAAATGAATGTGCTTTACGTGTGATTCGATTGGTTTGTTCCACTTGAGCGTTGAGTCTTGATGAAGGTAACCAGTTTGGGGGCTGTACCATGAAGAGCTTATTGGATCTTATTAATAAAGTGAAAAGCAGTGGTGGTCGAGTGGGAAAGTAACCGACTTGCACGCAAGAGTTGCGAGTTCAATACCAAACAGTAACAATGTGAATTTCACTTTGTGGAGTTTATTTGTAGTAATCAAATGATTCGCTATCTGCTAACGGTGAAGAAAAACATCGTGAGGAAACCCACATGTTTTAGAAGAAATTCTAAAGACATGTCTGATTCACCAACCCGCATTAGACCAGCGTGTATGAATTAAGGCCTAAACCCTCTCTCTTGATAGAGGAGAAGAGACCCGTGCCCAGTAGTGGGACATATATAGGTTGCTATTATAATAAAGTGAGATAGAATTACATACATATACAGACAAACAACACACTACTATACTACAACGGACAACTCTAAAACTACATACATATACAGACAAACATAGAACCTCCTCCTTTTTTAAGTCGCGAAAGAATTACAGCTTCAATACATAGTATAAAACAAAGTCGCTTCCGCTGTCTGTCCGTCCCTATGTATGCTTAGATCTTTAAAACTACACAACGGATTTTGATGCGGTTTTTTAAAATGAATAGAGTGATTCAAAAGGAAGGTTTATACATATGTATAATTCATGAATGGTATAATAGAGAAATCCAGTATAAGGATTAGGTCGCTTGTATCAAATAAAACGTTATTGCTCTAACTAATAGACACATTTTTGCCAATTACCCTACACAATAAATAACATAGATGTGTACTGAGGCACTTGCATCCTAAATTCACACGATGATCCTTGCAGGCAGTTTGTGGCCATCGGCGACGACCTGCCGGTTAATTGTAATCAAGGAGAGGAGGCCAATTTGTGTGGCGGCCGAACTAATGTCTAGTTACTGCTGCTAGCCTCAACTGTCTCTGGATTGCATGCTATTAGTTTATTAGCTTCGAAATCGAATACGGTGTTTGAAAATTTACAAAAGATTGTAACTATCTGGCGATTAAAAAGAGTGGCCTGAGTTTCTTGCTAGTTCTTCTCAAGGCTCCACGTCAGCGAACTAGCCGTAGGAAAATTTTGCTGACATCATCTTTCTGGTTTATTCATAATTTATGACCTTCATAAGTGTTACTTTGTAACCTAAATAAATAAATGAATTTTGAGTTTTAAAAAATTATATTTCATATTTGAATGTTTTTTATGCGTATTTCATCCCCCTTTCTTTCTGCTCTGTGATTTCATCTATAATATTTTAATGATAATTATAAGAAATATTTTTTATATTTTTAAATGTATAGGTTTGTTATTTTGTATTTATTCATTTAAACGTGTATTGAATGTGTTAAAAAAAGAGTATTATAAAGATAAAAGATTTGTATTTTTGAATAATCTCAAAAACTACTGATTCGATTTAAAAAAATCTTTCACTTAGGTATAGAAAGCATTATTAGCAGGTAATATAGGCTATATATAAAAAATATATTTTATAGAAAAAATATACAGAACCCCTACGAAAATTAAATAAATATCCACCCGTGCGAAGCAGGGACGCCAAGGTCCCAAGTACTTATTATTTTGTCCTTTAAGGGTAACGATTGCAAGTTAGCTCCTATAAGTACCTGGCATAGTACTTATCATAAGTGCATCAAAATTGTTTAAAATTCGGTCAATGCAGTACATTTTATTAATGTTTATTTTATATTGTTTTCGTAGATTGTCATTTTGGCGAGAGTCTTCGATATTATACATTGAGTTTCCATTTAAGGCTTCTTTGTACGTGGATAGTTTTCCAATGCTTGTCTCATGGTGTTCCTTTTTTGCTGAGTAATGTACTTAGAAGTGTGTTTAAGCGAGAAAATCCTCTGAACTGATCCCTCGCTTATAATAACTACTGGATCCCCCGCCCGCGGTTTCCGCGGTAAAAAGTAAATATAGTCTATTCCCGTGCTAAAATTCATCCAAATATAGTCAGCCGTTTTGGCGTGATTGAGAATCAAACATGCATTATTTCAATAGTTTAATGAATTCCTGTCTTTTTTGATTCACTGTACCTTTATTTTGACAACTCAAACCGGATCCTCTAACATCTTTAGAAGGTATGTGCAGAGTTAAATTAAATTCTGTAAAACTTAAGTACTGCATTTACGCCGTTTTAACTTACTATAGTTCAACATCATAAAATAAATGTGATATTTATTCAACATAATGAAAACAAATCTAAATTTTAATACAATTTTTGTTGTTATCAAGAATCACACTGTGACACATCCTTTATACGGAAGTCATGACAAAATGTTGGCGAAAAAAGGCAAACTTTATATAGCAGTAAAAGACTAGAGAAGTTTAATAGAACAAACTTGTCCAAGCCTGTCTAAGATGTCATAGATGTTGCGTAGATGGCACACAGCCATACACTTGCTTATCTTTTTCAACTTACTCACACGGAATAAAACGGCTATATGTATTATATGTTTGCTTTATTCCCTTTTATACTGATTCGGGATAAGGAAATCGGATGATATGTTTCTTTGGCCAAGTTGAAATATTTGATAGAGGAAAAACGTGCTGTGGTGTTTGACGATGGATTAGTAACAGGTCAATGAATATATATGCCTGAATATAGGTGCCTGCTATTCTTTATTTTGAGAGATAAAATAAAGGATCACAAAGAAGTAAAAGCAGTATGTTTGGATCGAAATCCAAAGAACATTCTCTATGTCGCGGGGGACTTACGTATGTATATAAGTATGTAAAATATATATTAATTAACTTACATTGAATAATAGTCGGCCAGTCCTCAAGACAAGTGACATATGCGATAGTCAATTGGAATAGAATAGAAAGCAAATGTATAGGATTTGACATAAGCTTTCGATATATTTTTTAAGGGACTTTGAGCCATAAATGACTATGTCAGAAGCTTTCGATATAATGTCGTAAACTTACGTCAAATTTTATGCATTTGCTTTTTACTCTATTCGATTCCACTACCGTCATGCCACTTGTCTAGAGGGGTAGGATGATTTTGGTCACGGCTGCTAATCTAGACGGCGATAAACACCTGTTCACTGACTATATTATATTATTCACGACCTACGATCAAACGCAGGACCAATAGCTTTACGTACTTTGTAACGCCCGGAGGTGTTTCGCTGTTTTTAGAAAATGGTCACCCATTTACAGACTCACCGTGGCAGGCTTGCCTAACTTTTCAGAACTATCGATGCGTGAGGCTTTTGAGCTACAAGCCTCTCAAAATTCAATTGGATAAGGATTAATAATACGTACCTATACGCAAATTTATTTGATTTAATTTTTTATACTATTTGGGCACCAAACAAGCATTCGGCCCGCCTGGTGTTATTACGCAAGAGATATTTTGCGTGTTGCCGACCCATTTTTTAGCACCAGGCAGGGCTTTAAAATGAAGTATCCCTGGGATAGGAAATCGTTTCTTTCAAAACGTATCCCTAAATATCATATTCGTCATCATCATTATCATCTCAGCCAAGAGACATCCACTGCTGGACATAGGCCTCTCCCAAGGATTTCCACAACTCTCGATCCTGAGCCGACTATTGTCCATCGGTTGCCCGCAATCTTTACCAGGTCGTCGGTCCACCTTGTTGGAGGCCTGCTCACGCTTGTGAAAAACGAATATACATCATATTAAAATATATATCTAATAGGCACAAAATGAACTGCTTTAAATTCTTAAAAGGTATTTTATATTGAGTCAATGAGGAACCGTTTAGAAGCTGTCATCATAGCAAGAGGGGGTAACATTCGTTATTAAAGTGGTAATCATTAAGTAATAAAGTTTATTTAAAATGTTATGATGTCTTTTATTTTATTTGTTTTTACCTTAACTTTTCAAGTTTTAGTACTCACAAAGTTTGAAACCATTTATTGTTCAAGAAAATGAATACAAGTTAAGAGTATTTGTACTCATTTTAAAGCCAACATCTAGAACTTAAAGAATTTAAGACCTAAGTTAAGATTTAGGTCTTAGTTTTAAAACTAGAGCACTTTGAGTGCGAAAGTATGAAGTGAGTCGATTTTTTTGCTCGCCAGTGTACATAATCTATATACTCGTATATAGAAAAAAATGAATCTCTATTTCCTATGGGCATAACATAACTTGAGAACGACTTTACCGATTTTATTCATCTATTTTAAAAAGATTTCTAATACTTTCTAGAATGTTCTAACGAGAATAAGAAAATTAAGTCCGTTCGAAGTCGAGGCGGGCCGCTAGTAGGTAGCTAGGTATACATATATATATACTATTATATAAATAATATTATATATATAATAGTACATATATATCCGAATGCTCTAGGTACTAAGCCTAAATCAAATAGCACATAATAATCAAGTAATACGGCGGTACAATTTGATAATAGATTCGTGTGAAGCCTACAACCATGATTGGATCTCCTGGGCTTTGCCACTCACTCCCCTAGATCGAGACAGAATAATCTATTAGAATAATGTATTATATGAACGGACTTACATTATGCAACATTCAATAATTGTACTGTTCTACAATTAGAGTATTATTCGCAATGACTACGGTAAACATTAAATGATTTTGGTAATCATTAAGCTAATATAACATTATTATGACCTCCTTCAATTATCACGCCAGTACACTGATTTCATCCAATTTTAAAACCAACCAATTTCGATAATCGACGAAAAAATCGTGAAGTAAATTTAAAAAATATTATAGTAAGTGGGAATTTCTGTAATATAAAAGAAATAAGGCGCGCAGGACGGTTCGTTCGCCTACGTCATTTGCTTGCGTCACAAACTCGTGACGTCAGCTGGAAATATTTCATTCACTCTACCGCATTCGTTTTCGTTTTCTAAGTAACAGATAATGTCTATCAATATATCGTTTGTTTTTTTCATTTAGACAGAGACGGCTCGCATCCAGCTAATGGGGTAATATTTATTTAACGTTAGAACTATTCATCCAGAATTGCCTTTTTTAAGACTATGTACCCAAACTTTACTTTAAATCACGAAAATATGTAATGCTTAATGTATATTCAATAATAATTTAAGTAGTATTTAATTCGAATCGGCTTTATTCGTTTATTTAACTACCAAGTAAAGTAAGTAAGGCAAAAATAATGATTGGAAAAAAGTTTCCCTATTAAAATTATTAATCCTGCACTGTATAAGAGCTCTGTGACACGGAAACCTTTTTAAACAAACATATACCATAATATACACTCACTGATACAAAGTATACCCAGTATAGTAAAAAATATCTGTTAAAAAAAAAAAACATGCGGGGCAGTCTTTAGGGACTGCCGATAGAAGTGAAAACTAAGTAACTTGTGATTTGTATCGAGCGCATGCGATGACGATGACGTGAGTTTCACGCTTTTTGTTCATTCAAAAAGTACACATATATACAGAGTATAGATATAGCTCATGGAAAGCGTTCGGTGACGATGACCGAGTTCCATGATTTATGTACACCCAAAAAGTGCTTAAAGAAGTTTTCACTTCATAAATTGTACCCGTGTAGGGATCCAACCCGGGATGGCGTGAAGAATCAACCTTTTAGTGTTGCAAAAGGTTTATCCAGCACGCTATCACAAGTACAATTTCACCATAATATATTCCTACACTGTAAAATCGAGTGATATAGTTAATTTTATTACTTGATTTTACGATTATAAATCGAGTAATAAAATAAATTTTATGACACGATTTTCTAACACACATATGATTTACGTTGCACGACTCAGAGTAATGCATGCGAATGTGATAAGATTGCGTGCCTTAGAGTTCACAAGCAAGTATGATCAGAGCCTTACTACAGTAAGGCTTGTTTCTAATCATACTTGCTAAATCAAACCATTTTATACGATTACTAGGGGTCGCTCGCGACTTCGTCCACGTGGTAATTTGGAATATTTCTCCCGATTTTGCAAAATATCTCACTACTGCTCCGCTCCTATTGATCATAGAGTAATGTTATATAGCCTATAGTCTGCCTGGATAAATGCACTATTCAACAAAAAAATATTTTTTCTAATCGAACCAGTACTTTCTGAGATTAGCGCGTTCAACCAAACAAACAAACTCTTCATCTTTATAAAATTATTTGTTTACCTAGATGACAATGTCAAGCAAGTATATAGCATAAAGCAGTTACCGTAGCTTATTGCCTGAAATATTGCATCAGGGTTTTATGTTTTATTGGTTGTAAAGTATTCAGGTATCTGTAGGGTTTCCGACCACGTGGGTTAGTTGATCCGCGAGATCAGAAATCCTTCAGACACCTATATAATTTTTCAGAGGCACCCGACGTGGGGCCACTGTAACATTGTGTGTGCCTTCAGGCACTTGCTCAACGTTACACAGTAAAACATTCTTCATCTTCTTTATCAACCCTTATCCACACACGTCTGGGTATACGTCCTCTTTTAAAAAATAATATCTTCTCCCTTTAATGAGCTCTGGAGAGCATAGAACTAACGCAAAGAACCACTGTGTAGTTATTTGACTGTGCTCTTGTGTAAGGTCGTCTTCCCAGTCAGGAAACTGTCTCTTTTAAATTAATTCATCTGCCGTTGAATAGCGAATCTATAAATGCTGACGGTAGACGGTAACTATAAATGCTGCTAATAATGCTGCTCCTATATTTAAATTCAAAATTATTGTTTATGTATGTGCTTCAATATAATCCTCACATGACGTGCTAAGAGGACTCGTTATTTCGACATGAAGACAGGCAGAACTCTATATGTAAGCATGCTAATACGGATTATATGTCATGGCTCGACAGTCGAAAGCCGGGAAAGCTGAACATTAATTAAATGCTGTATATGCAACACGTAAATGCACTTTGGATATCGTTAGTTTACAATGCCTGTTACAATTACATCTATAGGTTAAAGTTAAATTCTAGTTAGCAGTAAATATGCGAATTTCACAATGATTTATAATCCGCTAAAGGCAAAGGAAAGCATCGTAAAGGGACCCACATAAAAACATCCTAAAGGCATGTTTTATATCATTTAGGGCACCATACTAAATAGAGCAAGCCCGACTGGTTAAGGACCTCCAACTTACAGATGACCACAGCCAAATAACTACACACAACGGTGTACTTGTCCTCCGTACGCCATATATATCCAGCGCTCTTTAAGGGATGTGTTTTGAAAGAATCGTTTTCCCAGGGGTCAGTCTATCGTAAAGCTCTGGTGGAAAATAATGGGTCAGCAACACGTAGTGGTGCCTCTGGTATTGCAAGCGTCCATAGGCTATGCACCACGCCGTATGCTTGTTTGCTACCCAAGTAATATAAAAAATCTGCATTTAGCCAGGGTCCTAAAAGCTCTCAGCTCTCTTGATAAAAGAAATGACACCCATGCCTAACAATATGTAGTGTAGTTATTATATTCAATGCCTATATTATAACAATCCGCCGAAGAGTTCGTTTTGCAGTTTTAAAAAACGTACGAGATTTTAGTGTCCCTGTCTGAGCTGCTGGATTAAATTTTCAATCTCTGTAAAGATTTTAAGTACTAACTTACTTTTTGTGGTACTAACTTGTTAGGTCAAACGTTCACTAACCTAACTTGTAAAATAAAGTAGTAAAGCCTGACATTAAGATGGTATAAAAAGTATGCGAGTTAGCTATCGGAGAGCATATTTTTTTAATACTTTTTTACTATATACGCTAGTGTATCTTTGGACAGTACAATGTTGTTTTAGGCATTTCTGCTAGATATGTCAATTTTAAGTTAAGGTTCTTTTATATTTAAGAAATCGCCTACGATCAGGCGGGCTGTACATTAGTCGGATTATAATATATACCAAAAGAAAACATAAATGAGAAATGATTTTTTTTCTAAATCCTACTTATATTATAAATGTGAAAGTTTGTAAGGATAGATAGAGATTGGATGTATGTATGGATGTTTCTTACTCTTGTACGTGAAAATTACTGAACGGATCTGAATAAAATTTGGCATAAAGATAGATGCTTAACATCAGGCGGGCCGTATGCTTGTTTGCCACCCAAGTAGTATAAACTTTTTATCGCAATAACCGATATCCACGAGCGCGGGAGCCGCGGGCAACAGTTAGTATTAAAAAAAACTATAAACTATTAAAAGTATTACGTCACTAATGGATCTACACTTGCTAGCGAACTAGCCGTAGGTAAATTAGCTGACTGAGATTTTTTCTAGCTTATGATACTTTACGTGATACCGTTGGAGGCCTACGTTTAACAGTGAACGTCATTAGGCTGAGACGATGATGATGATGAAGTGAAAAACTATAACTTAAATGAACTTTAAGTTTGAGTTACCCAATCCGAATGTACAACGTGTGGCAACATTTCGTAGGCATTGTAACGTATAAATAACCACACAAAATCATCCCAATATAGTTTGTAAGTTATCGCATAGATGACATCAAACGAATCGACAATTCAATTCAATGTCAGAAGTTGGTGGCGTAGTGCGCGAAATTCTCAACTAAGTTGAGGGGAATTTTTCGAAAAATATGATATAACGGAGCCAGAGGGCGGAGGGTCTGCTACAAGTTTGAAGAGGAATCGGCCCCTCGGGTGCTGTGATGAATCTTTCACGCGTTTTATCGTTTTGCATCGGGAATCGAACCTAAGAATCTTTCTGGACAATCTACGTATTTACGCTGTATTTTTCCGGCTGTTAAATTGTATAAGGATGAACGGAGTTTTGTAAATATTCTATTGTTACTTCTTAAAAAAAGCTAAGTATATAAATCAAGGGAAACTGTATCAAGAATTTTTTGTACGCCACTTCGCTTAACTGCTCTCAGATATAATCTTAAAGTAAAACCTGTTTAATTAAAATTATCGCAAAATAAATAATTGAATTCGAAATCCTTATCATCATCATCAATCCTCACCAATTGATGAATGATTGACAAAGGAAACCCAAACATTATTGAATAAAGCGGAATAAAATATTTTACAAATGGAGTAGTTGTTTCTATTAGGTACAATAATGTTCTATCTCGCAGGACCTCAAAATATATTCAGACAAAATCTTTCTTTCTATCACTCTTAGTATTAGCACAGTCTAAAGAAGTCTCTTATGAAAGAGTTAAGAGTTCTTAACACTGTGGTACTAATACCACCTGCAGGCTTACCATGGAATCCAATACCAATCTCAATCCCGTTCCAATCCCGTTCCAATCCCGAACCAGTTTCAATCCTACAGGCCAATGAGTTCGTTTGAAATTTGACATTAGCTCGATCCTAATAACATTTGGTACTCTTGACGCGATTTTGACATTACAGATCAAGTTTGGAATCGAGTCTGGGATCGACATTATACGATTACAAAAAGCTAACTTTTTTGGGATCGAGTAAACTCGGGTCCTTCGCTGTTTGACACCACGACTTATTGACACCACGGTGTCAATCGCAGAAAAACGTTATTTGACTTACCTGTTTGGCACCATTTTCATATTAATTATCGACCGTGGCGTCAAACGACGAATATCTTATTTTGTTTTCGTCGATTGACACCAAGGTCAAGTGTGATTTGTGTACTGACGAAAAGAAAACGGTTATTACAACAAACAATTACAATCAAATGTTTAATGGAATCTTGGTTGTTATGGAATACATATTTATTAGTACAAATCATATTTTAATAAACCGTAAATAAAGGGAATAACAAACAATAAGTTAAAATTAAGAACTGAACGAATGCAGTTTGACATTTCAATAGACCAAAATAAAAGTCAAAAGTGTTCGTTTTGAGTTTCGTGGAATAGTCTTACAGTTTGTTTGGTTCGTCAATTATATTATAATTTTATGATATTAGCATCAACAATGTTTTCGGACAAAAAAACACATAAAAATGTATTGTACAAGACCTAGCCCAGGTTCTATACATTTCTGAAACATCGCCTTTATATTTATTTGCATTTGCACTTTATAATATATGAAATACAAATGAATGTATTAGAAATACAAAATATTGCATTGTGTCAAAAATGCATGAACATTATCTTCGAGATAGGAATAAGTAAACTTTTACCTGATTCACCTTTTAAATTAACTGATTTCACTATTATTGCCTGGGCCTATTATATCCAAGACCTTATGATTAAAACTTATAATTTTAATGTGAAAACAAATCCATACTTACCATCCACTTTGAAGTGAGCAATTTTCGATGGCCCCACCGAATAAACGTGCAAGAGTTCTTACACGATTTTTTTTCATTTTGCCTATCTTACACCTACCTAATATTTTTTATGAATTTTAGACACAAAACATGCCTATTATAATAGTGAATTTCTTTATTATAGGGAAATAACGAATTAAAAAATACAGGAATAATAGTTTATGCTTTAATTACATGCTTTTTGAGTTACCAAGTATACAAGAATAAACATGTTAAAACCTACAGACGATTTGAGAATTTCTGATTGTTTTCAAATTTGGGTAATGTTTTCTAATCTTCTTACACGCTTATTCGTGAAAAATGTATGCAAATTTTATTAGTAATGTTTTATCCCACAAAATGGAAGTTTGAATAAAAATAGGTTATTAAAATTAAAGTATTTCTATTTTTTTTTCTAACGAATAATAGTGTAACATTACCGTGCGTTTTATTCGTTATGTATCGTTACACAAATAAACGTGTAATGATATATTACTGTGCTAGTCATGCAAATTTCACAAGAGTAAAAAAAAATAGTTGTACCTATATTCATTAATTTCTTCAAAGTAGTTGATGTTTAAAAAAAATTAAATATACAAGTGTATAGTTTATTTTTTTACCTATAATTCGATGATACTTTATTTATAGCTACTTACAATGAATTGAGCGTTATTGAAGTTTAAACGTTTTTATTACACGCTTTTTATTAGCTTCACCTGTATGTTTGTAACCGACTTCTTTGGGCGCGATTTTGACCCACTTTAAACCAAAACAAAATACAAAAATAAAAGTGTATCCGATGTTGGGATTCGAACCCTGTTCGGTCGGTACTACCTTCGTACGGTACAGTGAGAAAATTACCTATTTGTGAATTTGAACTTATAATAATTATTATCTGATATCTAAACCATCTACAAAAATCAAATTCCTAAAAGTGGACTTGAATATGGGATTCGAACCCAGTATCATCACATCGTTCGCGTTGGACTAATACCACAGAATGCTAATACTCCATCCATTATTGACAGTCCAATGAAGTTTTTACTTCTGCCGTGTGGTCAACACACACTCGTTTTTTGACTTAAGATTTTTGTTTGTTCTAACTCAGGTATTTCTACCCTTTCTTAAACGTTCTTGCCAATATATTTAAGGGCATGTAATAATAATAATTTGTATTTCATTATTTTTTACCTGCTGATGTCTTGAATATTAAAATTAAATTTTAAGAGATGTAGTAGTAAAACGTAGTAGTTGTTGCTATCGCAAAACTGTTGTGGGTATCTAAACAGTTTTGCCTTGCCAAGCACTCTCAGAAAAAATGTATAATTTAAATAAAAATCATGTAAACACTTTTGTGCATGATTGTTATGTTATAATAAAATACCAATGCGGCCGTTCTTTGCTGTTTTACGTCATGGTGTCAATCAACGAAGACAAATAAGATATTCGTCGATTGACACCGTGGTCCTAAACAGGTAAGTCAAAAAACGTGGTGTCAAACAGCGAAGGACCCGTAAACTCAATCCCAAAAATTACTCACAATAATAAACTATTGTGTGTGATTTATTAAGAGATTGTCATCAATAATGGCACGTTTAGCACTTATATATAATATTTTGGATAATGCGCATGCATTGGATGTGTGACAAAGGCAGAAACCCAATGGTGCATTATGCCGACAACGCGTTTTCTAAAACGGTGACAATAAATAATAGAAAACAATAAAACATTATCTAATACTTAATAGAGAATTTCGACGTAATAAGAACTTTTGATACTACATTATATACGTATATATATAATATGTAATTATATATTGGAGTTGCTAACTTATTTTCTTTGATTTATGAATTTATTACTAGCGTGTGTGGTGTGTGCTGAAGTAATGAAAGTTTTCGTATTACGATATTTCATAAGATAGGTAATCATTTAAATTGTGTGGTGTAAAATGCATCTATTATGTAGTATTATGTATGCCCACCGGGCAACGGAGATGGCTGTACAGGGCCGCAGTGTGTGAATTTGTGTGAAATATATTTTAATTTGTAGGTTTAGGCTAATTGTACACTGTTACCAAATTCCACAGAAATATATAAAATGGTTTTCTTTAAAAACGAATCTTCATATAGCAGCCCTGTACAGCTATCTCCGTTGCTGCGTGTATCTACCTACATTAGTGCATAAGGTAACTAAAGTATTTAATTTGATAAGGACAAATAAGTCGTACTGTCTTATAAGCTTTCCGAACTCCACCTAGTTTGTATATTTTTTTTTAAACATAAAAATGGTTAGGTATGGAAAGCTATTCGTATAATATAGACATATGCCGTCGCTGACTATTTTGTAGTTCTAATAAAGTGAAACATGTCCATCATACATCATTATGTTAAATTAAAAATAAGACAGCACTTTCTATGAAACTTGGGCTTGATTTCTTCCGACATCATTATGAACAATCATCGTTATATTTCAACAAATTAACACAAAACGTAAATCATAGTACCTATGTATCATCTAAAATAACATAAAAATCGATATCTACGTCTTCTATACTTATAAAAGTAAGATATAGTCCCTAAAATACATTAAAAATATAGGTATTGTATTGTATTGGCTATTGTTTGTTGACAAGTTAAAGTAGCGGGAACTTTTTTTTTAATGGATGGTTGCCATTGTAATCATGTAATTTATAAAATGTATTTATCTCAGACTAATAGAATAATATAGACGGAGCGTGTAGAACTCGCGCGTGAAGCCGCCAAAAGTCATACTAAATAGCAATGTCATACGTTTTCGTTTTCGCCCGCAGTCGATTTGAGCCGCTAGTGAGTACGCACGTCTAAACACGTTTTGAAAAAATATTATTATAATGCCGTATTGTGTAGTAAAACGTTGTAAAAATACTTCAGAGCGGCTCAAATCGACTGCGCGCGAAAACGAAAACGTATGACATTGCTATTTAGTATGACTTTTGTTGGCTTCACGCGCGAGTTCTACACGCTCCGTCTATCTTATTCTATTAGTCTGAGGTATTTATTTATTAATTAAATATAAATATTTAACCAGCTGAAATATATGCGAAATATACTTTTAATGGTAATTCATGCTATAATAAATATGAAAAGTAATAATTAATAAATATTTCACTTTATTTAATAATATTTTATTTGTTAGTTTATTTTTTTTATTTGTATGGCAGCCCAGTATAGTCGATCGTGAACTCGATTCCAATTTCAATTACGATCGTGTTCAAGAGTGCCAATTTTATCACACACAGCTCGCAGTACAAAATGACATTCTAATTTCAATTTTTAAACGGAATCGAGTGTCCAGGGTAGACCCGCTGGTCTGGTTATTGTACTCCGTGAATACCACAGTGTCCAGGAATCTAGCTGTTGAAATTATCTAGCTACTGTTCTGCATTATGGTTTAGTAATTTAAACAATTACCTACATGATATGTATGTAAAATGTTTTGTACCAAAATCTACTTAATCAGAAGTACCTCACCATGTCACTGTTCTAAATAGAGTTAAAGTTCATTAAGTGAGGTAACAAGGCGGGGTAAACAGCAAGTTGGGACATAGGCTAGCTCCTCAAGTGTGGGCGGCCGTGCGGCTCACCTCCGCTGTCTCAACTATGTCCAGCTTCGTAAGGTAAACCGCCGCTCTAAGTCGAATTACCTGCACTGGAAATTTGGTTTTGGCTACTTTATTTGGAGGAAATTGCAATCTAAGCGTTGTATTTTCCTTTAGTATTATATGAGAGTAAAAATACTTCGGTGTCACAAATCTCACTCAGACTGGGCGTTCGTTTGTTAGTCCTGCAGCATAAGTTTGCGCTAATGTATGTGACCAATTGTGAAGATGTTCGTTCGATTCCGTTTGGACAGTTTGTTAGTTTTTTTTTTAGTTAGTTGTTGGTTTTTTTCATTAGCAAAATATTTTGTAGCAGCATGAATTCTGGAATTGCTTGTTTGTCCTATATAGGACTTTAATTTTTTTTATTGATAGATGAAATTAAGCTACTAAGCTACTGTTAACGGCAGGGGATTTTTGCGTGCTAGTGCGATGCGTGTCTTCTTTACTATAATATCATTGCCTAATGTACCTAATAATTAGCATTAGATTAAAATCCCAGTAACCAGGCGTCAAAATCAATATAACAGTCTAGTCTAGATTTTCAAATCGTATTATATAATCTTACGCATTTTATTCAGTTACAAAATACTTTGTTTAAAAACATTTTGAAACAAAGTTTTTAATAGAGTTACGGAGTTACGAGAAGAAACTGCATGGAGTTAGAAGAATTTTGATTGAAATTGTACAAACTATTTGCACACAATTTAAATGTAAATATTTATAGGATCTCATCTGTAAATAATAATAATATTTTAATTATATATTTGGGCAACTCATATACAGTATTTTAATGGCAAAGTAGGCAAAGCCTGCACTATGACAACCAATGGTTTTATAACACTAGACTTAGCAGTTAGAAGATAACTTGTTGTGTTCTTTCACAGACTAAGATCTGGACATATTTGATTTTCTAATGAAGAAAACTAACAAGCATACGGGTGAATAACAAGCATACGGCCCGTATGAAGTTAAGCAGTTATCGTAACCTATGGACGCTTGCAATACTATACCTATATATGTATCACTTGCGTGTTGCCAACCTAAAAAAACCCATCTCTAAATGAGCGCTGGATACTTATACTCACACATATAAACAATACTACACCGCTGTGTGTAGTTATTTGGCTGTGGTCTTCTGTGAGTTTAAGGTCCTTCCCCAGTAGGGCTTGCTCGCTAATATGGTGCGCTACTTCTTTTATTATATAACATAAATAGTATATAAGGAGATTAATTTCAATACATTTCTGTTTACATAAGAACATTCTTTGATTGTTAGAAGTTAGTTCTATTACCTAATACTATTCGAGATGGACATTGCCAACGCATGTTTGGAAATCACGATGTTACGGAATCCTATTGTTTCTAACACAATAGCGATCTGTTAGTCTGATCGAAAGAGGGGGAATCTAATATAAGTTTTTCTCTAGAAATATGTAATGTTTCAGTACTCGGGTATTATTTAGGTATGTATTCATGTGTTGTATTTTTGGAAACAATCACGAGGATTAAATCTAAGGATGTACCTATGTATTATTTTGTGGTGAAATAAACAAGAGAGAAAGAGATTATGAACAACTTTTTGTTTTAAATTATTTATGGCATAGGTATAAAATAAACAATAACTCATCATAAAAATTAGAGGGACATTGGCAGGCTTAACTCAAAATTGAGATTCCACTCAAAATATCAGAAAGTAAATATGTAGGTACGAGTATAAAATCATAATGTTATATTATAAAGCGTTTACATGTACAACTTAAACGAAATTCTATAAGTATGTCTAATCCACTAACCCGCATTAAGCCTAAACTAAACTGGACTAAACTCTTTTGAGAAAGGAGAGCAGACCCGCACCTAAAGAGACATAATTTATAAGTGCCTTTCGTTAAATAACAAAACGGAGTTTTTTTGAGCATTATTATGAACATATATACACATTTAGCATGAACAGTAGGTAATTCGCGAGGGTTTTTATCATCAAATAAAATTGTTATAGTGCAAGCTGACGACCACTGGCCAGGCAATAAATCTATTCGCTCTCCAATATTAATATTCGATCGATACTCGTTGGGTTCTTAAGCCGATTAGCCGAATATTTGAATAGTATTTGCCAGGTTTGAAGCGCGAAAATCTATTAAAATGAAAACCCAGGAAGTGCAAATATGATCCGCTATGTGAGAAATCCGCAGCGACCTCATTATAATGCAATGAACAATATTGAAACGATAGATCAGATATTAATTATCTATTCGAGCTGTAAAATGCAGGATATTTTTCGTATTTGTATCAGTCCAATTCAGGAAAGTTAGAAAATACTGTCGAGACATTCAATTAGAAATACATATAATAAAAAATATCTCACCCGTAATGACTTTCTCATGATATAGAATCATTACAACGTAAAAACATAGCTAATCTAAACAACATTCCAATTAAAGCCCTGGATCTTTACGATGGCGTTCTTATAGCGATTTTTTGTGATCTTTATATTAAAATATTACTAATTTAAAATAAGATCGTAAGTGTCTGAAATTTAGTTTTAAGAAACTTAAGGTCGATATTGGACGACATTTATAGCAAATGAATGAATCTGAAAAGAAATCGTTATGAGAACGCCATAGTCGTGTTATGCTCGTCATTTTAGTGGTAAACATCATTTATATTTGAGGTACTCTTCCTCCAGGGACCACACGACCACGACGACTTCCAATACAAAACTAAATTACTCAGCAGACTTCAGTAATTTAATTATTTAGCACAAAGTTTGTCAAAGAAATTGCTTAATTTATAAAAATGTTTTATAAGCATGTATATTTTTTGGATAAAAAACAAAAAGAGATGTGTTATTCAACAGGGTTTGAACGTGGAGCTCCGCCTAACTGCAATAAGTGTCGGAAAACTTTTGTGAAACATCTTTTCTGGCACGATCGACATGTTACGTTTTTAGATTTTTGCTGGTACGGTACCGGCACTCGGGCGCGCGCCGCGGCAGCGTTGTCCTTTAGTTATGGGCCAATGTCTTACTGAAACGGCCATTTTGATTTTATTTCTGTTTGTCTTGCCTTTATTTTTCGATGTTTGTTCTTTAATATGTATCACAAAAGATTCCTTTTATGTATTGGTAACGAATTCAGTTTGTAGTAGTTGTTCAGGATATATATGTTTGACTGAGACTAAACTACTTAAACAAGTGCATCGCGGTATACAAATTTCTTTAAAAATGAGGTTTTTTGTAAAGAAAATGGCAATTACTAATAACATTTAATGTTATTAGTAATTGCCATTTTCTGTTGCATAATTGATAATAATATTTTGAAACAAACAAAACTCACACACTTCTATCAGATTTCAATCTAGGCAGAACCTGTACTAAAATTAATTGTGTTGCATGTATTTGCGTTTACGACATTTTTTTTTGAACTAGTGTAAAACTACAGTACAAAATTATGAAAATTACGCACATCAATACAATAACATTAACAAAACAATAAGACATCTGGTAAACATAAATAACATCCAGACACAGATAAATAAATAATTATTAAAAAAAACATAGTCAATACGATAGAAATTAAAATATATGAATTCATTAACTTTAGTGTCAGTCGCAACAATATAAAACAATCATTAAGCATTGTCATGACAAACAAATCACGAAACAAATATCGTTAATTACACTAAAATTACAAATTCATTTTACGATTCAAATTTGTAACTTCGTTGAGTTTTATTAAGTGCTATTCAACATCATTGTAAAGTTCTCAACTTACCAAGAAACACTGTAGGAACTCGAAACCATGCTGACAGGCAGAAATAACTTAATTCCGATGGAGAGCACTTTAAAAAGAATGGGTCTTAAAAGACAAGCGCAATTGTTACAGCTCTCTTCAGATGTGCAGACGCCGTGAAAATCTGTAAAATAATACCCTCGCACTAGTTAAGCCAGTCCCTAGCTGACGATACAATAAAATAAGTAGTACTCAGGGACTAAACTACAAATTACGAGAGCGCTTGCTCAGCTTAAAATAATTAAGATTCTTTGTCTCGTCAGATGGTAGTAGTGGATAAATACTGCAGTCAGTGTCCGGCCCACGCCGTCGAACTTTCTTATAGTCCCTCTAATAACTTTACAAGTTTTCGTTTAATTTTACCGTTACAATCCAAGTGTTTTATCAAATGAGCAGACTTGTTATTTTTTATTGCCGCCAGAAAGTTTTTTCGACAGATGTTGAAGCACTTTGCTAAGTGAGGGTAGCTGGTATAACGGTAATACTGTTAGTTTCTGTCGCACTCATATTTTTGCTGACGCATTTTATTTTTTGTTTTAGCTTGTAATAAAGACGCATATCTGACATCAATAAATATTCACTAACGATTTTTCAGAGGATAAGAAATCTTTGTATAATATATTACAGAAACGAACAAGCACTTACATTTAAAATATTTTAAGTTAACGTATTCTCAAGTCGAATGTGCCAAAAAGTTGAAGTGGAATTTCACACTAGGTAAGTTTGAGAGGTGTCGGGAGCCACGCTCCGAGTGGTCGTGGCGTGCAAACTATGTCTTTGTTTCCTAGTGTCTGTTTACTGTGGCGACGTGTTTATTTGACGACACCTATAAGAATTTAACAATATCATGAGCATACACTGTTACTTTTGATGTTGATTTGTTGTTGAATCTCCAGTTTCTAGAGGCAGAGCTACATAGTATTTGGTTATATTGAGTGATTCAAAAACGGAAATAATAAACTTAGATCAGTTAATATAATAGAAAGTTAGTAAGAAGACTCATTAAAGAAAGTTTCAGATTACTTAGGAATAATTAGCAAAATTGGTGCTGTGTAAAGTTAAACTAAAATTCAAGTGAAACAAAAACTGGTGTTAATATTTGTGCAACAGAAATTCAAATACGAAAACTGATACTGCAATAGAAACAATATAATTTCCCGACACTCCGCGAGAAGTGTCAGCTCATATCGGTATACATCTCGATCGCTTCAAGGGACACTTGTTATCAACACAGTCAATTCACAGTAGCGACGTCCTAAAAACGTGATATCACAAAGAGTATCGCGCTAGGGCGAGAGGGCGAAGCGAGGTCACGCCAGCCGCTGAGGGCCCTTTGCTTTGTTCCACTGGCAACAATGCCTCACCAAGGGTCCACTCGAGCGCACTTGTATCGGATGCAAGCGATGTTTCGTTGGTACGGATTAGGGTTTGAGGGCAGGACTGTACTCAACGACTTTAATGTTAAGGGAATTGGTTGAACTCATCGGGCTACCAAAATATTTGCGGTTTTAAGATAACAACAAAGAAACATGTAAGATTTGGATTGAAAAGAAGATTTGTTATTGATTTATTTATAGGATTGCGCTGAAAATAATTATATGATAGCTAAATTAAACTTTTCTTATAAATATAAATTACCATTTAAATAAATCTCAAAGCCGACGAACTCAGTTTAGACTATTCTTGTTATTAATCCACCAATCTTTCACATAATCCAAGAACGAACCATTTATTATTGACATACCCATACATAGATGATCTTTGTTGGCCCACAAACAAATATATCTAATCTTTATGATACTTTGTACATTGTGTTGTGGGTTAATGGCAGGCGGCCTCTTCTAAGTCCGGCCCTGTTCGCGGAGAGTAGTAATTATACGATATTTATGCGAGCTGCCCCTCCCCCACTCTTGTCTTGAGAGCTTGGTAAGAAGAAAAGCGATATGAGTGTCGAAACTTATGAGCCATAATTCTCTTTTAGCGAGGGAATTTTTGTCAACTTAGGTAATTAATCTTTGAACCATCCAACTAAAGTTTAATTTAAATTCGATCTACAAAATTATATGGTTTATGAGGCACACCATGTTAATGGAATAAAAAAATCACATCTCTGCTACACTATCAATAAAATTACGCCATGGCGAAGTTTCACCCGGAAACAGTGGTTACGGCTGGGTCTGGAAATTTAAAATGTTAAATATTTTTACAAAAAGCTATTAATCACTGCGTAAATCGTAAAATTCTTCGTAAAACACGGAGAAACAAAAATTTACATTTCCAAGTTCCGTGTAAAAAGTTTTTCATAAAATTTAATTAATCTCACGTGTAGGTGTTCCGCGCAGTTTTACATGGCATATTTAAATATATCGCCGTGGCTGAACTAGCGAGGCGCTGCACTACGCAGCGGTACAGCCGCGGCGCGTGCTAGTACAAAGTCCAGCTAAATACCGGAAGACGTGGGGACTCCTCGCTTTGTTACTACGACAATGAAAAGGAAATGTCTTTCCATTTTTCCAAGGTTCAAGCCATTGAATACCTGCCCATTTGATAATACAAAGCGGCCCTAGTTAAACAAGCCGTGGATTTTGGGGATTATTAACGGCAAACAGTAAGAATTATTTATTACCAAGTTCACTTCCGAAGTGCTTAACAATAAAACCGCGTAATCTACGTAATTAACCGTTGCGCAAATCACCTTACTTATACGTGACATGTGAACCTAATTACACTATCTTGTATAGGTTTTTAGAAAATGTAACAGTTTATTATTATTATTTCTTCAAGATTAAGAAATGTTACTTTTGGTAAGCCACGTGCTCGTGGGCAGGTCATGTACTCATGTGCAATAGTGCAAGTCCGAGCACCTTTATTGCAGTACCCACTATTTTCTGTGTAACGGGTGTACGGTAAGAAATAAAGGAGACCGAACAAAAAGGACATTCTTTTAAAGTTCTTTATTTCAAGGGATTGTAGCAGTAAAGTGCGGTTTAATTGCATGGTAGAACTTTCACAGTTCTACACTTTTATTTGTATTCGATGAATTTAGATTCGATTTCTTTTAGTTCGCGGATCGAGCACGGCCCGCTGTTCGCCGAGAAATATAGAAATAGCTGCAATTTTCTCGGCATCGCTACTTTTACAGTAACAATAATAAAACGACGGCACTTAATGGAAACTCGTTTGAGTTCTTTTTTCTAGCAGGTAATGAATTTTGTACCGATATGCGATATAGGTATTCTTTTAAGTTACTAGTCAGGTGATGGGTGATTTTGTTAAAAGTTGGCATGTATACGACTTTGTTTCGAAGGAACGTCGTGTTGCAAAAATTATCCAACTTTCTTATGTCCAGTGAGCAGCAAGTAAGTTGAAAGTTAGTGGGTTGGTTGCTTCCGTCCTCTTCGTCCCCGCTGCTGCAGCTCCGCTTGTCCGCTTTACTCCGTCCGCTCGCCGCTCACCTATGCCGCTCAACGAGACAATAGCAAGCCAATAAAACTTTTATTGTGCGCAATGATTTTGGAAACATTTTGCGAGATTAGTTCTATAAACCTTGTAATTTATTCAAGCCAGTTTGGGCAAATTCTTATATTTTATTGATGTTCACAAACTAAGCTTTTGCAATAGTTTCTGATGCAAAAGTTGTAGGCTGTTTTCTCAATTTGAAGACATTTATTACAAAAATTGGTATTATTATTTATCTTATATCATGTAAACTTTTGAACTTATTTTTAGATACTAGGCAGGTGGCTTATAAGCCCGTCTGACCGTAAGCGGTTACTGCAGCCTATGGTATAAGGTAGTAACAATGCCCGAGAAACTCCCGACTCAAAAAAATGAGCACCATAATTTTAAGAAAGAATAACCTGGGAATGGGAAACGTTCCTCTATAAATGCATTGGATACCTATATGTACCTGTATGTTCGAATGCTTAATTTTCTTCTTTCTTTATTCTTTACATATTATAAAACAAAGTCGCTTCCGCTGTCTGTATGCTTTACGTTAGTTTCAGGAATAAATAGAGTGATTAAAGAGTAAGGTTATATTTATATAAAAAATCAAAGCAAAGTAAGGGCGGTTATAAACTGATTAGTTAGATAATGTAGAATAAGTTAAAACATAAATGTAGCGTAGAAGTTTGTGCTATTATGTAGTATTTGTTCAACTAGTTTGTATAACTTCTATTTAGTTGAAGATGTTATCAATTTTTTGTTGTCAAGTACGAGTAAGTACGCCACAAAATTTCCGCAATGTACTTATTTGAAAAAAGATAGACGATCTTGTCTTTGAAATGGACTTTTTCTTCACAAAGAAAACATTTTACCTGTTTATATTTTGGATGTTAGTGGGTGAGGGGTGGGGATAGTAGGATAGTAGCGGGTGTGTGGGGGATGAGATAAGAATCAAATAGATGTTGTTTCGCTGCATGGCGCTCTGTCGCACGGGGCATATGCACGTGCTGACAAGTGGCCGCCAAGTCTTGACACTTGCACTTAACATATTGTTTGCTACACTAGATAATCGCACTAAGCTCGTAAACTTTGAGCTTTATTTGTCTGGTAGTGAATGTATATCTACATAATCGAATACTACACTATACTTACATAGTAAAGTAAGTCATTGACTTGTACACATGAGGCGTGAGCTTGATCCCAGATGCAGTACCAATGTGAATTTTACTTAGTGGAATTTATACATACTAATTAAATGATTTCACATCATCTCCAGATTCACTCCATCAACCAGATTTTGTGGCTTACGGAATTAACTCTCTCTGAAAGAGGAGAAAAGACTCCTGTCCAGCAGTAGGGTACAAATACACGAATTTCTATTATTATTATTAAAAATAATAATATGTATATTTTTATTTTTAGGAAATTTCATATTCATATGAAAATATATATAAATCTAATCACTAAGTAAGTACTATTTTGTTTGTAAAACATTTTAGCTGTTTATTATATATTTGTTTAAGTTTAAGTATGTCTGTATGTGTCCGTGTGGTGACTGATTAAGAATAAAAATGTCACCACCCCGTTCCATCCCGAAGGTGTCGTAGGAGTTGACTAAGGGAGTAAGTCAGACCGGCAATATCCACTGCAAGAGAGGGAAAACTCAAAACAAATCCCTATACCAACCCATCTGGCCAGCGTGGTAACTATACCATAGCCTACTAAGGCTAATATCCCTTTAAATGTATGGAGGAGAGCTGTGCCTAGCGGTAGGACCATAAACGTCCTGTTGACGTTGAGATGATGAAATATATGTCGTGCCAGTAACTCTAATTATATTCTTATTGTGCGTCATGGTCATAAGTAGTAGTAATAAGAGGCTTCAGGTGACTGGGACAACGATAAGCTGGGACTGCGGTCCCAGTCCAGACCATAAACCACATGACGGAAATTGTACATACAGCAAAAAAAAGTAAAAAGCTATTAAGCTTTTTGATCAGGTATATTATAAAGATATCATCTGCCCGGGACATATTATAGTGGACAAGAAGTGTATGCAAAAACACCGGTGCACTTTTTATTCCCTCATTCTCGGACGGCAATCTATGCGTTAAAAAGTTATGTAATAGAGGGAGAACCGAACAAAGTTCTAAGCTCCGGGATTATAATAAGCATTTGAAAAACCAGTCACCACTTTACCCTATCCGGGGTTCGAACCAAAACCTTTGCATGACCATCGTGTAACAGGTAGTATAAACTAACAGTCAGTTACTTAGTTTTACTTATTTTATGCTAAAAATAAACTCCAACCTCTTATACAAAAATTAAATTATGTGAAATATGGAAGTGTGAGTGCGATGGGGTTGTAACAACATAAAATATTTCTGGTAATATCGCGGTTACCTGCGACAAACACTTGTGTGGTGTGTTCAAAGAGATTTTTATAAATAATAGCCTTTTACGTACAATATTTTCACGAATAATTTAACAAAAATAATGGGTTAGCAAATGCAAACATAATTTTTGTACCAACATTTCGCAATTGTACCGCACTTAATTTATGTCGTTACAGCATTATAAAATCATTTACTGTTTATGTTTTATTCGGTGCATAAAAGAATCAAAACTACACGCACCTTCTATATTTTTCACCTGAAGTATGTTTCGGCTGACGTAACAGTCATGAAACGTATTTTGGCAGAGCGATAAGGAAATGACACAAAGAAAACAAACTACAGTCCGCTTCGGCCGAAAATTTGTGAGGGCGGGGAGATGCGGACGCGGAAGCGGGAGCGGGCACTAGCGCGGCAGCGCAGATAGCGCCGCTCCGTGTCAAAGCTATTGGAACATTGTCAGAGATCGCTCGCACTCTCTATCTACTATTGCACTTTTTCTACCCTTGTTATCTTTCAATACAAAATCACAGTGAATATTAATGAAGAGAACTCTAATTAATTTCAAGTTTTTAATATCAGTAGGTGTCTTACTGCGACTCAATTAGCGCGGTGGAAATTTCTAAATAGTTTGAAAGCTTTTTAATGAAATGTCGGAGGGAAAACGCATTAAAAACTCGCTAACTGAACAATTTAGTAAAGCGATAATTATGATATTATAAGTTGTTCAGAGAAAAGCTTGTTCATTGAATAATGCTGTTTTAATTCTATTTTAATATGAATAATCAAAAATATGTAGGGAAGCTAAGAAAATACCAAAGCCGGAAAATATTTTTTCTAAAAATCCATCAAGCTACGACGGTCAGCTAGGTTGGAAAATCGCTCGAGCTCCGTTCACTAAGCCTTTGTCCAGTGTAAGGCTGTTAAAGAAAGAGCTATAATAGGACAGACATTTGTAAGATTGCCTCCACTCGTAACCCAGATCGATATATCGCAAGGCATTGTATATTCACCAGCCTATTTCAGGTTAGAAATGTTAGAATTGAACGGACACGCCACGCGAACGATTGACGTATTATAGTTTTGTCTCGGAATAGCCTTCGTAGAAACGATTTCAATAGCCGTCGACCCATTTAATTTAACAGACAATGTATACTGAGTGCAGAGCGGCGATTTGTCAAGGGAATGAATTTCAACAAAGGGCGTATTCATTTGAATGGCAACTTGTTGTACGAGACCGTTTTAATTTCATAAGTCGTTTATCATAATCAAGGCAGGGGGTGGTGGGGCAGCTATAACCCATGTCAGTGTCTGAAGGAAATGTCACATACCTGTTCGGACAATGTGGACATTTTGTGGACACGGCTTTGCCAAACTCGTTTAAGGGCATTTAGATTTCGGCTTAAATGATTTAACTGGTTATTTTTTGAAATATACGACGAAGCCGGATTATCGTTTGGATTTCTCTCAGAAATACGTCGTGTGACCGAGATATTTGTCAACTCGCTTGGGTGATTACAGGCACCGGCGAAGTCGGTCGCTGAATTTATGTCGAGACATTATAGCCTACGGTGGAAATAGATTATCTGTTTTACCTACTTATATACGACAGTGATATAAAGGGGGACTCCATTCCTTTTTTCGTGCTAAAAATGTTATCACTTCTTAGCTTTATATTTTTACTGAAAAATTGTTCCATGCTATTAAAAATAATAATTTATTGCAGAATTAACATCTAAATGAGACTAAAAAACATTATAAGAAAAAGCCTACTCCACAACATTAAATCATCGAAACACTACCTCTGATTCAAGTAGATCTCTAAATAGTTCGTGCCAGCCGACATCCCTAATCTAATATGCTCGATTCGGGACTGGACGGGTCGGGCAGTGCAATCTTCGACCTACTGTGGTAGGAACTACGTCGTCCGCCTCACTATTACCTCCGTAATGGCACACTTGGACCTTTGCTGACTCCGACTAACTATCTATATGAGTTTCGACCTGTTTCGAATGTAGCACATCACTGTTTTGGTACAATTTAAATGGAGTGCCGCTGTACTTACAGTGGCGCCAATGTAATCGATACCTATTAATTATTTCACGTACGGCAGGTGTAATTGAAGAAAATTTTACCACGTTATTTGTTAATATTGATTGGTGGGAATTTAATTATGTGAATTTCTTTGTGTTACTGTCAACAACGTTTATAGCGCTACATAGGGGCCATCGATATTAAGTTTAAATAGTTAAGTAAATAGACAACTTTCGCATTAGGAAACAAGCTAGGTGTACGTACATACAGTTCATTGACAAAATATACAGCCAAGCTCCAGACAATTATCTATGGACTAAATTTTTCTTTGTCTTTAAACCTTTAATACTTGGTGTCGTCTCAGTGGTAAGGTATGCCACGGCAACATTGTAAAGAATGAAACATAATATCGTGTATAAGAACATGTTTATAACAAGACCCTTCTAACAAAAATGGGGATTAAAATATATGTTGGGTGCAGACAACGGGATAACAATAGCGGAGTATTCAAATGTGCAGTATATTTATAGTGTGTTGAGTCAGACAGTTGACTTGAGAAGGTCTCATCGCTATTGTGAAGTGCGCCATAGGGGATACCCATAGTACGGAACGTTGGTAAACGATCGAAATCTAAATAATAAAGATCGCGAACCACCCCCCTGGCAGGATAGGCTCAGTCGTACAAAATTGGAGTAATAAAAGAGGAATGCTCGGAAAAGTTTCGCAATAAAGCCAACGAGTATCGAGTGTTAAGAAGTAAAGAGTTCTACGGTATAAAGCTACGTTACGTACTCTACGTTGAGTATTATCAGTCCGATTGATTTTTACCTTGCTTAAATATTTTCTACTTAGACTAAATTGTCTGGCTTTGACTGGCTCATTATCAAGTAATTTGTGACCCTGACTACTAAGCGGAGATCGTGGGTTCGATTCCCACCCAGGACACATCTTTGCGTGATAAGCACGATTTGTTCTGTGTCTGGTTGTTAGTATTTAGAAATATATAAGTATGTTTATCAGTTGTCTGGTCAACATAGTACAGGCTCTGCCTAGTTTGGAATCAGATGACGGTGTGTTAGTTGTCACCAAATATAAAAACTGCTCTACATTGAGTATTATTAGTCCGAGGGACTTTTACCTTTCTTTAATAATTTTCTACTTTTACTAAATTGCTATCCAATATTGTCCCTATAATTTTACTTATAAAGTAATACTTGAATAAGATTAAATTCCAAAATTGATGAAAGCTTATAAAGCTTTACTTTGTGATAGCGTAGCGACATTGATGAAGGTTTTGACTAATCATTCTGAAATAATTTCAATATTGTAACATAAATATGACGGATCTCTGACGTTCTGTTAATCCGCTTTCATAACATCTACTTCAATAAAAATAGTATTCGCTAGAAACGTCTAGAAAGTTCAATCTTATTCATCGTTTTACTTTACTTTCAGAATATAGGACACATCAGAGGTACATACGAGTAGGTATTGAGCGAACGACTCGTAGTGGGCAGATGCATCAACGAAATTACAATGATCGCCAGCGAGAATTTTATACGGATTCAGGTAAAATATAGCGGATAGCTGTAGAAATACACGTTCGGAGGATTTTATATTACGTATGTTGGTTAGTTTTATTTGATTCGGTGAACTAATGGGTTACTGGAATATACGTTATGTGAATCGTTTTTAACTTATCATAAATGTCAATAACGAAATTAAATAAAATAGAATTTCAGTTTTCATAATGAATTTTACAACAGCCTTTTTCGTTTTTAATGCTGTACGAGCCTATAAATAATAGCCACTAAGCACTCGATACGAAGACAATATTATGATAATTATATCATTGTGAACAGTCGGGACCTACTATTAACGTGCCCTTGAAAGCACAGACACGCTTAAATAAAAATACCTCTATGCCTATAACCCATCTATAAGGTAACAGCACCCTTGCTAAGTTAACCCACTGATAGTTTACCAATCAAGAAAATCATTTGAGTATGATCGTGTCGTTATCACATTATTCAGCAGTCTCCCAAAAAGTTCTAATTTAAAACTACGACGCAAATCTACAAATTTAGTAAAAAAATACAATAAAATAAACTTGACAGAGCCAGCACATCGGTATTAGAGCTGAAAATCGTTCACAAAACGCCCATATTTGAACACGCCCTTTGTAAGTATGTCCTAATGAAGGCGAATAGACAAATTAAACAGTCCCCATAGAGTAACGAGAGTCGTTTCGAAGATGCTGCTCTAACGTTTTTCGAGTGTTTCACGTGGAAAATAATTACATGGGGGTGACGTATGGGCGCTATTTAAGCCGGCCCAAAGACTAATAGGTACGATAAACAGTAGCAATTAAAGCATTGCCACGCGACGCACGCCTTTCTTTACGCTTCTAGTAATAGAGATTTGTTGTGCGCCCTCCTTACTTGTACCTACAATGCAAGGTATGTTTAGCTGTTAGTACAGAATAAAAGACGTGGTAATTGAACATAGTTCTGTACGCAAAATGTGTGTGATAGTGACTTTATATGATATGCCCAGATTTGTAGAGGTATTAGAGATAGTAAATGTACTGTATTATGTGTAGGAAGTTATGAAAATTTCTATTGTATCGTCTAAGAAATCAATATAAAGTTTTATTGAAAAAAATTCAAACCGTCAAAGATATTAATTATAAAATTGTAATTATAGGCGTCGCTCGTGTACTTTGATCAAATATATAATTGATACGGTCTCATACAAAAAGCAACCCCAAATAGTGGTACTCGATAGAGTAACGTAATTATAGATGTGCATACATTTATAATGCCGTCCAGAAAATAAACCGGACTATGAATTGATATTTTATACAGAAAGAAGACGTAATTACGACACTCCAACCTTTTATTGAACTATAGTTTTGGATTTTTTGGATGCAAACTTAGGCATCGTGTAAATCCACACTGCTAGCGCGCTACGAAGCAACTGAGAGTAAAACTGTGCACGCAATTCATTATTGCCGATTTAGTCGGTGCTGTTTTTCAAGCGACGATCATGCATCTATTGTCTATTTGATTGAAGGCCATGCATGATAATATTATTTTACACTTTATAGGTCGCTTTTGAGAAAAATTATGCGCTATATATCATCACGCTATGATTCAATTTGGATTGTATCGTACCGTGTCTCGTTTATTTGTTACTGTCGTACACCCCGTACGACAATAACAAATAAACGAGACACGGTATGATACAATCCTAATTCAGTTAAAACTGCTAGTTCGGTATAGGTAATATTCAAAAACAAGACATGAACAAAATTATTTAGTCTATGGCGTTCGACGTACCATGATAGGGGGAGCTGTGTTGTATAGGTAGCGGTGGTATAGTTATCGTCTGGCCTCACCCCCAGACATGTCAACATAATTGTTTTAACACTAAAGCATGTCCACTTAAAATGAATGTGTGCATTTATATTCACCCTGTTAGCAAGTATCTTTACATATATCGTTTAATTAGTCTTTTTATAACAATCGCCATTTTTTATTTTGCTTTTTGTTTTATTATCTTAAATATTTTTTACTAATTATGTCTGTAATAAGCATTCGGCCCGCCTGGTAAACAGTTACCATAGCCTATTGATACTTACAATACCTGTGGCATCACATACATTCTTCTCTTCTTGATACTCTTATGACAAAATCTTAGTATTAAATAATTTTAGATCGGTAAGTGGTGCACCAGATATTGTGAATATTAATAGGCCATGGTAACTGCTTACCAACACGCGGACTGTATGCTTGTTTGCTAAAATATGGTTGACTAGTTGATACCCGCGGCTCCACCCGCGTTTATGTCGGTTATCGCTGTAAAAAGTAGCCTATGTGTTATTCGAGACCATAATCTATCTCTGTGCCAAATTTCATCCAGATCCGTTCAGTAGTTTTTACGTGAAAGAGTAACAAACATCCATCCATCCATTCTTACAAACTTTCGCATTTATAATATTAGTAGGATGATAGGTAGATACAATTAAATTAAAACATTGTGAACATAAAATCGTTCTCTGTATTAGTAATTACTATTTACTAATATTATAAATGTAAAACTTTGTGAGGATGGATGGATGTTTGTTACTCTTTCACGTAAAAACTTTTGAACGGATCTGGATGAAATTTGGCATAGAGATAGAATATAGGCTACTTTTTATCGCGATAACCGACATCCAGGTGGGCGGAGCCGGGATCAACAGCTAAAATATTGTAAATGTGAGTTGGTCTGTTTATTTGTTACGCTTTCATGACTAAACGGCTGAACGAATCTTATTGAAATAAAAGCATAGAGATAGTTGGTAGTTGATATAATGGTGAAAGACATAGGGTACTTTTTTACCGCGATAACCGACACCCACACGGGCGTAATAAATATATACATATCACAAATGGTAAAACTTAATGCATAAAGTTTAAAATGAAATAGAATATAGTGTTGGTGGTATCTCATTAGTGTGACGTCACTACTTAGTAGAGAACCGAGTTAATACTTATTGTTAATTGAAACGCTTTTACATATACTTAAAGTAGTTAGTGTGGCTCAGTTACACTATATAATTGTACAAACTTACTGCGAGCATCGTTATTGGTAGCTTACAATTTCGTAGCAAACTTCAGCTACCGTTACTGGAATCTGGCAGTTTGCTATTGTGCACTTAGTTCGCTTCTAATACCTACTCGAAATAGAAAAGTTTGCTGTATCGTTACCTGAGAAATGTTTTGTAGAATCTAGGTAAGATTTAAACCCTCTTGCTACGATTTTTGTATCATTTTGAAACAAATCCCGTACTTGGAAATACTCGTTATATCATGAGGGTTTTAGAGTGGACGTGGAGCAAAGTAACCTATATGTGCACATGAAGTGTGAGACCGATTCACGGCAGCTGTAGCAATGTGAATTGTACTTAGTGAAATTTATACTACCAAAATGTTCTTTTTTTGGCTTAAATAACAAATCCTGCACTAGGAAATTTAACCCTGTGTCGTAACAGACACAAAGTACGTCTAGACTCGGGACAACCATTAATGGATCGTACAATTTTTTGTCCTGTGTAGGAATCAAAACCCACAACATGAACTAATCATGCAGTCACTTTTCTTTTTACTTTTTGTATCTTCTTACAGTAAGGAAGGTAGTAAAAGAAATTCTAATGACATGTCTGATCAACCAATCCGTATTCGGCCAGTTTGTGTGTATTAATGCGCGGTATTCCTCGCGGATTATTCCCAAAGTACTCCATTCTTTTGTTCTAAAAAGATAGGAATCTCATACATTTATTGTTAAGTTACTCCAAAGAATTATAATAATTTAAAAATACTCTTTTTAGAGTACGTTGGGAATAACCCTTCCTCGCGAGGTAGTCTTGTAATGTCGATATACAAATAAATAATAATAATATAATAATAATAGTTTATTTCCAAATAAAATTACAATCCACATTATACTTAGGTAATACATATGAATATAATTGTATATAATTATTTTGTTTATAAAATACAATGTGGGATTTCCGAAATAACAGAAGAGCGTAGAGCCGTGCCCAGCAATCCATGCTAATATTATAAATGCAATAGTAACTGTGTTTGTACGTATGTACGTTTGTTTCCTTTTTAGGTTTGACAAAACGGTTTGACATATCGTAACAAAATTTGGTAAGGAGATAGATGTTATCCTAGGCAAGGACATATAATACTTTTTACCGTGATAACTGACATCCACGCGGGCGGTGCCGCGAGCAACAGCTAGTGAAACATATATTGGTTGCTATTATATCAATTGCATGTATCATTCGGCGCCGCAACATAATATATCTGTGTGTGTGCGTAATTTAAAAAATACCGGGCTATCGGAATAGGAGAGTGAAGCATTAGTGAGTGCACCTATGTTTGCGCACATACTTGTGCACTATAATATGTCCACACAGTTGGCTAATCTCCATTGAGATAGAAATCGGACTGGACGATTGGTAACAATAGAGTGTACAACGTTACCTGTAAATTGTTATATAATAATAACAATTTACAGGTAATTTACGGGTCGCCCGTGACTTCGTCCGCGTGGTAATTTGGAATATTTTCCCCGATTTTGCAACATATCTCCCTACTGCTCGGCTCCTATTGATCATAGCGTAATGTTGTATAGCCTATAGCCTTCCTGGATAAATGCACTATTCAATAAAAAAAGATTTTTTTCTAATCGAACCAGTACTTTCTGAGATTAGCGCGTTAAACCAAACAAATAAACAAAAAAAATAGCAAAAAAAGCTTTATAATATTATATAGTATAGATAAAAAATAAAATCTTTTTGTTGCACATTTGTCAAGCTGTAACATCCTAAACATCACCACCTGCCTATTCAAGAACAAATTGGCAATATCCAACAATGAGTACATGACATTTTTATGAGGAAAAACAACCCTCACATTCATAATGTTCACAGGCATTCCTACACATAATACAGGTTATTTTTCCATATAACCTGTCACCACTCGTAGGGTATATAGGTGCATATATTACCGTATGCGTGCTGTTTGCAAATTTATATTAGTTGAACGCACTTGTGCACAGCGAATGCGTGCAAACGCGGTTAACAATGCAAATTTATTCTAGTTACGGGATTAACGGTTGATCATCGAGGCACTTGCGGTAATTATGTGAACAGGCCGCGGGTATCCTCGCGAATATTCGATGTATCATTCTGTGGAAATAACTAGTGCCGGTTAATATTGTGAAAACGGTCAAGTTAAATATGTTTATGTCCAATATTGCTAGGTAGGAATTGTGTTCTGTTCGAAACAATATTGTATTATTTTTATTCAAAGTCATTTATTAATTTAAGTTACAAAGTAATACTTTGGAAGATTACAGAATATCCAGGAAAATTATGTTAGACTGGGAATAGTTTAATAGTTGTTATTTACCTAATTTAGATTTTGTAAATCTTTTATGAAAAAACTAGTTTCCGCTTGCTCGTACAATCACAGCGAGACGCACGCGAGAACAGAGTTTTTTTCCGAGTTAAAAAGTAGCCTATGTGCTATTTCAGAATATAATCTATTTTTATGCTAAATTTTATCCAGATCCGTTTAGCCGTTTTGGTGTGATTGAGTAAGTTAACAAACACCACCCATATAGATTATCTACAACAAATTTCTTTGCCCCATTTAAGAGAGTATGTAAAAAAATATTATAGTAGGTTACATATTATCTAAAATCATAGAATAGAGGAGCTTAAATGAAGAGCAATGACTATTCATATCAATACAGTTTATTTTCAGTTTCATTTGATGTATCAAAAATAAATATCTTCGTTCACAGATTTTCATTTGGACATTCATGACTACCCAAAGTGATGGATGTATTTGTGTTGGATAGTCTGTCACATAAGTATCTATCACTTTCAACAGAAATCGCCTATTGGAAAAAGCCGATCGCTAATGCGATGTATACAGACTTGTTACTTCAAACGTCCAAAGGTAAATCAATATAGAGCTTAGATGCCTTCTCTATCTATTGCAATTATAATTATTACCTAGATTATTCTATACGATGAACGCAGTTCATGAACAAATATTTTAACACTCAAAACATTACATATATGAACTACTTAGTTTTCACTTGAAAACGTAAATGAAATACAATTTTAACAGAATTTCAAACAATTTACAGCAATTAGTCGAGTTTTTAACATATATTATATAGGGATTGGTGGACTTTGTTGAGTTACAGAGCTCCCTAATTAAATTGTGCATGCAAAGTTCTCAACTGTGCTCCAACGTTTGTCATCATACGCGGTGGTAAAGTACCAGGATAGTATGGCTTAGTAGGAAGTCGTATGAAAAATGTATTTTTCATATGTCATCTCATAATGCGGACAATTATGTTATGTGGTTTACCTAGTTGTTACGTTGTTTCGTTGGCAAGCATGTTACTTTTTCTGATAAAAATGTAGTCTTTTGTAACATTTTCATTTAAAAATGTGTCGACTTTTTGTAAGGGAATACAAAATTTTCCGGAAAACTCAACAGGTCTATTAGGTATTAGTGGAAACGAGGTACACGCAGTCGTGATGTGTTGGTTTTAATTAGAATTCCTACTGTTGGTGCGCTGATTGGTAGTGTGTCGTTAATGAGAACAGCAGTCGAAGTTACACATTCATTTATCGGAATAGTCTAATATAGAATTTTGTTTTATTTGTATGTTGTACTTGTGAAGTTTCATTTAATTGTCGAAGAGTCATTATCATAGTACCAGACAATTAAGATTTTTTAGATAGATAGAAATCGCTTTATTGTACACCTATGACAGCCAACCTTTATAGGAAATAAAGTTAAATGTAATATAATAAAAATTATAAAGTAAAAGTATTGGGAGGTTTTAATGAAAGAAATGTAGTTATTTAATAGCATTTTATTTACTTTAATATCAATAGTTGTTCTTGTTCTCGTACCATTCTAAATAATAGCGGGAAAACAGACAATACTTATGCAATAAAACACCATCAAATATGGCGTCACCTGTCACGTTAGGTAGGTACCCGTAAATTAGGCTGAACTGAACATAACTTAAACCATACCCTGGGATGAGTGACACTCGATTAGCCCCTGCTTACTCCGCAAAGGTCGCAGCTCAACTTAATATTTTCACCAATATAACATATATGAAAGTTAAAAGCCCAACGGCTTCATAACGACTGAATATCCTAATAAACCGCGTTCCATATATTGTAGTGTTGCCGCAAAAACATTTTCATTTTAGCATTTTATTGAGCTTGTTGTAACTGATTTACGTGCTGTCCGTTCCGGCCGTTTTTAACCTTTCCGAGAGCCGCATCATAAACGGTTTAGTGCCGGTTATGGAGCTCAAATTACGAAGAATGGAAGTATAGCTCTCCCTCATTGTCTGCCCTTTATGAAGGGTTCGAGTGTATAAAGGAATACAGGCGAAATGGCCCGTAATTCGAATAACATTTGTGCGACCTATAAAAAGTTGGTGAGTGGCAAAATTGTTTTTAGACTACATACTTATATACAGTATAAACTTACTGGACAGAATAAATGTGTTTCGTGATGTAAGTAACTTTTCTATCTTTTGTTGAGCAAAGGGTAAAGGCTTTCTTTCTGGCTCTCTTGAAGTTTGTACGAGCTTAAAGGGAGGTCACAATAGATTTGTATCTGAAAGTCTCAGGCTTACGTGCCGAGATTTTTCAGCTTAGAACCTTTTTAGTAATTACTCAGAAGGAACTATCCTGAATATATTGAGCGTGTCACAGTTTATGTGAAGTGATACATGTCCGAAAGAAATTAATTAAGAGTATCGTAAGAAAGTCTAGTTAATCGTGCACGACATTGGCAACAATAAAATGGAGACGTCCTAAATTGCGCGCTACTTGAATGCGTTAATAAAAATCGTGGGGCGTCGAAATTAAGGCTCCTATACGAAGCGTCGTCATTAGGGCCGAAATAGGGTTGTATCCTGGTGGTTGTAATAAGTCATGTCTGCCGCAGGACCCCCCCGCGGCCCGCACCGCACCGCCCCTCATCCGCCCCGGACGATCCCGCTCCATTTCTCGCCCTACCCTGAAGATTATCGCGCACTAAGTATGATCAATAGTCTATTTAACGGGCAAGTGGCTAAAACTGGTCAGATTAATCAGTGACGAAGCAAGACTTTTAGTCAATCGTCATTAAGTAGTATTGTACTTAATGACGTGTTCGTCAGACGCGCGCGAAATTTGGCTCTGATTACTTTTTTATGGTGATGTGTATCTGCATTGCTTTCTTCGATAACATCTGAGCGAGCAAGAACATTAGGCCTATCGTGACATTGATAAGCGTAGGTGTTATTAAGATTCATAAGAGTGGAAATTTTCACAACATTTTGTAGGTTGAAAAACGAGTTCACCCGTAGAACCTTATAATAATTTTGGCACGCATTTTATCAAAACAAAATTCCATGTAAATTCGTCGCGCACACAAATCCTAAGCGTAAGCTTGGGGCACTTCCCTGGGTCCCCGGTATCAGTTCAGTACATAAACTACCATGCCCCCCGCTTCCCGCACCGTATCCTCGCGGCTCTTCCGCTCGCTTCCGCTCTCTCGCTCGGGAACATAAGCTGTGCCATTTTTTAAAATGCGTGCCTCGGACCTAGTAGTTCTATGTTATATCGACGGTTTAAACGAACTTTTATTTTTGTGTTGTAGTTTGTGTCGTTTAGTCACTTGTAGTGAACATTACGGTTATTCAATGTCCACCGAACACCGAATCTCGGCAATCTAAAGTTGTCGATCTTTGTTGAATGCGACTAAAAGTTATAAATGTATTTTTAGTACAAGTATTTCTTTTTTTACACTAAGGAGGCACAGCTCACGGCTTACCTGATAGTAAGCGGTTACCGTAGCCTATGCTTGCTTGCAATACCTATGGCATCACTCGCGTAATGTCGACCCAAAAAAATTGTACCACCAGGGTTTTATCCCTGGCATACAGAAGACCACGGCCAAATAACAATACACAGCGGTGTAGTTGTGTTCTTGTGTGCGATTATAGGTCTCCAGCGCTCGTTTAGGGATACATTTTGAAATAAAACCTTTTCCAATCCCAGGAATACTCCACCGTAAAGCCCTGGTGGATGATTTTTTTAAATATTTCTATTTATTTTTTTATTTCTTGGAAAACCTATATCTAAATGAACACTCGTTCACACTCATGCACAGGAATACAACTATATCATGTTGTAGTATATTATTGTACTAGGATTTCAAAAAGGAGTATACCCAAAATTGCACCACAGATTACGCACCCGAATCTTAACACATGTCGCAACATATTTGCGGGTGTATACGACGTGTTTACAACTAAACCTACAGTATGTTGTAGTTTTTGTGAAAGCTTAGGTCGCGACGTCGGGTCGCCCACTTCGGCCGCACGAGGGCCACCAAGTGCGGCAATTAAAACTTGCGAATGTCAAGTGAGGTGCTTGCGAGACCGAGCTTTATTATTTTTTATTTTATGCAAACAAATAAACCAGTAACTGTATCTTATCTGAGTTTTCAGGGGGTGTACTGTTGTTAATTATTTAGAGTGATGTTTATAAATGCTAGTAATATAATGTAGAGACTAGCTGTTTCCTGTATTTTCGTTTATATTAAACTTAGTTAATAAGTAAATAGGCTATGAAGTTCAAAACCAATTATTGAAAATGGAATGGGCATTTCAAAGATCAGCGCGTTAAAAAAAAAAAATCTATTTGGGTGGCAATCAAGCATAAAGTAGCCTGATGGTAAGCAGTTACCGTATCCTATGGACGCTTGCAACAGTTTCGGCTTTTTAGTATCAACAGAGATTTGTTTTGGTTTTTTTTTTATTTACCTTTACAGAAATTTTCTAGAGTAACTAGAAAATAGTGTTCATCTAAACTAATGTAATATTTATAGAGAGGAAAGATTAGATTTTTTGTTTGTTTGTTAGGATTTAACTCAAAAACTACTAGACCGATATTAAAAAATCTTTCAGCATTAGAAAGCTACATTATTAGGGAGTAACATAGGCTATAGTAACTTATATTTTATTGAAAACAAAATACGGGATTCCTACGAAAACTATATAAATGTCCACCCGTGCGATGCAGGGACGTACCGCTATGTTCAATAAACCTAGTTTCTCAGTATCTAAACATATCAAGTAAAATTAGGATCATCAGTTCAAATTGAGATAATAAACATGAGTCTTTAAAGTAGGTATAAGATTCTTCTTTCAGTCATAAACATCATTGGTACATTCTTTATAGCGCCAGTAAAAACCCCATCTCAGTTAGCATCACATTCGTAAAAAAGATTGGTGCACACTATAACAGTTGAGTCTTAACAGCACTCCAGATATACACGTCTATTTGACGCGTAATGCATGGGCATGAATCCTCAATGCCCTGCCAACAACACTTGGAGAGGCACACAAAAATCGTGTTATAGCACACGAAACACCGAAAAACCTCATTGTAGCCCATCAACTGGGTCATTAACGATTTCATAAAAGGCTTATAGGACTCGCTTCCCTTTCCTCATGTCATATTTTTCATGGGCTCGACCATTTCCCGAAGCACTTATGGCAGGTACCTTTGGTAACTGCGTCGCGATCGTGCGTCGAATCGATCTGCCTGTGTCTTTAATATGCTTTGAGAACCTTCCCATATCGACTTTAAGACTGCTTTCACATTGGCAATTTAGCTGTGCGATTATTGCGTATAATATTTCGTGTGTAAACGCCTTGAGCTATACACATTAGCAGCTTAAGTGTGAGACGTACAAAATACTGTTTGTGAGATAGTCGCGCCGCTGAATCGCGCGGCTAATTTGCCTATGTCGAGGTATCTTAAGAGGTCGGTATGTTTTTATTTGTCATTAATGTTCTTGTTATTTTTATTTACATTCTTGGTAGAATAAATTTAGTTTCATAAGGCCGTCGTCTATATTCTGAACTACAAAATATTATTTTATTTCTTAATTTTACTTTTGCACATCATTTTTATGATGATTGGCTTAAAATGCAAGTCATTTTAAATATTTTAACTTCGAAGTTCCCACAGAACTTAAAAACCGACTTTAGGTAGTAAGCAGATAATAAATAAGTAAATATTATAATAAAAACAGATACTGTTCCCCGCGGCTCTGCCTACACGGATGTAGGTTATCGTTATAAAGTAGCCTTTATACTAATTCAGACTATAATCTATCTCTGTGCCATATTTGATCCAGATCCGTTCAGTAGTTTTTGCGTAAAAGAGTAACAAACATACATCCATACATTCTTACAAACTTTCGCGTTTATAATATTAGTCGGATATTAAAGGTCTGTAGGAAAATCAAGTGTGTGGTCTTTACGCTCACCCCATATCAGAAATTATTTCCCAGAAGTACCTATTGGTGGAACATTATGGTGTCTTCAACGATATTCTAGCCTCCACGTTTCCAGGCATTACACATACAATATGCATGTGACTGTAAATAGATTTGATTGACGAATGTTGCTGTGTTTGAAGTAGGGTAGGTATTATAATCATGTTGTTAAAAGTTAAAATATTTAAGTGGAAATGAGGGTATCATTTAGTCATCAACTTATCATGTTTTGTATAAAATTACAGAGTAGATAATAAATACATACTCATATCGATACTTTTATACAAATATTATAAAGAGAAATGATTATTATGTTTGTATTTTTGTTTGTGATGAGTAAACACAAAAACTACTGGAACGATTTAAAAAATTCGATGGGGATCGAGCCCATAATACGTCGCTTAGTGGTAAATGGTGAGGTAACCATTAAAGCCACTGAACAAACGGTGTCTTCAATCATCTTAGTCTGATGACGTCCACTGTTGAACATAGGTGTCCCCTATATGTTTCCCTAATGGGTGAGTTTAAGCTGCTTATTAAGCTCATACATAATCACAATCTTAACCCACTCATCGAAAAACACACTCAATGCAGCTTATTATTCTAGAAACGTAACCGCACTCTAAAAATACAACACAGAATTCAAAGATCACAATAAAGTATTGAGAATACAATAGACGTCGTAAGTTCACCTTATCGCCTTTCGTGGCCCGTTAGCTACGACCAAGCAATTGATTCAACCGCTCCACAACTCGGATAAACCAACACTTTTGAATATTATCATATTTTATTCTGTCAATTACAGGTGTTTTACTATGGACTGTATTTGCTGCACGTATATAAATGTTTGCAATTTTCTTTGATTGTTTGCTTTGTGTTTATGAAAGAATGAGGCGATTTGATAGTTTTTATGAAAGAATGAGGCAATTGTTTTTATGAAAGAATGAGGCGATTTGTTAGTTGCAGTGCTTCTAGACGAAGTGAATTCAAGAATAAATTGTGTGCAATGCTTTTGTTGATGAACTAGTTATTTGTTTAGCTTTCTTATTATGTTATCAAGGTTTAATAACTTGAGTATTTTTTGAATTTGTATGTTCAAATGTAAGTACATACATTATAATTGATCTGTCAATAAAGTGGACGGATTTGTGGTTTAATAATAAATAAGGTAAGGCAAGGTTGGTTCAGTTACCTCGCTATTTTCTACTGCGCAGTATGTTTTGGGTTCGATCCCCAGACAAGACAGAAATTTGTGTGATCCATAATTGGTCCAAGTGTACTTTGTGTCCGTTAATTGTATGTTTGTAAAGTCCCCCGCGTCACAGAGCTTGTTCTTTAGTGCGGGTGTTGTCAAAAAAAAAGATGACACGGTAGCGTTTTTTTTATTCTACCAACGTGGCAAACAAGCCTGATGGTAAGCAGTTACCGTAGCCTATGAACGTTTGCAACACCAGGGGTGTCACTCACGCGTTTCCGACCCTTTAAAAACCTTATAACTCCTTTCTTGTAGAACCCCCATGCTATAGACTCTTGGGAAAACCTCGGCAGGGAGCTCATTCCACAGCCTAATCTTACGTGGTAAGAAATTCCTCTGGAATCTTACGGTACGGCATGTTTGAGGTGCAAGGATGTAAGCATGTTTATGCAGGTTGATGAAAAAAACCAAATGAATCATGAACTATTATGCCAGATAAAATGCTAGACTGAACAGACAGAATTAGAACCTAAAAAAAAAACATGAAAGAAACTCAGGTCTATAAGATAAGGTACGGAAATCACTATCATTTCACGAGTAATAATATTGAAGAAATAATTTTATCCAAGTAATTCCAAAACTTCACATACTCTTGTGCGAAATCTAGGTAAGGTAAGAGTATATATAAATAGATAAATAGTACATTGGGTTCATTAGTCATAACCTCTATTCAAACTTCAATAAGTAGCTAATACATATTTTAGCTCAAAATATGTTAAGATAAGTTTTTTTACATTGTTTCAGCGGTTGACCGGACTTTTGCTAGCTTAACTTTTTACCTTACTTATCACGAATGTTTCGTAATCTGATTAAAGCGTTTTTAGACTATACGACCTTAATTCGACACAGTCAAAGTCAAAGTCAAATTTATACTTAGTTTAATAGGTGTGAAACAAAAGTTTTGTTTATTTAGAAGGTGGCATGTGTAGGTATTCAAACAAATATGCTTTGTTTCACGGTCATTCACTTAGTCAAAGGTTATTGAAAATACTCGTAGTATTACATATAATAAGTTATATGACTTGTGACAACAAATTTAAGAGAGGTAGGGCACTATTTTATCTAGCAAGCCTGCCTTGGGAAGGACCTTGACCTTACAGAAGACCACAGCCAAATAACTTTACACAGCGGTGTAGTTGTGTTTCTGTGTGTGAGTACACGTCTCCAGCGCTAATTTAGGAATGTGTTTTGAAAGAAACGTATTCCTATCCCTTAAAGCTCTGGTGTAAAAAAAATGGGTTGGCAACACGGAAGTGATACCTCTGGTATTGCAAACGTCCATAAGCTACGGTAACTGTTTAACATCATATTTGCCACCCAAGAGGTATAAAAAAACAGTCTGAATTAATATTTCTTGCCCGCACTAAGAAATAATTCCTGTATTGTGGGCGGACTTACATACATTGAAATCACAAACACAAATTACACTCAAATTGAAACAATCACATGTAGATCACACAATTTTATGCTTTCGATGGGAATCGATCACACAATACTTCAAAGAGAATCAAAGGCAAGGCGACCACTTCGACGTGTCTCTTTAGCACACACCAAAAAATAGTATGTTTGGTTAAATATCAAGTATTGCCAAACAAGCATGCTAGTATTCTATTTTTTTCTTACTAGCTAACAAAACAAATGGAACAAGATTATACTCGTATTATTAATAAATGGAAAATATCATATAGTCTTTACGAAAGAATATAAACAAATAATAAAAATAATTATTATACTATTGATCGAAACGAATTGCGTACCATAGTCTCTGCCTACCCCAATGGGAGACGAGCGTGATGATAGTAAGTATGTACTTATTCATTAATTATTAAACTTCATGTATTTATATTATTCATCCGAGTAATCTCATACGTTGCGATAAATAGTGAATGTATTCCACTTCACAAAAGGTTTCAACGAATAAAATAAATATGGAAGTCTGTTTGTTAAATATTTGCAATTACGTCGCAACACTACTGGGAATTTAACTTCATACAAATTAAACGTATAATATTATAATACGTAAAATAAATTATATTATGGTTCTGTGGTCTCGGTCATGAATATACCATTACATTACTATGAGAGGGGGTTGCAGAATGACGTAGTCAGATTATAGAATGTACATTAAACTGAACGGTAAGTCGCTAAATAATAAAGTAATACTGCATTCGAAATTGTTAGCTTTGGAGCTTACAAAAGAGCTTACTAAAGAGAGGTAGAGCACTATACTAGCGACAAAGCCCGACTGGGAGAGGCCCTCCTCCTTACAGAAGACCACAGCCAAATGACAACACACAGCGTTGTAGTTGTGTTCCTGTGTGTGAGTACAGGTTTTCAGCGCTCATTTAGGCATGTGTTTTTAACGAAACGTTTTGTTATCCCAGGAATACTCCATCTTAAAGCACACTGGTGCAAAAATGGGTCTGAAATACGCAAGTGATACCTCTGGTAATGCAAGCGTCTATAGGCTACGGTAACTGCTTAACATCAGGCAGGCCGTGTGCTTGTTTAGCATCTAAGAAGTAAAATAAATTATATTGCATAAACATAAATTATAGAATACATAAACAATAACAATATAAATACGAATAACTCGAGCGACGAACACTCACCAGGTAGACGAATGACCTATTCTTAGCTGCAGGCAGACATTAGATGCAGGTCACTCAAGACCCGTGTTTGAGATAACTTTAATAAATAAGGCCCAAACATAAAACATCACCAGGACAAGGTGACGATGATAAACACAGACTGGTTTGCATAAATTAAATTATATTTCTTAAAAAAACAATTTTTACATTAGTAAATTTTTTTTTAAATACTACTTGGGTGGCAAACAAGCATACAGTCCACCTGATGGGTATCACTTGCGTGTGGCTGATCCATGTTTATTACACCAGGGCTTTAAGATAAAGTATCCCTGGGATAGGAATACGTTTCTTTTAAAAATGTCTCCTGCGTTAGAGACCTGTAATCACAGAATCATTAGTACATTGTATTTGACTGTGGTCTTCTGTAAATGAGAGGTCCTATCCCAGTTGGGCTTATTCGCGAGTATGGTGCCTATCTTACCTCTCTTGAATGCGTCTTTTTTTCTTTGTCTGCACATAAAACCACCTCTACTAAACGGTAAGAACATTTATCAATTTATACGCATATAATAGTATTTCACTTCATAGTAACTATTCATGTTAATGTGTAGGTACTGTAAGGTTAACCTTTCCATGGCTATATCTGCAGGAAGTGCCTCCCGGCAGAGACGGTCATTAGGCAAAAAATAAACGATTATACCCTACATTGAGAAATGGTGGTATTCTGGTTATTATATGACTTTAATGTTTTGGTGATTTGCTACGTATTTACAATGCTATTGTTGGTATAGGCGAAAACTGAAAGTAATTTGTTTAGAATCAGTAATAGATTTAAATAGAGTTATTTTTATTTGTTTAAAGTTGGACACCCATATTTAAACGGACCTTATTTTAATTTTACATTTGTACAATAATAAAATATACCAAAATAGTTTGTACTTTGGGACACGCGGCCATAACAACACTTTCCGCTAGGGGACCATAATTGTGCAGGAAAAAGCTATAGAATCAGCTTATAAACATTAACAGTTTGAAACATTTATTTTATGTATTTTATTTAAATAAATTGATTAATTGAATTGAATTGAATTGATTCTCACTCTTCTAATAAAAACATTTTTTTATAAACTAAAAATAGCATTGTACAAGAAAGTTAAAGGGGCTTGTAGGTATGTAATACCATTGCTAAGTTAAGCAATCTTGCCGAGGTCAGTTCGTAGATGGGTGACCATTTTCTAAGAATATAGCAAGACCCTCCGTACTTTGGAAATTACGTAAAGCCTTTGGTCCTAGGACCAAGGGCTTCACCGGTCGTTTCGGGTTGCCTGTTCGGACTATTAGAGTGAAGGAATAAAGAATGTACCTGTGTTTACGCGCGCAACTAATCACTATAATACCTTCAACGCAGAAAGCTAGTGTCCGTCGAGATGAAACACAGTGACCGAAATCTGGTTAGGTGCACATTAGAGCATGCATGCAGGAAGGTATTTAAGATTACCTGTAAGAAATTGCTTTTGGTGATAATGCCGCCCATTGTAATTTTTTTATTAGACATAGACAACTTGGTGTACAATAAAGAGTTATTTATCTATCTATTTGTGTAACGTATAAAACTAAACTTTAGCTGTTCCTATTCAATAGTCGATATTTATTGAATAGAAACACGTAAATTCTTACACATACATATATATGTATATACTTTTAACTTTGAACTTATTTCTTACAAAACTTTAGTTTGCGAATAGTTTTTTTTGACATGTGCAGTAAAGAACAATTGCAAGTTTCAATTGTTATTGTTCTAGTTTTTGGCATCGCCTAACGTTATTCATGATCAAATATTATGGTGCAGCTTTTTCCTTTATGTTACGTCTTGTTTTCAGCAGTCATGCTACTTTTCGGTGATCTGCGATTTAGATTAGTAACAAACGATTTTTATCTGTGGGCTAGGTTCTCGATACTTTTTTTGCTGCAACAGTAGTATAATGTGGTCGCTTTAATTCGGTGCTATTACGAACTTTTAGCCATTAAACTAACTATTACTAACTATTGAATAACCAATCCCCACAAAATATCTTGGAAAATATTCTTGCCAAAGATGTCATTAATCACAAATTAATTAGTCGTCATTTTATAATCCACTAAAGGTTAATTGGGTTGGGTCTCGTCGTCTGTTTCTTACAGGAGTTGTTTTAGTGAATTGCAGTGAAATTTATTATTAATACACCTAATAGCCTCATGAGTTAACTGTTGTGCCAATATTGAATGCTGAACTAAAGACAGTAAGCCGAATTATCGGTTGCAGTATAATATAAACCTATTAAATTTTATTTCAGTATCAATTTTAATCCAATTAGTTTATTTACGGAATATTATTTTAAGTGAGATTGAAGTTTTATCCAACTAGATTAATTATTATTTCAGTTTTAATTTTGCTAAATAATATGATGCTAATTAATAAGTGTAATCAACATTTATCTGGTATTATTAATTATATAATTAATTTTCGTTCGAATAAATATAATTGCTGTTAATAAATTACGGTAATAATCCAATCATTAGTCATTCTTCTCTGTTCAGTGCATGTATCATGCGTGGGGCATGACAAGATTCTATACTTGGATGCCTTTAATATAAAATGAGTACGATGTTCTTTACTAGGGTTGACAAAGATTATAAATCAGTTTAGTACCTTTTTTCCTTCTGTGTTTCTTTTTTTTTTGTTTTGTTTAACTGATTATTGACGAGCTTAATATATTTTTTAAATCGTTTTTAATAAGGTTGTTGCCCTCAGAACATTATAAAAACGTAGATCAACGGATTTACATTCCTTCGAGCAAGGATTCCCACTGTGTAGAAAATGGTCACCTATCTATGGACTGATTGCAGCAAGCTTCCTTGACCTCGCAGATGTATCAATCCGTGCGGCTACGCGGCTAGCAACTTCTAACAGATATAACCAGTGTGTTAAAAATATATTTAAGCAGTAAATTAAGTCCTGAACGTGATATTATACATGTACATGATAAAACATACGGTCTGTATGTTTATTCTAAACCCCCGCGGAACATATTTATACCAGGCGGATTATATCCCAGGAAATTTACATAATGTCAAAAAGATTCCACATTATTACGAATCTAGAACCGTCTCCCCGACTTCTTACTTCCAAAGAAAATTAATTTGAATAATACATACAGTAATATCTTGAGTTACGCTACACCAACTTACGTGTAGTCGGAGTTACGAAGTTGTACAGTTTTATTTTATATAACACTAGATGATGCCCGTGGTTCCGCCCGCGTGGATGTCGGTCATTGCGATGAAAAGTACTGTATGTCCTTACCCCGGATACTAAATTATCATTAAGTTCCGTTTAGTCGTTAAAGGGTAACAAACATATAGACAGACAGAGTTACTTTCACGTTTAAAATATTAGTAAGAATTCTTTATTCGTTCCAAAACTTGAATGTTAAATTCGAATCATTAGATTCGAACTTAACTTTCAATTTTTCACGATGCAAATAATAATTGCATGTTAACTAGATCCTCTCTTCTCTTTACATCTATCTATCTCACTCTTGACAAAGAAATAATGAAACATAAATAGCTTACTTAAAAGTTACCTGCCTAATCCTAATCAAACAAACAATGCAATCACTATTGTAGTAACTTATCCAACAACTAAGGAAATACGACTTACGTTGTTTTTTTCGGTTACACCGTAACGCACAACTTCGAAATATTACTGTATTAGGCAAGCAAATATGCTACTTTTAGTATCAGAAATCTGCGATTTTGCGACTGTATCGTGCTGCATCGCGTTTTGGGGACACTCCGTTCAGTCGCGGTATCGGAATCGTGCGATTTTGTGACTTTATCGATGCTGCATCGCGTTTTGTGGACACTCTGCGTTCAGTCACGGTATCGGAATCGTGCGATTTCGCGACTGTATCGATGCTGCATCGCATTTTGTGGACACTCTGCGTTCAGTCGCGGTATCGGAATCGTGCGATTTCGCGACTGTATCGATGCTGCATCGCATTTTGTGGACACTCTGCGTTCAGTCGCGGTATCAAAATCGTGCGATTTCGTGACTGTATCGATGCTGCACCAAAATTTTTGGTGACTTTCTGCATTCGGTCACGGGTCTCTTCATAATATATGAAACAATGAATCAAATCGATGCGACCGACATTCGAATGTGTGCGGATTGTAGCGTTCGTCGCTGTGTCAAGCTTCCGAAAAGCGACTTAATCGCCGTGTTTGGCGTTTTTAAGTATGCAGTATGAGATGTTTGGTCGCAGCATTTAGCTTCTAAAAAGCTACTAATCTAAATCGCAGATCACCGAAAAGTAGCATGACTGCTGAAAACAAGACGTAACATACAGGAAAAAGCGGCACCATAATATTTGATCATGAATAACGTTAGGCGATGCCAAAAACTAGAACAATAACAATTGAAACTTGCCATGTTCTTTACTGCACATGTCAAAAAAAAACTATTCGCAAACTAAAGTTTTGTAAGAAATAACTTCAAAGTTAAAAATATATACATAATTATATATGTGTAAGAATTTACGTGCTTCTATTCAATAAATATCGTATACTGAATAGGAACGGGTAAAGTTTGGTTTTATACGTTGTCACAAATAGATAGATAAATAACTCTTTATTGTACACCAAGTTAACAGATTTCATAATAAATTTACAGCTATGTACAATGGGCGGCATTATCACCAAAATAAGATTGTAAGTGACATAATGTGATCTATCACATTATGTCACTTATGCAGGTCAAACAAAAAATGCCAAATGAGACGTCAGCTAATTTGCCTACTGCCAGATTTGCTGATCCTGACTGAACAGATACCGGTAAAGCTAAAAGAAAGAACCGGTAAGAAACTCTCGTTTGTTCAAGGACATTAGTGACAGCCTAAATTTCGCTCTTACTCCATCACACATTCCACTGAAATCTTAACTAGATTATACCAGTTCATTATATCAGAATCTGTACTAATATATTTGAACCGATAATTCGGCTTACTGTCTTTGCAGGAGCAATAAATATTGTTTTTAAACCGTGGGGTTTCAAGTAACAAATAAAGTAGTACTAGCTGTGTCCACATCGGCGTACATATATCATTTTTATCGGTCGCACTCGGCCCGCCCGTTTATTCATTGCTTACCTATTGCACACGCGGTTCTGTGACGACTGATCTTCTACCATTTGTTTCTCAGGGTATTGTATTATACTCGTACTCTTATTATTAAAAAGTGTTTATGGCAGAGGCCAGTTTCACCTGAGGAATTGTTCGAGATGATGCCCACGGCCACATTTTATCAACGCACCTCTCGCCACCGACAGGGAGTTCATCCTCACATCCTTGCACCTCAAACTGGCTCAAGATTCCAGAGGAATTTCTTACCACGTACGATTAGGCTGTGGAATGAGCTCCCTGCCGAGGTTTTCCCAATAGACTATAGCATGGGGTTCTTCAAAAAAGGAGTTATAAGGTTTTTAAAAGGTCGGCAACGTGTGAGCGACACCCCTGGTGTTGCAAACGTAGGCTACGGTACGTGCTTACCATCAGGCGGGCCGTATGCTTGTTTGCCACCTTGGTAGTATAAAAAAAAACCTACTACGTAGAACATGTTGTAAGTAAAAGTGTGTGAGCAAACACAGGTGCAATTTCTATTCCCTTACTTTCATCGTCCGAGGGGATGGTAATCCGATACGATCGGGAAAATATGAGAAGCAATACCAACCTTGTTAATGTGCTCTCCGAGGCACAGAAGTGTAACACCGCCAATTTTTTTGACGCCATGTTACTTCTGAGGAGTTTCTAACATTAATAACTTTGCCCCACGTAATGCTATGTGAAAAATTGCTGCATTTATTGTCGAACAACTTTACACTGTTTGTTTTGCCTGTTACAGTTACAAATAGAGTCATTATAGATGCAATGATTACACCACATCAATTGCCTTTACGATCGTTATGTTTCAATGCATGTTTACCTTATATTAGGGTATAGCTTTCATATGCGGACAATATATACCTATTGTGCACCTAATTATAGCTTTTACGAAAAGTAGACTAAGGTAGATAAGTTTTAGCAGCTTATTATCCTCCCCGAGTAGTAAAAGTCGACAGTCGCTGTCGTAACTCTAGTACAAATAAATAGTATTCAAGGATAGGGGCGGGGTCCATAAAACCTCCTAAGTAACCGCAAACAATTTATATTTACGGCACCTAACAGATAGTCACGACATATTGCTACTTTGTTAACATTGGCCTATATATAGCTTCAACTAATGGATTTGCACTCATTTGTGAATTACAAGTTAGAAAACTGATAAAACCCGCAAATACGAAATAATTGCGCAATTTGTATTAAGAAGTGGGGTCATATTTTTTGGTATGGAGTACTGTTAAATATTTTTCTATTGATCTGAATACATATAAGAAAAGTGCTACGTCGTTCGTAGACTTTACCACTACGAATATGTCTTAGCATGCTACAGTAAACTCGTTATAAGTCGAATATAAGTATATTTAAGTAGTTCTACTATAAACTATTGTAAGTTTCTAAACGCTCTATGGCTATACAAACTTTCTATAATCCAAACTGCGAACAAGCCCGTATTAGTAACTTCTTACGGTGGAACTTCGTAGCAAACCGCTACGATGTAGCACGTTGTTTCTTTCTCTTTGCTCACAATACTCATTTTAAACTCGCTTCAATAGCGTTATTAGGACCCACAGTAGGGTCCAAACTGGGTAGCAATCGCACGCTCAAGTGCGACCGTATTTCTTTTTTTAGAAACGCCGTTTAGTCAACTATGTATTGAAGATGAATGTTTATCGGTTTAACATTCGTTTCGAAAAAGGTAGCGTACTGATTTATTGATTACTACAAACAGCAGTTGTTGAGATATTGGGCTTTTAGAAATTAGGCTGTTTGCTCTGTTGACATATTGTTACTGACGGTCGACACAATTTAAAGGTACTTGAGATAGGTTTTAATACTATCAATATGGTTCTAGACCACATGCTACTGATTTGTTTTAAAGCTGTTTGTACTTTCGTATGAAAAGAGCTCGTAATAGACCTTTCTGACATAATTATACAATGTAATAGATCGTACTGAACATCATTATACAATTAGCAAATCCAAATTATAATTTACATCGTGCCTACATTTTAAACACATTACGTAAATCTAATGTTACATTCTCGTACCGAACTCTGATGAACATGTAAAACGGTCGCAACGCGAATAAGAAAAACATGAACTCCATTTCCAAGGGACATTTTGTCAGCGAAAAACATGAAGCATGCTAAATACGCCTCGGTCTGTCGTACTGCAGTGGCTGACTTTACATATGTATAAGTACTACATATGTATGTGCGGGGAAATTCAAAGCGCGAACTATTTAATCAACTCATGAAATATGCATTCGCCGAAATTCTGGCTGGGCCCGTCCATCAGCAGACGGCCTTATCGACGACGGCGCTTATCATCAACAGGTCCCACTACCGACTCGTGTGCTGTTATCTCTTGCTACAAATAGTCACGACTTTAACACTAACGAGGAAGCTTATGCTCCTTTTGTTGTATCTTCAAAACGAAACTTTAATTTCAAGAAGATAAGGTTGATTTTCAGTGTGTTGTACATCACTAGTGTGGTGCATAATCACGGATAAACGCATTGTCACAGTGTATTACGGGGCCGGTCGCTTAATGCGCCTAATTCACGACAATGTAGACAAGTCGTTTGCAACTATACTTGTTATTATTTCAATTTGGGCTGTTTACTAAATTTGGTTGGGCCCCACATAGTCATGGGGAAGTATGCTTTGTTTTTATGAGGACATTTCAAGTGTTTTTTCACATTTTTGGGACCAAAACAATGCTTTGTTCTCTGTATAATGAGATTTAAGGTTTATGATGAAAGTTTGTTTACACGAATATGTAATATATGTTTTAACAGAGACGAACATATAAGTTGTTAGGTAAATTTCGCGAAACCTTCATTAGTAATAGATTAGTGATACTTCATCGACTATCTCTGTATTAAATTATACATTGGCGTCCATTACAGTACATCGCGCTAATCTAATTTTAATACTCACTAATATTTACTTCTTAATAACAATTGTGGGGGTTGATATGAAGTTGTGGTTTAATTCAATGATGCACATATTTAAATATATATAACTTTTACTGGTACCAGATTTGAGAAATAATTACAATATATATTTCGACCTAACTACATGATTAAACTAACTATAGTGGAGATACGTACTAAACATGACACATGGCAATATGCAATTATTAATCTAACCGGCAAAAATCACTCATAATTAGGATAAAAAAACACTTGAACAATTACTATTCACTTCATCTTGCTCTTCATAGGATGCTGATGATCATCTTGCTTTTCGTATGAAGAAGCAATTATTTTGTCTCGTGGCGTTTTTCAACTATACTCATGCTTTCTCTGGGTCATATAAGTATACCTTTAGCGACAGGATCCGCCATCCATCACTTGGTCCATAGTTTTCTCAGTGCTACCAAGCATAATGCGCTACATACGACGCGTACACTGTCCTGAAGAGTGTCACCGCCGTCTCCCATGTCATCTTCTATCGTCGGAATATGCCGCGTATGACCGCGTTACAATTCCACGATTTTTCCTAATCCCATAGAGCGTTGAGTTGTTTTGAGTCGTATGATGATTGCCGTACACGTGCCTGTTCTGTCATCGATCTCTGCTGACGTAATAAGGTCTTCATTCAGCCCTTTTGACTCCAGCAAAAATAAAAAGGGCGAGTCGCCTCCCATAGTGCGTGTTCTTATTACCACCTTGCACGAATCCTGTTGCGTCGCTGCACATATGCGATCTGGTTACTTCGCTATCAATGAGCGCGGGCTCCTGTGCCACGTTGTCCATGCGCGTGCTCCAATATCCTATATTTTATTGGAAGATTACGTGTTTGTTGTCGACGGGTCACCAATGTGGGGTTGATATGAAGTTGTGGTTTAATTCAATGATGCACATATTTAAATATATATAACTTTTACTGGTACCAGATTTGAGAAATAATTACAATATATATTTCGACCTAACTACATGATTGCGGGGAGACGACTGCTGCGCCACGCTAACCATCGTGCGCTTGTACACAATACTAATGCGTCAGCAGTCTGTCCCCGACAAGTACATTTGTCGTGTCGCCACACAATAATAAAGTATATATTTTTGAACTTTAAATGATTTTATTCAACTTAAAACAGGCAACCTATTCGTAAAATAAAACACTTTTTAAGCTGTATAAAAACAATTACAATAAGCTCAGAGTAGCTAAATAGCTATGAAACGTCCCATGTTTGTATATCAGCAGAGGTGGCGTGTAGTTCGTTGGTAAGCGCATAATAACTTGAAAACGGCTGAGCCGATTTTGAGAATTTCTTGTTTTGAAATATTTTTCTAATAGTCTGCAAAGATCCCAAAGGGTCCAAGCCTAGGTCACAGGTCGAAGCCTACAAGACAGAATGGAAGATATTAGTCCGAATAAGATTTTAGGGAAAGACAAATTGGGAATAAATTTAGGTAATAAAAAAGGAAATGGCAAGCCTTTGTCTGTCAGGCTAGCTGGTTGCGTAATAAAATATGGAGACATTTTTCATTACAGTTATTCCTTAAAATACTACTTTTCGCGACTTATATGTTGTATAAAAAATATACAATACTGTTGCCCACGGCTCCGCCCACGTGGTCTTTTATGGCAATTAAAAATGCCAGGATACAATCTATCTCAGATTCAGCCATTTAGTCGTAAAAAGTAGTATTTTAAGAAATAACTGTAATGAAAAATGTCTCCATATTTTAAAGCAAAAGCTTTGAAAACCATCTGATCCAAAATCGAACAATATCTGAGGCAAAATCAAACGCCAGCTTGTCTTTTATGTGTTGAATAACATAAACTTAGAAATCTTACCTTATTGAACCGATGTTGACCTGAAACTGCATTTGACCGGTTCGAGTCGAAGGAGGAGGGAATTTGTACATAAAATAATTGGTTCGCCATATATTTGGCGTCCATTGCTACTGTAGCTTAACGGCAACGCTTGGAACCGCACTACGGCTTTCACAGATTTAGCCTTTATTGGTAAATCTAGTGATTGCGCCTTTAGTGGATTTGTATAACGAATTATGATCTAAGGCACCTGTGTTATTTGCATAACGCTGGATTTTGTAGGTTATTTATGGCATTTTTGTGTCCAGTTGTTGTGCAGGGACCTTGGATATGCAACCGTTGCTTTACAATCCCTACTGTAACCGCGGTTTTATATGTCCGGCCGGCTGATTCTCTAAGAAACAGCGATGGCAAACTGACAGTTGTGATCACAAAATTGACAGTTGTGATTGCTCGGTGACGGCACAATCTATTGACTAAACGTCAAAAAGGGCTCTTACGGAATACAGATTTTCAATCTGACATATAGATTTTGCTCTTACGGAATACCCCTGCCGGTCATCACTTCAACTCATAAACGTCCCACTGCTGGGCGCGGGTCTCCTCATTACAATTGGAGGGATATTAGCCTGCTATACTACGCTGGCCAGACGGGTTGGTATAGGGTTTTGTTTCGAGTTTTCCCTCTCTTGGAAGGTAGACTAAAGGAGTCAGGCAGACAATATCCATTGTCTGCCTGACTTCTTCAGTCGACTCTTACGACACCCTCGGAATAGAACATTTGTATTCTTAATCCGTCACCACACGGACCCCGGTCCCTGTGATTTAATACAAGGACACTTAGACCACATTACTGCATCTGTAATTGGAAATTTCATAAAAAATAAATAAAGTAAGATAATAAAACTAGTGTACAATGGGTGGCTAAGTACGATTTCTTCCAGGGATCCTTAAGATGGATAGGAATAACCAGAATACATTAGTCATTGAGTCCTAATCAATTTATGCGCCTGAGCGTGTTGGTTGCCAATTTTTTTTCAACACATGAGAGATTTATATAGTTATTACCTACTATTAATATTTTAAAATTTTAGTTGGCAAATATCATAACGCTACGTTCCAAGGGGCGCAAGGTACTAACAATAAACGTGACACGGGAGGGAATCTAAATTTAATGCGGTGAAAACCATGGGGACCAGCACTTTTATATATATTACACTAGCTGCACATCCTAGATTCGCACGGGTGGATATTTATTTAGATTTTGTAGGGTCTCATAAAAAAAAAAGCTTTTGTTACTCACTGATAATGTAGCTTTATGTAGGTGAGAGAATTTTTAAAATCGACTCAGTAGTTTTTGAGTTTATTCATTACAAATAATAATACAAATCTTTTCTCTTTTTAACCGACTTCAAAAAGAGGAGGTTGTATAGCAATTTCAGTATTTTTAACAACACATCAAACATTTGCATTCAGAAAGTATAATATGATGAAGTAAAACTGATGAACAAGACCACATATGGCCACCTGAACTTCTCAATAATAAGTATTTTACGGATCGCGATTAAATAAGTTTCCATTATGGTTGCTAAGGTAGCTACGCAACGGAACTTCATAATTAAACAATGTAATCTAGCCGTTTTTAAGGTTTTTAAAATTCTGCAACTTTTCGTACTGACGGTTTTTTTTTGTTAAAATTATTAATATTAAGATAGATATTTAAAATAAATCTTCACTGCATTCACATTTTCTAGAGCGTTGAAACTGAGACATAAAACAGCAACAAAAATTAAAATACCTACACAGCGACGCAATCTAAAGATCTCTAGTTTCCTTTCTGAGCACGATGTATGCAAATACAGCAAATTTAGACACACACAAGAAGATTTATTATCGTATAGATATCGCAAAACACAGAGAGCAACTAACCAAATCCCTGTAAGACAATGTTAAACATTTATCTACGTTCATGAGACTAGTATGTACCTACGTTTAATTACAATACAATGTGTATAAGATATATGAGGGTTTACGACACTTGTATTTGACAAATGTCCGTGCAATGCAACCGATATGTCAGGGGCGTAGTTAATAGATTCCTACGATGTAATGGTGCAGTACAGCCAGGTAATAAAGGAGCTCTGAATAGCCTAAGCAATAAATTTTTAACGGCATTTCAATGGTGACTGTAGTAAAATATTACTAAATTATGCTGTAATAATGTTTGGTTATATTATTTTGTTTGTATTACTTATTGATTTAAGTAGCTAAAAAGCTTAAAGAAGGTATGATATTTATTTTATACCATGTAATTTAAAACTAGGTAACAGATAAATAAATAGTTCCCACCACACATCATCATACTATATCTACATTATTATTATTCTATACTATTTTGGATGGATGAAATTAGGTAGAGCCCATAGTATGAGCTCTACCTAAATTGGTGTCAGATGGCCGTGTGTTCCAAGATATATATTTTATAAAAATGAATCGATGAATGTGTTGCTAAGCGCAAATCTGAAGAACAGCTGAACCGATTTCGCTAATTCGTTTTTTGTTATGTTCGTTATTGTCAGGGGGAGGTAAAAAAATTAGGAAAGTTGAGCTATATATAGTTTAACCTGGGCAAAGTCGGGGCGGGCCACTAATTAATATACGTAATATTTTTTTTTTTTTTTTTTATACTACCAAGGTGACAAACAAGCATACGGCCCGCCTGATGGTAAGCAGTTACCGTAGCCTATGGACGTTTGCAACACCAGGGGTGTCACTCACGCGTCGCCGACCCTTTAAAAACCTTATAACTCCTAAACTGAATACGTAATAATATAATAATATAATTAATATTCCTAATATATACGTGTACCTACCTAAAGCGTACAGTTTTGGTATTTTATTTGTTTCCTAAGCACTTTCCTTACTACGTATCTTAAGATGTTACAAAACATCCTTAATCACCGTTCTATTGTGTCGTACAAATTGCAACAAAAATGATCTTAACATTAAACGACAATGTAAGGCACAATTGAAGAGTTGCAACAGTTTATGTTCGGCAGTGGCTTTAATTACGTTCGCCCGATGTCGCGTACTTACGCCGCGCGTAAAACTGCGACAAAACGCTACGACGCGCGACATAGCGTTCGTAAAACGCGCGCTTTATGATTATTTGCTCAACAGGTTAGATAGTTTGACGGTAACGTGTTGCAATTACATAAAACGAGGTTATTTCGAACGTGTGTAGGTAATTAGAAATTTAAAATTATCTTTACGTATTGGTGTTATGAAGTTGTTTGTAGTTTGCAATTTGCAAGTGCAGTTATAATGTTCTCCTAACCGAATTTTAGTCAAGGTGTTTGGATATTATAGGGCACAAGGGTGTGTGCAAATACAGGTGCACTTTATTTTCTCATTCTCATAGTCAGATGAGACGGCAATCCGACAACACCGGAGAGACATCAGGCGTAGGACCAACGACTTGTCGAGGTTTCTGTAGCTCTATGGCATCTATTGTAAATTTCTAAACAGTAAAACTCAATATCTATTTTGGTGTAATTGAATTTTCAAGATTTGATTTAAAAACACTAACATACATTGAAAGTAAAATATACGCTGACAATAAAATTATATTCAGTCGTTACAGAGCAGTAAGTGTCGGCAAATGATAAACCCCAAATTTTTATCGAGGCTTTGTCATGTGGCCAAGCCCTAACCATAATTCAGGATACCTACGCTAAGTTATCGCCAGTCTTTGAACCCATGTCCCGTACGCTAATCGACCCACTGTCAGAAGCACTTGCCCCTTCCGAGCGATCACACGGACAGCCACATATCCTAAAAGTTTTGCTACATATTACATGCTAAAATCGACCTTACGTCTCAGGCAGAAAGCTTATAATAAATGTTTGCTATAAGTCTGTGTAGGCTGTCAATAACTTGTGAGTAAACAATATAGATATGCTTTGAATATGTACGTAAATAGGTTGCATGTTGATGCTCCTACGTAAATTTTAGTTGGTAACAATTATGGTGACTGAATACTCTGAATTATTGTATTCAAAATTATTGGAACAAATACATTAAAGCAACCATTTTACATAATATTATCAATGGACATTTAATAATGATTACAATAGGACTGAAATAATAAAACATGACAAATTACAGTTTCATCTGAATTGAGAATATCTACAGTATTGGTGAAATTATACAAGTGGAATGATGACAACACGAATTTAATTGTAAATGCAATACTTATATATAAATAAATAATGTTTAACTCAGAATCTTTGTTATGCACCTTCATATTAAATAAGACAATAACACATTGAAGAGTAATAAAAACAAATAAATAAAAGGAGATTTTCTTTACAAGAAGTCGCTAACATTTATTCCTAAATCAAATCAAGTTGATCAAATTGATTGATGATGATATGAATTATTCCTATTTATTTATTCTTTTTAAAAGAAAACACGGACATACATATAATAAAATTAATGGATTACTCAGTTTTGTTCCGTGTGGGCATCGAACCCACAGTACTCAGAGTGGTGCCATAACCACTAGAGCATACGTGCAGTCTATTAAACAGGTATTAATGCGATAATTATTAATTTACCAGGGCCGTATCATAACATGTTAAAATGTGAGTAGTTCAAGCGAGAAAGAGGGACGGAGCGTGTAGCTCCATACGGGTCCTTCGCTGTTTGACACCACGGATTATTGGCACCATGGTGTCAATCGCAGAAGGACGTTTTTTGACTTACCTGTTTGGGACCACGGTGTCAATCGACGAATATCTTATTTGTCTTCGTTGATTGACACCATGACGTAAAACAGCAAAGGACGGCCGCATTGGTATTTTATTATAACATAACAATCATGCACAAAAGTGTTTACATGATTTTTATTTAAATTATACATTACATAGAGTGCTTGGCAAGGCAAAACTGTTTAGATACCCACAACAGTTTTGCGATAGCAACAACTACTACGTTTTACTACTACATCTCTTAAAAATTAATTTTAATATTCAAGACATCAGCAGGTAAAAATAATTAAATACAAATTATTATTATTACATGCCCTTAAATATATTGGCAAGAACGTTTAAGAAAGGGTAGAAATACCTGAGTTAGAACAAACAAAAATCTTAAGTCAAAAAACGAGTGTGTACACACGGCAGAAGTGAAAACTTCATTGGACTGTCAATAATGGATGGAGTAGTAGCATTCTGTGGTATTAGTCCAACGCGAACGATGCGATGATACTGGGTTCGAATCCCATATTCAAGTCCACTTTTAGGAATTTGATTTTTGTAGATGGTTTAGATATCAGATAATATTTATTATAAGTTCAAATTCACAAATAGGTAATTTTCTCACAGTACCGTACGAAGGTAGTACCGACCGAACAGGGTTCGAATCCCAACATCGGATACACTTTTTTTTTGTATTTTGTTTTGGTTTAAAGTGGGTCAAAATCGCGCCCAAAGAAGTCGGTTACAAACATACAAACATACAGGTGAAGCTAATAAAAAGCGTGTAATAAAACGTTTAAACTTCAATAACGCTCAATTCATTGTAAGTAGCTATAAATAATGTATCATCGAATTATAGGTAAAAAAATAAACTATAGACATGTATATTTAATTTTTTTTAAACATCAACGACTTTAAAGAAATTAATGAATATAGGTACAACTATTTTTTTTTACTCTTGTGAAATTTGCATGACTAGCACAGTAATATATCATTTCACGTTTATTTGTGTAACGATACATAACGAAAATAACGCACGGTAATGTTACACTATTATTCGTTAAATCGAGTCGAAATACTTTAATTTTAATAACCTATTTTTATTCAAACTTCCATTTTGTGGGATAAAACATTACTAATAAAATTTGCATACATTTTTCACGAATAAACGTGTAAGAAGATTAGAAAACATTACCCAAATTTGAAAACAGTCAGAAATTCTCAAATCGTCTGTAGGTTTTAATATGTTTATTCTTGTATACTTGGTAACTCAAAAAGCATGTAATAAAAGCATAAACTATTATTCCTGTATTTTTTAATTCCTTAATTTCCTATAATAAAGAAATTCACTATTATAATAGGCATGGTTTGAGTCTAAAATTCATAAAAAATATTAGGTAGGTGTAAGATAGGCAAAATGAAAAAAAATCGTGTAAGAACTCTTGCACGTTTATTCGGTGGGGCCATCGAAAATTGCTCACTTCAAAGTGGACGGTAAGTATGGATTTGTTTTTACATTAAAATTATTAGTTTTAATCATAAGGTCTTGGATATAATAGGCCCAGGCAATAATAGTGAAATCAGTTAATTTAAAAGGTGAATCAGGTAAAAGTTTACTTATTCCTATTTCGAAAATAATGTTCATGCATTTTTGACACAATGCAATATTTTGTATTTCTAATACATTCATTTGTATTTCATATATTATAAAGTGCAAATGCAAATAAATATAAAGGCGATGTTTTAAGAAATGTATAGAACCTGGGCTAGGTCTTGTACAATACATTTTTATGTGTTTTTTGTCCGAAAACATTGTTGATGCTAATATCATAAAATTATAATATAATTGACGAACCAAACAAACTGTAAGACTATTTCACGAAACTCAAAACGAACACTTTTGACTTTTATTTTGGTCTGTTGAAATGTCAAACTGCATTCGTTCAGTTCTTAATTTTAACTTATTGTTTGTTATTCCCTTTATTTACGGTTTATTAAAATATGATTTGTACTAATAAATATGTATTCCATAACAACCAAGATTCCATTAAACATTTGATTGTAATTGTTAGTTGTAATAACCGTTTTCTTTTCGTCAGTACACAAATCACACTTGACCTTGGTGTCAATCGACGAAAACAAAATAAGATATTCGTCGTTTGACACCACGGTCGATAATTAATATGAAAATGGTGCCAAACAGGTAAGTCAAAAAACGTTTTTCTGCGATTGACACCGTGGTGTCAATAAGTCGTGGTGTCAAACAGCGAAGGACCCCATACGGGTCCTTCGCTGTTTGACACCACGGATTATTGGCACCATGGTGTCAATCGCAGAAGGACGTTTTTTGACTTACCTGTTTGGGACCACGGTGTCAATCGACGAATATCTTATTTGTCTTCGTTGATTGACACCATGACGTAAAACAGCAAAGGACGGCCGCATTGGTATTTTATTATAACATAACAATCATGCACAAAAGTGTTTACATGATTTTTATTTAAATTATACATTACATAGAGTGCTTGGCAAGGCAAAACTGTTTAGATACCCACAACAGTTTTGCGATAGCAACAACTACTACGTTTTACTACTACATCTCTTAAAAATTAATTTTAATATTCAAGACATCAGCAGGTAAAAATAATTAAATACAAATTATTATTATTACATGCCCTTAAATATATTGGCAAGAACGTTTAAGAAAGGGTAGAAATACCTGAGTTAGAACAAACAAAAATCTTAAGTCAAAAAACGAGTGTGTACACACGGCAGAAGTGAAAACTTCATTGGACTGTCAATAATGGATGGAGTAGTAGCATTCTGTGGTATTAGTCCAACGCGAACGATGCGATGATACTGGGTTCGAATCCCATATTCAAGTCCACTTTTAGGAATTTGATTTTTGTAGATGGTTTAGATATCAGATAATATTTATTATAAGTTCAAATTCACAAATAGGTAATTTTCTCACAGTACCGTACGAAGGTAGTACCGACCGAACAGGGTTCGAATCCCAACATCGGATACACTTTTTTTTTGTATTTTGTTTTGGTTTAAAGTGGGTCAAAATCGCGCCCAAAGAAGTCGGTTACAAACATACAAACATACAGGTGAAGCTAATAAAAAGCGTGTAATAAAACGTTTAAACTTCAATAACGCTCAATTCATTGTAAGTAGCTATAAATAATGTATCATCGAATTATAGGTAAAAAAATAAACTATAGACATGTATATTTAATTTTTTTTAAACATCAACGACTTTAAAGAAATTAATGAATATAGGTACAACTATTTTTTTTTACTCTTGTGAAATTTGCATGACTAGCACAGTAATATATCATTTCACGTTTATTTGTGTAACGATACATAACGAAAATAACGCACGGTAATGTTACACTATTATTCGTTAAATCGAGTCGAAATACTTTAATTTTAATAACCTATTTTTATTCAAACTTCCATTTTGTGGGATAAAACATTACTAATAAAATTTGCATACATTTTTCACGAATAAACGTGTAAGAAGATTAGAAAACATTACCCAAATTTGAAAACAGTCAGAAATTCTCAAATCGTCTGTAGGTTTTAATATGTTTATTCTTGTATACTTGGTAACTCAAAAAGCATGTAATAAAAGCATAAACTATTATTCCTGTATTTTTTAATTCCTTAATTTCCTATAATAAAGAAATTCACTATTATAATAGGCATGGTTTGAGTCTAAAATTCATAAAAAATATTAGGTAGGTGTAAGATAGGCAAAATGAAAAAAAATCGTGTAAGAACTCTTGCACGTTTATTCGGTGGGGCCATCGAAAATTGCTCACTTCAAAGTGGACGGTAAGTATGGATTTGTTTTTACATTAAAATTATTAGTTTTAATCATAAGGTCTTGGATATAATAGGCCCAGGCAATAATAGTGAAATCAGTTAATTTAAAAGGTGAATCAGGTAAAAGTTTACTTATTCCTATTTCGAAAATAATGTTCATGCATTTTTGACACAATGCAATATTTTGTATTTCTAATACATTCATTTGTATTTCATATATTATAAAGTGCAAATGCAAATAAATATAAAGGCGATGTTTTAAGAAATGTATAGAACCTGGGCTAGGTCTTGTACAATACATTTTTATGTGTTTTTTGTCCGAAAACATTGTTGATGCTAATATCATAAAATTATAATATAATTGACGAACCAAACAAACTGTAAGACTATTTCACGAAACTCAAAACGAACACTTTTGACTTTTATTTTGGTCTGTTGAAATGTCAAACTGCATTCGTTCAGTTCTTAATTTTAACTTATTGTTTGTTATTCCCTTTATTTACGGTTTATTAAAATATGATTTGTACTAATAAATATGTATTCCATAACAACCAAGATTCCATTAAACATTTGATTGTAATTGTTAGTTGTAATAACCGTTTTCTTTTCGTCAGTACACAAATCACACTTGACCTTGGTGTCAATCGACGAAAACAAAATAAGATATTCGTCGTTTGACACCACGGTCGATAATTAATATGAAAATGGTGCCAAACAGGTAAGTCAAAAAACGTTTTTCTGCGATTGACACCGTGGTGTCAATAAGTCGTGGTGTCAAACAGCGAAGGACCCCTCCATACCTTTTAATATTTTTTTTTTATAAATATTAGTAGCCCGATTTCTTCCTGGTTAAACTGTTTTTTTACCCGTTTAATAATAATATAATAATAATTTATTTATTCTTCAGAAAGTACAGATTATGTTCGTAGTTGGAAATTTCTTTTAAGCAACTTAATGTCTGTGTTAGAGGATACCGCTCTTCTATAGTTAGTAACATTAACCCTTTAATGCACATGATACAAAATGTGTCTTTTTATTGATGTTTTCATAAAATTTGGAATATAATAGGTGTATATGACCGTAAAAAAATAATAAAAAAAATATTACATATATACTTATGTAAATAACATATGTTAAAAATACTCAACACTGCGCAGCAATTAGATACTCACATGTAATTTGTTATGTTAAGTATTTTTAACACCGTGCAATAAATAATGATAAAGGAAATAGAATAAAACGCACGAATAGAAAAGTAAAACAATGTTTATTTTATAATATGAAGAACTGTTAAAAAAAAAGAAACTTTCCGTGATTATCTTGTAAGAACATGATAATCATGGAAACAGTTTCTTTTAGCTACTAGGCACAATCTTAACTTACATTTAGTACATTGAATGTTAGTAAATCCCTTGGTGCAGTGTTTGCATCTCCCGTAAGTAGTAAATATTGGGAAATGGCCAATGTTATCGTACTGAACTGATTCAGGAGGCCTAGGAGCAACTGGGGTTTTTATTTTTAAACCAGAAATCTTCTCAGGTTCAGTCCGGTGTACTCTACCTGTCTGTAATAATTCTTTGTATATCTGGATTCTAAAGCTTTTTAGTGGTATTGTTTTTCTATTTGCCCCTGAATCCCTCCGATACAATAACCATTCGTTATTTACGCAAATGTCAAGTGCTTGAGAGAATATACCCATATACCAACGCTTTGTCTTAAAATTTGATCTGTATAAAGAGACCAACATGTCTGCGAGGTCAACACCTCCCATATGTATATTATACTGCCTGACTATTGCAGGACAATCGACATCTTTTCTGGTTTTAGTCTCTTTACAATATCGTTTTATTTTCTCCATAGGGTAGGAATCAACGAATGAACTAGCCAGTGTAACCGCTTTATTGTCGTACCACTTGACAACGGCCAGTCGGTTTTCATTACAGACCATCTGCTTACTAGCACCTCTACCTTTTTTTGATAACGCTTTATCAGTGGGTAAATTACTTTGACATCCTCTCAATCTATTACTTCTTATTGTGCCTAAACAAAAAATCCCAAAGGTGTTGCGTAGTAAATGAATTAATTCGAGGGAAGTAAAAAAGTTATCGAAGTATACGATGGAGGGCTTATTTTTAATTGTCTTGCAAAGAGCCAACACTACTTTGGCTCCGAGTCCCAAGCTGTCCTCATACTCGGTAAAGGTATGGTTTCTAAAAGTATCTTCACCTGCATATGGCAGAACAAATATTTTAAATCCCCATTTCTTAGGTTTCTTGGGAAAGTATTGTCGACGACTTCCTGCCCTTGTTCCCTTGTAAGGGACCATCATTTCGTCCACACTGAAACGACCTTCTTCTTCAAGATTCAAACAGTTTTGTCTTATCTTTTCTATAAGTGGCCTAACTTTAAAATATCTGTCGTCATGCGTTCCGAAATGCTAAAGCATATTATTTAAAAAGAAAAGTAGTATTTAATAAAATGTTGGTTCAGTATTTTATTCCTTTAAATGTTGAGTATTTTCAACATTACGAATTAAAGGGTTAATGTGCTTATTATCTCTCTATGTTATGATTAAAGGTAGAATTTTCGAAAACCCTTTCTTTGAGGATGCTTACGTTATAAAATAATAAACATAAGTTCCAATTTTCAGCTTTTTAGACTTCCTAGTTTTGTGCGTTGATCGCCACTCAGGACAATCCAATTTACATATCATGAAAGTAAAAAGGGTGTTTGTTATACTTCTAAAAGCTATGACCAATTTTTTTATGAAATTCTATTGTATAAAATTTGGATATTCCATCAATCAAACTCCGCGCTACTGTTTATAAAGTGTGTTGACTGCAAAGTAATTTTACTTACCCCGAAATACCAGCGTTCTTCAGTAAAACAAAGTGTTTCCTCTCCTAACAATAATAGTTACATTAATATCCTTTTTAACGTAGGCGCAAACTAGCGCTGGCGGCAATCGGTGTGAAAATATGACCTATTAACTGCACCCTGTACATTATATTTTATACAGGTGGAGTTATACCAAGATGAACAATAAATATAGCAAACAGCGTGTAAGATACAATAAAAATGAATTATTATCACAAAATGTATTCGTACGTACCGTATTTATTTTTATGGTATTTTACTGTTTCTGTTATCTTTACTTGATATAAGGAGGTAAAGTTGTTTTTTTAGGCGGTCTCAGGGTTGCTAAAGCGATTTGCGTTGCTCTCCCTACGTTTAGAGGCTTTCTTTTCCCCTAGCGATATAAGAAAAATATTATTATTATGTGGTTAATGCGAAATGAACGTGGAAATGTGAATTTCAATGTTTCGGAACTGAGTTGTAATTCGAGTGAGCTGAGTGACTCGACAATCGTGAGATTGTTTTGGGTTTTACTTATTGCTTTCTTTTTGATATTTTTTTGTCAAGTTAGTCTTAGTAGTTTATATATAACGATCTTTTACATTGATACAAACGCGATTGCTTGGGTTTGTATCGATTAAATATTTAAGCAGAGCGACGTAGTAGCGTGTCTGTGAAATGCAAAAAAGCCTACTAAAGAAAGACTTCCTTCTTACAGAATACCACAACCAACTAATTACTCACTGTAGTGTAATTGTGCGTAAGAACAGGTCTTGAGTGCTCCTTTAGAGATACGTTTTTGAAAAACAACGTCTAGCGTCCATAGGTCGCAGTAAATGCCTACCATCGGGTGGGCCGTACACTTCAACGTTTAATGGTGCAAAAAGATTATAATGTTTTACTGACAGAAATCAAATCAAATGACGTATACTTGTTTGTATACTTGTGTAGCAGTAAGTATGTATAAAAAGAAACCGTTAAGTATTTTCACTTTAATAATAAAATGTATCTCTAAGCACAGGTTTTCTAGTAAACCATACAGCATTATAACAATTTGATTTAAATATACTCTCTCTTTACATACATATTATGCGTTATGTTTTTGATACTTAGTTGTTAGTGTTGAAGACATATTACCGCGCTATATACGAGTATCTAGAACAGTGCCTGGTTCTATTTCACCAATATTACGACTATAGGATAGAGATTAAACATCTTTATAGTGCTCGAGTAAGTCCAAATTGCTTTTGAAATTCAATTCTCCGAGACGGGTAGCATCATATAAAATAGTCATTGAATACAAATAAAATGTTAATGGTTTCTTGCACACTATTTCATAATTCTTAAAGTGGTTTAGATCTTTTGGTGTACTAACTACAAATAATTATGAAAGATGTGCTCTTATTTCAGGCTCAAAATTCAGCAGCTTGTAACAAGAAAAACTTTACCGTAAAAAACGAAATACAGATTGAAGCGAAAACTAACTGTATACAAATTGAACTTGATGCTAAGGTTACTCATGTCACCTAATATTCAGCTTGTCAAACTGTATTCAGTTATTTTCGCTTTTTGAAATCGGTTTAATTATTTTATATAATTACTTATTATTCTTTGTTTAATATTTTTAGTGGGGGTTGTTAGGTAGATATTTTTTGTTTTGATTTTCTCAAAAAGCGCTAAATCAATTTCGATAAAATGTATATGGGACCACCTCTGAAGGATGACATACCAAACAAAAAGAATCATCAAAATAAATTTATAATTAGCAGAATGATAGCGTAACAAACATACAAAACAAACATATAGTCAAATTGAGAACCTGCTAGCCTCCCCCTTTTTTGAATTCGGTTAAAAAGGAAGGAGAAGAGGAGAAACAATAAAAATGGCTTGGCATGTATGTAACCCAGCCATGGTCTACCAGTATTGCGCATTCACTTGTGCACTGTAAATAATCCTTATCTCAACCTATAAACGTCCCACTACTGGGCACAGGTCTGCTCCGCTGGCCAGACGGGTAAGAAGAGAGTTTTATTTTGAGTTTTCCTTCTAGTTTTCGTTTTATTGCAGTGGATATTGTGTGCCTGATATAAATAATATCTACGTAAAATAAGTGGTCTCTAGCTCACTCACTCACCACCACCAAATCAACACACCTTTGAATATAGAACTTACCTTAACTACTTTTCATCAGGAAATTATTAATCATGATACAACAATAGAGTGATTAACCTTTGTAGAAACAAAGAGTTCGCGCTATCTACGACTAGAAGGCACTAAGGCTTTTGCCGTAGAGCCTTCCCGCTTGCTATTAACATGTAAATGAACAAGCCTTGTCTGAGTTTCTCTTCGAATATGTTCTACGAGTACATACACGCTGAATAATCGATGTTGTTAAAAGCATAAATTTTAACGCTAATATTCTTCAGGTATTGAACATTTCATGTTAAATAGTTTAACAGTATACGTGTGAGGCGTCAGGGTTAAAAAGTTAAAACGGTTGTTGCAAAATTTGTGGTTACCTCTGGAAATATTACAGCTTAGTGAGTTTCATAAATGTTTAGCAATAAAGTATTTGAAATTATTATATTAATTGTGTTATTTACTGTCTTGTGCGCGGCTTCCGACTACGTAAGATGTACGCCTCCATATAAGTAAGAAAGCCTGATTAAGAAAGAACCTAAACCTTACACAAGGCCGCCGGCAAAAGACTAATTAGGGGTGTAGTTATGTTCCTGTTTTTTTTTTATACTACCAAGGTGGCAAACAAGCATACGGCCCGCCTGATGGTAAGCAGTTACCGTAGCCTATGGACGTTTGCAACACCAGGGGTGTCACTCACGCGTTGCCGACCCTTTAAAAACCTGTGCGTGCGTATTGGTCTTGAATGCTTATTTTAGAGGTGAAAATCAAAATACCGTTTGATTTAAAACGCATCCCATATAAGGCAATTATAAGCTCTAGAAATATTGTAAACAAGTTTGTTTACACAATTTTTTTCCTGAAGAACCCCCTGCTATAGTTATAGCAGGGGGTTCTTCAGGAAAAAACTAATAAGGTTTTAACAGGGTCGACAACGCGCGCGTGATACCCCTTGGGTTGCAAGCGTCCATACTCCATAGGTTACGGTAACTGCTTATCCTTGGTAGTATTAAAAAAATCATTCGAAGACTACAAAAACAAACAAAGACTGCCCGTCTTTGGGGAATACCAATAGAAGTAAAAACTAAGTAACTTGTGAATTGTATCGTCGAGCAATTAGATTTTTATTTTTGAACATGGAAAGTTCGGTGACGATGACGCGAGTTCCATGATTTTTGTTCACCCAAAAAGTGCTCAAAGCGCTACTAAACAAGTTTTAAGTTTAAAAAACTGTTACTAAAGACATTCAAAATTCTATGAATGCAGTTCTAATCTTTAAATTAAAATTAACTTTTTCTTAAACATAATTGGCTAACGTTAATATAAAACGTATTTTTCCCTTTAGAGCCCTTTGTTTAACCCTGTATAGTGTAGTTGTTAATCTTAATTACCGTGATTAACTGTTGAACGTGATGATTACCCACCATTGTAGTCAAAGGTTCGACCTCGAAAGCTTTTCTCACCATAATATTAAGTAACAAATCAAGATTATATCGACAACTGTATAATTTAAAAGAGGCTATATAAGCGAGCCAATCCGACTGAAGTAGGACCTACATTTTACAGAAGACCACAACCGAATAACCACACGAAGTGGTGTAGTTGTGGTCCTGTGTGTAAGTACAGGTTTCCAGTGCTTATTAAAGGATGAGTTTTTAATAAAACGTTAAGTTACCACACGTTGAAGACCACAGCCAATAGCCACATAGCGATGTGGTTGTGTTCCTGTATGTGAGTGCAGTCCTCCAGTGCTCATTTAGGGATACGTTTTAAATGAAACGTTTTCCTATCCCAGGGATACTCCATCATAAAGCCCCGGTGCCTGGCCACGCAAGTTATACCTCTGGTGCTGCAAGCGTTCATAAGCTACGGTAACTGCTTAACATCGGGCAGGCCGTATGCTTGTTTTCCACGCAAGTAGTACATAAAAAAACATATCCCAGAAATCTTCTTCATCAATAAACCCTGATGTTTAAAATTTGTAAGCGTCCATACGCTACAGTAATTTTTTACCATCAGATATGCCATATTCTTGTTAAACACTAAAATCTCGTGTCACAGTGTTTGTTATCGCACTACTCACTAAGATTTGACTGATTTTTATTTTAAAAGAAAGTATATTTGGTAGGTCTGAGAATAGATCGTAGGCTTATTTTTTATACCCCTAAATGATAAGGCCCTCTTCAGATATATTTTGGTCAACAATTTTTTTTACGATTTGGCGTTAAAAATTACTACCAATTCCTATTTTATCATAGCGATATTACTATTTTTACTTTATATGGCAAAACACTGTTTGCCGGGTCAGATAGTAATAATATAAATCACTAGTTGTTGCCCGCGGCTCCGCGCGCATAGATGTCGGTAATCGCGATAAAAAGTAGCCTATATGCTATTCTAGACTATATATATATATATATCTCTGTACCAAATTTCATCTAGATTCGTTCAGTAGTTTTTGCGTAAAAGAAGTAACAAACATCCATTTTTATTTTTTTTTATTTTTTTATACCACCAAGGTGACAAACAAGCATACGGCCCGCCTGATGGTAAGCAGTTACCGTAGCCTATGGACGTTTGCAAAACCAGGGGTGTCTCTCACGCGTTGCCGACCCTTTAAAAACCTTATAACTCCTTTTTTGAAGAACCCCATGCTATAGTCTTTTGGGAAAACCTCGGCAGGGAGCTCATTCCGCAGCCTAATCGTACGTAGTAAGAAATTCCTCTGGAATCTTACGGTACGGCAAGTTTGAGGTGCAAGGATGTGAGGATCAACTCCCTGTCGGTGGCGAGAGATGCGTTGATAAAATGTGGCCGTGGGCATCATCTCGAACAATTCCTCAGAACACAGCCCATTGTACAGGCGGTAGAACACACACAAGGAGGCGAAGTCTCTCCTTAGACTTAGTGGATCAATACCGCCTGTGAGCTTAGGATCGTCAACAATCCTCACAGCGCGTAAAGACGCGCTGTGAGGTATCTATCCAAAGGGATAGAATCAAAGAGTCCAAGCTGGTATCCAGGTGCTCCCGCCCAAAGGTGGCAGCAGTACTCCATGTGGGGCCGGACTTGCGCTTTGTAGAGCAGCAGTCTTTGGCCCGCGGTGAAGTACCACTTTGCCCTGTTGAGCACACTTAGCTTTCTAGATGCCAGCTTAGCCTTGTCTTCCAAGTGATGTCGGAACTGGACGTCACTGGAGATGTCGACGCCGAGGATACCAATGCTCTTGGATATTGTAAGGGCTGTGTCTTGGAATTGTGGAGCCATAGCAAATGGGGCTTTCTTAGCGGTGAACGCGCAAACTTGTGTCTTACTGGGGTTAAATTGGACTAAATTTAGTCGTCCCCAATCAGAGACTCTGGAAAGAGTGCTACTGATTTCAGACACAAGTTTTTCGCGACTTTCATCAACAATGGAACGAGGGATATTTGCGCGGCCTGTGTAAAAAGTGTCCATACTCACAAACTTTCACATTTATAATATAAGTAAGGACTAGTAAGGATTATAACCTACAACACAACCTATATTGTATTGACACGTAATAAATAGTCAAACTTTCTAAACTTAGCACATTTATTTATAATAATTACTGTAAGGTATTTGCCCCCAAAACCGACATTTCCAATACTTACGATTTACGCAATAACTAATTTCCCTAGTTAAAAATACAAACTAAATTACACCATAGTGCATAGTGATAAGGTAGATAGTTAATTACTTCATACTTTTCATGTTATTACCCTTATGTCTGCGTACTTTATTTATTAATTATTAGGGTGATATTCTAGATCGGTGTTGGTATAATAGCTCTACATAACTAAGTATAAATAATGTTTGTTATCAATATGTAATTGGTGTACAATAAAGAGTTTTCTATTCTATTCTACCGATTTGATATCTAAATTTATGATTACTTTAATAAATTACTTGTTTTAGTGAAAGAACTGTAAGAATCTAAACTGAGAAGTGCGTTTATGGGTGGATAGGATAGGAAAACTTTTCTTTCAAAAGGCATCCCTAAATGAGCGCTGATATCGCTTAGGAGACCGGTACTCACATACAGGAACACAACAACACCGCTGTGTGTAGTTATTTGGCTTAGGTCTTCTGTAAGGTGGAGGTACTTCCCCAGTTGGGTAAGCTCTTCTTTTCTTTTGTGACAATTGTAGCCTAACGTATAGCACACAAGACATGCACATTTGTAACCATCGATTCTCAATTATTTTGTGGAATGTTCACACTCATGCGATAGGTCTTTAACTTCAACTTCTATGTGGTGCCGTCGTATGCTTTAGCCTACTTAAAGTAGTTCGAGTATATTTATAGCAGCCACACCACGGTTGTCATTTGAATATCAAATGGACAAGTTGATTGAGAATGCATTTGTAACAGCGTTTTGTATTTAGTGGTTATAAACGAGGAGAACTGAACTTAACTAAACGATAATAAACAGTCACTGTAGTAGGTATATGGATTAAATATTTTTAGCATAGCTCTAATATATTTGCAAATATCGAGCCTGGTGTACTGGACTATAATAAAATACAGATATACGGACCTGGTATAACACCGTGTTGCCAAAAAACATGTACTGCTAGGGTTTTGTAATGGGATATCTTCGGGACATGAAAACGTTTCGTTAATAATGCTCAGGCGCAATAAAATTATACCCCTGTTATTATTTGACTGTGGTAGTGGAGGTCCTTCCCCAGTCCGGGTTGCCCACTTCTAAGTATAGCAAACAAACACCATACAACTAAACCTTTTGATTACCAACCTAAAATAGCCGTACTATTTATGTACCTACTCAAAATTGCCAGATAAGAAAACCTTAACCATATACGTAATCCACTTTGTACCCAGGTGTCGAATTCTGGACGATCATTATTAATATTCCCGATCAATCAACTAGCTAACCAGTTTGCAACTTTAACCATTCAGGCTATCGACATTCTGGCTACTCTTCTATAAACTTTGTCTAACCTGAAACTGGTTTCAAATAGTCAAATAAAATGTTTCTTTTTACAAAAGTTATTATATTGGGCATGATCTCTAATCTCAACAAAAACTAGCGATTTTCGCGAAAGACGTTTGCAATACCACAGGTGTCACGGTGTATTGCCTAACCATTTTTACGCCAGGTCTTTAAGATGGGAGTATACCTCGGATAGGAAAACGTTTCGTGAAAACGCATCCCTAAATGAGCTTTGGAGATCTATAGTCATATACAAGAATACAACTACACCGTTGTGTGTTGTCATTTGGCTGTGGTCTTCTGTAAGGTCTTCCCCAATTAGGCTTGCTCACTAGTATGGTGTCCTAACTCTCTTAAATAAAAATAGGATTACCTATTTCTCATTTTATTTCTATTTTGTTACCCAATTTCTAGACCAATGATGAGGAGCAGTAGCTCAATTGTTTATAGGCTGTGTACCAATTAATGTAATATTATCAAATCATATAATTATTATCGATGAACATTGTTTAGGTTTTTCTTATATTAGTAGTATGATATCAAGTCGTTGCCTTCACCAATTGTAACTATGAAGGCTATCAGCGTGGGGTATTTGGCACCATTTGAACTACATACTTTACATGTTATCGCGGCCATTTAAGGATTTTAATGGGGTATAGCAAACAGTTAGTGGACTATCGCACACCATCGAAATATTCTGTAGGTAAATTAAGTTAAAATACGAATTGTATTGGATACAGAGTGGTTATAATACAAGCTGTTCTGTTTTTGTTGAAAAAATGTTTGAGAAAGAAGTTCATTATGCTCTTTCCTAATATATTTTGATATTTTTCCTAAGTATTGATTTCAGCCATGAAACGTCCGCTGCTGAAAGATATCCACCACATTCAGTCCTGAGTAAGAAATAAAAGAAGTTCGGCCGGCTGATTCTCTAAGTACAGTTGTGATCGCAAACTGACAGTTGTGATTGCTCGGTGACGGCACAATTTATTGACTAAACGTCAAAATGGCTCGGTTTTTGCTCTTACGGAATACCGATTTTCAATCTGACAGCCAGGTTTTACCGGTGGCTTGGTTTTTGCTCTTACGGAATACCCCTGCGAGAAAGAAAATACAATAAAATTATTATTACTTAGCCTGTTTTATCCCGCTGCAAGGCAAAGGCCTCGCTACTTTCCTTTCAACTCTATCTAGAAACGATAAGGACCAGTCTTCGTTTAATGAGTCTAACTTATCTCGGCATATTTGTCTGGGTCGACCGCGAGTTACAAATACTGCACGGTTAGTTCAACCTCGCCATTAACCACTGCGCGGCGCGGCGTGTTGTGGATTCGATAATTGTATGTTTGTAAAGTCCCCCGCGACTCAGGGCTTATTTCCTAATGCGGAAGTTGTCTAAAATAAAAAGTAAATAATACTCAGGTTTTATATAGATATAAAACCCGGCCAAGTGCGACTCCGACTCGCGCATCAAGGCCTCTGATATATATTTTTTATTTGTGACCAAAAATAAATAAATAATAAATGTTGTTGTTTCAAAAGTAAATACGTGCAGGGTATAATATCATGTAGTCTAATTCGGAATACACTACGCGATAAAGTTTATTTTAAAACCGTATAAATAGTATTAAAATTAGTTTTTAACGTTACAAATCATGGTATTAAACGATCCGTTCACGATTGCAGCATTAACAACTACCTAACCACTACAAAGTAATACATAACTCATATTAATACAACATCAAACATTACACAGTTGCGCCCCTTGCATTCCTGTCTAGCGGAAGCTTTTGCAAACACAAATCAATTTCAACAAATATCCAGACTGGAAAACATCTATAGCTGCGTACGACACGATGCGGGAACCGAACCCCTACCCTAACAGGAGGGGAACACTCCGCCGCTATGCTAATTAGACCGTTAATGCTAATACCAGACGTAGACACAAAGAACTAAATAATTGAATAAATGCATCGAATGTTCGTGAAGTATGAAAAAGGCTTGAGTTTTAAAAACTAACGGATTTTTGTAAGGATTAAGTTTGTTAGTAAAATATATTTTTAGGAGTGTACATTTATTGAATATGAATTAGGTGGCAAATAGGAATACAGCCCGCCTACTAATTACTACTAACACAGCCTACGTAAGCTTGCAATACCTGGGACTGGGTTTTGTTTGTGTTATTTAGGTAACCCTGCAAAACAAATGTCGTCCAACATACAATAACATTTTATAAAATAGCAATAATGTAAAATAAAATCTTATTAAATAGTTCTCCAATGTGATTTCGGTAACGGTGGTCATTCTCAACGAAGAATTGAGTACACTTAACTTACGCCTAACAAAATTAGAATAGAATAGAATAGAATATTCTTTATTGTACACCAAATAATATACGAACAAAAGACAATAAAAACCTTAAAATATAAAATGACGTACAATGGGCGGTCTTATCGCTAAAAGCGATCTCTTTCAGACATTACATCATTATCATCTTATATTCCTCTTGTATTATGTAGCTAAAATTTAATTTAAGGCTCATCATTATAACTATTATTACTCTAAAAAGGTTCACGTAATTACTTTTATGGTATTAAACGAAATGCATATGCGTCTCAACGCGGACTTGCAAAGTGCTTGTTGCTCAAGCTACGCTGCTAAGTATTTTCTATACAAAAAAATCGTTATAACATAAGCAATTGGTATACAATATTGTACGTTTATTCTTTGTCAAACAGGTATGACAAATAAACAAACGACATATGACAAATAAAAACAAAGTGAAAATCACATTCTAAGTTTAAAAATTCCGTGTAACGATGTCAGTTACATATCTGACCTGTATAAAGCTGTACACTTAGGCACCGATTGTGAAGTAGAAACCAATATACCTTTGATGTTGACATTCACAGCGATGGTGGACGCATAGTAATCCGATTAGTATGGCTGTCGGATGGACTGCGGCTCAACTAGGGCCTCTAAAAGGTGATAGTAGCCTGCCGTTCAATATTTTGGTATGCCTAACGATCTGTGAGCGGTTTTTGGTATGGCAAAGTTGACAAAGCGCCAGTTATAATCGTCTCTGTTCTAACTTTGTAACGGTTGCGGAGTTATGTTTTGTTTATTTTGCAAGCATAACGTTTAATACTTTTATAAAAGCATTGTTATTTTTGGAAAGTATAAAGTGTTTCATAATATAGACTGCACGATTGATTCAGTAGCTTATGTGGTTACATCGCCATTTACCACTGCGCCACGTGTTGTGGGTTCGATCCCCATAGGGGACAAAAAATTGTGTAGTCCATAGACCATAAATGGTTGTTCCGAATCTGGGTGTACTTGTTAAGTCCCCTGAGACACAGGGCTTGTTTCCTAGTGCGGGAGTTGTCTTTTTTTAAAACAAATATAATGTAGTAAATATCTAGATGTATTTAATTGGAATCTAAATTATGTGTACTTAGTTCTTCTTCTTCTTATCGTTTGGTTAATGCCCAACCTGAAATTATGTATACTTAGTTTATGACATGGTATGTTATTGAGACCTGCCTTGTTGGCATAGAGGTGACATTTTGTTACACGTCACTTTATTTTGACTAGCCTATTAGTCTAGTACTTAATTATACTGACTACGAAGCCGGATGTTATTGGGTTCTATTACCACCTAGAATAAATCTTAGTGATGAGCTCAATTATTATTTACTAGCTGTTGCTCACGGCTCCGCCCGCGTGGATGTCGGTTATCGATGTAAAAAGTAGCCTATGTGTTATTCCAGACCACAATCTATCTCTGTGCCAAATTTCATCCAGATCCGTTCTGTAGTTTTAACGTGAAAGAGTAACAAACATCCATTCATCCATCTATCCATCCATACTTACAAACTTTCGCGTTTATAATATTAGTAAGGATTCAGTGCCTCAGTATTTAAAAAAAAATATATAAACATAATTACCAGTTTCTAATTTCCGTATACAAAGCCAACTCTGCCTAGTTTCGCTTTTTGTCTTAACATAATTATTATTATACATATTTATTTTAAAAGTGCGTCATTAAAAGCAACTTCACTATCTACAAAATTTAATGTCAAAACGCAAAATGTGTGTCCAAATTCGATATTAATTACCCAAAATATTACTTTATCATTACCATAAAAATGCATAAAATCGCCAACGCGGTCATAATTTATGGAAATAAAAAACGACAGTTTAACAGGCGTATAAACGACGAGCCACATAAAAAAGTTACTTCAACAAAAATTAAAACGTCACTTACAGAGACAATTTAGACATTATTCTTTTTAAAACACGCATTACAAACAAGCAAATTGATCGACTAAACAAACCACTAAACGTACAAAGTAAAAGTTTTAACAAGTGGAACATAACGGCCATCATAACTGACGCCCCGAGAAATACGTTCGACGAAAATTACCACTTTTTGTTGATTAATGTTCCCTCTTGCCGCTGGTTGCTGTTTATGTGGCCATTAACATGAAATACTTACTTATTAATGAGTAATCTGTTATAATTACAATTATTGTTATATCTAGAATGGCGCTAATGTTTTGCTGATAAAATGGTTAGTGTGCGACATACATATGTGTCGTATAATAAATGTGTGTGGTTTTATTAATCTTTGTTTATATTATCGGGAAAGTAATATCATTATTGCTCTTTAAAAGAATAGACACTATTGGTAATGCTATTGGTTCTGCACCTGATTTGTCTCTGGTCATGTCGGATTGTCGTTCTTTTGGACTAAAAAGTGAGGGAATAACGAGTGTGGCTATGAACTCCTAATTCCGTCGTCGAGATTAGCCATGTAACCGAAATTCGGTTTAGAGGACACTATAATATAACATTCAAAACTTGCCTTTGCAAAGAAATATCTTTAACATATTCTCATATTTCAAAACAATTCGTAAATAATGTAAACAATTAAAAGTATGAATGTAACAGTAGAATGAACAATGGCGCTGACAAATCAATCCGTGTGCGAGGGCTGTTCGCGACAGCAACGCTAGCATTGTTGTAGGCACAGTTTAAGTTCGTTACGTCCGGATGACAGATGGTTATCCTATTGTTCGCCACTCGCGACGCTCAAGCGTTTGTAATATTTGGATTAGTTTGACGTGTGGACTCTCCGTTTTTGGCTACCGTTTTAACTTGGGTCCTGTCACTTTGATGCGGGTTTTAACAGCTAAGAATGAGTATGTAATTTTTTGTTGTGTTAAAACGTACTCGAAAGAAGAGTAGCTCGATTTAGATTATATTCGGTCTCTCTTTCAATGACATTTGTACACATGCACACCTTTCTATAAATTTTATCTACCGTGAAATTTTAGTACATAAATACACAGTACTTTCTTACTACATCAGCATCAAATAAAAAATATGAAAATTGAGCATTGGTATAAGTTACACTAATACATTAATTGCAAATATCCTATTTTGCATACCCCTTTAGGGTGCGTTTGCCTGTGGATCATCAACGTGATAGCAAAGATAAACCAGAGTTATCCACTTCGAAAGCAATAAATAAACTTAAACGGCATTTAGGACTTGAAGTTGGAACAATTATGTCGAATAATCAACTCATACTTTATAATTATGCGTCGACAATATGTAACGATAATATCGGATATAATCACGTCATTTCACTTCGTGTGCATAATTCACTCGGCCGCTTCCACAATGGAGCATCGGCACATACACCACGTTGGCATTACGCATATTAATCAGCCAATTTCAATGGCTCTAATTAGGCCTGACACTGACAGAGTTACACTAAGCGGTGAACATTACACACATACAAATATAAATGTGCCAACCACCCAATAAAAGCTTAGCGATTATAATCTCTATACATATTAGAAATATGTTATGATTTTCTTCGCGCAACTGTCACATTGGTTGGTGTGAGCGTTAGTGACGCCTACGGATAATATTGGTTTATCTTCATTATTTTATTCGTATGTTGGTTACATAACGCGTGATATCGGCGTATTAATTTTGATGACGACTTTTGGGTAAAAGCAATTGGTTGGTGTATAAGTCATTTTTTTTTGTTTATAAAGGATTGCTTATTGTTTATTTTCGTCGCTAAATTGTATAAGAAGAAACATTTTAATCCACACAAACAAATCCGCAACTAAACAGTCAATAGTAACCAACAGTGTATTCCGAGTACGACAAAGCGAGCGGCACAATGACTGCGGAACAATGAGTGCGGGCTGCACTACGCAAACACTGTTCGCTCTGTCACTGTCAGACCTAATTAGCGTCGCCATTCAGATTGTCTGATTATTATGCGCATTGTTTCCTTCCATGGCCGGTACAGGAGTACGCTCAATGATTGACTTTTTGCCGAAGTAAAACGCCTGAAACAACATCGGCGATTTAAACGGTCCATTTAATAACAATTAATATGCAACACGCAACAAAATCAGTTTCAGCAAGCTGATCAAGGGTTTTACTCGATTTTAATTCAAAATTTCCTCGAAACAATAACCTTTTCCATGCGTTTGTGCATTGTTGGCTGTTGCTGGTGATTTTTGTTTCAGTAGATTAAGCTCTACAAGAACAATTAATTACTCGCAATAAGCTTCTCAGTTCTATAACAGTACAGTATAAGTTCAATTTTCAGGTGTCTGGAAATTATAATTATATACACATATGTATATATCATCACGCTCATCTCCTATTGAGGTAGGCAAAGAGTATTGTACGCCACTTGCTTCGATTCAGACATACTTCTTTTGCTTCTTTTACATTCATCGACCTCTTCTTGCATGAACGCGGGTAATACCCGCGTTCATGCAAGAAGAGGTCGATGAATGTAGAAGAAGCAAAAGAAGTAGTATGTTGACGTCTTTTTTTATACTATTTGGGTGGCAAACAAGCATACGCCTTAGTTACCATAGCCTACGGATACGGACGCTTGCAATACCAGATGTATTACTTGCATGTTGCTGATCGATTATTGACACCAGGGCTTTAAGATGGAGTATTCATGAGATAGGAAACGTTTCTTTCAAAACGCATCCCCATTTCAAATTAGCGCTGGAAACTTGTAATCACACACAGGAACACAACTACACCGCTGTGTGTGGTTATTTAGCTGTGGTCTTTTGAGGTCCTACCCCAGTCGGGCTTGCGCGCTATTATGATATCCTCTCTTTAAATGTTGTGAACGAAAATTTAATTTCTTTCTATACCAGTGCAACGACAAAGTCTAAACAAGGACGTAACCAAACACGCTAGCTTCGCTTTTTACTTCGTTGAGTAAACTTATCGAAGAGGAAAATGCATCTAGTTTCATGGAACTCGCTGTGTTGAACCCGTACTTAGTTTCATGTGTTGGCTAATTGGCTTACACCATCTTTATTAGAAGTTGAGTCAGACACTTGCACCGTGAGTGGTTTGCATTAACATTTGTGTCGGTTGAACTATTATCAAGATGAACGACTGGAATCATTTTAAGGGAGGTAAGGCACCGTACAAACGAGCAAAACAGACTGGGGAAGGACCTCCCAGGAATACTCCATCTTAAACCTTAGTGTAAAAAAATTGGTCGATAACACTCAAGTGATACCCCTGGTAGGTACTGCAAGTGTCCATAGGTTACGGTAACTGCTTAACATTAAGCGGGCCGTATGATTGTTTGCTATCCAAGTAGTAAAAATAAATATTTGGCGAAGTCTTTGGGGTCTGTCGATAGAAGTGAATTGTATCGTCGAGTATTATTATTGAAGTGAAAACTTTTTTTAGGACGATACGCATATTTTTATGATGATGATGACGAGATCTTTTTTCGACTGTCACGTTATTAAAACAAAGAAGCGATATATGCATGTACATATAGCAGAGCGTAACCGCGTCTAGATAAATAAAAAAACATTTATTGCTATAATTTTCGACTGTCACTGTTTTTTTTTTTTTTTTTTTTATACTACTTGGGTGGCAAACAAGCATACGGCCCACCTGATGTTAAGCAGTATCCGTAGCCTATAGACGCTTGCATTACCAGAGGTATCACTTGCGTGTTATTAAAGCAAAGAGGCGATATATGCATGTACATAAAGCAGACCGCTAACGCGTCTAGACAAATTAAAAAAAAAACATTTTTTGCTATAAAATATTTTCACTTCTGTCGGCACTCCCGGAGTGCAACTTTTTTTTCAATATGGAAAGCGTTCGGTGACGATGACGCGAGTTCCATGATTTTTGTTCACCCAAAAAGTGCTCAACGCGCCAAAAGAAGATTTCACTTCAAAAAATAAAATACATATTATGGATAAATGCATGTAGTCACGATATAATATACGTACATTAGCAATCATCTAGCTAATATCACTTATTTCCTTAACAATACCTAGTTTGACGATAATTACACAGTTTAGTACGGTTCAACCACATCGCACTTTATCGATCCATCGGCTTTTATTAAATATACATAGGCAGACAGCAGTGAATTGTTATAAGACCTAGTATAGAGGTTATCAGCCGAAGCTAAGGTATTGATTCTGATCTATTTTTACATGAACTCTTGGAACTACAAATGCTACTGCATTTTGCTTGTAAGGTTCGTATTGTTGCTTTGTTCGTTTTGTCTTTGTATGTTGGACGTTTTTAGCTTTATAGGTAACTAGGTGATGCCCGCGGCTCCGCTTGCGTAGGTGTCGGTTATCGCGATAAAGAGTAGCCTATTTGCTATTGTAGACTATTGTTTTTTTTGTTTTTTTATTAAAAAAGACAACTCCCGCACTAGAGAACAAGCTCTGTATCGCGGGGGACTTCACAAATATACAATAAACGGACACAAATTACATCCAGACTCAGAACAACACTTTGTGGGTCCTACAAAGTTTTCACCTATGTGGGAATCGAACCCACAACCTCTTGCACAGCAGGCGCATACTGCGGCCACTGGACCACCAAGACAGTCAATCTATCTCTATGCCAAATTTCATACAGATCCGTTATGTATCTAAACATTCATACATACATCTATCCATCCTCAAAACTTTCCTATTTATAGTATTAAGAAGGATTATCTTAACTAGAATTAGGTTACAATGCAACGCGTAAGCAACTGGCTGCGTTGCTGTTGAGTTCCGGTTGCGTCATCTACAAGGCTCTTAAAGCTTTTAAGGAAATTTTAAAATTCTTCTTAGATAAAATATAATAGAAGGCAAAAAGTCGCTTATCAACGAGATCGCACTGAAAAGTAAATTTTACATATTGAATGATAATTGTTAGTGGCGCGGATCGATAGATCTGCAGGGGTAAGCTAGCTTACTGCAGACGGTCCGTAAATGTGTGACCATTTTCTATAAACACAGCAAGACCCTTCCGTACTGCGCCTGAGCTCTCCAGTCACATCTGATTGTCGTCCCATTGGACTATGAGAGTGAAGGAAAGTGAGTGCACCTGTGTTTGCGTATACACTTGTGCACTATAATATGTCATGCGCAGTGACCGAAATCGGTCTGGCCGACTATTATAATATTATATTAGATAATATTTTACTGTTAATACTCTGAAAAATACTTAGAAGGATTTTTTACAGATTTATTTTGCGAAAATCTATTTATGTAGGTATAGCAAAAAATATTGAAGTCCATTGAGCAGACGAAGTGACACAAACAACTTTTTATATCGAGTCGATAGACAATAAAATAAGTAATCAACTGCAAAGTTAATCAAGGCACGTTAGCTCTCGAGTAATGTGAATTCTTTCTATTGTAACAGTCCACTTCAAATAGCTTTTTGTATTTGCTTCTCTTTTATAATTAGAAGTGTTTCCAATGAACCGTGAACTCTAGTAAACAATAAGCATTTCTCTTTACAAAACTGCAATCAATTGAAGATCACTTTTCCCGAGGGCTTCTGGCTCTTGCCGATAACTTGCTGGTTGTTGTTTGTATTAAAATTAGAGGTTGCGATCGCGGCCGGCACCACCTAGAAGCGGCTTCATTACACCTTTAATTAACAACAAAACTTGGAAACACGGTCATTAAAAATTGAAGAGCTCTTTTGAACTAATTAAAAATGGGCGCGTCTCCGACACAATTTAGACTATTTAAGTGCTTACGCGGCCCGTTTCTGTCCAAGTCCAAGTTGTTTCGAATGAAGAATTAATTATGAAGAGAAGAAGGCCAAGTTGGCTGGCGGGAACGGGCGACTTGCGAGTTGAAACCGGTTACAATTTGTGGGAAAGTAGCAGGTGTGACACAGGCCCGGAAAACTTAGGGAGTCGCGAGTACATACGCTTTGTTGCCTTCTCAGATGATAAAGTTGATTTGAATCGCAGATTGTACGCTAAATGTTTTAAATATAGCACACTGATGCTCCTTTTCTCAATGTTCAAACGGGAAATTCTAAGCGTTTTTTATAGAGTAAAATGAGGCAGTGAAGTGATAAAGAATTATTGTGGGTGGCTATGTAGGCGAAATGTTTGAAGCCACATACACGGGTTTTATGATCTAAAAATATACCAGAGACTGTCAATAGATTCAATTTTATCCTTTTGTTGAAGCAGAATGGAAAATTTCCGTTCTTTTATTTTTAGATCAAATACCTAATAATAATGGTATGAGAAGGAGTGGCAATTTCAAATAAATAAGAAAAGGTTTGTGTAATGTAAAGTATTATTGTATGTCAAAAATCATGTCAATACTAATACTAACTAATAGATCGGACATAGAAAGCATTCATTTCAATGTCAAATAAAATACAAAGAATTTTAAAATACTAGTTTATGTTTCTGTGCGTGCGTGGGTATAGGTTTAAGTGCTCATTTAAGGGTTACTTTTATTGTATTCAGTTTTAGGGTCAGCATTGCACGTGTGCCACCCCTGGTGATGCAAGTGTCTATAACTGCTTACTACACTTAATATATGTATTAGTTTTGAAAGTAATTCTAAAATCCATGGTGTAACAAAATGATCTGACCTATTGATTATGTTTTTATAAGTGGCCAACCTGGTGATAGAGTTTTTTAGATCATCCACATAGATAGGCCTCTATCGTGACTTAACGACTGTCAATAGGAGATCCTTATAATGTGCCCTCCAAAGCACGGAGACGCTCAGATGAAATATCACTATGCGGTCATTCATCCATGTTTATAAGCCTAACCCGCTGATAGATTACCGATTTACAAGTGTACCTGGCTATAAGCAATGTGTTCATGTTCATACTGTTTTTGTCTATCTCACCGTTGTCGTCAACAGTAGCTAAGTAGCTTTATTTCATCTATCTCTTTCTTTGTCATTACATTCCGTATTATCTATCGCATTCATACTTAAAATGTATAAGCAAGCACGCACAAAAAAATATGAACACCACTTAGTAAAAAGGTAGCTTATGTTTTTTTGAAGTGGAAACTTCTTTTAGCACGGTACGCATATTTTTAGATGAGATAAAATCTCTGGATTCACGACACAGTTACGAGACGCAGCTTGACATATCCAAAAAATCTTTTTTTGACTGTCACGTTATTAAAGCAAAGAGTCGATATATACATGTACAATAGCAGACCGCGAACGCGTCTAGATAAATAAAAAAAAATATTTATTGCTATAAAATTTATGACAACTGTTTTGTCTAGTGTTTGCACTTTTCCCGAAGTACAAATTTTTAAAAAATATCATTGGCTTTACTAATAATCTTTGTGTAGCGTGTGAACAGTTCACTGGGATTTCTCTCTTTCTGTCATCAGAAATTTGACATTCGAGAGAAGGAGACAAAGCATTGAGTAACTATTCAATCGCTAAACAGCTTTTATTAGTAAGAACGTAAGAGTATAGAAATAACTCCCAGGGTGTAAATTACGTTTTAGTAACTGTTTTTACTTTTAAAACGTTGATGTTTCTATTTTATCATACCATTGGATGCAGGCGTACTTGTTTTGATTTATATTATACAGTTTGAGCGCATTCAATGTAAGTAGTAGAATAGGTATTGTTATAGCGATTTAGTTGCTGACGCAAATACGAATATATTCATTTTAAATGAGTGGTCACTTGGTAGCCGAGTGGGAAAGTAATCGAAAACCTTGAATGTCAAGAAAGATTACGTCATATTAATAGTAATTTATGAACTGAATCGTGTTTTGTTCTAATATAGTTTATTGAATGCACCTACCTAGTTTGGTTTCTGCAGCGACCATAGGGTGAATGGTAAAGAAAGCCTCCGGCATTGAGTTTGTCGCTGTACAAATTTGTTGAGCTAAAAGTTTTAATAAGTAAAAAAGCAATCCTATCGAATACCTACAAAGAAAGCTCACCCTGGCGCAGTATAAAAAGTTAGGTACTTTTTTATTTTCAAGAAATGTTTTGGAGTGGACGTCGAAGGATAAATGAATAAATAATTTGAGTTTTAAACAAAACGAATTCATATTACAATAATCTACTGTGATTGTGTCTAAGTGTCAACTGTGATGAATTTAATCAAGTTTGTAATATTTTGCTTTATGTTATGTTTTATCTACAATGTTCATTCCATAGATATAATTTGTACGTGAAATACTGCCAATGTCAGTTATTTAAGGCATTATAAAAAGACCCGCTTGACATTTTTACCGGTTAATCTAACTTGGAGCGCCGCATCGTAAGGTAGAAAAAGTGCAGATTTTTTTTGGTAGTAATCCAGTTTGTTCTATATTCTAGCGAGTTTTGATTTACCAAACTACCAAAATGTCAAAAAATACTCTAAATATCATTTCAAAATCGCATACTATAAGATTAAAGAACTCATACTGCGACGTTTAGATTGTCTTACTTTTCATTAGAGTGCTAGTTGCAAATGTAAGACCAGAAATGAAGCGAAATTTCAACTTGTACTAGGGGTGATACCTTTACATTATTAAGTAAGCTTTGTTCGTAAGACCATTTGCATCAAATTGTCCACTGCTACGCTTGATACTGTTGCCACAATTTAACTTGTTTAGCTTTATGAACTAAGAATATTTCACATCAATGTTATGAAAATACAAACATATTATTAGGGCTTCGTCTAGTAGCATTATTTGGTTTAAGTCTAAAATAATTCTATAAATATCTTCTACCGTATTTTTGTTTGTTTGTTTTAGTACTATCAACGATTTTCGTTTTCGAGAGCATTTATCTTCCACTTAGTTTAACCTATTACCTTTTACTTAAATTATATTTTTTATTCAAACGCAATCCAGTCTCAATCAATGCAATACAGCCGCAAACTGACAATAATAATAATATTTTTGGGACAACTCACACACCGCCATCTGATCTTAAACCAAGCAGAGCCTGTACTATGGCAATCAGACAACTGATAAACATACTTATATATTTCTAAATACATACATATTTTAGATAAATAACACTCAGACAAAGAACAAACATTTATGTTCATCACACAAAGAACCCACGACCTCTGGTGTACTATGCACATTTTTTTCACACTATGGCTTTTTGCAACAATACAAATACGATACAGTCGCAAACATAAAATTTACACAATACGTTTTTTCAAAGTCAAACTCATTTATTCATTTAGATAAAATGCATATTATTTTTTATCAGCGTTTTTTGCTACAGCCTATTTTCTGTCAATTTTAACATATAAATGTAAAAAAAGACGGTACAAACGTAATACAGACGCTAGGTGTCCACTTTTTCACATGACGGCTTTTTTGATCGATAAAAACGCCTTAGAATCGCAAGTGTATCGAAGCGAAAGTGCGTTTGCGATACAACACTTAGCATCGATGCAAATATCTTAGTCTGTAACTTCTCTTACACGTACGCAACAAGAGCATTTCTCTTGAAACATTTAATCAAGGGAGCATAGTCTGGGCGCAGTGTACAGTGTCACATTATTGTTTACCCGTACCAGTTAGGTACAATTGAGGTAATTGCTGCTGACAACCAGTTTATATCCGTATTGTTGGCCGTCATTATTTCAATGTGACAATCTAAACAATGCATATCCGATGTCGTTGCGATTAACGTCCTATTAGCGTACTTGAATGTTATTGTGTTGTATCATTTTACAGTTATTAATAATGTTAATAACGTCAAGTGTTATGGTTAATTATTTTAGTAACATTTAACTTTAGTGTATTGTAGCACTTATTTCTGTATATATACGGTTTACTAATTTCTTCTTACAATTTTAAAGTTACATATATTATTATCAACCTCTTTATGCGTGATCTTTTGATCATGCATAAAGAGGTTGATGAATGTAGAGGAGTCGAAGGAAGTATGTTTAGATCGAAGCTATTGGCGTACCATAGTCTAGATGATATGAATGTATGTGTATATGTATTGGCTCACAATGTTATGTTGGTCCTGCGCCCAATTTCTTTCTCGTATCGGATTGCCGTCCTACCGACTTAGTCACGGAATGAAAAAAACAGGTGTTTTCTTCATTCCGTATCTCTTTACTTGAGCTCAATAATATATCTCCCACAGTTAGCAAATCTTCGTTGAGCGTGACTGAAACCATAATAATGTTTTTTTTTTTTTTTTTTTTTTTTTTTTTTTATCTTGCGATCGGCTTCAGCAGCCTTTAGCAGATATGTTGTTAGCTGCTGGCTTGCGAGGATTGATCCTCCAGCGAGGGATCTGCCTCTTTATGTTAAGTCTATAAATGATGTGCACATATAAATACAGATATGTTTAATTTTACAGGGTAAAGTCCCATATATGTTGCCTTTTGAGCCGTCTTCCTTTTAGTGGCGTATTAAGTGCTGTGGCAAGACTGTTTGTGTGTATTTTTATACGTTCATTGTATGTTTTTGCTCTGTGTTTAATTTCGTCTTCTACCGTTTTTGTTTCTGTATACTCATGCAACTCGCTTGTTTTAATGAATAGCGGTGCATTGGTCATCAGTCTGAGTACTTTATTTTGATAGCGTTGTAGGATTTCCACATTGGAATTTTTAGCTGAGCCCCACAACTCGATACCATACGTCCATACTGGTTTGAGCACAGCGTTATATATGAGGAGCTTGTTTTCCAGGGTGACGTGTGAATTTCTTCCCAGCAGCCAGCTGAGATTTCTAAGGCGTATATTTAACTCATTGCGTTTTTTCTCAATGTGAGTTCGCCATGTTTGCCTTCTGTCGAGATGCATGCCAAGATATTTGACAGAGTCACGATGTGGTAGAGTTTCATTTCCGAGTTCAACAGACGGGCAGTTGCCTTTTCTCAGAGTGAAGGTAATATGTAACGATTTGCTGGCGCTAGTTGTAATGCGCCACTTCTTCATCCATTTATCTACCTTGTTCAAGTGGGTCTGTAGAACTAAAGAGGCTGTATTTGGATTTTCATCATTGCATAATGCGGCAGTGTCATCAGCGAACGTGGCAGAGAGAACATTCCTTGTTGTGGGTATATCTGCTGTGTACATGAGATACAAGGTGGGGCCCAGGACAGAGCCTTGTGGTACTCCATCTTTTATGTCGTAAAAACTAGAGTATTTATCATTTATTTTTACTCTGAATATTCTATCTTCCAGGTACGATTTCAAGAGTAGATAGAGATTATGTGGTAGCTGGCTCTTTATTTTGAACAGCAGACCTAAGTGCCAGACTTTGTCAAAAGCCTGTTGAACATCAAGGAAGACAGCAGAGCAGTACTGTTTCTTTTCGAGGGCTTCTCTTATTTTATTAGTTACTCGATGCACTTGCTCTATAGTTGAGTGACCGGTTCTAAAACCAAATTGATGTTGCGGGATAATATCGTTTTCATTTAGCAGGCAGTTTAGTCTTCGCGATATGATTTTCTCAAATAGTTTTGACATGGTTGGGAGCAGACTTATTGGCCTGTAGGAAGACACAAGATGTGGTGGTTTTCCGGGTTTTGGAACCATGATTATTTCTGATACCTTCCATATCATAGGGTAGTATCCAGTTCTTATTATACTATTAAATAGTTGTGTGATACCGACTATAGCTTTTTTAGGAAGTTGTTGCAGAATCTCAGCTGTTATAAGACAGTACCCAGGAGTTTTGTTTAATATTAGCCCTTTAATTTCTCTATGAACCTCGCGTGGTGAGCAGCTTTTCAATGGCAGACAGAGTTGTAAATCTGTTTCCAGGAAGTCCTGTATTTCTTTTTTTGTAGTTGCATCACCACTACTCGGAGTAAAGACTTCATGAAGAAAATTCCCGAAAGCTTCAGCACGTTCCTGGTCTGTTCTAGCCCAGGTGCTGTTTTGTAGCTTGATGGGATGTTGTGTGACTTGGGGAGCTACTCTGCAGCTTTTAACTGTGTTCCAGAGTGAGTATTCATTTTTGGCTTCGGGATGAAGGTTTGCCAGTTTGTTATTTAGAGTATCTTCCTCAATACTTTTTAAATACCGTTTGAGATTAGCAGCTGCTCTATTAAAATCTCTTTTATCATTAGGGTGCCTCGTATTATGCCATACTCTTCTAAGTCTTCTCTTTTCCAGAATCATATTTTTTGTTTCCATTGGTATGGCTATGCTGCTACGTTTCATAGTGGTTTCTGGTGTACATTTCCATGCGGCTGTCTGAATTATGTTGGTCATAGTTGTAGCAAATGTTTCTATGTTATCATTGGTCTTAAGTGCCACCTTCAAGTCTAAATTTTTGTCAAGAAAGCATCTGAATGCATCCCAGTCTGTATTTTTGGTGTACAGACGTTCTTTTACCGGCCTGTAAATTAGTGTCGTGCTTATTATAGCTATTACTGGCGTGTGGTCCGAGCTGCTGTCCAAACAGGTTTCTGCACTTAAGTAATTGTTTGAGAGTCCTTTGTAAACGAAGAAGTCTAAAAGGTCGGGTATTTTATTTGGATCTGTAGGCCAATAGGAGGGTTTACCTGTACTCAGTGCATATAGTTTATTTTTGTCTAGGCTTAGCTTCATTTCTCGACCCCTGGGTAGAGTTAGACGTGAGCCCCAGTAAGTGTTTTTGGCATTCCAATCGCCCCCACAGAAGAACCTATGCCCCAAAGTTCTGAAGTACTTTGTGAATGCCTCTTCTTTTATGGTATGTTTAGGCGGACAATATACAGCCGATAATACCAGAGAACCTTGTCTATCATGCACCAACACTGTAGTTGCTTGAATAGCTTCAGTCTTATACTCCTGCAGAATCACGTGCTTGATGTTCTTTTTAATAATTACAGCAGTGCCTGCATGCGCTGTTCCGTCAGGATGAGCGGTCGTGTATGTGGTGTAGTTATTTATTTTTATGTTGTGATCAGGTGTTAGATGTGCTTCAGATATAAGGAGTACATCAATATTGTGGATATCAAGAAAAACTTGTATGTCTTGTTTGTGTTTAATTAGCCCATTTATGTTCCACGTCGCTACTTTTAGGGTGGCCATTTCAATGTACAAGTTTGCTGATAACTGTTGTCATGAGATTAATCACAGTTGACATTTGTTCTAGTAGTTTATCTAGCTTTTCAGCTTGTTTTGTGAGTATATATTCAAGGTTAGAATTTTTTGTGGGTTGTGATTTAGTGATGTCTGCGTAGGACGGTGCTTCTCTAAATGTTCTATTTTGTGATTTGTCCACCTCTGTATCGAACGTTTTCTGTTCTACTTTCTTATTACTGGCATTTGGGTTTTTATAAAGCTGTATTTTTGGTAGACTTTGTTTGCCTTTTTTTCTATGTAAAATTTCTTTGTAAACTTCGCACCCTTTATAATTAGCAGGATGCGCGCCTTCGCATAAAGCGCAGGTAGCGGGAGTATTTCTATCCTTTTTGGGACAATCGGATGTTTTGTGATCTTGTGCGCATTTTACACATCTAAACGGACGCATGCAGTAGTTTTTTGAGTGCCCATACTGTTGGCATCTTTGGCATTGTGGTATGGTGTTTCTTTTCTTTGGTTCTTCAATTATAATCCTTTGGTGATGTATAAAATTTAGTTTTTTGGCTGCAATGTTGTTAGGACCGGCAACAAGATTTACAAAAAATGTTGAAGTAGGCTTCTTTTCTGGTCCAAACTTTATATTTATAATTTCTCCTTGTACTTTATTTCCTGTACTCTCGAATGCTTCCACAATAGTACTATGTGGAGTTGAGTGGTGAAGCTTCTTTACAACTAGACGACAGCATCGTTGGTCCTTTCTATTAAAAGTGTGTCCAATAAGTCCATGTTCCCGAACTAAGGTTATGACTTTTTTATAGACTTCAATATTTACACTAGTTATTCTTAGTTGATTTTTATTAACTATTTTCAGAATAAAGTCTTCTCTATCGGCTACAGTGTTTAATAATTCGGTCAGTTTATTGACATCTTCAATACCATATAAGATAATCGGTGGTGGTTTATGTGGGCGCTTCTCTGCCAATTCTGTGCCTGTTTCTGTCAGATCAATTTGCAGTCCATCATACCTGTTGCTGGTTCTTATTGAGTCAGGAGATGGCGTCTGCGACAGCTTCTTTCGCTTATTGACTCTGCTGGTTGGGACTCGTTGCCATTTAGGAGGGCCAGGTATGTTAGGATTATTATTTTCTGTATTCTTTGTATGTTCTTCTGATAATGTAGCGTTTGTGATTTGGGGATGTGTTTTATTATCTAAAGAGTTACTTCTGGGTCTGCTTAAGAATAAGCTACGGTGAAAGGCTTGTTGAACAAGTTTTTTCTGCGGGGCTGGTTTGATGCTTACTATTTCACAATCATCCATGTGCTGCAAATTTGTGCCTGCTTGCTGCACTAGCTTTGGTTTTTTATTTTGACCAGTGACGTTCTCCAATGAATCTGCCTGGGTGCCCACAGATTCATTATCGGTAAGTCGGGGTTCAGTGTTTGTGCCAGTCTCATTAACTGCCGTAGAAGCCTGGGGCGCTACCTCTACGGAGTCTTCGGTAACATATTTCTCACCTGCAGGCCCGGGTACCTGCAAGCGCCGGGGGTTAGCCGGATCGCATGACAAAATATTCGCATTATCAGACTTTTCCATGGTTTATTAGGTGTGGGAGATACTCATAACACTTTCCCAAGGTATTATGGACACTCTTTTTGAGGGGATTTAGTTCCTCAGGGTGTGTGTTCAACCCAGATCAGGTTACTTAACCGCCGCCCGCATAATAATGTTAAAGAATTAATAACAAAAGTTATTTTTGAGATCCATTATTTTACTTAAGACACTTTTCTTTTATTTCGTTACTTTGATGGAGGGCAATAAATTATATTAAAGTTAGTCATTATATTAAAATGTTCAATGCGAATTATATTACGAATAGAATAAGAAACTTTAAGTGGAAATATTTTATTAATAAATCATTATAAGTTAAGCTTTATACTACTTACCTACGGTAAAATTGTTGGTTTAGTGGAGTGAGTGATTTTTTTATTTTTATTTATTTAAAACTTTTGCACAAAAAAAAAGTGTACAAAGGCGGACTTAATGCCAAAGGCATTCTCTACCAGTCAACCTTTGGGTGATGCAGAGAGAATACTAGGTAGGTGCATAAACCGTAGAACTAAACAAAACAATAATATTACAATAATAAATGTCATATTATATACATATAATATAAAATAATAGACATACATAGTGATACTGATGGCTAAGCCGTAGGTCGTGATGAAAACAGTTATTATAAATAGTAGATTATTGACAGTACAAAGCTTTGTGTAATCAATACATTTTTATTCATAGTCTGGGTGTACTTTGTTACCACGTGACACCCGGCTTGTTCCCTAGTTGTTAAAAAAATACTCAAAAGCATTAATCCAGATTGATTATAGTTTAATTCGAGTGAGAAAGCGAGACGGAGCTATATAGAGCGTATAGCTCCGTCCCACTTTCTCGCTCAAACTACTCACGTTTTAGCACACATCGTACGGCCCCAGTATCTACAACTGAAGCTTCAAAACAGTAGTCATTACGAATATGCCAACATGATACGTATTAGAATTTTAATATAAGCTTATTAACCAAAAATAGTAACGATATCATAATAATTATATTATTACAGGCTACATTGGTGTAATGTGTAACATTGATAATTATGATTAACTCGGCTTTGATCATTGGGTCGACAGTAAGTAGCTTCGTTTCTCTTTTAGCAGAATCTCTTTATGTATATACTTACGTAATTATATGTGCGCATAATTGGATAATAATGGTAACGACGATGTGAGATGCCGTGAATATACATATAAAGAAAATGCAAGGAGCCAGTCAAATGGATATTCATCAGAGTTATGATAAGATTTTAGTAAAATCCGAACATAGTGCTTCGCCTGGAACTGTGAACTCGCGCGCGGCTCCCCTTGACCGATTTCCCTCTTGTTAGGACTTAAAAAATCTTTTGTCTTATTAATTTGCCTATCAAATTTCACGATCGATGATCCAATCAACGATACTCGAGTTACCATCGAACAAATATTTATACATGTATTCGTTATCGTTATCCATACAAGCGCCGTATTGTTCCAGTAAACTCGGAGAACTTCGCTTGCTTAGCGCGCTCGTTCAATAAAAAATGTTGTAAGAGCCATTTACAAATCAACATTTATGAAGGTAGAATGTAAGCGAGGAAGACGATGTTAGCCAATTTACTTACGGCTAGTTCGATGACAAGTGTAGAGCCATGAGAAGAACTAGCAAGAAACTTATGTCATTCAGTTATGGTACACAGTATGACTTGCCTGTTGGTCTAGTGGTTAGTGACCGACACTGCGAAGCCGACGGTCGTGGGTTCGATTACCACACGGGACAAAACTTTGTGTGATTCTTAAATGTTTGTTCTAAGTCTGTGTGTAATTTGTGTCACACAAGGTTTGTCCCCCCCTTTTTTTAGCTTAATTTTATTTTTAATAAAAAATAAAGTATGAGTCAAAAGTATTCAACATTACAATTTGCATTATATATATTTACATGATGTCACTATACATATAAGAATCCAAAAAAATCCTCAAAAAAAATCTTGTGCTTATTAAAAAAAACAATACGACGTCATTACTATTCTCTATTCCACCGGCTCAAAACTCAACTTAAACATTTTGTTCTTAGAAATAAATTGGAAATTTTCTTTTTACCGACCCATCGCTCTGAATACCTAAAGAGATAAAGTGCTTTTAATGGCAGGTATAAGTACCTGCCCACATAATTGATTTTGACTGTAATTCCGCAACCGAAGTCCTTAAGCATGAGCGGAGCGGGAGCGATTGGCGTCTACTAACCTACGTATACAATGTATGATCGGTCAGGTTGGCGCTCGACTACTCATATAAAGGTGCGCTCTTACCTGGAGCATTCGCATCTAATGTATAGTTACAGTATTGAGTATCACATTAATAAGGAAGGAGAACCGAGCATTACAGTGTGCAACCTGTAATGGTTTTACTCTAGATGTGCACTTCAATAATACATCATTTTTCAACCCGATAAATGGTGTACCATTTATCGGGTTGAAAAATGATGTCCCCTTACTAATGTAATGCTCGTATCTGTAGATACGAGCATTACATTAGTAAGGGAAGATAACCGAGATTACATTGCACTTGATGGTATATTATTTTCAGCTACAACATTTCCTTTTGTTATTCTTTATTTGGATTACACAATAATTGTGAAAAATTTTATATACCAACACAATTTCGTTGTCCGACGTCTTGACTACGAGCAAGGGCAAGCAAAGAGTTCGAAATTGTACTTTATACCTTGTAATACCAGTCGGTCAGCACCTACCTTTACATTATTAGTAAAGGTGTGTAGTATTGAAATGCTAAAAATTAAATCTGAAATGTTACATTACAAGCGTATGCTCCAGGTGTGGGTGGGAGCACCTAAATGTTGATTAATTTATTAGCCACAATATGGTCTTCTATATATATATATATATATATACTATGTATACTATGTATTTATATATAAAGTGTGTATACATTAAAACATAAAATAAGTTAAGAAAATATGGTCAAAATTACTAGATTAAATTAAGTGGTTGAGTGCCAATTTAGCCGATCGTACCTAGCATTTTGTCAACAAAGAAAGTAATAACAATTTAACGTTACATATTAATACTCAGAATATCTTTCAGTAAAATCCTTATTTTCTCGTTCTAAGAACTGATTACCTGGAAAATACAGTAGGTACTGGGTAATAATAATCTTGTGAAGTGTATTTCGTGAAAATACTCTCATTCGCTATCCGTGGAACCTCGTCTACTTAATGTACTCACTAAGGGAGTATGGGAATACATATCTCTAATACATAATTACCGGTAGGGATCCGATGTCCGCACAAAAACAATAATCTTATGGCTGGTAAAATTTTGTGGGCCCTCTCTTAGGGGCGGGAGAATCAAGGGTAATAACAATATGTATTATATTCCACCAGCCGACTACTCCATTATGTTATTAGCAAGCTTTAATTTATTTAAAAAATTCCGGGGTATTATGTTTGGGTAAAGAAATTTTCAAAATGTTATATGTTGTATGCTCTCTCTCCATTGATAGAGGGGAGGAGAACCGTGCCCAGCAGTGGAACTTATATGGGATACTATTATTATTCTTTTTATTATACATTAAACTACAATAAAACCAAAATATATATCTATTTAATAAGAAAATGGAGACTCACTGGAATCGGGTATAGGAACTAAGCTACTGGTGGATAGGGGCTACGAGTGGCCGCCGCACATTTTCGTTTTTGGGAACAATTTGAATGTTGTGGCCTAGTTAATAGAGTTTAAATTTATACAATATATATACGAATACAAGTACGCGGCTAACATGCGACCACTGCGCGGCGGCAACAAGAAAGTTTTCGTGTCGTCTAAATGCAGCCTTGCGCGCGGTGTCCAAGAGAACCACATTCTGCATCTTCTATTATTATTACAGGACTATGCGCCATCGAATGAACTGCATGTTTGAAATTAACATAACAATTTAGACTGCATACAGTACCGCTCAAGTCTACTTGCACTAAAGAGTGAGTTTCGATTGATGAGATAGAATTAAAAGTATATGAAGCGGATGACTATATGTAATTTTGTCGCTTTATCATTTATATGACAATGCGACGAAATTACGTATTTTCACGAAATACACTTCACGGGGTTATATGACGCACACATAAACACTAAGAGTTGTTTATACAACTAGTAATGTGTGCGTCGAAATGTGCGTGACATACCACATGCACTTATCAAATACAATAATCAATTCACCATAAGCAATTAATCACCATCAAGCTTTGTGTTGTGAGGAACTGTATAAACATACAATTCGCATTAACTTTGTTACAGTACAACACTCAAAACAAATTTTGTTAATGATAACGTCGTCGCTCAGTGGCCCTGAACCATTCCTGCCGCCATTGTAATGATCTTTACTAAACATATAGCTGGAGCTCATAATAAGCCTCAAGTTCAAAAATAATCGGTATGTATTTAATACAAGATTTTGCTCGTGGATTCGTGTGGTATAAATGCTATAAAAAGTACTCTATATCCTTCCTCAGGCTACTATATATCTCGTTGCCAAATTAGTGCTAGACGTGAAAAGGCAACAGACATACTTTTGCATTTATAATATTAGTATACATAATATCGAGTGTCCAATCAATTTATTTGAAGTCCGTCATTTAGGACGCACGGTAAGGATTCATTCAAGGGTCTCAACTCTGTCGGGTAAACGCGTGCAATTAATTCAATTAATTGCTTGTCATCTGTTGATTGTCCTGCCTTGCACATGTCATTAGTCAAAACGAACGTTATGTACGTCGATATGTCTGGCTAAATACAAGTCTAGCTAATATAATTAGCAACTAATAAGTCAGGCGTGATCTCAAGATTAATAGCCGGGCAGTAATGCATGATTGATTACCACGTCAGAGGGATATAGATATGAAAATGATTGAAGCGTCATCTTATTTGTTGACATAATTTAATATTAGAAAAAATAAATTGGAAATTATGCACACATTATAAGGCACAATTTAGTATTCTTTCGTAAAAACAAAACCTTATTTTTGATGTAACATAGACTAAATATGCATGTTAAATCTGGCGTAAAATAGATACTTAATACAAATTATTGTTTTATAATTTCTTCTACAACGGTTTTATTCAATTTTCCTTATTGGTTTGTGTAATAATTGTCTGGTATAGCTAAGCGCAAAAAGGCGTGAACAATAACTATTTGTTTATTTCATTTACCGTTGCGCGGCGTATTGTGGGTTCTATCACCACTCGGGACATAAATTTATAGGATTCACAAATAGTTGTTCTAATTGTGGGTGTACTTTGTGTCTGTGAGTGTGCTTGGAAAGGCCTATGTCCAGCAGTGGACTCCGATATGCTTATCGCATAATGTTTTTTTTTGTGAATGTTCCCGTCCATTTGGCGACAATCTTTTGGTGATTACGAATTCACTTTAAAATCCGTGTCGTGATGGATTAAGAATACAAATGTCACCACCCCGTTTCATTCTAAGGGTTGTCGTAAGAGTCGACTAAGGGAGTAAGTTGGCATATTATATCCACTTCAAGAGAGGGAAAACTCAAAATAAAACCCTATATCAACCCGTCTGGCCATCATAGTAGGCTCCATTCTTTTTTAGTCCCTCTAAGTGTTTGGAGACCCGAGACCCGTGCTTATTTAATTTAAGAAAAAATATAAAATAATATTTACTTATCTATCAAGGTATACTAGTTAAACAACTAAATTACGTTCTAGAAAATACCTTAAGTCTAAATAAATTGCTATAAATGAAAAGACAAATGTTTGAAAACGGCGTTAGTTATGTAAAGAGCCTGGTATCGTGACAAATATATATTTTGGTAATTGTTTTTCTCGAGAATTAGGAACGGTAATTTCACATTGGAATTAGAGACAAAAAAATTAAATGTCTGTCTCGTTGGTCCTACAGTATAAACTTGCTCTAATGTTTATCTAATTTTAATGGTTATCGCGAGATCCAAGGTTCGCTTCACGGGTCGGGCAAAGTGTTAATGGGATTATGTTAGAAAATTAACATTACATTATTAGCATAACTTAGCTGTCGTAAATCTCTTTCTACCTCTTCCGAAGCTTCTTGAGGGGCTCGTAGTTAAGTGTTAGCGGCACGGATCGATAGATCTGCAAGATTAAGCAAGCTTGCCGCGGTTGGTCCATAAATTGGTGACCATTTTCTAAAAACACAGCCAACACCCTATGTGCCTCGGAAAGCACATAAAGCTGTTGGACTTGCGCCTGACCTTTCTCCGGTCGTGACGGCTCGCCCTTCCATCGGACTATGAGAGTGAAGGAATAGTCAGTGTACCTATGTTTGCGACCACAATTTGTGCACTATCAATTTCCATCACTGTGGCCAATCTCAATGATCAGCCAACTGCGCAGGACAATAAGTCCTGCGTAGTTTGGCCGTCCGCCGTGATCGAATCGATCTGGATGACTATTACTACCTACCCCTTCAGTGAAAAAGGCGTGATGTTATATTGTTATGTAATAAATTTTATATTTATTTTTTTAAACAAACACTTAAAACGCAACATTATCCTATAGGGATATTATCCTCGTTTATTTTGGAGGCGATAAATATATTTAGTAATGGTTTATACAATGTTAGTGTTTTCCACAGTGATAGTAATCTAGGGTAGGTAGTTACGTACGTTTAATATATGTTTATTTTAATACTAGATTAGTATCAGTTTTAGGTTCATTGGTACTTTCATGAATGTTAAATATCTTTAATTAAACAATAAACGAGAGAATTGGGCTCGCCTTTGTAACTCGTACATGATACTTTAAAGTGTAGGTGTAAAATATATTTTTCACATAGCATGGGTTCTGTGGTTCCCCAGCTAGGTGAACTACAACCTAAAGCCGGAGGACAGTGTGCTGTGGTGCGTGTTAGGAGAAGCCTATGTCCAGCAGTGGACTGTGATGGGCTGATTGATGATGATGGATATTGTGACAGTTAACATTTGACGTCGAAAATAAAAGAACATGATTAGATCAATCTTCAACTAATTGGAAAATTGAGTGATCAAGAGTCTAGTATTTAATAGATATGAATCGATATTCAAAATCTCAAAAGTCACACTATCCATGCTGTGTAAAAATACTATAATAATGTTCTGGTGTAAAAATAAATAATTAGAACAAAAACATTGGCCGTAAAGGTTGCCCATAATTTTTGTTTTAACCATAAATTTTATATACTTACGTAAAGTGTAATAAGTTTATGGGTTTTACCCAGCAGCCCTACCCCAAATTAGCTATGGTGGCCATTACTCTTTTCATATTAAAGTTAGATCCATAATGATCCCAATTTATTTTGTTGGATCATTAATTCTTTAACGATGATATTAATTTAAAATTTTAATTAATAAATAACCATCCTGTCACAGAGCGTCAGATGGGAATACCGGCAGCATAGGTATGTCCATAATTCAGCAATAGCAATATTAAATCACCATTTATCAACCACGATACGAGTAACTGGTTATTTCACCCTGCTATTTATTGTGATGTTTTAAATAGATTTTCCGGATATTTCCCAAAAGCGCTATTTGTATTTACTGCTGATATCATTATGCTAGTGACAGGATATTTTAATTAATGATCAGTCAATCAAATTGCCGACTATTTATTTGTTAAATAAGCCTTTTACTGTTTGGAAACTGAAAAATATTTTAACAATATTTATATTATTGTGCTAAAACAAAATAAACCTTTTTGTTTAATGATATAGTTGATTTTATCTTGGCATAGTTAAGTCAACCACAAAATGTGTGCTAGGTACCCACTTGAAAACCCACAAACTTGAAAGTGGTATAAAGTGTGTTCCTCTTGGCTTCTAGGTGCTCGCTGAGACAGAATTGTTCGAAATTCAGAGCATAAAAATGTCAAGTGGGCTGAGCTCGCATTACTCAATACGTATAATACTGAGAGCTCTTGTACGATTAGCCAATGTTTTTCGTATAGACATTCGTTGGCAACAGAAATAATAATATCTCTTTCCTGAAAATAAAATACACTCCTTAAATATCCTATCCTATTAATATTATAAATGTGAAAGTTTGTGAGGATGGATGGATGTATGTTTGTTACTCTACCTCGTAAAAACGACTGAACGGGTCTTGATAAAATCTGGCATAAAGATAGATTATTGTCAGGAATATCGAAAAGGTTATATAGATAACCGACATCTACGCGGGTGAAGCCGCGGACAACAGCTAGTACCTAATAAATAAGACAGTTGAAGGGGTTTGTAGCTAAAACATAATTGTGCGGATCTTATAGGTCTGCAAGCTTAAGCACCCTTGCCCAGGTCTGTTGGCCTGAGTATAAAACCTCTTCCATATCCTACTTATATTATAAACGCGAAAGTTTGTAAGTATGGGTGGATGGATGGATGTTTGTTACTCTTTCACGTAAAAACTACTGAACGGATCTGGATGAAATTTGGCACAGAGATAGAATATGGTCTGGAATAACACATTTATTTATTTAAGGATAACCAACAAAGCATGCACTTATCAACACTCAAACAATACAGGGTAGATGATTCGTGATAAAGTGTTGCCTTAATAATTGATAAGTGGCTGCCACGGCATGCGTTATACAATAATATTGGAACAATAGATAAATACAATAAGTAAGTAAGTAACTGAGGAAAAAGTTAAATTTTCTCACTTGAACGCGTCATTCAATATTGATCTAAATTAATTTAGAGGGTAAGACATGTCAATATAAAGATCATAGGCTACTTTTTACAGCGATAACCGACATCCACGCGGGCGGAGCCGCGGGCAACAACTAGTAATATATATGCAAGAGGTTTTATAACAGTAATAGTTTAGAGGTGTGCTTAGAAAAAAATATCGTGTGCGCGCTCGCACACATTTTTCATACTGCCTGCAGTCTGCAGGGGCTCTTAAAAATGTAATAACCTGCTATAGTTTACTGTAACGAGAATTGCGTCTATACATCGTAACTGAAGCTCTATTGAAATTGCTTCTACTATATCCGAGTAGCACGATAATTGTCAAGACTGTGACGTATGTAATCACCTCCTGTCACTAGACATGAAGGCAATACCTTCATCTGTCTACAAAATCTATTTACCGGGATTGTAACGGCTATGTCGAAAACAATTTTATCAGGTTGCGTAAGCGTAGGGGTTCAGGACATACGATTACGGGTGACAAGGCAATTAATAAGGGCAGATGGCGATTGAGCACGAGTCAGCCGCTCGGTCGGAATTAATCATAGGCGCACGGAGGTATTTCGTGTTGAAGATACTATTTCTATTGAGTGCTTCCAATCTGCATTGAATGTACAATAAGTACTTGTAGTTTTGTATTTTACGTTTATCTAAAAGACGGGGCTCTTTATTTGATTACTTTGTCTACAATAGCTTTAAATATACAGATTGCTTAGAAATAGGCTGGCTAGCCTTGGTCATAATGTCGTTGAATATCAAAATTAACGACATTACTACTACATATATATACTATTTGTAAAAATCGTATCCCTGGGATAGGAATACGTTTCTTACAAAACGCATCCCTAAATGAACGCTCTAGACCTGTAATCACACGATCCTTCCCCAATCGGGCAAGCTCGCTAGTATGATGCCCTATCTCTCGTAAAATATAGGCTATAAGCGTGCTTGTGTAAAAAAAATTACTACGTTTCGATATTTAGTCTAAACTTTGTTTATAAACAAAAACAACTTTTTAAACGAATAACCATATTTCATATAACAGATTATTCTATAACAATACTTTGAAATAAATATTTGTGTGTGTACAATATTGCTTTATAATATATCGTGTACCAGTTTTACGAATGTCACGCTATGTTTCTAAAAGTGCGGTTTGTATCGAATGTAGCTAAAAGTTTATTTTGTTACGAGTATATAATAAAATAAAAACGGCTCCATTTGTAGTTTCATTGTATACACTAGTGTACATACTACGTGTCTTTTAATGTTTGCTTTAATTCAGTCAGGGAAAATTTGCATCAACTTGGCTACGACGGTCGCTTGTGTTTTAGTCAAATTTATGATGCATTTTCTTATGTTAGATATACAGGGTGAAATTAAAATATAAATGTCACACAGTCTGGTTTATATTTTGTACACTTTTGTTGTATTTTTAAACTTATGAACTTATGTTAAAAAGGAATGTTTTTATTTAGTTTTCTATACTAATATTATAATAGGTAAAATTTGTAAGGATGTATGTAATTTCTGAAACTTTTGATCTCATTCGGAAGAAATTATATTTTCCTTGGTGTAGGTTACGTTCTATTGATATACTATGCAAGCGAATATATTATTTAGGTGTTTTTACTTTCATTTTCTCAAATGCTTAACATATGTTAAACATTTGAGAAAATGAGTAAAAACACCATTATAATACACCATTGATATGATATACCTGTACCGCCGACGTTTACTGAAGGATTACTTATACTCGTAGATATATTTTCCAGATATTTGTATTTAAAGATTTGACAACACGCGAGTGTACTACGGTAACTAATTATTAGCAGACGGGCCGTATTTTTATACTACCAAGGTGGCAAACAAGCATACGGCCCGCCTGATGGTAAGCAGTTACCGTAGCCTATGGACACCAGGGGTGTCACTCACGCGTTGCCGGCCCTTTAAAAACCTTATAACTCCTTTCTTAAAGAACCCCATGCTATAGTCTCTTGGAAAAACCTCGGCAGGTAGCTCATTCCACAGCCTAATCGTACGTGGTAAGAAATTCCTCTGGAATGTTACGGTACGGTATACTTAATTGCCTCTTTAGTAATATAAAAATCGAGAGAGTTAAGGCACCAAGCCCGACTAGGGAAAGACCTCCACCTTACAGAAGAGCACAGCCAAATACATACACACAGCGGTGTAGGTATGTTCTTGTGCAGGTCTCTAGCGCTCATTTAGGGAAGCGTTTTCCTATTGCAGAAAAATATGGGTCGGTAACATGCAAGTGATACCTTTGCTAATGCTAGCGTCCATTGGCTACGGTAACTGCTTAGCGTTACACTTGTTTGCCACCTAAGTAGAATAAAGAAGAAAAAAGAAAAGAAGTCTATGAGGACTGCCGATAGAAGTGAAAACTAAGTAACTTGTGAATTGTGTTGTCAAGCTATTAGATTACCTATTATTTTTGTTTCTTTTTTGGTTTGTCTCATGGAAAGCGTTCTGTGATGAAGATGCGAGTGCTATGATTTTTGTTCACCTAAACATGGCTCAACGAACTTTTCACTTAAAAAAATTGAATATTTATTTATACATACAGATTATATTTGTTAGCAATAGAACCTGTATACGTAATATAGACTGACGTATAAGTGTTCGTAATGACGTTTTACTTGCCTGATTGTTGCTGTCAGTGTGTCGATGCGAAAGACCCCACTCCCAAGTTCTTGAGAGACAGATACAATGGCCTTGTTAACTATTAGCCTTTAGTTAATACTGTCCACTCTCAATGCATTACTAGTAAGCGTAGTTATAGGGAAGTTCGAGCGGTCTTGTTACAAGTTGGGTCATTGAACTTATGGGGTAGGACTAACTAAGGATATGAGTAAAGTTTATCCAAAATTTGGTTAGCTTATATCGTGTACCCGCTGCATTATAATTGCAATTATAATTTGCTCTTAAAGCTGGATACTTTAAGTTGCTTGTAGAAGTGGGATTAGAATAAGTAGCATAGACAGGCCTTCAATAAGGTGGACTAATGACCTGGGGTCAGCTGATAGATAAGGTCAGTTCAGGACTGAATGCTGTGGAAATCACGTGTGGATGTAACCTATGTCCAGCAGTGGACGTCTTTTAGCTAAGATGATAGTGTAGTAAAGAAATAAAATGACTAAAGTTCTTTGCTTTAAAATGTTATTGTCTTTTTTAAAGCAACTGCCGCATCAAGCAGGCAGACTGTCTTGGTGGTTCAGCGGCCGCAGTATGCGCCTGCTGAGCACGAAGTTGTGGGTTTGATTCCCACACAGGACAAAACTATGTGTGACCCACAAAGAGTTGTTCTGAGTCTGGGTGTAACTTGTGTCCTTTAATTGTATGTTTGTTAAGTCCACCATGACTCAGAGCTTGTTCTCTAGTGCGAAAGTTGCCTTTTAAAAAATAAATAAATCACGAAACTAAACAAAATGCCACTAAGAGAACCCCAAAACAGTGTCCTTTTTCCAAAATTCAGTAGTTTCTAAACATTCTCAAAAATACATACATATTCAAATATATGTGCCCTACTCATAGCATACAACTTTAACTTTAATATTACATTCGTGCTATGGAACGCTAGTCTGTTATTTACAGACGGAATACTATCCAACAGATGCTCGGAACATATATTCAGAATTGATACTGAGAATTTCTAGATAGGAAATCTAATTAAGAAGCTCAGGGAATGGAATCTCAATCTAGGTAATCAGAATTGACACCCCTGTTGCTGCGAGTAGCCTTGTATTTAAAAAAGTACTGTACATATTAAAATTATTATTATATAACCTGTAGGCATTATTTTTAACGTATCATCTAAAATACGAGGTTTTATTTATTTATTTATTCTTCAGTCTTTATTGTCCCACTGCAGGGCAAAGGCCTCCCTTTCTTCTTTTCACTCAATCCGATCATGTAAAATAGACTAGTCTATTCTGTACGTATCAAGCCCGTCTCGTTGTCTGAGGTTTTATAAAAAAATATATTTTCTAAACATTAATAAAGAGAAATTACATGGAAATGTATTCTATTATATACAGATAACAAAATAAAAATGCAAATGAAAAATAATACATAATTATATAGGTCAAACATAACTTGGATGATATTATGCACAATGCAACCAAGACAGCAATTCCATCAAGCAGGAGCGCTGGGTGATCTCAGTCGCTTATCGGGCACCTGTGGACGCTACTGAATAAAGCCGTCCATTTGACGAATGAGGACCTTCTACATATATAACTCTATAGATCTATACATGTCAGTTATTGTCGGTGTAATTCTCTAAGATAGGAGGACATTTTCCAAGTAATAACGGTTAGAAATGATTTCGTCGAGTTTATATGGGCTTATAATACGAATGACGAAAAAATATGAGGGTATAATACTAGAAGAATTCGTGTCCTCTTATTGGTAGTAGTATTGTATAATAACAATATCATTATTAGAATTTGTAATGCCGTAGGGGTCTACGAATTTTCGTAGACTTATAGGCTACGATTTGTTTTTGTAGACTTTGGTGTCTACAGAATACGTCAATTCGGCACTACCGAATAGAGGCGCAAGAGCAACGCCTTTACGTGCTTTCCCAAGGCACGGAGTAGTGTCGCTGTTTATTTAAAATGGTCACCCATCTACGAACTGACCGCGGAAAACTTGCTTAACCATGCATTACTTAGCTACGAATCTCTAAAATATATTTTTGTAAAATAGTAATTGCAAACCATATCATTATATTATGTCCCACTGCTGGGCACGGATTTTCTCTCCTCTACCTAGAGAGCTAAGTATAGTAAAATATTGAATAATGAAAACAGCTTTGTTATTAATAATGTCTGAGTGGCATTTCGATTGAAATTCTGATGTATATATAGTTAGGAAACCAATGCAACAGTGGCGGTGACACAAATAACTCAAATAATTTGCTGAGTTGCTCGAATTGTTATATTGTCCATCTGAATAATAATAACTGTCACTGGCATCATGAAGCATTTGCTGGTAGCCATTAGCCTGATATAGCTTTGTTGAGGCCCGTGACGGAGTGGTAATTGGCCGGCTTGGTTAAGTGCCGTTGTCACTGTCCAATTTTAGATGCGTCGTGACTATTTGTTTCTCCTTGCTTTCGAGGCCATGTAAAGTGAATGGCGTTTGTAATTATGGGTATATATAACTGTGGGGGATGTTGGGTACTGATTTCCCACAGTCAAACTGTCAGTACTCGATGTAGACCGTACAGTATTGTATAAATAACGTCCGATTGTGAAGCTATTTTCAAACAATATTTGACTGCCTCGGTGGTCCAGTGGCCGCAGTATGCGCCTGCTGGGCACGAGGTTGCGGGTTCGATTCCCACATAGGACAAAACTTTGTGTGACCCACGAAGAATTGTTCTGAGTCTGGGTGTAATTTGTGTCCGTTAATTGTATGTTTGTAAAGTCCCCAGCGACACAACTTGTTCTCTAGTGCGGGAGTTGTCTTTTTTAATAAAAAAATAATATATTTAAACATAGGTACTGAATATTAATCAGCTTGTTTGCTATAGCTGAAAGTAGAAAAATATTGTGTCTCTGTTGCATGTGATCGATACAGTCGTCAACGTAATCGAAATATTTTGTAAATATAATCTCTCTCTCTCTCTTATCTCATATATGGGTTGTTACTATTATTATTATGGCAACACGCCAATTTTCATAGGGGCAGGTAGAGGTGCCAGCTATATGTAATAGGGGGTCAGTCTAATGCTACTTATAACAAGCGCACTTTCATCCTCCGGGCTGATACTAAACATTTTTCACCAAAAAAATCCAGTACAACCAGGGTATAAAACCCGAACCTACTCATAGTGGTCGCCACCACTATGCCCACAAAGTACACCCAGACTCGGAACAACCATTTATGGATCACACGAATTTTTGGTCCGTGTGGGGATCAAACCCACAACACGTCTCACTAAATGGCGAGGTAACCACTGAACCAACAGAGCAGCCAATAATTCTTAGCTAATACTTATAATATTGTATATAAGGTACTTTTCATATTTTTATTATTTCTATATATAGGTCAGGAATGACCAGAATATATAAAAAAATGTGATGAATTTGAATCTAAAAAAATGTAAGTAAGTAAGTAAGGTTGCCTGAAAGAATAATAGGGATAAGGCTTACTGTACCTAGTTTTTATTCTCTGTGTACTTTATTTAATATATTGTAATATTTGGAGCACAATATATTTGGACTATAGAATTATCTATCTATTTTCGCGGTATACTAATATTCTTTACAGAAAGGTCTTTAACTCCATATAAAATTTAGAAAATGATGTACAAAATACACACAAAACGATGTAGAGAGAACAAATAATAAACAATACAGTTGATACAACAACGATAAGCCGACGGGAATGTACAATTTGTTACATGGCTAATGATTATAACTTCGGTCCAAATGAGTTTTGTGCCAACAGTACTTCATCAATGCATTGGCAAACATTATTGTTGACAAAATATACCCTAGTCAATTTATTAAGTATTTTTGGATTACATGTTTATTATAATATAAAGTTATGATAACTATAATAATTAATAGGCCTTTCAGTTAGTTATACTTCGAAAGCGCTCGGGGATTTTCAGAAATGTCTTGAAAAACATATTGAACCTCAAAACATGTAGGTTCTGATCAATTATAGAATATACTATAATTATTATATTGTATTAAAGAAAACTGTGTTTTAAATGAAATACATTTAGGTCATAATAAAACCTCTCGCCAATCAAAAAAGTCTGAATTTTATTACATTGAGAGTAAAGTGAGTGATGGAGATATAAAAGGCGCAGCTCGTCTCCTTTTTTCTAACGATGCGTTAGCTCCTAACACCCCAGAGACTCTCTCAGCCCTTTATGAGAAACATCCCAGCCCAGCTGCCAACCTTTCCTTTCCTGATTCACCTAGTAATTCTCAGACAAATCTGCAGGTGTCTTCCACTGAGGTCCTCAACGCAGTCAATGGCTTCAGAAGTGGCACTGCTGCAGGCCTTGATGGTCTCACAGCTCAGCATCTCAAAGACCTTTTGAATGTTGGTGGTGAGGTCAGCGTGGCCTTGCTTGAGGCATTGACACTTCTTATTAATTTAATGCTGTCTGGTCGAGTAAATGGGGACATTTTGGATTTACTTTACGGCGCAAACCTTTGTGCCCTAAAAAAAAAGGACGGTGGGATTCGTCCTATTGCTGTGGGTACTACTTACCGCCGTCTTGCAGCCAAAGTTTGCTGCCGGGCGGTTTCTAGTACCCTCAGCGAACACTTTCAGCCTACCCAACTTGGTTTTGGGGTTAGTGGTGGCTGTGAAGCAGCTATCCACGCTGTCCGTTCTTACATCTCTTTTCGGCCAGATGATGTTGTACTTAAGGTTGATGTCAAAAACGCATTTAACTCGGTCGACAGGAGCGTTCTGTTGTCGGAGGTTGTAAGGGAGGTACCTTCTCTGTATAGTTTTTTGTGGCAGTGTTATAGCGCTCCCACAAAACTAATTTATAGGGAGCACCTACTCTCTTCAGCTGTCGGTTGTCAACAGGGCGACCCTCTCGGCCCAGCAATTTTCAGCCTTGCCATTCACCCCATCATCACCAAATTGAATTCTCAATTTAACGTTTGGTATCTTGATGATGGTACCCTTGGTGGTGACACTGCAACGGTTTTAAACGATTTTTCATCCCTAGTGCATGACTTCAAACTTTGTGGTTTAGATCTAAATTTTTCTAAGTGTGAACTGTTTGTACCACCGAATTGCATTCGGCGTGGTGACATAATAAACAGTTTTAAGCAATTAGCTCCTGATCTCAAAATTGTTGACCAAACTTCACTCCGTCTTCTCGGTTCCCCTGTTTTAGATGAATCATTTGCACCCTACATTGATGAACAAATTACCAAATTTAACTCAATTTCTGATCGGATACGTAAAATTAATAGTCACGTTGCATACACCATCATTAGGTTCTGTCTCTTTGTACCCAAATTCACATACACTTTACGTTCTTCACAATTTTGGAAACACCCTAATTTGACCACTAAATTAGAAAATATCGTTCAGCACACTCTTTCATCAACTTTGAACATTAGGTTGGAAGGCCGTACTTGGACACAAGCTTCTTTGCCCATCAGGCATGGAGGCTTAGGCATTAGGAAAATATCTAGTGTCAGCCTTCCAGCCTATTTATCTTCATCTCACAGTACTTTTGGCTTAACCTGTAAAATTCTAAATAAATCTCATGTTTATAATTCGGTACATATACCTTTTTTAGCTGAGGCAGTTGATGCGTGGAAGACCCTTACTTTGGATAAGCTTCCCAGCAATCTTTCAGCTCAGCGGCTATGGGACGAGCCGCTCTGCAGAGTAGTGCGTAACGTACGACTACTAACTCTGTCGATCGCGCTCGTCTTTTAGCCGTTGCTGAATGGGAATCTGGCCTCTGGTTAAATGCTCTTCCATCTCCTGTCCTAGGAACCATGGTTGACAACATATCGTTTCGAGTCGCTGTTAGCCTCCGTCTAGGAGCTTTTAATTCAGTACCCCATCGCTGTTATTGTGGTAAGGTTGTTGATCAGCTTGCTCATCATGGTCTCTCTTGTTGCAGGAGTGCTGGTAGAATCCCGCGGCATGCCAGTCTAAACGACGTCATCCGTCGAGCTCTTGTAAGCGCGCGTATTCCTGCCGTTCTAGAACCGAACGTTTTATTTCGTAGTGATGGCAAGCGTCCTGACGGTATGACTCTCGTTCCTTGGAGGATGGGAAGGCCCTTAGTGTGGGATGCTACCTGTGTAGATACCTTGGCGCCTTCTCATCTTTCATTCACTGGCATTAAAGTGGGTTCGGCCGCCACTTCTGCAGAGTGCCTCAAGCGGCGCAAATATGAAAGTCTCGGTGAGACTTACATTTTTGAGCCTTTTGGGGTCGAAACTCTAGGACCATGGGGCCCAAGTGCCCACAAATTGTATCGTGAGATATCAAGGCGTTTGGTCGAGTCATCTCACGATCCTAACGCTGGCCTTTACTTGGGTCAACGTATTAGCCTTGCAATCCAGCGTGGGAATGTGGCCAGTCTTTTGGGCACCTTTCCTCAGAACTGTGATCTCAATCAGATATTTTATTTATAGGTTAATACCTTTAAATATAATATATCTGATTGTTTGTAAGTAGGTTAGGTTACTTTAATTTTAATAATTATTATATACATTTGGATATTTATGTTATATTGATAAAGTGTTCTTTAAAGGTAATTTTACACAAGAACATAATAACGCGGAGTGGAGTTCGGTCGCCCAGGTACTGTACTGTCTGTAATACAAATGAATTAACTAATTAATTAACATTTCATAAATGTGAATGCAAACTTTTACATCTATTAAATAAAAATAAAAACTCAAATTACATTTCATTTACGATTTTTCGTCCACAAACTATATTTGATACATTACGTTTGTTTTAAAAACAGAATTCTGTATTCATTTACAGAGGGGTTCACTGAAAACAAGTTTAGTTTTTCAATGATTTACAGTGCATAAATGAATGCACTGGGAAACTCACATTTAACGTTAACAATATTAGATGGCAGGAGCCAGGTGGTGGACGCCTCGTCTCAATTTCCAGCCTTACAATACCACGAAATCTGTCGACGTCGAGCCCCGGTGCGACCCTGCACTGCTGCAAATTAATACACGTTGCGACCCTGGTTTTAATTTCGGTAGGCGCCTCTGATTTACGATGTCCATATGAAAGACCGGTTCATGCGTGCGCCCTGTCAATTTAGACCCTTAAATTAATATGAGGTTCCCCTCCGTCGTCCGCATATAGTAAATCTGCGGGGGGCAGGGTAGTTTACAAGTCAGTGGAATAGTAACTACGCCTTTTCATGTTGGTAACGTAGAATTAGTTCGTGGGTATTCATTACGCGTCGGAACGCGGTGTGATGTTGATTGCTTATTGAAGTTGTTAATAGTTTCTGAATCGACACAAAAGTACGAAATTTTAATATACGTTAAATTGCATGTTATCATTCGTGAATTGTTATTTTGTATTGTGTTAATTAATAAGAAAAGTTTGGTAGTAATTTGCGTCGTTCATGGTGTTAGTAGGTCAAATCAAATCAAATCATTTATATCTTTGAAACGATGGGTACATATGTGTTATCAATATAGGTACCTACTGCCGGTAGTTGACCTTTACCACCGTAGTACTAGTCCTAGTACCCTAGATACTTTCCCAACCGCGAAGTATATTTTTCTCGCCATTTACGCCACTGCATATTGTGCGTTCGATCCTTACATGGGTCAACAATTGAGTGATTTACAAATGCTTGTTTTGAGGCTGGGTGTACTTTCTAATTGTGTGTTTATAAAGTTCCCCACGCATTTGATCCCTAGTACGAAAGATGCTTAAGAAAAACCCGTAGGTAAGTACAAATAGCAGTATAAATACTGCAGGTATATTGTAGAAAGGTGGACTTGGCACTATCGCTGCAGACGCCGCATATTTCGATATTGAACGTCTAACTTTAATGCAATCTCAGAGCGGAGTCCAATCTGTTTGATATAAAAACTCAAGTAGAAATAAATATTTTTCTTGTATTTACCGATGGACAAGATCAGCTCAGGACCGAACGATGTGGAAAACCTTGGGGAGGCTTATGTCCAGCAGTGGACGTCTTATGGCTGTGATGGAATTTAATGTAATATATCTAAACTTTAAAACCAAATACATGTATTACTTTAGACGAATTTGGAGGAGGTAACCAAATTCGAAATGGGTTCAATCCTGACTTTTCCAGTTTTTTATTTGGTCATCTGCTGAAATCGTCGAACTAACAGTCTTAAGTATCATGTTTATGATATCATAAATACTATTTTTTTTTGCATTTAATTGTAAATTATGAAATATTGACAGTAACACATTTACAATTTGGAAAGGGACGAAAATAATAAACCTTACAGCGTAAGTATAAAAAAAAACAAATAAAAAAGTATAATTACAAAATTGTTTAGCTTCCAACAGTATCGATCGTCAAGAGGGATCTTCTCTTTATGTAGAAATTATGTAAAAGTATGTCGTGATTATCTGTGTGGTGACGGATTAAGAATACAAATGTCACCACCCCGTTCCATCCTGCGGGTTTCGTAAGAGTCGACTAAAGGAGTAAGTCAGGCAGACAATATCCACTGCAAGAGAGGGAAAACTCGAAACAAAATCCTATACCAACCCGTCTGACCAGCGTGGTATAGTAGGCTAATATCCCTCCAAATGTATGGAGGAGACCCGTGCCCAGCAGTGGGACGTTTATGGGTTGAGATGATGATGATGATGTCGTGATCACACTGCACTCTTTATGGAAAACTAGCGGCACGTCCCGGCTTAGCACGGTGGTGGTTATTTAGTTTTCGTAGTGGTCCCGTAAATATTTTTCAATAAATATTACCCGGTGAAAGGATTTTTAAAATCGGTCCATTACAAACATACATATATTTTCTCTTTATCATATTATTTATGGTATAGATGAAATAAAAATAATTACGCACCCACGCGCACTAACATACACAAAGACATAAAATAAAAAGTAACGGTAGAACACTGTCTTAAATTACAGATTTTTCGTAATTTAGGAGCCAGGGTTTCGTAATTTCACACACATTTTCTACATACAACTTTGTATGTTAACTACAAAACAATTAATGCCACTAAATTGTTATTTTAATCAAATCAAATCAATTCTTGACTTCACAAAAAATGGAGTGCAGTATTTTAGGTGTCATATATCTACATTGTTCAATGCCTATTTAGCCTGTTTTGGCATGTTGAGTAGGTATTTATTAGAAATTTTAATAAAAATAAATTGTATTATTACATGTCAAATTAAATTAATTTGTATTATTATATATATAATGTCAAATTAAATTATATTGGCTGGCCCTTAGTTGAGTCAACGCATTAGCGATCACTGTGGCCAGTCTTTTAGGCACCTTTCCTCAGAAATGCAACCTCAACCAGATATTTTATTTATAAGTAAATACGCTTAAACACAATATTCAATTGTTTGTAAGAAGTTTTAGTTAAGTCACTTTTCTTTTAAAAACTATACGTGTAAATATCTAATTGTATTAAATATATTGCTAATTAACTTGTATGTTATTTACCTCAACCCACCATATTACCTTAATTTCGTTATATTACACTCTTCTATTCAGTCTCTGTTCGTATAAAACTCGGCATAAATCAATCAGTTACAAATCGCTTAAGCTTTCATGTGAGCCTCTAATAAATTAACGAAACCTTATCTAAATTAAATTAGTTAAATTTATTTTATTTACACTAGATTAAATAGGGACCTATACCAAAATTATCAGATTAATTATTGGCTAGCCTGTTGGCTTAATGGTTAGTGTCTCTGAGGGCTAAGCTAGAGGGCGTGAGTTCGATTCCTACCAAGGACAAATCATTGTGTGATGATAATTGTTTCTTCTGTGGCTAGGTGTGGTTTATCCTACTAATATTATAAATAATAAAGTTTGTGAGGATATATGGATGTATGGATGGGTTTGCTACTCTTTCACGTAACAAGTACTGAACGGATCTGGATGAAATTGGCGTAGAGGTAGATTACAGACTGGAATAGCTAATAGGCTTTTTATCGCGATAACCGACATCCATGCCGGCGGAGCCGCGGGCAACACCTAGTGTACAATATGTTTGTCTTAAAAAGATATATTTACCAGTTCACCAGACTGGTTACCGTAGAAAATGCTCTGCCTAATGTGCAAGTTGTCCCAAGATATTATTTTTAATAAATAGCAAAAATGACATAGCTAAAATCTTTTATTCCTTTCCTGTATATGAGCGGAGAACGAGCAAACCGTGCTAGAATTAATTACGTTTATAACGAAGGGAATCAACGTTGATCCAGACGGACGCTGCGTTAGATCTACGCTTGACATAACACATCTAGATTAGTAAATCGTGTTAACAATCTTGTACTAGATAGATATATTACCTACATTAGTAGCTCTGTTATCCGTTTACAATTTATGTATACCTATATAGTTGATACAGTATATTATTATGAAGTTTTGACGCAAGTTCGATTTCTTGCATTTGATTTCTTCACTTCCCTGTGTGTTCTGCCGCCTGTACAACTGGCTGTGTTCCGAAGAATTGTTTGATATGAAGCCAACGGCATTTCACCCTTACGTCTTAGAACCTCAATTGATCTGTACTGCGAGGTTTCAAAGGAATTTCCTCTCACGTACGATCAGGTAGTGAAGTACTATATGCATGCATGTGGCACTTCATAAAAGGAATTAAAAGATTTTTATTGGATCGGCAACGTGTTAGTGGTACCCATAATATTGCAAGCGTCCATAGGCAACAGTATCTATTCCCTAAGTGAGAAGTTGTTTATTACCTTATTCGTTAAAAAATACAATTCACGAATACAAAGTACACTCACATTTGGAACAACTATCTGAAGTTCACACAAATATTTGTGTCGTATGGAAATCGAATCCACAACACTAAGCTCAGACTCTATATCGAGGTAATCACTTTTACAACTATACCACACACTCAGTCACTGCTGTAATATAACACAATATAAATAATGATATATTATAATGATTTAGAGACACAACTGTAGCTTCCCCATAACTCATTGCAGCTTTAAGAATAAGTACTATATTATTATTTCTATCCTGTAGAAGGAAGTAAAATAGAATACATTTTATCCAGAGTCAGCGGTATGAAACAAGAGATTTAAACAGCAGGTGTTACTCTATTTTATGTAAAATATTAAAATGGAACCACGTTTGTTGGAAAGTTACAAATTAGAGTTTCGAATAACCTTTACCGTTTAAAGTTTTATGTTTTGAACCTTCATTTTCAATTCTACTATTATTCACTGAGTGTATTTAGATTATACCAAAACGTCTAGCATTATCGATCTTATATAAATCCGGAATAAAGCCTCTAAAGTCCTAACTTTCACTTAATACTTAAAGAACAAATAAAGAACGATAGCTTACAGAAAGTTTTAGGTATAGCCCGAAGATTTTATTTATAGGAGGTAAAAAAGCACATGGTCCGCATGATGGTAATCGATTACCGTACCCTATGAACGCTAGCATTACTATTTGACTGGCCAGAGCCTCTAGACAGTGGCATTTTGACAGGCCTGTTGGTCTAGTGGTTAGTGACTCTGACTGCTACGCTGGAGGTCGTGGGTTCGATTCCCACCCAGGACAAATCTTTGTGTGATGAGCACGAATGTTTGTTCTGTGTCTGGGTGTAATTTATCTATAATATGTATGTATTTAGAAATATATAAGTATGTTTATCAGTTGTCTGGTTACCATAGTACAGGCTCTGCCTAGTTTGGGATCAGATAGCGATGTGTGAGTTGTCCCGAAAATATTATTATTATTATTATTATATACGGTAGTCGAATCGAAAAGTCAAAAAACAAATGTATGGGATTTGACGTAAGTCTACGATATAATGTCGTAAACTTACGTCAAATCTCATACATTTTTTTGACTTTTCGATTCGACTATCGTTTATGCCACTTGTCTAGGCTGCTCGTCTTATAGTTAGTGACTGCAAAGTCACAGGTCATTAGTTCGATTACTATCCTGGACAAATCTTTAATGAGCACGATACTTTGGTCTATATGTGGGTGTAAATATACTATCTAGATATTGTAATTATACCTTTAAATACAATATCTAATTGTTTGTAAGTACCTATATAGGTTTAGTTACTTTTATTTTAATAACTATTCATGTAAATATCTTATGAAGATATATATTACTTTTTGCGCAATAAAGATTATTACTATTATATAATAATAATAATCTTAATCTTTATTGCGCAAAAAGTAAACACAGTATCCTTACTGACTAATTATACAATCTTTTATAATTATGTTGGTGATACAAGATTATAACTCTGCCTCACAAACTAAGTTAAGGTTAACTTGTATTTTGAAAGACAGTGTTCGGCTATATGCAATCATTGAAAGGTACAAAATAGTGGGCTGTGTCGTTTAATTTATTAATTAATTAAATAAGTTAATGAGTAAATGTTCTACTATCTAAAATATTAAAAAGTAAATATGTGTTTCTCCCGTTGTCTGGTTGCTGCAGAATAGACTTAGTCAAATTTGAGATTAGTCAAGTCCTCATTTACGCATTGCTAACTCTGGGAACTTCATCACTAGTCTAAAAACTATTAGTACTCTTCAAACCTAAATATTTAACAAGTTGTATACCTTAGTATACAAGATTCAATTAAAGACAGTATTTGAATTGGTACTGCAATAATACCCTAGCTGCCCCTACCCTACTCTAGCCCCTTGCAAATAATAGCCTGCCATCTGTAGTGAATGTACTATACCAGGCATACTGTTCACTGATCAGGTTACTCGTCATGTACCGATGGTAATTCGGCAGCATGTCCTACGACCGTGCCTACAACCGAACCGGCGGCATAGTATGTAGTGAATTATACATTGTTGATTTAAAACCTATTAGATTTAATTTCATTCAAAATTACTTTTTTTATAGACATCAGCATAAAGGCACAAGCTCTGTGTTTTCTTCATCATCATCAAACATTTTATGAATGACAAAAAGTTTTATACTATGTGGGAAATGAACCCACGACCTCTGGCTTAGCAGTCAGGGTAACCACTAAACCAACTGTAACTGTTTCTTCATACTAATATTATAAAACAGAAGATTTTGAGAATTATGAAGAGTTTGTTTGTTTGTTTAGTTGAACGCGCTAATCTCAGAAAGTACTGTTTCGATAAGAAAAATACTTTTTTGTTGAATAGTGCATTAATCCTGGAAGGTTATATAGGCTATATAACGAAGTAGTAGTGAGATATGTTGCAAAATAGGGGAAAATATTCCAAATTACCACGCGGACGAAGAAGCAGGTGACCCTAAGTGTTTACTATAACTGTTAAAAAGTCGTACCCAACTGTGAACAGCCGACAGAGGCCCAAATATGGGCGATCTAAATAACTCTGTTACCAGGTTGGCCACTAATCAAACGCTAAGAGGAAGAAGACTGTTTATTATCATACAGGCCATAATTTAAAGACAACTCTAACAATACTGGTAAAAACAAAACACCATCGTTATAAACAATGGAATCGAACAATTTTCTAAAACAAATAAACAAACGAATAGACTGATTGAAATTATTCAAATATTTTCCATACAGTATAATCAGGATTATTGAATTAAGCTTTCCTAAGTATTAATATAAATCTATTACAGCCCGAGTATAATACGAACAGTTGCAACGATAATTTAAATCTGAATCAAATAACATGAATGTGTTTGGTATAATCCTATCAACCTATTAGGATTCAGCGGATTCCGACACCATACGGTAATAGCAATATACAGGTGAATAAAATTAGACTCGTGGACTTATATTATAATGGTTTAATACGTTCAGTTTTAACGGTATGCATTACAATGCTTTGGAAAGGTTTAAATATATATATTTTTTTCTTTTCTTTAAAAAGACAACTCCCGCACTAGAGAACAAGCTCTGTGTCGCGGGAACTTTACAAATATACAATTAACGGACACAAATTAAACCCAAACTTAGAACAAATCTTTGTGGGTCACATAAAGTTTTGTCCTGTGTGGGAATCGAACCCACAACCTCGTGCACAGCAGGCGCATACTGCGATCACTGGACCACCAAGGCAGTAGTACTGCCTTGGTGGTCCAGTATAATTATTATACTATAATTATTGCCAAGTGTCCGATTGAGCTGACATTTGGACTGGTATACTTTCAACTTCATATGTATTTGTGTCCCTGATATGTGTAATAAAGAAAAAAGGATTTCGAACTAAGGAGCAAGCCCTGAGACACACTGTGGGCTTGTTCCTTAGTTCGAAATTTGTCTTTAAAAAATAAAACAAATACATACATACCCAGTCGGGTATAAAACCACAATGGATCGCTGCATACAAGCATAATTGTAAATTATAAGATTTGTTAAAAAAAGGTAATAAATGTATAGGTATTATTTGGATTTTTGCAGATGACATGATATATTTTTCCTTCCCAGCAGCCCCGCGGCTGTATGAGTGCAAAATGTACGTCATGCTGTTCGGACGTAAAATTAATACAAACAAATACTCTCAAATTATAAATATCAGTTGTATTACTATAGTCTTGAAAACAATCGATATGATTTTATTCGACTACTTACTCGATTCTATTTTAGTTCCAAAGCCGGTAATCCGCCGCACCATAGTACTCTTATTTTGTATTAATCCATATTTAATATAACGCAAGTCCTTTGTGTAGAAGATAATAATAGAACAAAGTACAAAACAAAACAGTGCTTTCATTTAGAACTATATACCTCTGTACAAGTGAATTTAATCGATTGTTCTCTTATCTATCGGTCGGCGGAATTGTTCCAGTAAATCCAAGATAATCTCCTTTCCGCCCTGTATCGTCGAGTTCCACGGTTATCCGGTTAAAACAAAATGTTATTGCAATAATAACTGAACTTGCATTACGTTATATCGAATGAGGATAATCCTTTCGTTGTTATGATGAAATTGTTTGTTAGCGAGTTTAGGAACTTATTTCTGGAAAAGACTGGGTGTAGGCGTTTTGTATGGTGGGTGATGTGAAAATATAAAACATTTTAATTTTATTGTGTTTTTAAATAAACAATGTTTGCACTGGGGAATTTTCTCCGTATAACGAGGGCTTTTAGTTAAAGTTATGTATACCCAAAACTCGAAACATTATATTATCTTACTAGCTATTCCTAATATCGCGGTGTGTCCTTCCCAGGATACCACCTATCTGCTTGCTAAATTACATTAAGATCTGTTTAGCCGCATTTGAGTTTTTATGCGTACACAAACCAAGTTATCATTTATATATACATACTAGCTGTAGCAGTAAAAATAGCCTATGTGTTATTCCAGACCATAATCTATCCCTGTGCCAAATTTCATCCAGATCCGTTCATTAGTTTTTACGTGAAAGAGTAACAAATATCCTTTACCGTACATGCCGCTCGTTTGTGGAATGCATTGCCAGTCGCTATTAGGCGAGCACAGACCATATCCTCTTTTAAAAAAATGGTTTACGAACATTACCTTCAGCGTAACTAAAGAACCTAAATTCTTCTTTCTTATAGATATTGTATATGTAATAAAATTTGTATCTTTTTATTTATCTATTCCATTAATTGTTTGTACCTAATGATGTAGGTAAAATGTTAATTATTTGTGTAGGTATATGTATTGTTTATAACGACATAATATTATATATGTATGTATAGTTCTTAATAGGTATTCATTTGTACCTAATTATTATTTATTTACCTTCATTCCTTGTATTTATAACACCAAAACCTCCCACTACTTTTGCTTTTAGCGATAAGGCCGCCCATTGTACATAAATGTGTAAAATAATATCTGTATCATTAATGTTACTGGTGTACAATAAAGAGTTTTCTATTCTATTCTATTCTATCCATCCATACTTACAAACTTTTGCGTTTGTAATATTAGTAGGATATTACTAAATAATACTAACGTTATCGACAACACGCTTCAACAATTTCCATAATATAATCCTTTCCATATTTCTGATACAATACGAGTATATTTAGGTTAGTTTTATTCATTTTCAATATATTTTTTCCTCTCCATAACATCGTTGTATCCCACCATGTTACATATGCCAACACATTAACGTCAGATTGATGGGAGCTCGAGTTCCGGTTTGAGTTTGAGCTCACAACTTTATGAGGACGTGACGTAATCTGACTATGTATCTTAAAATTATCTTCTACTTAGGATCGGTTTAGACTAAGTGTTAATATATTTGATGTAGTATTTAGACATTACAATAAATTTGTGTGTTTTTTCGACTGGAATGTTGGTCTAGAGATTAGTGATTGTCTGAGCGACCGCGAGAGCAAAATCTGGCTGTCAGATTGAAAATCGGTATTCCGTAAAAGCGAAAACCGAGCTTTTTTGACGTTTAGCAATCGTTTGTGCCGTCACCGAGCAATCACGACTGTCAGTTTGCGATCGCTGTTTCTTAGAGAATCTGCCGACCGAGGTCGTGGGTTTAATTTATTATTATTTATGAATAATACTCTAAGCATACGGCCCGCCTGATGGTAAGCAGTTACCATAGCCTATGGATGCTTGCAACACTCGTGTTATTTTGTAAGGTAGAGGTCCTTACTAAGTCGAGATTGCTTGTTTGGTGTATTGTATGTTAGGGTCGACGACGCGTGAGTAATGCTCCAAGTATTGCTACGCTTCTACGATAATTACTAGCCTACTAGATTTGTTCGTCCAAAATATCGAATTACAAAGTAAAATGGTCTCAAACTGAGCACCTGCCTTTACAAATTACAATATCAATACAAACATTATTATAAATGTTTCTAACAGCATAATATATTGCAACAATAACCTGACCCGAGACAAGAAATTACTCGCAATTAATTACAATTTATAACCTAAATGATATTAAATACCAAGATTGTTTGAGAACCATTCAAATTATTATACAATGAGTAACTTCTCAAATCTAGGGAGATGTTTTAATTTCACTTGCTATCTTTGATTTACGACGACCATATGAAAGAGCGGCGCGTATTACCAGTTTATTATGACCTTTAAAACATATCTTATAGGAATAGTTAATAGGTAAATATAAGGGTATGATAGTTCTTGTGTCGCTGGTGTCATAACTGCCACTTGAATTCTGTTCCATAAGTTAGATTAGTTTAGCTATTCATTGCTACGCGTGAGAGTGTGTTATCTAAAGTTAAGAATATTAAACTAATTAACACAAATACGTATAAGTAATAGAATGGGTAACTTTGAATTAGTATGCTGGGTGGTAATATTAGGAAAGTAACCAAGCAAACATAAAGAAATAACTAGTGCAGCGAATTTGACGCTGTAAAAAACTTACATTTTCTATCCTTTTCTGTTATCACAAATTGTTACTCATACCTTATTGTTGACATTATACTTTAGAGGATTCGTTCCAGATTCGTCATCTTCCAAATTTGTCATATTCCAGATTCGTCATATTCCAAACTCGTCACTTTCCAATCTCGTCATATTCCAGATTTGTCATATTCCAAACTCGTCATACTATGTACAAACGCCTGCATAATTTTTAGATATCCTCTATGGTGAATCACGTGAATCTTTTTAGATTATCAATAGACTAACTGTTACCTTCGACTTCGTCCGCGTGTGTTTTTTATTTATAAACAACTCGAACGCCACCTTTTGTATCTACTGCAATTTCGGTAACTGAGGATAAAATAGTGCATACAAACTTTCGTTGACTGATTTTCGCTTGTATGGTATACACGGCAACAGAGATGGTATTACAGGGTCGCTATATGAAGATTAGATTTTTAAGAAAACCAAATATTATTATAAAAGTAATTATAAATAATGAATAGATACTTAGTTAAAAAAAACAAAAAAAAACGTTTATAAAGCGAATCGAACTAAAAAGGTCAAAATAAAGTAGCTGTTCAAATTCATGACGATGTAAGCAAAAGCGCAGGGTGTTTTTTTGCATTTTTTTTGACTGTACAATGACAAGTTGACGTAATGACGAATCTGGAATATGACGAGACTGGAAAGTGACGAGTTTGGAATATGGCGAATATGGAATATGACCAATTTGGAAGATGACGAATCTGGAACAAATCCTTTAGAGGTTAAAGATAGTGGTTTGTGTTTCTAATTGCCCAAAACAATTGTTTAAGAGATGAGCACGAGTTTTTTGTTATGTGCATGGATGTATTTATCTTTATATTTAGAAATTTATACGTGCATTTACCAATAGTCTGGTTGCCATGGTGCAAGTTCTGCATAGTGTGGTATCAGATGGCCGGGTTTGAGTTGTTCCAAGATTATTGTGAATTAATATCTACATACAAAACAATTTATTATCCAAGCCAATTTAATGCCTGGCAAAGATCTTGAATTAATAATCGGCGTAGTTCTAGCATGTTTTATGTTTGGCAAGGTGCATAGTTCGATAGTATTAACCAATCACGCGAATGATTTAATCTCCCCGTGAACCGCACATACCACCAATGAGACCTAAAAACGCTTTCTGTGCAATTGTTCCACACGATGGCGGGCATAAAACTAACAAGTCTTTTTGATCTAATATTTAGTTTTTGTGGCATCATACTACTTTTCGATAGTAAACTATAATAAATTTGAAGTCTAAAATTTTAAATATTATAGTAACAGATCAGTCACAATAAAAACACATTTACAGAAGGTATAGTCTATGAACTAATATATATTTTATCTATATTAAGTAACAAAATGAAGTTGTTCAGCTGCGGTAAGTTTGGTTCATACTAGTGATTGCGTATTCAGATAAGCGCTCGCAGTTTTGTGTAACTACGTAATTTCGTACAATCTGCTTTATCTATGGCTTCTTTTCTAAAGTAGTACCTACGCTATATAATGCACAAAACTATTGAAGTAGGTGCAAGCAGACTGGTCCAGACAAGTTAGCGAACGTTGCGCACTCCACTGGATTAACCAACTTCCTCGCAATCTTCCCGCGAAGCAAACTTAAAATTCTGACATCAGTTTCGGGAATTAAGGGATTCACTCCATAAATTTATAAAGCCCGCTTACTCCAACTTAATCTTGTTTGTTTATTCCTAGCTCTATTAGCGGATAAATCGAATAAGTTATTCTCTTTAGTAGCTCTTCTTTGATTACAGAGGGCACGCGGAATAGCCCAATGTAATTTGCTAATTATTGTGGAATAACTAATTGCGTTAAGTTTTCATGGCCAGCATTACAAAGGCCTCGAGAGTGCACCGTGAAATAAATATCAATAAAAAGTTGCGTCCAGACTTGTGACTTTCAACAAAGTTTTTGAGAATAAATTGTTTGTACCGTTAAGTTGAAGTGTTTCTAAAATCTATTATGAAGGTGTCTAATTTCCTTGGAGCGGCGGTACAAGCTGGGGTTGAACGTAAGCCCGTAAGGTGCCTGTACATCATACGCCCGTGACACAAGGCTTTGCGTTATGATGAAGCACCTGTTCACATATTTTATCGTGCGCACATTGAGCCAAAATGTATTATAAGATGCGTGTTAGGAACATTCATTTTTACAACAATTTACGGACTGCGATAGCCCGCTGTATCGCCGCCTTTTACGATATCGGGTGTGAGTATAAATCAGAGTTATTGCCTGCAATATTGTTCTGCAAATATGAGCAGATAGTTAGAGGACCATACACAAATGATTAATTAATAAGCAGTTCAAGCTCTTTTTTGCATAAAAAGTACAGTTATCGAACAAGTCTAGTTACGGGTTAGAAATGAAAAATATTTTTGTTTAAAAGATTTGCGCACTAAGAAATAAGCCCTGACAAACCTGTGAATTAGTCATCTACAGGCACAACTGTTTGTTGGAGGACTGCTTAAACTGCATCAAAGGTAACATCAAATGAACATTGTCAGCTGAAAACTGAATCCTATAAAAATCAATGTCAAACAAGCATACGCCCCGCCTGATGGTAAGCAGTTACCGTAGCCTACCTAATTCGATAAAATTTAATGGGGAAAAGTTGCTAATTGCTTGTAGGATTAATTGATTGTAAGGCGTATTGGAATATTTTCTGTAATAGTAGTTGTAAGTTTAGATAAATAAATAAAATATTGTAATTATTACATTTAAGTGATCAATGTCAATAATGGTGTTTCGTGATTATAGTTGACTTACTCTTTTGATTCTTTTGTTGATTTCATGTCAAACTTGGCATGTTTCTTTTTCAAATTTAAAATATAATTTATGTATTTTCACTTAGTGTACAATGTGATCACCTTATGCTTTTATACCTACAAACATAGACGATGCCTCATTACATACTCACAGATACTAAATTGTGATTGTAAAATTCGATACTTTGTTTATTTTAATTACTTAAATTTATTTTTTGGTATGGTGTGTTGGTTCTGTACCTTTTTGTTAACTACATCAAATAGTAACAAATTGTGAATATTATATTCTCGCAATTGAAAACAGTGCACTGTGGTCAACTGCCTATACTAAGAGGCGACAAAAATACAAACTTCTTTTTTTGTGGGTTTTAATTAATGCAACACATTAGAAACGGAGTACAGTTCATTTATTTTTATAATGATATTAAAAAAAAACATGACTACTACATCTACCATAAAAAAATATTAACAAAAACATAACTTATTCAGATAAATTCTTTCTTAAAACAAAATACAAAAAAAATACAATGAAATTTTAAATATAACCCACTTGAAATTTATAATAAAACTTTAAAAAAACCAAATCAACAATATCTACAATAATTTAATTTTATGAAATAATAAAATATATATTTTAAAAACTAACAGTTTCCAAAACAGGTTTCGATAATTTTGATTTTTTCTTTCTAGGCAACTTCCTAAGTCCTGTTATTAAGGGTTCAGAACTTAATAAAAGTCTATTCAATAGATCCCTATTAGTTGCAACCCTTGAAAATTTCCGGGTGTGTCTAAGTCTGAACATTTTAATATCTTTATTTCGGGCTTCTGCCGCTTCTTCGCATAGTTCACCAATAGGTAGTAGTGCATGTTTTATGATGGCAGAAGCATGCACTAAAACCGAGTGAATAGAAGCTGGCAGATAAAACTATGGATAAGTGAAAACAAGTTTTCTAGCAGTTTCCATAGCATAGATTCGTCGAATTCTAACAGTGCCTTTCTCTTTCTTTGTTGGGACCGCTTTGAGCACTCAGCGTACATTTTCCTGGGTCGACCACGTGCATGGAGAGGTTGCACAGGTTGTACATCAATAGTATTTTGAGAAGTGGTTTCTAGTATAATACGAAATCCTTCCAAATTTACGATATCGAAAGTTTTAAGCCAATCTTGCTGATTAGCCAGGAATTTATCTTTTATATAATGATTTTCTCCAAATGGTCTGTAATTTTTCGGCAAATACAACGTATACATCTTTGCAGATCTTCGAAATTAACGTTTTCTTTATCAATTTAATCGATAGGGAGCGTGTCAACAATGTCTCGATATACGAGCTTGGCCCGTTCGGCCTGGGTTAATTTACGGTCATTACCATCCTTGAGCCAAATTTCAAACGCATACATGCGTGAAAATATACACTGCCGGCTTGAACCTGTAATAAAATACGAAAATAAGTAAGAAAAACTGAAAATATAAAGTAGAATAAAACGTCTTCGAGTAAAGTAGCAATAGCTACGACGAGACATACTTTTACGTAGTAGTCATACTGCTTCTAAAGTTGCAATAAGTTGCAAAAAAATCGAATAAAATCATAAAATATAATATCTAATCTAATAGGGACAATAAAAATTGTGGCGGCATTATGGGGGTATACAAACTAAAACTCGAGATGAAATAAATTAAAATTTAAAATACTAACGTTAAACGGGTACATGTCGTAGCAGTCAAATTAAACCAAATGTAAACAATACTAACATTTAAAAGAAATATAATAATAAAGTACATACTATGGCAACAGCCATAACTAATATTGTAAAACGTGTGAACGTGTAAATACATTAATATGGCAAAGTGCTGTCACTGCACATTACTCACGTTCATCGTTTAATCCCTTCCAACACATAATTGTATTTTCCTTTGTTATGTTTTAATATAAATAGATTAAAATTAAGAATAAAGACCAGTCGATTACAAGCAAAAATCATCGTCTTATTTTACTCCTCAAAACGAATATAGCAAATACGCTATAATTGGTGACCCCGACTGGCTACCGCTTCTCTAGTGCTGATATAATACCGGGACGACCGGAACCCAAATTGGTTTTCAGCATCAAATCTAGAAAGTGATAGAAAACAAACAAGACACCATGGCTCCACCAGCGACTCCAGCGAAAGGCGACGCCAGCACTGATAGTATTGCAGCAATATCAGTTACCGAGAAACTGCCTCAATTTTGGACTGACTCACCAAGATTGTGGTTCGCGCAGTTCGAAGCAATCATGGCTCCCCAGAAACAAGGAGAGGAATATAAGTACAACATGGTAATTGCCAAATTGCCAAAGGAGGTGATCCATCAAGTAAGCGACATCCTGACACATCCTCCAGACGAGCAAAAATATACGGCTATTAAAGATCGCCTTATAAGCTGTTACGAGGAGAGCGAGCACAGAAAATTTCAAAAGCTATTATCAGAGATGGACCTCGGTGACCAGAAACCTTCCCAGCTATTACGAAAAATGCGGGAAGCAGGCAGCGGGAAGATGAACGACGATACGATACGTCTCCTGTGGTTCCGACAACTCCCAGCCACCATTACATCTATCATTGCAGTATCCGAAGACTTGACATTGGAAAAACTGAGCGAAATAGCCGACAAAATTCACGAGAATCTAACGTATACACGAACGAGCGCCATATCGTCGACAGCTGACATCAGTTTAATAACAAACCTGACGTCACAAATTGCAGCGATGCAAATTGAAATAAACGAGCTTCGCAACAATCGTCTGTCTCGAACGCGACAACGCAGCAGTTTCCGGTCACGTAATGATTCACGCTCACGGTCAATGTCGCACTATCGAAAGCCGCAGAATGGCATTTGTTATTATCATAACAAATTCAAGCAAAATGCAATAAAATGCCGGCAGCCGTGTACATGGAAGAAAAATACGAATGCGATGTCGGAAAACTACTAATAGCACAGAAAGCGACGGATCTCTGTGCTATGCACCCCGCTAACCGTCTAACTATAACCGACTTAAACAGTAGTTATAGATTTTTAGTCGACACCGGTGCAAACATTTCCGTTTTAAATCGCACGGAACATGATAGCGACGCATGCAAATACCAAGTATACGCCGCCAACGGAACCCCAATTAACACATATGGAGAACGCACGCTAACACTGAATTTCGGACTCCGTAGAGAATTCAAATGGTGTTTTACCATCGCCGACGTGAAAATGCCGATTCTAGGAGCCGATTTCCTCGAGCATTTCCAGCTGTTAGTGGATATACACGGACGAAAATTGATCGACAAAGAAACGGGATTAGAAACGCCTGCACGAATAATAGTAGCAAATATTTCATCAATACGAACAATTAACTCGAACTTACCAGATTCGATCAGGTGCTTGTTAGAAAAGTATGAAGATATTACAAAGCCTGGATCGATGAAGAACCCTCCGAAACACAATGTTAAGCATGAGATTATAACAAAAGGGTTCCCAGTTGCTACACGGGCACGTCCTCTTCCTCCAGACAAATACAAAATCGCAAAGCAAGAGTTCAAGGAGATGATGCATATGGGAATTTGCAGACCCTCAAGCAGTGAGTGGGCATCCCCACTTCATATGGTCAAGAAGAAAAATGGCGAATGGAGAGCATGCGGTGACTACCGCGCACTCAACAAAATTACCGTACCGGATAGATACCCATTGCCACGACTGTTAGATTTTACGTATATCGCAAGCGGAAAAACCATTTTCAGTAAAATCGATATAAAGAAAGCATTCTATTCGATTGCTGTCGCTGAACCAGAGAAAACAGCGATAATAACGCCGTTCGGACTTTTCGAATTTACAAGACTTCCGTTCGGTTTAAAGAACGCCGGACAGTCATTTCAAAAGTGGATGGACTCTATATTTAGAGATTTAGACTACGTATATGTTTTCGTTGATGACATTTTAATTGCTGACTCAGAAACCGACGTCCACTACAAACACTTAGAAGAAATATTCAAACGCCTGCAAGAAAACGGCATTACAATTAACACAAACAAGTGTGAATTTGCAAAATCGGAGATTGATTTTCTTGGTTATCATATAACGAGCCAAGGATTGACGCCTACAACGGAAAAAGTTCAAGCAATTAACGAATATCCGAAACCAAATACAGTGAAAGAACTACGTCGTTTCTTAGGCATGTTAAACTTCTACCGAAGCAGCATACCGTACGCAGCGAAGCATCAAGCGCCTCTAAATAGATACTTGAGAAATTCGAAGAAAAATGATAAAACAATCATTCAGTGGAATAAAGAAGCGGACCACGCTTTCGAGCGCTGCAAACAGGATATACGACAAATAACGTCAATAGCCTGCCCAGACAGCCAAACCCAACTAGCAATGATGACTGACGCAAGCTTAAAATGCGTAGGCGCCGTCCTACAGCAACGACAAAAAGGAAAGTGGGAACCGATAGCTTTCTTTTCAAAAGTACTAAGCGAAGCTCAAACGAAATACTCTACTTACGACAGAGAGTTACTGGGAATTTACATGGCAATTAAACATTTTAGAAGACTCATCGAGGGCCGAGAATTCACCGTCTACACGGATCATAAGCCATTGATTCAGGCATTCGATAAGAAGCCATCATTGAATGACACACCGAGGCGGATTCGATACCTGGACTACATATCGCAATTCAGCACTAATATAACACATATTAGCGGCAAGGAAAACACAGTTGCAGACGCCTTGTCTCGAGTTGTTGAAACGATATCATTACCATCCAATATAGACTGGAAGGAGGTAGCAAATTGTCAACAAAACAATGACGAACTCGAACGATTGAAATCAAATAAATCATTACGGTTCGAAACGGTACATTTTCACGAGAAAGGAATCAAGATATTCTGCGACTTATCAACCAGGAAACAACGACCATTTCTTCCCCTTAAATTCAGAAGAGACATTTTCGAGAGTTTCCACAATATAAGCCATCCCGGAAAAAACACTACGAGGAAGTTAATTGCAGCGAACTACATTTGGGAAAACATGAACACGGACATCAACAAGATGACTGAAGCATGTTTACAGTGTCAACGTTCAAAAATACATCGGCACACCAAATCACCACTTGGAAAATTCATGCCAGCAGAAAGATTCTCTCATCTACACGTCGACATTGTCGGACCCCTCACAACATCCCAGAATAAACGATACATCATAACAATGATTGACCGATGTACGTCATGGCCAGAAGCTTTCGCAGCGTCAGACATCACTGCAGAGTCAATTGCAAGAGTGATATACGAAGGGTGGATAACCCGATTCGGATGTCCTGAATACATAACTTCAGATCAGGGAGCTCAATTCGAATCAAGAATATTCAGAAGTTTGGCAAAACTCATGGGAATAAATAAAATACGGACAACTCCGTATCACCCACAGTCAAACTCGAAAGTCGAACGATTACACAGAACTATGAAAGCAGCATTAATGGCAAGAGGGAACACTACAAACTGGACAAAGGAACTAGCCACAATATTACTCGGTATCCGTACCAGCTTACGGCAGGATACTGGATTTTCGGCAGCCGAACTAGTATATGGAACAACAATAACGTTACCTGGAGCATTTTTCGAGACAAGAAGCCTAACAACCTACACTGAAATGGTAGAAGAGTTGAAGAAAAACATCGAACGAATAACTTCCGTGCCACAGAGAGAGCGCACAAATGACAAAATATTTGTACATCCAAAATTAGCAGAATGCACGCACGTATTCTTACGATGCGATAGATTGCGGCCGATCTTGACGCCGCCATACGACGGACCTTATCTCGTAATTAGACGGAGCGATAAATTATTCACGATATTGATAAACGGAAGACACAGTACCGTATCTATCGACAGGATAAAACCCGCCTTCGTAATAAACGATAAGGAGATAAGAAATCGCACATCAGTAGATAAGAAAATAGTTGTAGAAACGCAAGATAATCTAGCAAATAAAAAAACACGTGCAGGGCGAATCTCACGCCCAACGGTTCGATTCCAGCTATGATATATAAAGCTATACAAACGATCTACAATCACCACTCACGACAAGAAGTTTTCACACGCAACATGGGATCCAACACAAGTACTCATGAGAAAGAACAAGTCAACATGGTGCAAAACAACGCGCCAGCCATTCCGGAAGAGTTACTGCAGATACACTCTAGGCTCGCTGAGGACATACAGAGCATACGAGGTTGGATCACAATAACGATTATCGCAGTGATAATAATAATATGCATCATCAGTGTCTACATGTTGTTCCGAGCGATCGGAACAAAAATCGAGAAGAGATTTATGCGTGTGATACGAGAAACCAACGTGGTGTAGGGTAATAAGTTTAATCGTAAATATTTTTTTTAAGGAGGGAGTATCTATGGCAACAGCCATAACTAATATTGTAAAACGTGTGAACGTGTAAATACATTAATATGGCAAAGTGCTGTCACTGCACATTACTCACGTTCATCGTTTAATCCCTTCCAACACATAATTGTATTTTCCTTTGTTATGTTTTAATATAAATAGATTAAAATTAAGAATAAAGACCAGTCGATTACAAGCAAAAATCATCGTCTTATTTTACTCCTCAAAACGCAAATACGCTATACATACCATATCCTTAAAAATCCATTTTGAAAACAAGTGTTTTATGTAATAGGAATTCGGGAATTAATAAACAAAAACACGTAACATTTGCGTGTGTCACTGATAACGTTCGGAGATTGCTACCGATGTACACAGTTTAGACGACGAAATGGGAGTGAAAGTCATTAGCACTAGATCCATACTTAATGTAAATATAAATACATTTAATTTATATTTACATTAAGTATGGATCTAGTGGGTAGTATACAAAACATTACTTTTGAAAAATTACGGTATCGCCTTACCTGATTTTTGTCGTGCCAATAAACCACAGTGCAGTGGCCAGAGTTTCTACGTTTAAATAAAATGTAGGTATAACAAATCAAGTACATTATTTATATACCTTATTTATAAAAAAAGTATTTTATACTGTTAGTTTTACCACCAAAATATTTCGATTTGCGTAGGCCTTAATATAGATAAATCGAAATACACATACTGCGTCGGTTTCTTAATTTAATTATAAACATAGCTGACCATTTGCCAGAGATACGAATAATTCTCTTGCCATCTGTTAACACTACCGGGATACGGCGGGTGATGTATGCAAAGAGACAACTAGGTAGGGTATGCTCTTTAGTTGATGTTTGCTGTAGGTTAATGTTATTAAATACTCCAGCCTCACTCGACTGTGTGTCGACTGCATAATAGAACGAATTTATATAATTTGATGTATGTTAATAATAATATATGAGTATTATTTGAAGCAAATCCAGGAAGTGACCTTGACATACTGCGTGTGTTATGAAGTGCTTCCAGAGAGTAGCACTGACAAATTGCATGTGTTAATGAAATATTTTCAGGAGACTTGAGAAAGCGCGTGTGTTAATGAAGACAATAGCCCTGGCAAAGCGTGTGTAAATGAAGCACTTCCAGGGAGAAGCCCTGGCTCGCACTGTGCACACACATATGTAGCTTTAGCTATTCATTTTAAGGAAATAAATGTTATAGGTTCTAGGTAGGCCATGGGACATGCTGCCGAATTACCCATGACAAGTCTAAAACATCTTTATTTTTGGTAAATTATAAACTTGCTGTTGTCAGCCCATAGATGCGTGATTGTTTTTAAGCCTTAGCAAGTACTAATAGCCACTGGGCTTTAGTGATCGCTGAGGCACGGAGAGAGATCAAGCGTAGCATATTGGTCCTGTGCCTGATTTTTCTGCGTTCATACCGGATTACACAAGAAATGAGAATGCATCTACGTTTGCTCTCATAATTGCACAATATTTTATCTTGATATAACCAAAACATTATTCTGATGCTAATGTTTCAGATCTATATAAAAGATTTTTTAAGTAAAAACTTCTTTTAGCACTTCTTTTAGTAAAGAAAAAATGAGCGAAAAAAATAATATATCCTTTAATAAAGTACCAATTTCAATTTGATTTGTAGAATTAAATCAAATCTTCATAGCCTTGATTCCCAAGCGCATTAAGGTCGGCATATAGTCTAATCAAATATGATTGAATACCAATAATTTCACGGATATGATGCCAATCTCGTCCTGTTCGAAGACGATATTCTAAGGTCAGATCAATCATTAAGATATTTTTGTGGGACTTATCGCTACGGAGATTCATGATAGACGACACCGATAGCTTTTCAGAAACAAATTATAATGAATTTATCTAATGTTTGATTGCAGTAACAGAGCTTGATACATACCTATGTATATATCATCACGCCCGTCTCCCTTTAAAGTAGGCAGAGACTATGCTAATTGCTTTGATCCTAGTTCTCCTATTCTCGCTAAATCTTCTAATATATAAAATTCTTGTGTCATAGTGTTCAACTTTGAACTCCTCTGAAACGGCTCGACCGATTTTCGTGAAATTTTGTGTGCATATTGTGTAGGTCTGAGAATCGGACAACATCTATTTTTCATCCCCCTAAATGTTAAGGGTGGTCTAAATTTTTTATTTAATTTATTAGACAAAATTTTTTGTTTTTATTTTTTTGTGATTCAGCATTAAAAAATACATACAACCCTTAATTTTCACCCCTCTACGATTATCCCCTATTACTATTTTAGTAGCAAAACAACGTTTGCTGGGTCAGCTAGTTATCATATATATTTCGTATACTTTTATTATATAACTCCCGGACTATATACATAGCTTGATCTCGACCCAAAGTTGAACTGTATATGGTATTTTCATTGTTTTAGAAAGAGAATGGCAAACAAGCATACGGCCCGCCTGATGGCAAACAGTTACAGCTTTAGTCGCACTGTCAACCCTATGTGTGTTGTGTTATGGGTAACCTTGGATTAAGAAAGCGCGTTTTTTTTAAATCATTTACTCTTAGATGAGCACTGGAGACCTGTATTTATGCATGTTATTTGGCTGTGGACTTCTGTAACGTGTAGGTCCTTCCTCAGTAACTTGTTCGCTTGTTTAGTGCCTTAGTGGCTATATACCTCTCATGATAGATACTAATTTCTTAAACCAATCTTATGTTAGACCACAATTCATCAGATAGCAGTATTATCAAACAATATAATAATTAAGGTACACACGATAACGAAGATATTATGTTTACAGGCCCGCTATATGAATATTAGTTTTTTAAGAGAACCATTGTATATATTTCTGTGGAGTTTGGTAACAGTGTACAATTAGACAAGACTAAACCTCCATCTCAGCCATAAGACGTCCACTGCTGGACATAGGCCACCCTCAAGGTCTTCCATATTATTCGGTCCTGAGCTGACCTTGTCCATCGGTTGCCCGCGACCTCTACCAGGTCGTCGGTCCACCTTGTTGGAAGCCTGCCCACGCTGCGTCTTCCAGTTTGTGGTCGCCACTCTAGAACCTTTCTAGACTAAACCTACGGATAAAATATATATTTCACACAGATTCATACATAGTGTTTTTTCAAACTAATCTTCATATAGTGGCTCTTTATACATATCTCCATTGCCGTATGTACATAATATAATATACATCATACACCTTAATCCGGACAAGCGTATTGAAGGGTAATTGCCAACTTATGTCGTCGAACCAATCGCTTTAATTATCCGGTGGGCCCACTCGAGTGTAAAGATTATTTCGACTGCCAAATGCAGAGTGTATTCGTTTTAATACAGCCGTGCGCACAGACCGACAATGTGATACCCGAAAATCAGATTACTTTATTCAGCACGAACAGATCACGAATGAAATTGATAAAATCGTCTGCGGTGTGAAACGTTCAATATATACGAGTTTTGAACGGTATTCCGTACGGTTAGATCAGTATTTTAGATAGATTATGTTTTTGTTGAGTTATGGTTCTACCCGATGAAAATGTATTGCAGATTATATCATTGGTTATCTGTGTTAATTGAACTGAAAAAGTGTGGCGATGCGATGGCAGTCTATTCTAGATTAATTTATTTGTGACGTTGTTTTGTTATTTCTTTTTTAGTGTTTTGCTTTAAATGAACCGTATATTTAAAAAAAATCATCCCTGATGCGGCGGGTTCGTGGCAGCACCAATGGGTACCTGCAACTCATTGCAGGGAGAATGGAGATGTTTTTTTTTTTTTTTTTTATACTACTTAGGTGGCAAACAAGCATACGGCCCGCCAGATGTTAAGCAGTTACCGTAGCCTATGGACGCTTGTAATACCAAAAGTATCACTTGCGTGTTGCCAACCCATTTTTTTTACACCAGGGCTTTATGATAGTAGTATCCCTGGGATAGGAATACGTTTCTTTCAAAACGCATCCCTAAATGAGCACTGGAGACCTGTCCTTTCTTTGTCGCATGGACTGGTATTCATGTGGCAAAATAATTATGATCAGATAGTACTTCATGCAAAAAATGTATGGATTTAAATGTGGTCTGAAATAAACTTTTATAATTATTATTATTTAAAAAAATGCTTAAAAGTATGTCTTTTGTTGATGAGCTATAATATTATAGTATCATCAAAATCCGTCCAGTAGTTTTTGGGTTAAGAAGTAACGCGCATCCATCCTCACAAACTTTCGTGTTCATAATATTAGTTAGAGGTAGGAACCACTCTTTCTACTAACAATACTTCTACACATCATACAAACGAGCAACCTTGACTAGGGTAACACTTCCACCTTATAGAAGACCACAGTCAATTATACTACACACAGAAGAGTTGTTCTGTTCCTGCGAGTCTACAGGTTCTCAGTGCTTACTTAAGAATGAGTTTTTAAAGAAACGTTTTCCTTTCTTAGGGATTATATAACCCTGGTCTAGCCTGGTCTAGGTATTGCAAACGTCCATAGACTATCGACGTGCACAGTGGTAAGTAACTAATAGAAAAATAAACTTACACTTGCTTTAAATTCAATTGACTTGATGACTGCCTGGGTTCGATTCCCACACAGGACAAAACTTTGTGTGACCCACAAAGAGTTGTTCTGAGTTTGGGTGTAATTTGTGTCCGTTAATTGTATGTTTGTAAAGTCCCCCGCGACACACAGCTTGTTCTCTAGTGCGGGAGTTGTCTTTTAAAAAAGAAAAAAAAAATTACACCGGCAAGAAGAGATCCTTTAGCTTTAACCCAACGGTGTGTATAAGACAAGGTATAAAATTGGTACTAAAATATATAGGTACATTGCGTTAAAGCGTTTTTTTGTATAGTTTCAAATCAAATGTATTTTATAACATTTATTAATTTTCCTTCTATGGGTAGAAAACAATGTAAGGGTAGGTTTAGACGAGACACTTCACTAGCCAACTTATGGCCGTGGCCAGTGGAACCTAGAATTGTGGCTTGGTCTTGGATTACAACTTCGTTGGTACTACTTTAAAATATACTTTATGATGAACAGAAGGCTGGCTTATTTAAGGCACGAAAAATAAGCATTGCCATTCAACGTGGCATCTTCTGGGCATATTACCAGTAGACAGCGATGCGGAGATATTCTATATGACCGCTTTATAAGCCTATTTTTATTGAAATCATGTAAATTAGTTTTATTATAGTTAGTTATAATATATATGTATAATATAATAGTTTACAATCTCTCTGTCAATATTGGAAATTCAAAATATGTAAAGAAAACTCTAATAAGTACCTTTTACCTAAGTGCACCAGTTTATGAATATTTTACAAGCTTTCGAATCGAAGCAGTGCCATAATAGAGGTACAGCTTATTCTCTAGAATGAAAAGCCTGCGCAATATATTTCTACATCTCGGGGTATTTGCGCAGCGGCTACGACAAGGAATCTATTGAAATTGAATCTAATAGTCAGCTTGTACCCACCGTTCACGTTTTGTATAGAATTTCTTAATAATTGGACGTCTGACCCATTCCTAGATGTATCCAATTTAATTCCCTCTCGTTTCGTACTTGACCAAATAATACTCAAAGTAATTGCCCGTACTCAATTCCTGATTTTCGTCAAACCACTTTAGTTAAGATTGCACAAATTGTATATGGCATCACAATGCTTTAACAGATTGGGCCATTTTAGTTGGGCGGAGGTAGATTGCTAGAAAGAGGTCGGTTGCTTTCTAAATAGAGTCACGTAACGTATAAGAAGGCTCTGTATTACAGGCAAAGGTGACTCCGTTAACAGACGTACGCTGGCACGAATAAAGGCCAGTAGGCTGAACAAATGAACAAAATTGCCCCTGCGAATGAAAACACATGTCTTGAAACTGAATTTCAATTTCAACTTATGAGAATTTCTTTTTTGTTTATGTATTTTTATTATTTGTATCTCATTTTGATTTAAACTTATTTCTAATTTAGTTGAAAATTTATGTTATTGGCAAAGTGATAAAGTGGTTTGTCGAATTATAATATTGTAAAATGCTGAATTCTCATCCATGTGACTGGAATATTGGGTTTTATTGTAGCTTTAGCATCAAGCTTGTAATCTGTTTTTCCTTATTATTGATGTACACCTATTTCCAGCACAACTTAAATTATTGTATTAATTTTATATCACTTAAAAATACAATTTAATAAATTTTACCTCATTGTAAAGATACTATTCTATTATGAAAATAAAATCGATATACGGCGCACTGGTAGTCACTAAGCTTTTAGAATGTTTTAGGTAAGTAGTATAGGGTTTTGCTGCCTATAGTCTGGAATTGTGCCCGGTGTAATTATGGCAAAAAGTTCACCTCTATTATACAGGACCTAAACGTCCCTATTGTACACTTTTAGAGTTAAAAGAGAGGTAGGGCCCTATACTAGGGAGCAAGTTCGACTGGGGAAGGTCCTCCACCTTACAAAAGACCACAGCCAAATGGCTACACACAGCAATGTATTTGTATTTCTGTGTGCGAGTATAGGTTTCCAGAGCCCATAGGGATGGGAATTCCTAGGGAAATTCCATCATAAAACCCTGGTATTTATTTTTGGGAAGACTAAACGCAAGTGATACAAGTATTGCAAGCGTCCTTAGGCTTCGGTAACTACTGACCATTAGGCGGGCCTGATATATGCTTGTTTGCCACCTATAGTATAGCGCCACGTATAGGGTTTTGTTTCGAGTTTTCTCTCTCTTACAGTGGATATTGTCGGCCTGACTTACTCCCTTAGTCGACTCTCACGACACCCTCGGGATGGAACGGGGCGGTGACATTTGTATTCTTAATCCGTCACCACACGGACCTCGCTTGTTTGCCACCTAAGTAGTATAAAAAAGACTGAAGGAGGTGTACAACAGGCGTAAATCTATTATGTTGTCTTTATGCATACCTCGAAATGTTGTCAGGTAGGTGATTGTATAGCAACCAGTAACCCTTACATATTTATTCAGCAGTGAGTCTATTTGTCACACCTGTTTGCGTCGAGCTCGTTTGTACAAGCTCGTTTAGGCATATTGGCCGGTATTATTATTTTTTGGGCGGTAAAGGAAATCTATGTTTGTTGTTATTACTTGTACTAGTCATAAGAGGTTGATTCGTTTGTGATTTTGTGACTGTTGAAGTCTTTTGGTTACACCTTACTATTTTTTTAAAATTTCGCACGATCAGTGCTAAGTTTGATTAGTTTTTTATCAATAAAGAAGTATCGGTTTTTGACTGCATCAGTTTGCATGCTACCACATTGTATTTTACATAAATTTGTTATTATCTGGCGATTAAAAAGAGTGACCTAAGTTTCTTGTTAGTTCTTCTCATGGCTCCATGTCAGTAAACTAGCCGTAGGCATATTTAGCTGACAAAATCTATCTGGGTTATTCATAATTTATGACCTTAATAAGTTTGTAACCTAAATTAATTTCGAGTTAGAGTTTACTAATAGACAACGTGTAGAGGATAAGTTTTGAGATGCACTGTATATCTTTTTCCATAAAATTTTACTAATCTTTTTAATATTGCGTTTGCAGAAATGGTTAGATCAGTGCAAGTACCTTTAGGTTCGTTGCTATCCTTGAAATTGGGTATTTCTTTTATCATATATTTACTCTCGTTTCTCAGTCTAGAAGTTTTGCATTATAATCTAAACAGCAAAAGCAACCTAGTACCTAATAGTCAATACGCTTACAATTCTACTATTTATTGTGCAAGAAATCTCACAAAAATAACTTTTTTATTTCCTTTCTTTAAAGATAAATTCGCATGTAAGTCTCATTCTTAGAAGGAAAAAGTTATGAGTAGTCTTTCGTGGGCGTATATGACGTTTAAGTACATTGATGTATTGGCGATTTCAAAGTATGTGTACCGCGTTTATATCGGTACAAAATGAACTAAGCTGTCATACTTGGGGACTTAGAGCTTCGGTAATGAGTACTATTTTTCACCATTGTCATTAAACATAATATTAGGTCAGTTACATGATTTATTTCTGTCAAAGACCTGCCCCTCTAGACAAGTGGCATAAATAGTTGTCGAATAGAATAGAAATGTAATAAGCTAACGTCATTATGTCAAATCCCATACATTTGCTTTCTATTCTATTCGATTCGACTACCGTTTATGCCACTTTTCTAGACGAGCTGATCGTATTCTTAGCTACCTAAATGGTTAAAAGGCTTAATTCTCATTGTACGAGTGAGTTTTTGTAAATAATTCTGTCTATTCTGGTATCAATACCGTTCTTTATCTATTGATCTTGCATGGAATTAAGAATTAATAACTATAAATATCTTTCAGTAACCTTCTAGTATTTCTCAAACAGATGAATATTAAACAGATGAAATATCGACAATCATCATCATCATCAGCATCATCATCTCAACCCATAAACGTCCACTGCTGGGCACAGGTCTCCTCCATACATTTAGAGGGATGTAATATCCCTCTAAATGGCAATAATTTACTTAAAAATGTGTTTAAAACGTTATTTTTATCGAACTGTGTCTGATAGATGTAGCGCTGTGACAAGCTGTATAATAGCCTATGTGCTATTCTTGACTACATTATATCTCTGTACCAAATCTGTTCAGCCGTTTTGGCGTGCAAGAGTAACAAATATCCATACGTCCATCCATTCTCATAGTTTCACATTTATAATATTAGTAGGATTTAAGTGTCTGTAGCTATATATCATTTTGCCTATTTTGTTCTACTGCTAAGCAATGGCCTTAACCTCCAATTACGTATGTCTATTGCCTTATTTTACCAATCTTTCTAATATGAATCTCGATAGTCATGCGATCGTTTTTAGGCCTACCTCGGTGGCGATACCCATCTTGAGAATCACCTATCAGGATGATTATGAAGAGTATTTTTACTTTGTAACTTTCTATATCGACTTATTTACTTCATTAATTTTTCATACTTACGAAGTTGACGCATACTTACGATGTATATTTACTAATGTGTGCGAGCAGGATGCGAAAAACCGAGTCAGCAGCTGGTGTGCACGTGGAGAAGTCTGTATCCAGCAGTAGTTAGTCATAGTAGCAGCAGTGGCGAAGAAGTAGACTTACGAATACATTTGTCTTTGATGACATGGTGTTTATTCTCCATTTTATTGAATCATTGTAGAACTTCATTGCCAGAAGTTATATAGTATTTCTTTGATACATTAGTGTCTGATGTTTTATATGATTTGTATAGATTGGTTGCTTAACTTACACAAGAAGAGAATCAGTTATGTATTATATTGTTTTACTTTCGTTATAATTAAATTAAGTTTAAAACATATTGAAACTCTTCTTGTGAAAATAAGTAATTTAAAGCCTTTGTGTGTTGTTTTTGTTATTGTGTGATGGTTTAATCAGAAATATGAAATCAAGTTATAATATTTAATTTTCATGTAATGTGTACATTGCTATTTCAATTAATTATAATATTAGCTTTTCACAGAGCTTGATTAATACATGATTACTAAACAACATATAATTAATTAGCTAATTAACATATTCACATCAGGATGTTGACGGGAGGGAGATAATGTAAGTGAACAAATAAAACAACTGGTTATTGTTTGAACAATGTCCATATTATATTTATTACCACATACACACGGCACGATGTGAACCTTGTCTTAAATCATTGTATTATATAAGGTATATGTACATTGCACAATGTGTATACATACATCGCCATACACGCGCGCCCCGAGAGGCTGTATGATTATATATATCATAGTATTATGTACGTTATATAATGTAATATTCCAATAAGAAAGTGCATTGGTGCACGAAATCGGGGCGGCGGACATACCCACCGCTTTTTACAAAACGTTATGATATTATCATTATTTTAATAAAGAGATGCCGTAAAAACTAATTTTATTCATCATTACGATTTATATCCATATTGTATACAGATTCATGTAACATATTATACACGAAGAAATGACGAAAATAATGCGCCGACGCCGCGACGGGGCACGTCGCGGATCGTTCGCCTATCGTTATCTCCATTCTCTAATATTTTAAATGTACATGACACCAAATTCGAACGTATATAAATCCAAATTTATTTTAATGTAAAATCTTAGGTAATTGATTTTTATTGCTATAGAAAATCAGTCAGCACGCGAAGCACGCAATCGAGAAGTAACCGCGAGAACGAAACCAAGCGGGCGGCGTTGCGCGGGGCGGGATGGGTGCCGGGAGCGGGACGGGGGTGCGCGATCCTCACTGCACTCACTGCTGACGACCGATCGGCTGGCTCGGTTCGTGCGGAGCCAATGCGCCTCCGGTTCTACGCGAATAAGTATACCTTTGGTCCAAGAAACTTTTAGTTGGCCATCGCCGAATATGCAAAGCTACAAGATCTATGGCCGCCACGGCGACTCTACGAACTTTACCAGTCTGTCACGTTATTAGATTAAAATTAATTATTATCTTTAATAACAATATAAAGTAGATCGAGTGTAAAATAACGTAGAATGTTATACAAAATATAATAAATTATCTTTTTAATTTTATTATAATTACGATAAGTCGCAATATTAGGATCATATAACGAATTTTTAAAATAAATTTGAGATCTCGCTTATTATTACGTAGTCTTTATTCTGATATAGAACACACGTCTAAATGGTGACTGAAGTAACTGAACTAACGCGTACACGAACAAGCGAGAGGGAAAAACCGTGACGTCCGTGGTGACTGCGGGGCGAGCGCTGGGTAACAGCGAAACGATCGCGAGGCGACCGCGGGTGAACCTCGCGGTCATCGCGGACGAAACACGCAAAGACTGGCTCTCCACTACGGCCCATATTAGCCACCGCTATTATAAAGATAATTCAAAATATTATGTACTTAACCGTTTAAATTAATATTTGTTTAACAAACAATACATTAATTAATATCATTTAAAATTAATATTACTCGATACAACTTAAAACTAAAAGTAGACAACAAAATGACCATTTAATGGATTTTTGAATGTAGATAATATATTTGCAAGCGGTGCATAACATGGTCCGAATGCAGAAGCCCTAAGGGTGACACTAACGAAACTCACAAACCGTTACAACAAAGCATAACAACAACAATGAAACTAATATCCGTCAGCTAATCCTGATTGCAGCTCGAATGAATCTAATATCGACCAGATGGTATCAACTGAGTGCGCCGCCAAACTAACATAAAAACGTATTTTTAACTGAACTCCACCATCCGCACAAAACTTTTGCGACCATTGATATTATTATTGCTCGAAATAGATACGTATTAACATTTCAGTCTAGAATGTTTTGAATGTGTAGTTATTTTAATGTCAGGTATTTTTGCGGCAAGTTGTGCAGTGCAGTCGCGTTAAAAATGTCTCATGTAGGTTGTCGTCACACAGTCGGCTCGCTGGTCACGCGGTGTGGGCCGCCAGACACTGCGGTACATCTGTCGCATACAATAACACGCCACGTGTGGCGCCTACCTAAACGTCTTTCTACACATGCGGCTAACTATGTATATACAATAATTGTCATTATGTATCGTCTCGATGCTATCGCGGCGAACCGATGGCTTCTCACGAACGCGGCGAAACGAACGTCTCTCACTATGTTTGTTTGAATGTTTGTACTCGTACTCGCACGGGGACAAGCGGCCGTGTGCGCTTCTCCTACATTAAAAAGGTCGGTAAGAAAATATAATTATAGTGAGGATGTGAGAGTGAATGAGACGGCCGACGGCGGTGCGGTGCGCGCGCGCCATTCCGTCGCCGGCCCGGGCCTAACAATTATAACATCTCATCGTAATAATTAAATATTCTAAGAAAAAATGTCTTAAATACCTATAACACCGTAAATATAAAACAAATAATTACGTTAATTTGTTAGGTATGATATCGATATTCCGACCGTCCTATAGACTCACACCTTTCGATTTCATTATCAATTTCCTAGCTAACGTTTTAACAACATAATCGCGGTCGCGTCTCCTGCGGTATAATATGTGCGGCTCGGAGCGGGCTCGGTGCGGCCGGGGCGCTGATCGGCTTTGGCTCGCAGCCGGCCGCACGTGACGTCATTTCAGCGAACGAATTCGGCACGAACGAACATAAAACGCGAAGCGAGCGCGCCGCTCGGCGACGAACGCACTCCATCTAACACTCCAATATTCAATTAACTACATACTCAAGTAATAAATTACCTTTAAAAAGAATATTGATTTATTTCGTATCGTCATTTTCAATATTTTTTTTTGTAACAGGAAACATTTATATTTATAACGTATTTATATAATAATAGCATTTAAAAGATTGTTTATTATTATTACCTAAAATTTAATACCTAGATTTATAATATTAATGTTTAATTGATGTAGTAATGAGTAATAATAATAGTAAATAACGAATGAATGCAACTGAGTGCATGTTTATAGCGAGCGGCGAACGCATGTACGGTTTGGGCGTCTAGCAGCCGGTCATAGCACGTAGCACGTAGCGCGATGTTCGCGCGCGGGCGCTACGTAAATGCTACGCGCACAGCCCGTGTAGCTCCCTAATGCTGCAATTTAGACGAAGTGGTCGATAAAAATGTCTCCAGTACCTAACGAATATGATTAATGAATTGACTTCATATTTTTAATCTATTACCTCAAACCTGCGCCTTTGGCTGTAATTTTTTAATATCCCTGTCTTTAGTTTATTGAAATGTTTGTGTCGGGTAACTATACCGCCTGTACGAAACGTTACTGTTTATCATTAATATTTTGATTAAAATTTTAAATACAACTAAGTACGGTGTGACTCCGCTCATACCAATGGAGCCTCATAAGTTTTTCAACAGTGGTCTTATATTACGGTTAATACGTAAGAAACAATGAAATATTAATTACGTAATGCACAAAATTGTTATTTATTATAATTACAATACCTACGTTCAAAGGTACAAGATAGAAACGAATTATTATCTTAACGCGATGAGAGATATTATGTAATGTTCCGACTTAGCTTTCCAAACGTCCTTATGAATCGTAAGAATGATCATTATCCTTAGGATAAAATTTTATATCATAATACATAATATTAGAAAGTATGTATACGCGTAACTAACATAGTCTTATACGGAAGTAAGTAATCGAGAAACTTGATCGCTACTGAAACAGAAGAGCCGTTCATAGAGGTGATTTTATACAATTCGAATTAGGCGAAAATAATTACATTCATAGGTAAAATATGCGTAATATAATTATAGTAGTATAATAATTATGTTAATATTTGACATTAATATTAAAAATAGATAGAATAAAATATGTGTGATGGTGGACGAGCGGGGAGGCGCGCGGCGGTCGCGTTATTGTCGGAGCGCGCACACTGACCCGGTCGCGCCCGTCGCGCCCGTCGCGTACTACGAGCCTACACGTACGTGCTAAACGCGCTCCACCCTCGGTACGAATACGCTGCCAAACGAATAGGACCTTCCATTACTACAAACAAAGTCCCGCGCGTCGAGGACCATTTACACCTTACGCTGTAATTTAACTATGAATCATAAAATATTTTAAGATATACCTCCCTGCAATAAAATCGTCTAGATGCACTTTATATAATTATGAAATGTATTTTTTTTTTGTAGTTTAAATTGTTTATTATTTTGACAACACATCTACGGTACAGTCGAAAGCGAGAAAAATTTGAAAAAATACCTGTTCAATCGATAGACTATCTCTCGTTCACACGACAAAAAGTAGATTATCGTTATTTACAATAGACGGGGTCTCCTCATGACCGGGTCGGATAGGTGATTGAGGGGGTGATGAGGGAGTAGCGGAAGGGGTGGGAAGGGGGGGAGGGATGATGATGAGGACCAAGATGAGGAGAAAGGGTGGGTGAGGGTTAGTGTGTGTGTGTGTAAGACGCCGCGGTTGACGGAATGGTCGGCGCGTAGACCGGACGGATGAGGCTCCGTCGTGGGTGGCGCGGGGGTGGTTGGTGAGCGCGGCGCGGGGGCAGCGGCGGCGAAGGAGCGGCGCGGGCGCCGGCCCGGCTGTACTCGGGGACGCTATGCGCCGCCACACCGCTCGCCACCTGTTACCAACCAACAACATTACTCACTCACTCACTCACTCACTCACTCAGACCTAGTACCAGATATTTACACTACAGAATGTTACTTGTAAACTAATAAAAAAAGGATTTTTAACATCCCACAACCATTATGTCGTAAAGTGATAAAATATTAGGCATAAGTCTTATGAGACCATTTAAAAAACATTTTGTGTAATTGCTATACGAGTGTTTATTTTCGCGGCGCTATGAATACACATGCCGACGTTTTTATTCAGCGTAACGACATTTTAATAGAGTGGAATGTAAAAGCACATTAAAAATACAGTAATACTTACTTAAAATATTTGTGCTAAAACACTTTCAATGATATCCGTTGGTAAAAGCCGCAGGAATCAGGGGTCCCTGAAATAAGAAAAATAAACAAGACTCAGTATTAGATAGTACGAGTCCTTGCACCAAAGTTATTGGCATGCAGTCGGTGTTATAATTGAATGGAAGTATAAAGCGTTCAGCCGAACATTAACCTCTCCGGGGGCAGATTTAAAGGCAGTAAGTTCGGTGTTCGCAGTCGATAGAGTGGTAGCGGGCTTGGTGGCCAACAAAATAAAAACAGTGAGTGGATGAGTTAGAGCAACGCGCGCGACCGCTCGGCAACGGTAATTACACCGCTTGTTCTCCTTGATTTACGGTTATTGCCCGTGGGGGCATTCCCGTTACCTAATAAGACCGTTTTACACCCGGGAACCACATGCGCCGCCGGTCCGGCTTGCCCGTCGGCCGGACCGTTCATTCTCTCATTAGCGACGTATTTGTTTTGCCCCGCCGATTACGAACGATTGAGTTAATATCCCGTTTGATATATGACTCGCCAGAAACGAAAGGGTAGCTTAGTGTAGCGCCGCCGGCGAATGACTCGAATTAAGCCTCGGGTAACAATCAGTCAGCTCACCCGTTCCAATACCTGTTCTACATTTAATTACAATGCGGCTCTTGTAGATTGACTGTGTCCCGATTATTTAATCAACGTTTTACAACGATTTCGAATTTATTGTGACTCTCCACAATGCAAGCTCGGCGACACATCATTTAAAAGTTCACATCACCGTGTAATAAGTTGGCAAAGGCCAGCGTTCTGATAGTGTAAAAATTAAAGCAGCTTTCGAGTGTAGTTTGAAAAATGTCGGCAAGATAGTACGACGTGAGGAGTTAAGATCTCGGTAGCGGTGGCTGCGCTGGCGGGCGTCGACAAGCAATGAAGACTGATGGCGTCTCAGGGAAGCAGTTATGGAGCGCGGTCGCAGTTTTAAAAAGCCATTACCCGCGGCAGTGCACCGCGTAGATTGCCGTCGCCCCGCCCGCCGCGCTCATATTTCGGAACACTTTATAATCGCATCTCTCACGCTTCACTCGCTCGCTAACTTATGGTGATTACGCTTTAAGAGCGACAAGGAAGATCGGTTCCATAATGAGATTGGACCGTCTCGCTAAAATTTTAGAGTGTCGTCGGCTGCTAATTGCGTCTGAGTCTGCATCGTCGGTCGCGTCGAACCGCGCGCCTCACACCTCGCACCGCGGCTGACGCAGCATTGCCGGCTCGCCGCGCACTTAGTACCTTATCCCGAGATGACTAACTGCTAATGAAATTCTTACAACGGCTAGACACACCAAATTTACTTTCTGCCCCGACAAATATTAAAGTATAAACACACAGATATTTTTCTTTCCTGTTACAATGAATAATGCAAAAATGAATTTTAACAGCACAAAACGCGAATCAAACGTCCTGGAGAAAAACAAAACAGAACAAACATTAATTTGAATGCTGTGACAGTTGAAAGTTCTCGAACAAGGACAATTTTGGGAATTGCCTTCATTTGAGCGTTACTGAAGGACTTTTCTACATGACGTAATAAATGAAAAAAGTTAGAATCAAAAGTTATTAACTTTATCCCATTCATCATTAAATATTTTCTTATATTGTTTTTTTTTTGCTAGTTTCAATTAGCACGTCAGTTTATGTGTTGATCTGTTAAAACAAAAGTGAAGTTGTTCACTCACTGGGGTATAATTGAGTGGCGCGCGGCTGACGGCGATCGCCGGGAATCCAGAGGGCTGCGGGCTAGCGGCCTGCACATAGCCAACGCTGTCGGCAGCTGAGCCGTACACATCGAGTGCCGGGCCTGGGGAGCTTGCGGTGGGAAATCCAGCGCGACCACCAGCCGCGTGCGGCGATGCCGGCGGTCCAAACCCAGCCGCTGCTGCCTGGTAGTTGTTCATCACTGCGAACATATCATAATGCATAACTTAACATACATTATATAATAATCTGCCAATAAAATTATATTTGGAAGTATTGTCCAGCAATCTTGCCTATGAAAAGTTTTGTCTTTTGTTTTCATAAACCGGGTAATGATAGATGTGCGTTATCACAATTAAATCATCGGGATACGACTGTATATTTTTGTTTTTAATCCTTATAAAGTGGAAAGTTTGACTTTTATATTTACTATTTGATATGCCATACTTGAAATAATTCGTATCAATAACAAAAGCAAATGTAATTCCGGACAAAAAATTGTACGAAGTCAAACCACCCACTGGCCAAAGCTCAGTGGTTCATTCCTACCGTGACGGAAGCTAGATAGAGTACACTGCACGTATTTATTCAGCCAGTGAAAATGCGAAACAGCGTACCAGTTGTAATGTTTTTTTTGCGTATCACTGTCCTCAGGCGGGTGTGACTTTCCAATTCGAAGGTGTAATTTTAACTCGCTTATGCAGACAACATTATTTAGCTTATCTTAATGGTATTTGTTGTATAAAACCTATTTTAACTGTCATGAAATCAAAAATTCAAACTCGCAAGAAGGCAAAGACCCAATTACTAATCAAATCTAATCTTATTTTGTTTTAATAATTTAATGACGTTATTAAAAAACGTAACATGTACCGGCCGGAAGAACACATAAAGCAATAAGATACAAGCGCACATTTTCGCAAATTATGCTATCATGACTTGTCACAGGTATGAGTGATGTATGATGTTGTGTTAAGTATGAGTGCCTATAAAGTTAGTTTTAGATAAGGGAGTATGCAGTTATGGGAAGTGTCATGCGAATTTGATGACTCCATGGAATGATATCCCGTGTATTGACGTGATTGATGTTTTCTTAGCACCGTCGTTGGTTGTAAAAGGTGCAGATGTGATTGTTAGGCGTCCTCACCTGAGAGCGCCTGCGCGAGCAGCGGTGTGTTGTTGTTCGGTGTCAGTTGGCCGTTGGTCAGGTCAACTGCAAACATACACACGGTTCGCATTCGCTCCACAGACACGAGTGACGCACACACTCGTTAGTGATAGCACACGCACACATTCATGACTGAACCATCGAAATTTTTAAATTCAAAAAGTCCCTCCGCCACCACGGCGGCTACACCTCATCTTTTCTAAATTTAGCATATTGAACGGTAAAGTGACTATCGATGTAATCCCAACTCAATATTAAAGTTTTCTAGCTCGGATAAAGTTGAAGCGCGTAAATGCATGAATAATTTTACCGTTGGAGACAGATGCCGAGCTGACGAATGAGGACAGAGAAGACTCCCCAGGCTCAGATTATGTCGGAACAAAAAAATATCACGTATGTCACGTGCATTCAAATGAAAAAGAGAGCTCGAAGTTTCGCGGGCATAAATCACAGAGGGCGAAAAAACTTTTACAAAATATCCAGTAAATTATCCGACGTGAGTTCTCGGTGGCACGCGGCGGTCTGCTTATTGAATAGGGAAGGACATTAGCATACGGCGCACGTCGCAGCGTCTTGCGACTTGCGACGCGCCTCTGCCGGCCGGGCGCGGCGTTGCGCGTCATGCCGCTATGAGCCGCACGCAGAGTGCGTGCGACTCATAGTTTACCAGTCTATTTAACCGTACACTTACCACAGAATAAATAATAATGCCGACTACAACTTAGTTGTACAAATTTTTGCACCCAATGGCAAATTTTCTTAATTACGCACATGATTTTAAAGCGTCATCTCAAACTCAATAAAGATTCATATCAAACGACAACCCTATGGTTGCAGAAGTTTAGCGTGTAGATTCATTATAAACGTAACCCGACATCTCAACAATAAGTAGATTAATATTCGTCCCCACATTTTTTGCTTGCTCATAGTGTCACCATTTACCCCTATTGGCTTGTACGACAAATTTTATTTTTATCAGATGCGCGAGTTATGATTTAGTGTGAAAAATGGAGGTCCGCGGTCGCACCAGGTGATTACCGGCCTGCGAGTGACTTTGCGAAAAAAGTACAATATAAGTAATGGAGGATGAATGATAGATGGCGTCGCGGGCGGCCCACTCCCGCGCCCGACGAGCGCCTGCGCTCGCTCGCGCCCATAGCGCCCGCTCGCCACACTAAAATGCTGACACATTTTAATAACATTACTTTGCGATGTGAGAGGCTATTTATTTGAGGGCCCAATGTAATAAATAAGAATTCGAGTGTTGGCGCAGACACGTCTCATCGCGTCATTAATATGTCGATCGGTCTTAGTTCATTCTTTTCCTATTACAGCAAGGCGCCAACGGATCTTTATACTCATTAATTTAAGAGAGTATGAAAACATAGTCTTATCTGAAATTTATTGGAACACGTTTTCACTACTACTAGGTATTCTATTTAAGACTACAGGTAATTATTTCTACAAATGCAGGATCATATTTATGGGTTGCGGAGTTCATACAGTAATTACTCTGTGTCGATACAGGTAATCAACCCTACTGCTAGTTTGCATTCTTAGTGTTAACTAATCTTAACTTCTAAAAACGAAAGGGTTAGGGCTATTGTAAAACGGGTGGTTATCGCTTCAATCATACTTCACGGGTCGGTTCACAGCAAACAAAGTCACAAACAGGCCCAACTAACTTTGGTGCGAAGTGTGTTCCTGACCTCAAATAATTTACGACTTAAACAATTCAGTTTACATGCGAACGGCGTGAGGCGAGTTATCTTCAACGGTCATATCTGTGTCGGACATTGCTTTCAGCTAATAGATAGTTTGTACTGACATGTAAACTCATGTTCTCAGAGTAATTTGTGCGTGTAATAGTTAAAGTTTCTTGACGCTTTGAACGTAACCAAGAAGATAGAAACAAAGACGGTGAATAGAACACCAAAGTCTTAAGTTCAAAAAGTTTGATGCACGTGTAATTACAGAGTACCTACTCTTGGTTGATAAACTTTTGGCCATCAGGCTTGGTATTCCTAATCCTAGTGTGCTCTTTACGAGCTTACCGAATTCTATGATACTTTTTTAATATATTACCCCTAAAGTGGCTCATCTGAATGATCTTTTATGTAGACAAGAATAAGTTGCGAGTGGAGTGTGTCTCACCTTGTCGAGTGGGGGGAGCACATATTCATCTATAAATTCAGAGGCCGTCTTGTGAGAGCTATTGGAACTTTCATAATTGCGAAGTTCGGGCAAACTTAATAATTCTTCTTCAGAAGTAGGATGACGGCCGAGCGAAATATTCACGGAGCGTACTAGCGACGTAACACCCGCCCTTGAATCCACTACATTTACTTTTTATGTGTTACATTGTCCTACGAACAAAAATCACCTCTTCAAATTTTAAGACATAATTTTGTAAGTATTTTATAAGTTTTCCTTATGGAAATTATCAAGTAGAAATTAAATATTTGGAATCAATATTATTTTGTACATAGATAATATTTAATATTTCACAACGACGTAGCTATGTAATGTATGCTATGTGAGTTGTTATGTCGACGTATGGATTAAAACCAAAATGTTTTTTTAACTAATTACTTAAAACTGAATTGATATATACTCATATATAAATATACCTACGAGTATGTTTGGTAAGTCCCTTACCAACTTTACTTTGAGTTGTGTGCAAAAATACTGCGGTAACTAAAAACACGATGTTCGCATCCTTCACCTATAAGATCGTAATACTTCATTTCCCACTTGGTACGATTGAAATGTTTTATTTGAGCGTTTACCGTGAGATCTCACCCGCGCACACGTCTCGCGGCACCCAAAACGTATATTTAATAGGTGCCATCAATAACTCACCGTGAAGATGATACGCTTTCGCGAGTTTTCGATCGTTTAGCCGTTGGGACTTATCTCAATTGCAAATTAAACGAATTTCTATGTGGTTGTTGTCGGCCAGCAACGCCGCTTCAGTGGCACGCACGCGCCAACTCACGTTCCCATTTGTTATTCAAAGGAGAAACCGCGTATCCTTACTCTAAATCTTAGGAGTCTTCGAGTCTACATATCTTGTACGGTGGTTCATTGGCTCGATTAATAGGGTGTTTCCATTTGTTTAGTCACGGTTATTTCCGAGGTTCAGCCATTGAATGGGATTAGTCAGAGAAAACATTTAAAGCGACATTAAAGAAGCGAAAAGAAACTCCAGAAATTTAAATCTTCATAAAACACAGTGTCAAAAATCAGATAAATTTTAAATTATATCTCTACTAATTACTAAAAATTTTCAATTAAAATTACTACCCATGTAGTCAAATTATAAGGTACCTACTTACGGATTAATTCCGCTTACAACTACTAAATCAACTACGGCTTAAACAATTACAATGTTTTCTTCTATATAATTCTATTATAAAATCTTCTCTTCTATTCTAATTGCATTTATATCTTAAAAATTATTAACACGTCAATTGAAACTATACTTTTAATATCTGCCTAAGGCAAAAATATAAAAATTACAATAATTCTATTCTAGTTATAAACTCTTAAAACTAAACAACAATAAAATACGTCTATAGAAAGTTTGCACCACCAATCACATTATTTTGTTTTACCACCAATTACTATTCTAGTCGCTTACATCGCTACCTTTTGTACAAAGAAAAAGCAATTTAATTTATTCAGCTTAAAGGTGTTATTCTTTTCACAAAAATCTTGGAAGTCGACACTAATTTAAAGCTCTTCTAATATACAATAAGTAAATCGCCCGCAATAATTTAAAGTATCTAGACTAGTCTATCAGGAATTTTAATTTTATTGGACGGCCAGAACATTCTACAAAGTTAGCCTACACGGCTTTGCTTTTATTCTGCTAGGTAATTCTTATTCTAAGCTAGTCTATATATATCGTCTTGTCTACAATTATTCTAATTTACTTCTTATAGCCGAAAACACTATGAAATGTCTACCACACTTCAGTCTTTACTTTTATTAAAACTCTTATAATGTTACACACAGTATTACACTATTCTAATGTTCAACGATATTGACCAAACTGTAATGTTCAAAATCAAAATTACTCGCCCTAGAGATGCAGCGGACGTCACTCCTTCCGTGCAACTGCTGTTCACTCGATCATCACAAACTTGTCTGCTCGCACTCGAAGTGCGTATAGTAGGTAGGTATTTACACAATTTGTGTATATGTAAATCCCTTATCCCCGTTCGGAGCAGTTTAGAATGTGTATCGGTTCGTCGGTGAATGCGACACGGACTAAAGGGCTATTAAAGCGGTCGCCAGCTAACGCGCAGTGTCCTCCATGCAGGGGAGAAAGGACTTACTATGCGTTCACCGAACGCATTGCGCAGGATTTGTGCGCTCAATACGACACTAACTAGAAGAGATTAGTATGCTAATAGTGCCCATTATGGACTCACGGACACACTCCAATTCGGTGAAATTCTACAATAAAAATTTATGGACGATGGAGCTCGCTAGACTAGCGCATTTATAGACAAAATCTATGGCCATCCATAAAATAAAATCTATCTAAAACAAAAGTAAAGAAATACATTTTCTGACCCATCCAAACACAGCACTCGTAATGCTAAATCAGCGGTCAACCGCTGAGCGCTATACACTATCAACTAGTATTTACATGAGTATCTAAGAAGTGCTGTAAGGTTAGTACGGAACGAGGTCGCACTCACTCCGACCTAAGCAACAAGCACTAAACGTAACAGTTACTAACACAATTAACGGTCAAATATCTTAAATTACAAATGGAGTTGGCACTGTTCGCGACGCGCGGCCACTCGCCGCTTCGCCAACTAATTATTTGGATTCGAACCGACGGCTGTGTGACCCTTCAAGGAATTTCGTTTCAAGGCGCTAATTTGTCGTAATACCGTGTCCTTTGTTTTGGTCTTTGTATCTCGAACGAGCTGCTAACTTAACTCTATACAGTTTATCGAATCGGTGAGGTAAAACGCGGTTCGATTGGGGATTTAAAATATTTACTAGTCAGGCAAAAGTGCAAGTGAGTATCGGAACTATGCAAAATAGTTGTGTGGGTGTGTCTGGTTCGTGGGTTGCATTCTGAGGGCGAGCGTGTTGAATGTGCGGAATGTTGGCGATGCGGCGGGCGGGCCGCGGTCGCGCGTGCCTGCTCGGGGCAGAGAACCACCTAGTGGTGACGCCCGGCCACGCTCATGTGCTCGCTTACCGGATTGCTCTGTAAGCCCCCGGCGCGGGCACCACGCTGCATGAGCCGCATTGGATGAGTCAGAAAAAACGAAATGACAACGCGACGTCGAAGGAAACTTCACTCGCCGTAAGGAATAATCAAAGTTCACCGCACGCTAGCCAACTCCACGGTAACACACTATCTCTTCCAGTTTATTTTCGTCGCAATCGATATGCGAACGAATGGTAAATAAGTGAGGTACTGATCGACCTCGATTTATAAACGATCAATTGGACAATAAACGATAAAACGTTTTGCTTATACAACGGCAATTTCCTTTATTTTAAAATATAGCGGCTTCACAATATCATAAACTTACGAATAATGATATACGACGATATGTCGGAACAGCGATAAGAACAGTACAATTAACTTATGATTATAAAATAGACTTAATTATTATTATTATAAAGAATTTGACACATGGGTTACAATACAAACATGAAGAGATTTGTGCATTATGAACGACACCTAACTATAATTTACGTATTTATTTAAAATATTGGAATAACTTCCTGAGGGATACCGCAACTCAGTAATTATGTTTAAATATTAAAACTGATTACATCTGAGTATCGTATCGTGCTATATGGGCAACCTAGTCGGGCGATTGTTACACGCATCTGCGAAATCGGGCCTTACTCATATAAGAACATAAAAAAATTACGACATTGCATTCCTTGTTTTGATTTAGATTCGAGAGGGAAAGCGGAGGGCATAATACCAAAGAGCGATTCGCTTGAGAAAAGATTTATTTATGTTCGTAAGAAATTCCGGGAGCCGTTAACGGGTGTTCCGGTTAAGAGAGTGGTAAAGCGTCGTGGAGGACAGGGCGTAGTCGCGCGTCGCGGCGCTCACGAGCTCTGCCTGAGCACGCCCGCGTTTACGTACTCAGCACCGACCAACAGACGACTTTCCGGTGGTATAACTCCCACTACACCTGCGGCAACAAAATAAAAAAGCTACAAAGCCGGCTACGGAGCTACCGAGGGTTCCGCCAACAGAACCGCGTTTAAATAAACAAACACTTTACATGTAACATTGAATTCAAAAGGAAAAAAAACGCGGAACCCTTATAGGAACTCAAAAATTAACATGAAGGGGAAAAACAAAAGATATAAAAAATATCATTACGGTAAGGAGTATAGGAGGAAGAACATCGCCCAGAGCTCCACTCATCGAATCTTTATGGGGAAACTTAGAATTGATAGTTTCCTGTTTACTGTTTTCGGGCTATTTAAAATTGTTTGCACGCACGAAATGATGGACTGGCTTTATTAATGTTCTTGGGCAGGAGCGGGCTGTCTGCACGCACAGGCGAGGTGCACCCGCGCGCCGCGAGCCGCCCACGAGCTCCGAGCTCATTACGTGTTATGTGTACGTATTGATTCCATCATCAACTACGGTATCAAAACATTCTGTTATTAACTGAATATTACATTCGATATTAGTATATTTATACACGCAATGGATCACGTAAGGGGTAACAGTAAATTTTCCTGCCCGAACACTAATAACGGTTAGATACATTAGGCTTCGTACGTACGCAGTAGATCTACTGGCTCAATGAAGATATACTGTATATAATTGGGTGTAATGTTAGCTAAATTGGCAATGGTCACACGTTAAGGTTACACTTACACGACGCGATATAATATATATTTCAAGCTTATATTATGTATGACTAGTTTAGAGGATGGCGATAAGGACGGTCGCACACGTAGCGATTTAATGATCGAATGTTAACTTATAGTTACGTAATAATTTTGATAAAGTACCTTAATTTTGACAAATAATTATTGCGAGGTGTGATGATAAAGCAATAGTTTATTGCTGTAGACGTTCGATGATTACTTAGATCGATCGATTGGAGACGCGGCTCCACGTAATGGCTGCACCTTTATTCAAATTCACTGAACCGCATTATAATAACGATAACGCGAAGAAGGTAGCGTAAAATAGATACATCCAAAAATATTATACAACAACAACAATAAATATACGTATTAATAACATTATCATTTAAGCAGTGTAAATATTTAAAATATAATAGAGAAATAACTTTAAAATTAAAATAAAAAACATACTAGTACATATTATTACAATATAAATATAGCGAATATTCAATAAAGTACTAAAATAACACTTTTCAAGCTCGATATATTGTTTATTATATTATTATAATGAATAAATAATAACATACGAGTCTAAACTAATGCTAACCTTGTGATAAGCTATGCAAATGAATGTCTAAATGTCGGTTAGTTTTCATCCTCTAAACTTAGTAATTTTTCAAATTAACTGTTCTACGTTTCTTACCTATCTATTATTTATTTAGTATACTCTTAGATATAATAAGATACTATCATGAGACTGAACACAACACCTAAGCATCACATTACTAAATATTCAATTATTCATTGTTTATTTGAAACAAAAATTGAATAAATACAAAGTTATTCACTGGAGCGGCTATGAATAAATGAACATGGTTATTAAGTATACGCTGAACGAAATGCGTCAGTCTCGTTGTTATACGTAAAAGTTTATTTAATTATTTATAGTCGTTATTACCGGCTATTGGTGAGTTCTACTTGAATATATTGTCACATATTATATGGATAGTAAGCCGACAAGGATAAATTACTTGTTATTAATTTTATTGTTATATACGGGCCGAGTTCTGTCTCATTTCGTATGCATGCACAGGGATCGGACCGGGCCCTACTATGGGTTTAGTTTTGTTTACAATTCACTATAAATTGTCAGTATAATGGGATACGAGACAATTGGTATATTACATTTATTTATATCTACTTAAATTGCTTAAAATTTGGGAGAGAAAAATGTACTTCATTATACCTAAAAATGCCAGATCATTTTTGACTTATATCTTGGGTTAAGCCTTAAAAAATAAAATATTAGTATTGTATTAAAAGTTGTGTTCAGTCCATACCTATGTCCTAGGAAACTCCAAACACTACGCACTATAAATATCATGCTATGTAGAGGATATCAATATTATGATAACTGACGCTAAAAAGTTCTAGTCTACATCTATTTGCCGCTATAATTGTTTACATCTAATATAATAAGAGAGGAAGAAGTTAAGAAGTTAAAAACATCTACACATCTAAAAAAGTCTAAAATTCCACGTCTATCACCGATAACACTATAATATAATCCGGACGACGGTTTTCAATAAATATGCAAATTAGATTATGATCTTAGTAGCTTCAGCTTGTAAGGTTTAAATGCTTTGATTATCTTGGCCATCACGATATTTGTAATTGAGTTTCGAAGAACGAGATTAACACCTTTTTCTCGAACGTTTCTCGTCCAACAAGGTCTTTATCGTAGCGGATAAAAATTTTCGTGATGTTATTTGCTGGCATAGCGAAACTACGAGTATGTGTAAACTATGCCCTAGCGGCTTCATCTTTTCTCGGGACGTGTGTTTAACGAGGTTGTCTTCCGAATTTTGTAAACAAATATCTTTTAGACAAAAGTGTTTGCGTACGTTGTAGCTGAAAGTACTAGACTACAAATTATTTGACATTAATTCCGTCCCATTAGAGACTAACAAAGTTGTTTATACGTTCGAAAACTGTCTTCGCCGGAGTCGTACGTGCAGTCGTTTCCCAAGTTGGAGGAAACGACTAGTTCATATTAAAGGCGCGCGACGAAGTTCTGGATCGCAGCGGCGTGCCACTTTGTCATAGCATCTGCTGCATCAAAGGACGTAACCGCATTTTACTTCATAACAAAATTATATTAAGGACGAACGGTGCGATGCCTGCGTTCCGCGCTCGTATTATCATTCAAATCGTGAAATTTAATTAACCGACTTCTGAACGGATATCTGCGGTTTGATAATTTATAGTCGACTAAATATTGGTGATGTAGATGACGTTACCAATAAGCCGGTGGCGGCGTCGGCTGAGGAATGCTAATGGGCGAACATTAATTGTATGAGGGCCGCTTTGCGTCGGCGTACACTGCACGCACGTACCCGACACATTGCTCGCCACATGTACAGAGAACTGATTTTGTGACGCCATATTCCAACGTCAATATGTAAATTTTTAACTAAAATGTTTTAATAGATTCTTACTTCGTAATATACTTCACTCGGTACGTAAATTGTTTTGAGAGCGTCATTAATTTGAAGGATTTATTCAAAAGTAATTATTTATTTCTTCGCTGGTCCAATTATATTTACAATTCAACGACTACCCACAATTGTTTTTTTAACGATAAGATGGGACTGTCTTGCATGTCTTAAAATTACTGTATTTGTTGAAAATAATTATAGCAATTGTAAAATGTTTCCAAGATTTTGTTTAAAAAAATGTAAAGAAAAGCTTAACTAAATGATATTTCACTCACTAGCTATGGTTCAATTAGAATTTGGAATGGTGTTCGCTTTACTAGATTCTGTTTGCGTCCAACCGAAAAATTCTCGCGGCGTGCTCCCCAGCCGTCGGAAAAAGCGGAAAGCCAAAGCTTAGTGGTGTAATTATGGTGAAGCCGAGGCAGCTCAAACACGGAGTGTGGACAAATAACGAGAAGAGTATTTGTGCAGCTGTGTTCCGTGGCTCACCTAGGGCAGCCCACTTCCGCGCCCGCGCCCCATCGCTCGGCCTACTATCGTATCGTCTAGCGTTATTTATCCCTTGAGTACAAGACGAACTAATCCTCAAAGAACAATAAGAACCGCATAAAAATTAACATTCTGTTCTCATTCGACGGGATCGACTGGAAGCCGGTGGACTACTTTTAATTAGTGGGAATTCTTTTTCGTCCGCCCCGAGATTTACATAGAAGTCACCACAAAAAGGACGTCACTTTTTCAGTACTTTTGTTTGAATCTGTTTAAATCTCTTTTAAAAGCTTTCGCTGTTAATGAGGAGCGGGCGATGGTGCGATACTAGTAGCGGGGCGCGGGGACGGGAGGGCGCGACCTCCCTCTCCCAGTGCCGGCTGGAGCGAACGCGAACGTGGTATTTGCGCTAGAGTTTGTTTGCCCGACGCGTAGCATTTGAGAATCGTTAGGGCGAATCGTCTGTAAACATGGAGCGAGGCGCTCGCAATTGGCCGGATTGTCTCGACAAAATTCTGAAGATAAACAATAAATAGCAATTCTCAAAACATGGACGTTTTGTAATTGACGGCGTGGTAGATTTATCTAGATGGTTCAGTCATTGTTAGGGTGTTAACTTGTTAGTAAAGTTGTTAGTGAGAGTTCACACGAACTTTTGCCTCGGCGAGTTAGTTGAAATAGGAAGTTAGGACATAGTCACCACAGCAGATTACGAAAATTAGCGTATGCGCAGTTTAGTTTGTAAATGAGCAGCATGTCAGTAGTAAGCGGATCGGTGCCGACTGCGAGAGAGACGGTAGCGGTTAGTGGAATGCATTGTCGGGGCGCGAGTTCACAGATGCATGGCGTGTACATTGTAAACCCCGCTGAGCTCTAGCGGGTGGTATGGCAGCAGTGTCGCCAGGTGGTGGTAGTGATTGCCGGACAGTTGGTGGTGCAAGCTCGCCAGGGGATTACCTGCTGGGTATGGCAGCCCGAAGCTAGGATAGCCCGAATAGCTACGTCCTGCCGCGTAGGCGGCGTACGCTGCGGGGAACCCTGCACAACAAACAATCACACGTTATTATTACATCGCCACTGTGACCAGTGGCATGACAAAGTCAGGTTAATCGCCGAATCGCATGCTTCCATTCGGCGTAATGTCGATTCAAACGCTGCTTTTTAAATACAGCGTCTCTGATAGTGATTCATGGGCTGATATAAGTATTCGGTATGTAACACGTGTCCCGGTGGCCCAATTCTAAAATAGAGCCGTCACATAAAAGGTAGGCAAGTATATCGTACTCGCTCGGTACGACATTGCTTTGGACAATGTCCAGCGGATGATATTTTGTAAACATCGTTTAATGTAGCACAGTATAAGTGGACTAACTACGGCTTCATACCGCCGTAACAGATACCTAGTGTGTTTCATTTACAAACTTACTGAATTATATCAACAAACAAAACTCTACTCTATATCAAAACATGTCATTAATAATACTAATATGAAACACATAGCACAGCGGACGCTTCGACGCGTGTGATGTACTATATGTTTTGTTAACAAAATGAAGTCCGTTAAATGTAAAGTGAATGATGGCCGGAGCGTCCACGTCGGCTGATATGATTACTATATCGGATCGTTTATCATATTATTGCCAATCAAAATAGTGTATCTGTCAGGCGACGCGATCCATCACTCGGCAGATGGAGGGACCGGAGAGCGTGGCGCGACCCATTGATTCAATCTACACCGCCAACCAACACTTTAAGTGAATTAGTGAGTTAATTAATTATTGCCATGATCCGTTTTGGCATGTACCCCCGATTAGCACTTCAATAGTCCGAGTACGATCGTTGTTAAATCTATATACAGAGAGGTAATACGCTTCAGTGGAGAAATGGTCTGACAGATGCAGGGAATAGCAGATATGAAGTGACTTTTGAAAATAAAATGTGAATTAACTTACCGTCAGGAAGCGCCCCCAATGACCACATGAAATCTAGAAATGTAAAAACATTTACATAAATCGATCGATCCTTACACCTTACATTTATATATGTGTGTGTATTTGTTATATTATTAATTATAAAGATTGATAGAATTGTGATTATTGTGCCTTGAGACACTATTTTGCTTGGCGAAGAATTTTTGAGCTTACAAAGTATTGAATATATGATGATATATATCTATATCTAATTTATGTTTATATAAATAGCATTCAACATTTCTAAATGGCTGTCTACTTTCAAACATTTTCTAAAGTGGCTCCAAATAATGGGGTATGTTAGTATTCTTGATCATCATAGACGATGATTATTTCCATTGTCAATGTTAATCTATTCTACACATTGTTAGTCTAAAACTAAACATGTTAAACAAACAGACATTTTTAAATATTTTAGAAATGATATTTATTAATCTAAATTCTACCAAAATTACCTACTTAATAAGTTAATAAGTACAATTAATACTATTAGTTTACGAGAGCTAATTTCCACAATACAAATATTGGGTGAATCAAGATAGTCCTTACTGTTAAACCAACTTAACAGTTAACCATGAAGAATTGGAAGATACAACTAAAATATAAACTAAAAGGTAAACATAATGTATGTTTAGACGTATTTGGCATTGCACAATAATATAAATAAATATGTAAAGAGTAAGGATTCAAATTAAACAGATACCTAAGTTTATCATAATAACTATAGACACACAATAATGTACTGGAAATTTGAACGTACCTAGTTTAAATTTGTTTACAACACAATCATAAAAAAAACAACAGAAATAAATAAAACGGCTAATAATCTCCATAAAACTGAATAATAAACATCCACAGACAATAGGTACCTCTTTTCTTCCACTGACAACATTTTTGAAAAGCCGACATCAAGCTGTAAAGCTATTCATGGTAAAGAGCTAAATAATTTAATATATCACTTATGAAAATATCTCAAACAGTATCATCAATCGTCCGCAATTCATGACATAACTATGTTCTGGTGCTAAGGTTAGTTACTTCATGGATGGATGTGTAGCAAAACTGGCAAGAATCAACGGACCTCGTGGTCCATAATAATAAATATCTCATAGTAAAAAGCTACTCAGAAATCAGGAAAATACCAGGCTCAATACTATATTATCTAACTATAAATAGTATTGAATATCAAATTGAATTAAGCGCCTACTACCTGGTAGAAAAATATTGCTCACTATCAACCCTACTTAAAATTGATCCAGTTTCTTTTTCTACTATTCTTCAAAATGTATGAATATTTATATAAATTATTGTATAAGAACTGATTCTATAGATCCACTAATTTATTTTGGTACACATTTCGAAAATCTGCTATCTAACTGATTGTCTAATGGCAATTACTAAAAATAAGACACTTCGGATATTATCAGTTTCCTTAAAGTACATTAAAATTGTCACTTCGGCTTCATAGGAAAAAAGAGAACAGGAATGTAAGAAAGAGCTAGGTATGGGCGGGAAAGCCGACACAGCGTAGAAAGGAATGCAATGAAGAATAATTGAAAGGTTTAATCAAATGAAAAGTCCCGGCGGGGTTAGAAAGGGTGATGCGGATGTTGCTGAAAGAGGATTGCGGATCAGAGGGGCAAAGGAGTCGGTAGTGTCGTGTGAGTCAGGGGGGAGTACAGGGTCTGGATGTCCAGCGCGTGGGCGCCGAGGAGTTCAGAGACAGAATACGTGAGAGGAGGAATAGCAAGGGGCGCGAGCGCAGGGCGCGGGGGGCGCGGGGTGGGTCGGAGCGCGGCCAGAGCGCGGCGGTAGGCAGCCGCGTGCGCAGCGGGGCTGGCGCCCGCGCCCGCGCTCGCGCCCACCAGCAGCTGCGCCGGCGCGTGGACGGGATAGGGCGCGTACCGTACGCCGGTACCGGTGGCCACCCCGCTACCTAGCAACTCACCGTACGCGCCGCGTCCGGCGGCTCTCGTCTTCGCCAGGTTAGCTGGGAGCATGACTTCTTTCGGTTGTGCTTTTTTGCATTCCACCTGTAACCAAAATAAAATATTAGGTATACTTATCAAAACAAAAAGGCCTTTCTTTACAAAGTTCAATAAATATCAATACCACTTAATGAGATACAACTATTGTACGGTATTCAAGTTTGAGAGAAAATCTATTTAGAATCAACACAGTAGTGTATTATTATTGAACGTTAAAATAATGTCTCCTATTTTAATTTTAAGCATAACGAGAAAACATTAAAGTAGCCAAATAATATAGACTTAATTTCCTAAATTATGATTAATGATTGCCTTTCGGGTGATGATAATAGAGTAGCCGTGAGTTTGTTGTCTGCTAATATAATTAAAGATGATGTTATTGTTTCCAAAGAATTTGCTTAGTAGATATAAATGTAATTGGTAGCAATTAAAAAATAGGTGTAACTCTTAAAATGACATTTAAAATACTATACCAATATTTTAGTCAAATTTATTATTAATATTTCAAGCAGTGAGCACTTAAAAATAAAAGTATATTTTTAAGTTCCTTTGATTTCATTATACCTATTCTATTTTATTCATTGTTTTGTAATCTTAGGTATAACTGGAGTCAGCAGAGCAAATATCTTCAAGATCGGGTGACTCGCAAAATTATGGAAGAAAGGGGGCGACGAAATCGGTCGACAATCCGTTATGCTTCACGGTTCGAGTAACAAATTGAATTTTAATTTGCTTTACCAAGTCAAGGAGCTTATCATTGAATACTTATTATACAGCACGACAAATTTTACGAGCTCCGATGTAATTATTCGCTATCATTATGTCGCATCTTACAACTTGTTTGGTTACGAAACCTGAGAAGAAACCTGTTGATGTCGAAATTTTAAAAACAAATATTTTTTTCGATAACAGGATTAAGCGATGAAAAATAATGGCGAGTATTAAGGGTAGCAATGAATAAATAAAGCATCAGCGCAATTCCGAAGCTCTGCCAGGGACTACGGAAACCAAAGTAAATTAATGAACCTCATAATTAAACCCTACGTTTAATCGATCCATTAAGTAATTTTAACGAACAGTATGGCTCTCTTCAGTGCTTGTATCTTGCTCCCCGCCTCTGATGGGAGGGTTGGAGGCAAGTATAAATTACCCAATCTACGCTAACCTAAACCTCTAGCAATAGAATTTTCGCTACAGAGCGCCAACATTACAGTAAAGTATATAGGCTTAAATTAAAGTCGACTGAATGAATGGCTTTAGCGTTGTTCATTTTTCAGAGACAATTTAAAAAATGATGAGGTAAGAACAGATCGGAACATTTAAAGTGTCTCGCCAGAGTTTCCAGTTACATTTTTCATAGTGGTGTATAATCGCGACGTGGCCCCGTTTGGAGTGCGGGTGGGGTACATAAACTCGCGTCCACATTTGTCACGCGGCCGTCACAAGCCGACAAATGAAGGCTTTGCCACGGCGTTCGCGCACTTTGTGCACTTTGCACAACTTTCTGCGTCGACATGGAACTACGTGCCTTTGCATTAACGTGGGAAGTGAGTGAGCGAGGCTTTACAGCGTTGAGTGTCTTTCCACCAAGTTTTATGCCTAGATAAGACTGAATAATCAACACGTAGTATTAAAGTTGGGGACTGAGATTATGACGGCATGTAATAAAGCACGTTCTTAGTCTCACAAGGTAAGTAAAAAAGTTGGTATGTTTTTAAAACGCATAGAGAGAAAATATTTCCAAAGGAAGTTTATGCTGTTATAATAAACCTAGTACTATTTTTACTGTCAAAATCGTAGTAAAAAGCTGTGTGCGAGCTATCGGTACTAAATCGTTGTGTAACGTGAACAGTATTCTTCGATCGTCCGCGACATAAAAATAGAGAGTGTCGCCATTTGTCAGGAGCGATAAAGCTTTACAAATGAACAGGCGCCTACGCCAGCAGCGGCCGCCAGCGCCGTGGCCACCCCCCATTTGTTCGGCAACACGCAACCAAGGGGACATGCCAGATAAATGCCAGCCTAACTTAAAACTGAGATAGGAAACATCGTTTGTTATACTGTCACATGCACCACGGTGTAACACGGTCTATCTAATTGAATCGAGAAGCCGAGACGAAACACGAAAACACAATCTGTTCTGTGTAATCAGCAGCGGAAAATGATTCCGTTTTAAATCTACCTACAATAATACGAATAGCCATGAAGAAAATTCAGCGAGGGGATACGACGTTAATTGATGTCGCGTCGCTGGCGAGCGGAGTGGGAAACAAAGCTCACAAACAATTCGCATCGGAGTTCGCAATCCCGATCAAGCGTTCGAGATCGCGACGCAGTTTAATGACACGAAAAATAACAAAGGTAAATTGTATTTAGCCCCCGCTAGGTAGGCACACCCACCCCGCCGATATATCGATCCGGCACGGATCGAGTAGTATTCGACAGCGACGTGAAGATCTCGGTTTAACCGAGCGGACTTAAGATCTGCTCCAGTGGGCGCTGGTTTAATGCCGCCCAACGCGAGGTACCTTGCGGAAACCTGCTCCTAATCCTATCGATGTATGAGGAATTTAATTGTTTCGCGAGAAAACACAGAGTTTTATGCTCCGTCACTTCAGCTGAACATTCGCACGTAAATGTGAATTAATACGAATCTGAAAGCAGTCATTAAATTTTCGCTCGATTGATTTTGAGTGAAAACCTTTTAAGGTAAAACAGTAATGTCAATAAATTTGACGGAGAAGAATCATGCCTACCTTTCAAGAACATTGATTTAGTATTTAATCAAAAGTTACGGAGTGTTTGTACATTAATAAATTATAAAATTTACAACAATCGGCCTTTTTATTTCTTGTTTTTGATATGAAAATAATGGCTAGTCTATAAATGTTTTTGATTCAATTCAACTTTAATCGATCATAAAAGTGTTAAATTTAATTTTAGAATTCCGCAAGTAAAGCGACGCAATATTTTAAAAGATAAAACCCAAAATTAACATTTTATTCATTTGTATAGGTATTGTTGCGTGTAATATTGCGGGTGCCGATGAGTTATTACCGACCCAGACCTACGGGGGACCCTTGGACAAAGACGGTTAGATTAAGCGATGGCGATGTAAAACGATACAGCGATATCTACACAATAAAGGATGTTGTTGGATTGTTGGAAGTTGCGGCGAGCTCGGCATGTTGCATACGGTACTAGCAGCTGTAGCTTTGCACCGGACTTCAACTTGGACATTATTCCACATTCCAACCGCACTTGTCGACTCCGACCTAAGAAACTACCAGATGAAGAGCGGTCTTTCAACTACCCGCTTTTCAGACTCACTTGCTTGTGTTGACGTTAAATACCACTTATACTCGTTTGTTTTCTTCAATTTTATATCTTTTAACTTTGAAATATTTGTAGACGACTGTGGGCAGTCGGCCAAATAGACAACTTTATAAGAAATAAAATGTCTTAGTTCTTCCTAAAATAATGTTGATGGTAAGAAATGATGGCGTATTTATTTAAATTTAAAAAAGTTTCATATAGTTCAAATCTTTAAAAATATAAGGCGATTTTGATATTAGCAGCCTAACGCAGTAGATATAAAAAGTCAAGAAAGTATTAAGCAAGCAACTTTGCTGGAGAGTAATGCGGTGCGGGCGTAGCGTACGAACATACGTGAGAGATAAACGGAGTCGACAGGGGGAAGGGTTAAGGTGGCGGGGGCGGTGCTCGCTAGATAAGTTTATCAGGGAAACCTCTCGCCTTCGTATTGACAGAGCGTCGCAAGCTTGGCCCTGATTGCCGCTAAGCGGAAGCCGGAGCGTGGGAACCGGAGGCTAGGTAAGAGCTTCAGAATTACATATTTACCGAGATAAAATTCTAAGAGTACGTTTTCGTGTACCTAACTCAATAAAATCTAGATTTTACTCCTGAATAAAACTGCGTTGAGGGAAAATTTGAAATTTTCATATCCACAATTGGCATCACCCTTTAAAAAATCACTCAAAGGATACTTGTATGAATGGATGGAAGAAAACTAGATAGTTCTAAAGAAAAATCCTAGAGCGAACGTACGACGTTACGTAAAGGAGATGAGTCACAAATCTTGCGCTCAACAGGTCACGGATAATGAAATACTCTGCCGCACCCCGGGAGCTCTTTCCATATTTACGTAACTGTTGTTCGAAGAAATAAGATAAGCGCGAGTCGACGTTTTCTGTTGAATTTCGGCACGGTTACTTAAAGTGTTGGAGTGTTTACTGAAAGGGTGAAGAGGCGGAGAGGGCCGCGTCTTGATGGGCTGTAATGCGCGAAATTCAAATAAGATATAAGCGATCGAGTCGTCGCGTCGCCGTCGATAAGTGGTAACGTTACCTGCACCGTTACCTCGCCCCGAACGCCCCGGCGGCGGCGGCGGCGCGGCGTTTCAAACGTCACTGTATTGCACACGTTTATAACCAAACCGATGGAAATGTGTTCAAATACTGTAACCTCTAAAATATTTTATAAAACGTGGCAAGCATATTGAAAATATGAAACAGATTTTTATACATTTTTAGTTAATAGAAAATAGTAATAAACTCTATCTGCCGGTATTTTGCTTCTAAGCAGCCACTCTTACTTTTTTTCAAACCAACCAAAAAAATAATACAATATGACCGGAGTGAACGCTTTTAAAGTGGACTGAAGCGAATGACATTTCGTTATACAAATATTGAATGCATTTAACAAACCAGACGAACGCCAACCAAAGAGGAAATAGTATTCCTTGACATATTCCCGTTAAATTTGAGTCGCATATTCACCGTTATAGAAATGTTAGTTAGACATTAAATATTAAGGGGTGGCATACACGGGCGGCGCGCGGCGTGCAACATTCATAGCGCCACGGAAGCCTGTCAAACGCCCACAGCTATTTCTGGGAAATCGATTGCAGTCGATGGCAACGGCTAGTGTGTTACGCGAAACCACCAAGACGTTTTACATATTACGTTTAATTGTAGCAATATCAATATTGTCTTACTTGCATTTGATTTTAATGCATTTCCACAACGTTTATTCCGAGAGCCACGATTTTAAAAGCTAAACACCGTAAATTAAAAAGTAAAACTATGTAAAGTTTTAAATAGTTTCGCTTCTCGTTGCAGTAGAGCGACAAACAACTGGGATAACTTCTAACATAATCCAATTTAATAGTTGAACAAACAAAATACCAATTAAATTGAAAGCAAAACGAGCAAACTGTATATTGGCAGATACTCAGCGGTATTAGCGGCGTTTGCAATTGTAAGTAAATACAGAATTACCGACTACTCGCTGCTTAACTAATTCGTATCATGGCTAAGAGCCTGTTTAAACATGAAAGGAAAAGAATATAGCGATAGTCAATGTCCTTCCGACCGTGCAGTTTGCCCAATTGAAACGAATAATGAAATTTGTATATTAGCCAAAAACGGCCAATCGAAAACCTTGTAAAAGTGTTTCCATGTACGAATTGAAACGCTCCGGCAAATTCCTCGACGAAATTCAAATAAAATTGCAAACGATGTATTGGCCCAGAGAGCGACGTTAGAGGCGTATGAGTGCAGTTTGCATTAAAGTAATTGTTGAATGTCGGCCGTTTGCGGTCGTGCTGTGTTCACGCAGCTTCAATTTGCGAAATTAGACGATGTTATACACGGTGAAGTGGCTATTTTTATTCATTAAACAACATTGCTTTCTTAATTAAAAATGTACATGGCTTTTATATGGATAGATACTGAAAATTCGCTTTTGATTTTTTCAATTCAACCGTCAGTCTTGTTACAGCGTACGATTTTACTTTGTGACGAGATATTTGAAATTAAAAATGAAAATATTCCTGCAATAATCAGTAACAAATACAAACTAGCAACTTGTTCATCATTTAGTCGGGAAGATAAACTAAAACGTACAAGACAAATTCAGGTGTTATTCAGAATTAATAACAGCCCGTGAGAAAGTTTATGACGCACGTAGGTACATGTATAAGCTGTAGCAATTAGTTGTAATTAAGTAGGTTGGAGCTCGAGGCGCCTTGTCACACCACTACCGACTAGATTAAGGTCTGTGGCACGCGGTCCCGCCGCTCGTAACTTGTTTTGCATGAATCTGTACGCGACTTTCATATGACTCTCAGGAGGAGACTTAGTTCAGCACCTCTAATGTAAATGAAATTGTGTGCAAGAAATAAAGCAGGGCTTCTCGGCCGCTATTTATCGCCGCTCGCGTCTCCTAACTCCCCCGTAATGGGAATGTGGAGACGACGCGCAGAGCGCCGTAATGAACCGGCCTGCCCTAACGTATGGCCTTTATTGATGACACCCGCGCCCTCAACACAGTTACTACTTTATTGTCTCCCTACGCAACGGCATAGTTTCTATTACGCGACGCTTCTTACGATACTTTATGGCGGTTGGATCGTTCGTCGAGAACACATGCTCCGATGAAAATCCTATACTCTCTTTGCTACGTTTAATTACGTCTAGCGGGATATAGCGAACGGGTAATTAATCACCCAGCTAGTTAGATTAGAAACTGTTTCATCTTGATTATGACTGATTAATAGATTTGTCACTTCACCTTTATGGTATCAAGAGTATGCGCATAATTAATATCTGGTTTTATTTTATTACATTGTTTTTTTTAAATTAATACTAAATATGTCTATGGCAAGCATTTTCTAGGCTCTTAAACTATTCCCTATGCTTAATTTAGATGAAGCATGCAATAAAATATACTTTAATAGAAGTGACTTGTGAACTTGATTTGATTAAAATACAGTTTCGATATTACGATCGAAGCACGTTGTGCTATGGATATGACCGTGGGTACGGTTCAAGCACGATTCTGTCGATCGTTCTCGACGCCCACCGGTACCACGTGTGATTAATTAATTTTCTTTCACGCTTCGAATTTAAGTTCGAGTAGAAATCGTTAACGGCCGGAAAGGCCTGTTGAGCCGTAATTTACGTCTTTTCGTTCGACTTCAGTTAGTTGCGTCATTTGAGAATTGCGTGCTGTGCGCCTTATAACCATTAAATTTATATACGTACATAGGAAATTAGGTAGTTGTTCAAATAGTGATTGCCGTCAGATTACGATCGTAACTTGTAATTTTTTTCCTTAGAAAATATTTAACTTTATTATTTTTTATTTTACTCGTGTTATTAATGTAAAATTAATCTGTTATCCGTGTAGGATCGACGCTCAAATACGTTAATTTTTTTCCTACATTAATGCTGGTCAACGTTAAATGTGAAAATGATCAAAATATGGATATTAACATGCATATATCAGTCATGTTTGGTGTATAAGGTTCGTGTATTGACCGTGTAATGGTATACAATTCACATTTTCTAAAATACCTTAGTAGAACAAGTAAGTTTAATTAATTCAGCGGTACAAAATGCCGGGTACAAAATCTCGCTAACAAGTAGTGCATCTAGTGTAGTACATGGAGGTATCGTCTCTATTATTAATGACAGGAGGATGCATATGTGCTGGATACATTACCTCTCCGTGTATTCGGGCATTGAGCATTAAGTTTATTATATTATGAATTCTTCTTCATTAAATAACGAATCTATGATATTACTGATTCAATTAAACATGAAATACTTACATATTTATAACACACGCAGTTATTTAACATAGGTCTAAACTTGTTTAAGTTAAGAGAAAGAAAAAAAAATTTCAAATACTACTGGAAAACAAATCAATTGGCTTACTATCTCTCGTATTAGAATTAAAAAGAAATATTGAAAATATTCATTTTGAAATAAAAATTCGATATCTTTCAAGTTTCGACATTCAAACGAAGTCCCTTTATACTTCAATCATTACATTCTCTCTGAATAAAAAAGTTAGAGAGGACTAGAGAAAATCCATCCAAATCTTGGGCCCACAACTTGCCAATTGCAAGTTTCAATGAAAAAGGACGGTCGCACCGAACGACTGATATATAGAAGGCGCAAAAATGGGCGCGGACAAATCGATAAAGCTTAGAAGAAGCGCGCTGGGTCCTGCTAAAACGGGAAGTTTATGGTAATCACGGTTGCGGAGGAACGCGTGATTGATTGTTCGACGAGACCTACTGCGGACCGGGGACCACCGCCCACCGCTAGCCCGCCACTACGTACTGAGACGTGTTTTCCGTTTTGTTGTACAAGTATAATATTGGTTAGAGAACCTTTTTGCGAACGTGCTTGCCGAAAGTATTTATTAATGGCGCCCGTGACTATGTGCAATAGAATACCCTCCTCTTATCTGTCTATCTATCGGCGGCGTCCGTTACGCATGGGTGTATAGCCATTCTTTAATACGGCAGTAACGACAAGGGTGTGTCTACCAGCCCTACGGCCTGTTAAGACGCTAAGAGAAATGGCGATTGAGGATCCCAAGATTTAAGTGGCAGTTTCAAATGTGCCTACTTTTAGTGTTATTTCCTAAACGGAAACCATTTGTTTGTCATGCACGATCAAGAAGAAAAATTTACGCAATACTCGAGTATTTCTCCGAAGTGTTTATGCAAGAAGATTGCTCCAGGGAAGTGCATTTGTGCTATTATATTCAACTGTATCGTTTGGCGAGCTGCAACCGAAAATATACTTCGAAAATATTAAAAGCTGTATTGTTGCGAGTGCGTACAAATAAAAAAGAACTGGGATATGAATCATCGGAGTCCATGCTGTCACGTTGTTTTGGGGAACCATTAGTTAAACGTTCAATAAAAAGTAATGTATAGTCCGCAAAACTAAAACTGAGCCGTGTGTTCGTTCTTGTGAATCACGTTATAAAAGTTGCTGTATGTGGAACTTGGACAATCTACACAAACTTGTAACTCGGCCGTGATAGATACTGATGTTTCCTTGGGCAACTTAAAAATAAATTCTATGCCAAATATAACGGGAATATATATTTCATAAATAAGCTGTCTTAACTTTCAGTAACATATCTCATTTGAACGTATAGTTTTAGTATTTCACCCGTTTGATGATAGGCGAAATTTATATGAAAGTTTAAGTCTTATGGAACTAAATATTTCACGGAATTTCGTGACAGAAGGCAGTGTTATGATGAAACTTGTTATATCGGAACATTTAGTACGAAATGTCTCCTGCCCAAACTTGATGCGTACACCCTCATATATCGTGTAGCAATATGACTTTAACAGGTGTGACCTCGTAAAGAAACACAGGTGTACGCGTCCCAGGGACGGTTAAATCCGGCAAATAGAAATTGATGTTAGTAGGTGAAATCTAAACTACACTATATTTTAGCCATTTGGAGGCGCGTCGGTGCTTTGTTGTTAAAATTCATGGTAAGCGGAAGCAATTAAGGGAGTAATGTGTAAGGACGTAATGGAGTGACGGGAATTTGTTGCGAGCGTTTTAATGGACGTCCGTATTTATGTTTCAAAATGCAGCACCGCCAGCCTTCCTGTCTCTTCGCATATATAATTATCACAATCATTTATAACGCAATTATTTCAGACTACATTGTCTTATTAAGGCCGTCACTATAGTATTTGTTTAGAGTAGTCTACATTTACAAAGTATGTGGAACAAATAGCGCGCAAAAGAAATGATCTGTACATAACAGCAGGGTAGATAAGGGTTGATTATGATGATCATGATATTGTAGCCTATATATGTAGGTATATTATATCTATTTTTTGATTACTTGGGTGGCAAATAAGTATACAGCCCGCCTGATGTGAAGCAGTTACCGTAGCCTATCCACGCTTGCAATAACAGAGGTATCAAGGTATATAATTAAATTATTGGTTTTTAGCATCAATTCGTTCTATCTTTGTAAATGTAAGTATGTCTACGTCTCAGCCAATTAAAATTTCGTTCATGTATGTAAAGGTAGTCTATAATCATCATTCAACACCGTTACATAATTGTAGCAACAATGTTCGTTGATTTCTTATGTTAAAATGTAGACAGCTCTGAGTGAAAATTATAAATCTGCAGCATCATTTAAATCTGTGTCATTTACTCCTCGGTCATTAAACACAAAAATCGTCAAAGAAATAAAGATATTTTTTATTATTCAAAGTGAGCCGAGGCATCACCCTATCACTTCGTGCGGGAAGGCGGAGCAGCTATTAGCTTAACGACCATTTTAATATAAGAGATGACATATTAAATTTACGAGGGCGAGCTACCCGTAGCGTAAACGTCGACGCTGACGTGACGCCTCTGTCTTCTTTATTGCGTACGTAAATATAACTATTAGATGTGTTTATGATATGCTAAGGCGAATTTTTAATGGGCCGAATCGTTTACGAGTCACGTACACACTGTATAACCGATGATCGTAACTTTAACACCCTGTACACTGTCAGAGAGTACGCGGTAAGTAAACACTGTTTCTGTTTTACTTTGTAACTTTAATGCCGTACGTTGTTTACGAAAACTGTGTAAAAACTGAGTTCGAGAACATTGATCATTTCCCCCGACACGCAACAAAAAAGGTACGAAATAATAAGCGATTAGTTTCCCGCTCCGTCGTATATACATTACGCTGCTCGCAGGAGAAAAGCTTGCTTCATGCACACCTCTCGTTTCGCACGAAAGCGAACCGTAATTACTCTAAAACACTACCCATTTGTTTGATGTCTTTGTTCGTTGTTTGCTCCACTTAGGGCGAGCATCACCCTTGCGATTCCGCCCGACACATGCCGTGAGTTTCGTACAGCCATTAGGTGCGAGACAATGGGGCAAGACACAAAAAACAAGCATTAATAATCAGGAATATGCATCGACAACGGGAAGGGTGGTATCTGCTCCCCAGCCCTTTCAGCGGGGACGACAGATAATGGCGATGGAAACTTCAAGCGACAAAGACAATGGTAATGGCTCGAATAGGTATAGGCATCGTGGCGCCGATTTTTCGTACTCTTTCTGCGTACTACGTTGAGTTGAGTGGTATATACCGTGCTATTGTATTCACAAAACAAGAGTGATTGAATATTTTAATACCAGCTCGTACTTGCAGACAAAGGAATCGTTAACGTGACAACGTCTCATTATAACAATTAATAGGCGTTAAATTTATTATCAACATTTGTATCAACACTTCAAAGTTAAGAAACGAGCTCACTTTTCATGTTAAGTCAAAATATTTCTTGATATTAAAACAGTTGATATTGAGCGTTGACTAGCTTTTATTTAACTTAATTGCTCCTTTTAGTGCTATCAAACGTTGCGTGGATGACCACAGTAATTTGATTATGTCCCGAAATTTACATTCAAATAATAAAGTGGCGTTAGAGCAAGACAATGGCTATGTTGTGTGCGTGTTGTAGCCGGCTACAAGTTAATCGGGGGCAAGCTTTATGGTCGCACATGATTGTAATAGTCTTGTAAAGGGTGACTGGTAATGTATTACGACAAATGGACGACGCTAAACGGTATAGCGCAAGCAAAATAAAACAACCTATTTTTGTATGAAACTTTTCTTTCTTTTGCGCCTTTCATTATTTAACTTCTCTGCTAAACGACGCCGTGCTAATAGATTTAATTATGTTAAAAATCGAACAAAGAGAATTCATTGTTAAAAGTTTAAACTCGAGTGAGGTAGGTAATTTTGGAGCGAATAGATGGACAAACCAGAGGGAGTAAGCGCTAACTAGTGCAATTAAGCCGTTAATCTACCCAGCGTTAGTAAAGTTCATGGCTACATCTGGAATACACATGTCACTGTGTCGCCCCCTTCCGCTTGGTGGGGAAAAATCTAAACACAGTAAAAGCCGGCTTTAGTGGCGTTTTATTGGCTCCATTTGGAGTCCCGCCAGCTCTACTCCTTCGCCTTTAATTGATATCTGACCGAAAACGTTCACTTTACGTTGATTTCTTGTAGACAAGTGTTTTGTGTATAGTTTGATCAACAAAGATTTTTAGGTAATGGTATTGTTTGTGTTTCGACAAGAGATCGAGAGAGCGGGTATCAGCTAAAAGTATATAAACAGCCTAGATAGCATATCTTAAATTTGGAAATAAGATTTGTTCCCAACAATCGAACAGTAATGAGATGATAAACAAAAAGGGTTAGGACAGAAATGATCGATTGATATGAACCCTTTGCTTGTGTCCAGATTTTGATAGGCTATAAACATTTTATGTAGGCATAGTTGCACAGTTTCTAGTTTAATAGAATTACGTTTTATCGTCAATCACTAAATTTGATGGCAGGTTCAAAACCCTTACATTTACAACTGAATATTATTTCCTGTGAAATAGTTACAGTTTCCTTGAACAATTACTTAAATTAAATACAGTATTTTATGATCGGTTTCTAACGTTCTCTAATTGACGTTTGATGCTTTTATTAGAAGATATTGAGATACGCGTTATGATAATGAGATAATTAGAGAAAAATTGAACTCACCATTTTGTTGTTGATTTCGTGAAAATGTATTTCACACACTTTATCTACTATATCTTCACTTTGAAACGTGACAAAACCGAATCCTGAAACAAAAGAAATACAAACGTTAGTTATTGAAACAAATAATATTATTAATATGTGTTTTTGTAGTGTAAATTTTATTCGTGGTAAGATAATTCTGTAATAAAACTATTCTTAGTTTACATAATAATTTTCACTTGATTACAATCAAGTTGTGTTAGAATATATCTTTAAAACCTTAGAATATTCAGTCTGAAAAGTTTTCAAATTTACCCCATTTCAAGTTATCAAAACCTTAAAAGTCTCATCTTTGATATCGTTTTAATTAAAGGCAATTCGCGTCAAGTTAATTTCAAAAGGAGCGTCAATCAGTTTTCGACAACACCTATCAGGGTATTGTGCGCTGTAGGCCGGCGCGGGCAGGCACCGCGCGCCCGCCGCCTTTGTACTCGCCAATTTAATAAAACTTGCGCCCTCGCCGCCGTACCGGCGACAAACCAAACAATACCTACCCTCCTTTAAATGCTCCTACACATTCACGTGGCCGCAGTGCCGACCAACTTCGTCGATATGTTCTCCGACCGACTCAAAAGATCGTTCAGGTTCGCCTCACACGATTCATGAATTACAAATTGCAATTTTGAGTTTCGCACTCGAATCGCTTTCCGATATTTACACGATTCTATGCGACAACTTACGTCCTAGCTTACAATCTGTCGCACAAATAAATCTATCGAATTCGAAACACGCCGCTGGGAGCGCCGCTCCGTGCGCCTTTCCCGATTCGTAATCACCTGACGTAGACCAAGTTTCCGCTTAAAGTGGCAAACAAAACAAGGCGATGAGCGGGCGTGTTTCTGTCTACTAACGATTAAGACACACACATGTGACGTGACGTATCCACCCAGGACGACAAATAGCATTAGCGAGCCGCTCCACAAACAGTCGGTGGCGTCGCGATTATGCTGACACGTACGTGTACTTCGCCCGTATCGCACACAAACTTTTGACTCGTCCCGTGTCCACGTGTTGATATGGGCACGTGTGAGCGACATACATCTTCATGACACGGGATCAACGTCGTCAATCCCAAAAGTTATACAGAGCCGTTTCAAAACTCAACTTGTAGGACAATCGCCCTCAGCTACGTAACGCTAATCGATACCCTTGTAAATGTTACACCCGAGCCGATACTTATAATCTGACAGTGTAGCTCTTTTGTTCATATTTAGTTCATCACCTTTCACGGTTTCGGCTGGCCTAAACAAACAGCACGATCCGTCCGCCGAAACTAGGGCGCACTTGGTATTTCACGCGCGGCCGGGTGGCTTTGCGTAGGAATCGAGGCAAAGATAGTAACACCCCGAAAAGGCAAATAGGGGTTCAATCGAGTTCCGTTAGATGACCGTATTTTCTTTATGCATTATAAGGTCGGTGCGGTATATCAAGTGAATCGTTTCTGCGTTATTGCTTTCCCAATAAAAACGATTGGAAACAATCCCCACTTACATAAAACATGGTGTTGGGAAACTAGTAACAAAGTTGATAAAGCATTGTTTTGATGGTTAGATTACAAGCGCTCTGAGAGCCGGCTTGGCGCGTACCACAGATAATATGTAGTTGCGTGCAGAGTGGAGCTGATTCCCCCTTATTTATGCGGGTCTGCAAACGGAATAAAGTAGGAAGTAAGCAACATCGACGGCCACCGAGTAAAGTTATCTGCGGGCGAGATGGTTGAGCAAATATGAAATCGGACCGCACACGATCAAACTAAATGAACTTCTTCTAAATGGATTAGAGCGATGTTAAATTCGTCGATGTTTTGTTACCATACACATAAACTGTTCAAATAAATACAATACCCGTAAAAGTTGGAAATGAAATGTTAAGAGAAAAGAGAGAAATAGCATTGTCACTGACCACGTAAAAAGTTTTGGGTTTCGTGTTGCCTTTGTGTGCTCGCTCTAGATAAATGGGGTATTTTCGTGAAATTCGTCCGCGTCACTTCTCGTAACAATGGAGAAGATAAATAATCTCTGCGTAAGAAAAGGATTCCGTAAACATAATTATTTGAACTCGCAATTGTAGCTGTGAAACGCTAATGAAAGTTCTCCACGGTCGCTTCAGGAATTAACTTTATTTTTCTCCGACTTCAATTACACTGGGTACCTTTACTTTTTAAGCGGAATACTTTAATTAAATCTGGCAGCTTATAGGTGATCTGCGTCGAGTGAGCGCTGATTGGTCCTCTACTTTGATTGCTAAATTAAACTCACATTAATCACCGATAGGTATTATGTTCTACAATATTCGTCAAAACAGTCGCCTAATTCAACTAATATTCTTGTAAGTTATAAAGACCATGTTTGTAGAATTATTGATATTCCGTTCATTTGGTATCGTTTCTAATTATTTCTTATCGATTTTATAAATGAATACTCTTTAGAAGTCTTCCATTTCGATATGTCTTTGACATCAATAGGCTTATTTCTGTAACCCCAATCAGTGAGTCAAATACCTTGGGTCTTATTATTCTGCTGGTGTATAAACGCCGTCCAATTTTTATTAATTCGTATGGAGTTCGCACCTGCGATAGCGCCGCTCGTTATTTTAATATAAGAAGCGAGAGGTTGAGGCAAAGATTATGAATGTGTCTCCCGATATCGGATATCTCGACACATCTGTCGGGAGGCACGTGGAGCTGACAGTGGGCGGTGTTCCCCCGACCCTCCCTCCGCGCGCTTCTCCCCCGCCCACGAATCGGGGCCATAGGCAGTATAATCTGCCCCGGCACTGTATGAAACACCGGCCGGTGGCGTTTATGGCGCTATAATAACCGTATAAAACGCGACTTATTGTAGGCGTCGATAACGGACGTTATACAACCTAAGGCCTCCACTTTGTGCCACACCGACGCCCCGGGCTTTACCACATTTTTCTGTGTTACCTTTGCCCTCCAAATACTACAGCGGAATTTATTGCGATATTCTTTTGGTAATGTAATTCCACCGAAATTAATTTGTCTAATTGAATATTATATTAGTATGTAACTATATATCTAAGTTGACGCCAAATACAAACACGTAAGATCGTTTCTATTTGAATTTTATAGGTGGCACACTAATGCAGAATTTCCTCTTCGACATGCAGATTTTCTCAAGATGTTTTCCTTCACTGAAAATAAATATTTACCTGCGCTGCGAAAAATTCAATGGGGCAAAACGAAGATAGAACGTGGCTCACGTACAAGATTAATTCTCTATCGATCGTCTATCAATAGGTACTGGAAATTTAGCATGGATGACAGCACTAGCTACTCTTATTTTGAATTTGCTACTTCTAGCTTGGCGACAACATGAAAATAAAATTTATTAAAAACTTGTTATAAATAAAATAAGTGAACAGTACTAACCCTAGCGTCATTTTTTTTTGTAGAAAATGTATGTCAGTGATAACTAGCAAGTTTTTATTAGGAGCGCGCTCAACAAGCTCTCAAATGATCATCGGAGTTGGCCGGTGGCCGCGGCGCGCTCCGGCGTCCCAACTTTTGTTATTGTTTCGCTTCATTATTGTAATACGAAATACGCGGCACAATAATTAAGAGATACTCGTCTATCGCCCCTTCTGACGTAATAGTTGGCCCAAAGTTTTATCAACGAGCTCTCATCGTGACAGAATGTTTGCTACGTAAATAATTGCCAGATTGCTTCTGAGCTCAGCTAATAATAACAAGTTAATCGCAATAGTTATTATCGAGAAAAATGCTAGGTTATTAGAAAACGAGATTACTTGCGTCAACCGTGGTTATGCAATCGATGATATAAAGAACCTATTAACTGAACATTTGTTTACATGTGACAAGGCATACCTTTGAACCCCTTCTATTAAAAAAATCGCATTGCGACGTCTGAAAGTAGGTAAGATAGCGTGAAGGTGGCCTTATCTTAACTTATTGGATATTGAACCGTACCAATGTATTTTTTACGTTCAATTAATCACAGAAAAATATCATAAGTTACGCGCATGTGCGAGGTGAAAAAATAAATGACATAAAGATCTCAAGCACCTAATACAAATTTCATGTCCATAAATCACACTTAAGCTCAAACTGCACGCCGTTCGAAACGATTCTTTGTAAGTTATTTTCTTATCAACATTTCAGTACAGTATTACATTCTAGTTTGGACTAATGGATGATTGATCATACTTTCATAGGAGTTTCTTATTACATATTTATTTCTATTTCGAATTCAAGTCGGTATGTAGGTAAAAACAACAGCAATACATTACATTGCTATCGAAACGTAATCTATCGCGGATTCAAACATTTGTTCGTAATAGATGCATTAAAATAATACATGAAATTCGTGCCAATACAAATATGCGCTTATTCTAATGCATTTGCGGCAGTGTGCAAAGTCTAAATGTAAACTTTCGGCAAGCTAAGAAAATGGAAAATAAAAGCTGGAAAGAATTGGCTCATCCTCATTTTCTCTATTGTTAAGTTGAATGGGACACGAACTATCAAGTTGCTAGACGCCTGATTGTGTGGAGACACCTTTATTGTCTACGTTCAGGTAAGTAAAATAGAAACACTACTCTACGGTGCTTTTTCCGTCAAGATGTTCAACTTTTAAAATCCCAAAGTTTGTCCAAGTTGTTTTATTGCTTCAGAAACGTTTTAAAGCTTTTGACACAAAAAGAATTTTCGGACTCGTCTAGCGTGTTTGGCGAGGAATTCGCTACATGATTTCTTATAGATGTGAACACTTTTGTGATGTATTTATCGTATAGAACTTATTTAATCTTTCACAAAAGTGTTCCCTTAACGTATTTACTTGAGAAATTCTGTGGAAACTTATCAAAAGGCGTGAAAGGATATTATGTCATAAATCAAACACATCGAATTTTTTAGAGCGATCCGTAACAGGAGAAATATTTGGGCGAGTGGTCGGCAGGCCGCAACTGGCAGGACAATTTATCAAGGGCGACTGTACCCTCGTCCAATCGGTTGATAGCAATGCCATAAATATTTACTTTAATAAGATTCCGTCCTTTTTATTCGCGAGTGTGTTGTTTTACGACACTGTTTGGCCCTTGATGTCGACCTGGTCCCGAGCAGCGTAAGCGCATTGTTTTTTTTAGTGTCGGAATTTGTTGCCCAGTGAGTGAATATCCCTGACCCCGTCGTAATAGATTGTAAAACTGTGAAAAGCGGTAATCAACTGTATTAAGTCTCAAACGCCGTTAACAAATCAGCTCGCAGCTATTTAAGTCCGAATAGGATGTAATAGCTTTATTTTGTAAATATTTACTTTTTAAAGATCTGGCACGAGTGATTGATGTTAACAACGTTTATATTGAGTGGGCTTAAGGTTTGATGATCTTCTAATCGACAATCAAAGCGAATAGACATTGCTAACTAAATAGCAATGTTGTTTCTAAATAGAGTTATTAGCTACTATTTATAAATGTAGAACAACTATCAAGGTTTTGTATGTGTAATACAAAAAATATTCTAATAGTTGAGTCACAAAAATATTGTACGGAAAAATTGTTAGGGTGATCGTTTGTCGCATGAAATGAAGCAATAAGAATTTGATGAATTTATACTAACCATAACCCGAATTTGCAAGTTATAGCACATAATAATGTAAATGGAACATTGTTGAATAGAGACCAATTTTTCTATGAACCTCATAAACATTGGTTTACGATGGCTACGGAAGTCTAGGTAAAACATTTTACTCAGCAAGTTATTGCAACCTAAATAACAAGTTGAATTGCAGAGTAATTTTAATATATTAAATTTGTAAATTATGGTGTGCTATAACTATGCATACCTATGTTAAATAACTTTTAATTTTAATATTGCTTTTATGAAGTTTGGAAATTATGTACTGATACTTGATAACTGTTTTGGCTAAACTGTAGACGTTAGTTATATATTTAAACAATATGGAAAAAGACGAGCCCGGAGCAGGACTCGAACCTGCATCTCTCGGATTCCGGCTCAGCGCACTACCAACAACGCAGACGTTAGACTGTAACCTATCATAGAAATCTTCAGGTTACTTGTAATACTGTTACCCGGAATTAACTATGTAGGTAGTTAATCGGATCAATCAATCAAAACTTTAAAAATTGTACTAAAAGTTGTAATTTATATTCTTATTTAAAAACCTAATAGTATTGATGAATATGACCTACGACTGTCGATTATTTTAATTTGATCAGATAAGTTATACAATATCTAAGGTAGTCCGATATGATTGTTGCGGTCATTCGGCATCGCGACAAGATCGTCCCGTGAGCGCATAATCCCTCCGGGACGACGTGCCCCAGACGCGAAGGATGGGATTTGCGGGATCATTGGACACAAGACGGGAATACCCTTGTTGTGGTTACAATACTACTCGATGTTCTATACTATTGTTAACAAACTTCCCACTTTATTTACAGATAAATACTTACCGCTAGAATGTAAGTTGTGATAGTCATGATTTTAATAACAATATCAGAAAATGGTACAATAACAACGTGCCTTCTCCAGCAAAGTTATAATATTCTATATTGGATTGCACCGAGAAAAAGTCCAATGTAAAAGTTATGACGGGGGCGAGTGCATGACTCTGATAATATCGTTTTAATTGCGAATAGGAGTGAATCGAGCGCGGGTGGAGGGAGAGCAACATTGTGATGCGAACGGCGCGGCCGGGACTTGCGCAGATTGAGAATGAAGAGGCCGCACGTACGCCACGGTTCACTTGTTAAGAAGACCGCAGCGAGAAAACCAAATATTTACAATTGCATCCGAAATACAAAACTTTGCACTCGAAAAAGAGCCATCTTAAAGTTTGGCGAGTAAAGTTACGAGGGTAGTATTTTGAGCTGTCCCCGCTTGAGTCTCGAGTGACCAGTCTCGCACCGGCCGTGGTTATTGCGACCGACCTTGTTTGTTGAACACTACACAACTGTTTCGTACTGATTTTGGCAATATTCGTTGTTCCCCGTCACAAAACTACTGCAACATTGTTGCGCACTTTTTATTTTTATGAACTCTTGAAATAAATAGTTTTCGTTTATGTTTTAAAAAACAATATTGTTGTTGTTGTTGGGTCAGGTGATGTTTTGGGATTCTTTGTTAGTAAGCTCACCCCCTATCACATTGGTCCTAACATAAGTGGAACTAGCTTTACTGCTTAACACTTTTTTGGGGAAAATAAGTGTTGCTATCCTATGCTATAACTGTCCAGAACATGTTTTTTAATGTGTTGCATACAAGGAAATATTTTCTTTGAAAGAAAGAAATATAAAATAATAAAGCCAGAACACCGAATACGAATTCTGTTGTCGACAGAGTCAGTAAATCTAGTAATAAAAGCGTCCATTCAACGTCGCAATTCACGACATTTCTTCAAGTAGCGGCGGGCGAGGGTGGAGTTAGGAAAACTTAATTTCTCTCTTTCTAACAAGAAACAAAGTGTATATCTCTGTCTTGTCTATCGTGGGATCGCGCTCATCCATGTCATCATGGACTTAGTCTAAACGATGCACTTTCATGTTATCTCAATGCTGTTTTATTAAGGTTTATCCTTTTGCTAATAAATACGTAGATGCTAGAGATCTGACATCGATGATGAGCTTTCTTTATGGCGAGACATAATGATACCGAATGTATTCACCAATAAAGTATGAGACATAATTTAGGTTTCTTTTTCTGTTACTTTTATGTCAGTCATTTATTAAACGACGTCTGGGTGGCAAATCTTAGGGTGTCATACCGACTGACTAATAGGGTGACCTAACTTTAACACACCCTACATTTCTCGGTAATACATAGATCATTATCTGATGTTACTGCTTAACAAAATATTAAATTTGACTAACATCATAGGAGAGTTTCATGAAAATTCATAAACCTGGTGAAACGTTTGAATCTGACACGCCCCGGGAGAAATACTAACAAAAATCGTTGATCGTTATAAAAGGGTTAAGTCGATTCTCAACACATCAACGCTTCATCCGTCGCTTTGTTCGCTGTGAGGACTTGAACACACACAGAGCACCTGTTACGAGTGGCGAGCAATAAGTGCTGAACGTATTTGCGTAGCGCGATTACGCGTCGCTCCAGCCGAGCTAAAATTGAGCGTTGAGCTCGAGCACGTAATGATTTTAACTGTTACGATTACACGTTCAAAATTTACGACTTTTTTTTGTTTAGTTGTTCAATTGTTGTGCAGTATAAAACGAGTGGAAGCGAGCCTTAAAAGCGGTTGTGCAATCCGATTGGAGCCCGAAACATTATTACTATTTAAGTGTTATGTTAATCGTGAAAAAAGTTCGGATTCGATTCACGGTCTACTAAAAGCTCGTAAAGCCCATCTAATCAAAGTCGTTAAGAGGGCATCAGATTGCAAATTTACAGGTAGGTCGGCCAATAAAGATGAGCGTAAGAGAGAGTTAACTGCGCGAAGTAATCGCGGGCCGAAACGTTGTTTTATGAGTCCGACTTTGCATATCCCGACAGATGTTAGAACAATAAACCCGAAAGAGACGCCGGGGTATTGTGCCGAGTTGTTACTTGTTATTCTGTCCAAATCTATGTTTTAAAGGTTTAGAGACGTGTTCAACTAGCATTTTATGAAACAACTGTGCGCCGGTAGGGTTACATTTTGATTTTTAATGTTCTCAGTGTGGTCACGCTTGCGACTCGAAACTTTGTTATATATATTTTATGACAATCATCAACTGTGTTACGACTCAATTTATGAGTTAAGTACATCTCCAAATGTGAGTGTATATTAGATATTTGTAATATAAACCAATTTATTAAATTTAATATACTTTTTTAACACAAACATTTATTATTCATTTGTAACGTTGACCTATTAAAATGCTGACCGCCCTGAACATACAGAAATGTACATTCAAATAAGAATTAAGTGATCGTTTTAGGTAATAAATCACTTTTATTGCCTAAAATTTTTGATATTTTATTTGAACGGTATAAACATGTGGAATAAAATCAAACTTCTATTACATTTGGCCGCTGTTTCATTAAAAAATTGAATCCTCTTTCACATTTAAATTTGAAAAGTTGTCGGTGAGCGCTCGACCCGGTCGGTAAAAGGGTATTACTTATGAATCAATAGTTAATGAGTATCAATGGGAGGCTTTTGAAACTCGCCAGCCTCTGTGTGCATTCTCGGCGCATCATTAATATTGAAAGTTACTCGCCGTCCATTGTCTCTGGAGTGGCCGCCTCTTTGTATATTATGCGTCGACTTCTCTACGGAAACAAACTACTCATTTCCTTTACTCAAAAGTTTTCCGTGCAAAAATGTTGCGATGGGCGGACCCATTATCTTAGTGGCGTCAGTCGAATTTGTTTGTTTTACGCCGAATCTTTCCACCGGGAAATTCCGAAATTACGCCTAATATTGAATTTAATGTGCATATTAAAGACGCCGTTAGAAAATAACAATGAGCATCTCCACTAAAATGCCACGGCTCATAACGCGCTTTTAGGTTCTGGTTACATTTAGGCTTTATGTGCAATATACATTATAATGAATACGGCTGCGTAAGCACAGATAATAATCATATGAGCGGAGGTATAACCGAATTTCGCAGTCAGCATATGCGATTGTGGTCGTGTGAATTCGTTCAATTCGCATCGTTCCACTCCAAACTAGTCCCAATCAAATGCGAGTACTGGTCGTATGCGTTCTGATGTTGTCGTAATGTTTATAAACTTATGCTGGGATCTAGAAAAGCGAAGCCGATATAAACCGCCGGGAGCTAAAAAAATATAATGGCCATCGGTAAAATAAAAATACTGTCTGGAAAAATCGACAGCTACGTATAAATGAAGTTAGCCCCTTACTATTTTTACCGTGAAACTATTTTAATTAAAGCCGCTCGAATGGAAGGAGTTTATAGAGGGACAAATCGGTCGGCAGCCGATAGATTGGGAATGTTCAATTTCGGGGGCGGCCTTTCGATGAAGCTTGGAGGCTGGCGGTAATTGTCGTGGTCATTAACATTTACGATAATGACTAGGATAGGATTGACGCGGCTGGTTATCGCGCCGCATCCGATATAGCTGCGGACGTCGTCTTAATCCACGATGATATGACACCACACATCGCTTACTAGTCACACAACCATACTACTTAATTCACTAGTGGGTTACCCTACCTTGTAATAATTGATATCAAGTTTTGTTCGTCTAAGTTTGTCATGTCGCGACTACTACATGAACATAGTTTGAAATTTATGATTAATAATATCCATCAAAGTTGACGCTCATCTAACTAGAATTATATTCGAGTATATAGCATGCGTTTGTTTATATCTGCCTATTTGAATAACTACAGTGTGTATTATGTAAAGTTCTTCTAACTGAGTTATATGTGACAATTTTAAAAGTGTATTTTTTATCGAAATGGCAATCAATACAGAATTCAAAATCATGTCCTCGTAACTTAATTTTGGTTACGGCGACTAATTACTACCAATTACAAACACTTACTACCAATTTATGCGAAAAAAATTATAGTACACAATTGTATGCGCAAACTCAGGTGCAATACAAAATGACTGGATAGAGATCAGGCATAGGACTAGATATTAGTAAAATTAATTAGAACTAGAACTTCATTTAAAATGACACCTACGTAATTACAAAAGCAAGACCCTTTATTTTTTCCTGTACACAACATCAAATCCACCCCTAGTAAAGTAACCCTTGACAAGGGCTATAAGGGCTTACACTATCACATTACAGCTTCACATAGTGTCAAGTCAGCTCTATCCGCTGTTTCAGACAAGGATGAGTCATTAAAGCTTGGATGTTACTCTCGAAGAAGCCATCTGCATGATTTGCGCATATTAATATCCCAGAGCTTGCACGATGAGAGCACACACACAACCTGTTATGTTATATGTATAACAACATGTAATATAACAGGTACAGAGTGTTATAAGTTGGTGATGAGCGCTTCGGTTTAATTTAGACAGGGTTTCTGCATTTTCATGTTGAATTAAGACTTGCAGTTTGCTCAAGATGTGTTTGGGTGGAAGCTTCTAGAAATTACGTGGAACTTCTATTTTATTTATTGGTTCTTGTTTATCACAGACTAGTTTCGCGCCCCGGCTTCACACGAGTGGTATTTCCCGGAGATTCGTAATGTTTTTTTCAATATAAAATAGTCTATGACATTCACAAATAACATGGCTTTTTATTGGTAAAAGCATTTTCAAAACCTGTTCAGTAGATTTAGAGATTACCCCCTACAACGTCACAAACATTACCTTTTTATAGGATAGTATAGAAGTGAAGATTTAACACAGACAAATTAAAAATACATAAAATACATACAGGACCAGACGGTAGTACGCGAATGTAATGTAAGATGACGCCATATCCTAAAACCAATCGCCAAATTTGATTAACTTGACCCTGACAGTTGTGACAGACAGTGACCGTTTGTAAACGAATCAGTGTTGTAATTATGCATTTGTCTCTTTTGCACGTAATTAAGCCACTGATTGACAAATTAAATTTCACGAATAAATCATTAAGTGTTATTTTTAACAGTAATAATTATGAATTTTATTTTTAAAATTAATAACTATAAAATCAATTTAGTACAGTTTTAGATTCAGTCATTTTAGAATAGCTTTTAGTACAGTTTTCATGTGACCTAAAATATCTGCTCCTTTGGTAGTAGTTATACGTAAAGCGTATGTCTTAAAACTATGCATAGAAACTTGTAAAATGATGTCTTTTTTTAAAGAAGAGTTTAATCTTTGTGTTCAAAAAACTTTTTTCAAAACCTTTATACTAAGACGTGGCGTGTATGCACTTCGGCAAAGACATAGCTCCGCGATGACTAGGTACACTATGTAAACACACCTTTAAATGAGATATAAGGCCTCGGTTACATTACGGACGGATAGCGGAGAAGCACAAACTTCACAAATAAATTTATGAATGTTTTCACCAGAGCATAATACAATCTTAATTAGATTTCTAAATAACAAACTGCGTTAAAATTAATGAGTCCTAATTAAACTAAAACAATAACAGACTCGCATAATGTCTCGCTTTTAATAACTTTAATTTATTTAATGTTTATTTTGTTGTAAATAAAAACAGTACAATTTATAAAGGCAATTTATAAAATAAAAGTTATGTCTTACTTTTTTTTTAAAGAGCGGTTCTGTTTTAATATTAATATTAGATACTTAGAATCTCTTCACTTTTAATCTATATTGCGTTGTTATCAATGAGTTAAGTGTTGTTCACATACCTTTATAAAAATAAATTGTGTTTTAATAGATGCCCGCTCTCGCTTCCGCGTTTATAAAGACCGCAGCCATACTCAAGCACTCAACTCTCCGCGGCACGCCACACCCCCATAATGATGCATCTCGGGAGATACAGCATGAGGCTTTACAGATTTTAACTACGCCACAATATTTATCTTACTTCTTACGCGTGGTCACGCACACATTTCTCTGTCTTTTTCCAAGCCTTTTTATTTATAAGTCTTAGGGGAGCCCGAAAAAAACGCTTTGTAAAAAATAACCTTTACTTCTCTATTTTATATAGCAAATATATTTTGGGATATTTTGTTTTGTGTTAGTCGTGGATTGACGCCTATATCTAGAATAATGTGAAGATAAATTCTATAAATATTTTTTTAATATCCGCAGCGAGATGTATTTTTACCTCAAACGAAATGATAAGACAAGCTCAAGACCGGTCTTTGTGGAAATATATGCCTATGTTCTGCAATGGACAGCTAAGAAGAGAGAAGAGTTGTATAAATAATATTATAATATTCCTCAAATAAAAAATAAAATCAATCACCCAGATTTACTAAATTGATTTTAATACAGGAAATTAAATATTAATTTGATTTTCTGTATCAAATATATAGAGATTGAATAAAAATAGTACACGTGACAAAAGGCAAGAACTGCCTTTTCGCCTTTTGTTGTAGGTATTTTATTTATAATTTATACTTGCATGTGAATTCTGATATGCCAAAAATGTGAACGGCTTGCAAAATTCATATTTTTGAATGACAAAATATTTTGTGACCGAATGTAACTGAAGCTTGTGATGCGAACAGATATTTACGTTATAAAGGGACTTATTTCCTAGCACAAGGATGGCGACATGACAACGCGAACAGAAAGTAATACCTCAGTTTGCTTTGACTTTCGCGTCAACGCTGCACTCACCTAATTAGTACTGGGATACTTAAACAAAACTTTGTTTGACAAATGAAACACTATTTTTCAGTCAGTGCTTCGAGTAGAATATGTCCCTTAGCTCTGATATCTTATATAGTCATCTATTCAAACAGCATTTAAGCGTTATGTTTATTAGATACATATAGCATAGCATTTTTCTTATTTTCATAAATAGAGTAGGTATGTACGTGATTCTAATAGTCGAATAAAAACAGTAAAATTTTAGTTTAAATGTTAAGCTAGTCATGTGTATTTTGTGTGTCTTAAAAGTCCCCCGCGTAACTCAATACTAACAAAGCCGGCAGCCGTCTTAAATAAAATAATAGTAACGCCAAGTAACGCAGACATTTTTTATATTTATTTTTATATATTCACAGATCGCATCACTTTCGGTGCGGTAACGGTCATTTAAATATCTAAAGTGTGATACTAATACAGAACTATAAAAAAAATCATTACATATGTAGGTAGATATACTCTTTTCATTATGTATAAGTTGTACTCTAGTTACTATCTCACTATTCTCTGTATGTGGGGAATATTATATTCATGTTGTTCATATCATTAATTTTTGCGGTCCAGCAGCGGCAACGGGTCCGATTCCCTCCTTAGTAGGGAGGAGTGACGTTGCAATCCCTCGGTGCTCGATGGTCGTTCCTAATGAAGTCTCGTGCGGCCACAAAGCCTCCCTACACCCCTCCTTGTCACTGACACTATCGCTAAGAACGCAGCCCCAAAATGGACGTCGATTTGTTAATAGCATTAGATGTTGATTGTAATGTATATTGTTTGCTATTTTTTAATGCTATAAAAAGACGGAATAAGTTTTCTTTATTAATTTATTCTATTTATAGTTTAAAAACAGTATATTTAGTACTTTTACAACTCGTAATTGTTAGCTAGTCTGGAGTGGCCAGCCAATATACTTTTTTGTGTTTAAAGTTTAACTCATTTTCTCCATTTATTCTTAAGATTTAGACATATTGAATACAGCAAGGTGTTACTATTGATAGAGGAGAATAGACCAGGGCCCCACCGCCGGAGAGACATGGATTGCTATTATTATTAGTGTACCGATACTTCTGCATTTTAAATGCTTAAGAAATGGGCAATAACAAATATTTCCTTTTACGTAAAACTATAAAGACTCTTTTAACCCACAAAAGTTATGATTTAAGAAAACGTTGTGTTTGTAAAATAACAAATTCACGAGAAATATCTATTTGTACTCGTATATTTCTTTTTGAATTATATCTCTAGTAACAACGGTACATTTTAAATTTTTATTTTAAGCACGAAAATATATCATAAGATAAAACATGACCGCTCAAAGCACGCAGATGCGACGAGTCCAACTGATCCTCGCCCGAGGGAGCGAGAAACAAACATCGTAAAAACTTGTGAATATTGCCAACAATTCGCAAACTTGTACGTAATGGAGCATTTTTCTCGTTTTCAACAATCCTGCGTGGTTCGCGAATTCGACCGTCTGCCCTCTATCTGGTCCCTGAATAACTAATGAAGAAAAAATGAACCACTCAACGGAACCCAGTGGCGAATTACACGATCTCTCAATAGCTCTCAACGCGATCAAGTATTTTATTTTGCATATTATAGCTTCATAAAGTTTTATTGAGATTTTCCTAAAACCTTCATTATATTGAAATTCTCGGGGTTATTGAAAGACAAGTAAGTAATTTTGTTACTTTGGAGGCTACTGCTGTTTTGTACTAAACCAAAATTTGGTGAATCTGAACTATTTTTAAAACATTTTAATATTATTCCATACAAATCGACCAAATCTAATCGTTTTTGTGTTTTACGTAATCAACTGTATCAAGTAAGTTCGAATAAATCATTTTTTTTTACTTTAACTTAAAATAACTCACACACATAAATTAAAATAGACGTCTCAAATAAATATTGAAGATATTATCAATTTGGAATCATAGCGGCTGAAGACACTTGCCAACAAACAGAACTTTAAAAACTTTTCAAAATTGTATTGGAAATTATGGTGAAATATTTATCTTATATGGAATACATGTGCCTATTTCAATTTTCCAGTTTTAATCAAAACATTTGATATATAGAGAGGTAACGCATTTTTTAAGCAAAGATCTCATCTTTACAGCACAAAACTCTATAGGATTATTTGGCTACTATAATAATATAAAATATTTTCTGCAATAATATCTATCTTTGTGTAGCACTTTCTTGTTTATAATAGATAAAATTACTACGTATTGAATAATAGAAAGAAATTTAATATGCTACAATACTACGGTGGGTGTGTAATGACTAGTAAATTAATAAATTTTGCAATGTGTCTGCAATTATTTCCAACAATATTATTCACAGCCGTGACACAAAAATTGTTGCGTGCCATTAGTGCTGCCTATTTAATAATTTCTACTGAATTTATTATTGTAACTTGTTGCTTATTATTATAATTGCCTACCTGCTTGATAGATTGATTCCAGTTAAGTTTCAACAGAAATTAGCTGACATTTTTTATTGCACAAGCGTGTGCGCAAAAACAGGAGCACTCTACATTCAATATTTTTTCAAATTCACATTTTAGTCCAATGGGACTGGGATTCTACACGACCGGAGAGAGATCAGATGCAGGACCCACCTTGGTTGTTTTTTATACTTCTTGGATAGCAAAATAGCATACGGCTCGCCTGATGTTAAGCAGTTACCGTAGCCTATGGACGCTTGCAATATAATATATTAATATCTTAAAATAAATTAAACCCTATTTCACTTGGTCGCGCCATAACTTGAGAACTACTTCACCAATTTTAACCATATTAAAAAAAAATAGTAATACTTCATAGAAGATTCTTACGGAAAAAAAATGTACAGAAAATAGAAGTTTACATAATTTATAAAATATGTAAGTTTACATATTACATATTTTATAAATTATGTTCTATTACTACATACTCTTGCGCGCAATATACTTTAAATCAAAAGGAGTAGGTACATTTTTTTTTTCAAATTCAAATATTTATTTGCCAGCTTAGTGTACAGCGCCCTTTATTATTTCTTTCCACTTTATATATATGACCTCTAATTTACGACTAGCGTTTAAACTGATAGTTCATGAATTTTTAATGCAAGCGTAGAATTACAGATAGTATTTTAAATAACAAACTTCTGTATTCAAACGGTTATTTACTGATAATGTGGGTATCGTAACACCTGTAACGTCTACCGCCGTCGTTGCATGCATCACGTAAATTATACCGAGTGGTAACACTTATTTCTTAATATAACTTTGAAATTGTATGGGAAAATACACATGTTCCATTCTCTTTAATCCATTTTATGCATTGGACAGTCGTAAAGCTGTAGGTTATGTAAGGTATTCGTAATACAAATCATTTTGAAATTTTGCATAGAAATATTAAAAAATAAAAATCTATTGCAGTAATATGCAATAGTTTAGAGTACGTACTACAGTAATGTGAAGAATAAGGCAAAATAAAATGGTATAAAATAATATGATATAGATAAATCTTTACAACCACAATATATATTGGGATTGTAAAAAGATTTATCTATATCTATCATATTATTTAAACCTTGGGGGCGGTCTATGTACAGCAGTGGACGTCTTTTGGCTGAGATAGATATTATTTAAAGTGCCTTTTTGTCAAATACATTCAAGTTATCACGCTAGGGTTTTCTAGGCATGTATGTGTGACTCGATCCCATTTCTCAGAATTCACATGTACGAGAAATTAAAAGTCAAAAACATCAAATCTATTTAGAAAATGTTTGGTAATGTTTTTATAACCCAAAATCTAACAATATCTTTAAAAAAAGAACGAAATAATATATTTTTGGTTTGCTATATTATTCACAATGCGAATAACAACTGGTTATTGAAAGAAGAATACTAGAAGACATACATAAGCAATCGTAATTAACCAATTCTGTATGTTGTCACAAACTTTCTGTACTTCTCATAAAGTAAGAATATATTTACGTTAGGTCGTCGACAAATCCTCAGTTGGAAGGCGTCTTACAAATTGTCACTGTGCCCCGGGCTACAGCGTGTTATGAAAACTCCGGGTACAGGTAAAGAGGGAGATGCAAACAATTTGCACACCGCTTACACAAAGAATAAACATCCTCATCTGTATCCGAGTTACAGATACACCTTTATATATTTTATGCTGTCTTAGTATTCACTTGGCTTTCGAGTTCGTTAGGCTTGAGCCCAAGTGAAAGATTTTTTCTGAGAATGTATGAGTCGTTTACCGTGTTGCGTGCTGTTTTATTTATTTATTGCATTACTAACCGATGTAATGTCGATAAATAATTTAGGTGAATTATTTTATAAGGTAAATAAAGCATTCATAAGTAACCTTACTTAAAGCAAACCAAAAGTGTATTACCTACAATTAAAAAAACATAAAATAAAAATCAATTAAATAAGTATTTTCAGCAGAATTTTTTTTTTCGTTTCTATTATTTACCTACTAGACAAAGATCGCTGAAAGACTTGTGAAACTGTTGTAAATGTAGTTTGCTATGACGCAATTGGATTATTTTCCTTATTAATTCGTTGCTAAGGCTTATTTTGAAATGGCATTTATTTAAATCCATATAGCCCCACACAACCCTACTATATAATAGAATAAATGACATTAATCAGTAACACCTCGACCTATAATCAAGAAAACAGATAATTAATATAGTAAGACATTAGAACGTACATTAATAAAACAATACGTATAATTTTCAGTAGTTAACGATTAAAATACAGATATGTGGCATACACCACGTGGCACTAAGTGGTAACTATCTTAATTATTAGCATCCACTCTGAAGCAATTACATTAATAGGCCGCTCTACAGAAACTACGTCTACTATTTAATATTTATATACTGTTATTGGTGAATCTGTGTATTTATGTAAACAATTATTTCCCCTAATTGCTGGACCGAGATACAGGCTTGTATTACACCGCTAATGAGCATAATAATGTAATGGATATTTTCTGACCTTCTATAATAACACAATGTATAAATCATTAACATTGTTTCATAGGAAAATGTGGACAGGTAAACATCTTAATTATTCATAATGAAATTTGTATAATATATACGTAGTTTATAAGATTATTGTGACTGAATATTGTTATGAGACGCAATAAAGTAATGAGGAAAATTGTTATGTTATAGGGAAGTACGCTGTTCGGTTGTTAATAACACAATAACATTAAATCAGATGTTATTTGCTGTTATTGTGTTATTAATATTGGCTGGTGTGTTTTTCTAGTGGTATGTGACTCTGACTACTTAGATCTAGGGTTCGATTTCCATCTAAGACAAATATTTTTCTAGGAATAAATTAATCTATAAAATGTATGTATTTAGAAATATAAAAATGTGAATATTAGTTGTATTTTTGCTATAGTTCAGGTTGTGTCTGATTTGGTATCGGTGGCAGTGTGCGTGTTGTCCTAAGATATTTTTTATAATATTTTATTTTCTATTGTTGGGACTTATTAATATGAATAAATGAAGACAGCTGCTTGGGATGCCGCATTTATAAATTTTTCTTCAAGGCAAAATAAGGCTAAAATATTGAAAGATCAGTTATAAGAACAAAACAAAAGGACTTAATTACTGACCACAGTTGCCTACGTATCTAATCGACATAAGATAAGCTCCACAATAAAAGTAAAATTAGTGTTCGCGTGCCTCTGTCTCATACATGACCCTGAACGACCTGTTCGCCCCCATTCTGCTTCACTGACATGATACCATCTTTACGATACTATGCGATACACCGTTAGTGATTTGTTGAAGCGTTAATTACAGTACGCCGGTGGATTAATGATGTTAGACGGGATTTTTTATCTAAGATCTAGATATTTGTAAGGGGAGCAGGGAACACGACTCTGTTATGAACGTAAAACATGCTGATAATTGCCGGTGGTCTGCGGACGGCGGATGTAGATAAAATATGTTCACGCACGCCCCGATACGGGCTCGGAGCATCGTTGTTCCGGGCGTTTATGCGCAAACGGCCTTAAATATGCCTCCGGTATAATATACCTACGTATAATCCACAGATATATGTACCTACACCTATTCTTATAGTGTCCCATTTTGCCTATGCGGGTGCGTACCCGATTTTTTTTGTTGTGAAATATCGGAATATGTATTTTGGAATACGAAAGTAGGCTTGTAGAATCTGTCCAGACGAATATTTGCTTTTCCTTATTGATATTAGTAGTAATAACTTTGGATTGCATTAGTTTCTGTTGTTATTAGACCACTTATGGCTTATAGTAATTATCCATCTGTAGAATTTGTAGATAGAGGATAGTGATTCACTGGTAGAGAATGTCTTTGGCATTAAGTCTGCTAATGTACTGTTGTAAAAGAAGATAAATACATATATATGAATAAAAATAAATTTGTTTTATGTAATAATCGTAATGTATTTGCATCAACTATAAGACGCTAAATGTGTGAGGCCTTAAGTAAGTCATTATATTAATATTAACATTTTCATACTCGTTCCTAGAGCATTTATAGTAAAAACTTTTCCCGCAAGTACTTAAAGTTTTATACTTGAATACTTATGAAAGTTAAACCATTTAAACAGTGTAATCATACTAGACTAAAACGCTTTTGTTTCAAATTGGATACATTACAATAAAATTTCATTTACATAGTAACTTATAAATGATTGCGTGAAGACCTCATCAAAGATGCAATGCAATGGCACTATGTCTCCAAGATTCCTCTTGAACTTTCATGAATGAATAAGAAAGTGGGTAGTGTTTACATCGCAAGCGATAACTACGCTTTTAAGTGCCACTTGTAGAATTGCTAAAAAGTTCGCCAGAGTTACGTGGAATAGTTCTAATCTTGCAGAGGAGTTGCAAGCGAGTTTAAAGTAAACATACTCAGCCGTGCGCCGATCTAAGTTCGAACGTATGCCACGATTACGAACGTATGCCGTCTTTATCCAACTTTTTCGCCTAATAGTAACATTGTGGGAGTTCAAAAAAGCAATTTTGCGCTTCTTCGTAGCCGCAGTTTATGGTAATACCGACCTATACCTTTGTTTAAAATTGTACAACACTTGTTTCGTAGCTGCGGCTGTGGTTTCAGATACCACAATGGCGTCGCGACTAAGTTTTCTGAATCTTTGTTCAGTTAATGCTTTCACAACTGTTGTAATTCTTTCTAACTATAAGACTGTGTAGATTTAATGGCGCGTTTCTGGGTAATGTTTGTTTGTATAACTTAAAGAATATACAATATGAAAAACTATTACTTCATCTAAAGTTTTACCGATATTTTTATACAAGAACTGTCTCCGTATTTTGAGGTGTATTTATGAAAAGTATTTGTATTATAGATTTAGCAATATAATAACCATTGAAGGATGAACAAGGAAAGCGCATAGGCAGTAAAAATAAGAAATACATCGTTAAAAGACACATGTTTTTTTATATTATTATTATTGTACTTATTTTGTCATGTGGTGGAGATAATAAAGCTTTATTATTACGACGTTATTTAATTTTTAAGTCGTATTCCACATTATTTTTGTTTATTAATGTTGTATAGCGAATAATTTTCCCTCTAAATCATTGACCTACTACCGTCTACAATTTCAAATATCAAGCTTGACACTAATCATAACTCGACACGAAACACCGAAAATCAAGTTGAGAGAGAAGGTAGTGTGAAAGCAATATGTGTAGGCGAGGCGGCGGCAGATAGCCGCGGGCGTCGCTCGCCGCCGCTTCCGCCGGCTTATCACTACGATAACACCGCGTACGACACTGCATGGATGGTTTAACCCACTTGTGAATACACGTTAATATGTTGGCTAAGACTGTTTGTTTACTCACTGTGTTTTGGTCGCTTTAGCGTTAGTGTTTTAGGTAAAGATTCGTATGTAGATTACGAAAAGGTTACGTTATCTTTATAAACAGTGCGTTGTTAAACTACTACTCAATTCTGAATTAAAGACCAAATAATTTGTCAGTTAATATATGTCATTCAGCTTTTATTTTGTTTAGTGTGCTACTGGCACACTAAACATTATCAAGAGTTTTACACAATGTTTATGAAAAGTAAGTGACTGTAATCAATTGATTTTTCGAAAAGTAAGAAAAAAATGTTTTACAAGACTTGTATTCGGCGTCCACGACTGTAAAAAATAATAGGTAAGGACGAATTTAAATAAATCGACGTAAATGTCAGATGAGCATTGTATGATCATGATCGCGCAGTAATGGAGCTACTGAACCGTCCACAAGCTCGTTTATATTTACACAGAAAGAACACAGTCTCCCCTTGGCGCCACAACCGCCTTATCTACTAATCTTGTTAAAGAACATTGATCCCCTTTTTATAAGGCGATCGAGTAGAAACCGAGATAACTACGCTTATTTCCCAAATTAGTTTCCAACTACGGTGTTATCGAAACTTGTATACGGCTCGATTGGGCCAATCTGCGTAATATTACACAAGTTCTTGATTAAATTTAATAAAACCAAGACGGTTACCTAATTGCGCGGGCGAAGTTTCATTAACGACTGTTCGATTCGTAGTGTTCCGGCCAGATTCGATCGATCTGTCGCTATCCGCGCTCTTTCTGATTGCCTCGAACAAAAGATACGCGAGGCTATTACGTGTCTTAGTTCCGACCAACCGAAAATGGTATTGCATCGCCCTTCCGTTCCAATTTTGAATTTACAATTTCTGAATATGCTATGATGTAGTATTTTAATCTAGACAAACAATTTCTTATTTAGGATAAAAGTTGCTTTTACTCGTTTTGTAATCGATTTTAATTTAAAAAATAAGTATGTTGTTAAATTATAAACAGAATAACTTTATAGGACAACGAAGTCGAACTCGATATTCAGTATTAAAATTTTCAATCTAGAACGAATCGAATCAATGCACGATTAAATCATTTGAAAACGTGAAAAATGAAATCGAGGATGCTGCAAGTAAGTTAGTATCCTAATGAGATTTATAACCGTGGTTGATTCTACTCCGCGATTACCCACCGTCGTAAGATTTGATTTTCTTTAGCTGATATCCTTTTAATGCTTCCTTGGGTCTGAAGTAGTCATTACGGTTTTAATTGAAAACCGGCCTGTGCGTGATGAGGTTCGGCTAAGCGATGCGTTGGAAAAATGGAGACATTAGGTTACCCACTTAAGATCTTACGTTCGATATAGCCTATTTTTGAAAGAAGAAACAATTTTGATCGAGCTGGAAATGGCCGAAGTTAATTACCTAAAAAGCAACTAACTTTCCCAATTTACCGCCACTAGCCGCCCCTATGATGAGCTTAATTTTGTCGGCTTATTTTCAATCAAGATACGTACTGATAGAGATGAAAAAAAAAAAAAACTTTTGCTCAAATATCATTTTTGTAACATTAAGTGTACTAAGCACTGGATTTAAGCTGCTCAAGATTGGCTAGTGTGGACATATTCGGAGAAGGCACACAATCAGCAATCATCATCGGGCTTAGATGATGAAAATCAGGAAGACTTTAAATAGAATATTACAAAATATATCAACCAAACAAAGAAATGTTTTCCATCATTTGCTATGGTAAAATAACATCTTATTGGACTTAATATTATACATATAAAAATATTTATAACCTAATCTAAACTATCATATATATAGACGTAGTCGTAGACGAAGTACTAAGCGTTGTCGTAGTCGTGGACGTAGTCGTAGCCATAGATGTAATTCAACAACAAGTAGTAACAAAGCAAAACACTCAATAACTGAATAACATCGATATTAATATTAACATAGTTTAAACGATAAACGTGTTACGGATAATGCTATTGTGTTAACAGCAGTTGAAAACATGCCGTGCAGCACATTACCTTGTTAACAGTAGTCAGAAACTTAATGTAGAGCGGTATATCGGTGGTTTTACCTTATTAAACTTCATTTCACCTTGAAATTATAAGGTTTTGTAGTGCATCTTGTGGTGTTGTTCTTCTGTAATGCTGTTTTCATGGCGTGATTGTAACTGGTATTAATTAAAAGTTCTGTTTTGTATGATAGGATGATTGCATCGCACTGAATGTGTAATCAAATTGTTTTTAAAGTTAGTGTTAAGTTTGGTGTTAGTGGTTCAAATGTAGGTACATACTGAAAGGTTTTATAGATTATAATAGAGTTTATTAATGATATTAAAAATATTTTTATTTTTTTAACTGTAGGTACTATAATAATGAGCGACAAAGATGGCAGCCAAACATAGAGCCCAAATAATGGTAAGCAGTTGTGCTGCAGCTTGTGGGCATTATGAACTGTCGAACCCAAAAAAATGCATCAGGGTTTTATTTATTGATAACGCTTAGATAAAAAAATACTTTAAGCACAAAATTATAAAGGCGGGTCTAATGCTATACGTATTCTCTACCCGTTAACTGTAACACACTTTAAAATAGAAATGTTAAACGAAGTTTTATTCAGTTTTATACTTTAAATCAAATTTCAAGTGCATATGTTATTGCTTTTTAAAACTAAACATGTTAATCAAAAGTGACAGAATTAAATGATATTATGATATATTATGACGTAAAGTGAAACAAATCCTTAACTGATCGCTAGTATCAAAACAGGCGATTATATTGTCAAGAGCGCAACCATATTTAAGTCCGCTAAGCGCAACGATTATGAGAACCACCACACATCAGTTAATCATATTATTATTTATACGTTAGTTTAATCTTGGTGTTATGACATGAAAAATTTGCTATAGAAAAATTACTATATGTTAAAATAAAACTGACATAATATACTTAATATTTTTTAACGTAAATATTGAGTTGTTAGTGTTTTAGAATGCTACTCATAACAGATATATCTATATTATTTGAATATGATGTAAATTTTCTACTTTTTAAATCTGTGTTTATTTTTAACCGACTTGCATTATGTCTGAATATATGAATTTTGGTACATTTAAACCGTATTAGAAACCGTAATCGTAACTAATGCAAGTACCTAAAGCAATAATTATTCTTTAAAGCTTGCAACACTAACTTTTTAATAAAATCGCAATTTGAAAAGCAATCGTTAGCGGGGTAACAATGGTTTGAAAGCTTTATTATCTGTGGTCCTCATTGCGTATTGTAAATGATGCAATTACAGATTCAATACGTAGTTTGTTTGATTGGTTAATTAATACGAGAAAAAGTTTTCATGAGCTACAATGTGACACTGATTTTATGTTAATCAATATGTTTTATTTTCTTATAATTTGTTTATATTTTAAATGTTGTGTAGTTTTATTTAACTTGTTATAAGTAGTAATAATAATATTGACCCATATTTAACCCACTGCTGGGAACAGATCTCCATTTCTTTACGAAGAGAGCTAAGAGAATTTAAGCTTTTTATTCACACACACTATACCGAATATCTTTAAAATTCAAAATCTAAAGACATGTGAGTTTCCTAACGATGTAAATATCTATGTATAGTTTGTACTAAAAAAAGAAGTAAAATCTATTTGTAGCTAACATTGAATAGAATACAAACTCCATCGGTAAAATCTCCGCTTGTATGCTAAGTAGGTAAAATCGTCCCCGATCACCTCTTTGCAACAGGTTATATACAATTCTACAAAAGACTGCAGTAGCAAAAATACCCACTAACCCGGGTGGCTTAAAGACCAGACAAAGTTATTGAAACACACAAAAGTAAAATAAACGAACGAAGAGCATACAAAACTAGACCAAACCAAACAGGTATTAATCCGGTATCGGTTTAAAACCGAACGATAAATGTACAAACGGAAAACAACAGCAAATCGGAACTAATGAAGCGTATTTTATCAATTATAGTTATGAAACGTTGAGCGGGCGAACGCCACGAAAAAAACCTCTCACGTCTGTCGGCAAGAGTAAAAACGGGAAATAAAACCGGTATTAATTTAATCGAAACTCCTCTTCATTAGTTTCAGTCGTGCGGTTGAATGGGCAAACAAATAAAAATGTTTGATCTCGCCAGTTATGCAGTTGGAACGATATTCGAATCATTACGAGCGGACGACGCCATCTGTTGGTAGTGGCAAGGATCTGTGAATGTATCACATTCAATTGTTATTGTCTTTTATTATATTTGTGTGTTGTCATATGATAAACGGGATGTTCGATTGGTTTTTTATTGAGTGCGAATCTGCAGAGGTGATACGATCATTGAATTGAATATATCTGACAGTTTGTTTCATAATACAGATAGATTAGATACTTTAATAGTTCCGTGCTTTATCGGAATGTTATCTAGACGTGTTAATTAGGATGTATTGCTGTTAATTTAAAAAGAAAAAAAAATCTAAATTGAAATTGAACGAACACATAGTACATATGAATTGACTTTCATACATGTTTTTTCAAAAAACCATCTAAGTACTAAAAGTACCTGGTTTAAAAGCGACTGTTCAATGAAATGCAAATGTGGTCCGATTCTATCTAAAAGTGTTTGACCAAATACAGCGGGATTGTGAGAGCACACACCTCGACATTTTTGTACGCGAGAGGTACAATTGGCCAATTACCTAATATGATTCTGTGATAAGGACGGTTTTGTTAATTAATAATTAGTAAAAATTGCTTTGCGTAGATTTTACTAGAGTATTACTAAGTAGAGAGAAATTCGGGTGCCTTAAACACGGTTGTAATACACTGCCTTAAAATTATGATATAATGAGGTTTGTGAATTTAAATATAAAATAAGATTAATGGCAAACTAATTCTGATTTATTTTGTTATGTGACCTTTCTAGGTAAAAACGTCCACTGTAAGACATAGGCTTGCCCCAAGTGTTTCCACATAATTCTTAGCTGACCCTACTCTTTGTGCGATTAAACTAATGTATTTATTTCATTTTTCTTCAAAATATTGTCGTAAAGTCGAGTAATTTATTTTAAAACTCAACTTTTTTTAATTTTTACAAAAGTTTAATATTATTAACCTCTTCTAAAATATCACACACTGTGGCAGTATCAGTAACACTGATTTTAGCTGAAATTTGTTAAACTGAATTACAAATTTCAGTTAAAATCAGTGTTACTAATAAAAAATATCTAGTAGTAAAACCTTTTAAGGTAAACGTTTCACTATAAAATACGTGCCGCAAGTAATGGAGATGAGAAGAATTTATTCTGTCTATCTCATTTTTTTAGTACCTACCTTTTATAGAGGAGATGGAAATTTTATACGAAATGAGCTAAGTTAGGTGTTTTCAAGTGAGGAGATTATAGTGTGAAATTTCAAACACTGCTTTTATTCCTTTTCGAAAAGATAGCTAAAATTATTATATTCTATCTTTATAACTTTACTTTGTAATATTTATACATCACTATTTTATTTTCGTAAAGTAGATAATTAATATTTTGTACAAATATTTCTGCCAATTTCACCGGTTCATTTGTTCATTTTATTATACAAATTCAAATTTGGTTTGTTTTTTGTTGTATTGGATTATATCTACTTTTTTATAAATTAATGTTGTATTGTATTTTGTAATTTGCCGACATTCTGATGAGAGAGGTACTACTATTTGCATCTATTTCGATGTCGTCTCACAGCAGCACACACTAATAAGCCCAACGTAGCTGTACCTCACGTCTGCAAGCACTCGAGTCGAGTCGAGGGCCCACCGCGTTCGTTAGCGGCCGCGTGACAAACTCCTCTGCCCCACTCCTAGCCTCTTTTCATTAGGAAGTAATTCGGAGTGCCCGCTCTTCCGCTTCATTCCTCCACGTTTGTGTGGAGAGAGTACTCATGGGCGCGCTGAATCAGGTGACTCTTTTGTGACTAGATTAAAGAGAACACGCTTTCTTAGCGATGCGGCCGACGCCATTCTCCCTGCGCTATATTTGGAATTAAGGTCTTGGTTAAGCGGAATTGTGGTGGAAAATTTATGCGCTGTTTTGATATGTGAAGTATATTGTATTCATGTAAAGTATGTTTTGGGAAAATCCTATGAGGCAATGTTTTTTTTATTTAGAAGAGAAAATATCAACCTATTTATATAAACAACGAAACGTTCTTCTCCATTATAACTAACATAAAACGCGTAAATGTTACACACATTTGTTTTGTCATATATTTCATAAAATACAGGTGTCATTTTGTTTAGTAAAATGACTTGGAGACGTCACGTGTCGTCCGCTAACGGCGTGTGAAAGCAATTTGGTAATGCATTTTTATCTCAGATATTATTCTTACTACGTGTTTGTGGTTAGAATACGAATGTTTTAAATATAGAAGCACATTACTTATGTATGATGTCTATAATTTTTCGTTTTGTATGGTATTTTTTATATCTACTAAAGAATTAAGAAAAGGGTTCTGAGGAAATATACACACTGGATACAAGAATTACTGTATTATCTGTGACACTCTTTAAAAACAGAGTATATATTTATTACCAACCGTTTTATTGCATTATTTGACAACTCTCACTTGTTATTAAATAACAGATTTCTGCCAAGTAATGCCTAATTCAATCATTACTTACAATAACTGCAAAAACATATTTGTTATTCTTCTAATACTGTGTCTTAGTTTTGTTACGGAATACTTCTTCTATTTATATCTCTAACTAGTTTCATATATCGTTACACAAACTAAATCGTAGGTACAGTAATTGCCTAGTCTAGTCCAAGTCTATTTAGGAGGTACCGTACAAAAATTTATGTATTTGTTGTAACGGGAACGGCACGCTCCATTTACTCCACTATTATCCGCTGTCGCAAATTGAACCAGGACTTAGTCCGCACACTCGACGGACTCCGAGCCTAATCGCAAAAGGCTCTACATGAGAGAAAACTTAATCCCAACAATTACACTAATGATTACATAACACTGGGGACGCAAAGTATAAACAAAAGCAGCTAGTGACGCGCCGCTGACCCCATGCCTAGAGGACGTCTATTAAGTAGGGTCGGTTCACTTAAAACGACCTCCGGGATTTCAAACCCCGATTTACTGGACATAGAATGAGCAATAAAAATATAATTACATTGTTTTACTTCGAATTAACGAATAATGTAAGGAAAAAAGGCGAGTAAATTACGTATTTAGGATAGAAAATCGGTACTAAATTACACTTTTGGGAGCATTATAACAAAATAGCGTATTATTTAAAACATTTCGAAGCGACAGTTTTGGGTACTGAGTTGTAGGTACTTATTTATTTTAATACCCTAGTTACTACTCAATTTAGTTTGTTAATAATGTCCTTTTATATTTATGAAATTATTTTTGGTGCCGGACGTAATTATGATTAATAAGTAATTAGACATGTATTTTAATTAGAGCTGTAAGGCGGTATGTGGGCCGGCCGGCATAGTGAACACAAAGCCTTCGCGGGCTGCATAAAACTTGCTTGGATATTTACGCAAAAAGCGTATCGCGGGGATCAATCGGTGTTTATCGCCGGACGAAATCTGTAGCGCGTGTGTAAGGCACGTAGCGCGCGTATTATCGCGCCTGGCGATCGCGAAGCGAACGATATTAGTACCATTCGTCTTTGTCGTACCGTTACCTAATTTGAATAATCGTTGGTGAGAATGCAGAGTGATTTGCCGCAGCGCGGCACCGCTCTAAGAGAACTTCAACCACTACTAATGCCTTTAAGATTCATGTATGCTTTTATCTGAATTTCAAAACCAACAGCGACTTATTTCGCTTTAACTTAAAAAATATTATGAAAAGTGTAAAAATATATTTAAGTATTACAAAGGGAGGAGGAAAAATTGCCAAGTGAGAATTTTCTCATTACGCCACAAATCAACTGTTAAAACAAATATTTAAAAAGAGAAAGGAATCCACAGACTACAAAATGCTGCTCACCCTGGCTACTGGTAAATGCGAAATCCGATTTAATTTATTTTTATCGCGGGGCTTTATAATTTCATTTTCGCACTTTCCATTTCGAGAGAAGGCCCGCGGACTGGCGCTCTATCCGAATGAGATCTCCACGAAATCAGGTACAAAAGAACGATAATGAACGCTCACTGCTTGCTACGTAATCTAAATTATTATACGAGTCGAAATTCTTACTTGGCTGCGAAAGAAATCTACTTTATCTCGGGCACCGGGAGATGTTTAATAAAATTAAAACGTCAGAGGAGGGCCCTTTTCGATGTTTATGGTGTCTCTTTTAAAAAGCGATATTAATTGTCTTCGTCAATCATTAATAAGTATATTTTAGATGAAAAACCTGGCAGCTTTTATTGAACACTCACTGTTTACGTTTTGTAAGTAAACTGAGTTTAGAAGTTACGAAGACGATTCTTCAAAAAGTTGTGACGTGAGATCACTAAAATTACTTTAAGTTGTAGCTCGGAGTGAGTTAAACGTTAAAGCTGAAACTGTGTTGTCTCGCAGTTTATCCGATTGTTGTGTCGGTTCGATTGGGACGTATGTATCAGGCGGCCTGTCTCAGGGAGTCGAAGAGAAATGCGGGGCACCTCGAGTGCGACGCTGTCAACGCGCGTCGTTCAACACCGCGGAATGTAACGGTCGGGCCGCGCCAAACTTACCGATATTTCCCAAAATACTCGAGGCGCACGGAAGAGCCTCTGTCGCCGTTACGGCGCCGCTTCTCGATTCCTCCCGCCCTCTATACTACCTCTATTTTTCGACTTCCTTTTCCCTGCCAACCGTACGACTGACTTATATTAACTTCCTAACTTGTTAAACATAACTTTTAGAAATATGAGATAAGTAAGTAAGAGCCCTGGAGAGATTCGAAAGAAATGGTACAGACGGATGATACCTACATGACGAGCCGGGACTCACTTAGGTTTTTTTCGTCGGCTGCATATCGTATTTCAGGCGCGGACAAGGCAAAACATTCGGTATTTTATTAAATAAGAAAGGTCGAGGTATAAACGCGGATGATGTCTGAGTCTGTACTGTTAAACGTAATCCGAATAGAGTGGATGTCTCCTGAAATAACGGTTTGGGTAATCACGAATTGTCACACCAGTGAACTGAGCTGTAATTAGGCAAATGCACCATGTAATGCGAAGTCGGCAGGAGCGGGCCGCGCGCGTCTCGCTGCCGTATTGTTCACCGTAATTATAATATAACCGTACTTTTACTACACAATTAAAATTTAAACGTTCCTAAAATTGTACGGAAGATTGTACCGTACTCTATTTCATCACGACGAACCGTAATGATTTATGTAAAAGGTTGTAACTAAAATCAGAAGTCAATATAACTACGGGATTTATTATTATATTTGATGGCAAATAAGAGCTAAAATTTACTTAATATCGGTCCAATACAGAAAACATAATAATGATAATATCACATGAAAGAATATATGGATCTAAAGATAAATACTTGAAGTTATTAGAAAATGAAACCTTATGTGGGGCACCGAACAGAGTGAATTAAGTAAGGTGAAGGTGGCGGAATATGAAAAAGCAACATTCTGTTAAGACGAATCCAACAGAAAGGTTAAAATGTTCGCGGCAAGTTCACCGGCGCACTCAGAGTTTATAAAGCACCTTATTCGAAATAACAACGCGAACCGCCGCGGATGTCTAACTTAAATAAGATTTAATATTCCTATCCGGCAGGAAACTTCTTGAAGGAGCGTGTGTAATCAAAATCTGCACTGGGAAACTTTCCACGGGAATCTCCGAGCAATTGCAGAACCGGCTCGCCGGTAAAAACTGAAATGAACTTGTCGCTTAAAACTAATTTCATTCCAAACTTTCATGTTAGAATAGTTTTTTTTTCATGTTTCGCGCTTTTTCCGTTCTAACTTGTGCACAGTTTAAAAATCAATTTCTTAGAACTCGCGAAAGGGCAACTTGCGAGGTGTTTACTCCGCGCCGACTACGGGCCGATGTGAACGAAAACTTAAACCTGTTCTCGCTCGCTACTAGAGAATTTTCTTTTTGAAATTAACCAACTTTTGTAAAAATATTTGCAAACAAGTTTCCTGTACACAAAAAACGAGTCTACCCCCCACCAAATCTTTTCACAGGTTACACGAAGAATATTAAAAACAAAACTTTTTCAAAATAAAATAAAAGTAAAAAATTCGTTCGTCTTATTTTTATTTATTGAAGTTTCTGGTACGCGACGTTTCGTCCCTATATTTCTGTTTACTCGACTCCCCTATTTGTTCGTTCTGTCGCATTTTCCTTATTATCTACTTACGTTTTATTTTCCATATAGGTAGTAGAAGCAATGCGAAATCTATAGGATGTCGCGTCAATTTGTGATTTCAGTGTTGTATAATAATAGTGAATTGTGATTGCTTTCGCAACATAACACATCTGTTGGAAGCGTGCCGGTGCGAAGAAATCCTTAGGAGACAGAAAAACTATTAAACGTGACTAAGTACATTTGCGACAGAGCGCGCGGAGTGGCCCTTGTCCTTCAAGAGCGCAATTAGTCCGCTTTTTGCTTCACTCGAATGCTTTGAGTAATGATTGGAAGCTGAACGCGAGCGTGCTGCGGTTGTTTACGCTTGCAACAAACGCTGATTTATCTCTGGGCACGGTTCGACCACCACACCCGCATTTAGCAACATAAAATCATAATAATTAGGCTACCATTTAATATTAATTTGAGTTGATTTGACACGTGAATCACTATGAGTGAATCATGTCTCATAAATATAACACAAATACATATATGTCACCTCTTTTGGTAGCTTTACAACCGACGAATATTAGTGAATACATACAACAAATATAAAATGAGATACATGTACAATGTGGTATGTACATTGTATGATGCAAATGTGTAGGCGTGGCACAAGAAACTTGGCAACGAGCGCGCGGTAGCGCGATCCTGCAAATCTGTGCGCCATGCTTATCAGTTGTGATTCATACTTATGTCGCATACACAACGAAAATGTAGGCGCTACGTACCTCAGTGTTACATTCACTACGTACAAGTATTACGAGACGTTACTTCTAACTGCGCGTCACAAAACCTTATTTTATTTTGTGGATAAGGACGCTCATATGTCCCGGGGATTCACTGACGCTTTGTCGACGAAGAAAGGAATGGATCGTGATGAGAGAAATGTTCTGGAATAATTTATCTTTGGGTTAGCTTAAGAAGTCGAGCTCGTCTTGGCCAGAAGCAGTAGATGACAACTTATTTCTAATTCAGGGACGCGTTTTCAACGATAGGATAAAGCGCTGTGGTAGAATAACTGAATAAAAACGATGAGTCGCAAAGTTGTGTGTAGGCGAGCCAAAATATCTCGGCCGATACTAAACAATACCTGTCGCCGTGAAACAATAGCGAAACAACAACATGGCGACGTTAACAACATTTTTTCACTAGCAGGTCGTTACAAAAATACAGATAACAGCGCACGTGCCGTTTATGGCTGAAGATGTTGAGGGAGACGGCACAAAGCGGCTGAGATTTATTGGTTCGCCGTAAACGCGCGTAAGAGGAACTTTGTACACTGAAGCTCGACGAATCGCAATATTTAACGTTCAACTATTTCCATCAATTTGTTCTATCAAGAAAGGAAAAACTTAAATTGGAGCGATTAAAGCGCGCACCGGATCGTGATTGATTTCTTGTGGAGCGGACGCGCCCGCGCCGCGCGGGCCCTCCTCGTCCTGCGTCCTGCGTCCTACCGACCATTGTGCCTCCAGATTTATTTCTGTTTCACCGTTTTTATTGCGTACTCGGAACTTATAACGAAATAGTTACGGCTGTTAAAAGGTTTTATTGGTTAACCTTCGGCGTGTGCGGTCATAAAATAGATTCGTAACCAAAGAAGCGTACGCATACCGCTAGATTTATAACTGTATCACGTGAAAAAGAAACAAATTTGCCCTGCAGAAGGATATAAAACAGGAGATATAGCACGAATTTATCGGTAAATTGTGGAAATCTCAGTATAATAAAATATCTTCTATTGAATATTGTATGAAAAGAGTTTTACGGGTCTCACTCATTTCACTTCATTTTACTACCTACCTTTTTATGCAGGACCTCTATATCTCGGAATACAAAATAGCGTTTACAGTGGATGTAAATTGTGTTATTAGTGATGTCATTGAAGTTCATGTCTTACCTGTAACAAAGAAATACAATTATAAGTAAATAGCTACGAAAAAGACAAAATTACAAATTGTAATAAAAATCGCTAATATCGTGATGATAAGATTGAGAGCAGGCGGGCGGACGACGGCGCGGCGCGGACGCGTGTTCCCCTAGATCCTACGAGCAAATTCACTTAATTTACCGCTCGCGTCGGGGCCCCGCTAAAACTTTACGCACTTAATAAACTCCGAGACGAATTAAAATTCCGTCGGTTTAGTAACAATCGTGTCGGAACGCCGTTAACTCTTTCGCTCGACGCCGAGTTATTAATAAGGGACACGCCTCGGTCGCAGTGATTTATCTACAAAAATAATGACAGCGGGCCGCAGCTAATCAGAATTAACAAGTTTATGGCGGCCGGCGGATTAGCGCAAGTTGTCGTGTCGCGCTTCTTTATTTAAATATGCAAATTATTTTTGAGTGTGCGCCGTTCGAGTTCGGTTGCAGGTTGTTTAGCATAAACAAATCGACAACGCGACGCTTCGGTGTACGCGCCGCCGCCGCCGCCCGTGCGGCTGAGTGTTAGACAAGAGCCAGGAATAAATAATCTCGGTGTTAGATGCTCCTTCCGAGAGGACCGATCGTAAATCAGGACGAGACGAAATTTCCGTCTAATGTGAATGTAAAATTTAGAGAACAAAGCCTCTGTGTAGTTTCAGAACGAGGTCTACTCGAGGGCCTTGTGAGTGTTACTTTAGTCGTGGTTTAAGTCTGATTAACTGAGATTTATGAGCGCAACTTACTTAATATATTACGCTAATATCAAAGACATTCCTGTTAATATTAATTATCACCTCGCTTTGGTCTAGGTGGTTCGGTTTAACATTAAATATTCGAGGTTTTGGTTTGCCAGTATGTTAATAAGGAATATTCTGAATTACGCTATGTAATTATACTGTAAATCAAAATTTTATTTACGTTGTACTGAATTAATAGCTATCTCAGTAATATTATAAGGACGTAAAGTGTTTTGTATGTTTGTTGGAAGTAATTTCAGAGACGACTTATATAATTTTATAAAACTACTATATCTAAGTGATAAAAGCTACTTTATATCAATAGATTTTTGTTTAAAATTTGTTAAAATAAGTTAAACAGTAACCCTTTAAATGTAAAATTTTGAGAACGAACATACAGGTTGTTGTTTATGAAAAATATAAATGTAACAGGACTCCTAGTAAGGTGATGTTAGCCAATCTACCTACAGCCAGCTACAGCACGGAAGTACGGCAAAAAATTAAATATACTCGTATATCTTCTAATCGTTAGTGACCGACAAGATTATTACTACTTAGGTGGCAAACAAGCATACAGCCAGCCTGATGTAAGGCAGTTACCGTAGCTTCTTCTTCTTATCGTTTGGTTAGTGGTCAACCTGGTGACAGAGTTATTTAGATCGCCCATATTTAGGCCTCTGTTGTGATCTAACAGTCGGGACCGTAGCTTATAGACGTATGTAATACCAGAAGTAGGACTTGTGTTGCTGATCTAATTTTTTTACATCAGGGCTTTAAGATGTAGTATCCCTAGGATAGAAAAACGTTTCTTTCAAACCGCCTTCCCTAAATGAGATCTGTATATACACAGAAACAATTAAACTACTGTGTGTAGTTATTTGGCTGTGGTTTTCTGTAAGATGGTGGGTGGTCCTTTCCCAGTCGGGCATTTTCTTTTGTATTTATCTAATATATAAAATTCTCGTGTCATAGTGTTCAACTTTGAACTCCTCTGAAACGGCTCGACCGATTTTCGTGAAATTTTGTGTGCATATTGGGTAGGTCTGAGAATCGGACAACATTTATTTTTCATCCCCCTAAATGTTAAGGGTGGTCCCCCCTTTTTTATTTATTCTTTTAGACAATTTTTTTTTATTGTTGTATGATACAGCATACCAAAATACATACAACCCTTAATTTTCACCCCCCTACGATCAACCCCTATACTTTAGTAGCAAAACAACGTTTGCTGGGTCAGCTAGTAATAAATATAGAAGTATAGATTACCAATATGCTTAATTTTAAAGTATTTAGTTTTGAACACAATGTTTTGCGACACAATGACGGTACAATTACCTCATTATACATGTACCATATTAACAAAGGGGTTATAACATTAGCTTGTTAGGTAACAAGCTGACGTAAGGCGGATGGACATCAGCGACCCTTTCCTTATTAATAACATATTAATAATAATATGATTACCAACGGTAGTCGTCGTACTGTTATGCTTATACCTTCCTTTATGTAAATATTATTAAAATTCTATTAATATTACGAATGCAAAAGTTTGTCCGGATAGATTTTTGTTACTCCTTCAAGTAAAAACTACTGGATGAATATTGATGCTTTTTTTATAAAATATAGGAATAAGTTAAAAATGATCACAGGAGAAATCACGGGCAAAAACTAGTATTAAAATAGTTGATATATCATTTCAAGGTAAAATAGTATAAATATTAATGATAATAATCTAATATACGGCCTGCCTAATGTTTACCAGCCTGGATGCTTGCAATATTAGAGGTATCACAGCCAAAAAAAACATAAATATTAAATACACGTAGGTACCGAAATTATTGCTGAAACCTGTACTCACACATAGGAATACTACTACACCGCTGTGTGAAGTTATTTGACTATGGTCTTTTGTACGGTGGAGGTCCTTCCCCAGTCGGAAATGCTCACTTGTATGGTGCCTTACCTCTCGTTAGATATGTATATTACGTATGCAAATTAACGTGTATCTAATAAGTAAATAACAGGATATCCATTTGGATTATAACACCATAGTCTTGGGTTGGGTCAAAGTATATATAACTTCTCTTAATCCAGGGTTTCGACCTAATAGCTGGTACTCAAACGCCGATAAACCGACACATAAGGTCTAAATGAACTCAAATATTCAAACTTGATATTGCATGCAAAATACAGAGGTAACATGATGTAACTGTATAAGACGCAGCTGCCAATGTGCTACGAGTATATTGGAATAATTTAGACTCGTCAATTCGAAATGTGTAGGTAAAAAGTATTTTTTAATAACAAATTGACTGGCCTGTTGGTCTAGTGGTTAGTGACTCTGACTGCTTAGCTGGAGGGTGTCGTAAGAGTCGACTAAGGGAGTAAGTCTAGCAGACAATATCCACCGGAAGAGAGGGAAAACTCGAAATAAAACCCTATTCCAACCCGTCTGGCCAGCTTGGTATAGTAGGCTAATATCCCTCCAAATGTTTGGAGGAGACCCGTGCCCAGCAGTGGGACGTATATGGGTTGAGATGATGATGATGATGATCGGTGTTAATAAAAGTAAAATGAAACAAAGTAATACGGCACCTACGACCATACCCCGAAGAAGTTTTGACACCTAGTTAATTATTAATTAATTAATTTAAAAGAAATATATTTTAAGTAAAAAGTATTTATTTTAACAGCCTTCTTTTAATAATGCGGCTTTAAAACCAACAACAGACAGGTCGTACTCGTTAACCGACCGCGATTAAAGATGTCTCTGACAGTAAAGTCCATTAAAGCTGAAGGGAGAAGGCGAATGTAAATAATAACTGAGAGACAAGATTGCCGACAGTAACTTGGCTTTTAAAATTGCATTGTGCTTATTATATTTTTATTTCGTGTCCTTTTAAAATAGAACAACGAAGAAAATTGTACATCAGAAATTATACCAAATATCAACGCAAAACTCGTTGAAATTATACCAAAAACTGGTATTAATAATGTTAAGGTACAAACTTTTAACATTTAGATGTTTATAAGTCGTATAAAATATGCAGGAAGAAGCCCCACGGGTAGCTAATACCATAAAACAATAAGTTACAGTGCAAGATATTCGGCTCCAGCCATATTTAGGAACTCTAAAGTAGCGATAAGCAGTTTATCATCCAAAACTTGGTCGTATTGATACTTTTGGTGCACTCAGCATTAATATCTTGGGAGGAACCAAGAACTTGTAAGCGAATCCGTGTAATCCTCAAGTGAGATTTATATGAGAGCGCGTAGGTAACGCAGTGCGGCTACGGCTCGTAGCTGGTTGCTACACGAAGCTACATACGTAGCACTTCGTAGACGTGTAAGCTTTTAAGTGATTTTGGCTGAATATCATTTGAGTACATTAGTTTTGTAGAAGTTTAATTTTGTTACTACGTTTTGTAAGTACCAACGAACACTAACATTTGTGATTAAGTTTCTCGGTCTTCACAACTAAGTTTATTATATTGTTTCTCAAATATTTCGTTTACATTTAATTGAAACAAAATGTTTGCGCAGCGTAATCTTTTTAATACAAATTTCTATAAAGTTAAAGTCATCAAAATATTCGATCTTTTAGATACTTTAGTTGGAAAAAGTAAAATTAAAAAAATAACGCCAAGTCACTTCATCGTTCCCATTCCGCCGCTGTACAGACATTATTACACGAGGCATTCTGAAAACTCAGCCGACGTACTTCGTAATCGAAAAAAGGACTTAATATTTCACGATGGGTGGATAAAATAAAGGTTTATTCGACAAAAGCGTATCTCGGCTGAACGCGTGGCACATCGTTCGTAGTACGGAGATTATAGTATCTAAATTCGAGTAAGCAAATAAAGTAATATGTTGGAGTATCACCTGGCGCGATGTTCGTTCTTCCCACGTTCCACTGTATTATTGTACCTATTTGGTATAAAGGCTAATTTGCTTTTGTTCTTACGAAATTTACCTAGCTATTTTCGGTTCCGGAGTCTCGTACGCGCACATCATCTGAATGAATACGTTACACTTGGATTAGTCCGCACCCGTGACGTACAAAGTGAATATATAATGTTTAAATTTGTAAATACTGGGCTAATTTCTCGTCCTCAAATGTACATGTTTAAAGTGACACAGTTACGCGTTTATTTTGTGTACGATTCTCAGAATTTACGTATAATTTTGTAGCATTTAATAACACGTGGATAAACTCGGAACATTTTAGTTAAGTTGTAGCATATTTACAAATAATAAATAAACATGTCCATGTCTAATATAATATGTACTTACATGTAACATATTCGATCACTGTTTTTGTACGTTAAAAAGACTCAATTTTAATGTTATTTTTGACTGAAATTAGTAGTATAGTAAGCACAAATGCAAGCAACGAAAACTTTGATATGTTTCATGTTTCGATTTATTCTTATGAATTATAGCAATGGTCGTAATTATTATTTTCAATGACGATTAAATCGTAAGTTCATGTTATTCAAAAAAGTGTAAAAAGTCAGATTTTTTTAAGCTCTTATCTGACATAAAGCAAATTAGATCAGCATTTTTTTAACTTATATTATAACAATAAATAAAAGATTGATTGCAATGATTTTCGTAAATATACAATACAAATATTCAAAAGATTGAATATTTGTATTGTATATTATATAATTTTAAAATTATATTACTCTTGCAAATTTTAAGTAAACGAAATCAAATCAAATTCAGCTATCCAAACAGAAAGTTCAGCTCCAATACTTACAAAATCAAAAGAAGCAAATTCTAATATCAATGCAGCATATCTGAAACGCTGCAAACGTTCGTATGATCAAAGTTGTAACTTAATTTTCAAAGAGTTTAACTGCTCATCGATTAGAGATACACAGCCGAACGGTAATTCTGCGCGGTTAATCAACACGCGAGAAAGATAAAACCGAAAGTTTAATCGTAACTCACGTTATGATTACAGGATTCACCCGCCATCAAAGTTGTCGAAATGTTGTAGGCAAGCGTGAAATCATTAAGGCTTGAGATAATACGGTTGGGCTAATGAAGCGGCGTGTGCCCCGTGCTACTACGGCAACTCGGGGTGACATCCCTCGTCTCACTTTCGAGTTATGATCTCGTAACTCGTGTTATTAAGACTTCAGATGATCCTACACATGCCAACACTGAACAAAATACATATAATGGATTGTAGAATATATTCTGTATTCTTTTATAAGTCGACACTGAACATTATATGCTTATAAAAAAAATTGTTCACAATCATTTTTTTATACTTGCAATAAGTACCTAGGTATTACCATTATACCATATTATTGCAACGCATTTAATTTAGTCAAAATGAGTGTTTTAGCTGTTAAACCTTTGATTTAGCTATTCATGTATATATCTTTTGTATGCATCCACATTAAAAGGTCAAGCAATGAAAATGAATAATTACCATACATACTATTCACAAATTAACCCAATAAAAATGTTAATTGGTAAATGCAAATCTTATTCACGACACAATTCGAAAAGTGACAGCCCTAGCACTGAAAAACGCGCACTATTTATCCGACTCAGAAAGATTGGCAATAAACCTCAATATAATTCCGGCATTTCCAACTATTCGAGATCAAATAGTAGAACGGACGTGCTGACGAGTCCCATGATGCCTTCCATCTCTGCTTAGTTGGATTAGCTCGCATCATTAATCGCCGGAATTGCGTTCACGTGGCGTCGACCCTCGCGACCCGGGAATCTTCAATTAGAAACAAACTTTACAATTACAAACCCATCGATTGGATGTACCTCACGCCCGTTAATGTCACGAGTTTGATTTAAAGTGGATTGGAAGGTTTGATTCTGAGGAATAACTTACAAGTTGCGTTTGGTTATAACTGTCTTTGTAACTTCGGTGGTTTGAGGCTTGGATGTGTGTGTATCTTGATATATTATTCTCAAATGGAGTAGGGGTATTCTATACATGTTTAGCAAAGATAACTTTTTGTATGTACTTACTTATGGTACAATATGTAATAACTTGTTTAATTATGTTCAAATAAGTATGTTTGATATGGTCGGCTCAGGATCGAGAGTAGTGAAAATCCTTGAGGGAGGCCTATGTCCAGCAGTGGACGTCTTTTGGCTGAGATGATAAAGTATGTTTTGTGATATGATAGGTTATATATTTGGTGTTATTTGAAACAATGTTATTCAATCAGGTTTCGAAAATATGTATTCAATTTAAAATAAATTTTGCAGCTATGGCATTATATTTATGCGTTTGCTTGTTTTTGACCATTAATTTTCCGTATGCATAGAGGAGCTATGATAGGAACGTCAGACTCGCAGAGACGTCAACGATCAATCAGGCGTGTGACTCGCGCCATCTATCAATGTGTCATGGCACACAACGCGGCACGCCAGATGGCAGCACTGCCCGGAGAGAAATTAGAAAACAATTTTCAGGATACCTACCTATTTTCACTTTGCCTAGGTTAATAGTCAGGTCGATATAATTTATTTGCCGTCGATTTGTTGGTACTTAGACTCAGCTTTGAGTTTACTAAGTATATTACTCAGTAGGTACACAAGTTACACAACTGATACCACATCAGTTTCACGAGTTTCACCGTAATTAGACCACAATTAGACAGCTGACTTATCATTTATCGGTATTGTGATGTCATAGCCTACAGTAAAAAAATCTAATAAAAATATAAGAATAACCCAAATAGCAGATGTACTTAATATAAAAATAATCGTGAATTAAATTTTCTAAGAAATTTGCCTAATATATTCATTGAAAATAAAGCCTCATTTTATTTTATAATACAGGAGAAGATGATCTTTATTTTTTTATTACGGTGGAACGCGGGCCGTTCGGAACAATTTAATCACGAATTTAACGTCCACGGCACGTTCCTGGTTCGGACACTTTTATGACATCAGACACTCTGCGTTAAATGCTGAGGCTTAAAAAGGGTTGATAGCGAAGCTGCTGTCACCTGGAAAAGCTTGGGACATAACGTTACCTTCATCATAGTACGGCCGGACGTTCATTGATAATTAATGGGTTGTGCCACTGTAACGAAAACAAACGACTGGTGGCACGCGCACGATAACGATTAATATCTTCGCGGGCGCAGCAAAAACAGACCTACGCTCGTAGCCTTGGTGTGATAAATCATATCTCCTCGAGGCACAAAAATAAATGAAGCTAATGATAAATGACGACGAATACCCCGAGTGCCACCGCCGATTGAGTCGAGTGAATTTGAAAATTAAAAACTGTCTTGACACTGGTAGAGTGCGGGAGTCTTATTTTTGAACACGCATAATAAAGGTGCTGCTTTTGTTATAGTATTATAGAAATATATATATTTTTGACAAACAAGCTTAAAACTAGCTTGAGTAGGAGTACTAGGAGCATTACTTGCACTGCATCGACCCTATATTTTATAGTATCACAGTTTTATGCTGATTATAACCTAAGAAAAAATAAACATTTTCTTACCTCGGATAAGAAAAACTTTATTTAAAAAAACGAGAGACTTCTTTAATAATCTGTTAAGAGAACTTTCTTAAAGGTTATTTCCAGAGTCAACCTGAAATGGACTGACCTTTCCTTAGTAAGTGTACAGATAATTGTAAGGTCTAGTTAGAGTTGTTGTTGTCTGTTTACAGTTCTCGGAAACATCGAGTATGCTATGAATAAAAGTTTAATTCAACTCATTTTCTTTACATAGATCACAATAGGAAGGAAATATTAACCAAGCTAGTCTGAAGGTAAATTTATAGTATTCAAAGTAGTTATTATGTATTTTTCCTTTGAATAATGTTAAAGACATTTAAAGTGTAAGGCTTCAGATAAAAAAATATAGTCACGTTATGGAAAGCTTCCCTTCGATATAAGATAACTACATTTGAGATTTAGAGGCGAGACTCGACAAATGCTCAGTATATATTGTCAATCATTCAGTGAAGAAAATTTCCCTACTGCGGACTGTCAAATATTTATCTTTTTCTTTTATTCTTGGCAATGTCAATATCTAAGAGTCAGGAATGTCGGCATGTAAGTATTGAGACTTTTTGTTGTGCCAGTTATTTCACGATTTTCGTCTTAATAAAATAAATAGGCAACTTTTATTGAATAGACCTTTTGTAGCAAGAAACGTTTTGTATTTTCAAATTGAATTATATTATTTATTTACTAACCACGTACATATGAATATTTCACATACTTAAAATAATATTCTAACATTGAGACATAGAGGTTTCTTTCAATAACATGACAAAGTTATATTGTTTTTTTATTACTTTGTATTTATAAACAAAGATGTCGCCCTAGGCGAACATTTTAAACAAGTAGATACTCTGCTAAAAAGGGCTATATTTAAATTATACGGAACCAACTCTCATACATGAAGAGGTTGATGAATATAAATAAGCGAAAGAAGTATGTGTTAATCGAAGCAATTTGGAAATCATAGTTTCTACCTATCCCTAAATAAGTATGTATGTGGTCATCAAAATATATATTTGAGAACAAAAGGTTTATATAACCAAAATGACAAAAAACACAGTAAAAAGCAATATAAGGAAAATAATTTACAAATAATATGTTATAACTGTCTGATCGAGCAATTTTCCTACATTATATTTTGGTTAATGCGTTTTTAATGGAAAAAGCTGCATGCCTTCACCAATTATATAATGGATGCATGTCGGTATTGTTTATGAGATTTATAAAAATAATGATTATCTTTTATTATATCTAACCCAAACGAAATAATAGTAGAAGCTTTGGGGTATAATAATGATTTGATTGAATATTATTGTTTTATATTTAAATATACAAAAATTTACTCAGTACAATTTAGTTAGTTTATGTGCACACAACAGACTATATTATAACACTCAAAACAAAGAATATGTGAAACTAAAATAATGTAATATAAAGTAAATTGAATTATAAAATGTATTATAACAAATGACTAAACATACATACGGAATACTTTTATTGACTATTCATCTCAATCGTATAATTTGAAAAAGACTCTTTATTTGATTTTACGATAATGGCCCCAGTAGCGTAGTCCCGGTTGTCCCCAGGTACCTTATACATACAGTCTCGGAAATTGCGTTAACCACATTCGAGTACCAGGAAATTAGAAACGTTCAAGGGTATAATCGAATGTCTCTCTCTAGCGTAGAAATAAACTTGCCGTACGATATCGATGGGGTTCTGTATCCATTTGTGCGTAATGTAAAGTGCTTTGATTTTTTCGTACCCTATGATAACGGAAAATTGATTTTACGCCTACGCTTTGATCACGAGAAATAATATATTATATAACAATTATTTGAAAGAAAAGAAATAATGTATAAAGAATAAATGCTTCATTTTATCGAGTTACTTGTAATGTCTCTCCATTAATTGAAGAAGTATAATAAAAGCTATTTTTGCACATTAAAGATAAGTGCGTGAACCTCTCAAGACTTGAATATCTATGAAGAACTTTGTGAAACAATTGACGGGAGACAGGGAGACTACAAAGACAATTGAAATTCGATTTGCTTTCAATTTGAACGCTCTCACTCCCTTTTCAGTACGCGAACAGCACTAATAAGTTCTGATTGTTTCAATACATTTTTCTCAAGATTAAGTTAGTTGACGCCGGTACAGACGCCGACAAACTGCGCTAATTACGTTAGTGATCCCCGTCCCTAGCCCCCAAAGTAAACGACTCCGCTTTCAGTGTAAACAACCGCTCAACTTTACCAGGAAAAATTCGCAAACCCACTTATTTACGTCTCAGAGGTATACAGTGACAGTGCGACGACATACCAGTGTCGTACGATGTACTATAGCGCTTGAATGTACCGACAAATTAGGTTAGTGTATCGTTGTACAAATAATACCCTCTAACTCAACATTTAATAGAAGACAAGCGAATAAGATTTCAAATAAACTCCATTATAGTTATAAAAGTTTGGAATATTTTTGCATATTTTTAAACGAGCAGACAGAACATTAAAATAAGTTTTATCTGTTATTTATTTTTACATTTTGTTCATAGTAAAAGTACAACACAAGTATTGTGTTGTACTTTTACTATGAACAAAATGAGTTAAAGGTACATTTGGAATTTATTTCAAACAACTCGGCGCAGAGGGTTAGGGCGTGTACTAAACTAATATGGCAGAAAAAAATATTGCAAAAACTCAAGATCTCAAGTCGAGCGTGAACTATCGAGATATTATATTTCCCAACGTATTGATCCCTTAGGATACTATGTTCGGTTTCGTTTCGGTAGAAGTTTTCAATCCCTCTGCGTTTTGGGAGTTGCACTGGACAATCTTATCAGGGAGGGAAGAGGGGAAGATTTTCCAGTGTCCGGCGCCCTCTCACCTTGGAGGATTTCCCTGGGCACCGCGGCGGGCTCGACGATTGGATTTCAAATTATTATGCGTGTATTCGACCGGCAAAAGATTTACATTTTTTAACGTTGGAACTTTTTACGGAATTATAGGGGTTATGTAGGATTGTCGTTGGGATTTGGAATTGAATATTTTATTTATGTCGTTCGCGGTGCGTTACATGTCTACTTTTGTGATTATGTGCGTTTAAGTATCATTTACATACCTAAGTATGATTTAAATAAGTTGATATACCAACTTATTTATAAATGCTAAATACCCATAATATCATTTTAACTAGGCTCCTGTAGTCAAAGTTACATGATGTTATTTACAATAATCTTATGTAATTCACTTATTTTAATTAAAAAAGAGTTGCTTGAGCCACAAAATTGTTCCCTGTGCATAAAGTTTTAAACAAGTAATTATAATTATAAAGCCTTAAATACCTACACGCACTAAAATCATGTATGTAATGCAAAAGTTTAGTTTTCGTAAGTGAATTACAAACGTAAATATTACTTAGGTAAAATGAATTTTATATTAAAGTAAACTAAAACAAAGTTCAAATATTTTAAGACTAAATAAAGTACTTATTTTATTACTAAGATAAGATTTCACCTTAGATTCAAACGCACACAAACAAGATATTTTATAGACAAAGATTTCAGTACATGTAACTAATTGTCGGTGAGGGGGAGGTGGGACTTGCCATTCGTAGGTAAGTGGTGGTGGTAGGCGGAGGCAGCAAACGAAAGTTCTTAGTGTAGATCGCATTAGAGACCGCGCGGCCCACGACTGTCGGAGATAATGCCATTGCAATACCCGGGATCCGATTGTATTGGCAAATTGGATCAAATGCAGCGCTCACCGCACAAAAGATAAGAGCGGGATACGGGTATAGCGGTAATATTATGTTGCGGCTATCTCGGCCCGATCGCCCCCGTGTGCGGCCTCATGACGATCCAAAACGATCGCCCGTAATCGTTCCGTGTAGTTTTACAACTTTTTAAAAATCTTTCCATTTCGTCGTTTCTTTTGTTGAGGCGCAATCGATTTTCAACAGGATTATCGGCTTGTATCATTTTGTGAGCTCATTCGCTCCTTATAAATTTTCATCGACCTTTTTAATACAATAGCTGCCTGAAAATAGAAGTATCTTCTTGTATATAATCCCTTGCGGCCTAAAGTATTTGATAGAGTCAGTTATTTTGTTGAATGCGCCAATTCACGTTTATTTTATGATACTGAACCTGACATGTTATACGATAAACTACCTTCGTTTTTTAACAGACGTAAATCTGATAATAAAGTAATGTAAACAAAATGGCTGCAACAGTCGCAAACATACATAACGTGAACAACAAAAAATATTTGTAATAACGCGTTGTATCAAATGCCGCTGCCGACGGCGAACTCTACGTACCAATGTTTTTGCTACCTATGAAAAAATATCGTCCATGTAAACTACAATGCAGATTATTATCTACTACCCGTTGGGGACTCGGTAAAAGGTAAAACAAGAAATATAGTAGACTGTATAATCTAGACAAAAGACGGCGCCTTTCCAATGTTTTTAGGTTTTCAGTATCACGACGATGATCACGCCAAAACAGCAAGCCTCATTTTCCCATCGTTACGGGGTGAATTTTAAATTCGAAGCGAGGGTGTACCACTCAACTATGTATGAAGGACCGGCCTCTCCACGCGACTCGCATCCGGTCGTACGCATACACTATGAACCTTCATTGTCTGCCTGAACTCAAGGTAAACCGATTACGTGCTAAAAATTCATAAAGCCATTGTCATCTTCGTACAAAGCGTCTGACGTTAAGTAAGTGAGCTCGACGATTATGTATCAGCGTTAACATCGATAAGCTAAAATGTTCCGAAAGTAAAAAATACAACGTAAATCTCGGCCAAACAAAACAGATAGAAACGTTTTAACGCAGTAAAATTAATAATATCATCAACCCCTATTGTAAAACGAAAAAATCTCAATTGGGGCGTGATAAACAATACGGCACGCTTAGGCTTATCTCCCTTTGACTTATGATATCATTATTTCCCTTTTTGCAAAAATTTACCGAGCAAAAACAAGAGCGCGGTGGGCATACTAATTCTCCTCGGTCAATATATTGGTATCGGCGTTACGCCCGCAGGACCCTTCTTAATAATTCCAACAGCAAAATCTTTATACAATAAAACAGAAGCGAGCAATTTCAATGTTAAATCTCATAATTCAAATTTCTCTCGTTGTTTACCGGCCACGCTTCGGCGGCTATATAAACTCTCAAAATCTACCCACATCCGTAACGAAAGCCTGCACCGTTATTTATGGAAAGCCACGTTTCATTGTTGTTGTCGGTTTTCATTTTAACGCTTAATTTTTTTCTATTTATTGTATTTTTGTGATCGTTGGTGCCTACAAAATGATTTGTTTTTCGGTTTGCTCTTCCGACGCGCTTAATTCCGGTGACATGTGATTTATGCTCAGAATGTTGTGGGCACTTCACGTACGTTCAGAACTCCACAGGCCGTATCGATCATGACAAGATCGATACGTGACTAAGATTATGCTCTTTTTTGCGTTATGTAAACCAGAATAATGCCCACGGCCTCCCAATATAAACCACCTGATTTGTTAGAAAATATCGCTTATTTGCATCGCAAATATATCTGTGTGAGCGTAAAACATTCGGACGTAAAATAAAATGGACGAAATAAGATATAAATGGCCGCTTGCACGTAGAATCTCGGATTTTACAACCATCTCGTATATCTTTAAGTGAAATATGGTTCGATATCATATTCAATAGTTTTCGTATTATATTCTAAACTAAGATAAGTAAGATACTCAAAGAAAACGATTTTAATCTTTAGAATTTTTATACATTTTAAGGATTTTTTTGAGTTCTAAATAATATTGTGAAGTTTTCCATAGTATGCAGATAATAAATCAGCGCATAACCTAATATAACATCTACGTAGACGAATAGATTATACGATGCCATGAAGACGGGTATAGCGAACAAATTTATTGAAGATTTTTTAGATAGTAAGTGGCATTGAACATAAAAATACGTATATAAAGCAATACAAGGGACGTTCATGTACCTTGGGTTCAATCTTATACAACCAATGCGACGTAAAAATAGAATAGTGTTATTAAATTGCACTTTCAATTTTCATATCAAAAGACACGAAGGATCGATCGCATGCGACAGACTAGTGGCTCGATTGTGCTGTCTCAATAAGGGGTTTAAAGGCGAGGCGGGTTAACGTTTTTATGTATGAGCGCCGGAAGAGTCAGCTTGAATGACGGGGGTCCTGACTCTAGTACATACTCGACTACGCTTTAGTATCATAAAAATGTAATTAAAATTCACATCATCCGTCCCCGACTTAGTTGGAGAGCTCTGGGATAACTATTCTATTGTTTTGCCATGTAGGATGATGCTCGCAGAGTTTCATCCTCGATTTAAATTACAGACAACAAAATAGGGTTGAAATATATTGTAAAACACTAGCTTTGTTCGGATTAAACAACAATAAAGTGATTTAATGAGCGCTCTTAAGCTTTAGATTTCTTTTAAACAAACTAGGATTGCGATTGGAAAACACTTCTTGGATATAACGAGATACGTAAATTACATTTTCTTTTAACAATAGATACTCCAATTATATCGAGGTTTGTTATTCGATAATAAGAGTTATATTGATTTGTAAATATGAATTCGTCCAAGTGAATAATATATCTAAATCGGGACGTCCTTCAAGACATGTAATGTGGGTTTATTGGTTTTATTGTGGTTCATTTATTCAGATTTGCGTATGGACCCTTTTTAAAGGATTATGTTTATTATGCTGTTTTTATTAAAACTTGGGTGTATTTTCAGCTTTAACTGAATGTCCCTGTGCATTAATAAAAGCATTTAATAAAAAAAGGAACCCCCAATCATTTTCCTCGACACGTCAAGCGCGCAAATTGTTTGACAAACACATCAAACCGCCGCAAAAATTTAATTCGAACATGTAAATTTTTTTCAAACATAATTTCATTTTCGCTGTTCATAAACATCCCTGGTAAAATTACGAATAAAAATATTTAGCAATTACGTACAGAGTGACGTCACCGGCTAATGAAAGCGTTACTTACGTTTATCTACAACGATACGTACCTGAAATCAAAATAAAAATACATTAGTAAAAGAAAGCAAGTGAAACTTAGACACGCAAACCTAGTAACCTTTATAAATACAAAGCAAACATTGAAATATTGCGAGGAGACAACGCCAAGGTGTGGTGGAATATCATTTTTCAAGAACAGAGTCGCTTGATAGCGAGTAATGCTTTACAACACTTCGTTCCAACCGCGGGTCGGACGGTATTCTGATAGATAGGAAATGAAGACAGATTAACCTCGCGTGACTTCACAAAGCTCACGTTCTACTTGACGGGGGGACCTGGTTGGATAAATATTGCGTTTGCCAACTCTTGATTGCCAGTTTACTTAAAATTATAAGCTTTATGAGTGCTTAGTATATAAATGTTCGTTTTACACCGCGTAATCACAGGTACCGGATCCATTATAACTCTGACTACAGTTTTGATAAAGTGTAACCCAATTAACGTAGGTCATGCGGATTTTGCAAAGTCAACAGTTTATGTAAAATGCGAAATTTAACCCTTGGAAACATTTTATTAAAAGTATAAGACAAACTGTTTTTTTCGCTCGTATTTGTTGTTATACTACTAAAGACAAACAAGCATACAGGTTCGCCTGAGTAGCTGAGCTGGTAAGCAGCTTATATAGCCTATGCTTTCAACAGTTATGCAGTTTTACATAATTTCGGTATACCGAAAGCTATCCATATCCCATAATGCTTCCGAGTTTGTTTTTCTTACTATCAGTAGAATTTGAAATCAAATTTTTGTTTTGTTCAAAGCTACCATCACGCCAATAGTAATAATAATAATCGTGACACAAAACAAAATCCAAATATAATACAGGTAAAACCACGAGAACAGCTGGTATAAAACAAAACACTAGAAACTAATTTATTGTTCTTTTGTTTTTTCCCATATCTATCATTTTTCATAATTAAAAACTAACTAGTCATATCTATAAAAGCAATTTTACGATCGTTAATGTTCGAGTGAACTCCCTTTGCCACTGAACGTTATAATTAATGAATTTAATATTTTTTCACTAAGGATCGCTGAAATTTGAACGATTAAGTGACTAAAATGATAGAATTATGCCGACTCACTAACGTAAATAATAATCGTAGATGGGGTAGAAACTCTGACCCATATTAGGCATAGAGGGCGTTGGCGTGCGTGTTAACAATCACGGTTTAATACTAGTTTAATGTTTACACATACACAAGGTAATTATATTTTTTGTGTCCTCTATCTGTTAATTTCTATAAGTTATCGGTGCATCAATTGCCGTAATGTTTTATTATCTTTATAAGAGGGGAGCTAAACGTATAAATTACTATTCTCAACGGAAAAATTAAAAACTTTTTTATACTTCCAAGTTAAGTTATCAAAAATTTATCCAAACGAATCATCGTATGCTTTCCTCAATGGAAAATTAAGTTGATTGTATTTTTTGTAATTTAATGTTAATAAGGAATAAAATGCTATTATTTCTGAGTTCTCGATTAACCTAGCTTACAATGTAAAAGGGGAAAGGCAATGTAACGCTAAAAATTAATTCGAAACGCGAAACTCTCGTTTATTTTTATTTTGGGAATCATTTATTTTCGTCAAACAATTAGGCTGCGAGCCCGCGTCGCTCGCAAGGCCGCGTGGCAGCTCAGCGGAAGAAACTTCACGTCACATCGGCTCGCCCCCTCAAAAAAAGGGTTGCTTTAACGCACGTTTTTTGTTGCATAATCCCACGCAACGCGCGAAGTCCATTCCGCCTTCGGCTAATGCGCGCAGCCCGTGCGGACCGACCGACGTTGAGACGGGATTTAAAAATGTAATTTCCAGAGCACCAAGTAAATCCAGATTTGTTGTTGGTGAGTGACTTTCTAATTCCGTTGGCGAGAAGAACTTTGTGAAACGTATACCGTGTTCATGAGACCTGCTAGTGACCGCGAGAAGCCCCCAGCCTAATCCGATCCGCGGAGCAGAATTGTTGGCCAAACTTGTGCCGGACGAGGTTTGCCACCCCTTTTCACGCTACTGCCGCCCTTTGTCACTCGGTCACTTTATAATCTCCTACTGTACAATACGATATACTTTGATTAATTTGCACCGCAAATAGGAATAAAGTTTCGTACGCTAAAACAGAATTGTTGTTTTCGCCGTGCCTAATCCCAATAAATACGGCAACCGTGAAAGTTGACTGTTAATCAGAAACGGATACTTGTTTGTTATGACTACTCAGTCTTCTATATAAACATTATTCTCTAAAGTTTTGCTCAATTACTCTAAGTCTAATCCAATAAGTCGATGAACGTGATGGGAGCTTATTCAAACAATGCTAACTGAAAGACGGAGCGACGAACTAGCGTGGACTTTTGATCCAGAGGTTATCATAGGAATATGTTTGCAAATGAATATCATGTGCCAACTTGAATTAATCGTTGAAAAATTTAATGATTACAATGTTTCTAAACGTTACACGCGAGTATATTATTAAGCTCTTGCTTTAAAAAAATATATTCGTAGAAGTCAAATATAGCATTAGGTGTAATACTTATATCATGTGAATAAAAGATTAATATAATAGGGACACAAATAATATAATAAGCATAATATAGGCCTTAATACAAAGATCACCAAAAATAAGTTTTTGTAAGGCAAAGATTATGCTAACTTTCTTGATCTTTTACACTTCTTTAACTTAAAACTGAGGATATTAATGCATAACTTCAAATCACATGAGAATATTCAATTTGGAAACTCGTATTCGGACTTTAATTTCATTCCTCCGAAGCTCCCAATTTCTCTGTAATATGATGGATTGCATAAAGTAATCGATTCATGGAATTCGGGTGGAAAGCAGAATGGGTAGCTTACAAGGCAATCAGCGGGCAGCAGGAGGCTTTATTAACCCGTCAGGGTAGTGCGGGCCCGGCTAATCAATCGCCGTTCGCGTGTCGACCGCGCTATCTGTCTTTGGCCGATTGGACCCGATAACGCCGCCGACGCAAGATTACCTTCCTATACGGGAATGGCCCATTTATAAAATTAACTTCTTTTATCTTCCCAAACAGACAGTAGTAGAGGAGTAAATAAGTCTAAAGTGCTATAAACGTACTAAATAGGCTGATATTAATGTTCGATCGTTCCGTTGTGTCTACGCCGCCTGGTACGATCGCGTGGCGCTCCCATGTGAACGTTACTAGTCAACATTACAACAAAATATATCTGTGATTTTTATGAACGCATACGATTTAATATCATTCTAGTGAAATGTTTGCGTAATCTAGTTTTAGCACCGATTCATTTCGGCTCTGAAAAATCAGCACGCGTAAAATGCAGGCCCTGTGTGGATATGAATTGCAAAGGCTCAAAATATTTGTTCGGAATACGAATCTGTTTACATCAAAAATTAAATTTGAATTACAACTTTTAAACATTGAAACTCTTTTAACCATGACAACAAAGTTAGTTGAAGCAATGAAAAATACTTTATACACTTCAGAATTTTCTAGTTTTCATAAATCACCGAGCGCTGAATGCCAGAGAGGGAGAAGTTTAAAAGTAAAGTCGGGTAAATTCTCAGCGGAACTTTCTATGAGATTAAAGTCATAATTTACTTGATGAGAGGGCATTATGTTGTCGAATATGAAACCGGCTACCCCATTACAGAACTGATTTCCCTAAATGGGAGTTTGCAAAAATTGTAAGCGAAAAAAGGCCCGGGCCGAGATAATTCCTAAGTATCGCGAATTTCTACCGTTATAACCGTACGTCTCCAAGATAGCGAAAGGGACGGCTCATTAACGTCAGCGCGGATCCGGGGCCAGTTTATGCCAACCGATACCTTTAAGGTATTTACAAAGCAGCTAAGCGGGCGCAATCTAGACGGTCGCAATGAAAAAAGACGCCGCACCCCGCGTAATCCAGGCGAAATGCTCTTTAAGAGCCTCACAATTTAATGCTAAGTATAGCAATCTCAAGACGACGTTGAGCCGGTCCTCCAGAGAGGGTTGAAAAAATGATACACACTGGGGTGCGGGGTGTGGCGGTGTAACGCGCGGGGAAGGGGACAATCACGGTTAGTTAGCGGGGCAGCTGCTCCCGACCGGCGATAACACTTAAGGTGTTTTACTGTACTTGCGCCGAGGGGTACATTCAACCACGAGTTTATACAAACAATTTTTGACACATACACTTATAATAAGTTTAGAGCACAACGAGATACGCTTTGTATTTGGCAGGATATTACGAGCGATAACGAATGCATTTTGAATATAATGAGTAATAAGCCGGCGAATTTAAAATTTAAACCGTGCGATAAACATAATCAGTTTTATTAATCAGAATGTACATAGTATGAAGCAATTTATTGGACAGTGCGAGCTCGTTAAGAGGATGAGCGGCAAAGCTCTCAGTTTAAATTATGTGCAAGCGTTCAATTTTATGTAAACAATCATTCTGATCTTTGATATTTTTATCTATACGATAACATTTTGTGTATAGCCAGTGTCATTAATGAACTGCAATTTGTTGAGTGAATTATACTTTTACTTTGAATTGATAATTAGCAACTCATTTATACCTATTACTTGGGTGGAAAACTGTTATGTTAAACAGTTACTGTAGCCAATGGATGCTTATAATATCAGAGGTATCACTTACGTGTTGCCGACTCATTTTTTTAATACCAGCCTTTTAAGATGTAATGATGGACAACATGTTTCTTTTAAAACATTATCAGTTGTCACATGTTGGTCAGTGGACCAATATGCCTTCAGATTTTTTGTTAGTCATGTGGTGTATTGTTACGATATTTTCCTTCAGGATAATAAATTTTACAAAGTGAACTTCTCATTTATGTATACTGCTGAGCGGGATTAAACTTACATCTTACTTGTTACAAGTCGATTATTTTACCACTCAACTACAACCGCATTATATATTATAGTTACTTAAGTGAAATCTTTATTAGAGTACTCCTAAAGTCAACGAAAGTGTGCATTCAATTTACTTATAAATGTAGCTTTCATAAGTATATCAGCCTCCTTCTCTAACATTAAAATCAGGGTTGCTTAATACAGACTAGATAACATTGAATAGTTTTGGAGCGCGATACAATAATAGTGGGTATCGCATTCGAAGTAATGGCCAGTACTGAATTAATTAGTGAGTATCGTATCGTATAGAGCGGGGCAGGTGTACACACGGCTTTACAACGCCATTAAGTTACGGAATACATGGCGGTTGAATCGCTTGAGCGATTGACCGCTTACAGTGCCCGCTTTTATGTTACTATACAAACATTTATGAAACAATACGAACTTGCTGAAGGGAAAATAGAAACTGGCCTTTTAAAAACACTGTTAACAAGAAGACAATCGAACTGGCATTACGTATTCGCATGCTATACACGTATCTCTAGTCATTACTACGCACGCATAAAATTATATCCAAACCACGCTTAGTTAAGATATTACAGTGACGCTACCTTTAATCAAATCGCTTTCCAAATAAATGGAGCGTAGACGAATGAATAACGCGAATTCAATTTACAATTCTACGTACATCAGTGACGTATCAATTGTTCAATCTAAGCGAAGACAGATAAACGCACAGATCCACCGATTGCTTTTCGATGAAAAAGACTGAAGATTCATCGATAGGATGCGCGAGTCCCAAAGTGAAAAATGTACATTTGGATGGCGTTAATTCGTTTAATTTCCGGTGAGAGAGAAGAGCGCGGCGCGAGGGGCGGCCCAGTCCGCTCAGATTAATTCAGCTCCGAGCCTGTCACAGATAAGGACACTGAAATAAATTGAAAATGTTCAGAGATTGATTTGAATACTCTCGAGGATATATCGAAGTCGACTAGCGAAAAATGACAAACCGCATTCTTATTCAGAGATTTGCATTCTGCAAGCCAGACTTAGCGGATAAATGCGGCGTAATGAATAAATTATGCTTCACCAGGACCATCAAAAATGAGCGAACGTTCAGATTAAAAGCAACCGAATATAGGGCAACAAAATATATTCAATTAAACAGTAATATGAGTTGCCGTAAATGTTTTATGTTTGAATTATTTAATATTTCTCGGTAACAGCAAAAATGTTTCATAGAATTACGTTTTAAGGTCACAAATAACCGAATCTGAAGATTGTCTATTAAATCGTTTATAAAATGGTGAAATTAATGCAATCGGCGTGAGCGAGTCGAGAAGGGAGACATCGTTCGAGGCGTTCGTGATCCGAATGTCAAATGAAGTCGAGTGGCAGCACACTGGCGGCCCTCAGCCCTCAGGGCTCGAGGACTGCTGCTAAGAGCCCGGCCCATCATTTACATATTGCGATTTTGTATCGATAACAATTAAGAGATGGAAAATTTGCCGTGAGACGCTTAGCAATTAGACTATTTTATGCAAAGTTAGAGAGTGACTTTGTGCAATCTAAGTAGAATCTATTTACTAGAATTTAGACTTGCCACTTAGACGTAAAGGTAACGCTACATGACTACGCAAACAAAACAACATAAACTTGCAAATGAAGACACGCCGCAACGAGCGTACACTGGCTGCCGTGTTCCAGTGAAATTCAGAGAATCAAAACGTCCGAACATGAAACAAATTGATTGCTGCAGAGGCGCTCGGCTGGCGCCAAGCTCGACGGTAGATTGGTAATAGCGCATGCTAAACTTATTAGCCAAACGGAAAATGGTATTAGCAGACGTAGTGCGGCCCAGCCTCGCGTGAAACTTCATTCGTATATCAAAGTTGACACTGTCGTTCGCAAGTGATTGTTGCAACCAATCAAACGTGAGCTAAATTGACTTTACTCCGTTCATACAGAAGTTCAAATTAAGCATGATAAACAAAGTCGGAAAAAGTTAGCTAGAAACTCGAATTGAGATAGGTCCAGCGAGTGGAGTTTTAATTCGGAAAGATAACAAATGTCAACATCAAGTGAAATGGCCGCTCCAAAACGTTAAAACAATTTATCCTAGGTAATCCAGAAGTGTCAGACGTTAATAAGAGTGACATTTAGAGCGGACCGTACGCGTCGGTTAATTCTGCAGCGGCACTGGCCCCCGATTGTGACACAACTAAACCCTGATGCCAACAGTAAACCCATCAGGTGCGAACTCTTGTCTACCACCTAATATTGTGGACATATTCAATGACATTCCAAAACAAATTTATTACATCTAGCTAGTTGTTTTTTAAACAAATGTTTGTTATTGTTTTAACAATTTATCACAGGAACTTTTACGTAGTCGCGTGTGAACCCAACGAAGCTAAACGTTTTTATCACAACAAAGAGACCGTCAGTCTACATAGCCATTAACTAAGAACACAAACTGTCCCATTACGTTAAAACTACACCATCCATATTCCAACAGTAACGAAAGCAATTATTCGCATTCAGTCAACAAAGACACAGACGTACGGTACAAAGGGACCATTTCATAAGTTAAAACGTTACAGACGATAGTTATCTGGTAGGAACTAGTGATGCAGTAAATCCTAAGAGTACACTTCGCAACTATCCCTTCTTACGTCTCTGAAACCTGAGCTCTTACTACAGGCCAGAACTTAAATTGTTTCCTGCGAAGATTTGGCGAGCGATAACAGGAATTCCACGAACAACTGTCTAGAGTTGGATATAATTTCGTTGCTGAGATTCGATTTTAAAATAGTTGAAGTATAAAATTCGTATTACAGGGAGAGAGACGATTTATCACAGCAAAAATAATCAAACTATTATTCAACTAAGAAAAGTGGAATGCTGCGCTTTAAATAAATGACTTTGGAATTTTCATTTGATCCTGGAGTCGATTTGGTCGTTATCGGGTGCTCAGAATCTAGGTAGCTCTGGTACGTCTCATATGTTAAATCTTTTGTCAGATGCATCGTTTCCATCGCGTGTGATAAAGTGGTAGTGGTTAGAGTGGATCCAAGCCACACAATTCCCTGTGAGGATTAGGCTGAGAGAGAAAAGTAAGACGATTAATCCCACTGGGTGCGGAACTGGAGAATTTATTATAAAATGGTTGCGTCTGAGGCAACGCTCGACCGCTGTTCATTGCACTATTGGTGCGGATACTCGATTATTACGGTTTAAATAGTTACTAATATAGTAGGGAAAACGGGTTTTTTATATTTTGTAGATATAAAGTAAAAATAAAGATAAATGAAATGAGATTGTAGTTTTTTGGTTATTCAAAGTTTATCGAATTTACTTAAAGCTTTAGAATTCTGAGGATTTAAGCTTTTTTTTACTACCCAGGTGGCATACAAGCATACGGCCCGCCCGATGGTAAGCAGTTACCGTAGCCTATGGACGTTTGCAACACCAGGGGTGTCACTCACGCGTTGCCGACCCTTAAAAAACCTTATAACTCCTTTCTATATTATGTATGAGGTTTAAACAGTAACTAGACCAACAAATTAACGAACAATTATGTGAGTATAAAATTATATTAAAATTGTGATTAATACAGGCTTCATGACCACATTTTCGTGGCGTCAGAGCTCAGAAAGTCGAACCCAAATTGTCTGTACCAGTCCGTTTCCATTGTTTTGTTTTTAATAAGTAAAGTTATTTTAGGCTGCTTAAATTATATCCCATTACTAAATTAATTTCACATTTCAGTTAAATGTAAGGTAAACGTTGGCCTTTCGCTATTCTGTATTTATCTAAACAATGTTCAGGGTATTACGGTGAAAAAGTTATACACACTTGAATTTTTAAGACTAGTTCTGTAACTTACTTCCTTTGGCTAAACGTCGTGACATTGCTGATATTAAATTTCTATTGAGAATTGCTAGCGGTGCGATAAACTGTCCGGAATTACTATCAGTAGTCTCTATAAATGTGCCGCTTATGGGATTGCGCAGGAGAGGCATTTTACATCTGCCTCATGCGTCTACCAATTACAGACAGAATGCATTTATTCGGCGAGCGAGTAATAAGTACAATGAGGTTTCTAATACTTTAGATCTTGATCTGTTTACCACTAGCGTGGCGTCGGCAAGACGGTTACTTAGTCAGTGAGTAGTTAGTTTATTATTGTTTGTTATTAAGTTTTAGTTCTTCTTATATAGTATTTTTAAAGTTTTTCATTCAAAAAAAAATGTAATTTCTTTTATTACGAGTGTTAAGACTGATATAATTTCTTAGATTTACGCTACATCTAATTGTGAAGACCTATTAATGGCTCTCTGTATTTTTATATATGTTGTTTACTTTGTTATTTTAGCTGTTGGTTTTCCTAAGAAAATAAAATAAATAAAATAAATAAAATAAACTACCTATGTATTCTATTGAAATGAATATTTTTAAAAGGAGAAAATATGAATGTTATGTTTATATTTTGTGTTTATAGCAAATATAGCTGCTGCTTTAAATAGATGATTTACTTTTATACCAACTTTGTGAGAATAAGAATAGAATAACTTACAGGTATTTTTTATGACGTAGCATACTTCGAAAACTGACTATTTACTTACTGCTTACGAAATGTCAAGTTTATTGCATACAGATAAAAAACCAAAAGTTTTTTAATGTTGTCTATCTAGCATAATATTTCGTGGCATAAATTTTAAACGAATTTGCGGTGTTTCGGTATTTTAGTATACTAAGAATAGCATTGTATATTGTATAGTGTTTACTATACAAATAGGTATTTGGTTAATATATTTAACATTTTAAATACAAAATATTTTTAAACACTTGGTATTTCGTAAACCACGGGATTGCAATGTGTTGATGTTAATACTCGTACTTAGCGTCATGGGTAACGAATTTGCTTCTTGGTGCCAAATGATTTGGTCTATCTAATATAATAAAGAGACAGCTAAAATTATTAGATTTTATGTGGAATCAGTGCACTTATTAAAAAAAAATACTTTCACTATTTTAAAGGTACATAATTCCAGATGGACATAGGTGTAAGTTTAGTGTTTTATAAATTAGATTATCCCCCTAAATTCAAACTTGCAAATGTTACCTATTTATTATAATAATATATAGATATAGAAATCATGAATATGTTTCCATAACACGTTCGGGTATAAATTGATATGGACAGATTTGGAAATTGGAACCACTGTTATTTGTTGGGTAAATTTAGTATCCGACCGGAGATCGAATCTCAACCTCATAGGCATATTGATATATGACCAGTTAACTACTCGTATTATCCAATACAAGACTACAAAACTAATAATATTATATTAGGTTTGTATAAACTATAGATTAATTTCTGTGTGCATTTTAATATTATACATAATATCTATACTAATAATATAAATGTGGAAGTTTGGATAGATGAAAGTTTATTAATCAAACACACCAAAATGGTTCAACGGATCTGGATGAAATTTGCCACAAAGATAGAATATAGTCTTGAATAGCACTTAGGCAAAATTTATTCTGGAAAAACTCTGTTCTCGTGGTACTGAACGCGCGGGCAAAGCCACGGGTGGAAACTAGATAGATAAGTTAAATTCAAGCCGAGTTTTATAAAAAACCGTCATTTATTTTAAATCAATGGAAAACAAGCGTACGGCTCTCCTGTTGGTAAGCAATTATCATAGCCTATGGCCGCTTGCATTACGAGCGCATTATACGTCTAGACCATACATCTAGTAACACCTGAATTTTGTGTTATAAGTCTGGGTTAAGAACAGCCTTTTCTCTAATTAGCAGTTTTTTAACTGTTTTTTTAGTCCTTGTCTAGTTGACATACTTTTCTTTACCCTAATCCCTATGGGAATATTGCTTACCCCAGATAGTAAATTATAATAGGCAAAGTTACGAACAAAAGGGAGTAAAAACAAAAACTATTTAGTATTGCGTGCCGTGGTATTATAGTATAAAGGTTATTTGGCTGTATCGATTGTTTGTGTGGTGAAATGTCAAGTGTTCACGTGTGCAAATGTCAGCAGGCCTTGTGCCTTAGTTGACTATACGTCAACTTGTAAGAATAATGTCATACTGAGTAAACATTTAACTGCTGACGGTGTTTTTGTTTTGTATCGAAAGTATAATATTTGAGTATGGGTTTACTGAAATTGGGGACAACATTGTTTCTTGTTTCATTTGTTTTTGTGATTAAAATGTTGTGGTATCGTTAGGAAATTTACTTTAGAGGGGTCTTTTATTATGTTTTTAATATATTATAAACATTCAATTTTGGTTTTGGTTATTCTAATTTAGAAATATTTACTATGCATGTATTTACGTGAGTAGTTTACCTCACATTTTATGCTGGCCACGATGTTAAATAACAATTACGTATGTGTATTAAGTAACTATTTATTCATTCGCAGTTCATAGTGACCAGTGTGCCTGAGTAGTATTTAGCTTAAGGTCATCAACTTGCCTTTTAGCACTGTGCGGTTATGTGTTGGATTCTCACACGGACCAAAATTTTGCAAAATTTTCATGTAAGTCGGTTAGTTACGTCAGTGTATAATACAACAATAACATCCTGAATATTAGTCTGATAGGAAAACTAAGCCGTTACAATCTAGACTCTAATAAATATTTCATTATAACGCTGTAAAATCGAGGACAACCCGACATCTATTTAAAGGATCATTTATATTAAAAACAACAATGAAAGCCACTCAATCCCGCCGAATTCATTTTACTTGCGTAGCATGACATTCTAATTTAATCGTATATGTCACTGTCAAATTAGAGACACTACACCATAGGCGTTTCTGGCGCACTGACATTTCTAAACATGAGGGGAACAAATGGTTTTGACATTCAAGTGTTTGAGCGACCTTGAGCCTAATGCGGAGCAGGCAGAAGGGTTGCGCGAATTAGCTAGCGAATACGTCACTGTATCTCAAGATGTAACGCCTGTTCTTAACAAGAGTTGAGTGACATTGTGGATTGTAATTGCTATTGTTAGCTAAAGCCAGATTTTGAGCACCATGCTCGAGTAATTCCACTCAATTTATGTCACAGGGAAATACTTTAAACAAATTTCACTTTATCCTGCAAGGTCAGTTTAATTGAAAAGAGGAAAGTCCATTATAGAGACTGTATTTCTTACTAATTAAAAAGTAACATTTCCACACCTTTACAAGGAAAGGGTCAAAGTACTTCATGAAACCTAAAATGATGAACGTGCAATTTGCCAAGTTGCGATAGGCTTTTGTAAAGAAAACAAAATAGGAAAACTTAAAAGAGAATAACTTACAGTTTGAAACTATCTAGACAACGATACGAAGTTTTATTCTCGTAGGAAACACACAAGGGGGCGAGAGTACGGGGCGAGGGGTGCGCGAGTGACGTCACGGCTGACGGTGTAAATAATTGCTCTGTCGAACACACCTGCCGGGAAAGAAAATTAAGCGAAACGCAATTTGACTGAGTGATGAAGCACCCACTGTGGATCAGTTTAATGAGGAGTTACTGACGAAAAATTATACGTGATTTATACATTCATATTTTTATATCCATTATTCTAATTACAATATTAATCTAAAACTGATTATCAACACAGAAATGTAGATAAAGTTGAACGTTTTCAAACGTTTATAAATTATGCATTAAATAACATCGTACCAGCGGTAACATTGACTCAAAGCAATGGTCCGATAACATTTCGTAGCGCGACACACGACTCGCAGTCGCGTTTATGTGCTCCTTGCATGATAACTCCCCCTTAAAGACGACTCTACCTACGCCAATCTACTCCTGAAAACTCGTAAAGAGAAACTCTTTTATCCAAATTACTATCGGATTACTTTTTATTCCACTCGAATAACCCACTCCGGATAATTAGCGATAACGGTTACGGGCGACATCGGCGTGAATGAAACTTTTGTCGCGAATTTTTTTACGCCTAAATTGCAAAGGTAACAGAATGGAGTAGGCCGTGTTTATTAACAAATTCATAAACATTGACTTGCGAATAAAACGGCGCCGAGGCGTACTCCCAAAACGTGAACGAGCAAACACGCTTCATATTTTCATGGGATTCAAATAAAAATAAAGTGGATGACCAGCGGCGGTCTAATTTAATATGAGCGGGGACATTTCGTCATATGGATGATGTACCTGCCTTTGTTTTATTGCTTAGACGGGTGACTGAATACAAAAATGTTTCACCGGCAGCGGCGGGCGCTTGTCAGCTGTTAAACAGTTTTATTATTGCCGGACGAACATCGCACAGCCTATTTGCATAATTGAACGGCCACTTGGAGGCACTAGCATTGTTATACTCTGCCATTCCATTTGTCAGATTCGCCGTATCATTTATGCATGTAGCTCATAACGAGAGCCGCGCCGTTTTTCTGGACTATTCATTATTTCGCCTTTTGTGTTGTTTGTTATCCGGCGGCTACTCTTATCCTAAGAATGGTCGACGTAGAAAATATGTAATACAATGCCGACTTTCCTCCCTATTGACACAAACAACCGCATTTTTGTTACATGAAGTTGAAAGGGCTTAATCTGGAATTTGGTCAGGTAAAACAAACATTTGTTTTTTGTTGTACTCCAACAAGTCAAAGGGGGATACCTCGCCAGAGATTAAAGCAAAGCAAGTGAAAAGAAGGATATGGAAAATAATACAATACATCGCTCAATGATACCCTTCTAACAGAATCCTTCAACGTTTATTGAAATGTTATCTCGTTAGATGAAACTCTTCCTTTGATGAAACTGGTTCAGACGTACATAGCAGACATCGACATAATAATAAAAATATACAATAAACATAGATAACATTATGTCTATTTTAATTAACCATAATATATTTCTTAAATGCTACCTCAAACGATCATGGACAAAAAGTACAGCCCGATTTAAAACAATCACTGTAGGCTACATAAATATTTGTCGCGAGTGGGGATTGAATTAGCAACACTTAGGGCAACCTCAGTTGCGACGAAACTTAATCAATATATTACAGTGAAAAAAAATATCAAAGGATTACCTGTTGACAGATAAAAGAAAAGTTTATAAGTAGCTTGAACTAGATCGGTTAAATAACAGAGGTATAAAATGTTGCTGAGAAAGACAAAACCTTGGCGTTATCTTAAACGCGTAAATGTTTAAGCCGTTAAACTACGCAGTGAGGCGCTCACTTCGCGATCCGATTTTAAACTGATGACTTTTAACTGCCTTTTCAGTAATAGCTACTTAACTAAACTGCTGGACACTTAAGACACTATTTTTATACATAGTTAAGTACCCAACTACTACATGCACTTTTTAGATTTATTGACGTAGTTTAGATAGCGGCACTTTTTAATTGGCTACAGTTTAAGTATAGGTAATTGTTTATAAGAAACGATAATTCCTTTCCTGTAAACTTGTTAAGCTTAAGAAAATGAAACTCTCTCGCCTCTTATTCGCACATTTATGTAAATGATGCCAGTAACTGAGCACCGTTAAAGCACTGTTAATATTTTAAACGGTTTACGTGGTTTTACCGGCAATCATTTTATTTTTCTTAACGTTAAAACAAGCGTTGATAAATATAAAGTGATTTTTACATTAAATTCAAATAGCTCCGTAAGCGTAATGTTTTGTACATTTCAATCAAACTTTCTGCAAAATTTCAATGAACTTATTTCTTTGACACAACCAACATTTACCTAAAGAAACTAGCTGTATCGAGAAACTTTAACAAAATCAATATATCACGTCAGTGTAAGATACTTGTAAAGTTGTATTTGAGTGTCGTAATGCTAATATTTTGAGACTGTACTATGACAACCAGTCAATAATGAACATAGTTACCTATATATTTCTAAATACATGGGCATCGAACCCATTTAAACCAACAAACTATCTAATTTTTGTGTTTGATTTCGTAGATATAAAAGTTATTTTTACAAACGTGACGTAGATTGAAATATTACCTTTAAATGAGCTTTCAGATTTTACCGCTAAAAGACATGCGGGGCTTATTCAACGAATAAAACATGAATGCGGTTAATATTTAAGAGGTTGTTAAATTTACGGAACTTTCAATTGAATCATGATATTTGACTTTTACATCAAAATATTCCATTGGAAGATTTTATAGGTAATGTGAAACTCCAGACTCAAAGCAAGCAATATGTCTAGGTAAGGTTTCGCGAGTGTAGAGATGCGACAGTAGACACTTGTAGGTACGATGAAGACCTCATGAATACTACTGATAAAGTACCTGAAGCTAAATTCTGGGCTGACACGGTTTAGATTGTCATCACGTAAGGTTGGATGTTTGAATGTTTGTTGCGTTTCTTCGTCAGTTATTCACAAAATACTGAATATTTTTGGATGAAATTGTGCAATATTTGCGGGCAACCGATAGAAAAGGTCAGCTCAAGGTGAATGCTGTGGAAATCCGTAAGGACACAGCCTATGTCCAGCAGTGGACGTCTCTTAGCTAAGATGAGGACGAAGCCGCGGGTAAAAGCTTTAAAATAATCATTTTTACATCGTCAAGTTTTAATATTACATATACCAATATAAATTGTCTATTTCAACAGAATTGCTCTTTCTATTTCAACTCACTAACGTTCAAGATTAATCAGCATTCAAATTGAATATTTACGTTTCACTCGGCGCGAAATGAAAGATTTCATTAAAGCCGTTTTGTTACGAAAGTTATAACAATTAAACCGGTGTAAAGTAAGCACGGCTAGTAATTACGTCATAATCACTGGTCAAAATGTTAATAACAGTTAAAACAAGGGTTCTGTAGGTACATTTAGTAATACAGTTAGTAACAACTCCCGTGTGGGATTATACTGAGATTTCACTGAGTATTATAATTCTGATTTCGCACCACTGTATTAGTTTCTTATCATTTGAGCAAGTTGAGATTTACTAGGGTAAGGAATTATTGTTTGTTGCTCATAAATAATAGGTTTGTGTAACTATAATTTCTTGTTTACCTAATAATGAATTGCCGTGCGTGTTTCTGAGTATTTATAATGTAAGGAAATATAGTAGATGTTTATAGCTAGAAGCCTACCAATTGGTAAAGTATACACAGTTTTATGAGAAATTATCTATAGAGCTGAGCCTGGTATTCAAAATTAATTCTGAAATTAGTGTGTAGTATTTGTAACTGAGAAAACAAGCATAGATTAGAGGGATCGGCTGGAGCTCAAATATTGAAAAAAAAAATGGTCACAGCGGTATGTAGAGGTAGAATAGATGCTGTGGGGTTCTCCCACAGTTTACGTTCGTTTTCTCTTCTGAGGCCTCTCTTAGACATGCGAGAGTAAAATATAAGTAAGTATTTAGAAATGTTTAAAAATTTTTATCAATGGCAACTAGAGTTGCCATTGTACAGGTTCTTGTCGGTAAAATAATGTTACCTTATAATATTGTTGTATTTATCATTTGCATTGCCAGAAAAGCGTGCCCAATATAAATATGATAGATAAGTTGTAGTTTATTTATTTATTCTTCACAAGAATATATAAATAAATAAATTCCACTCTAATCCAGCCTAAAAGGGTATAGTAAAGTATTATCCTACATACTAGTGTAGTTTGTCGATATCGATGATAGATTCCGAAATGATAGCTTCGGCCCATTGCTATTTATTCGGCCCGGTTGCCGGAATATGATCACATTTTTTTACAAACGGCAACAGTATTTGGTTCTGTTTAAATCAATGATAAACCTTATTATATGAAAAAGATGAGATGATACAAATTAATACACTTTTCTAAAGTGTATGCAAATGTTAACTAAAACTCTAAGGAATTAAGATCAAATTATCGATTTTGGGTTGATAAATATGATAAATCTTAATATTTTTCCAAAGATATATGGGTTTCCTTATGCTGCTTTTCTTTATCGTTACGAATTTTTTATTGATTAGTGCGAAAAAAATCGTTTAGGAATCAAACTCACAACCCATGTATAAATACAAATAGGTTACATTCCCTCTCGGCTACCGACTCTCGGTTCGCTTTTTGGCTTATAATTGTTATAATAACATAATATGAGCGGATTGATTTTAATATCAAGCAAATGAAAATTTATTGTGTTAAATTTCATTGTGTAGATACGCATTTTGATTCGTAATGAAATCAAATCGCAATTTAACATGGTTTATTAATAAAAGCCAGTATTAAATGAACAAAATCTAATGTTTGTTATGTGGAGGTATAAATATTTGGGACAAGGTATGTAGTGCCGTGAAATTATTCAGGCATTTCTATGCGTATAACTGAATCTTAATTAATATACGAATATAATTGCTTAATTTTAGAATTTAATGAGAAGTTGACTGGCCTACTGGTCTATTAGTTAGTGAACCTAACTGTTCAATAAAAAGCCATAGATTTAATTTAAGGACGAATTTTATTGCGATGTACACGATTGTTTGTTCAAACCATTCTGTTATCTTTATACGCGACCCGCCCTCAGTTTGCGTCAGATTTCTTGCCCTACCTCAAATTATAATATATACAGATATACCTTCTAGAAGAAATTTTCTAAAAGATAATCATAACGGCATCAAAATCCGTTGCATCGTTTAAAAGATCTAAGCGTAGAGATAGCGGGAAACGACTTGGTTTTATATTATCTTTATATTAAAAAAGAAAATATGTCTAAACCAATTAGAACGCTACTTCACTTTTGCTAATCGAGCAATTTTTTATCTACATTTTCCGCCCAGTTCATGTCAAAAGCCACCAAGCAGATATTTTAATATCCGAGAAATTATAATGCGTCTATAAATCTACAGCATCTGCCCAGTATTTTAAATTCCTAACCTTTTCTTGAGCGGCCTTTTAGTATTTTGTTCCATATTTTTTTTATTAAAAGGCAAAATTAATCGAGAGCCGTTGCGGACATCAAAACAACCCCCGGCCATTGTTAGGAATGATTACAAGAGGTTCTACAAAGTAAATGTTAATTTTTATTACTCGAACAACACACCTTTAAGTACAACGTTGGATTGAAGGGTTTTCAACTCGGCGACCGTAAAATTCTTAGCTTTATTGATATTAATTTGAAAAGTCTTTTCATTTTAAGTTTGGTCTAGATTACTTTTAAAAATACCTTGGTTTATTATATTTAATAAAGATTTGATGACAAAGTTTAATTTGTTATTATTTAAGCAGATTTTGTTATAATTTCATCAATAAATTTGTCTGTTATACTCACATAGAGTTATTTGTTAAACCATTATTATTGGTTATAGGATAATTATTTAAGCCGTCTATATATAATAGTTATATTAGACTAGTTTAATCTATTTACCGCCCATCGGACTATAACAGTGGCGGAACAGAGTACGCCTGTGTTTGTGCACATACTTGTGCACTATAACATCTGCTGTGCAAATAGTTAATCTCCGTTGAGATTAGCCGTTATAACCGACATTATTATCAATATTTTTATCAAAAATATTTTGTTTTTGCATCAATTCATCGTATTAGATCGATACAGTAATATTATCTTTACAACAACCATGGTAGTTTGTATACTTACGTTTCTATTATAGTGCTGTCAGAAAAAATCAGCTTTGCGTGCACATCGATCATAAAAATGTATGACGTAAATCGCCGCCCTAATGACTTATGCGGAAATGAAAGACTGCTGCCGATTTTTGTAGGTACATCTCACTAAAGTAAATTATTTATGTACATATGTAGGTACTAGATCTCAACTTCTTCTTTTCTTTAAAATAAAATATAGCGTGTCCTATTTATATAATATAACCTAGAAACCTGTTAACTTGTATTAAAATCTTTTGCGTGATTAAGCAACAAATATTTTTACAAACTTTAGTTATTTAATCACATTAATACATTTTTTTTTCATTTTTTTTTTCAGATTCAGTCTTAGAATGTTATGGAAGAATGCTTCAATATTATAGAAGGAATCTACCAGTAATCTTTATCTTGTCTTTATATAAATTTACCCTACGTTACGGTTCTGATTATCTCTAGAGAGATCACTCCATTTTCCATTTTCAAATTGAATTATTTTCATCTTTTAAGTTGAAATACGATTTTAACAAAATTGTATTATCGCTTCGGATCTATTATAACTCAATAGACTTGATATGCAAATTCAAAATAAACCACGAGGTGTTAATTAGAAATTTATTTACGTCTTAACCCTCGAACAGCGACCGCACAATCAAAACGCTTCATTTATTTTCTTACAATGAAACACAAATGAATGAACTCAATTAAGCCGAATGCAATTAATAGGAGGGAATAATGGTGCTGGTGATTTATCAGTAATAGCTACTATGGCTGATTGACGTTTTTAATTTGCCACCAGAGGGTGTAGCTATGATGGCTTGAAGTCTCACAGGCGCCTACCCTGTCACGCGTAGACAGGAGATGGCCAGCTCCTCAGGGCACGTCATTCTCTATTCAAAGTTAATAGTTTCGCAGTCTACTATTTAGTAGTTCTCATTTGAAGGTAGAAATTCTAAATGTGTATGTATGCAATAAATTTAAAAGTTGATGTGTAGAACTAATTTCAGCTATTTAATTTTTTGCTTAATATAACACGCACAAATATTATATTTATTTTAGTTATTATAAAAAGCGACACCCCTCCAAATTAACATTATTGTAATGAAAGAGAATTCAAATGATCATGGCATAATGTATATTAGTTTACAAAAAAAAATGGCTCAATAGATACTTTGTTTAAGTATAAATCTACCAGTGTCGTAGCGGTTATGTATTCCAAAAATAATTTATATTACGAACTGCTCTGAGATTGTTTTCAGAATTATTAGTTTATACCTACTAGGTACTCGTACAAGTATATATGTTTAAATGTAATTCTACTATGAATCATTCAAAAATTCGAGTGGTTAAACTGAACAGCCGCGTTAGGCTAAAACCACATTAATTACAACTAAAACTACCATGATTTCAATTTATAGATACCTATGAGGCATTAATTGTAGTATTCAACCGTTTAGCAAAACAAGAGGTTTAATTAACAAAATAATTATCATGAACACTATAGGTATTTGTCAGTGTGGTGTCAATTTTATTTAACATGGAACTGTTAATCAATATTTCATGGCTTTTTCTGATTAGCATCAATCGTAGTTCTAATTTGTTTGTATTAAATTCTTAGTCGGTTAATGGTATTATGCAAATCATCTCTTACTATCAACAATTACGTTTTAGGGTTAAAAAACTTCATATGCAACAGAACCATTGTCTTATTTCAAAATAGTGATCACTTATTTAGCTGTCTAACAAAGTTACACGTAGTGATCTATTTGTTACGAACTACGATTACTGAGTTTTGCATATGTACTGTTGATACTAATAATAGACGGGATAATAATATGGGAAAACGTTAATTAACTATGTAAATGCGGGAAGATCTAAATGATCGGCCACGAACCTTGCAAATTACTTTTGTGGAACACCTACTAAGTGAGTGTTGGACTCACCACGACATGGGTTTACTCCTGTCCAAGTGAAAATGAATTCCAAACACGTACACCTTACATTCCGTTTTGAATTCTAACACTCACGATTTAGAGTTCAAATTTGATTGATTAATACTGTTCGCGTGGGTTGTTATTCGTTTAACGCAGACAATTATAACCTTCTATTCGATTTGATGCCCGTTTGGTCCCTTGGGTTGTTCGTTGCTCAGTTTGGCCAGCAAAGTTTAAATTAATTCTCAATTGACACATCAGAATCTATCCAATATTGTGATTTTTAAACACATTTAGGATCTTTTTCACAATAAATAAAATCTATTCATTTGCTTTTTTAATCATCTCTAACTCTGTGTGAGATAATCAATAAGTACAAGTAATTAATAAACAAAAAGGATAGTAGAACATGTTACTATAGCAAAAAAGATCTTTTAATGATTTTTTCTTCTAATAAGAGCCTACACTAAAAATATCTACGATTGTGTTAATGTCCTGCGTCACTGACTATGCTTAACTAAACACAGTCAGTGACACAAGACTTTTTATGTATTATACTTTAAGTTAACTAGCTTAAAGTATAATACATAAAGCTTTAACACTGTAAATCAGATTATGCCTTTAGCGTTTACCTTTAAAATTACTAGCAAACCTTTAGTGGAAATTTTCCACAATTTCAGTGTAATTAAAATTCTGTAGAACCTTTTACATACCTACAAATACTACTATTTTAACGTATAACGTAGTTTAAATTTGATGTAGGTACTTATTAAATATAAAGTATTTGAAAAAACCACAGCTGTGTTAGATTTGGCAAATGTATTTTTATAAATATGTCGATTACTGCATTTTGTTTTATATTCTGATACTTGAGTAAAAAATATACCTTTATAGGATAATTACGAATATTGGATAATTTAATTACTGGAAATATATTAATGTTTATAATAATATTGACAAACATTTTTTTTAAATTAAATTATGATGTCATGATAACATTTGTACAAAATAAACAAGAAACTGGTACAGTGATTGATAAAAGACAACCAGATCGGTCAAATGTAATTATTTAGAAACTACAAAAAGGTATCTTTAGTAATAATAAGTATAGTATACTTATTTAATTTACTTTTTTCCCATCTATAATTAAACTTTTATTACAGATATTTCAATTGAGATTTCAAGTCATTTACGATCTGCATATAAAGTTCATATTACTCACCTACCTATAAACAATTTATAATACTTATAATATTATCTTTAGGTGCTACAACTGTTACTATTTTTTTACATAAGAGATTATATACCTCTAATGTTCTGAGTTCAAAAACATTTCCTAGTTTTTCCGCAGGCAGTTCGTATTAGGTAGAGCTACGTGTAGGCAGTAATATTTTTGTCTGCTTGTGGACATGCACCGTGGAGCAAGACAAACGTATAAATCTGTTCACCGCACACATTCGTTGCGTGCTTCACTCTGTCTCGGATTTATGGGCCTCGCCCCTTCACGGCTCCATCAAAACTTCCAAAATACACCGTCTTGCAATAAAACGGATAAATATTATTACAACCCTCCCCGAAAATGCTTTATTGCGTCATTCTTTTAATTATACTTCCTGATATCAAATAATATTTACCTTTATGCTATATACGTTATGTGTAGTTAGAATAAAGGAGACGTTTTGGATTAAAATTTGAGTGGCACACTCACATTTTGGACATTTTGAAATAATTACGCATGTTTGTCTTAAATTATTATAAATTTAAACATAGGAACAAATCTTTTTAGTTTTCTCAATCTGCTAGATTTCTATAACGTTCTTTAATTTGTGTTATGTTCACAATTAAGTAGCATGAAGTTTACTCTGTTTAAGTAAAATAATTTCAGAAACAACGTTGCATTTTAATTCAGTTTTGCTTTTTCTACAATAGTGTAAAAACTTAACGAATAAGCAAAAACAATACTTTAACATACCACAAGCTCAATCAAAATATTATAATGGAATCCGATAATAAACGATCAGTTCGAATAAATATTTAAATTCAATAGTGGCCGGTACTTTCAGCAAAATATCCCGTATTCAAATAGTTTATTGGCTATTTTAAAACCAAAGCAAGTTTGAATACAATTTTGTGTAAACAGCAAGGGTCGCAAACAGACGGTTCGTTTTGCTCCGCAAACTAAACGATACGCACCGTGTTGTAAAGCTGTATACATAGGTACTATGTGTTTTTTATGCAAATTTCCATTTGGGCGGTTGATATTCGCGACTCAGTGAGTAAATTCGCACCGAATCGCGTGTGACATTTAATTGACAAGTGAATAAAATGTGATGTCCCGTTGTCGGTACATCGCGCGCTTTGTCCGCGACGCATCGTCCGGCCGGTAGCCGCGTGCCGCAAACATCTGTCAGTAAAATACACTTAAAACAAATATAAATTGGTCACCTAAAGGGCGGTTCATTGGCGGTCGCGTTCAACGGAATCTAGTTAATTAAAATTGCTTTAATAAACTGTATGTTTGATGGAGATTAATATTCTGCGGTTATTGAATCAATGTTTTTGCTTTGCCTCAAAATGTTATTCAACAAATATGAACTATTTAATATTTATTGTCGTTTATTATTATATTGTTATTGTTATCGGTGGCTAATACTTCGTTGGGTAATTGATTCGTGCACATTTTTGTTGGATACTACCTAGAGTCGGTATTTGTCACCATAAGTATTTCTTATAAAAGAATATACATCTAAAGGACTGTATTTACAGATGACAATAAGGAGCTCCCCTTTTTGTTACGCGGATGTATTAAATTCCATAAAATTTTCTCTACGGTATAAGCTCCGCTGTAATTTCTTTGAAGTTTTAAAATAGTTGAGAGAATTTGCACTTAATATTATTTGCTTTTACACGGCTAAACAAAATTTATTGTGACCATATTATTTTAAAACTTTCTATAATATGACTTTCTATACCGAAACCAAACTTTAGTAATGCAGTGACAAAAAAAAGATAACTTTTGGCGTGCTCACGAAAGACTTACACAGCGCAAGTAATTTTTGGAATATTCAACAACCACAGGATGCAATTGTGGCATTTACCAAGATAATTTCACATGTCCTGTTCTGTTTTTGTGTCCTACCTAACCTCTGCGCTGCCGATAACGCTATATAGGTACATTTTGAAGTTGTACAATTTAAATACTACGGGTACCTCCCATCGACACGAAGAAGAAAGATATTTATTTAGAACTTTATGCTCATAATGTAGGTACAACAATAGACTATAATAATAGACGATAATGCTAAAAGCATTCTCTACCAGCCAACCTTAAATTAATGCATATAAACGAAATAGAACAAACAGAGTATGTTGAAATATAGTTACATAACAACATTTACATTATCTAAATGTAAAACTAAATATTTATTTTTGAATAAATACAAATATATATCCAAAATTATATATTATATTCTCCTACAGCTGTGATGATTCTGCCAGTTTGTCAAAGAGGAGTTCCAATTGGGTTTTCGATCGATATAGAGTTGCTAAAGACAAGTATAGGTAGGTATATAAGCCGGAAGCGTAAACCAGAGTCATGATAATTACGAGTCTCCGACTGGCTCATCCGGCACACCTGTTGCCGGCAACGACTTTAACTAAAATTTAGTACCATACGTGTAACAAGCCGTACGCGACGCTTGTATATAATTTTCGAGCGGTTAAATAATATTACGCTTTTGGGTGTACGTACTTAGTGTTGTTTTAGTATAGTTTAGACACTATTGTTAAATGTTGTACAATAGTTGAGTTGAATACTTTAGAACAAATTCTTATAAGAACAAAATACGTGAATTCATATACCTAATAAGGTTTTTTTTCGTCTAATGGTAAGCAGTTATAGCTGCCTATAGCCGCTTGCAATACCTAAGACCATTACTCGCATGTTGTTGACCAAAAGTTTGTAATACCAAGGTTTTAGAAAGGGGTATCTTTAAGATGGGCGACAAAATCTTTGAAAACGCATCCCTAGATACTAGAAACCTGTACTCATGCACTGGAATTCAACTACACCACTTTGTTCTTAGAGGGAGTTTTGTAAGGTTTTGTCCAGTCAAGCTTAATTGTTCGTATGGTACTTTACTTCTCATTAACTTTACTTTTAAGATAAACGATGTCCTGCAAGTTACTAAGTATAGAAATATCTTTTTAAAAAGGCTTCTCACTTAAAAATTCATACGTAGAGAGAAATATAAAATATACAGCCTGAAAGTAGAAGTATATTTTCCTTCGACTTTTAGGAAGAATGTTTTTGTGCTTTTAAATTGCTGCGAAAGGTAACGCGCTAGCTTCGACCTATCACGTTAGCTCACGTGGGGTACAAATTTGTCTTGCCTCGAGTGCATTGCGTTACTATTTCTAGTCGTTTCAGTTTACTATGTAGCACGCTTATGAAACGGCCGGCCCCCGAACTGCCGACACTAAAACTTTCAGTGGATTGTTACATTCGAGCCAACTAAATAAAGGCTATAGGTTTTCACCCGAGCCTTTTCATGGGCGTCGCCTTTACGCCGATTTTATGTAGCATGAGCAAAATACAGCTGTAATTCCAACACGAGGAAATGTATATTACTCCGAATCCTTAGTAGAATCTGACAATGCGGGGATTTTTCGAGAGAGCCTGAGGCTAGGTGAGGGTAGGCGCGACTCGAGTTTGTTACATAAAAATCCCGTTATCGCGACGTAGGTCGACAGATTACTTTCTTGTTAAGAGGATGAAAACAAGAGTTAGTTCGTTTTCTACAAGGAAATAAATATGAACTTTTTTAGGGTACTTTCTTTTTATAACGGTACGAACATTTTAGCTGCCTTTTATTACACTATTTCAGAATAAACGGCCAAATGGAGGAGCATTTCTGAGCTGGTAAACTTTTACTGTAAATATTTTAGTAAGGATACTGTTACAGTCATTACCTAACTACGGATTTATATAAGCCAGCACATTTGTAGTTCGTAACCATTTAACATTTTTATTGACTACACTGTTATACATACATACATTTTGTAAAAATATATCAAATAGCTTTACAATACCGATGATAATGATAAGAGAGATAGAGAGATAGGCCGTACCTTTATTTAAAATTCTCAATTAGATACACAGTATAACTATATTATTTGCTATAAAATCTGATTTAATAAATAATCAGAAATCACAACAACAACAAAGTTATTTAAACAGTTGCATCACATTAGAGTGCGATTCGATCGGCCGATAACTGGAGCGAATTCAACGCAAACGTAAATGAGATGCTATCACTCACAGTCCTGCAGAATTAAACAATACAGAGGGGCAGCGGCGCGCGAAACAATTCACGTTAATATTTCAAATTGTGCAAAAGTAATCAGTGGATTTATTTCTCTCAGTAGTGGGGATGATCTCTCGGCCGCGATGGCAAACACGCAATTTGTCGTCGGCGTTAAATCGACCACAAACAAAACGGCCGGCAGCGCTAGTGCCACGCCATCATTCACCTGTGGTCGCCCATGGTAATGAGATGGACCTACTGTTCAACATATTAGGCTGATTGCAATTGTGCGCTCGCTAGGTGAAACAGCGCGACCGCACCCTCCCGCATGCGAGTCGATTGAAATAGCCTACGCTTGGAATTCACGGAATTTCATCAACAATCGAAATGTATAATTATTTAAAGTATTCCTGCGGCCGCGTTTTGAGTTAATTACTTTAGAATAGCTACGCATTGATTTTGCGTGATTGTTGAAATGCGTGTTAGAATATTAGGCACAATAGAGTAGGTTATATTCTCTCGCGAGGGTTATTTTCACTGTATTAAAGTGTTTGTGTAACTCATTATCTATTGTGTGTGCATGTACCGAACCATTACTAGCAGAAAACAGGAAAACAATAATCACAATATAATCTTTTCGCATCCGAATAAACAATGGGTTGTTGGATTGGATGTTTTATGAATTCGCATTTTGTTTATGTATAGCCACAAAAAGCGCGGGTGGTGAGCGCCGGTAGCGTGACTGGTTGTTCGGAGCGTCATTACTCAACTGCGGTCAGTTGGGTAATGAGATGGGCTCCTGTGCTCAGCCGCATTATCATTGTCTGAACACCTGTATTATATACCGCAAAACCATAAATATTTAGTTTTGAACGTTTTGAAATTCGAATGGTGAAATCACACAATTTCTAACAGACAAATCATTGTCATCTATTTCATCAAACAAAGTACCTAGTTTGCTTTTAACCCGGCAGTGTAAATTGGCAATATTTAAAAAAAAAAATTAAAGTATATACTATAATTATTATCTGCAAAATTCACATTGTAGATATTTTAGTATTCGATTATAGAATATGGCACAAATTAATTATCCAACCAGTTTGCTGGCAAGCAGCATAAGATAAATATAATTTGGCACGTGAATAGTTTGCTTATCTGGCAATGTAAATATAAAATGAAAAGTGTTCAAATTCAAATGTGATTATGTTTAAAATGGTCACTGAAACTTTTAAGTTGTGATAATATCCCGAAGAGGGACGCATATTATTATACCACTGAAGATTCAAAAACGCGCCAAAGAATGGAAAAGGTGCTTTTGTACTATATTACAAACATTGCTTTAATTTCGGTGACAGTAAATTATTAAGGCTATAAATAAAAGTAAATGTTAAAAGCAGCCGAAGAATTTTTCCGTAATTTTATTACACAAAAGTTGAGGACATTAAATGTACCCATTTGATATCATCCGAAGCAACTTTGGCGATATCGCTCAGAGGAATGACATAAAGAGATTTCCGCAAAAGCTACTCTGTACTAAATTAACGGGATAACGCTCTTTAGGCGCTAAGTTTTACTCAGTGTAATTAACTTGGCCCTAGTAATTAAGATGGTTAATAAATGGGTGCGTAAGTCGCTTTGTGATAATTATTCCAGGAATGCTTTAATATAACCAAAACAAGGGCGAATAACTTGCACTTAAGTGTTCGTGTTAATGTGGCAGAAGGACTCTAGTTATGTTTTAGAGCAAAACTTGTTACATTTTGTTGGAATTACTTAAATAACTATATCACTTGTTTAATGAGACGTTATAATATCTTGTTACGTTTAAGAATATAAATGTTTCTGACAAAACAATCTATGTACTTTAAAAGGGGATATAGAATATTCATCTTGTTCGGGATTGTCGTTTGTATTTTATAAATTGCTTGTCATTTATATTGACCTAAACGTCTTACTCCGGTTGACAAGTAACATACTAACGCCATCTGTCGGTGTCCAAAATAAATAAGGAATTTGTTGTATCTAAACTCCTACGGTCATGTAAATAAGATACATCAAGTTTATTATGATGTATTACTGATCGGTACAAGGGTTGATTTTGTTGAATCTCGGTTTTTTTTCTTTTAAAGATGAGATGAGATTATCATTAGATAATAACCCCCGTATCTATAGACGAGTAAAAGTAATTACTTTAGCCATGATTTCTATTCTATAGTTAAGAAACTGACCCGAGTAAGAACTGTCAATGGCTAGAATTCTTAGCTGAGTAATAGTCACCATTTCGTTTACTTAAGCATTGCTTCGGATGTATGTGAAAGTATAATTTGTGAGTTGAGTAAGGTTATTTTATAAAAATGGAAGCAATTGAAAATGTATTTGCTATTGTAGACAATATTGATGTGATATTTCTGAATAATATTTAGAAATAAATTCTTCTACTTAAATAAAAAGTTTCTTTGGCCTTTCGCCGGCACAGAATATCTAATTTTATTTTTTTTGAAAATCGGTCAGAGTCTCGTCTTCGGGTTGCTTTTATTGGCTGTCCAAAGTGGGGTCGCCAGAGCTATATGCTCGGGAGTAAAAGTGTCATTTTCAAGGGCATAACTACGGGGAAACCCGCTCTCGGGTCTCCGTCGAGGACCCTCGATGGGGAAACCGGCACCACACCGCTCAATACCCCTAGCCGCGCACTATGGTGTTGCCCTGATGCAATATAACAAAAGCAGGCGCCGTTCTATCCCATAGCTTTTTAAAGCCAGTTCATCAAATACCCAACCCCATGCCCACAATGTTAGATACCTAAATATTTTTACAATAGCTCTACGCCTACCCTATTCATATCATTGTTGTACTATAATAGTGCCGTTATGGTAGTGTTTCATCTCATTTTCATTCTCTAGGCCTCTGCGTGATGGACCTATGTCCCCGCGTAAGCCTTTCAAAGGGCCGAGTATTCTTTTTATATAATGGAAAAATACCCGAGACAAGAAGAGACATAATAATAATAAACAAACTATTGACTGATTGACGGTTCTGTCAAAATGTGTAGTAGGTATAATGCAACATATTTAATTTGCAGCTATCAACGTTTCAACAACCTAGTACAATAATACTTCTAAATATTGCAGAGTTATATTGTCTTTCAAAACGTTTAGTTTCACAGTAGACCATTATTGAAAAATAGTTACTTATTTAATCATTATAAACATAGAACAGATTAAACGCTGTAAACATTATTACTTATTTTATAATTGTTTGAAGACTAGTTTGTTTATGCAAAATTTTGTTATTTACTTGTAACTTTTCTCTTTTCCTCTTCAAAGAACAAAACGTAAGTTGCAATATTGCCAGCTGAAAAGATTTTGAAGCACTGAGTAATACTTAGAACTTTACTCAAGTAAGCATTGATCATTACTTGTATATAGAATATCATTTACTTTAGAAATTACTTAAGAACAAGTAATGACTTAGTCAAGAAATTACTTAAGAAGAAGTAATCACTTGTTTATAGATACGGGTGTAAGTGGGGGATAAACAAATCACAGACACAAAAATATAAGACCCAAAAAAAGAACAATTACTTAATTTTTAACATTTTTGTAGGTAAATATTACCTGAAATCTAAAATCATAATATATTTATTCAAAGAAATATTTTGGTCCAACGCTTGAACCCTCTCCAGTCGTGTCGGTTTATCGTAATTGGACTATTAGTGTAAAAAAAAATGAATGCACTTGTGTTTGAGCTCAAGCCTGTGCACTGTAATATGTGCTGCACAGATGGCTTATCTACGTTAAAGTTGGCCACCATGTCTGAAATCGGTCGGTCTTTATGTTAAAAAGAAAATACGACACAGAAAACAGATTTTCAAAATTAAGTACACCATATTTTCATATAACTATCGTAGCGTCACAACTGGGTGTAAAATCCAATTTTGAATCGAAGCACCGCAAGTAGTGGGATGAGTAAGAGAAAATAATTACCGAAGGGTGTCCCCAGGGTGACTACACGGCATCCTGTCAGCTAGGAGACTATACGAACATGGATAGGTGGCACGCTGAAATTGCCTATTAACCAGATTACACTTAACCGCTTGACGAGGATTAAAATTGGGTAAGAATTTTGTTATGTTACACATACCTAGTCAGGATAACGATAATTTTTAATCTAATTCTGTTTAAATTATGTGTGTTTATGATTAATTACTTTTAGATCTTATATCACATCAGATTTTGTATTGTTTTAATAATAATACTGTGATTACATGTATTGTATCAGGTATACCAAAATAATTACCAAGGAATACCAGATATCTGTTATCATCGATTTAATCCGAGTTTTATCCAAAAATATTATCGTTAAAACTTACAGACGAAATACAACGCCTACATGGGCAATTACACGTTCACAGTTTAACAATAAATCAAAAGTATGCCGGGAAATAAAATAGCTCTATAAAAACTTAATTCGCAGAATGTACACGGCGTATCGCAAAATATCAGGTTTTTAAACCTCTGTTAATTGTGCATTTTACTATCAGAATTACTGTGAATCTACTGGCAAGTTATTATCGCGTGCGCGCCCAAAGCATGTAAGTAATAACAATGAAAATCGCCGATAAACGGCACTACACTAACACCCTTTAATAATTACAATACAACGACTTATTTGTTCAATGAGTGCTTCGGTTATTGTTCGGCTAGCTGACAATGTAAATGCTGCAGACATTTTCCATTGGACTTAGAAAGAATGGAATGACTATTCAATTGCGGGCACTTTATTTACCTTAAGGCGGGTAAGGAGGTCGTCAATGGGTTTTCACTATGTCATTTCCCGCACTCACTATTTTTTTAACCATCCTTTTTGGGGCTCAGTCCCGTAGGAAGTGATTTGCTAAAACACACTCTTAATGTATATTGTGAAAGCGTCAGCTCCTTAATGCTCTATTGACGATCAATGCTCGTGGTTTCGATTTATTGCTATCCGTTCTTAAGGAGCTATTGTTGTTGATTCCAATGGAATTATTGGGCGTATTGAGCTTCGGCCGGAATGTGATTTAGTTTGGTTGAATTACGTGAACAGGGGAAATAAGGTTGTGAATAAAAAGTTTGTCATTGTATTGATGTCTATATGAAATCGAATAATGAGAATATTCGTGGTACAATTCTTATATGCAGCCAACCGAAACTAATCCCCAACCGCATTCATCAATATTGTAAATGCGTGTGTGCACCACATGAGTCAACCAAAGTTATTAGAGCACTGCCGTTGCTGTTACAATGACTAAATAGATGCTATTTACCTACACAATAATTACATGACAATATTATTGGTAATAATTATCGACATACTAGTCCGTTTGAACGTTTATTCTAAAGCAAGAACCAAAGAAAATCAAAATATTGTAAATAATATGAACCTTTGGATTGTGAATATCATGAGCCTGTTCTTAGCACTTGTCAATTTTTATTAAGGTGCATTACGCGTATAAAAATATGTTGCGTCAAGTTAATATTTAATAAACCTACGTAGGCTGCTTATTTATATTGATTTCAATTTATGAAACTTATTTTTTTGTAGATATCCACGGCTAGACGTAGACCTTATATTTATTACCTACAGAAAATTACGATACCGCTGACATACTTTAGTTTTAATAAAGCTGTGCCGACGGAATACAAACATTTTACCGACATCTCTATATCAGAAAACCCAGCGTTATATTAAATAAACGATATTCGATAACCTACACGTGGAGGCAACATACACTAATAGTAAGAATACAGAATGATTTTTCTATTATTTCCCCTCAATGCTCGCATTTCCCGCTGGGATTTGAATAATTTACTAACGTCTAAATAAACTTATTGAACCTTTAATAGTTTATTTTTAATGAAGCCACATCTTTAACGCCTATCTTACATCCGATGAAAATGCTTTTTAAATATTATATTGAGATAAAAGGTAATGCTGAGAAAAGCTTGAAATATTTATGTATCGGTTTACAGTAAAGTTTAGTTCGTCCTTCTATTAAAATTATATTTATTTATGCTTAGAGTATGTGAGTATGTTGGTTCTGAACAACTTTTATTTTTCACAAGTCATGATCGAACTCGAAGAGATCCTTCGGGCGTCAGGTGTAATTAACAATTACTTACCGTAACATTGTCAATTATTTTATTTATTTCGTATTTAATGCAGCTAGTCACCATACTCTTTTTAACTTCTCTAAGCATTGCATTATCTTGTTATTATAAAATTAAAACCCTTTTACGTTGTAACGTTTAAGAGAACATCAGATTTTAATTTATAATTGTATCAAAGCTCCTACAATATTGTCGAATGTTAAAGTTAAGCGTACGGCTTTATGAGGTTAACGAATAATGGTAGTTTTCGGACGCGTCGGTAATATACAGGATTAATGAATGACGAGCACTTCAGGAGCGGGCTTATTACGTATTAAATTAAAACTTTTAACAATGTTAATAATTTATGTTCATCGTTAAATTACTTAAGGGAAATTTAAATGTATCGATTATGCCCCTAGGCCGTTTTCTGTTTTATTTTTGCACGACAATGTTTGTAACAATTTTACATTTACTTTGCTTATAAAAAATGTTTCATAAGTAATATTATTAGACATATTTTTCTAAAAGTTATTGAATTTCTCATCGCTGACTATATGTAATAAAAACGTGTGAAAACAAACAAATATACTGGTAAAATGCTTCTGCAGACTTTATGTGATCATTAAAACTTACAAAGGAATACTATCACTATTGAGTAAGTAATAAAAAGTTACTGAAAGCCATCTGTTTACATGCCAACAAACATTCTAACCAAAACATACTTTCAAAGTAGAAAGGAATGTCATTCGGTAAACAGGTGATTATTCCGTTCCCGTGTGTTCTCTCTACTTTCTCATATCGATGCATCACCGAGATGCATTCGCCACCGCAGCTCTAGGGACTCGAGTGATCGGGGACTCGATAAAGTTGCGAGTATCGTACACTGTCGCGCCTCTACTCCTTAGAGACTAAGTAGAGTAGTGTTTCGCGCATGTCACGTTGCTAAAGTAAAGTAATTACGTGCTAATGTGATAGAGATAATGTGTCATTTAAAACCTTGTCAATTGGTTTCGACAAGTAAATTTATGATAAAAGAACGTTTTCTTATTTCAAAATATTGTGTGATATATTTCATTTAAACCAATTAAAATATTTAATTTTCTGTCCATAAATAATAAATTGTCGACGAAAAGTTATTTCAATAATAATAATAATTTGTTTGAAAACAGTTTCGGAAATCTTAAAAAAGTTTTAATTAGTTTAAACAAATACAAATGTATCAACATAAACCTTTATTTGACTATGAATAAAGTATACAACATCGAATATTAACTATGTAAATATTAAATGAACTATAAATCCACAAAGTTCGTTTAATTTTCTAAACAACAATGTAAAAGTTGTTACAATAAAGTCCACTCAAACTCGAGATTGTTTTAAACTGAATTAATTGTAATACACGTAATATTAACAGAGCCTGTTGGTTGCCCGCAAGATGCATCTAAACCCTGTGTATTCCCGGTGCTCCCCAGGGACCGAACCACGTGCAGCCACTTAGCACTCGCTGAACACATTCTACACAAATGAACAAACCACCTTTAAACCATACACGTAAAGATCAAATTCCTTTGTACCAAGGTGCTAAGTAAGATTGCAGCCTTACAGTCTGAGAGCTCTACTTCAGAAGCTTTGCCGGTATTAGAATTGCCTCGACATGTACAAAAATAGCGAAATTGAAGTGTTTCGTGGAGTGAATTGAATACAGATAAGATTATATAAAAATCAACGAAAACTTCTACAACATTTTATCGGATAGATTATTTTGTGTACCTGTAAATATTATTTATTGTATTTGAATTGTAAAATAAGTTAACTTTATTACATACCTGGTGGAAATTTACGACAATAATCATTTATAGAAGAAAATCGTAAACACGGTATTGAGAACGAAAGAAAAAATGCGTAGAAATGTTAGTACGTGGAGGGCATAAAGTTTAAAAATACTCTAGTGGTGTGCCTTTTTTGACTTAGGGAAATTTTATGGCACTCGAAGAAAACGATCGCCATTTATGATTCACGCGATAGGCGTCTTTACACATCACGAACTGTAAGGAATGAAATATATATGACACTACTTTTATGCAAAGTGAGAGGTGAAATTTTCACGGCAGAAGAGCACGCACTCGTAGAAATGCGTCCCACAGGCGCGTGAGGTGGTTCGCGCGACCAAATGGAATCCGCTCCGCAGAGATTGCTTGCGCTAGTTTTTTTTTTGTTTAATATTTATGAACTTTGTCTCTCACATGTCGCGTTTACCTTTGTGTAATGGCATTTACTTCAAGCTCCGCTAACATTTTGAATACCAAACGAACGTGAACATATTCCGCGACGCTCCGTTGATTACGATACGGGACGACTTGCTTCCCCATATTAGGTTACAAATACTATGATATGCAAATTTATATCGACAATAAAGGATTAATTCCCATAGGTGTTTTATACCTAAAAATTAAATTACTAGAAGGGAGACAATGGAAAATATTTCTGCGAAGGGACATCGTTAATTATTTTTTCAACCGGCAGAGGTCGTAAATAAAAGTAAAGGGTGCTATTAAACGCATTATTCGCGCATATTTAATGTACTGAAAAGGCTAAAAGGTTTTTATTTTTCACAGATTCAACAGCCTTATATAAAAATCTGGCTTTGAATTAAGTCTCCATTCAACATGTGATTTATTGTCTAAATAATATGCGAAATATTAAACATAATCCCAAATTGTTAATATTATGGGTCAACGCATTTCGTTTTGTAACTTTACAAAAAATAAAGCTGGATATCATTCAACACTAATATCTCTAGAACTAAACCCTTGCTCCGAGCCGTAGTTACAAGGGGATGTATACCGAATTCAATCTCTAAAATTCAACCTTTTTAGTCCCGGAGGTCAAATTCTTAGAATTTTATCTTAGCGTGGCCTGTAAAGAATCCATACAGATATTTAGAATTTTAAATTATCGCTATCAAATCGGCGAATAACGAGAAATTTAGTAGAGCAATACGGTTTGTTTCTACGCTAATCATAATGGCGTCCGCGTCGTATAAATCGGTAATACGTTTAGGATTATTAATATTGGAAATGGCTGACAGTGAAATAGTGTGGTGTGTCGGGTCGCGTCACCGCCGCCGAGGCGTGGTCCTTACAGCGAAAATAGATAATAAAATGTATTGAAATTGCTGCGGGCCGGCTTATCCGGTTGAAAGTCAATGAATATTTGATTTCAATTTTTTTTCCCGACGTCGCCGTGAAGTATTCACGCCATACCTAATTTGATTTTCGCCATTCCGCCCGTTCGCCGGGGCAGTTTGCATTCATATTCAGTTTGAATACGCGTTTGGGTTGCCTCTTGCCCGAGTTTGATACAAATAAACAGCGGATATTTTTACATTTCTTGCTAGGATAACCCGACCCAACTGATTACGTTTCGGGGATAATAACCCGTCTGTAGTATTAGGGGAGGCCTAAGGAATATTTATATTAGATTATTATATGCGCTATTCACATTTAGTTACGTAGGTATTTATTTATATTACACAAAAATCGCAACACTTAAATGAGTAACCAGAACAGGTAACACTGCCCGTGTAAATAAAACGTTAAGTGGCGTCATTTAAAATCTATGCCAGACACGCTGTCGTGTTTTATTTCAATGTTTATCTAATTACGAGCTGAGGGATTTCAAAATATCATCCAAATGACACGCAAAGGGCGTTCACAAGTTGGAAGTTTGGAAAACACCAGTAAATTATTTTATGTCTTACAGCGACAAGAAAGGGACGTTTTTCCCTCAGCGAGGTTTGAAACAGGATTCGTTTTTGCGAACTTGCATAAATGACGGCGCAACGATATTTCACCGAGCCTGAATATTTGGGTCAACCTGTTTTTGTGTAATGGGGATTACAAAAGCAAATTCAACATTGTATTTGCTGTAACTGCTACAAGGGAACCTTCGTTGGCAACAAAAGATGGCTCGCCTTGATACGATTTTCGTGGATTTTAATTAAAATCTTACGCGTTGCGGGGATAATGAAAGAAACTGATTACGTGAGCCCCGGACTTTAGTGTTTTGGGACAAAATTTATTGGCTTGTTTATGACGTATATGTGTGTTAGATTCACGAAAAAATGGAAGCGCAACCATCGAAATTGAAATAGGCAGATTTCAAGCGTAACTTCGGTTTTACCCTCACAATAATACAAAATCTCCTGCCGAGGAAACCGTATATTTTATCCGGGCGTCGATTTGTTATTTATTAGCCGGGAATAGTCGTAACATGGGGAGGGAGCACAATACCGAAAACGGTGCGCCTGTTTAGTGACGATGCCACCTCCGTCTCGCTTCGCTTCGCCTCAGCCGCGTCGCCTGCCATTCTAACCTGAACTCTCTCCCTTTCCTGTTAGCTACATTCCTAAGCATTAGAAAGAAGGTTCTGTAGTTTGTGACATGTCTGTTTACATTGGCCAGCTTTCATTGAGGGTCAAAGCCTATATTTATCCGTTGCTAGTTAACCAGTGACGACTTTGTGGCGAAGACGGCCAGAGAAATGAGCCGAGACAAACAAAAATGATATGTTTCCGTGTGTGACATGCAAGTCTTTGGAAGTTCTGTTGTTTTTGTGAAGATAAATAAGGTAATGCGGCACTCGTGCGTGTCTTGCCTCGTGTAACTAACCATCGGGGAAATAAAAATGTATCTAATATTATTATGTTTTCTAAATTAGTTCATTTTGTCAGTAATTGGTAGTTTAGAATGTTAACTAGAGAATGACTTAGATATAAACATTTAGTTTTTCGTTCAATAAATTATATTAAATTATTCAGCTAATAATACCATATTTTATGGAAAAAGGAGACGTATATATCACGTCCATTATTTCTGAATCCCTAATCATGAAAACTCCCAAGAATACCAAACTATACAAAGGCATTATTGGAATAGTTTTATTATTGTACAAGACATTAATTTATAGTATACGGTACTTGGGTAGTATTGGTCTACTGATTTATTAGGGTCCACGATTGCTCTGTTCGTTGTATTATCCGCAAGTAAAACAATGACAACTTACCTCTGTGCCTATTGGTTTGTTTGTCGAACATTAACATGGCGTCCTCGATCTGCAACAAGAAAAATACATAATATTAACTTCAAATACTGCAAAAATCGTGAGGAAAAAATAGCGGAAAACAAGGGCGTCGTACGCGATTTGAGCCCAGCCCCGGCAATAAAACACTCCGCCGTTGTAATAACGAATAAGCACCGGTACAGAGTAAACCACACGCTGCAAATAAACTTTGATAAGCGGGGGCGAGCAGGTAATAACGTATTCATAGAGAAATAAATGGAAAGTCGGCGGTTAGGACACGAACAATACAGGTTGGTGGAGATGCGCTGTCATCGCGCCCGCGCTCCTAACGCGATTCGCTCGCTTCGCACCTAAATTTGGCCACCAAGGAACATTTTTAAAATTCCCCGTCCGCCAACAAAACAGTGATAAATCTGAAATGGAACGAAATTGCATCGTAAATATTCATGTTGACGCCGACGCGTGACGCTTCCACATACGTAATTGTACGTACGACTTAATTATAAATTCCTTCCTTATTAACTTTTCAGATGTATATCAGATATGTCATGTATCGCGGTACTACGAAGGGTACACAGCGGGCGTATGAAATGACCCGCGTTGAAAAATGTGCGTGTACACAAAAGCGGGCAAGTTTGGTTTGACAGGCTGAGGCCCGTGGGTTTTGTCTCGGCGTCGCAGTCGCCGGCGTCGGCCGCTCCCCTGGGCAACATTACGCGGGTAGGTCGACACGACGCACTCCCGATGATCGATGTCGAATACCCGTAACAGGTGACCTTTCGCTGAATTATTCCTACCTGTAGAAACGTTTGTTTAGTGGTGATTTGTTTGAGCGGGAATTGCTACGCTTTTGTTGGCCGAGCGGCCTGAGCAACCCTCTTTTGTGGTGAATAAAAAAATAACACCTAATTTTCACATACATGGACGCTGATTTATCTTTGACATTAATACCGTCTGAAGAGAAGGTAAAGGATCTCGTTTATTTTTTTCTCAAACTTTATCATCATTTTCGTTAGAAGTGATCCTATTTGTTCACGTGTTAAAAGTAGTTGGACATGACGTAGGTACGTTTCCTTTGAAGCACCAACTTTGGTTAGAATTCACACAAGGATGTAGAACGACCTTTCAAAACAAAAGTTAAGCTTGACTTGGTAAGTGTAGTGTTCGATAAGATTTAGTATCTAAAGCAAATTGTTTCACTGCTATTTTATACCTTTTAGCTATAAACGTAGTAGAAATGAGGACTGCAGTAATATGTTATTATTGAAAGTGTGAGGGTCGTTATCTACAATTACTTATACATGTTACCCCTCCTTTAATGTTACAACTTTTGTGAGAATATCAGCAGCTGCTATCGGTTGCTGCTTTCTTGGTACTAAAATATAATTAGAATAAACTGGTATATCAATGTATTGTAACGGTTACGGTTCTATTACACGTTGTCACAAAACGCAATAAGCTGCCATCTCAATAAATTGTCAGCTCCACTTTTGTTGAGTGAAAACCAATAAGAATATTACAGAAAAAACCTGACCTAATATTACGTAATAGCATAACAATAAATATCTATTAACTTATATAAATGATAGAATTTATTACTTTAGTCAGGGAGACAGCAAAATAGACCAATCATAATAAGGGATCGTCCGTTGTTTGACCAAATCAATAAATATTTTACTCAGAAAAAAATAGATTATGCTATATTCCTACGACATAGATAGTGACCTAATGCGGTATTGTTACGGTCAATTTGTGAGGCCTCCGTTGCGTCATTACCTTCTTTCACATTTGTGATCGAGTGCGTGCGACAAGGACAGTCGAACGGCTTTCGGGGTTACTCCCTAGGGCGACGTTACGGTAAAACCGAACTTCAGTCGTGATCAATGCGAACCTCAGAGGTGTCTTTTGAGTTAATGTTTGTCTCTGATTACTGATCAGTTTAATTTCTGTTGGTTTAACTTTTGAATATGTAACATTTAAAGGCGGTACGTTTGTTTATTTAACTTGATGATTGTACAATTTCACATAACCCGTTTCATTGAGCAAGTTTGCAAAACTATACTGTTGAAGTCCGTAAAGAGTTTAAGCCTACAAAGTGAACATGCAAGTCAGCTAAGTCCTATGTCCACAATAATGAATTCAAACTACATTTTATGTTACATACGTAGGCACAGTGAAAAAGCCAATTTTACAGCCAGCTACAGTCACGTAACCACAAGTGGTCTAACAAGTTGAGCCCAAATAAGAACATTTATGAACGCATCGAGGCGTGACCACTCTAATTCGCCTTTTAATATTCGGGCGATGTGTGGCGCCCTCGCACGGGATTCCCGGGAACTTTGCTAATTCCACTCTTGCTCGAATATTTTTCACAACGGGTCTGGAGTAAGTGAGCGAAATTGGAGACAATGTTCGCTGTAGACGGCCGGAATTTTTATAGTTGAGCGCCGGACATGGTGGGAATAAAACACAGGTTTTAGTTATTGTTTATATAGGAATATCGTTCTGATGTATATTAACACTACACTCGTACACGCTCGTCTGTTCACTCTATAACATACATGTTTGGAGGGTTCGTATCTGTGGAAAACTGAGCTTTTATGTTTGATTTATTTCAGAGTTGTGCTAGAAACACGAATGGAAAACCGTTGCTTATTTTTATGGAGTAAGAGCCGTAGGAGGAAAACGGATTTCGGTTTCGTTTGTTTTCTCGTATAAAATAATACATAGTGGAAGAATTGCTAAATATACGATAATTCAATGGTAGAGGAAGTCAAGCCAGGTAGAGCGTAAGACTGATTTGTGATATTATTACTTTCGGAAAAGAATAAGACACGCACAAGAAACTGCTGTTTTTTGTTTTTATTCTCCCTATTTATTATACGTCACGTCCAATATATATCAATGTCAGTGTAATAAATAAATATAGTTGATTCAATTACGTCTTAAAATAATACACGTTCCAAGTTTAGGTTGTTCTACTAGACTGTTGCATAGTGCTAACAGTAATAATAATAAATTTGTGTCCGTTAATTGTATGTTTGTAAAGTCCCCCGCAACACAGAGCTTGTTCTCTAGTGCGGGAGTTGTCTTTAAAAAAAGAGAACGAGATTAAGAAGAATACCGTAAGTGGAGTTTTGTAGGCTAATGTTGCATTTTCCTGAATGTGTGACTTTCTTTTGGTCTAGTGACTATAACTATAATAGGCTTATTTCCGGCCAAAAATCTATGTGAATATGATTCGTTTTTATGTGTCTGGATGTAATTTAACATTCATAATATGTAGATACTTATCTATTTATATATATATTTAAGAAAGTTTACTAGATGGCTGGCTTTCATAGTACAGGCTCTTTCTAGTTTGGGATCAGATGGCCGTGTGGGTGAGATTTCTTAAATATATATTTTCAATATAATATTTTACTATCATATCCTAATGCGTCTGTACTTTAAATGAAACACATAAAGTATCAACAAAACATGTTCCAACAATTTTTATACAATTTATAGTCAGTAGTTAAACGATTACAGCCGGCATTCATTCATAACCACTTTTAATAACTTCGCCGTGTACAAACAATGTTTGATTAACAAAACACGCTATGACAATCGCGGCACATGTTTACACAAACCCAGATAATATCACAAAACTATAGTAAGCTATTACTAAAATTGTATCAATAAATTGGTGGGTATAACAAAAGGGCCAATTTTCTTTAATGTCACTACGTTTGCGCTAAGCTGTCTCCATTATTAAGTATTTCATTTAACGGAGTGACACTGTGTGGCTCCCTCAGGATACCTGTCGTAATAATTCGCTATGTGAACACAACAATTTTTACTTCTGTTGTTGCCATTAAGATTTTGTGGGGACATTAGGAAGAATTCATAAAATTGTGGAAATATATAAGAGTTTAATTTACCTATACATAGCATCTAAATCAATCTATGTTATTTAATCTGAATTAAACAATACTCTTTTGCAATGTTAGAGGCGAAGCTACTAAGAAGAAATTTAAATAAGCACTCTTGCTAGGTAGCTTAATTGTATACATGATGCGATGGTAGCCAAATGGGAAAGTCAAAAAGAAATATGAAGAGTTCAATCTTGACTGGTAGTACCAATGTAAATTTCACCCACGTAATTTTATAAGAACTTATTAAATGATCTAGCATCTGTTAAACATTGTAAAGAGAACGAAAAAAAAGTAAGATAAAGGTAGTAATCATTATTTTATATTAACAACCGCAAAATCACTCATTTTAATGCTACAACTCTTCGTAGCAGTTAGCTACGATCATGCTACGAAAAAATAACAAAACCATATTTACTGCGACGATCATATCAAACGCTCACTGGGGAGTACAAAGCTCAACATGCTATTAGAAATACAACGAAACATACAAAACAGTAGTATGTAGATTAAATTTAGCACCCGATTCATCAAAGCCATTGCGATATCGCGCTAACACTCGCGATGAACTAATATCTGAACAATCGCGAATCGCGCTGTTTGCAACGCGACTGATTTATTTGTTTGTCAGCCTGTCTAGTGACGTCACATTTCTAAACATTTGCTGTTTATACTAGCGTGCGTTCACCCTAAGGGTACACTATAGCGGAAATGAAATATCGAAACTAAATTTTATACTTTTTGGCATAATCGTAATCCTTGCCTTTGCAAGGATTACAACTAGAAATAGTGCTTACTCGTTTTTAAATTTAATATGAAATATATAACTTAAAAATTATTTTTACAAAAAAAAAGATAAGCAAAGTTAAATAATTGATGAAATTAAAAGTTAGATTTTCTATAGTTTAGAAATTTAAATAACTAGTCTAGAACATTTAATACAGGATACGTTTACAAATAACATTCTAACCAAAACCATCGACAAGCTATCTGTTTTTAGATGCTATGCAAATGAGATCCTAAACAAATACCATTACTCATTCTACAACTAATATTTGAAATTCGAACTGTCAGTTGTTACAAGGAATTCAGGAACTATGCATCTTGTTACTTGGACTTGAGTTTCGAATGGCCAGGGCTGGTCAACCCGACGTCAATCAACGCAGTGTTGCTAACAATGCTTGGTTTGGTTAGTATCGTTTAAAGCCGCAGTGTACAGAGTTATATTAGCAAACGAAGTTTGACACTTATTTATCTGGGAAGTTGTTGAAACTTCCTCAAGTTTCATTAGATAGTTTGCTGTAAGTAAACATTGTAATAAGAACATAAAGAAATTTCTTAAATGCACTTTTAAAACTGGAAGTTTTGGCTTCATTGAAAACAAACAAGTACAATTTCAGTAGTTGTAGATATGTTTTATATAGTTGCAAAAAAAACTGTGAGCTAACTCAATAAAAACGAATCACAATAAAAATACTGTTCGGGAAATAGCATAAAGAAAAAGTTTTAATTTGTTTAAATATTTCCGCGGGTCGGAGTTCCCTCAGTGGCTCTCAAGTTTCGTGTCTCGGCATTTACTCGCCCGCGGCAGCCTAATGGGACAAGCCACCTGCTCTTAAAGGCGACATAACAATTAACTTGAAGAAGAAAATATTAGTTGAGCTAATAGAGCCACTCAGATACACTCTCCGGCCTCTGGCCTCCATAAATAACACCCCTTCTCGGCTACAGACAGTCTACAATTTTGTCGTATTTTCGTAATGATTCTCAGCGGAGGCAACTCTCTGAGGATAGCAACGTTTTATCCTTGTGCTTTTATAGGCGAATTGATTGGGAACCACTGAAAATAATCTCGAGATGGGATTAGTTTTCTTAGGAAAGTTTCCCGGCGAGATGTCCCCGTTTCCTTATTAACATACCCCTTAAGTATACTTTATCGGACAACAGTAATTAAATATTAGAAGTCTTTGGAGCTGTTCGAACGAAATACGTACCTATTTCATTTGTTCAAGAAACTTTTTGTTTTATTGTTCAAGTAGTTATTGGTGTGTTAAATTACGAAGGATTTTACTACAGGATTTGGATTTGTTTAGAAAAAACCGAGAAATTTTCCTAATCCAAGAATAAAATTTAAATATTTCATTTCAAGACGTAAATCTCACAGAGGCGCAAACTGTGGCATACAATTTTCTTCTCCAGACAATAAACTTTATTTTTCTGTGTTTGTTGTATGGAAACTGAAAAATACGTGGCATTATAAAATACATATTATATTTATGGCTGTAAATGTAGCACTATCATGTAAAATTCAATTTCACAATATACCTAGCTCGGTAATATTTTTGCTCAGTAATTTTATTGTTACATTAAATAATTTTCTACGCTGTCCGCCTTCAAGTTATTTTTTATGGAAAATTATGACAATATGGAACCTATATGAAGGGATGTAGTAAGCTATAAACTCGCGGTACTGGAATGCTATAAAACCCAGTTCATGAAAATCGGTACACAGAAAAATAAACAACACAGTGTATCAAACTAAGTCTGCTATATTTTCTTTTGTGCTCCAATGAAGGATATTAGCAATAATACCTATATTTTGTTCTGTTTCTACCTGACCAATTGGTCTTGCTATAACAGTAGTTGAAAACATGATTATCGAGTAGTAATCATGTTTTCAACTATTGTTAAAACCCATGACAGTAAAGCTGGAGAAAGAAATCAAATTCACGATGGGTCTGATTCCCAAGACAAAGACTACGTGATGACCACGATTCGTTGTCATTATAGTTCATCTATAATATGTATGTATTTAGAAATATACAAGTATATTTATCAGTTTTTTGGTTGCCATATTACAAGCTAGGCCTAATTTGGAATAGGATTACCTTACGCTGACTGCAATTCACGCGTTTTGCTTTGAAGAGCATTTTATTTTCTATCTCATAGTCACTCCATTGTTTTCAATTTACGTAACTACAGCCTAACTCATAAAAATCAAAACGTCAAACTAAGAAAAAAATTACGTATTCCACGAACCGTAAAAAAATCTGTGAATAAAATATGAGAGAAGTTTAGGAAAACCCGAAATCGTTTTTCGTATTTGAATAATCACTTTAACAAACAAAACTCGGCCGAATCCGCTTCATTACTTATTAACCTGCGCTTGAGTACGAGACGAACGGGAAATACCGTTGAGCGAAATGACGCACTAGACTATTGATTCCATTTATTTGATTTTGTACGCTTTTTTATTGTATGTGACTATTGTTAGTATGAGTTTTTTACGTAAAAGGAAAAAAATGGATGTGCACATTCTATTAATTGCCATTGTCCTATTATTCCTGCATATAACTATATTATAATAATAGTGAAAGTTGGTCCTAGTTTATTTTTATGTATAATTTATATTTTTATTCTATACCAGATTTTTGTATGTTATGAATTTCAAAGTTGAAAATCCACTTGCTTCAAAGTTAAAACACATTCAAAGACAGATAGATGTATTGCTATCTATAGACTAAAATGAATAGATGTCGCGGACATCAAAGGCACGTTGAGCTTTATTTACTGAACATTTCTACGGCATAACAATATTGGTTTTCTACATTATTGGAATAAGAAAAGCATATAAAATATATACTGCTTCAATTTTTGTAAGTTCAATTATAATAATAAGTTTATAAAAGACCCGGCACAAAGGTCTGCTTCTTTTTAATTACGTGACTCATCCAATCATGCAAACTGAACAAAAAGTCATGATCCTAGCCCTCGCTTTTAATTATTGGGGTATTTTCCAAACTTTGTGAACACTTCAAAAGTTGGGACCTGGCCTGGACTGCGAGCCGGTGTTAATTACCAACTTTTTAAAAACTGCAACTCATAATAGACAGCTCGGTTGAAAGATGAATGATGTGTTGGCTTCCAAGTTGCCTTTTTTTTGCTAAACTTTTGCGAAAATTTACGGAAACATGAATTGTTGAGCGGCAACAACATGAATTTGACGTTAAACATTTTCTAAACGACAAACGAGTAATAAATGAGCCCTCAAAATTTCAAACGGTTTCGACTCATCCATCGTGATAGCCGCCAAAGTGCTTTTTATCTAATAGTCTATCATTATTCACAACACAGTAGCAGTAAGCTATTATTGAACGATTGAACATAACACAAATAGAGGTCTAATTGGCATAACTACTAGGTTCGGCGCGAGCGTGCCGGTCGATAGATAACGTAAATATTCTTCGTTCGTGATTGAAACGGTGTTGCAAATGGTGTTTTACTTTAATTATTCACGTGCACATTCTGTTACGTTGATAAACTGAAGCTAATTCCTAATATAAACAGCTTAATTGCGACCGAAACTTGTACAGGTTCACTTAATTGATTTACTGTGTCGGTCGGTATCGGATAGTATAAATACGCTCTAGATTATACAACGGAGTGAAAAATGGCGATCGAGCGAGCGTTCGACGGCGCGCGAGCGATCGTTGCAATATAATGACGCCACTGAAGTTTCACTCATTAGTCTTATGTAGATTGTTGCCAGTCATTACCTATAGGGAAAAGCGACGCTTTCATACGTTCGCCTCCATTTTCAAAATTACTTATTGTTTACGAGACTCGTCAGAGAGGGAATGAACGCAATCTGTACCAGCGCTTGGCACCCACCGCTATGTACGTGAACTAAAAACTTCCTATACAAGTATAAAATGTGTTTTATGAGTACAACTCTCATTCGTTTATGTTATCTACTGTCCTTTTAAGTGAGACTAACATTGTATTTCTGATGTTTCTGTTTTATCTATGAGGGTAAAAATACAATAATAAAATTTACCCTATTACCGTCTTTACGTATTAAATAAAGATCTAATAATATTGTTACGGTTCCGAAACAGCCCTTCCCAAAGAAAATAATTCTTTCATCATATCTGATTTGTTGGATTATGCCAGTGACGCTCTCCGTCTTGGATACTCATCTTGAATAGAGTTGACATCCATTGTGATGTTTTATTATTACTCTGTGAAATGCAACGAGGCGGGTGAAATTGTTAAATCCTTACAATAGAGGTTCTGTCTTCGTCGGGTCGAGTGCGCAAAAGTTGTACAAGGATCTCAGTTCCGACGGGAATGTAAAGGGAAAGGATTAATTGTATAATCTTCAAATAAGACAAAGTTGAAGACGACGGTCGGCGAGTGGGATTATTTATGTGTAGTGCGGCGGGCGTGCGGTAAGGCGCGGCGCACTCTCGGCAACTCAGTGGCGCGTGACATCGTCGCCGCGCCCACGCCGCGCCACTACCACTTCACTTCCAATCTGCATATAAATCGGATATCGATAATGACGTCGCTATCGCAAGCAGCCCCAAATTCGTTCAAAATCCGATAAGCTTTGTCCGTGAAAGCTCTAATCCACAGAAGTTTGGATGACCCCGATAGTGGATAGACCTAGTCTTCTATTATGTAAATTATCAGCCACATGAAACTTTCGACCGGCCACTGCGGTCGCTAAGTTTGCGGCGGAAACTTACGATATTGACTTAGGGTCGTATCTGTCTAAAGATCGAAACTAGTAAGTAACAATAGACCGAATGGAATATCGCTTGTAAATATTTAACATTTAATATCTGGTGGTAGTCGTCGCAATAAACGAGGTAATACGTGAATCGGTGGAGGGAGAAAAAAATTGAACACGAAAATGAGTTTTAACGTATACTATCAACGTAAAATTCCGTGTGAAAATTAAGAGATCGTTGTGCGTGCGGGCGACGCCTGCTGTTGGTAACGATGGGTGCAAATGACCCGAGCACAAAACATGACCACGTCCGCGAGCGACCCGCCGCCACCGCCGCACTACTGCTCCACCGCTGTTACATCGTATACTTGCCAATTACATATAACTATTTTCACTGATATTATTGGCAGCTTTTTTATAAAGCAGGCGTGATTATAGTATTATTAACTTAATTTTGAAATACAACAGATATTCAGTTTACCATTACAAAATGGGAAACTCTTTAATTATACAAAAAGCATGACCCTTTTCAAACTTCGTAATGAGACTCAAAATAAGAATTTAAATTTCAATAATTATTCATTTGGCCGGGACAAGTGGCGATATTGCGAAGTTGCGAGCCTGCTTTTTCCATTGACGTTTCCGAAGAAAACTTTTTAAGCGGACTCCTATTGAGTGCATGTAACTTTCCTTTTAGACTAAAGTACTAGCTAAAAGAAACTTAGTATGATTGGCCGTTCCATTTGCCCGATACTATTTTACCTGCAAAGATACTTTTACCAAGACTTTAACTATCAACTTTTATGTATTTTATGTACTCACATATTTACGTGGAACTCGTAATCTGGATCAAAACTTTGTTCAAACTTGTTTCAAGGTGAACGATGTCGATCAACTAAACGTATTTGGTTAGTAAGCGAGTTTAGTTTGCGTATTGTTTGCACAGCAGGTAGGCTTCGGCGGATAGATAACGCGATTGGCACTTCCGACATTTAGTTCACGGGAGCCACCTTCCAAAGAGCGTTATTTTTATAAGGTATGGGCCTTGCCCTGACCCAGTTCCTTTTAATCCATCGCTTACCTATAAGGTTTTATTGGCAATGGCCCATTACGACCTACATTATCAACATCATCATCCGATTTTACTATTTCCAGTCACGTAAACTTGAACGACGAGTATAAGGCAGACAAGTTTGCCTATTGGGTATGCGGAATTCGACAAGAGGATATCTAGAGGTCAATGATCGTGGCATGCGACATTCAAGGTGCGTATTTTATTCTTATCAATCAAACGATTTTATGAAATGTATATACGACCAGCAATTTCCAGTTTGCGAGCATTTTTTTTGGTGATGATATTGAATAGAATTTATAAATGTAAAGACATTATTTCGCAAAGTATTTTCAGTTATTCAATAAAGCAAAACAATATCAATTTACTGCGTGACCTCTTTCTAGGTTTTTTTTAGTACGTGCTCGAGTCAGTTTCTAAGACAAATATGAATAGGGAAATGAATTATATGAAAAGCTCCTTCTATGTGACGTGTGAGAGATTGCGTCACTTTGCGTCGACCTCCGAATTTAACCAGTCGTTTGTGTGCCGCGCAAAACTTGCCTCGAGGTTACATTAAGCCGATTACCAGCGTCAATCAAAACCCGCCTTTTTCCAGATACCGTACGCAGAAACCACCAACCGTACTTTAACTAATGTCTTTATTCCGAAAGCTCTTTTTTTTTCTTATTTACGGATTTGTAATGTGCTAAGTAGGCATCTAAATGCTTATTGCTTTTGTAACAAGTAGTAATGGTAACGTCGAAACTAATATTTTCCGGCAGATCCTTGGAATAACGATACGGACCATTTTCCGGGCGGGTGGTCGCCGCCGGCCTACGGCCGATCGAGGTGCGGGGGCCTTCACTGATAAATTACAAGTCTTAAAACCAGTGGCAGGTAATTCTGCACAAATTCCAAGCTTTTGGCCCTCCGGCCTGCTACAGGAAAGTTTCAACGATTACTTTTACTTGTAATTTATGTCTCAGGGTACCGATAAAACGATGGCACCGAAGAGGGTCACAGGTGAGTCCCCGCGGAATTTCCTCAATTTTTTAAGACGGCTTTGAGGAAAGGTTTCCAGGCCTTTAACTGCTTAACTACCCTCATATAAATTATAAAGTTCAATATGTATGTTGAGTACAAGTTTTTTATGAGCACAAGAGCCTAAAAAGTTTCGCGTAAGTAAAACAGGGAAGGGGATTTGTGTAAGAGCCTACACAATTCGCCAATTCAAATGAGGGATTGTTTTCGCCAAATATAAAGCGCTGAGAAAAAATTACACACGTATACTTGGAGAAGAAAAATAATAACGTAATAGATGCTTTCGTACTTGAAGAAAATTAAGAGGTCCGTTGTGTACGATATAAGGCTGCGTATAAACTTGATTAATATTCGTTAGATGAGGCGAGGGGGCGGCTCGGCGAGCATGAAGCGGCTGATATATAGACTGTCATCCATCACACGCAGCCGCAGCACACTGCATGCGTACGCACGCGCCACCAAGCGCCGAGCCGCGCCGCCACCTCCGCCATCGTTGCCAACACCGCAAACAACAGCTTCTATATGCCCTCAGAATCTTTGTGCTATCAAATATCAAACTAATATTTATTCTAGTTTAATGCAATTTGAAATCTATAATTATAGTGTGGATATTATATAGTAAATATACGTTTGTTATATAATAAAACACATACATAAACACAACACATTAGTACAAATGAAGAAAAATACATACGAGTACACCTATGTACTTCCTTACAAACTTGTCGAGGGTTTGTAAAAAAACCTCGTACCAACCAATCACACAAATGACTTCGAATTTACGATGTGCAAAAAGTTAGCGTTGAATTAATAATGACTCCTACACGACTCGTTAACGGAGAGTACACGAAGAGCCGCGAACGCAACAAGGTTTGTGAACTACGTAATCCATTTATTGAGAATCAAATAAAGATTGTGAGATTGGCTGGATCACAACGCACTTACACAAATTTCGTTCCCGTGTCTTCGACGATGAATAATAGATGTTGGCCGTAGTTCGACCTCTTCGGCACTCGCACTCACCCACAGGGGTGGCCCAATCCGTTAAACACACTATTATATTTGCACCTACACATTATTATCATTACATACCTTACCGCGTTTATGGAATACCCGTGTAGCATCGATTAATTGTTAGGGCCCCCTGTTTGTTTCCGTTCAGAAATTACTTGTATCTTTACCCTGTTAGGGAGGTAAAGTCATAAATTTATACATTCGATGCAGAATAATTCCTAAATTTAATTATTTATATTATTTTAAGTAAAGTTGATTTAAGCTGTAGGTAAAAATATAGTACTGTAAGAAAATATACATATACACAGTATTTTCTTTTGAATCTAAATGCTTTGTTATGTGTTTATCAAAATTCGTTACAGATATTTTAATACTCTTTAGAATGTTAGAAGCAAAGAATAGAATTTAATTAGATTAATATGCTAAATACCAACAATGTGTCCAGTATTTAAAGCTCAGCATATGAATTAAGTGAGCAAGCTTTCGACAATAATTGAATTACGCTCTAAGCTGGTAGCGGCCACATAGATTTCACTTTTGGAATCCGCTACGGAATGCGTGCATAGGAATTATTTGAACATTTACGCCGGTAATGTTGCGGTACCAACGGATTCACTCCGTTGTATACCATCGCACCAGATTTATGTACGGTATTCAATATATCTTGTTTGTATCGGCTCAATATGCAGTCACCCCTCGGGCTATTTCATTAATCTGAAACATATCACGTACGAAAATACCATTTCCGTACTTTTTTTACTTTATGCTACTGTTGCAGTTATTTGCCCAACAAAAAGTTTTGTTCAGTGATAGGTAAAAAGCGATTTCGTAGAGTGTCGATAAATAAAAACGAGTGCCACATTTCGCGGAGTTACTTTATAAGCGAAGCACATCGGGCCAGCTCGGCAACTGCAAATGGCGCGAAACGACAATTTTAAAGCACAACATTGAATATACCTACATATTATGTATCTAGTAGTCGTACGTGCGCGACGATTACTCGCAACCGCACCCGCTGCGCTTGTCGCCGCTCGCGCCCGCTTTCAGCGACTTGTATGCTAGCGCTTTTAACGCATTACCATGAATAATATATACTCAAATTGAAATGTCGCATTCGTGTCGCTCGAGCTGCCTATCTGCTCTCGCCGCCCGCATCGAACCTCCTTCTGTATTCTGCCCCTCGATTCGTTCTGCCAATAGGCTTTGCCTTTTATCAAAATCACTGAGCTCTTTTTTGAAAAGCTAAGTTGAACAGAGTGCCGATTTTCATATCGTATTGTTCAAGAACACAAAGTACAATTTTTGCAATAGGGAAAAAATATTCTGGCTTTCAAATTGTATGAAATTTTAATTGTTAATGAGGTTGTAAGTAATTTCATGCGTCGTATTCAAGTCTATAATATAATGTTATGAAATCGTTATAATAAAATTATATTTTGTCGCGTATCGTTTGACTCCTCATCAAAAACAATTTAGAGTAAAGTGAGTCTTAATTTCCTACTCAAATTAAATGCCTGTTAAAGCAGACCAGAGATAATTATTACAAGATCTAAAGGCGAAGTAACAATATAATTTTGAAAATTACTTTCACCAAATAGTCCTCTCTTCTTTGTACAGCGCTGTGTAAAGCGGAAGCGCCACAAATTGCCGACTTAAATATTTAATTTGTGAAGAAAACGGATTAGTGGGTAATTGCTGAGAAATTAATACGTATATACGTACAAAAAGCAGAGTCACCAGGAATGTGCCGAAAACTGATTTTACATTAAGGACTTTAGTACATAATTTATAGAGGCCTCGATTAGTATTAAGGATTACGTGATCATTATGCGAATTAAGTAAGATTTCCTTGAAACTATTAAAAGGGATTTCACGATCCTCGACCCCGAAGAACGTACAAAGCGAGGGAGGGTCACCTTCAGAAATCAAAGCCAAGCTTATTTATGACCTGGACTCGGTTGTCCTATTTGGCTAAGATAAGTCCCTGTATTATACATAACAAAGTTTATACTGTTAAGGACGGCCACCTTACTCCATCTTGGAGTAAAGATAAAATCTCCATTAGTGGCAGATCTCATTCATCGTGTGCGTGAAGTCGGTTGAAGGAGCGGTCTCGAGCCCACGTAATTACACTTATAGGGGGCGCACACAAACATACAAGCCCGTCTGAAATCTGATATTCGCCTCTTACATCTTTACTGACGTTCTGCTACGGATAATTACCGCATTTTTGTATTTAATCTTAAGCTTGAAAGGAGTCAGTACTCTGTATACTTTCTTAAGCCAACCCTCGGGAAAATGTGATACTAATTTTACCATCACTTTTCTTAATTACTTATTTACTTGACTACAAAGGTCATATTCCAATATTTAGGTTACTTTCTACCTACCTACTTTTTCTTATGTTATACGCTGTATTTCCATGTAACAATAAAATAGGGAAATCTCTATCAGCAGTAAGTCGTAAAGAGGTAAGCACTGAACCGGAAAATGGGTATGGGCAAGACTGTATACCAACTTTATCCAAAAGGATGTATCTTTTGGGGAGAATATTTGAAATGCCTAGATGATAACAATTTTAATCTCGTAGACTTTATTTCACTAGAGTTTTTGCATTAAATTTTGCTATTGTTTCATCTATTGCAGCGAAACAGAATCGAAAAAATTGTGAAACTAACAATTTATACCTCACTCAGGCAAATGTTACTTCTATAAGAAAACCTAAAAATATGTTTAGGAAATAACATAATATAATTTAAAAAGGTAATGTAATGATGGCAGTATTTGTTTTGGCTTTAGAAAGGCTAAGCGAATTCTAAGAGGGAGACAGGCCAAGGCTCGCCTGACTAATCCGAGTGGCACTACATGGGACAAATAAGTTTGTTTAATGCTCAGATGTAAGCATTAGTCCGGAGTGTTGCGTCGGCGTGCGGGTCCGTCCGTAATCAGATTAATTAGATGATTTTGCGGGCGTTATTAAAAGTTGAGCCGGCTAAAGCGCAGCTCTGCTACATCCGCCAAGATAGCGGGCTTATGCGCCGCATATATTTACTACTTAGCGGATATTATACGTACGCCGGGAATGCTCTTTAATGTTTTAGTATTTTCGACTGAGGTTGCGAACTCAGTGCCGTTTTGTTTGTGCGCCACAGTGGGCGGCTGGAATAATTCACTTAAGCTTAACTGGGAAAGATAATTAGGATTCTACGTCGGTTGATGCAAAATGAACGCGAAAAACAAGGTGGAAGATTTTTTGCGCTCATTCAGAAATTGAATTTTATATTTGCAGACGAAAGTTTTAACGAGACAAACCTATTTTTTTCTACACTTAGGCACACACTGAAATACTGCGATTTAATTTTCGTAATTAGACGCGAATGAAGGCGGCTCGATTTTTCATTGTTCGTCCCCTTTTCGAGAGGGTGACTTTTGTGTGCAGTTCGATGGTTCGAGTCTGGATGTAACAAATGTATTCAGAGAGCTTTTGTATTATGCAACGTGTGACGATGTGGGAAAACCGGCGGGCGGATAGGTAGCTCTCTTAGTAGCGGATCACGGCCCGCTGGACATGAAACGCGCGACCGAACACGGCTCGTGTGCTGTCAATCATAAAACAGAAAAAAGTCGGTGAAATTCCAGCGGCTAACTCCCTGTTTAGTATAGACAGACCGACGGGCGCGCGAACCTTTTAACACAAAGCCCACTGCAACTGAAGTTACACAAAGCGGTCACATAGTAAATACCAAAAATGTAAAAGGTTCGACCTCACGTTGCATCATTCTGATATTTACTTTCCTTGTGTTAAACGTGCCTTATTTCAATTGTGTTGTGATTTTTTTCTCTTTGACGTTCGTTTTAAAGGGCGATCAACGGTACTCGCACGTGTGTTAGAGCCGGTCCGATAATTCGCAGTACAACGATTCGTCCAGTCCATTCTTTTGTTATTTCCTCTTTGTTCACCGTGAAAGGTGGCTGCATTGTTTTCTCGACGGAATGGTTCGAGATTGCGCTAAGAGTCGAGATTAGTGACAACGTGACGCGTGTGTGTAACCAACCTAATTTAGTTTCAATAATGCTTAAACCGCAACGTACAGTTTGTAATTTTTTTCAAGTTTGGCTTTATTCTTTTGTATTTTATTCTTTTCTTTTTAAAGATTACTGATAAAATATAGCTAAAAATACATTTACTGGTAATATCTTAGAGCAAGATCAACTCTTTAAAAACCGAGTTCAATTAGGTGGAAATATTTTGCAAAGCATTAAAATATCTAGAGACTATCAATTTATCATCGTCTCCTGAATGACAGTATCAAGGCGTCTACGGTAATTCCAAGAGATTATACAGTACCTACTCAGTTTACATTATGTAAATCTTCCATCAAATCATAGTTTTCTTGCCACTGGACATTTTGTATTTACGACGTGGTGACTGACAGAATATTAATAACTTACTATGAAAAACATAATATATAAGCAATTATATTTAGCAATAAAAGTCAGATATTTCAGAAAGTATATTAAATATTTGGAAAAAGGCCCACGTTTGTAGTTTATAATTAAATTCAAAATGTTTCGCATGAAAAAGTACAAAAAGGGACGTGGATATAACGGCTTATTTAATGTAGGTATATATCCCGCGTGCCACGCGGCATTATCGTCCGGTGAAATGGACAGTGCGGCCCCTTGAGGAGCCAAAGGGTTCGGTTTTCGTAGGCACTCAATAATTGAAGTCGTTGAAATTCCGAGCGGATTGTTGTGGTGGCACCTGCGGTGCGCGCGGGGGCGGGAGGCCGTTTAACGGGAAACAATAACGTTAATGTTTATTATAATGTCCGATTTATTGGCGATTCTCATTTACGGTCCACGCTCTGAGTTACATTCGCGCTGGCTTATTAACGCACCGCACGCGCCGCGCAGTTCATTTTACTGCGCGGTCCAGCTTAACGGGCAAGCTGTAGCTTAATTAAAACTAAAACGACACTGTAAATACATTGATCAGACTAATACTGTGGGAGGGATCGGTCAGGTTTTTGCGGTGTAATGATCGCGAATGGAGATGGGTATTGGTAGAGCTCTAGACGACCGGCGGTGGTCGCGCAATGAATAATAATTAAACGGGCATTATAATGATTGAGGTGAGCCGTTTCTGAGGTAATAGCACGCGTGCCGCGTTAAGCCTGCAATTATTGGACTTCGTAAGTATCGCCCCTATACTTCGCTATTAGGTATATTATTTTGTGACGTAAAGACGTATATTACAGAGGTTTGTTACCTTCTAACGCTGTGTGTGCAATTAAAAGTGTTCATGAATCATTTGAAGAGCTTTATTTTTCTTTACAAATATGAAATAGGCCAAAGAATTTTAAAATGCATCAAAAATGTTGAACGGTATTTCATATTTCGTTAACCTAATTCATAGCAATCATTTTTATCAACACACACACACACACACACACACACACATCTCAACCCATAAACGTCCCACTGCTGGGCACGGGTCTCCTCCAAACATTTAGAGGGATATTAGCCTACTATACCACGCTGGCCAGACGGGTTGCTATAGGGTTTGGTTTCGAGTTTTCCCTCTCTTGCGGTGGATATTGTCTGCTAGACTTACTCCCTTAGTCGACTTTTACGACACCCTTGGGATGGAAGGGGTGGAGACATTTGTATTCTTAATCCGTCACCACACGGACCTTTTTTTTTTTTTTTTTTTTTTATCAACTATACAATCAAATCCCCCTTCTATTCACAATCATGTGTACCCTACCTATAAATGGACAGTGATTGTCAATCATTAGATTCATCAGTGTATCTGTAAAATATCAATAATGTAATTAACTGGTCACAGCACAGCGTCCGTGTTCTGAATTCTATTTTCGGAGGATATACGGTAATATGGTGTGTATTTTTGTACATATCTGTTTAAAATAAAAGCAGTCTTTAGGGGTTCCTAAACCAGACTTTATTAAAAGCCGAAGGGTATATTTATGGGATGAAGATTTAATTTTGGAGCGTTTTGTTCGCTGATTCTGATTACTGTTTTTTATTTTACTTCGAAAGTATAAAAATATACAAGGCTTGAATCAACCCTTAAGAGAAACATTCTGACATAAATTGTTTCATTTTGGCGGTTCACAAATCATTATTATATTATATCTTGCAGCATATTTTACAATAAATAAGACATAAACATCTCCGCACAATAAAACAATCGGGAGAAAAATAAAAAACAAAAGAGGATTTGTATGGCATATTCGCTTCGAAGGATATAATCGTTCACACGTAAGGATTCCTTGAGGGTGTGGGTAAGCGAATTTATGTGCAAATACGCCCCGGGACTGGCCAATGTGCTAATGAAAGGTAATACATTATTCAACCCGTGAATTATACAGTGGCATGTAAATCGATATTTGCACCGCACGACCACAATTACTCCTGCGAAATCATTTACAGGAGCGAAACGCTATAAGCGACGTACCAAACGCGATTATTTAATAATATTATGTAAATTCTATAATTCACTAGTGGATCTCGGGTTTACTGAGCCCGCAATACTAGGTTGCTATTAAGTAAGACGTGGTAGTATCTTGTTTGTATTTGGTCAGCAGTTTCAATTTACGACTTGCATATTAATCAATCATTATTTTTTCATCTGTGACTTATCTCAAAATGGTATATATTTTTCTTAGTTTTTATGATATTCTTTTGTCAAATAGCAATTCCAAGCCAGTATCTTTTGAAAATCATGCATGTATATAATTATGTAGGTACAAATGGCGTTTATATATTATGTATAATCTCACTAACTATGATAATGATGGTCTACATTTAAAGTATTTAGGCCCGAGTTTATCTTACTTTTCCAAAATTTAAAGTAAGTTTTAGAAATAAAAGCGCAAAATTTACTTAACTAATATGAAAATAAGTTTCACACACATGTTTCTACAGCATAAATGTTCCAAGAGCTATTTAACCAATCGAAGAACTAAACGGTCAAATGGTTGGAGGGATTATTCATTATGCAAACATAAAATTCTCTCTTTGTAACGTTAAATATTTGCAAACTGCATTAAACGCTTTAGTACCTATGCTAACTTACACTACATTACTAGAGAGTATTTGTTCATAACTATTATAACTGTACAATATACTATTCGGAATATTTTGTACAAAAACAAAATGGAAAAACGTTGGTCGCGCGGCCATGTACAGGCGTTGATTAGTCCGGTTGAAACAAAAACTATTCCCAAACCGGGCGCAACAAACGAAGTGGAAAAAGTCGATATGAGAGAGGTAGGACGATCTGATTGTAGAACGTAAACGGCAATCGTCGAGATACGTTTCACACTGGATGCGCACCATTTTTAAATGATTACTGTCCCCCGCTGAGTGCAGACCGCGCCAGTGCTACCTAACAACATACCTACTCTGTCTACCCCGCACTCATAACCATTGATTGGCTCTGTACAATCGAACCACAGCCTGCCGCACGCACAGTTACAAAGAAATGTGAACCAATTTCAAAAAGAAATACGACATCCGAGATTTTCATTATCCTCGGCGATTTCTCTGTTCCTTTTACTTTGTGCGCGCTTTATAATGAGCTGTGGTCGAATTTTTTAGATCAAAATTGCTTTTATTAGCTACATTAATGTTAGTGCATTAAAGTTATTAATTTTGTTGTATTTCTGAACAATATAAAATGTTTTGAAACTACTAGATAATAAATTCCTATACCAACCCGTCTCGCCAGCGTGGTATAGTAGGCTGATATCTCTCCAAGTGTATGGAGGAGGCCCGTGCCCAGCAGTGGCAGGTTTAAGAGTTGAGATGATGATGATGAAAAAAATGTCAAGACAGTAGAAATAGATATTACAAAAACATTGTCGTATGTTGAGCCTTTTGGTGCAAGTGTTATTTGTAATCATCCTACTAATATTATAAACGCGAAAGTTTGTAAGTATGGATGGATGGATGTTTGTTACTCTTTCACGTAAAAACTACTGAACGGATCTGGATGAAATTAGGCATAGAGATAGATTTTGGTCTGGAATAACACATAGGCTACTTTTTACAGCGATAACCGACATCCACGCGGGCGGAGCCGCGGGCAACAGCTAGTAGTTAATAAATGTACAATAACCTACACACAACACATGTTCGCTTTGATACAACGCAATTTTTGTCTTTAGAACAAGTGAAACATATTCAACATGTTTTTTATATTTTAGTAACGCACAACACTGGCTGCCATGAATTTCTATATAATAACAATACCCGAGAGTAAACTCGACAAAGACAACATACCGGCTGGTATAAATAAAAACGTATCAAATAACTGAATAAAATGAAAAACCGTCAGTTGGGAGAACGAATTCATTGGTCGGATATGTAAAATGTTAAAGCATTCATCTATCCGCAGGTCCGCACACCGGAATTCATGGGCGAATGTGGAGCATGCAAACTGCCACGACAGCAAACCTCGCCGCATCAAAACAACAAGCGGCCCATTTGATTAAAATAAATAAAAGGAATCATATGACGCGAGTGGTACGCGCCCGACGCCCCGCACACACCCCGAGCTCGTCTGCGTCCCCACAAATATTCAAACGTATCAATGTAACGCGCCCATCAATATTAAAACAAACTCAACTGTATGAATACAATATTCGCTCCATAATTCAAGTAAAAAACCGTTTCCAAATTACACGGAAAGAATGACAAGTAATAATTCCATTGTGTAATCGACTGCTCGGGTATATATCATGCAAATGCATTAAGTGCATAGCGTCGTAAATATCTCAGGAACGCATGTCGAACCCGAGAGAGACACAACACTCTAAAATGGCACATCTATTCTAAACGGAAGCTAGCGTATCGAGTTACAAATCGTACAGAAAATCTAGACATTGTTGGCCAAGCTCCAATTGAGAAGTGATCATATCTGTCAATATTCTTTGAGCATACGATGCATTTAAACCCGTTTTACTAGTACTAAGTTAAGTGTACACATTTTAAATAATCATCTAGAAATCTCAGTTCGAAATCCTGGTTGACCCGGCCTTTTTTAATCCAATTATGACAATTCAGTGAGTTACCACTTCGCGGGGTCTCGACAATTTATTTTAATAACTTGGCATTTCGGCAAGGAGGCCTAAAACAACTTTTTAATTAAAGATAATCAGACTAAAATGTCAGCAATAATGCGGTGTCACGGAGGCAGACGGCAACTTCATAATTCTGATGCGGCTTTAGTTGACGTGCCATCAACAGAAACACGTTTTATTGGTAATTATGGCAAGTGGTAAAACTTAACTTTGTGGCGCGTTGGTAGAGCGCTCGGCACGAGAAAATGCACATTTGTGGAGTTTGTAGTCGTGAAATGGATTCTAGTTTAAAACAGAAGGGGTGCTTCCGTTGAACGTAGTTAGGTGATATTGCTCTCGTTAGAGTGTTGCGGTGCGAGGGCACTTCGCATTATATTAACTGTGTACCTATACGAATTCTCGGCTTGCGTGGATTGTGGCGCTGCACTCGGCACCTTTGCACGGGCTCGCGGTAAGTATGTCCATAGACGACAATCTAAACAATTTATTCAAACAGTCGCAGTCGGTCGTAAACTACAAACTCGCATGTTTCGGTATACCTAGTCGGTGCAACGTTACCCGTATATTTACAGCGCTGTCGAGTTGTCAAGTTGCGCGGCAACATTTGGCCGACATTTACATACAATTTCATATTCATGTCAGAATTAGGTGGCGGGTAGGAGGAGGCCCTCGATGCCATGCGACGACTACGAGACGACTACGGAACTATCTAAGTCTGCTGAGTTGACAATTAGACACTGAATAAACAATTTTCCGCTAACAGTTTTTATCTTGAGGCATTTGCATATTAGAGAAGACAGAAAAGTACATTTTACGTGACACGACAAAGAATTTAAAAAAATATCTGCCCTCGGATATGTAAGGAAGTATCACAGTATTATATGAACGAGCGGGACATGCAATAATATAAGTAGATATGTTAAATGTTAATAATGGAAATAGCAAATTTTGATCAAAGGAAACAAACGTATGTATGCTTGTATGCCAGTCAAGTAGTATAAAAAAAATAAAAAAAATCCTGTTCACTGATTTAAAAACAAGGCGCTTACGATGTTATATAAGAGTCGATAATATACAGATATCGATATAAAAATTGGTAGTTTGATATTGTATTTCAGTTCGTTTCAGCACAGATAAGTTTTTAAAGACATATGAATGCTTATTTTTGTTAATTTGTTTAAAATCAAATATCCTTTCTTCTACCTTAAGGTATTCATTCCGTTCCATCATTGTTTAAACTATTTTTCCAAGTTCCGCTTATTATATTTTTGTCAGCATATTATTGTATTCACTTTTATACAAATTGTAATATAGACAACTGTTTACTTATAGCACGAGTATAATAGAAATTTCAATAGAACATGGAAATTAAAAGATAAACAATTTATACAATAACTCGTATTCAGCATTTATTCGTAACAATAACTTGTGCATTGCTTATGCGAGTAAGACAAACGAAAGATAAAACATTGCAAGTTATATTGAATAAAAACTTTACTCTTGCATACTAATGCTAAATTTGTATTCGACTGAGTTTGCTTGACTTTTCATTAAGTTTCTCGTTTCGTTGGTCGGGAGATGAAAATCAAAGTAATCATTAAGTCTGATTAAGCGTCTAACAAATCGCACTTGCCATGGTTTCTTTGTTTTTCTGACTAATTAAGATGATTAGTGCTCGATTTCATTAAGATTAAGATATTTTATTTTATTGTTTTTCTAAAATGTTTTTCTATAAGATTTATCTACCCTACTTTTAAAGATTGAAATCTACTTTTAAAGATCTAGACTCTAGACTACTTAACTGAAAGAGAGCTTTATGTTATAAGCATATTTGTTAATTTATCAATAATATTTTGTATGTATTAAGAAATATATAAGTATGTTTACCAATTGCTTCGTTGCCATAGTACAGGCTCTGCTTAGTATGGGATCATTAAATATTACAGTGTATTAAACATAAACATATCCAAGTACCTACACTTTATTTCAATGTTACGGAAAAACAACTCATCCATTTTTAAAAGTGTGCCTTGAGAAAAATGGGATGCATTCAAGACGGAGCTAAAATAAACTGCTCACAATGCAACAGTCGATGTGACAGAACGCTCAGTGTGCCGGCGCGTCGCGAAGCCGTAGAAGAGTGCACTTTAGTTAGGAAAAGACAGGTACTCCGTGTGCATTAGGCGAATTAAAAACTTTTCCTTATGCAGCTCTTCATTTGTTACCGAATGTAAAGGCAGAACGCGTCGCTCGAGCGCTGCGCGAATCACAGCTAAAGAGTTGAAATCAAACGCAACGGTTTCTAAACGCAACGGCTTCAAAGGGCGCGAAATGAGCACGTTCAAAGTGGAATGCATCTGTATAACTAACAAAACGGCCCGTGAACAGGTAATCGAGGCGATCGGTGCAGAAATAAGTTTTCATAAATGAGCATCGAACTGTGCAATCCTAATGCATGCGGGCAATACTAAATTGCGTGTTTATGTACCATGTTCACGGTATAATGCGTCGCCAGGGGATGAATATATATTTAAGTTAAGCGATTATAATTTTATAAATTATTCGTCTGGTTTGTATTATTGCCAGTTTTATGACAGCTTGTCGTATAGGTACAAGGATTAAAGATCTATGAAGGTCGAGAAAGATCTATGAAAAAAATGTACGATGGGAAGACCTCGACAGAAGATAATAAAATTATACTGATGATAAAACCAAGAAGAGGTTACAAATATCTAAGGCAAAATGCTAATAATATAAGGTGAATGTAGGAATCAGTTACCTGCCATATACGTGTCTCAATTAAATGTTTAAGAAAGTAACTACCTATATAAGAATGAAGATTTGTTTCATATTCTTTAGATAATTTTGTAGAAATAAATTTATTCTTATTCAAGTCTTGTAATAAATCTATCTTAATAAATTATGGAGAGTTATCATTTGAAAGTGATTGATCTCAAAACTTTGGGTACGATGTTTTAAGGAAAAGCCTTAGAAAAGTAATATAGGTGATATTTCTTTTTGGAGATAATATTAAAAATATTGAATTACACTGTGAGAAACGAAATCATTACTTACGCTCCAAAATAAGGGCATTCGTATTCTACGTCACGTTAACCTGTTTTTAAGTTTGCTGTGGCTTTGGTTTCTAAAGGCACTAATAGTAATACGGTAACTAGTACATGAGCAATAAACATTTTTTTGCTTGACGTAGACTATTACGATTTCATAACATTTTTAGTATTATATACTCCCGTACGAATAATATTTTATTCATTTTACTGTACATACAAACAATAACTGTCGACATCAGAATCTAACTTCGAAGCATTTACGATTCGCGAAGACATTCATATTTAAAGGGGTATCACAAAACTAAATACGAATAAAATATCAATTCGGTTATTGTTATAAAAGCATTTTATTGATAGGATCAAACCAAAACTGGAACTTTTACGAAACTATTTTGTAACTCATAAAATATTTAGTTGCGTATAAAACCGCAACGGACGAACGCGAGCCCTACCTTTGAAAGCCGTAACTGGCTATTACACATTTAGGATAGAAAACCTTTGGCAAGAATTACTAAGGTCAAATGTAATAAATTTAGTTTTAGCCCACAAACTATGTGGTTGGAGATTTTCAGGGTAGGTCCGCCTTTTGTTTTGTCGATGCCTACTTTATTCCATGTAATCCATTAAGACACATAACGAATAGTCCGAGAAGGGGGATTTCATTGACAGGCCTCTTAACTGCCCGTTCCCGCGGTAAAGATTTGTAATGTGTTTACGAAACCCCTTTTTGTACGACACTTCGGGTTGGGATGCGGTTTTCTAAAAGGCTATTTGTTATGATTTCAAACAAGGTCCTGCCAGATAAAATGGCTTTTGTTATTTATTTTCTGGACCGGATATTTTTAAGGCAAGCGTCGAAACAAATGTTTGGTTCGGTTATAAATCGGTGGCAATGAAGATTTTGGGTATTTACAAAATATCATCGATACGTTTTATTAGGTTTTCTGTCCCATATGTTACAATGAAGATCCGAGTTATATCCAAAAATGGTATTTAAACATATATTTTACAGTTAAGCGTGTTTATCATTTACCTAATACTGGAAAATTTAAAAGCAATCCATTAGAATATAAAAATAAGAGAATTTTCATACAAATAAGGCAAAAATATATCAAAATATATAATTTATGGCGCGAAACTTTTGAGTGTTTTTTTATCAAACCAAAACGCAATAAATAATAAATCAGTAAGATATACAAAGCTCTCCTCGACGTTGTTTTTAAGTTCAGAAAAGATGTTCCACAAAATAAAAATAAATCACTCCCGGCGAACTTGCACAATTGCTTTATGTTTTTCTCGAAAAGAAACAGAAAAGTAATAACTTCTCAACCAATTACAACACTCTAGTTACATTAATCCAGTGAACCCGGCCATTTCTTCCGAAAAGGAAAGTTTCAAAACAACTTACCCTCCAAAAGAATCCCGAAAAAAGCATAAATATCAATGGCGAAGAGGGCTCGAAGCGATTTAAGCGAGATGGGGACAAACACGCGACCGAATGCGTTTTACGACAGATGATACTGAGATTCGGAAATGATCAATATTATATTCTTTCTAACTGAACAAAACTTTGCTTCGACATCGACAAGTAAGTGCGTTATAAAAATAACGACACGATTATTACCGGGTATACAAATTACGTTGTAGAAAAACGACTCTAACCGTCAGAATTATGAAATCGTTAAAATTTTTCCCCTGTGTACTGTATACTGTTACATGATTTCATTATTAACGTTTATTCGCACGCACACAAAACCCGCTAAATAAAGCCTACACTTTGATATGATAATAAATTAAATAAGCGTCATAAATACCACCACCGAAATTAAATTAACGGATTATTTGCCTACGCAAATGTAAAGTAAGTGATTAAGCGTTTCCAACACGTGTTCGCTCCCAAAAGACTAATACGTTATGTGGCATAATTACTTTAGGTAAAGCGGTGCGCCAGTTTAGGGTAAGATGAAGAAGAATCGCAGGTGTAAACGGCCGCCTATTGCGCTTTCCATCAAGGCCCTCTTCGCTCGAGTTCGATACGGCTTTCCCGCGAAAATCAAGCTAAGACATAAGGCCACGCGGTCGATTTTGGCTCACACCGCTCAGTACGAGACTATGACCGCGTAGCACGTTTGTGGTACGACCAAAGCCCGGACACAGGAACATTTAGAGCCAATTCCCGGCTGGCTTGTTGTATGAACAATTAAGTGTGCTAACCTGCCTCCGCCCGGGAAGAAACATAATGAATGTTTACTGTTGCTAAGTGGTATGTCGTTGAACTCCTGAAATGTAACAACGAAACTAAGAGCAACAAATGCGAGGGAAGAAAGACGTACTTGTACGTAATATTCGGTAAGTATATTTCGATCAATTTGTAAAAGTAACGATGATACGATAAAAGAGCGCATGCATCTTTACATTATTAAAATAATGTAGACACAAAGAGATACTCTCACCGTAACAACATGAAAGAGCCGCAAACGTTTCAGGAACTTACCTGTAATGATAAAAATAAACATATAAAGAACATTGAGCTCCATCGGGTGTAACAATATGTTGTCTAAGTCTGAACAAAGCTTCGTTCGCCATAATGAGAGTTGCGTGCGGCGCGTCAAACATGTAAGCAAACAATTTAGGCACGCCTGAGTAAATACGACTGCGAAATATCTCGGGCCCGGCCTGAGTACGGCTTTCTCGAGTTTGCTCGTGGGCGGCTATACCTCGAATTTGCGCTGAGCGTCATCTTTTCAACGAAGCTTTTGTTGATAATGAAATACAAACACTATTCTTCAGTCAAATTTTCACGGCAGCACGGATTGTTTGAGGCGAATGTAAAGGTTCTTTTCATAGACGTTACAGTTTAACTATTTACATTTCCTTATGGATGTTTTATGCTTGTGTGCATTTGTTTGGGTTTACTTTAGTCTAAAGGATATTTACTTTTTATTACCCCAACACATGAAAATTATATAGTTAGTTTACTTCATAAAAGGTTTAACCTACACATTATAACAAACTAATTAGACATCCAAAAACAATGATAACAAAGGATTATTTTACAAAATTCAAACAAATACATGGTGCGTGAAAATAAGTGGTTCGGCGTAGGTGGGTCATATTCACGGTTAAAATACGACAATGAAGTTTACTCCGCGCCAGGATGAGCAAGGAATAAATTAATTTAAATTAACTAAGCGAAAAGGGCCTAAGAAATGGCCTCAGTTGCTAGAATCCGGAAACCCGCTTGTATTTTAATAGCGATGAGACAAAGGTGTATATACAAAGGGATTAGCTGTTTTATTGTTTGCGTTACAGCAGAGACTTGAAGACAATGAATCATAGAACTAAACAAAAATAAGTTACACTATGCGACAGGCATACCTCCGGTATTGCATACAAATTGTTACCTCATACATAGTTACATTCAAATAATTTATATGTTTTGTCCGGTAGAATGTACGCGAATGTTCTATCACCAATTTTAAATGTCTTAATGACCCAAGTAAGTGCATTTAGCTAAACTTGTGACTTACGACTTGGAAAGTGTAAATAGAAGCGACCGGACAAACTCTGCAACAATACGTGGTGTGCACGATTGCGCATATATTAGCGTCTTGTCCTTTCGTCGGATATCTTGCGAAGTTCGCCTGGCCCCACAACGACTTACATTGCTTCCGAAATGTAAGTCTCTCCACACTCTACATTCAACTCTCAACTTAGCTATGCACCCAACTATTTTGTGTTTACGAAAGAATGTGAACAGCCTCGAATAAGCTTTTTCACAGCGCCTTCACCTTGATAAGTGAGTATGAAATTTTGAGAGCACGTTGTATAAGTTTTTTAGGAGGTACCTGTTTCATGTTAAAGTTCGTAAACTTCTGGAAGTAATTTCAAATTAAGGACTACAATGAACTGCGTACAGGTTTTCTGATTTATATTCTTTTTGTAGGTGCTTTTTATCTATATTATAAATACTTATTAGTATTTTTACTTTGAAATATCTATTAACTTTTGATATAAATCATAAACTCGTTTTTATATCAAGCCCTTTAGTAGACATGTACGATATCTTGATCACACATGACATAATACGTAACAATCACAATTTCTGTTCCGAAATATCTGTTTAATGTTTAAAGCAAAGGTTAACAAAGCCATTCTCATTAAGCTAACGAGAGTGAAGCACTATCTAATCACAGCTCAGTTGCCAAATTACGCGGTTCGCTGTTTAAATGTGGGCTTACTTTAATCTCGCGATGTAGACGGTAATGCGACCGGATGCCTACGTTCTACCGAATTGTGGTACTTAGAAACGCACTGAAAGGTTTCGTGGACACGTATATAAAACAAAAGTATTTTCTTGTATATATTATGTTCATTGTATATTTAGTCAATTAAAATAGAAACACAATTGTATATTTTTAATTCTTAACGAAATTATGCTAACTAATAATAAACCATCCATTTAATAATACGGTTGAGAATTCTTTGCCTAGAAACGCCTTTTAAAATACGATTAGTCTGGGTTTTAGAAAACACACGTGGCGTTGTGACAACCAACAAATATGTAATTTATCGTTTCTAGTAAACCTCTACGATGTATTAGCCTCCATAGGCTTTGAATTACGTGGAGCATAAACCGACCTATTAAAGAGAGCCACAATTTGCGGTAAGTGCCAAGAACTTCTTTATTTCAATGTCTTTGCAACCATTTTTGCTCGCTGCCGCCACATTTCTTCGTTTTCCTAACGTGTGCAATACACCTCATTGTTTTAATTTACTACACGTCTCACTAAATGTCCACATGAACCTTATCTTTATTGTCGAACAACTTTTCAAGACTTCACGTCGTCGTATTCATTTTGCAACTCAAACTTTCACAACATTCATAGAGGCACTAAAGAAACTTTTATTATTCTGAAACCCGTCTATTTTACGTCCACGCTCAGTAAAATAGTTAGATCAGCCCAAATACACCAGCTAACTTATTACTTTACCATGAACAAATTAATCCAAGAAGATTACCGTCTTAATACTATGACCTGTCCCGATAACTCAAGAATGCTGCCGCTCGTCCTTTATCGTTCTGGGCTCGATATTGCCGTAATTTATTCCGCAGAGAGCCAAATTAAATATAAAACGTCGTTGCGGTGTATCACTGTTAGTGACTGTGATAAATGAAGCCATTAGTAACGCGAGCTGTACTTTTTTCGGTTCATCCGGCGGCGTCGACGGGCCGGGGGTTGCGGCGAGCGGGAGTTTGTGGACAATTTCATTAGAAAACGTTATAAGTGTGTTGTCGGGTGACGGGGTGACGCGGGTGACTTCGCAGGGTGGCGCTCGCGGGGCGGAATTACAAGCGGCGCGATAAATTTCGTCGCCTCGCGACATTAGGCTCGCGGCAAAATAGGGGCGCTAGACACGGACGCAGTAGAGCCACAGCCGCCGGCGCGCGGGAAACGCGTTGATCCTTGCGCGAAATTAAAACAAGGAACGTCCGTGGCGAACTATAAAAACGTCGTATAAATCTCGGTGGGCGCCCGCTCTCGATGTGTGGACTGCGGGGCTTTATCAGGACTCCTTGGTTATTTGTGTTACACGCCGTACAGGTGTGCGCCCCGGGCGATATTGATCGAGATACACACCAAGAGAAACTGGCTTTTATCATTCTTTGACAACAGTTTTATTTGTTGCAAACAACAAGTATTCACGACTATACTGTTGAATTATTATTAAGTTGATATATTATGTTTGGTAGTTTTGAGTTTAATAATTTTATATCACATTATCCATAATGGACTAAGATACATAAATGTACAAATATTAAAACAAATTTATCGACCAATCCTACCTAAACATAGTAATTTCATAACGCAATATAATATAAATAATAATATCCACGCATTAGAACAATAAATCAAATCAAATAAATTAATACAAAATTATTTTCTTTTGACAAACAATCTATTTGTAATTATTTTATTGTTTTCAACAACATCACTCTTAGCACTTCCCTTAATAGCAATTTTAATAGGCACTATTTTTATGATATTTTTAAATTAGAAATATAAAGCTCTTTAAACAATGTCAGTAATAATAAAACATATATTTGCACTCCACATTCTTATGACAGCTTAAAGCTAAATTAGAACAGAGATTTAAATAAAAATAAGTTCAGTAAAAAGTATAGACCATGCAGAGTTGTCCATTTACAAAATATAGTAAAAGCGTCTAAAATTGTTTGTACGCCAGTCTTCAACCCTTTCATATGTGCTGTTGCATTTTTAAAACGTTTTACGTTCAATGCATAACAGGTAGCACTAACTACAAAATTTTCGTGTATTCTGTAAAATTTAAACCTAAAAATATCTAATCCAGTTAGAGTGGTTTTAGTGACTCGGGTCATTCACTTGACATTTTGCAATTAAAATAATAATTAATGCTGCTAGAGTGAAGTTAAAATTATAATTATTTTTGTTTTTCATAATATTTTATATGTGAAAGTAACACTGTCTGCTTGCTACCTTTTCACGACTTTACAGCAAGGAAATCGATGGTATTCTTTGTTCCTCCTGAAAAGGGAACAAAGAGTACTTTTCATCGCGATAACCGACATTCACGTGAGCAGCACATCAGGAATAATATAAATTCAACTAGCTTAATCTTGAATCCATAGTACAAGTATATCACAATGTTAGGATCTTTAAAAAATAATTTGTTACTATAATATATAAGTAGGTTGTAGAACCGATGATAGTTGATATAAAAGATTCTGGAGTGGTGTCCTTGAAGTGAAAGATGCAGTGTGTAACTGCTTGCCTACGCATTGATTGATGACTAATTAGCTTTTAACTGAGACTATCTAATTATGTAACACACTCGTTAAAGTTCACAATCATACAATGAGTTTGTATGATTGTGAACTTTAACGAGTCCCTACTTATCTTCTACTTCTCTCATATAGAGCTGCTAAGGACTAGTCTTCGTTAAATGAATCCAACTCATACATATAAATAGAAGATCATTATTTCAACTACCTTAGTCTCATATCACACTGCAAGAGCCGCGATCATACTAGTTTAATATTAAATGATTAGATACTGAGCTCTCCGCCATAAAAAACAACGACACTTGCAACTATCAACGGCGTACTAATAAAAGTGGATAGCAGGACAACAATAGCTGTTGCTAACATAGTTATAGTTTGTTTACTGAATTATCGCGAGTTAGGTAAGCAGAGTTGTGATAATTTTGATTGGACGTTTAGTTTGCGGCGGTGACACTAGTTGTTGCTTATTTTATTAGGGTTAAGGTCTATAATAAAACATTTTGGTGATGGAAACTAGCCATCTGCGCGGGAGGTATAATAGTGAACAAGTGTGAGTCAAAGATGCACTTTTTATTCTTTGACTCTCTTAGTCCGATAAGATGGACATCCAAAACGGCTATAAAGAGATCAGGAGTAGCACCAACAGCATTTTTAAAACTTTGGGCACCTATTTTAAATTTCTTGACACCAAAATTAATACCTTATTTATGTCCCAGACGGGAATCAAACTCAGGACATTGATAGCTACACTTATTGACCAGATAGGCAGTTAAAGAATTCACGTATGTAGTTACTAAAATATATATCTACTGTTCCATAGAAGCACTGTAATATCGAAGGCATTCTAATTTCTTAATTGTTGTTGATTTAATTGGACTAGCTCGCCATTAATAAAAATGTAGAAATACACTAGTAGAAATACTCTTGTTAGTCTAAATGTTTAATATAAATAAACACCAATCTCAATATTGGTTGCCGTATAAAGTAACTTCAATTAGGCTTCAACAACAAATATATTTAGTAAGCAATCAATTCACGTCTGTCTTGATGAGAAAGAGACCGAATTTATCTACTTATGCTTAACTAATTTTATTATATTGACTCTAAAAGCCTTTTGAAAGACGTTTATAAAATGGGCTTACATTTTATTTGAAGTTTCTATCAAGTTTAAGTTCTCTCAAATTATAAAAAGTTATAATTATGTCTCAAGATCAATAACCGCATAGAAAATAAAAATGCTATAACACTCAAAGTGTCCAGTATCACCCGTAATTAGTATTTCCTCGTAATAATCGTTGTCTGTCGGCACAAGCTTGCAGTGTTGCTCTCTAATGAAAACGTTCTAAGTACTTGTGTTTAATGTTTATTTACTTCCACTTTGTTTTTTACCTACCCCAGTCTTATGGTCTCCGTAAAAGCAAGACATTAAAGGGTAAAAAGCCAAGACTTGATTTCTTTTGAATTGTCCGGACGAGGGTACTTGAGGTTGTGCAAAATATGCGAGTTTTAATTTGTTTAGCTTCATTTTTTTTGTTCTATACGTTAACTGTTGAAGTTTATTTTTTTTATTTTGAGCACTTCTGTTGGAGCTTCGTTATATTAAACTAATTCAATGTCAAGTTTAGGTTAAAGAACTTCAAAGTAAATTGAATATTAATGTTAGGTAAAAAAAGTATTTCTTTGACCTATATCCACAAACATTATTTTCCCAAAATTTAATGTAAGACGTCTTCTGTAACGAAATCAAATATCTCCTAACGTAACAAATAATGTGCAAACTCCGAAGGTTCTCTAGTAGATTTGTTGTTTTCTTCGGAATGCTTTGACAGATACCAGACTCAGCCAACCTGAACAAAAGTTAGATTTGTTTATTATAACACAAAGAGATTCAAACTCACTCTTAGTGTAATTGAGACAATAAAATGCCCTTTAGTGTTCTTGTCTCGAGGTACTGTTTGATGTCAATTTATATTGTTAGGACATATTTCTTGTTTTGGATTAATAAATGCAATTTCGGTTTTGTTACTCTAGTTTGTTTATTCTTTTATTTTGCTGCTTGTTTAAATAATATCTTCATTTTGTTTTCGAGGAAACATACTTGATGGTTGTTGGTGGTGACAAATGCTTTAGATCAGTTATTATAGCGACATGCAGCTGAAGCTAATGTGTAACCATGAGAACTCATAAATTTAATGTATAGTTTGCATGGATATTAAACTATGATATTCTGTCAGTTATTTTTACCAGGACAGTATATACATATGTAAGAATCCCAACTTTGCGCTACAGAAATCCTCTAAAACGATTTCAAGCCGAACAGAGATCAATTATTTATTAATAAGTTATATATCAAGCAAACGTTTGTCACTTGTATAGATCATACCAATCGTGCATCATAAAACTACAAGGCGATTCTTTAAACCACTAAGCCATACGTTCGTTTCGTCGACATCATATCCTGATCCGTCATATATCTCTTTGTATAATCCATGACAAGCAAAATCGTTGATATCTCCATACATCTATGTAATATACCACATAAAAAACATGACAATATAATCTAAACCAGCTAGTTACTGTGGACGTTTGAAAAGAGACATCGAGATCTGTTTGCATCATGAGGGATACATCAAAAACCCATATACAACTGACGTTAAAAGGGTTCACGTTTCCGCTATACCTACGTCATAGTGTCAATTTGGTTGAGGACACGAAAGCGGTGACTTTTTTTTCAGATTGACAGCAATACCCGAATCTAAATCTTGCCCACCGATGCCTTGAGTTATGAGTTGATATGACAAATCAGACAGTTTATGACGTTGAGAATAAAGGTGAACGTCGCGGAAATTTCGTGGATTATTGACGGTTTTATTTTTATATCGTTGCTCTTGTTTAGTTGTGTACGAAATATGAAATAATGTCTCGACTTTTTCATATAACTTACGTTTTCTTTGACAATTTGGGTAATGGTTGTATCAGATTATTTGAGGTACGTATTTGTGATGTCTGCTTTCTTTGAGGTTTTTCTATTATTTACTCTTTATAAATTATTAACATCTTCAGAGCCTCTATTTTACTTAAATTCTGGACTAAGGTAAAGAGTTTCAGAAATGTAAAATTAAATACATAAAATATACAGTTTTTTATGCTATTACTGATTATAAGATAATCAAGAATATGACCCGTCTGATAGTAAGCAGTTACTATAGCCCACGAACGATTGTAACACCAAGGGAATCGCACGTTACAGACCCATAAAAATCTAAAACATTTTACCTGCATTCTTAAAAAACCCCATCCTATAGTCTCTTGGAGAAAATCTCAATTCACACTTAATTTATCCACAAGTCAAGATATTAATAACATAATTATTTCTTTAATCCAGGAAACATATATAATATTATGATTTCATGAAAGATTTACATCTAAAGTAGACACTAAATCAAATCCTCGAAATGGATGACAGCAAGATTTGGTTACACCGGAACCTGTGTAAATTGAAAGGATCCTTATTGACATGCATTACAGAGCACCCCTGCCCTATCGACATTCAAAGCGACACGACGCTCCCAACGCCAAATATTTATTGCCTACTGCAATTAGATTTTTACAGCCTTAAACTTAGTAAAAGGAACTTTTCACAAAGATACATTATCTAATTCCATCGCCGCGGATAACAGTTAAGTAGGTTTTATTACTTGGACGCTAATGAAAGTACGGCTTTATTGATTTTAAGGACGGCATTTGAGAATATTTAAAGCTTCATGTTGGGTCATAAAAAGTTTTAGGATCGGTAGTTAATAGACAACATTTTTAAAAGGCAAAGCTGAGGCAATTGTGTACGTCGAACACCAAAGTATTAAATAACCGACGAAATATTTTCCTGTTATGAATATTTTTAAGAGATTTTTATTGAAAATGTCTATACGAATCAACTTTACGATGATAAGGATTTTGAAGTAATGTAAAAGATAAAATACGAATATATGAAGAGTTCAAATCATCGGATATCCCAAAAGATGAACGTACGTACGTCCCTAAGCCTGTGGATATATAAAGATGGGGTTACATTTGAATAAAATTTTATTCGAAGAGCTTACAAAGACCATAAAAACGTACATACGCGCCGCATTCGATTCGAAATCATATTATGACTTTTCAACATGTATGAATGCAACTCGGCTTCCTATTTCTCGTTCCTTTGCTATATTGAATCCACTATGTAGTTTCTCCGTTTTCAATCTGGTACGTACTGTTATGTAGCTTGATGTTACGAAATACACCAGAGATGAGATGATATAAAACACATGTTGCGCGCAGTATGAAATCTCCCGCCGTCCAATAATTCAAAAATGAGTTAAGCTCCTCCATGATGGCATAGTTTATTGCAACTTATTTATTGGCAATTTCTTGATTTACGATCTTTTGTATTATGACGAGACGTATGAAATGAAGATTACGCTTTTACGTATCGTGACACAGTTGGTTGTTTGGTTGCTCTTTTCTTTTCTTCGCGGCAAGCTTATTTTTAGTGCGAGTTTTTCTTAGATTTTTTTAAACATAATTATATTGATTAAACATATTGACAGTTTGACCAGCTTTAGTAGTAACCAAACCTCATAAAACTCCTGTATTGATAATAAAATAAGTAATGAGCATATTAATTTTAAATTTTAAAATTCTGTTACTTATTTTTGGTTGTTTGAACACGATAATCTCAAGATTTTCTTGCAATTGTCTATTGAGTTAGGTTATAGATTATTAACATTACAATATAACTGTTAGGAGCAGAGCAGTAATCAGAAACGTGACTCAAGACGAAAACCAAATTAAACGCGGGTAAAACTACGGGGAACGCCAAGTATAAAGATAAGAAGAATTTTCGGAGTGTCGTAGAAGCATATTTCTCGTTGGTAATTCCATTAATCTCGTACATTAGCATCACGGGTACAGGTCGCCATTTGATCTGACACGAGAACAGCTTATGTCATGTACTTGTAATGCGACTTATTAATGTTTGTAATGAAATACATTTTCTCTGCGGTTACACCGCTGAAGATTACTGGGAATATTATATGGATCTCTTGTGGTTTTGCGTGTTATATGTTAGATAGAGAGTTTGTGTGACGTTCGTTTTGTAGTTTGATCTTTTGAAGTAAAATGAGTTGGTTTTCTAATCTAATAAATTTGATCCTGTTAAAATTTGTGGTTTAGAATTAATAATATTAGAGTTGAAGTATATCATTACTGCGATTTGTGCAATAGTTAATTATTTTTAGAATATTATCAATTTTAAAAACAAATCAGTTTAGTATGTTTTTATTCTCTACTTGTCAACCGACTTTTTTTTGTTTTGCATTAATAAAAAAAATGTTTTTTTTCCATATCTGATGCAATTAATTAAATTATTTTTCCACCACTTAGGTGGAAAACAAGCATATGGCCCGCCTTTTAGCAAAACTAAATATTCTGTCCTTAGTATTGGCATTGATTTGATTTGCCATTTTGTTTTCTTACAAAAGTCTACATGTACTGTAATGTTCCACATTTACACGATTGATTCTTGCACTACCCGATACAGTGTGCTTCCTCAGCCGATCGTGAATCTCCCTTATAGTCACGACACCTCCATTTATACCCAAATTCAGCCGAACCCACCCGAACAGCCGAATAATCTACCGAGGACCGTTCTGTACTCTCGTTTGTTGAAACGCCAAATCGCAGCGCATTATTCTAATTCGCCTCCAGGATAGCTTTCGAAGAAGCTATTTATTTGCATCGTAAGCTCAATCCATACCCGATTTAAGGCAACGCACTTTAAATTAAACATAATATTTTAAATATTAATACCATAGTCACGTTCGCCTGTAAACGATGTTCTTAAAATGATGACGGAATTCGTCACATTAATAAAACAGTTTTATTAAGGTTCACGATTGATAAACGACGCAAGTTAGTTGCAAATGAAACCGGGTCTACTCGCCAGGTCTCAACACCGATAGCACTTATAATAAATTACGGGAATGAAAGGAAATAACTTTTCTTATATATCATGATATAATGTTGGAGCACATGTGGCAATCTTTATTCCACAGAAGTGCCGCAGAAGTGAAAGATATTTCAGATATAAAAACACGTGCCCGATGCTAATAAAGTTGGGCAATATCGAAAAGGTATTTTGTATGAACGGTTTCCCAGAGAGGCCAGAAAAAAGGGACATAAAACGAGAAGAAACGAAAGTGGAAATATGGCCAAGTCATATTTTATTTACTGCATACAATCGAACCTTTATCACTGTTTGTATCGAGTTAGAGTGTCGGTAGTGGGTTCTACCGTTTAGGGGTATGGTCGGCGCGGGTGTGTTGTGTTATCTGCATGTTTATATTTTACAGCTGTCAGTGGTACATATTTTCTGCTATCTGGGGAAAGTTCGAGAGACGTGTTTGACGCCGCGCAATGATGACCTTGCTTTTAAAACTATGTACATTACTTTTGAGGTTTTATCTTAATTATTATTACTACTTTTACAACATTGTTAAACATACTTGCGTATTTTATAATCCGATTGTGGATTTTGTTTCAGAGAAAATAAATCATACAAACCTTTATGAGAGTAAAACGGTAGAATAAACACTACAAAATCCACGAGAAAATTCTGTAACATTTATAATGCAACACATATTAGCTGTCGCATGGTTGGTGAACTTACAAACCGATGTTTGTAAATGAAAAACATACGTAAAAGAGAATTTTATATTCCCTTTTTAAAGAAAGAGAAAGAAAAGAAAGAAAAGCATTTATTCAAACATACACAGGATAACAGATGGTAGAAAAAAGATAGACATATAACAATACAAAAAATAAAAGATATCCTGTGTGATGTCAGAAAGGGTCCTAATCTCAGCTCTGTGCTGCGGCATTTTAAACTGCAGCGCTGATTTTCTGATCAGGCCTTAATGAAGTCACGGTCAGTTATACAGAAAAATAAATAGATAGAAAACTCTTTATTGTACACCATACATATAATGATACAGAATATAATATTTAAATAATATATGCGTTGAATATATTAAGAATAAAAAATAAAGAGAATAAATTTGTTTAAAATAAAAGATATATATATAAAATTTTGTTTGTTAGAATCGAATAAAATCGACTAAGCGTCGGGCTCAACACAGGTCAAGTATTAATAATATACATAATCTGTGCCATCCGCGCTCAATTCATTAATGAAATTTTGACATCTCCCATCCCTTTGTCTATGATAAAAGAATGGAGACGCGCGATGATCGCAAAGTCTCTTTAAATTTACTCATTCAATCGAGAAAAACGAAGAAAGTTATATATAAGTATATTTACCGTAATAATAATGTAATATAATGTGCAAAAGTCGTTCTACTTGTAATAAATATAATAAAAAGTGTTTTTTTATTGTTGAAGTTCGTGTGTTATGTGTTCGTTTAGTGAATTAATTTTCAATGTCAAGCGTCTTGAAAAAAGCACCATGGAGAAAGGAGACCACCAGCTAAAATTGCTGGTTAACTGGTACTGATACCCGCTGCTGTGAAATGCAGTCATTACTACTTGTTGATGTTAAAACGTACATACCTACAGTAAGTTCTGTTTCTGTAAGTTTAACAAATACATTTTATACTTGTTTCTGAAACTAAAAACACTTCTCAGGGCACGAAATGGTGGTGGTAAGTCGTTCCAACAGCGGGTTGCAGCGAATTTGAAACTGCCTCGAAATGCAGTTGTCCTGTGCGTCGGTGTGTTTAGAAGATAGGCAGACGCTCTGGTGTGATGCTGGTTGTACTCTCTAGACCATGTCAGTCTTTCGTATAAATACACTGGTCTGCCTGTTAAAATAGTGCCAAAAAGTAACGTAGCCAGATGGAGCCTCCTGCGCGACGACATCTTCATCATATTTCCACCATTCAAAAATGGAGTAACATGTGATCGAGGTGGGATGTGGTAACAGAACCGTGCACATGCATTCTGTACACGCTGAATAAGCATATCTGTTTTTCTGAGCAAGCAGGTCCCAAACACCGTGTCAGCATAGTTAAGCTTGGATAATATTAGTGATTCACAGAGCATTATACGCATATCAACACTGATGTAGGGACGAATCCTGTAGAGTAGTCTAAGACGGTAAAAACAGTTACGTACAGCCTCTTGTACATGTCATTTAAATCAAGCAATAACAAATCCAACGTATACTGTTGAATTGTTCTCAAAATGGTAAGCTTATTTCAACATCGCTCATATTATATTACGGAACGCTTACACTCACTCGCTTTTATTTGATGCTTGCATAACAGACCAATTTAGGCAGCCTCAGCTGAACGAAATTGCACATCCTATTGTTCCAAACTTGGAGCAGAATAAAATTAGAGCGCACCGAAAACATGTTTGCATTGGAAATATTACTCCATCAGCCCTTTTGGCCGCAGGCACCGGAGACAATATTCAGTCGGCCTTTCCATGTCTTCTTTCATAAATATGAAATATGCAACACTAGAACAATCCCAAATGCATACAATTTACGTGAACGAACGCAACCGTGACTTTGCCAACAGTTAAAAATAAACGTGAGAACGCGTCGAGCGGAACAAGTAAATAAACTTTGCGCGGGACCAACTAAAGACACCGAACTGTTTCATCGGTGAGGATAATAATTGGATTCGAACAAAGGAATTTTAGCGAAAAAAATGTTCGACAATTTGTCAGTCAGCTAGGCGGGGGATCTCGGCGACATGATCGTGCTTCATCATCGTTTTTTCGTCAAAGTACCTGCCCCTGCCCCGCGTGAACCGCCCCACTAGGGAATTCTTATTACTCTGGATACATTCCGCGTATACTAAAATCAACTTTGCCTTAAAAGAACTTTAATTCTCTCAATTCTGAATAGCGGAAATCGAGTGTCTTTATTACTTTGGACACGCTTGCTTTTGTTTTTTACGATATCTAGAATGCGACGTTACGACATTATGCCGCAAGTGAGGAATGTTGTGATGGCTCAACGACGATAAGATTTAAGGACAAACATTCTTTCACTGTGATTAAATACCCATCCATACTCAACAATTTTTGAATAATTATAATGTCTACTCCGTTTAATACCTAATCGGTGAATATATCGAACTGCTTGTATTCGCAATGCTTAATTATGTAAATCATTGCAATCCATGTTAGGTTATGTTAATATCTGCAGCGTTGTTTATATAGTCTGAAGAGTTTACTGTGGTTCATTACACAGTATAAATAGTCACATTGTATTTGTAAATTTGTTAATACAAACGTTTTAAGTTGTATTAATTGAAATAAATAATAACGATAAGTCATGCATTGATACTGAAAAGATTTGCAGTGAATACAGTTTAGACGTTGCGCTGGGTATTGGCACACCGCACTCCGCGTGTGAAAAATACCTTTTCATCTTGGGAATTCGTGCAGAGATGCCGAACTCTTATATTTATAAGGTGAAACGAGAAATAAACAAACTGAATGGAAAAAAGGAGCGTGCGGTGTCTTGCTCGCAACGACTGTAGATCTCGTTGATTGTGAGAAACGTCGTGAGCATCTTGAATTATTTGACAGTTTGAATTGTCACCTCCCACCCGTTCCTGTTGTTATTTTTCACCGTTTCCTCCTCACGTCGCCGGATAATGCGTAAGTGATAAAACAAACCGAAACTTGTTAACAATACTCTAGTTACGTTAGTTTGCGTACCGAATGTTAACATTAACAATATAATTCAAACTTTGTTCCGGATGAACCCGGCGCGAAGATACTTGAGTAAACATTGTTCGTGTCGATCCCCGGCCGTTTTGAATTTAACTATTGAAAATAACCATTACTCGCAAGCGAAACAGGCGAACCTGGATTTTTTATGACAAAGTTACGATTATTTCGTGTGTAAAACTTATTTTCACGCCAGTGAATTTTTCGATAAAAAATTAAATTCTGTCGTGTCACTAAAAAAATGTAGGCGTCTAAGAAAATTTAATCTTATTTTATGTATAAAACAGAAGTACCGTGGCCAAGATGCGTATCAAAGGATCTCATCCGAGTGAAATATTACCTTTCACGTGCAATTTCTTCCGGGAAGTGTCGGCGCGTCTAGTCCAATCAACATGGCCGTTCGCCTAATTATGTTTACCGTGTCCCGTTGCCTCTGTGCGCGACGTGAATTTCTTCCTTTCCCTCCAAATGTATAACGAAACTGATTATTTAGCAATACAAAATGTGTGACAATATTAAAGCCAATCCTAACATTTACATAACACGTGCCTATTCAAGCGGAATATTTTAGGCAAAGGACAAATAAATAAGAAACCTAAGCAAATTTATTAACATATTTGTAGCTCAGCAGGGATGATTGTGAAACTGAGTACAAAGTACCGATTTTGCTCCTTTTTTTCTGTAAATACAAATGCCACACTTGTCATCTCCATCCAACAGTGATCTTTTTCCAACATTTTTCCTCAAACCCGTCATAAAATAAATGAATTAGCATACCTAATTGTCCCTCGGAACTGGAATGAAAAAACGAAGAGCCCCTCCACAGAATCCGGACGGATTTCTACGAGGCAATCAAAATTTAGGAATAATTTAACAGCTTGATCCACATGCAAAGCCGTTTTTATAGGAAAAATTGATGTGAGAACAAAGAATTATACACGGCGCAAAGACAAAGGGATTACGAAATTGAAATAGCCACTTTAATTAACGTCAGATGGACAGAAAATAAGGAGAGTAATAGAATCTCAAATCAGCTTATTGAGGTCAAAGCTGTTTTGTGAAGTAAGGTTTCACACACGCGTCGAACATTTTTCGATTCTGAAAAAGATTTGAATAAGACGAGTCTGTTGCCGAGCTCATTTCAATGCCTAATCTGACGATAACATTCATCGGCGTAAGTGAACTAATATAAATATGTATATTCCATGAAAATATTTGATATAAATATCACGTAACGTATTAATGTAGTTGTCTTCCATGTACCCGCTAATGTTAATTAAAGTATACACAGGATATTAATATTAATTTTGCTTGTATGCGAATCAAAATATTCCTACTAAGTCGGAGCGTATGTAAATGAATCTTTATTTTACTTGTTGGTAAAGATAAATCTCCACATTGATTAAAGAGAAGAAAATCTTTATTTATTGATTCTATCCTAGCATACATTTGTGTAGTACCATTTATCTTTGTGCAAGTTAAATTACTACTTGACCGAAGCTAACTTTACAAGAGCTGGTTTATCCTGTAAATATAGAAGGTACTTGTATTTATCTAAGGGTTTAAACGGTAATACAATTTGCGTATGACGTAATCTTAATAATTAATGTAAACTTAGAATATTAATTTTGTTGGGACAGTAGTGGTGTGTGTCTACTGCGGTAACTCAAGTGATATATCGGTGCTTATTTTATTGTTACATACCAAGCTTAATATATTATAATTCTGAATCGATTCAGAAACTATAAATTATTATTTTATTCCTTAAATACAGTTTTTACAGGTACTTTAAACATATTTTCCTGTTGTAATATTTCATAGAAATTTGAAGAATAGAAGCCTGAATGAATAAAAAACTAATTTGATGAAAATTATTTATTTCTTGTTACACATTCTATACGTACTACCACTTCTAAAAGCACTGCTCTATTTCGTAATGACTTAACACAAAATATCAATGCCTACTTCATAAAAATATTGACCTCGCACGAAGAATAAACCCACGCAAACAATTTCTATTACAAAAGGTGGTATACTATATCATATATGCCGTCAAGCACAATACCGGATAATATTGGAATTAACCTCAGTAGATAGAACAGTTGATTGCCGAAACAGTTATTTTGCATTCATTTTTATATTGCAAATGATCGGCTTATATCGGTCCATCAACTCGAACATTGTAACAGGATCAAGCAGTTGACGCGTGAATTGTATTTATAGCATTTCAGTTGAGTTTATAAATTTATATTCCGTGTACCAGTGTAAAAACATTTTATACTGTTAAAAAGGCGTCTGTGATTTTAGTGAGATTGCCTAAAGTAGTAATTATTACTTTTATTTTTTTAAATATTGTGATGAAAAAATTATAATTTCGAATACGCTTATTAGATTAACAGCCAGTATAACAAAAGTCTCAATATGAAGGCAAAAAATACGGCAAAAAAAATCTTTACATGTTTTTTAAATTGAAAGATCTAATAAAATTTCTAATAGACACAATTTTTTTAAGGTAATGTTAAAACGAACGACCGTCTCTAAAAATCAAAACGTAAATGTCTAATAAAATAATGAGTCCGAAGTTCGGAACGAGACAAGGAAAGAGGCTATCGATTGGAGGTTTCTCATTACTTTTTTTTAGATTTGCCCCTCTTACGAAGTAGAGTGTGCGATGTAGCCTCGAGCGTCGACAATTACGAGTACAGTACTAGACGGCTAATACAAATCGCTCGCCCGGGGGGTACGTTTATCCCAAATACCATCATGGGTTACCATCTTAAGACGCTTGTTACGAGGATTTTTCGTGTTTGGAAAAGGAAGTGTATATATGTATGTGTGTTTAGTTGAGGTAAATGAGCGTATATGTGGTTTTAATGTGTGCTTAGCCTTCAGTAGGGACGTGTAACAGTTCAGTGACCAGCTGTGAATTTGTTGAGTCTTATATTTAGTGTTATTGCTGTATGTGTTGGAGAAATTAAGGTGTTTCACATTATGATTCAAATATTGTTTTTAATGTCAGTACTATAATGTACGAGTACCTATTCTGTTTTAATATCAATATTGACTATCAGAAAAAAATAACAATAAGCACATTATTAGTTTTCTGTTATTTTTTTTATCTAGATATTACGGACGAAGGCAACCCTAATTCAAACCTCTCTTCATATTTCACGTGAAGAAAACTATTACATCATTGTTCCTTTATTTCACTCACACAAAAAAAACCCCTATACTCCTTTATAACAGGGGACAATTTCGTTTCCATTTGTATTATGAATGTCGTGTAATTCACACAACGAGTGCAAACAATATTATTTTTAAATTCGTATGTATTATTTTGTACACATACATATTTTATTGGAAATTCTAATGTTGTGTTACCATAATGTTAAACCTGTTATAAATAAACCTTGTCAGATGTTTTAATCTGTGGTATATTTGAATTTTTATTTTATATATTTTTACCAAATATAAGGATAAATTTATTAAGCATTTTTAAAAGCAAATGCTTTGAATATAAATTGTAAAAAAGTGTTGGTCTTGACATTGAACAGACAACCCAACGCCTCTCGTGGGAGTTATAACGGCCGGCAAACGAAAAATCTACTAATCACATTAAAAAACAAACCAACACACATTTTTGTTTTAGTACTATATACTTTGTTGAACTTGTTATTGAGCCGAGTGGTACGATAATGTTAAGGAATATAATACAGAAGTTCTAGAGGTCCTTAAGGAACAATTATGTGATTTTGCTAACCAGTCGAGAGGGTAATTAGTTCTCCAAGACCCTAATATATTAGTTTAGGATTGAATAATAGTAAGAAAAATAGTCTTGTACATTAATATTATCCTTCATGTTAGTATAACTTGATGATTGTTAAACAATGATCTCAAGATATCCAATATTATGAATTATACTCATAAGGTTTTTGAGCAATTGAAATACTATTCTGCTAACTGCAATGCAAAAAAGATACAAAAATAGAATGTTTTCGCAAGATGTATTTGTATTCTAATAATATCTGTAGTCAGCAGAATATTTACGATAATATATTATACGTAAGGTACGTAAAATAAATTGCTAGCTTAAAATTTTAATGTATACAACACGATACTAATTATACAGACTAAAATGCGAGTGTCGCCGGTGGTGGACGTTAGCAACCTTCGATCACCCGTCAGCGCATAACCAAATTAGAGCAATTTAAGTCAGGAAATTGGAAACGCTATCGGGCGCTCGATGCGCTTGCAACAGGAACGCCACTACCGCACTGGCATTTCAGACATCCACCGTTTCGGCGGCCCTGGCTAATGTCGGAACAATGCACGAATCTGGACAGACAGATCCGAGCGAGACCGAAGATAAACGACAACCGTGGAGCGCTGTAACAACTGATTGATATACGGCCTCCGATGATATCGTAGGTAACTACACGATAGTTGAGCCGAATTCCTGACCCGCCTCAGTTACAGTTCGAGTACTGTTGACATTAAACGATGTTTAGATAGTGAACGCATTAAAGTTGACTACCTACCGCATTTTGGACTGTTTGCTCTGGTCAAATACACTCACCGATATACTCTAAATGTTGCAATAACTACTCGGGGTTTATATCCTATGATAACATTACGGGTAAATAAAAATAACTCGCACTCCCTCGTTATGAGTACTCCATTCAAGTGTGTGGTTACTGAAACACGTTTTCGGTTTCACAATTACACTTGTACTTTCGATAATATTTGTTTTCTAAAACATGTTTTGTTGTTTAGGAAAATAATAATCGTATGAACAGACAAAGAAACTAAGTGAAATCAAAGCGTTTGATATTTCAAACCATCGTACAAATAGAATTCTCCGAGCCATATGCAGTTGTGTGCAGAGCAACTCTGCTCGCAATTCCTGCCACCAGTCACAGTCAAGTCTCGGGGAGAACATGTCGATAGTCGATACTAACTTAAGAGCGTATGTTGAGATAATAACAAGTAATCGTGCAAGTTGTATCGCAAGGCACCACACTTGCGTACTAGTTATCGACGGAGCTGCGACGGTCAGAGTTTGGTCTCGCTCCATGGCTAAAACAATAGCGAATCAAGCATGCAACGGAACTTCCTCAAAGACACCCTCTTGTGCGTGCGACGCTTAAGCGAACGCGCACTAACTTTATATTGGTTGGGAAACTTCAACGTTGCCTTGGGCCCTCCATTTAACAACATAAGGCATTAAAATTACGAGAAAATGCCATTAGATAGCTAGCAAAAATTGTAAATGTTATCTGTTACATTAATCACAATTTTAGCTCAAGCTGATTATGAAAAATACTTTACTCATTTCACATAATTCATTTTACAAAACAAGGTTGGAGTAACTTGACGTAAATTCCCTTGAAAATATCACTAAACAATTACGTCGGGCGGATGGAATATAATCGGTTATTTTTCTCGCGTTACCAAATCTAAAAATAATATTCACAGAAAGAAAGCATTTTTACTTTAACATTCCGACCGAAATTGTTGTGAATAAAGTTGTCCGCTTAACATTAAATATAAGATCGCTTTAGCGAGGCAGATAGACAGATAAAGACGGCATACATTTTCATGAGAAGAGAAAAAATAAAATATAAGCAATCCGTGGTGAAATTGTAAGGGCCAAGTGTGCATTTTCTGTCGACTAGGGGCAGAGATTGGCAGATGGAGGCCGATGGGCGGGAGTGAGAAGAGCCTAAGTGGCAACCTTGCTATGAAGAAAAAGGCACTCTCGCACCGGCTGATGAAGTCAACATTCCCGTCGTCGTCCCTTCCAGATAACTCTTAATCGGCAATGGCTTCAGCGATTACACCGGTCGTTCGGCTAATTAATTTTTAAGTCGGCATCTCGGAGCGGCAGCTTCGACTTTCAAGTGAATTCAGCTGCGATTTACATATTATATAAGAGTTCTATTTTCTTGATTTCCAAACCACCATTTGAATTTTGTTGCGGTTCTCGTAAAACGTTTCAAATTAATTTCTGTTTGAAATTAGTTATTTGATTGGTTTCAACTTTTCTATGTAATTTCAAGCCAATTATTACTATTGACTTTTCCATTGTAAATGAAATTTCTCCAATATACGTCAATATCAGAGAAATCTGAACAATAGGTTGATTTAATTACAGCCTTGATGGACCAGTCAATACTAGTTCAGTTTTATTGTTACGGATGCTAGAAACTTGAACGACTAGTGCTTCATTTTAATCCGCATTGGTGTCCATATGTGAAAAGAATTCTAATTAATTTTCATTTTTTTTGTTGTGCTATGTTATTGTTAAATTTATTGATATAATTTTATTATTTTTGTCTTTGAAGTTCGTAGTTATTGTAACTAAGAATGAGTTTGACGAGTTAGTTCTATTATAGATTGCCGTAGCATACCGCTACGCAAAAAACGTTTTGTTTTCCTTGGGAGTCTGCATACTGTCACGGTCAGGTAATCATTAAAAGCTACCAAATAAATTCAAATAATAAAATGTATAGTTTATGTTAATGACGTCACTCAAAACCGAAATAAAACTAAACTGGTAACCTGAGTCTTGGCTGCGTAGCACCTTTTATTTGAATGTAGCATATTGCTACGAAAAATATTTCTTCTGATTTTCTTCAAAAATTACCAAATAGAGAGCGCTACTGTGTTTGTTTACATTTGGGCACTATAATATCTCTCTCTCTTGTTCAGATAGCTATTCTTCGCTAAGATAGACCGGTGTAACCGAAATTGATCTAGAGGCCGAATAGGTCAAACAAATTTTGACGAAAATGGCGAGTGTAGTGATACGTCTTATTAAAAAGCACCTCATTTATTTTTTACACGGCACGTTTTGGGCCCATTTTAGCCTTTGCAAAATCTGTCTTTTGGGTGCTAAAATCGTTTAGCCAAAGCATTAAGAAAAAAACACATTAAGATCCCTTTAACCTTTGGTAACAAGTTAAGCCGTTGGTACTGCACTATGTAATCACTAAATCTCCGTTGAGATTGGCCACCATTATTGACATCAGTCAAAACACACCTAGCTTATCGATAGTTAATGTCAATCATTATCTACGAAATCTAATATTATGATAGCCCAGATCAACTTCCTACTTGTTCGGTAATATTCAATTAGTCTGTGATTATGCGAGTATCTTGTGTCAGTTAAGTGACCTGTCTATAATTGAATTTATATATATCAACATGTATAGGTATGTTCAAGAATGGTGGACCTAATGTTATTTGCTAGAAAAAAAATTAAGGATGGTTCGTTTGGTCCAGTAAAAATTAATTCTAACTGCTAAGCCGGGAAACTATGCAATTCATGGACTCTGGATCTGTAGATGATTCAATTTTTTGTCCTATGTGGGAATTAAATCCACAAAATTCGTCACAATGTAAATATTCAATACTTAACTAAAGTAGAGATCTTTCATAAAATAATCTAACAAGATATCCACCTTAAAAGATAATATTTACAACTTAATAAATGTATTCAGCAAGATAGCAGGCTCCTTACAAGTATAATGTGAGTACTCTAATAAACAACTGGATTTGGCAAATTACCTTCACCTTAAAACTGTTTCAGAAAATGTATGCCCGGAAGTAATTTGCCGTACGTGTTTGTTTTAGCTTAAGCGTTCTCGCGCCATAAAATTAACTCGCTGCAATCTGTTCTTTTTTACTCGCCACATCTGTGCAGATTAAACTACTGAAGGCACGTTATCTCCATAACTCTTTAGTTCTACAGTTTAGCCCCAGCAGCTCCATTTAAAAGTTTACCAATAAAAGAATGTTCTCTAGAAGAAATCGCCAAAAGATCGTAAGAACGTATATTATAGAGCGAAGCTATGTCGTGACGAACAAAATTTGCAACGACCGTTGGACACATAAATCTAACGGTTCCTAAATCCTTGAAAGGGCACTGTCAAACAGCTTTCATCAGAAAATTCTCCATTATCTGAAGGAAATCGTTACCGGGGTTGAACCTCACCCACCCCCGATCCGACGGGCTCTCATTTACGGTGGCGTTGCGTGCATGCGTCCCCGCGGCCTTTGCTTCAGGTGGGCGTAGTCATTGTGTTCGGTATTTAAGTGGCTCATTTGATATTCTGAGACAGTTTGCATTCGAAAAGCTCGCACGTAGGGAGAACGTCGGTATCGGAATATCGGAGTCACGAAGTGTACGCACACAGCGAGCGAGTGCGGACGTAGTAACACCAAACACCCCAGTCACAACACTCGGTTGTGTACCGGGAACACGTGACTCGGCCAACTTGATGTAAGATCTCAAGTCGCGTCGCTCACCTCTCGCACAAGCCACGCACGCGTCGAGTTTGCGCAATGTTTATCCACAAATACACTAATGAAGGCACCTACAAAAGCGACTAGATTGTTAATTAAACTTGCTCAAAATGTGACACCCTTACGAAATGACGCCGGCTTGGGAGCACAGTGCACGGCTTCAATGTTATTGAATTAATTTGTAATCAGAATTCTCGGTGTGCGTTCTTGAATGTAATAATGGTATTTCGTAATTTATTTACTTCCTTAGATATATGTAGAAACATTAAGGGGTCTCTTTAACAGCGAGTATAAATGGCGGTGTATTTGTATTTTAGTGATAGGCAATCTGATACTGTAATTTGTAGCCAATATGTTTTCGATTTTTACAAATATAATGTGGTCCTGATTGAGTCTGATAAGCTTTATTTTTTGTGATTGGCTATTTTTGGCAGATCTTATTTAATTAGAATAATTGCGATTACACAATATTTCGTAGTCACAAAAAGCAATTCAAAGGACCCCATCATTAGTCCGCCGACCAAAAGGAATAACCATTCCCTTAATCATTATTCTTAAAGACTCTTCATTAAATTCCTTTTATCTCTCCCGGGATATTTCCTTCGCTCGGCATCAATCACATTCACTCCGAAAAACTCGTTGGCTTTATTCTAAACTCTCATAATAGGTAATGAAGGTCTTGATCGTCGCGGGCGGCTGGCAGGCTCCGATTACTTTGAGAGCTGGCACAATGACTCCCCGGCTGTAGCCAATGTTGAATTCTGAAAAGTTCCTTAGTCCGCATCCACGCTAGATACGGGGCTAATTACGACGAAACTTTTGTAGATAGACACCTGCGCTGAGTCGCGGCCGCCAGACAAAGACCAAGTTATCGCAGACTTACAGGCACGCTCGCATCGCTACGCGAATATTAACTTTAAATTGTCTTACAAAGCTCCCTTTTCGTGTGACGCCATTCGAGAAACGAGACGATAGATTGGTACTAAGCTAAGACGACAGTCTTATTCAATATCGACCTGAGAGACAATATGGGACAGAGAAAATTGCTTCCTTGATTTAAATCTCTGCTTTGTTACTTAGTATCCATTAAAACAACATTAGTTGAAAGTTTCAATTTCATATAATGGCATTTGTTCTAAATTATAATGCCCTCAATTTAATTATCTGGTAATAAGTGTTATATAATTAACTAGCTGTTGCCTGCGGCTCCACCCGCGTGGATGTCGATTATTGCGATAAAAAGTAGCTTTTTCAGACTATCTATATCTATGCCAAATTTCATCCAGATCCGTTCAGTAGTTTTTGCGTGAAAGAGTAGGTAACAAACATCCATACATCCTCACAAACTTTCACATTTTTAATATTAGTAGGATTTTCATCAAAACAAGCGCATAATCATAACAGCACAATTTGCAAGTTTGACCAAAACGTCAAATTTGAAGGTAACGTGTTTAATTATTATGTGCACGGAATGATTTAGCTGCGGGTAAAATTAACGTTGCCTAATAACAAATGAGACATGACAGCGCAAATTCAGTACACTTTTCCAAAAAGTTTGATGTAAATTAAATTTCGTGAGCGAAGTTGGCGCAACTTTACGCTCGCAACACAGACACCCTGTGTGTAATATGTCGGCTATATGCTTCCATTCGTTCGACTAATAGGTAACAGACGAGCTACGCGACTAGGGACCGTTACTAGCCTGCCGCAATGTTAGATTAAATAAATGCAAAAAGTACTCACCGGTCCGAATTGTTCGAAGTAATTCTTTACGTCTTCAAGCGTTGTGGGTGCCGATAGCCCTCCTACGAAGATTTTCTTTGTCCTGGTGACCATCTGAAACAATTACAGAACAATCAGGTTAATGCCATAAAATATAATAATTAATTAACACACAAGAAACAAACAAGAAATTCAGTAAAAATAAATATCTACAAGTTTCATTTTTAAACGAATGCTGTTTTTGCGTAGTTGTTTATTCTTATTATTACCAATGGCTTTTATAAATAAGCAGCACAAAAGAGTATCAGTATATATCGGGATTGCGCATAATTTGTTCGGTTAGTTCATAACGTAAAAACAATTCGAAACGAAGGCAACGCACAGTGGGCGAACGAAATGTTAAAATAATTACCGTTAATATATTATGTAATTCTCCCGGAGTGCTAACCGAGGGATATTTGTGAAGAACACATAATACATAATGGTTCTGTAGGATAATAGCGTCCACATACTTACTTAGTAAAACTGTGTACAGATTTTGTTCTCAAAAAGTGTTTGTTTTTTATTTAATCTGAGGCATAATGTTTGTATATTTATTAAACGCAAATTCAGCTCACAAAACTCGATAGCTGAATATGTAGCTAAATATTTATTCAATGCATATTTTAACAATCAAAGCGTAGAAATTTTAAGAGGGATTTTATTATAATGTCAATATCGGTGCGCAGCTCGATCTCAAAGGCTTGGTACCTGTTTTCTTCTTGAATATTTATGCACGATAATAACGGAGGAAAAAATGCATGCTGCGTCAAGTTAACAATGGTCGTCGAGATTTTTACGAAGTATCCTATCGATAACAAGGCAGGAACCGGAGCTGCCAAGCCCGATACTATAATTACGTCGTCACAACAAAGTTAGCAGATGTCGCGCACGCGAAAGGGAGTGAACCTCACCCGGCATTTACGTATCATATGACCGGTAAAGTTAACGACAAAAGTCAAACAATTAACCCCCTGTGAGCTGTTGTGCTGGCGTTTTTCAAACTCAGCGGTCGCCCTGTAGAAATGTGGACTCAATTTCCATGTATTGTTAGAGTTTACTCGTATAACCTGATAGGATTATGTCAGGTGGTAAAGTTGGGCCATGAGAATTAAATTTTATATAGCCTTTACCTACAGGTAATATCATAAACAAAATTTTGAGTGACAGTAAACGTACTTTACATGGCCAAATAAATTGTCAGCGGTTTCACTTCAAGGATACAATCTCATTTATTCAGCTCGGTGAGATTTTGAGTAATATAAATAGTATATTATATTGCTTTCATATAACAATACATAGGTACTATCCCTTAAACCTTTGAGGGAGTAAACGAGAAATATTATTACGCGTCGGAAAGGAATCCCTATTACTATGAGTGGCGAAAGATAATAGCGCTGTGGAAATTGAATAAAACAAGATTCGGTAACGTCTAATGTAACTAATGTAAGTGAGTAAGAGGGACGGAGTTCTGGGACGATCCCAAACGAAATCACACTCAAATGTACGTAAATGATGAATAAGTGGCATGGCGGGTGTGAGGTGCGGCGAGGGGAATCCGCTACGTGTCCAAGTGGTGCGTCTCTCCCCGCGTACCCTGCCCTCCTTCTGCCTTTTCCCTGTAAATCTCAAGTGTGACAACGCTTCGCTGTGCCCCCGTCATGTTGTCTCACCGAATTAACGCGTTTTTATACTGTTTTAATATTTTTTTGCATGTTATATAGAGCCGCAGGGAAAGAAAAACTCCGCCGAAGTAAGTTTAATATACCTAAAGCTGTGTTGCGGAAATTATAGAGCTTTTTAAGTGTAATAAACTTTTTCTAAATAAAGTCGTATTCTAAATTTTGTTATGATATTTCTAGGATGAGGAGCATTGATAATCTGTCATCGCGGCACTTCAAGAAAAAAGTAAAGGATATTAGATATTATAAAATTGCAAGGCAAATGTTTGGTAGCCAACCGCCAAAACAAACAGAATCTTCATTGAATATAGGTTCAATACCCTGGGAATAAGAGAAATAAACTGAATATGACTGATGCGGTATTATTATTGAATTCGTACAAAAATAAATAAAATGTTAATAACAGTGTATTTCATGACACAGTTTTTAAAATATTGTATTATATTTTGCGTTATTGAGAATTTATTAGCACAATGTTCGATACATATATTTTTCCGTGTTCAATATAAATGATATACTGCGAAGTGGCTATAAAAAGAAGGTGCAAACGGATCATGATCATACTTTTTTTATTTATGAACACGACGGGCAGTATTAGATATTGATCTATAACCATATTGAGTAATATTCAAATTAGCCATCTAACCTTTCATCTGTAAAAAGTAAAAATAAAAAAAAAAAATTGGTAGGTATTTATTTCATTAGATATTTACAAGAATATTTTTTTTAATTTTGATAACTATTCTAACTAAACCAACTTAACAAAAAGTAATATTTGTTATTACTTTTTGTATTTAAAGGTATTGGATTCACCTATAAATAAAATATCTGATTGAGGTCGCAGCTCTGAAATGTGCCCAAAAGACTGGCCACCAGATCATAATATAAATTAATATAGGCATTTAGTATAATGATTTTTCATGGTCTAAGGTAGACTATAGAGCTTAAAAATGCTTTAACTACATTCCTATCTTATTACATGTACATAAGAGCAATAAATAGCAATATTTCGCAATAGAATATTAAAGGGTTAATACATCTGATTACCAATAATTACTCTGCTTTGAAGTTTGAATATTATTATCACCAATTCATATGGCTAAAATACTCAGGGAGCGATAAATAAAAATTTGATTAAGCGGCATTTATAAATGGGATTGTAAAGGGTGGTCCTATGGGAGCAAATGTCAGGCTTACCGGCCGCCACGTCAGCCGAAACTGTTGGCAATTACCTTAAATGTGGACAACGCAGTTCACTCCACAGGGAAAATTATTATTCACCGCATATCAAATTTTTAGCCCCGCATTCTAAATTGGTACGCGTTACCTTTGATTGTTCCTATTAATTATTAGGGTTCACAACTCGTTTCACACCTTTAATAATATTTTTATTTATTTAATACCATTATTGAACAAAAACTATACTGAACAGTTTATGAAACCGACAGTCACGTAAATATTTCTAAACAACTTTTTATTACTACATTATAAAAACAAACTAGTCAATGTAAACGAAGCGAGCAGTAAAATATGGATAAAGCTTTGTAAAAACAAATTGGTTTATTTGAAATTCAACTACCTATGCCCATTTCAGTGCGCGACTCAAAAATGTTGGTACGTGCAACGTCGACCAAACAACATTAGTGTCGGCCTCGTTAGAACGCGGTAGTAACCGACGGGTACGTCACAGTCATTTTGCTGTGAAAAATACAACAATTTAATTTAGTCTAACTTGACCGCGGGCGGCAAACACCGAGCGGCCGTAGCACGACAAAAAGCTACACACACCAATTACGTCCGAGTCCAGCATCCAACAGCACCACCGTCACTTTACGTGCCACGTGCCGCGGGCTTACGAGTTACTCTAACTCAATTCATAATGTGCCACAAGCATCGTGCACACTGCGCTCACATTTTTACGTTTCCTACAAACGACATTTTCGCACCACACTGAAATTGTACCACCTATATTTTAGGTAATAAACGCCATAAACTTTATCGGTCGAAAATTAAAATGTCCGTACGTACACATACCTACATTTTCAAGCGTTTATGCCAAAGGAAGTTAGTAAAATATTGCAACATACAATGTTTTTATTTAAAATGTTTCATTTTGTAGCGCAACGTGACAACGACATGAAACTAAACGCATAAATGCATTCAACGTCAGCAGTCGTTGAATGCGACAATTCCTACGAATGGTTATTTTTTATTGCTCCAAATCCACTCTACGTCGCACACCTTTTTCGCCTTTCATAAAAAAAGGTATTACAGCTAGCGAAATCCAGTTGAAAACATTTTCTTTTAAGAGTTCTCTGCAACATGAAAGAGTGAATATACCACTTATTGCGGCAGAGGCGGTTGGGACAATATTAATCAATTTTTACACAGAGAGAATTTGGGGGGATCGTCGCGCTACGAGGGTACAAAGGTCCGCCGACCCACCCGATGCTGACGTTGCATTTCATTTTTGTTTGGCCACAGCCTCTGGCCCGCTTGTCTGTTCTTTGTCTTCCTGAATAAATGCGTATTTTGAAGCACCTATTTTTCATTATTATTACACCCCCAGGATAGAATGTGACCTCCCTATCATTCATCCATTTTTTTCTCTCCATTTTGTGCGTTTGCTGGCGAAAGTTTCAATAAAAAATATTTTGGTAGAAACGAAAATTGATTTTAATACACTAAATTTATAATGCGACAAACAACGTATGCAATTCTATACATATGAAGTGTATCTTATTCGTTGGCAACATTATATCTGTATCTAATATGTGTCGTTGGCGTTCGTCTCGGCGCAGTGAGCATTTCGCATAGATAGGGGATGATCCCGTCTTCTCGTGTCGCACACCTTATCTGCTTCACAGCTCATTAGGTCCCGCACGGGGCGCCTCCGAACATATCTATGCCATTTGTAACAATACACAGACCGCACAAATGGCAAATGGTGATTCTAGAACTCGAAGTGCCAGTCTCGTTAGTTCGCTGGGAGGGTGACATGACGTGAAATAAGTACATACTCGGCTGTGGCGTGCGACGTCAACCGACGCAAGACACTAACCGCGTATGTTCTAAATGGGAGACATTAACGAAACGTTATTGCTTCTCGGCTTCACCGACACTTGCACAGTATTAATCTCTATCTCGTACTGATGCTCACTGTCTGTCGCTCTCTAGGCTAGTTAATTCCGAGAATAACAAGTCACCACCGCACTCCCACCTGTTATTGTTGTCAAATTGGAATGATTCAGTGCTCTTATTCAATTAACACCTATAATATGTGGAGCGCACACAAACACTAGCGTTTTATTTTATGCCAACATTGGCAATCGAATGAACGAAAGATAGCTAAAACCATAAATAATTTGTAACATCATATAAACGATTTTTTCTCAGTCTACGTACGTTTTCATTCAATATCCGATAAAACGAGCACAAACAAGTAAATACGAAAAAACGAATACATGTAAATGAACAAACTTCTCAGAATTACATCGTGAGCTGAATAAATAACGCCTGATCGATGCCTTGATAAGCCCATGAAAAATTTAAAGAGGATCCGTACAATGGTAGAAAGGAACGGATGAAGTAGGTATGAAGAGGCCTGGGATATAGCTTCTTTCAGTTTTTTACGTCCTATTACTCGTACGCAGCCCTCCACGCGCGAACAAAGGACCACTTCATTCTATACACTTAAATGTACCTTCGTCGTCAGCGTCCATAGCCTTTAATGTCATTTTGATTGTTTACGACATTTTTTCCTCTGAAGATAAAATGTCAAAACATTTCTATTCATATAACATTGTAACTTAAAAATCGACTATACCGACATCATACTTCAGAAATGCTTTCATTGCAGTCCCCCGAACAATGGTAGCATTTAGGCACCTAAAAAGTGAACCGGCTCAGTGCACTTGTTATCGAAAGCCATTCGGAACACATCAGAACTGCATATATGTAAGGGTTTTTTCACGTAGCGTATGTACGTACTTTCTTTTATGTAGCACCCAGCGAGTGGATGAAAGCGAGACGCCGGGACGCCTTGTCGCTAACTCCCCTTTCTTGCTAAATGCAAAAACTATGCCTATACCAACCCTAGGCTATTGTAAGATTGACTGAGGCTGCTTTGTTTGAAGTATGCAGACGTGATGTAAGTGTTCAATCTCAATGTGTAGTTGCAATTCTTTTTGTATTTTGAAAATTCAAAATCGAATATTTGTGTATCAGACAATAACATTTGAATTTTGCGTGACTGGAAACATTATGGCAAGATAAAATAAAATCTGTATTATGAATAGGTATGCTTAAAAAAAATACTTTAGAAAACGTTACGTTTTAAAGCAAGCTGTACCGCTGAAGATAACGCAAATGAACTTTTCTAAGTGAATCATAATATAAAGATTCCTCTCCCTATTAAAAGTGAAGGATACAAGATACTTGGAATTTTTCTTTTTTGCTACGCATAATCAAATAAAACTTGATTTTATGTTTCGAGTCAAATTATAAGCCGAGGGGAGGGCGAAATAAAAAGTGAATAATGAATGTCGAGGCCGAATCCCGGACCGCGCGACCGTAGCAATTATTTTGTTTCGAGTACCATCAACATGGTTCGTTCTTTCAAATTTTCATACATTAAGCAAATGTCGAGAATGCGTAATAAGGACCTAAATGTTGTAAGCAGTCGCGGGGTTGCCAAGAGCATTCATTAAAACACCAGGGGACTGGACAATCGGACATTCTTTTAACAAACTTGAACTTTACATTTAGATTTATTATTACTTTTACTCGACAGAATTTGTAAATACAAAATATAATGTCGTGTAAAAAAGAACTTACATTATGGGAAACTTTCAACTTACATGTTTTGAAACATGCAGAATGTTTCTGCGATTGTGTTTTGATTTTATTGTTTTTCTTGTGAAGACATAAAATCGGCAATCATAGTGAATAACAAAATGTTATAAGTTATACTGGATAATATTTTAACACGACCTGAATGAACTTTATTATTATTTAACTTTGCAACGCAAAAGTAATAATACCTATGTATGTGTACAAATGTCTACAATAAACTATGTCAGCTCACGGTACAATTATATATTTGAGTTAGAAAACACAAAAGATTTAACGCAAACAACAATATAAAGATACCTACAATAGGATTGATGCGTCTATTGTTTACAGAATCAAGTAAGCTAACATTTAACCTATTTAATGCCGAGGCATAAAATTCAATTGATGTTAGACTACATAGCGTCTCGACTAACAACACAATTGTACTGGCACTACGCCGTGATACGAATCCATCGTAAGTGACACTTAATGTTCTTACTCTAAGCAAACTACTTGATGTCACCGAACCCCTCTTCTACAGCTCAATGTACGAAGTGCTATCAGTATGAGTAAATAAATACAATCTACAGGAACAACTGTCGTAGATGACGCAGGCTGCCTACGAAACATGCAATGCTTATGAATGATCGCCGGCTGACTGAACTAAACCTTATATTTTTCTCTATTCTTACAAAAAGAAAACAGCGTCCCCACAATAGTACATTGGAAAACAAACCATGTTACATAAGTATAACAGTTGTATTTCGAGTGACACTTGTGGCGCGGTTGAGCGCTTTCGTCTACACATCGGTCGATAGTGTTGACGAACAAAATAAGCTCCCCTCCGGGCGGGAGTGCGGTGTCAAGAGGCTATAGGATTAAACTTAAACTGGGTTTGCCCGCAGTTTAATTATACAAAAGGTATGTACTCTACTACTCACGAAAATTTTCAGCACCACTCGCATGTTGGAAATTAGTTAAATTATATCCTTTACACACAGTTGAATGGCAAATAGAATTTAAAATTAGACGTCTGGAAAGTGGTATCAAAGGACGAGAGTTAATTATTCATACCTAAGAAACACACACAAATACTTGACATAATATTTATAATTGTTGGGCAAAAGGAATTCTCAATTTATATTGGTATCGTGCAATATTTTTTAATTCAAACACGAATTCGGCAATGGCGCAATGCAGGATTAAACTTTGCACAAAATAATTACGTACGTAATGTATTGCATATGTATGTGTGTACGGTGGCTGAATTAAATCTAGTTTGTACTCGACAGAAACGTAGTAAATTGTGCGTTTCGTGGAAAACTTTTGCACTTTTATACCAAGCAAGGCCAAAGTCGATAAATTTTAAGCTCCTCCTCAAACGAGCTTGCTGAAATAGAAAATGTTATATTTCACGATTACGAGATCGTAATCTCTTTTGAAATTTAATCATGGATATCATATGGATATGAAAATTTTATTACTCAAGTAGTGACTGAGGTCGTAAGTGCGGCGGCTATTTGTATATTTAACTGTTCAAATCACTTCGTATACGTCTGCCAAAATCATGATTCTTGTGAGATAGGTATAGCAAGAAGGAAAATAAGTAATCCGATATTAACTTTTACTAATAGGTATCTATTTCTTGGGAAGAAATAAAGAAAATGAATCGGCGTTACTAATTGGCTGGCCAATGAGTCAGTGACGTGATGAATCTCGGACGAATGAATGAATGGTTCGGAAGCTATGTCCCCGCACCCCACACGACACATTTTCACCCTCTCTCTCTTCGATGGGTGTGTTTGACGCATGATTTATTCCCCATGTCGGTGGTCCAGACTTTTGGAGTGCAACATACAAAGCCATTCTATGTAGATAAGAGAACGAATTAATTCACTGTCAAAGAGGAGAAATTGGTAAATTTTTAAAGCCTGCGCTTTAGTTGTATTTCCATTATTATAAAGTATTTGTATCATAGTTAGCTTTAGTTCTTGACCCTGATCATAAAATATCACTATATAATTCTCTGTTTTCGAAAAGACGCAACGTACTAGACAAATGTACGAAGTTTTATGAGTAGTACGACATAAAACTAGCTAAATGTTCAGCTTGTACTCGTAGTGCTGACGACGCTTCCGTCGACCAGCTGACACGCCGCAATATGGCCAACTTCCGTGCCACGCGACCACGAATAACGGCACGTCCTTAAAGGCTTCATGTTTGGGATCTCTGAATATTTTCCTTAGTTCTTACGAGAACATGTTAGCTTATATTTAACTGTCTCAAGTACCTAACCAGAAGAATAGCAAAAAAGTAGCATAATTTAGTTTCTAAAGACAGCAGTAACTTGTGCCAAATTGAGGCTTAACTCGGCGTTGTAGTTAATTGTAATAACCTTCGAAGGATGGCGAGTGGTGCGAGTAGGGGGCGAGCAATGGTGTAGGGCGCGAGGGAGGAGCGTTGCGCAAGCGCATCGCGAGCGCCACTCGAGCACGCGCCACTACTCGAGCACCCTCGAGCGGCCACTCGGCGCCCGCCGCGTCGAATTGAAAAGATACCTACGCCGACACCGCACTGAATATTCGCTCAACGTATCAAAACCGTAAAATGCAAATCTATGCACTGCGGTCGTCTAGAGTGCTCAGCGAACCTCGGTTCGCATACCGCGTTTCATCAAATGCAATATGACTCAAATTATCATACATAAGTAGTTTGTCAACGGAGTGACATTGTTGATAATGACGGCAACTTTTTTGACATTGTATTCTATATAAAATATGCAGTATTCATTTTATACATTTTGCAAACTCAGAATAATTTCTGCATTTACTGTTTACAGCAAATTGAAATTGCAAATCCCAGTACTAAAACATCGTAGAGCTTCTTTATGTGTACTAGTAGTTTTCCTCTAATTCGGCGAATGTATACGAAATCAAATTACAACATCCATCTAGCCGCCCTAATAGTGTCCCGGACACGTTAATAGAAAACGCAAACGAATGTACGACATGAGATGGAAAGGCGAGGTCGCAGGACACCTCGCCCATTCTGTTCAAACGTCACACAAACAAAGTTGCGCCCATACATATGTACGCTCCAATTTATAATGCGGACAAGCCACACTGAAATGGATTTACAGCTGCAAACCTGCTTGTCTTTGATGAGGGTCTATTTTAAGATGCGCGCCGAGCGCACCGACACATTCCAATATTTCCAGCCGATATATTATTATTACGTTCGAATTCGAATCGATGCCGTGTTATAAAATTTATTACGCACTCGTCTCCTCGACGTTTCTTATTTGTAAACAGGCGCTTGAGTAACTCCTCGCGGGGCCCTCGATAATGTTTGATGTCTCGTTAAAAATAAAATCGCCCGGCGATCGATACTAACAAATCCGTGACTAATTTGTCGAGTGACATGTCGGGGGACAAACTAGAAATAATACTTGCTGACTGACATTGCTGAGAGATTATGATTAAAATTTTAATGAGATTAACTAGAATGAGGTGAGACGTGTCAAAAGTTAATACACAATATAATTTTTCGTTGAATTAATTATCGCATAAAAATAGAGTGACACAAATTCAATTCATCTAAAGATTAAAGTGGAGTAGTGCTAGTTAGAATTGGGCTTTAATTTTACGTAGTTAGAGGCTCGGGCCGTAAAGCCAGTGAGCTAAATGCTTCGGTTCTAACGGTTTGTCGCAGATTTAGGTGGCATGTTTAAGTTTCGTGTAATCCGCTGTAGGTAAACTAAAGTCCGCAGTGTCTTTTAGGCACGCCTACTCAGTATGCAAGCGTTTTCCTGCACATCCGTTGTACGCGACCGCGGAAGGACTTCCGTACACAAAATACTATGTTTATGTTCAGTTCTTTTAGAATTCCTCGTCGCAGTTGACTCTTCGTGCCGACATGTTGCGACAGTGAACACAAAATATAGTTATATACTTTAAAATCTTCACCGAATTACCAAGTAAAGAGCTACTTAAGTTTTAGTTTATCTTCCTTTTTGTTATATGTATTATTGTGGCGTTTGTTACACGAACTAGATTTAATTAAATTGCTGCGCATATATAACAATTAGTAGTAAGCAGCGTAAGAACATAAACAATGATTTTTCTCGAATAAATCTCCCGTACGGCTCCCCAACTGAATATTTATCCCGGGAGCGGTATAGTGTAGTACTGGCTTTATGAACGGATAGCGTAGTTCGAGATATTTGCCGCACTAATCTCCATTTTAAGAACGGTCGTACGATGCTCGAGCCTAGGATTATGGAACTTGCGTGACACTAATTAAGTCGGAATTAAGGGCGAGCCTATATCAAGAACCGCAGCGGGAGTTATAAATGAAAGGGTATTACGCGTGTTTACTATAACAACGAGCAATACACCGAGAAACGGAAAAACCAATTCATAAAGAATAGATACTACGCCCACGTCTTGAATCTTTATAAATTACGTATTGGCAGCGCTCGAATCTGATTTCCAATTGCCGCTCAAACATTTATCCAAAACCAGCTACAAAATCAATGACATATATCTAACATAAAATCGAACTTATAATTTGCTAAATATGTCGTCGCTATTACTTTAATCCTTTCGAGGAAACGTAAGTTTAAGGCAAATCCTACTTAGCGTTAACTTTCACCAAAGTAGACAGTCGCTGATGGCTCTCAACATTGACGAGTTAAGATGAGTTTATTCAAACTTTTCTACTTATTAACTTATGTATTAAAAGCTTATTTGTGCAAAAGTTTGATGTCAAAGTGTGGGTAGTACTAAAAATGTAGTATAAAGATCGGGCATCGGTTGAGCGTGGTATTGAGGGCGGCTGTATCCGATGTAAGCTGCGCTCTAGGTTTAATCCCCGCGCTCGACTAACGGCAGCGGTTAGGCCCACTACGTAAATTTGTGTAATTTGGAATCTAGGCCAAGTGCCAAGGGATCCGACTGTACGGCAATGGTGATTGATATGACGCTATACAGAGCATCGTCTTGCCCACCGCGTCGCTGTCACTCGACCAGACAACCCGATGCATTTGTAATGGGATCGCCGTCTACATAACTATACTTTTGTTGCCCCAATATCAGTCTGGTGACGCTGTTTTCTCTTTGATCTTGTCTCAAATATTTATCGATAAAATTATGTACAATTTATCATTGGAATGCTGTGTACTATGTGGTTAACATTTTGTAAGAGTATTATTAAAATATTATAATAATTGATCTTAATAAAAAGGTAAGCAGTGAACGTCTTTTAGCTAACATAAATGAATGTTTTTAAATCACAGTATCCAATTAGATTTATTATTTTAGCGAGATATTTATATGTATAGATTCTAAAAGTATTAACTTTCTATATAACTGTCGTAAACTAAACTTATTCGCCACAAAAAAGACTAATTGTGTTCAAACTGTATAATGGAACACGAATTTTCAGCCATATCGTGAACATTTCCAAACCACGTTTCGAAGCACACCACTTACAACGTTTCACTACTTCTGATACGGCGAGATGCAAATTTCAAATTCTGGTTCCACTAGCGAGTTTTAAAGCGATCCATCTCCTTCGTTCTATAGAAAATATAACGTGGGGTCTACAAGCGATCGCTTCGAACCGTCGCAACGCTGCGCACACCGAGTAACTGAATTTCAAATACGCAAAATCCTGTGGTTGCTTCCAGCGCTCGCTCTTCAATTTATGCCATTAGTAGCCTTCCGCCCTCTGTAAAATATATAATGTGTACGTGAAAATAATTTGAGACCAAAGGGTACGACCTGATGAATTTGTTTACCGCATGTTACAAAAGGTTTTTGTATATAATTTATTAGAAATTTGAAAATTTTGTTTTTATTTTGTTGTTCTTTTGCTCGTGTAATTATAAGAGGGACATCTGTTATAAATTTTAAATATAATAATGTGGTGAATGTACATAAAATATATTAAAGGAAGTGTTCCAAAACATGAGTATGTTTAGGTATACGTAGACACACATTTAAGACGCGTAATCCCTGAACCTGGTCGTCCCTCGAAAAGCTTTGCGGTAACAAAACAAACGTTCAACAGAATGATAGCAACAAAACCTCCGTCAGTTTTGTAAATTACAATAAACCTTAGAGGAGATCGTGGGCAGAATTCGTGATGACTACTCGTGCGCGCGACAATAGGCTTAAGTCGGACCGACCGCTGCTCCACTGCAGATGCGAGTTCCAGCCATCTATTAACAGAACCATTTCACTGATATTTTCACGCTCCATCAATACAACCCGCCACTAACTATTATAAGTCATGATACCATCAACTAATATATTTATTCTTCATGCAACGCGTAACATTTTATGTAACATGAGTGAATACAAAAACGATTGACTAAATAACAATGACATGTATTATCATAAAGTACAAAAGATCGTCCACGATTGTTACCGAATAGATCGGGCCACGATATCGGGTAGAGCACTGTTGGAGAAGGATGACCTCGTTATTATTTGATAGGTCCTATGATGAAAATCCTCGTGGCACGCAACTTTCTTGGCGTTCACTCGTCAGAATAAAAACGACATTGTATGGCATTTCGTTGGCCTCGCCGAGCCCTGAACATGAATATGAATAGAAAGCCTGAAACCCGCTGATACGAGACAATATCCCTACGAGCGTTGAAGGATAGTCTTTCATCACGCACTAATATAACGAAGTAGTAGGCGGACACAGCCAGCTGCAGCTCGCCTCTGCCCGATGATAATCGAGTACGTCGATAAAAATTGGATTTCTACCTTTTACCCGTAAACGATGCGAGAACATGCTGAAGATTTACCTATAACGCTATCCTATTTACAGACTGGGAAATTCTATTTGCTTAAAGGTCGAATGGAGGCAATATCGTGGACGTCGCGACGCTGCGGGCGGGGGATGCAATAAGCGGAGCGGCCAGCGGCGGAGCCGTCGCCAATTTAAAGAAAGCCCACTGAACCGAAAGACAAGCGCATTGGCGGCTCACGAACACAGCACACCCGCACCCGCCCGCTCTCTAAGGCTCCTCATATAATTTTCAATCCAGCGAGCTTTAAAATCGATTGCTCTTTGTAAGTGCAAAATGAAACAAGGGGCTGCCATCTAACGTACACCTCAGCTAAATTAACGCTTTAATCCAACAATTTTACCCTGAAAGTTAAATTAAAAGCTGCATCAGTTTTTAAAATAAACACTCAAACTCCCTAACTGTTAGAGTATTTTATTATATTTATCTACGGTTCACTTAAACTTCACGTCACTTTAAAATCTGTTCACATTAAATTGCATCGTTTAAACGCGATAAAAGTGATTTCATTACTCCATTATATACATTTATAGTGTGGTTCAAATATTTACAAACGCAAATGAAAGAAAGTGAAGGAACTTTATTCTGTGGGTGTGTAGACCGAGCTAACTATACATCAATTAGTAATAATGAACATTCAAGTTTAGAGTTAGCAAACGATAAAGTTGAATTACATTCCAAACTAGATCCTGTGAAACGAGATAGTTGCAATTTTGATTTTACGAATGTACCATTCGAATTTCTCAGAATTGAAACCTCAGTAGGTATTTAAGGAAAGTTCGTACGTACATAAATTAAACCGCAACGTTTATGTATTAGGGTGGATAGTTGTATTGAGTCAGTCGGGTCGGGCAGTTTCATTTGTGCCTATAAACCTTTCATGCAAACTCCCAAATTGTATGAACAAGTGCGTAATGTACAGGCTTATCTGTCGCCTTAATACCTGTTTAATGAAAGGGTTTGATCGTAAATCTACATGGTTAAACTTAATACACCGTCCTATTGGGCTTTACCCCCGCCAACGGCTAGTAATTAATGTGCTACCATCATAGAGAAAGTTTTACAACTACGAGTATTGAAACTACATAAGTATGAAACTTTGAATCGAGGCAAGAGAGGTGTTTGCGTTTCACTTTAATTTGAGTTAAAATAAGTTAAAGCGATTACTTGCCAGTAGCTATAGTCTATATAAAATATATGAAAATTCACGGTGCGCAGTTTTTAATTATATTGCTGTATACAAAAATTGCTTTGCAGCTATTTAGGTAAAATAAAGTCGAGGTATTTCATGATTATTTTTAATAGAACGTCTAGTGTGAACGTTAAAAATACCCTGACATTGTGAAAGAACTTTAATCAAGAGTAAAATAATGTTTGCTTACTTTAATGTTGGTGTGTTTATTGCATTTACTGGGGTCTCTCGCAGTTCACTGGTTATGAACAAGATTCTGCTTTGAGGGAGACTTGAGGGTGATATTTTGTCTAATCCACTGATGCTTTAGTTATCAAAATATAAAGACTGTTCATACATATATTATAACAATCGTAAAAAAAACTATTAATTGCCCTTCAGACAATTATTAATTATTTTTTACGAAATCAATACAACAGTCCATATGATCCTGTTTTTGCTAAAAAAAAATTGACTAAACAACTCAAATTATTATCATAATATACAAGCCGCCTGCCCCAACTCCACACGGTATTTCCCAGGGTCCCGTTATGTATAGTAATATAGCCCATGACACTTACAAATAACTGTTTCTTGGCTTATACTAACGCAAATACTCCTACACCACTACGGAGTATTTAATATTTGACTATGGTCTTCTTCAAAGTGGAAGTCCTTTCCCAGTCGGGCTTGCTAGTTTATATGTATTAAGTTCTAATATTATACGTCAATTATCTTCCAGTGATATTCATTTACGTGCTAAAATACACGTAAATTCATTCTAATTGACATAAAATCCGTATGGTATACCACTCCAGATGTCACTTGTAAACTGTTTAGCATAATATTACGTTCATTTTGTCAAAGACTACCTTCGGAGAATTTTGCTCGTATTTCTCTGTATCAGATGTTTGATACTTGAATCAGTTTAATCAAATTTGTATTGAAACGGTAACCGCTATGCTCAGGTTCTAAGTTAGATAGCCAGGTCAGGTACATTGGTATTAGATTTTTCTACTTAGAAATGCTTTGTATTATATCTGAGTCTAGAATTGTGCACTCTGAAATATTACAAAAGACTAATATAACTAGTGCGTCTATTTTTTTTTAATTTCTTTATATATATTTTTTTTTTCAAATGATTTTATAACTTTTTTTAACTTAAATAATATCTTTGTTTTACTTTCTTAACAATGCATTGATTTAAATATATCCTATAAATTATGATGAAATGTAAACTAAAACTATAATAATGTAACTATATGCAAACAAAATCGGCGATTTATCGTAAGACAATTAATAATATAAACAACCCATTATATATATGTCCCACTGCTGGGCACGAGTCTCCTCTCCTCAATCCTCCTGTCCTCATCAATATCATTGATAATTGCGTGCGTAATATCATTCTATTTTTGTTTCGTTTATGGCAACACACAAAAAATATTCGCATCCGTCCGAGTGAAATATACGTAGCACAACAAATATGCTTTTTAATTACCAAACTTTATTTACAAATATAAATATTCCAATTATATTCGAAAGTGAGAGATTATAGAGGCTTTAACAGCGTACATGGGAAGTTATGAATTAGTTACTACAGCCTCAACCCTCGCTTCCCACGGGAAGCAGTGGGCGCACTATAATAATAAGCTTCAAAACAAACTACTAAGTAATTACAACTAGAACAACGACTATTACTCAGTCAAATAGCTCAGGGCACTGTCGAGTATTGTTTTATATTCAACCGCGGTCAATTACAAGGCAAATACGAGTTATTTAGTTAAACGACTCCCTGGACATGCATGTTGCTTTGTGATCTTTGAAAGCGAAGGAATATTTGATGACCAATCATATTGATTGCCCGTATTGTTAGGTATTTGGAGGTCTTTTTGAATTATGAAGTGACGCGGTAATGGTAAATAAAAGGGAATTTATACGTAAAGTTTAAAGTTTGTAAACTAGGTATATGATATATTTTTATTAGGCTTGGTCTTTTTTAATAATGTCTTAGAAAAAAAAACTGATCCATCAACTCGCATTGGGCTAGTGTGTGTAGCCTAAGCCCTTTTTGCTTCCTTGATAGAATGGAGGAGACCCGTGCCCAGCAGCGGGACGTACAATTATGGATTACTATAATTGTTATTTATAAGACTTAGTAACGCCTTGTCTGTTTATTATTTAGAAGCGTATTTAGATTAAAATTTATTAATTTTGTATCAGAGTAATCATTGAGTTTCGAATCTGTGTTTATTTGTAAGCAATTTGTTATAACTTGTAATTGAAAGGTATTGTGTAGGCGTATACAAATTAACAATCAGCTATTCGGTAAGATTAAGGAAACTGTTAACAAGGATCAGAAATTATTTTCTAATGAAAACATTATTTATTAAATAGGCCTGTTACTTGTAAAATCTGGCTGCAAAGTTGGTTCAGTGGCTTAAGTGGTTACCTCGCCATTTACCACTCCGTGGCGTGTTGTGGAGCCGAATAATTTGTGATCCATAAACGGGTTCCCTGAGTCTGCGTGTACTTTGTGTCCGTTAATTGTATGTTTGTAATGTCCCCCGCGTCCCATGGCTAGTTACCGCGCGCGGGAGTTGTCTTTTAAAAAGAAAAGGAAAAAAACCTAGTTGAAAATAAAATAGCGTAAGTACCTACTAAAACGCCATTTTTACATAAAAGAATTTAATGATGTACTAAATTAAAATTTCCCCTTTTAAAACTATTGAAAACTAATAAAGTTTAAATTGTTTATTGACATCATCAGAGAATTATTTTATTTGAATGTATAAAATATAATTTCAAAACGAGTTCTTAGCAGCTTTGCAAGATTTAAAAACGGTTGATATTACCCGTAAAGTGCTTGTTATAACGTAACAAACCATAACAATAGGATAACATACAACCTTGTTACAGCGCTGTTTTCAAGATACGACCTAGAACTTTGAAGGATTTGTGCACAAAGAAAGCTGAAGTTTGAAGAGAAAGTGTTTTGAAGTACACGAATTTTAAGATGAAATTGAACGTAATTAATTAATACGTCAATGTCGGTTAGCCTTTAGCTAAATTATGGATAATTGACTAGTTTCAACCTCAATAAGTATTTTAAAGCGAAAGATTTGTTTTCAGAATAAAGTATCTACTTTATTTAAAAGATAAGAGCTTATTACTCTGAAAATTCATTTTCTGATATTCGAATGTATTAAATAGTTATGCTTAATAATTATAATTTATGAAATGTGTTATTGTAGTGTTTTTATGAAGAAAAGAGTTCCTGATATAAGCTCAATATTATATTTTTATCTTTTTAATCTCCTGTTCTTGTAAACATTAGTACGAAAGCTAATGTTAGTAACTGATTCTTACACCAAAAATCTAAAAGTGGATTCGATAGATATTATTAAAGTTATTGATCTTTATCGATCTATGCTAAGTTCAAAATGCATTACAAGAAAAATACATTAATAAAGCCATGTGGTTATTTAGTTGGATAGCATAAACCATTATTCGTAATAAAAAGAATACTTTAATCTAAATATATTCATATGAATTTTGCATAATTTCTTTGGTGAGCATAAATTGAATCATATTTGTTACTTGGTTTTCATTTTATTTAAAATATGTTATTTTAAAAAGGTGTGTGCTTTTTTAAGTATAATGTTGTTAACAAAAGCTTATTCCCCTATTTTCTAGAACGTTCTTTTCGAATATTAGTAATATAACTCCTGCAACCAGACCTAATATATTATCTTCGTACTATTGTTGGAAAGGCAATCAATACCAAAACATATGATATATCATGTCCAACAAACAAGTCAGCTAGGTGTGCGTAGACATCTTAGTTTCATCTATCATCATCCCCCGCTCTTCGATCATTAGTCGTGTTTACTTGTATAGGAGACAAGGAACACCACATTGCTGTTAAGCTTTGTTGGAGTTCTTCAGTTACGAATGTATCTAGCTATATCTTAAAATAACGGGTTTTCGTTTTATCTGATATAGGTATCGCGATAAATTTCATTGCAATGTATAGAGCTTCGTTTATTGAGATGATTTTCTGATAATTTGTGATACATAAGGACAAATTTCGTGCTGGCTATGGTTTATATTTTTATGAACCAATACATAAGAGCTTTTTTTGTTAAGCCAATTCGATTCGTAACTTTTTACGTTAGAAGTGACCGTTGTAGATTTTTTTAAGTGTTTATTATAAACATAGTGGCCATACTTTTAAACCGTCTTTTGAATAAAAACCTTATTCTTAGAACAGAAGATAAAATCTTCTTTAAGCGCGTTAAGCACTTTTTGGGTGAATAAAAATCACGGAACTCGCGTCAACTCTCCATATTCAAAAATAATAATCTAATAGCTCCACGATACAATTCACCATTTACTTAGTTTTCACTTTTATCGGCAGTTCCCAAAGACTGCCCCGCGAGTTATTTTGACGATGGCAGGTATATCACTTCTAATGAAATTAATATAATAAATATTGCTTTATACAACAATTCTCGCTATCGTTTATGTTCATCTCACAACTTACAAACTTATCTAAAGAAATAAATATTCCTGCTCAATATAATAATAGTGGCATTACTATATTCTGTACTCGCGATCAAGTCAATGTTTATTTATAATCACAGTTATAGCAAATATATTATTGTACATGACGTAAGCGCTAGTCATCACTTTCTACTTCAGTTTTTGTACAACACGTTTAAGAATAAGGTCAAATATAAATGGATCTATTATTGAAATGTGTTATTATAGTTATTTATGTTTTGAAACCATTTGACGCTTGAAAGTATGTTTATATTTTTCTTGGCATGAACATATGAAGTTTTTAATATATTTTAGAAAGTTGTTGCTTACTTTGGAGTGTACAATTTTATTTAAAAGTGCAAGGATGTTATTTTATGAGATGGTGACATATCAGAAACGTATTACTGATGAAAATATCCTATCCTACTAATATTCTAAATGCGAAAGGTTGTTAGTATGTTTGAATGTTCGTATTTAATCATGCAAAGACTATTGCTTGCATTTCAATGATATTTGATGGGGTTAGAGCTTCTATTTTAAAATAGGACGTATTTCGACACATTTTATGCTGGCAAAGTTAGATGTTTTTTTATTATTTTTGATAGGTATTAGTATCCTAAGCTGCATTACAAAAAATAATTTGGAAATAACTTAAATGTGTCAAAGGAAACTATTGTTGTATTTGCGGTTATTATATAAACATTTTTTACTAATATTATACAATACATATATAATGAGGCGCTCATAGCTAGGTGCACTCGCTGTTCGGTAAACGATCAGCGGGTTAAGCTACCAAAGGCGCGGTAACCCTATAGATGGGTGACCGCATAGTGGTATTTCATCTTAGCGTCTCCGTGCGTCGGAGGGCACGTTAATAGTCGGTCCCGACTGTTTTCAGTCGTTAGATCACGACAGAGGCCTAAATATGGGCGATCTAAATAACTCTGTCACCAGGTTGGCCACTAACCAAACGATAAGAAGAAGAAGAATACATAAAATAGCCAGAAAAAAACAGAATTGTTACAGTAGTATCCGATTTAATACAGTATAAAATAACTCCATGAGAGAGTCGAATTTTCTTTGAAATTTTAATCTATTAACACATGACACCTGTATTTGATAGACGTTTTCCCAGAAAACTTGATCAAACCTTCGTGGAAATGAACTTCACGGAAAAAAATGTTAAAACGCTTCGTGACCAAAGTTTTGACATTTGATTTGAAGTAATATGATAATAAAATAACCACAACCCGTTCAAATATGGTTTTATTAACAATGATTAGCTGATTTATTGCCTTTATTTTAACTATCGTTTGTAATTTTTTGATTTCTTTTATTTTTTTTATTTGTTAATGTCAATACTTTTAAGGCATCGTTCATAATATTTTAAACCAAATAAGAAAATTATGTCAAATACAGTCATGAAAAATTTAACGTCTTGGGAGAGTTAGACGCATTTTTTATTAATGTAAATAGACAGAGACAACACTGTTTTTGTGACGTCACACTTCCGTAACGCTGCTGAGTTGTCAGTTTTACCGTACTTATTGTCTGTTTTGTGGAAAAGAGTCAATAAAATCCCAAATCGTATTTTGTCGGCTTCTATTTTAACTTTACTTTATGTAATTGTAAGATTATGCGTAATATTTAGTTTTTTAGATGTCAATTGCCTTCTTAATTGACAATATGTCAATTAAGAAGTTAAATAGTTTATATAATGAGTACAGCTTATTTATTTACGTATCAATCGCTGCAGTTCAATTACATTAAGTGCCCTTTGTCTGGCCCAAACTTCCGTTATTACCAATAATCATATTTTATACAGTTTAAAAAATCAATTTACTCCAAAACACACATAGACATATTAAATTGTGTCCTACTATTACAATTTGACAAACATCAACATTTTTATGGTAAAATATAACAATGAAAAATAAGGTTTGTGTCACAATAGTATTTTTTCGTTGGGACATCACGCAAAACGTAAATTAGCTGTCATAATAATACGAGGAATGTAATTGTATCATCTACATTAACTGTTTCTGTAGTAGCACTTATATAATGTGATTATTTATATTTTACAAGACCAGCAATGGAGTTTAATAATGCAGATGGTCGTCTATTACTCATTGCGTATTAAAATAGAGATTACGTCATTTGGTAATAAAATTTGGATTTATTATCATAAATCTTTTGTAATAGGTAATGGATATTATATATATTAAAATGTGGTGAACATATTGCTGCTGTCATTGACTTTTTTGTCACAAGCGGCCCGCTTGATAGTAAACAGTTGTTGTAGCTAATAGTCGATTGCAATTGCAAGAGTATTAGTCTCGAATGTTCAACCCTACACCTTGTAACTTCAGAGTTTTGTGTTATTAGTAACCCTGGTATAAGGAAAAGGTTTTTTTTTTAACTTTCACGATTTGTATTATTACTATAGTCGACAATGGGTCTAAATCGCATAATATTTTGAAGCATTTTGTTACCCGACGTTTCGGTCGAAAGTAAATCTCGGTAAAAATAAAGGTATGAACCATAAACCATTAAAATATTACGCGATTTAGACCCGTTGTCCATTATAGTAATACGACATGTTTTAATACGCACGGGTACACAACTACATCGCTATGTGTAGTTATTTAGCTGTAGTAGTTTGTAAAATGAAAGTCCTTTCCCAGTTGGACTTGCTCGCTTGTAAGGTACCCTACGACTCTTTTGTCTTTACGAATGTCAAGTTGGCAATATTGTATTTTTCTCGAAACTCAAGAAGACATAAAACATCTGTACCGCTTCCCATGCTTATAGGCAGGCTTAAAAGGAAAAGGGTTAATGTAATGCTTGTAAGCGATGGGTTGGCAACCCTTAATTATGTGTGTACAATTACAGCGGTCCTATATATACATATGTAATTACTTGTCCTGAATGACTAACTGACTAATTCATCATGTCACGGATTTTGTAGTAATTCAAAGTCAAAGTTAAACTTATTTATTCATTTAGATCAATGTATTTGTATTGATCTAAATGAATGAATAAGTTTAACTTATGAACGTCATAAGAAAACAAATGTCAGCATTTTTTTTCCTACAGCCAATTCGCGGACTAGGGTAGAGCCACGAGAAGAATTGGCAAGAAACTCGGGCCAGAAACAATCAATCCCTAAACACTTAAAAATATGTTTAACCCGTGTGAAGTCAAGGTTTGCCGTTATTCATGTGTATTACTTTTATAAGTTACTCCAAACGTTTCCAAAGTGACTACGTCCACAGATTTCTTTAAGAGATAAAAAATAGCCCAATATTTACTTTCTAAATAGGTTATATTTAGGCGAGTCGACTTAAGATACCAAGTTTATGTTGAGAAATTGTAGGGCTATACCTAATCTCTTGGAGTAAATTCCCTAGGGGTTAAAAAGAGATGTATTTACGTACAAATATTCTGGAACTTAGTACGGATTACGTAGTACGTTCTAGTATGTCAGAAATATAAGTATAATACCTATCGCTATTTATAAAAATAAATATGAGTCATGTTTCCCGGTAAAATAAGATACGGTATTTAACATACGAGTAATAACAATCCCACTAAGCCTTTTTCTTTCTTGGTATAATTTTAATTTAAATTTCAATCTAGGTATAATAATTATGTTTTTATACCCAATACAAATAAAGTTAGATCTTTAAATTTGCATTTCTGTATTATATTAAAGAGGTAAAGTTTGTGAGCTTGTAACGTTCTACGGGACATCTAATCTCTGGATCTACTGAACCGATTTCAAAAAATATTCTACCATTAGAAAGCCACGTTATTAGTGAGTGTCTATTTTATTGACAAAATCATTACGCGACCCCGGGAAATACCATCCGTGCGAAACCGGGATGGGCGGCTTGTACGAAATAAGATTGCAACTAAACGAAACTAAATAAATCATGACGTCATTATACCGAAGCAACGCGCGGAAATGCAAGTTTTTACGTTGTACGCAATTACTTTGCTATTAAAGCCGTAAATTGAAATTATGTGCAGTATTAATATTTAAATATTAAAAAAGGAGTTGCAGTTATTTCCAAAAAAATGCTACAAAAAAAAAGGCCGTCAATACGTATTATGTGCCATACAATATTTTATTTGAATGGAAAAAAAGGTATGAAGTAATGCGATGTTTTATAGAAAATGTTTTATTAAAAGAAGTAGCAAAAGTTTCATATAAAATAATTTGTAAATTTTGGTGGAGATAAAATGTTATTTCGTATTGGATTTTTGCTTTATGAGTTTACTAGAGACAGGTGAAGACTTTTATTTTGAAAGCTAGAAATTTTAAAATTGAAACTGCCGTATACAACATTCACGTGAATAATTTATTTTCAGTTCAGTGACTTAGGAAATGGGCGTGTTACATTGAGATAGATTTTTTATTCTTGACATTACTCAGACTTTAGTTGAGTAATTAATAAATGCCAAATTTCAAAAAAATAAGTTAGAAACTTGTATTCTCGTTTTATATGAGGTAAAATCATATGACTAACTTGATATAATAGCCAATATAACGTGGTTAATTAAAATAATATCGTGCTTCTGTGAAATTATTCCGTAATTAATAACCAGTAGGATAGGAATTTCATTACGAAACTAATCATCTTGTCAGCTATCTATTTACTCCGATACCAAAAATTTAATAGGACTTCCCATTATTACAAACTTAAGTATCGTGGGCGTATTCCCGAAGAAGTGCCGATAAATTATAAATTAATTAAATGGCTATCTGAAAATATGTTTTTACATAAAATTTATTATTATTTTTTCAAATATTTTGCTCATTTTAATAAAATCAATATAATTTTAATACCAATATTTGTTAAGAAGAAACAATCGATATCAAAATTTAATGATTTTACTTGTACTAAAAAAATAATTAAAGTAATATTTTACATAAATATAGATTTATATATTTTATACCTATAGTATTATTATTTTATCTGTTTTTATTATTAAATTTTATGCTGTAATATTTTAAAATGTAGACTTTTAACTATAATTTTATTGTATGTTAAAATTGAGTGCAAACGCAATAAAAGTGACGAAATTGCGGGTGACACTTTATAAGCGACATCTAGTTAAGCAAAGCTGGCCGGTGCCGTCACCCACGCAGTATGGCTACGGTGTGGATTACCTACAGGTGTCATGATGTAGCTGTTCACGTACCAGTGCACTGGAGTTGTGTCAAATTGTCGATTTAAATTATAATTTGACATTGTAAATTTTTATAATATTTTTTTAACAAACAAAATATCCAGTTTTAATATTTTAAAGATATTTTGACTTTTTTGTACTTATGTTTTGTAGCAAATTTATTTATTTTTGTGATTAAAATATTTTTTTTAGCAATTAATTACTTTAAATTGCTTTTGTGTCCTAAAATGCGATTTTTCAATAATTTTATGAAAATTATGACTTAAATTTTAATATAATAATATAAATAAATCATTACTTAATATAAATATTACTAAGCAATTAGAATATTAATTGAAATAGGACATTTGTTTTACCTAAAATAATTGCTCGATGAAGAAAAAGTTTTACAAACTCGCAAAATTTAAACTGATGCCGCGCGATCTCAAGTTGGGTCAAGTTTATTTCATATTTCATCCATTTGACTTACGTCCTCGTTCTTTAGGCATTATAATTTTTATACAAACTATACCATAAAAATATAAATAGATCCATGACTTTGAATTTCTACAAAACAGCCCGCCGACTAATTTAAGAAAAAAGTAGGTAAACTTGAACCGTTCACAGTTAATATCACCGTTACATGCAATCCCACAATTTTATTTCTAGCTATTAGTGTAGCGACTCTTATCTTATCGCAATATTTAGGCATAAAAACAAAATATCGTGGTTGTTATTAGTCAATTTGGATCCGTTTGCGCCAAACAAAATAACGGTGCGAAGATTTGTATTTTGAGTGTCTGTATGAATTTATCAGGTCGATTGATCTGTTTGTTGTTTTTAGTGAGGGTCGAGAGGAGCGGGAGAGGGAGCGACACGACGGCGCCGCCCGGCCGATAGGAACCACTTGCGGCTGGGCAATGTGCATCCGACGCGGCGCGCACTCTTTAACTTTACCAAACTTTGCTCTCCCGAAATAAACTTTTTGTAACGTGCGTCATGGAACACTGACGCCGGCTGCACTTTCGGACCAGTGTACGGATGTCGCGAGCAGGCTACTAACCCTGAAAGACGTGCAGGTCTGGTCCGTCTCGTGAATAGGCTGCGGGAGCACTCTCGCGGTCGCGGTGGGAAGCACTGACTTAAACACTTTGGACATGTAAAGTGGAAACGGACTCGCGAATGTTGTTCGCGCGGCGCGGGCCGGCGTCGGCGCGGTCGGAGCGGCGGCGGCGCGGAGTGTGCGGCGGACGGTACGCGAGCGACGAGCGACGAGCGACGGTGCCGCTGGGAGTGTGGCCGCCGGCGCCGTGCCACCGCGCGCCCGCCAGCCGGGGGCAGGTTCGCGCACGCGTCGCCCGCCCAAGCGCCCGCCCCCCGCATCGACCGCCACCACCCACCCCCGCCCACCACCCCCGACGCCCGACCGACTGTTTTTCTCTCGGCACCCGACCGGGGGACGCACCTGATTTTTTCCGTGATATTTTTTCCTCCCTTCTCTTCGCGACGCGATCCGTTCGCTTTCATTACGGTTTCGAGTTTGATTTATCACCGCGGCGGCTCTGAAATATTCTTACGATGGAACTTGGTGTCGAACGCTCACCTACTAATTAGCATGGATTGATCGTAATAAATGAACATCATAAAATGCACTAACATTTTATTTTAAAATATAATTTAACGAACGTATACTCTTCTTGTTAAATGTTATTTACATAGAAATTAATAAAATGTATTTGAAAAAGTACTATATCACAAAATAATGATCGTTGCTTAGTTCATATAGTATTTTTTAAGAATAAAATGAACATTTCAAGGAGTGTACAAAAATAATATTTTTTTTTCCGAAAATATTAACTACTGAAAAATTCGTAATGAAAAATCAATAAAATCATACGCGCTTTGAAACTGTTCAAGGTCATGGAAACTTATTAGCTACACAATGGTAGCCTGCAAGCCTGTCGTAGCACGTGTCTACGACGCGGCGTAGCTGAAACGCCTCCACAAGTCTACGGTTCCTGAGCGCGCGCCCGCGGCCCAACGATTAGTATTCGCGGTCCACTCGTGTCCTGCATACCCTCAAGAACTTAACATATTTGGCCGCGATTCAAATTTAATGTTTTCATATTTGTGTCATAACTTTTGGTAAAGAGGAAAACAAAAATTACCCTTGCGAAGGAAAGGAGTTATTTGTAAACGGTTGACGTCTCGGCATTTTTATACAAAGTGCGGCCACCCTTGTTCCATTTTGAAATTGTTTAGGCGGTTGTTGTGCGATTTTGTTTTATAGTTTAGACGAGAAACACAAGCGTGATTCGAGACGAGATTGCGGTGTGTATATCCATCATATGCGTTGCAATAAAAGTTGTAAGACACTGACGAATGTAATATGGAGTAGAGACTCGAGAAACATAAAACTTGGTCTTTGAAACATTGTATTATTTTACAATAACTTGGAGCACTTGAGCTATTCAAAACTCGGTATAAAGCAATATCTCGTACAAATATGTCACGTACAATGTGTTGTGTTTGTTTTAAACTATACTTACATCAATAATACATACGTATACATAGACTAGCTCCTGTTTCCCAGACAGACACTATACTACGGATTTTCACTAGCAATGATTTCGATATAATTGTTTCGCAATCATAACAAACTATTATTTATGCAAAATTCTACGGCTGGAACATAGTAGAGTACTATAGTGCTTCTGGTTTATTTTTCGTCTCTACAGACTGGTCAACGATACAGAATATATAATTATAGTACCTACACATAGTACATTGTGTTGTCAAACATAGGTATACTTTATTTTTTTTACTATCATAGTCCAATGTGACGGTAATCCGACACTGGCGGAGTATCTAAACACCTTATGTGCTTTCCAAGGCACCTCTATAATACCTCCAATATTCTTGACTGTGGTCTTCAATGTCGAAGAAGTTCTTCTCCAATCAGGTTTACTTGCTTGTATGGTGCCCCACCTCTATTTAATATCAAAAACTAAAATTATGCTTCTTCTTATCGTAGTACTTTTTACATATACTGCCATTAAAAAGATGAACTAAGGACAGCTATATACAAAGACTATGAATTAGGATTCTAATTTTGCGTTGTGGAACCTTCTAATTTTGTGTTTATTTTTTAACACACAATAGCATACGAGCAGATTTAATGCCGTAGGCATTAAATCGACTATTTGACCTTGATTAATCTATATTAATCATTTTTTATCACGAAAAAATCTATTTTTTCGTGATAAAAAATCAAAATATTAAAAAAAAGTTTCTATTACAAAAACATGGATTAAAATTCTTATGTATTAGTCTTTTAAAAAACATTTTTTTCTCTACTCTAGCCGGTCATAAACTCAACTTGTCATACAGTCTGAGTCTTGGCGGGCCACGGCGGCGTCGGCGACGCGCCGTCTGCTGTGAGTCTACTAGCCTACGTTAACGTAGAAAAGGAGGCTTCTACCTTTTTTTATGTCACTAGATATACAGATAATTGCCTCGTTAGTCCAATTATTGAGGTATGGTATAGAAAAGATGACAGTTTGCATTCATTTCAGACAATATCTTACTGGAATAAGAGACTCTGGTGGAATTTTTAATACCTAATACTTCAAAATATTATTAGGAAAATCATATTTTGCCACGGTTGCCTAGTAGAATTTGATTTTATGATTACTGTCTAATTTTTTAGCAGTAGTAGGTTTATAAAATGTGTTTATTTAGGTATGGTAACATTAAATTTAAGTATTATCTTTATTATCAATTACCCACAGACCTAAATAGCGAAACCAGAAAGATATAAACTGCCTTTAACATAACACAGCTGATTGTAAAGAATATTATTAATAAAATAGACGTAAAGGACAATATATGTATAAACCTCATCTCTTGCGAAGCAATATTCAAATTAAATCACCTCAAATTCAGTTTAATCTACAGCACACTGCATTGTCTGTTAACTAGTTGTGTTTGTTAGTTCCTATTTAACTATCGTGTCAACCCGACCTAAAACACACGTCAAAGCCGTAACTCGATGGCGTTCATTAAAAAAATATGTTTCACAAACACTTTTTACAATGTACTACATGCTTTTCAACGGTTGAAATTAAAAGTAATCGCTGCCGAGGCACGGAAGCATAGATATGAAAAATAATAGCCACGTCTACCTGTAGGGTGGATATGCGGGCCCGATTAAAGGTACATGGCTTAAATCTAAATGCTTTCTACTTTTTGTATTTTTGGTACATTTTGTAGGGGGAAAGTAATTGTATGTTTACTCACGACGGGCCCCTAAGGCCGTGTATAGAGAAGGCTGGAGCACCGACGCAGAACAGTGTATTTATATATACTAATCTAAAGCGTACACGCGTCGGAATAGAACTATAATGAAGCTGGTATATAGCTGGACCGCAGACAGAGGCTTTAATACCTGCTACTAGCTCTCATTGTAATATTGATATATTTGATTGAATAACATAACGTAATTACCTATACAAGTATGTCAAAGTATAAAGGATATTACTACGAAGCAAATTTCAAGTCGCTCGACTAATAAAGTAGGTACCTATTCACCGAAGGGAAGTAAGTGAAGCAGAGGATTTTTTAAAATAGTGATGTAGCTTACAAATTCTTATAGCACAATAAGTATCTATACACTACTACTACGATAATTGCTCGCCATAAGCAGGCAAATAAGCGATGGTGGGATAAAATATATATAGATAACCCGATAAGATAGATATTATTGTATACCATAAGAAATACATTACAAACATGTAATAAGGTACATAGACGATAAAAGGTAAGTACAATGGGCGGCGTTATCGCTAAATGTGATATCTTCCAACCTTAGGATGGACAGAAATGACCAGAAAGCACAAAGTATTGTCAATCAATCAATCAATCAGCCTATCGCAGTCCACTGCTGGACATAGGACTCTCCCAACACGCGCCATAGCACACAGTCCTCGGTCAAGTATTGTGATGGTGTATAATAGTAAAATAGCAAAATATTATATTAATTAATACTGAGTGGGAAAGTAAGTAAACAGTAACGTAAGAGGTTGTAATTCAAATTTAAATTTCAAATTTATTGTTTTACCAATTAATATACCATCTACTAAAGGTTAAAAAAAACATTGTGATGTCATCATGTCTTAAAACCAATTTTAATAATTAAATCTGATCCACCAACCTGAATTTGGCCATCGTATGTTAACAGTAGGTTTATACTTACTCACGCAGTTATAGACTTGTTTTACTAAAATTTATTAACATCAACTCTCCGACGCGACGCCACAACGTACACAAATATAAGTATACAATATTGCACCCCTTAACTCGTCGTCACAGCTTTAGGGGACAGGCGGGTGATCAAACCTAAAGGGTATGTCTGTACCTAAAGTTGATTGAAGTACTAACGTTTAGATAGGGAAGCTAATATAGGGGTGTGCATATTAAAATTTCACTTAGCAAGCCCTACATCAATCAATATTAACCCTAAGATGGACTAAAATATGTACCTATGTCGACTGTAAACTGGCAACAAGTCCTATTTGGTTACCTAGTTTTGGATGATTTCACTTTTGAATACTATTTTATGCTTTTTGTACTACGCAGTACTAAAAGAAATCCTTTCTAATAACAGGTACATTAAAAATATTTATATTTATATTATTGTTTTATTCTTGGCGTAATGAAGTTTTTTCTTCGTCCTGTAAAATTTTCATAATCGAGATTGTACCGGTTGCCGTTGTACGATATATATATTGAGTTGTGGTCTGATTAATATTATATATGCGAATGTTTGTATGTTTATTGTTAAGCCACGTAAAAACTACTGAACGGATTTTGGTGAATATTTACAGTGTTATAGGTTATAATATTGAAATAAGAAGTAAGCTAAATTTTATTTAAAAGACAAGTGAGGCTAGGACAAACGCTATAATTATTACAAATGCGCAAGTTTGTAAAAATATCTGGATCATCATCATCATCATCATCTCAGCCAAAAGACGTCCACTGCTGGACATAGGCCTATATCTGGATATTAGTTATTTAATTACACAAAAGCTACTAAATGACTTTTCATTAAAATTGACGGCTTATCCGTCAGTTATAGAATTAAACTAGAATAAGACTAAGGTTGTCGTTTTTAAGAATATACTATGCCTTATTTGTTTTTAAAACGACATCCAACCGAGGTCACAGGCGGCAACTAATACTTTATAAGCTACCTAATTTCTATAAACAAAATATAAATCAGAACATTGTAGACACAGAAAACATTAAATATTAATAACGATATCGATGCATACCCAACATTTCTTTGCCCGAATGATTCCTAGGTGCTATATTATTTATTTATTTATACGGCAATTGCAAGGGAACCAGAGATATGAAAAATAATAGCTTTCTACCTGAGATTGGGGCGAAAGGGCCTCAATTATGGTTGTACCTTTAATATTCCTTTAGTTTTGTACGACCGAATTATTGAACGTTGCTTTTTCTATAAATTGAATATTTACCTACGATAATGGGGAACATTTTTGGTTATAACTGATAATTTATATTAAAATATATGTAGATATATTATAAAGAGAAAACAAGACAAAAGCATAGGCTTTAGTAGCTTTTTTTTATTGAGACAATCTCCTCGTTTCTGATCTTGTGCTGAAAATTCAAATAAAAAATCACGCGGGGCAGCCTTTGGAGACTGCTGATAGAAGTGAATACTGTGAATTGTATTGTCGAGCTATTAGATTATTATTTTTGAACATGGAAAGCGTTCGGTGACGATGACGCTATACTTTTTGTTCAACCAAAAGTTCGAATATGGAAAGCGTTCGGTAACGATGACGAGGGTTCCATGTTTTTTTTTCACCCAAAAATTACTCAACGCACCTAAAGAAGTATTCACTTCAAAAAACAGAAAAATAATCTAAAATACCAACATTCTACCGTTTATTAAAAGTGTGGTTCGATCGATTGGAAAACTAAGACTAAATACATACATATCATCACGCCCGTCTTCCATTGGGGTAGGGAATCCAGATAAACTTGTTTCTTTACAATTACCTTAATTAGCATGAACGTCGATTCTGGGTGCTTTTAACTTAACTAACACTGCTTTAGGTTTTATTATTTTCTCAGTGTACAGAGTGCCTTTACTTACCTATTTACTGTAACTGCCTAATGCACACATATACATTTTTTACATTTATTAGTAAGTTTAATATAAAATCAAAAAATATAACGTATTTTAGGACTATTAATAAACACCTATAATGAATTGATCTATATCGACGTAAGACCCCAATTCCTGAAATAGCACCACGTGTTATTTCTCAAAATAGAAGTGTAGTACATGCTTTGCTTGCTAAGTTAGGACCAATGTTATAGAGGGTGATCTTATAGCTATAATACATCGGAAATAATACCAAACTGTTAATTGATAAAGAGCAATTTCCAACAGAGATTAAACCCATTGCAGTCGTACGCACTGTCACTACGCCTGCCTACTATCACTAGCATATATAAACAAAACATCAAAAACCACTGAAAAGTCCTTCATGAATTTTGGCAAGAAAATAGTTTTCTTTTTAAATACAACCCTTGCACTAGGGAACAAGCTCTGTGTCGCAGAGGGTTTACAAACATACAATTCACAGCATTTTTTAATAGTCAGAATCACTAAACACTAGATGAAGAGGCCAGTCATAGATGATGATGATAGATGGTATCCTGCGAAAGAATATAGCATACATTTTACCTCGAAAATAGTCATTCACGCAAACCGAGCCGCAGGCAACAGCTAGTAATTCATATAAATGTCTTTATAAACCCACGCAGCCGGTTCCCCCAATCAATACTCTGAGCTGCATAGAAAATATTGAGGAAAAATGATAAAAAAAAGTGTGCCAACTCCTGTAAGTAACAGTAAAAGGCTCCTTTTGTCTGGCATCGTGATTAATTATATGCTTCGCGTACTGACAGCTGTGATGGTCTTTCAGATCGTGTGTACTACTCACTGATACTGAATGATTAGCTAGATGATAATGATTTTGTCACCCTACTGAGAAGGATGGGAACCTTGTTAGATGTTACTTCTTTCAATCTATATATTTATAAATGAATCCCTATTTCCCTTGGTGACGCCATAACATAAGAACGACTACCAATGTATTCATATTTTTTAAAGTGTTTTCTAATACTTTGTAGAATTGCGCAGAAAATAGTTTTACTCGGGGCAGGCCGCTAGTATATTTATATTACTAGAATTCCTTACCTGTACAGTCCCAAGAAAATTGTGTATTTAATCGGGATAAAAAGAAGCTTATATGCTATTCCAGATTATAATCTATCTTTGTGCCAAATGTCATCAAGATCTGTTCAGCCGTTTTGGTGTGATTGTGTAACAAACATTCATTAAACAGCCTCAATTCGAGCGTACAAGATACTCGATAGCTTTAAACTATTTTTAGTAATAGCCACGAAAATCGATAAATCTTTCAGATTAAGTAAATTCATTGCAGTCAATTGGTTCATAGGTAAGGATATTTTTACACATATCTCTCTCCTCCGCATGTAAAGCCGCTGCAGTAAAGTTGCTCCTACGCCTAATCTCTCTCCAGTCGCTGGTCAAATTGGATTGGCGTCCCATCGGACTATGAGAGTGCACTTGTGCACTACAATATATTCTGCGCAGTTGGCTAATCTCCATTGAGAATTATCGCCGAGGCTCAAATCGGTCCGGACGTTATTGTTACTCGTAATTATGTTTTAATATTCTTTGCATCAGATAATATTTAAATAAAACTACATTTAATTATAAAGACTATGTAAAACTTATTAATATAAAACGATATAAATAACATGACTATGGTTAACTTTTTATAGAGATAATGTAGGCAAACAAGTATCTATAGCGTCAGTAATGGAAAGTGCAGACCGCAAACTATTGACGCTTGCACTACCATTATTGTAATATTCGATATTATCATACTTTTTATAATGAATCCGTGAGTTTGCTAAGAAGGAGGCAAACCAACCGATACAAACTTTGAGTTTATAGCACCCTCCATTGAGTCGGAGGTATAAAAACAAATTAAATTTAAACTTTTCAAACAGGTACATGGTGTACCGTAGATAGCTAGACAGAGTTACGTACGTTTTTCAATATTATTTGCTTCTTATCGTAGAGCACCTATCTTGAACTTGTTGCCAACTTAATATATTCCCTTGGTACTTTCACCGTTAAACATCTTCAAACTTTACATCGCTCTACGCTTCCCAACAAATTTTTGCTATCTCGCAATTTAATAAACGTATTTCTAATAAACATTGAGTAGATACATCAAATATTTCAAAGTTTTTGTTTTGAATTTTTCGTTTATATAGATCAATATTAATATAACGAATAAAAGACGGCTACAGTATGTTGTATGTACGGAAATTGACTATTCAGGTCTGAATTTTCGGTGTCTTTTAGTAAGGGACAGAGATTGCTATTCACAATAAGCTTTGTACAGCTGCTAATATTACAACTTGTTTCCTATTTTGTATATATGATTTGAAGTATAATAAATATTTTTTAAATTATCTATTAACATAGGTACTTAAATTCCTTACAAAAACTAAATTATTATTTATCAATCAAGTAAATGAATAACCTACAAAATAACAAGTATTTTTTATAAAAACAAATGCCACTTATTTAAAATAAGTATACATAAAATCCATAAAATGTCAACAAACAACATTCGAAAACAATCAACTACCACATTTCAAATTAACCTAGAAAATTGAAAACAGAAGTTTCTAGAAGCATTCGTTAACAGTTAAATCAAACGGGTGGTTTGGAAGTGATAGTAAGTTAAGACGGCGAAACAGTAGGACTTTCCTAACGTCGGGCGCACCAGTTGGCCACAGTTAGTTGCGAACGTAAAGATGCAAGCTGCAGTCATCCTCAGATTATACCAAATAGTTAGTTATGAATGCCTTTCAAACATTATTGTAGGTTGTTGCTTCATGTTGCTGTAGTGCAAATAGTGCAAATTATAAAATAAAATAGTATGCTATAGTAAAAACTATATATTTAACAGAGTTTATTCGAGAATACCTAGCTACAACTCTTTAAACAAATAATTAAATCCTTGCCAACTAATCGTTATCTTTTATTATATACCCAAAAATAAATCATACGACATTCCCTATTCAAACATTCAAAACATATCACAGCACTCATAAAATAATAAACAATTCGTAAACGCGTACTCCCTAGGGCTGTCACAGACCTTTGTGTGTCTACCAGCAAAACGATCGGTGTGCCGTCCAGTTAAATACGTAAGAGGATGCGCAGCCCCTAATTGGATCACAATCTGTAGAACTGACGTAAGGCACGCTCGGCCGCCAGTCTATAGGGACCGGTAAGAATCGACGTCTCCTCGGGGCCCTGATGCCACGCTCCGATAGTTTTGAGTGAACACCCCTAATCAGTGCTGAAAAGTTTTGCCGAGCGGTAAGCGTGCGTGAATACATTTTGATTTGATATACATGTGACGTCATTATTGATGATTGTATATATTTACAAGTCGTTACAGACCTTTTTAAATGTTACAAATATTTCAGTAAATTAAATTCTGTAAAATCAGCAAGCAGTGGTGGCCGAATGGTAAAGTACCCGACTTACACTCAAGGGGTGCAAGTTCGATCCCAGGAGCCAATACCAATGTGAATTTTACCTCGTGGAAGTCATATGTAGTAATCAAATAATTTACCATCTACTAACGGTTAAGGAAATCATCGTGAGAAAACCCACATATCTTAAAAGAAATTCTACAAACATATCTGATTCACCAAACCGCATTAGGTCAACGTGTGTGAATGAAGGCCTAAACCCTCTCTCTCTCTCTCTTTTGACAGAGGAGAAAAGACCCATGCTCAGAAGCGGTACATGAGGTGCTATTATAAATAATTCAGATTTGAACTTATGAACATAACAAAAAGTCCCAGTTTAGATAAGATGGGTCATGGACATGATGCTGTCTCATTGCTGACCTCTAAATTCTTCTACATACACTTTTCTGCCCATATAATAAGCGGTTTATTTGCTTCTATAATAATATAATGTATTTATAATCTGATTTACATGTACGACTTCATCAATATTCTACCAAATATTGAATAATAGGAACTGTAGTGATTAATTTTTACTCGAAGCTTAAAACAGTTTTATTGAACAGCGCGACATTCTGTATTGTAGCACGTACTTATTAATTACTGTTATTTTATTGCAATGTTATTTGTTGAAATCCAATTTATAACTCCAAATCAAATAATACTGTACTAAAAACCAAGCTACGAGCGACTAACATTAATTAAGATCGCAAACAAATCTTAAGCCAGTTGATCGACGCGACTTCAAATCCGAAATAACAACAATTAAACAAAGGAACAAAGTTAAATCGGCATGATTGCGCGACGATTGCGCCTTCGATAGAACAAAACAGATAAAACTCTCATCAAATACAATCAGCGGTTGCCTGGACAGAGCTTAAAACACTAGGCCTCTATATCCCGCCATTTCCTCGGGGCGAATTTCATTACCACTAGCTTGTCTGGTAATCCCGAGCGGACAAGTGCCTTAATCTACCCGCTTTTGGTTCGATTCCGACTCTTAAACGCGCCACTTGCTTCATTTTTACGTATAATCCATTTTTAATTGCCTTCTCACTCTACCATTATTAAATTTTCAAAGAGAAATTAATTACGGAGATAAGTTTTGAAGGCCGTCAATGCGACAATAGATTGTATCGGTGTTAATTTAGTAAAGAAAGCCGAGTTTAGAACACTTTTGTCATTGATTGACGTAATTCTTGAATTAAGATTTTATATTAGCAAAATGATCCGACATTGTTTGAGGATAAGATACGAATCTGTTTGATGTCTCAATGTTATTAAATGCAGATAGAACCAATTATTTAGCGAGTTGTGTCATTGAAAATTAATGGCTACACCGACGGTTATCTTAAGTTATAATTACAGATACATTTAACAGTGTCACGCATAAGCTATTGTTCAACTAATTTACATAATTAAAGCGATAGCTTGGTACATAAAAGACGAGTATACCGTGTAAACAGAAATAAGAATTCAAATTATATTCATATGAATACTGGATGACGATACACAAATAGCTTTTTAAACGTTCAAATAGAACACTTGGAACGCAAACAAGATTATAATAAAACGTGACGTGCGATCGACGCGCATCTCTGTCCCTGGTGCCGGCGCGGATAAATCGAAGACTGCAGTTACGATTAGTCGATGATTAATGCTCGCACTGCGACGCCATCTGCTGAATTAATTGCTTCATTTCCTCTCGACGGCACCAAATGGAATTTTGTATTTCGATTCGTAAAACGTTCGACGTTTTTGTCCGGCCCGGTACACTTGTTCAGGTGTGTTATGGACTCTGTGATTTATTATTACTTCACGCTCTAACGAGGGATTTTTGACACAATTTATTTTCTCTGCTATGGAGTATCCGCTATGATTTGATTTTTGTACTAGCAATATAGTTTTATTGCTAGTACAAAAATCTTAACATAAATATACATCTCGTATGGGGATCGAATCCACAATACTCAGCGTGGTATTAGTGGCGAGGTAACCTTAACCATAACGTCACATATGCAGTCAAAGAGCTTTGTAAATGTTGTTATTTGAGCAAAGAATATAGCTGCTTAAGAGCAAGTTGTAGACCTTTGTGCGATTCAAAAGTTTCTACAAAAGGGAACTCCGCATGATTTGTGAATGCGTGTAATTTTTCAAACGTCATATTTTTTGCAACAGTTCCACCGACCTACGGAGTAAACTTGGCTATTGTAGAGGAACGACTTTTTGGAATGTTTTCGTCTTTTCTTAGCGCTTTGTTATGGAAAGTTAGATACGATGGACGCGCGAGCACCGGTGGCATCCGTTTTCGCTTAATAAACTTCGATCTTCAATAAGGATTGGAGTCCGACGGTTGGAAGTTCTGTTCATACTTTGACAATGTTACCCGATGTCAAATGGAACCAAAAATTGAGTGTAGCTGAGAGAACAAATATTGAATTTCGAGCTATGAAACTGGTAATGACTAAACGATAAGGAAGGAATCGCTCGCAGACTTTCTGTGAGGTGATTTTCAGTTGAATTGGTAAACGTACACCACGGCTGAAGCTGTCATGTGAGCCTGCGGCTAAATGTTCATAGCCAAGGTACATCACTCAGATTGACGGCTCTTTTCAACTGGCTAAATAAAGTTTTACTCCGTTGTTATATCCCAATGTCAGATACAAGACTTAACTTCCATGTGATATATGTATACTCGTATCTATATTTAGCTTGTATTTACACAGTAAATGTTACTAAAATAATATTTCAATTTTAATCAGAACATGTCAAAAAAGCTTACCCTAACACACACGAAGAGACTAGAATAATTAAACAAGTGCGCCGTGTTATTATATAAGCGGCACGTACTCATTATTTTCATTTTTAATTACGTAGGATGGTTACAACATCCAACTAGAGAACACAATATACAGACACCGACTTTTATCAAAGTGCGTCTAGTTCTCAAACAAATGAAGTAGTTTCTGTGGAAACTCGTCAATTCCCAGACAAAGACGCTCTTCGTTTGACATCATTAATATCCAAGGAACACGAATAGCTCCGGGTGAAAGGAGTGCTTTCACGGCTCGCGACGATGCACTCATATTTCCGGACTTCATTCTCTCCTGAGCGCACTATATTACACATAGCAAATCCAAATGTCATCATAACGTAACCCTACCGGTGTTCCCTGTAGATTGTATTAAACAAAGGGGAATTAAATAGCAGACAGCGCGGTGTACCGAGCCGCGACCAACGCGGGTACGAACCACTTTATTCCACCTTCTGTACCGAATGCGCTCATAGTACTTACGTCACGCATCCCAATTTTTATTTTTTGAAATAAGCCAACGTGAGTGCGAGTAATTTTGTTTGTGTTTTTAAAATTGCTGCGTATTTTTGTGGCACGGTTTTTGTTGCACCGCTTGCTGTAGTGCCATCTAGTGTCAGAGATGGAAACGTTTGGAACGAGTATTATCTCCATGGCAGTTTTGCTGTTTGTTATGTTCATACATTTACATTATTACGTTAATATTGTTACATATCTCACTCTGTTCGTCCACGAGTTGGACGTAAAACTACTATAAAGTCTATTTATTTTGAAATGTAAATTTCAATTGATTTGATTAATTCGTCATTGTATTACAAAACAAACTGATTAAGTAAATTAAGCATTAGGCGTTTTCGATTACAATTTCACCGTCGAAATGGCAGCTACTTAATTAACATAATCCCGTTGCGAAAATAAGCAAAGTTAATTTTAGTTAAAACATCGAACGTTTAACGTTTTAAATTCTGCGTATTCGAATGTATTCACGAGCGCGAACTGAACATTTCGTATTCGGTATGTAGGTAGTCGTTTTTCAAAAAGCGATTTCACCTCCAACTACATTCATTTACACATAATAATTGTGTTCGGTCGCGGCTGCCGACTCATTATCATATAAATGAGAGAGAAAAAGCAACGGTCGGCCATTAATCAAGGGAATGGAGCAACAACACTGGCTAATACACTTATCAACTTTAATTCAATAATCCGGTGGCGCGAGCGCCTGCCCTCGGCACTCGAGTTTTCGTAACGTGAAAAATAAGTGGCAAATGGAACGCACGACCCCACACACTAATACCAATTAATTGCGCTATAACGTGGTACCAAACTGGCACTTGCTGGCAACAATACTTTAAAGCTCAATTAAAATTAAGAACTGCTTTTGAGTGTGTTGAAAAATAATTTGGTCTAGTGGTTAGTGACCCTGAATGCTATGCCAGAGAGTTCCATTTCTACCAAAATGTTTTTTTCAGTGTGATCAGCGCAATTTTTTGATCTGTGGTTGTGTGTAATTTATCTATAACAAGTATGTAATTAGAAATATATAAGTATGTTTACTGTGGTCTGGTTGCCATCTTTTTTTTAAATACTGTTTAAGTAGACAAGCGTACATTTTGTCTGATGATAAGCAGTAACTAAGAACGCTTGCAATACCAGAGGTCGCACTTAAGTGTTAAAAATAGATACCAAGGTTTTATGATGAAATTTTCCCGGCATAGGAAAACGTTTCGTTTAAAATGCATTTCTAAATGAGCTCTGGAAACCTGTACTCGTACACGTTATTTGTCTGTGGTCTTCTGTAAGTCGGAGGTCCTTCCCCAGTCGGGCCTGCTTACTAGTAAGGTGCCCTAACTCTATTCAGCACAAGCTTGTACCGAAGAGCTTGTACAGTACAAGCTCAGCCTAATTTGGAATCAGGTGGCCGTGTTTGAGATATTATTTTAATATACCGTTAATTGTAATAAAACAGCCTCTTGTTGTATATTTACTCTGCCTAATATAATAAAAATAAATGTGAGCAATTAAATAAATATTCACTTGCCTAAATACTTTTATTTTACAAAATATACACAGACTATGCAGCTGTACCTAACGGTGTTAAGTTTTCAATAAGTTAGAATTATTGTAGCCTTAAATTGTAAAAACAATGTTTTTTCAACCATGAAAATAAAAGTACCTACGTAACTCTTTATTACAATTTATTTATTTTATACTAATATTATAAAGAGGTAAAGCTCGTGAGTTTGTGAGGTTATAAGGGGTATTTTTTGAATCAACTGAATGGGTATTTAATATAGTAACAAACAGTAGTTGCTTATAGTCGAGCGTAAAAATAGATATCAGTTTATTTCAAAACGAATCGTATGAAAATAGCCTGTAATTTGCCAACGCAGTCGCACAGTTGTATTTCTTTTTTGTTTTACTGTATTTGTTTAAAAAGTTTATTTGAGCATTTCCATCTATTTAATTTTTTTTACCTATTTATTTAGAACTTCAACTAGATGGACCGACAATATGGTGTTGAAGATAGATAGAAATCCGGGCGTATAGATAGCTAGATTTTACCATGACAGGCCTTTTTTTACCTAACAGATTTAAGTAGGTATCAGTACTGCAATGGGTAAATATTGACCTTTGGTTGCAAAGCAAAATATTTATGTATCAATAATATATTTTATATTTTATTCACAATCGCTATTGGATAAAAACATACAAAGTCGTAAACCTCAAATCAGTTTTATTTGCAATAAATATCAAAGCGTAAATAAAACAAAGCTTAGTTTGAAAAATAGGCAAAGTTGTTATTGTCATAGTGAAAGTCCCCCAACTTGTGAAATTATTACAAGGGCATAAATAAAAAGCGTCTACACTTTCGTAGCAGACGCTACGATGGCCTCCGCAGGACCGTAGCACTTGCTACGCTGCAAACTGAAATTTTGGCGCATCTAAATTGTTTAACTCCTTAAAACTATTATCATAATTCTATGCTCACGTTTTGTCACGAACCTGGCCTTAGCTTCGTTTGCAGCGCAATTTGCAGCATCCTTTCCACAATATAGCAATTAATTCAAACTACGAAATGGGCGATCGTCCAAAAGTTATCACGTCGATGTGCCATCTTTTAAGACAGTATTCTACCTGTAAGATAAACTATCTTTATATATTATTCAAATTATACAAGACTACTCCCGCACTAGGTTTATATCTTAGGGGAATTTACAGGCATATATAGTTTACAGACAAAACCAAACATCAATGTTTGTCAATTTGTGGCAATCAAATCCACAATACGCTGATAAATAGCGAGGACTTAAACCTCTGAACCATCCGTGCAGTCTATAATTCCTTGTCTGCGATACCTTTCATATAAAATTAAATTTTAATTAAAACCAAATCCACTGAAGACTTACGAACATACCCTAGACTCTCGTAAGTCGAGACAATCATTTTATAATACATTAATTCTTGGAACGAGGCTGATATAATTAGATGAAATATTATTATGATAAGTACGCTTTGTCAAAATTTCAAAACCCAGCTGCGCTCTAGTAACAAGAAGCGAACGTTAAGGTTTTGCGAAGCCAATTTCATGCCTTCGTGAACTCATGCACCAATGGCCTAACAATCTACTCACTAGAGAAATTTCACTAACACAAAGATGATTAATTGCGGTAATAATATGACGCCTGTGGCACGTTGTCCAGGCCGCTCAAATCCTTTAGGTCGGGCCTACAGTATATTCAGATGCTGCAACGATTGTTCATAAGATACATCATTCATCATACTTAATTGTACTTTATTAGATTCAACACAATATATTAATACTTTCATAAAAACATCACCTCTCTTTTGCGAGTCAAGAAGAAGACTCGTCAGTATACTTATATGTATCTAAAATAAAGTAATAAAGTTTTAATATAAAAAAGTAAAGATACTTTTTTATTTTAAAAAAATATACCAGCGGAAAAATAGGTGCACTATCTGTCCCTTCACTTTTATAGTCTAATGAGATGATACTTTGGTATATAGAAACTTCAAGCTTTAAAAATGTAGTTCTATAAATAGGTTTATTTTTTCGTTTGAAAGTTCGAAACATAATTCATTTAAAAAAAGTCATAGATAGGTTTAGAGAACGATTAAACCCTGTAGTTACTTAAAAAATAATCAAAATGTTATATCTTTAATATAATAGAACAGCGAATATTCACAAAACCTCGTAATCTATGCTTTACTCACATTTTAATAAGCCTTTTTAACGCAAATCTGTGATTCATAACATTTTATGTATGACCCACCCTTCTTCGCTCCATCTAATATTACTATGATATAAAGAAGCTTTTTACATAAAAGATATTATAGTTTATTGGTTAACGGTCATGTTGAAAGAAGTTTTTAATTAAACTTGAGTAGATTTCATTACTTAGAGGCACAGGCCACGTGTTGCTCGCAGACGCAGCGCTGCAGCGCAAAAGTCTAAGCTTAGGTTTTTCTCGAAACAATGCCTATACGGCACTCCGCGCTGGATATTCCTTACAACAGTTCTGACTTTCATAGCGGAGACAAAGGAACTTCCTACGTCCCAACAAAAACTCATCCACGCCAGATGATGTGTCTATGGCGAGAAATTGCAAAAAAAAGAAAAAGTAACTTCTACGTGTCTCTACGTACGTACGCGTAGAATTTTAAAACGAGCCGTATTTTTCCTCCTTCGCGTTGAAGAAAACTGTAGCGGATGCGAGAGGATAGACAAAAGGAGGGCTCTCTATACTTGGTTAGGTATCTGGAGTGAGCAAAAGTGAATGTAGATGAGCGTCGCGGGTGTCGGCTCGCCCTGCGTCTCTGCTTAACTACTCGTACAAACACAAAAGTCCTTACATAAATCTTGTCCTGGCGGGAACTCGTGCGGCGCCAACTCACCTCTCGAGGTAACTACGCACTTCCACCCTCCGATGAATTCGATAACACAACAAATTAGAATTTCTCTTCGCATCCGCGCGAATAATGATAAAAATTCGAATTTACAGCCCTTAACATCTATGTACGCTTTATTGAGTTACACCTGAGTGGCTTCTTTATTATATAGACACGTTTGTTCAATGTACATAAACGACTAAACTTCTTAAGAACAAATATATATGTATAAGAGAGGTAGGACACCCTACTAGCGAGCGATGAAGCCCGACTGGGGAAGGACCTTACAGAAGACCACAGCCAAATAACTAAACACAGCGGTGTAGTTGTATTTTTTGTGTGAGTACAGGTCTCCAGTGCTCATTTAGGGACGTGTTTTGAAAACGTATTCATATTAAAGCCCTGGTGTAAAAAAATGGGTTGGCTCTGATATTGCAAGCGTCCATAGCCTACGGTAACTGTTTAACATCAGGCGGGCTGCATGCTTTTTTGCCAATCAATCAGGACAAAAAAATACAATTTTTCCAAATCAAATGTTTCTGGTTTTAATTCAATGAACTTATAACAGCAAAAATCAAGGTATATACGCAGCAGAAAGAGCCTATTGAAAGCTTTTATGTTTATTAAGGTTAAACAAAGCTAAATTCTGAATAAACACTGAACTAATACCACTCAGTTATAATTAGACAAATGTTCTTGTCTCAATAGATAAAGAGCATGTGCATGTCACAACAAGCTAGATAACTAATCCGAGTCAATAATCACAATAGGTGCTGTTTGGATTCACAAACACAAACACCCTGATTATCCCAACTTCTACCTTACGTTTCATATAATAAAGCACATACTCCATTGTGGTTAACAATACTGGAGTAATCTTACATACCGGTGGATGCTCATAGGGGAACTTTTATGATGGCAACCACCTTTACTTACGGCTTTTGGATTTAATTAACAATTTCTTGGAAAGTCTTTGTCATGTGAACTGTCTACATAAGAAGTAATATAATATAATTAAAAATTGATTTTTATAACCGCATATTTAATTATCTTTTACGTTATAAATGATATTTATAATAATAGAAAATGACTTTTAATTTATTTTTTAACTTTCTTATTTAATTAAATTTAAATACAGAGTGCTGATAGTACTTGTACTGTCATTTTGTTGTTTAGAACTCCAAAAATAGTATCTAGGTAGGTACCTAATTTGGTTTTAAGTGTTGTGGGTGTACACAATCTATTCTGGGCTATATGTCGACTAAACGATTTATTCAACAAATAACTACCGTTATTAAGTTAATGAATTTAAAAACAACAAAAAAAAAACAAATTCTAAATATAAAATCTGTTCAAAGTATTGTAAAAATCGTTACGTACAGCGTAATTGACCTAATTGCTACTAAACCATATGTCCATGAAAGCTATTACGATGAGTTATTAGCCATAAAATACCATTGATTACAGGTAGAAATATATGGGAGTATATGAACGCAATTGAGGTACTAGTAACAGTTTTCCATTTTCAATAATAAATTTAGCAGCTATTTGTTTGTTTACTAAGCATTAAATAATACTATTACTTGGATAAAATAATAACGATTGCTTTTTTAAATTGTATAGATGATTCAGTGGATTAAGAGCACTGCGTGGCGTATTGTGGGTTCATTCTTTATAAAGGGTAAAAAAGTGTAATTCACAAAATTCTTTTTGGGGTCGTTCTGAGTCTGGGTGTACTTTGTGTTTGTGATTACAATGTTTGTAACCCTCCACCAACCCAGAAGTAATTCTCTATTTATCGTTTTTAATTATAAAAACATTATTATACAGGTATCAGGATTGGCAACGTGCGAGTGATACCTTTGGTGTTGCAAGTCTCTATAATACTTAAAGCATACGGTAGTGTAAAAAAATATATCGTGAAACCACTAATCAATCAGTCTTTTTCAGTCCAATACTGAAACGACACGGGCCTCTCTTAATAAGCATCATAAACTGGTCGCTTTACTATCTGATATGTTACTGTTTTCATCAGTTTCAACTTTTTCATCACGTGCTCATGTTTCTTTTTTGTTCATATTGCACAATTCTAAACAAGTTTCATATACCAATGTAAGTATAAATCAGATTTTGTCATTGACAACGTCTATCATGTAGGTAGCGTTCGTCTAATATTTACTATATAGATTTACCTACATACATCATTTTGATATATACGTACACGGATCTCTTCGCAGGACTAAAGGTGTCTGGGCTTACGCGCAAAATGGATGTTACACGTTGCGTTTAATTATCGTCAATTAATTATCATTAAGCGCCATTGCCGTATAAAACACGGTAGGTAAACAATTGTGCGATGTAACAAACTGCTATTTACAATGGAATTTGAGCAAATTCTTGAACAAAAATCTTGTCGGTACAATTTCTATTTAGGTAAGTAAATAGGTAATAAACAAATTTAACATTTTTGTAAACGTATGGAAACATAACATATTTTATTCTAAATAGAATAAAATGCTCATTTTAATATTTAGAATTTTTATAAAAGTATAGATTAATAAATATTCAGTAAAAATATCTTTTTTAAAGCTTGTTTTATCTTAATGCTAGGAAAAGAGGTAAAATTAAAGTATGACGCATTCACTCTTCCTCCAATGAATCCAAATGAGTCCAGTTCATTTCACGATCTCCATCTGGGTTTGCTGTGATGTCACTTGTCATTTATAGGAATCGACTGCAAGCCTGAGTAGATATATGTAAATATTGAACATGGATTCCTATTATAAAGAAATTCTTATCACGATTTAGGCAAAACCTCTCATCAACACAAAGCCTTTGCGCATCAACGCCTACATTGTCTTCCTTCAACACAATTTCCTCGATAAAATATGGATCATTCCAATTTCGACAGCTGTATGTAATATTTAAACAATGATGAAAAATTGTTGTCGAGGACTCTGTTGATTAGCCGGGCAAGAGTCCGGAGATTGTGCGCGTTTGCCGCGGCCGTGCATCAAATATTCTACAAGTTTATTCGTACTAAACGCTTTCAATGAAAATGAGACTATAAAGTTTCCGGGCGACGCAAAATGATTCTATTACGAATATGAAATGTTATTACCTCGGACGGATTATAAGCAGGAGCAGGTTCTCACAAATGAAATTGCTTCCCTCCTTTGGAATCCATTTTAAGGATGAATGATATAATTCTTACGAGTAAAGACTTTGTAGACTTGAATGCGTTTATTAGAATCGTTCACTTCAACAATGGTGACAGCACTTCTGAATCACATTTTTGGAATTACCAAGTTTTTGTAAAAAAATCGAATAAATCATCATGCCCAATATCTTAATTCACTGTTTTATTACAGATTCCCTAATACAATATAAACGTCAATATAAACTCAATTCGTATTGAAAGGACTCATTGGATTTTTAGAAAATTGGATTTTATGTGGAGGGGTGGCAATAACGCGTTTATTCGTATATTTTAAAATAAATTGCTTATTATAATACCTACGGCTTATCGCGCTTCAGCTATCGTAAACTGTTGTGAAGGCAATTTAACCGGCATTGAATAGTTTGGGATGTAAAGTAAGGCGGATATGGCGCTATACACGCCTATTGTTACATTAGCTAAAACGATATTGTAAACTAGCGATTATGATAACGGAATTATTATTAAACTTTTGTATTATGAACTCGAAACAATCGTTCGGTATCCTTGTGTGTTACTAATTTGAAATTAAGTTTTGTATTCGTGTGGGCTTTGAAGTATCTGTTTATCTTGCTACAGACCGAATGCAGTAGAAATCCATAGGGAAGTCCTATATCCAGCGGTAGACGGCTTTTGGCTTAGATGATTATAGGGTCTGGTACAAATATGATTAGTCTAGTTATATTCCTGATTAGCATAGATTTTAAGTAGATATAGAAACAATATTCTTTTATCATTTTTAGTTGATATCTAAGTAAAGTGAAATAAAAATGAAAATAAATACATGTGTCTAACATAACATAACGTTTTACCAGGTAGGTATGTAATGCCTATTGTATATTCTGTTTACTATACAAACTCAAACTCCGTTCTGATACTGAGAATTTTCAAACAGAAAAACCTAATAACCCTTTGGATGAGTCGGGCATCAAACTAAACTGAATCGAAAAAATATATGCCGTGACAGTTTTCCTTTTAAATATATTTTCCTGATTCCTCTTTTTTAAGTAACATAATAGTTACAATGAACCTAAAACTATAATAATCCTTATAATTTTTTACTTGTATTTCAATAATAATATTAAAACTCCGAAATATTTTGAATTATATCTTTCTCTAGAGAACCTATTCTTTGATCATCGCTTATGGTTAAGTGTAGTCGTTACCTTATTCACCGAACTCTTATCTGAATTGTCTTACCTGAAAAAACGAAAAGAAAATATTAATACAATTTACGACTCGTATATATTATAAAGGTTAATAATAAAGCTTCAGAAGTCTTTGACGTTTGCTTACAATAGGCCCATTATAATGATAAGACATAATATACTTACTTAAGACGAAAAATTGGCGCTTAGAAATTTTAGATTTATGCTCATTAACTAGGTGAGGTAAGGCACCATATAAGCAACCAAGAACTAGGAAATATGATTATCTAATTAAGTCAATTTATGTATATTACCCTCCGTGTGGTGACGGATTAAGAATACAAATGTCACCACCCCATTTTATCCCATGGGTGTCGTAAGAGTCGACTAAAGGAGTTTGTCAGGCAGACAATATCCACTGCAAGAGAGGAAAAACTCGAAACAAAACCCAACCCGTCTGGCCAGCGTGGTATAGTCGGCTAATAGCCCTCCAAATGTATGGAGGAGACCCGTGCCCAATAGTGGGACGTTTATGGGTTGAGATGATGATGTATACTACGGGCTTTATAGAAGCGGCAAGCTAGACTGGGGAAGGACTTTCGCCTTATAGAAGTCATTTACCAAACATTAACAAAAACATTACTAAATCTACTATGAAATAGTGATTCTACACATTTAATGCATATTGAGTCTATGTCTCGCTTTTGTATAATAGTAAATTCTTAAAAGAATTATGTCGCTAACCCTACAATTCCGTTCACATTCCATCAAATATATGTATATATTAAGTTTAACACAGTAAGTAGGTGTAACGTAATGTCTAAGAAACTTACGCCTTATTAAACTACCGTGTTTGATATAATGTACTTTGTTTATTAAGTAGATGATGTGTACTCATCCTTAAATAGTTAGCTGCCACTATAAAGTAACAATATGTGCACGAATATCTTATCCTTGAATCGCTTGAGTGGAGCTTCAAAATATATTTCAAAGGAGAAACAGTTACAACTCTCTCCACCTACTTAACCCATTAACTCTTAGTAAGGATATGTCGTTATTAGTGTTAGTTTAGAGTAGGTATATTAGATACATTTATTTAAAAATCGACTTGTGATGATTCGTATTTGAACGGTAATACCAATCTGATTTTCTTCTTTTTAGTAAGAAGTATAATTTAGGTATAAAATATGGCCCACCTGATTTCGAGCAAACTTGCAATAGTGGGATGGCAAACGAGTACATGAAGTCCACAGCCAAACAACTACACCTAGTAGTATACTTCTGTTCATATATGTGAGTATTGAATATATATGGTCATTTGCTACCTAATAAGTATTAAAAAAAATTGTTTAAAATATTTTTAAAGTTTATACGCAAAATAAAATTTTATATAACAAACAAACGCTAAACGCTTCTCTTAACAATATACTAACAACACATAAGGGCGGGTGCAACGGTGCGTAAGGACCCTCGACCTGCGTGCCTCTGGCAGCCCATGAAAACAAGTCGTTCATAATAAAACATTAGGTATAAACTGGACTGTCTTGTATCGATACACGGGTAAAGATGTTTTTTCTACCTCATTTTTATCATGTCCTTTAACACCATGTCCGTTGTTAGCGAATCCTGCAATAATATAATTGAGTATGTTTTCTAATATGAATTGCAAATTCCATTTATGCTTTAAAAGTCCGGTTACAGGTTGCATAACTTGGCCAGAGAATTTAGAAGTATAGTTTTAGTATGTCGAAGAAGACGGCAAACAAACCTACTTCCAGTTGCCGTTGCCGTTGCCGTTACCATTAATACTTGCAATACCAAAAGTAGAAAGATAGAAAACTCTTTACCAGACCTCTTTGAATTCCTTTAGGATAAGTAGCCCGAAGAGAAAACAGACCTCCTCGTGAGGTGAGAAGAAGGAAGTTGAGCAAAACAGGCAAGGAATGGTGGCTGCGTAGTATAAAAAGATTACCAGGCAGACCACCCCCCACCAAGCCTGGTCGTTGGAAGACATAAGAAGGATAGTGGGCAAGTATCGAATGATACGAACCAAGACCGGAACATAATAGAGCGCTTCAAGAAGAAGACAATAATAAATGAATGTAATTAATATTGATAATATACATCATGTTATTTATGTATATAAAAACAAGTTGCTAAAAATAATAAAACGAAAGATTGAAAGTCAAAGTAACGTTGGTTCGCTATCTAGTTCCGTAGCAATCTAAAATTGTAGAATCGCAAAGTCGGCACAACAAATCTTTCTCCATTTATTTAGTTCTCTTTTATCTAACACAGTGACAGGTTGTGATTAATAATTTCCATCCATTGCCTACGTACTTACACTCCACTTTGTATTTGTCGCTTATATCGTTAATTATTTGTACCACTTCGTTTCAATTATGTCCTGAGAGATTAACAACGATTTCTACTCAATTAATTAGTATAATATTATTTGTGGGCACAGTTCTATGGCTAATATCAGATGAGGCGACCGAATTATTTATATTTACGGGCTAAACAAACTTCAAATCATTTTGTCTTAATATTTGAAATCTGTATTTTCGTCTACTTGTTTTGCTTCTAATTGAAAATAATTATTTTAAATTGTATTCGCTGTGATATATTGATTTATTTACCAGCATTTTTTTGTTAAAATAGAATTTTGCCTAAAAGAAACAATGTGAAGACTTTAAGTCTTCACATTATACGGAATATGTGAATTTTACATGCCAATTACTACTTAAAAACGTGGCTATAATTATACCTTTGCTTTTTTTTCTGGTAAAGGCATAATGTTTATATGTGCACTACGTCCAATTATTTTTACGCAAATGCAATATTAAAATATGTATATAAGTCCTTAACCATAACGCATCAGCAAAATTCTACAACCATTCATAAACGCGTCTTTAACATCTTTCTAATTACGGAACACATTTCAGAGTCACTGTAAATTACGTTTTTGCGAATCTGTATCATTAGTGTAACGTTGAGTAAAATTGACTTAATTTCTTATGAAAATATCTCAGTAATCGTTTCATGTAATAATGCTAGTGGCCGCAACATCTTGACAAATTAGATTTTTAACGGGTATTGCTGGCTAAGACTAAATTACAGTTGACTTTGAGTCGAGTGCAGGCTTTTAAACGTGAATTAGAGGCTACGTCGCTCAAACGTTAATGGCATATTGTGACTGAGTGAATGTCGCGAAAATTATGTGGCAGCATCGAGACTTTTAACCGTTAGCTTGTAATGGCTAAGAAGGATGGAAATTATATTTTAATAGATTTTAAGTGCGGAACTTTATTTAATTAAAGGCCTTCATAAATCCCGGCGCGGTGAAATTTTTAAGCAATTTGAGGCTTACAATGTTTGTAATTATCGTGTGAAATGGTGGTTAACCATGACAATATAACATCGCACAAAGTTGCTTTATCATATCTTCGCAAACCGTATTAAGTATTAATCCTAACCAAACCGAGCTACTCGTAAAGCGATGATAACAATTGTGCTTACAAACTTTTTGTTTGTTTTTGAAAATCCGCTTAACAAAACATATACGTTTTAAATTTTGCATATATGGATACAATTGTAGGTCGGCGTCATGATATTGTAACATTGCGGGGAACTCCGCTGCGTAGCAACATAATCGGGTGCCTGCCCACCATCTGCCGGAAGTTTTACAATGTTTATGAGCTCCATCGGGAAGCGTACATAAATTCTGACGATTGGACGTGCACAAACGATAACGCGATACAATGGTTTAACCGTATTAAGGCTAATAATTGTTTACAATTAGGTGTTAATGTCCTTAAATAACGCATTTCTTTTGTAGATGTAAGCTCAAAATACTGCAATACAGAACAACAGCAAAATAAGTGTTTCTTACAACGTATTCAATAGCATATCTTGTAAATAAAAGGATTGTAAATCTTGTAAACTTGGTTCGAAGTTAAAGTTAGCCAATGATATACAACATAACAAAGTTTGTGGACATCTACAAAACAGGGAAAAGTCCCAAAATCATTTTAAATTCAGTATTAATCCTCGAACCAAGTCCCGAGCATCGTTTCTTCCATACTTTGTGGGATTTCCGAAAGAAAGCTGCTCCTGCAAACTTCTATCCAAACTCCCGTGTAATCTTACTTATAAAAATAAACTTTTGCATTAACTGATTTCGAATCAGGGGCGAAGAACTTTCGCAAGGTAGGCCAACCCACACCGCCGTCGCTTCCGTACAAGTTGCAGAGTCAATCAGCCAGAAAATAGAAACAAATAAATACACGCTTAGGTAGTTTTGACTTGATAAGCGTAAGTAGACTTGGGGCTCAAATTTATGGAAGAGTTCGGCAGATAATGTAAAAGTTGGCAGATAAGACAGGCTTTACTAGGCTTCGGCGCGCGCTCAGAAAAGCTGAATATTACCAACTGAGCACAGAGGACTTTGGCCAGGTTGTATTATATCGATATTCTGTTGCATTCACTGAGACTTATGCAATACTACTAGAACCTTAGTTGCAGCTGAGAAAAGTTTATTTCCTTTGTTATACGGCGGGATGTAAACAGGCGGGGAAAACAAAACAAAACTTATCTTGAAATACTGTATAAATGCATTCTTATTACACCTGTATTGCATTCAAATACAAACGCGGAGGTAGACAGAGGTCATAGACCTGCGTTCATCGATGCTCGAATTATCAAGACGTATACAAGATTGCCGTCTAGACACGTTCTTAGTCGTTTTAGAAATCAGAAAACAATATAATATATAAACGATGGTGCATTTTAAAGCCTTAACCATTTTACCTTGCATCATTTAGCAAGAAAACGCTTCTCTATAATCGACAAAATACAGTATATATTTAAATGGCATCCATTTCCAAGAAACATCGTATCGCTTCTTCAAAAATCTACAAAGTACTTGCTTGTTGAAGAAATATTGAAAGTACAACACCTACGTTTTCACGGAAAAATAGATTCATATTCTTAAAAGTATTGACAAAGAACTTCATGAAGACAGAGATATAATATATGATAGAGACAGTAATAAAGTATTACTATTAATGTAAAATCCACAGTAATAAAAGAACGGGTAAAAGTATAAAATGACTTCCTCATTAAGTAACTAGAGTTTCAGGTTAGCCTCCTGTTTAAAAAAGCCACAACTGCCCACAGAAAAATTCCTAACGAGTAAATTTAAAAAATATAAAAAATGCCGACTGCGTAACGTGTAATGTAAACTAAAAGTTAAGTCGACCGCCATTCTCATTTTTCCTTTGTTACGTGGTATATTTATGTCACTCGCGGGATTGAGATGAATCTAATGACACCTGAAACATTAAAATCCATCAGATTTTTTGTACTTACAAAGTGTACCTACCTACCAGATGTTTAAACAGACGTGATAGAGATGGTGTATATACTAGGTATACTAGCAAACGAAGACACTTGACCGATGTCGCAAAATGAGAGGTATTTTATAATTAATTTGCTTAATTATGTCCGGCTTACTATTCGTGGTTTTGTAGCCTTCATACGGATGGTATAGTTTTTATGTGTTCTTGTTTCTTTTACTAAAAGCTGTATTTATTTTGTGGTTGTTTAAAATCTGTTCAGCTATTTTAAAGCTATGAGCTCTTTTCAAAAGTCATTTAAGTTAAGGCTTCACCTCTCAAAAACCTTTGTATAATAAAAATTGTATACATTGATAAGTAATAAGGCACTGTATGTCTAAATGCCCAACAAAAATTACAGGTTTCATATCATTGTAATCAGACTATGTTTATAGGAGTTTCTTTTAAATCCGTATTTCTTTTAACCTAAATTATTTTTGAAGTAAATTCTTGCAAAGTAGACAGTTGTTTGTAAAAAATGGTACACGTATTAAATAGGGAATGCTCACCGTCGTCAAAAGTCGGTCACAAAGCAAAAGTTCGAAATCGAAGTGCGAAATCTTTGTAAACATTTGGCATTGTGAAGCGTTTGTCTTTGCCCCGCGTCGCGTCGTCCTAAAATAAAATACATCAAAGTTAATCGAAGTCGACTCTCAATTTGAGAGCAACATTCTAATGTCTTAAAATCTTCTGTGAAAGGCTCTCAGGCTTTTCATGCAGAAAGGTCTCGATTTTCGATTTTTTTTCCATTCCCCTTTCTTTTTGGCAAGCGTTGGCGATACGTGTCGTACTTATACCGCAGCTGAGTGTAATTAAGGTGCAAAGATATCCGAAGTCTACCGAGTAGAGGGCCTCGAGAGCCCTCAACGGTCGGTTGTGTACTCAAAACCGATGAGCGTTACGTACACTGACGTTACTTCTCTATTCCGCACAAAGATTCATACCCAACTTAATTGGGACAAAGTTATGGTTTTTGTTGCCATTGCCCCTTTATTTTCTTTGAGTCTTTGTAACGTAGATACGAGTACTTTGTAAGTCTAATTTATATTATATTGGTCAACCAAAAAGTTGTTTTAACAACATTAGATTAGCGAGATGATAGCGCAATAACTTATAACTCCCTCACGCTAGTCTGTTATATTATCTTACTCCTAAACAAACTAGGATATGAAACAGACAGAAACATCGAACCCAATCTTATTACGATGCTCTAACTTATATTCCACATTACATTAATTTCTCCGGAGACGTCTCACAAACTAAGCAATAGCAGCTGCCTGCCCGGTCGCATGTTTATTGAGAAATTGCCTAATCTCGAAGAGCTACAAAACAAAACCACATCGGAAATGTTGAACTAAAGTATTTCTTCTCTCCAAGGATGCTAGTAGTGGTACCCTTGTCTGCGCTAACCGATCACACCCTTAAGGCTCCCGAATTACTGTCCGGGCTGATTACGAACACGCCCCGCCCCGCACCCCTGTCCCGCGTGTGCGGCTCCCCAGCATCTACCGCCCCGGGCTCTACGTCAACTATTATTTGTGTTCCTTACTTATAATTTGTGCGCTAGAAAAGTTCGACAAACACCAGTCATTATATTAAACATAAGGAAACTTCTTCGGAACTTTCATAGTGCGCTACGGGATCGTATGTTGTTCTATTTGGTATCGAAACCGGACAATTATAATAGCCCTATAATGTCTTTATTCAATTTAGGAGAAACAATTCAATACTACACGTGTCTGAATAATAAATCTCATTTGAATAACTCGTAAAACCTGTTTAATGAATTGCTACTGACTTTAATAAGTAATAAATATTTATGTAGGTGTGTGTGCGCGTTCTACGGAGAAAATAAATTTCAATTTATCGCCTCCTCTGCTTATTCTCATTAGAGTAAAAGATGAGAAAAACATTTTATCAGAAAACATCAACGAATATTTGTTATCGTAAATATCCTCTTCACAAGTCATAAAGGTACATACAAAAAGGCAAGAGATTTTAATGCTCTTATACTCTTGATTTTTCTTCAAAATGAAAAAAATGTGTTCATTGGCGCGAAACGAAATCATCGTTCCAGATACATCTCTCAACAACAAAAGCCTCAAGCGTGCGTGTTTAACATACTTTTCTTTAAACAGAACGCAATATTTACTGGCTTACATGTATCGTCTTAAGGGGATAAATAATGGAGTTGCAAATGTGTGTTTGGCATACGAGGGTTGAGGAGCGGAGCTGCTGTGGAATATGATAATTTGACGTAAAATACGGCGAAAAACATATCACCAGGCGCTTTCGCAAGGTAGCACTTCAACAGCTACAGTGACAAACGGTCACGTGACTTGATTCTACCAATTGCTACGAACTTTATCTCGAGCTTTTACAACTTACCCGTCATATAAGAATAATGTGACAAGGAGATGTTGTTTTCTTGAATATCATTGGTTTTTTTAGTACTTTGAGTAGGTTTTATCAAACTCGTACTACAATTAAATTAGAATAAACTAAACTGACTTACTAAGTGCTTGAAATGCCATTAAAGTTGACAAATTACCCATTTACTATGTAAAACACTGATTATAACGCCAGAACAGACTAAGTTTTTTTTAAGGTACCCACAACAGGGCACTCTACTCAGCTACTTCTTGTAACAAGTCCTTGCTGCTACCAAACTTTGTATATTTTACCTTATATTAGTGGCCAGGGCTATACGCATAGGTCCTGCTACAAACCTAGTTCTAAAATACAATAAAATTACTTTATGAGTTATTTTTATGAGAGAGACGTATAATTTCACCAAAAACTTACTTTTGCTAGTGGATTCCAGTGGATACTGGTCGTCAGTATCATTTCCTAGAGTAGTTATTACTAAATAACTACTCTAGGAAAAGTAGCCGGTTTAATTAAAAAATAGTATGACATTAAATCTATAATTTAAAATTTAACTATTATTTCATGAGACTAGCGTGTTCATGTTATACACACTCTTACACTAATACACCGTGAGAATATACAAGATTTCGTAGTAGAAAGGATTTTGTCTGTTGGCGAGCTAGCCCAGCAATGTTTTAACATATTGGTAATATGCAATTTGTCAACTTGAATGTAATTTAACCTCCTTAGTAAGTTTAGTTCAAAAAATAATAGAAAACAACTAAAACATGAATGTGATACCTGTACAAGGTGCTAACAGAAGCAATACATCAGCATAGTCGCTAATGAACCTACATACTGCTAGTTCAAATTAAACTCACGTTAAAGTTATTATGGGAACACCTATCTTCTGTTGTAAAATAACTATCGTGGTCGTTATCGTCTATGTATATGGAGCGTTTACACTTGCAACTAAACTTGCTTACCAATTCCAACTCAGACACACTCCTTAGAGGTTTTCGTGAACGGCATTTATATAATTTTTAACTGTAAGATTTTATTACCAAGGTAATAAGAAAAAATACCTGCTTCATACTATTTATTTTTTACAAAAAAAATTGACAATGGAGGCATACGACCTGCCTACTGAAAATAACTTGTTTTTATTAGCAAAACAATCGAATGTCTACTAAAAAGTGTAATATGCATATCTTGAAAAAATACTTAAATAATTTGTAGATTTTAATTCTTTTATATACACAAGGGAAGTACAGATAGTATTACATAGGTATTAATATAATTTCATAAGATTTAAATGCATTTAGCTGTGAGTCTGCTATCTGTTTTAATATCTAGTTACCTTAAATGAAACCAGTGACCAAATGAGTAAGGATGCTCTGCAAAATAATGTTTAGAATATTCACCAATAGAAAAACAGTACGTATGTCAAAATAATACACAAAATAAATTTCTGAATTTGTTTAACCTTTAGTCATCCCCAACGACACCCTTGAGATTCAAAAGCACACAGCTTATGATGCTGTTTTCAATCCTTAGTTACTTTCAGCAAGACTCAAGGGATTCAAACTTTGTTTTTTACGTCGTAATGACCTACTAAACCAGTGCGTACTAAACGAGGCTTTCAAGACGTAGGGTGGAGCGTGTCCGACGCATCGCAAGATGGATCGCGGTGGTAATCAGTTAATGCATTATGCGGTTAACTACAACCAAGAAGGAAGTGTAGTATACAAATATTAGCACAAATTAACTGGTGACACCTTCCCAGTTGTTTTGAACAAACATTTTAAAGGAATTACCTTGAACATACTAGCTTGTATAATTGTGTCATTTGTTTTTGTTATAGAGAAATGAAGATTAGGCTTGAGAAATGTATTAAAATTGAGAATACTGACTGTGCAGATGGCATAAGTGGTCACCTCACTATTCATTCCGTCTTATTGATTCGATTCTCACATGAAACAAAATTTGTGTGATCCACAATTTTTTCACTATGTTCAGCAGTGGCACATAACTATAGGTTGGTTTATTATTACCTATATACTTGTATTACTAGCGTTCCGCCTCGACTCCAGCCAGATAAAAAAACTCGTTTAGGAGTTGAACTTCTAATAAAACCTTTTTAGGAAATTTAAGGAAACTTTTTGCATAATTTTAGGTTTGTAGCCTCTAAGGTTTGCCTAAACCGCGAGGCTATAATCTTAAAATTATTGCGTAGCGTTGATCACTCAATTAGCCAATCAGAGCAAGTAGTTATATACTACTACATAATATATAGATTATTCTATAGGCAAGTAAAATTAAATTACTTACACTGTAATATAGAATGGTCAATTGGTACAGTAATTGCATAATGGAATGACCATAATAATATCGGGTCATAAAACGTCACAGCCAAACATTGACCTCCCGTAGAGCCAGTTACAATCACTGCTCTATCGTGTTTCTGTTATAATAATGATCACGCTGGGCAGCCAAATCGATATACGAAATTGGTACCTACATATTACTGAAAAACACGTAAAACTTTTTTTTTCTTTTTGTCACGTTTTGAATTTTTGCCCAATTTTTGAACAAATCCTATTTAAACGATATACTACTGTGGGGTTAGAAAACATGTTATGTACCTACCATCCAAATAACAAAAAAACGTTTATATATTATGATAATGTTTCCACATCTCTTTGATAAATGCCTACACTGTCTAGTCCTCCAAAAAGGTACCAGATCATTATGCTTGTGCTTTTAGGCCTAGATACGAAACGCGTGAACCCACGGGACAAAACATGTTGTTAATCTTTCCGAGTAATTAAATCTAATTTAAGATAAAACTACATTAACTAGTAATAACTAGCTAATAATGAATTAGCTATTATGTATGACGTCGATGACAGAACAATAATAATTACGAATACAATTAATATTATACACAGCATTACATTAACATAATTTACCCAAACTTAAACGAATGGAAGACGTAAAACAAAATATATTATACAGTTTACATAATTGATAAGCAAACAAAACATGAATATTTAAAAAGTCCACGGCAATAGGTACGTGTATGTGACACCAACAACGTACAGGACCCGAAAGTAAGGTGCACATTTAAAAGATAGATGCCGTCATTCGGATAATTCTGTTATCAGCAACGAGAGGGCGCCCCTGCGCTCGTATACTTAGAAGGCCGTTTCCTGCGACGTTAAGTCCTTATAAAGGTAACTGTTCCACTGAAAAACTCCTATTTCAGTGACAAAGCACGCTCTTAACCATCCAAGTGAAAATTCTAAGAGATTTTGTGTTTACTCGACGAGATACTATCCCTATTGTTGTGCCGGTATAAAGTTTACTTGATTTTTACCTACGCCTATGGTTTCCCCATTATGTCGCGAAAAGTAAAATAAAGCTTAAGCAACAAAATAAATAGGTACGATTATATCGTGCCGCACATTCAGCAGATTACGAAGTGTAGCTATCTCTGGGGACAGAAATATCGCATAAGCATAGAAACAGAATTACTTTCTTCCAAAGTTTAGATTTATTGGCCATTGCGTAAGTTCGCTCGGCTGCTTTTAGTTGTTCTTAATACTAAATCATATCTGTATGATTATAGATCGCTGACGGGTGGAAATAAGATGACTCGAAGATATATCGAACGTTGATATTTATAATTAGCTATCATGTTTCGCAAATTTGGTATCAAGAGAAGTCCTGAGATTACACATGACTAGTCTAAGTGGACATTTTAGGAGTGAACTTCTGAAAATTTGTACTTACCTGAACTTTCTAAAAGGTTTGGTATTTTAGAGATTGTAATGATTGAATTAGTTTTTTTTTTCAAAAGAATCTCTAAAGTAGATTTAAAATCTGCGAGCACAATATGATGAATAAGCACAATGCGAATTAAGATTCGGGTTCACATTTCAGTTGGAAATGACACATTCGTTACCAGCAGTGGGTACCATTTTGTCGGTTCAATTCTTCCATTCAGCCCGCCATGCACAAAAAGTAATTTGAAGTACTGTAACGCATGAGCGCTTACTTATCTATTTTTGAAGGAACGAAGTCCGCGATCCGTTAAATAGAGTTAGAGTGAGCAGAGCCGACTTCCGCGCATGTGTGCTTGCCACGCGCCGACACACTCGTCTTGTTGCGCTCTGACTCTTCAACATAACGCGAATTATTTAACATTTAAATTTATTATAAATCCGAATTGTATATTCTCAAAAATTTTAATTCTCATTCTTTGTGTTTGAAAGTGTTCTGTACATAAATATTTGTCAAATATAACATTTTACAAAATTACAAAGTTATGAAATTATTTTAACTTTTCGTGGCTGTCAATTATGCCATATAGTTTTTGTATTGTGAAATTAAGGTAAGCATAAACTCAAAAGTATAGAAAATAATAATACATATTTTTATAACACCTACTCATTTATGAATTAGTAGGTCAAATTTAAAGTCGGTCGCAGAGCCATGAGGCTTTAAGTTTCTTTGAAGGATAAACTTTGCAATAAGGTTATCCGAGAAAAAACAAAATACAGCTCTAAATTAAGGAAACTAAAGTTAAAATATTAAATACAACAAAACTTATAAGTACAATGGTAAAGTTACATTTACAGTACGGATCGTAACTGGTATCTTAGCTAGGTTACATAATAACCTGTGTTAAAGACACCAGTCCCTCTCCCCGACATGAAAAGCGCTTTTTACATTTAGAAAAATAAACAATTTTGATAAATTTTAACCAAAAGTCGGAATTGCATCATATTATAACACGATTTTTTACACCAAACAAATACATAAAACTACTCATTACCTAACTTAATACAAGCTAGAAGTATGACAAACAAAACCGCAGAGAGGGAAATAATGAAGCTGTTGTAACCTATAGTGCCCCATTAGGGTTGCTTACAGTCATTAAATGTACAAATCTGATTTAAACTAATCCCGCTCGGTACTGGGCTCAACATTTGAGAGTTGTACGATAAACACACTATTATATCAGTAGATTGCACACAACGTTTTCATTATTACCATAACAAGGCAGAATCGCAGGTAAAAGCTTCATGTGGCCATGCCCATGGAGTTTTAGAGGCAGAGCAGACCGTTCCGCCAGTGGCTAGTAACAATGACGACGTAGATAAAGGGGGTCGATAACGTGAAATAGCAACGTGAAAACGTGGCGAGAAAATAGCATTATTAACCTCTCGGGCATAATACGCGCGCCACTGCGCCAGATATGGTAATGATTATGTAAATCCTCTACTCACAGGTACATCTTGGGAACGTTATATACTTATTAAAACCAAGATTGCCAGACTGAGAGGATCCCATCCGACAAAAACTTTTGGGCAACCTTGAGTCGCAAGTGTTTACAGGCGCTCAATTTTTTACGACGTTAGTAATTCGAAATGTTGAGTTCCTGAAATCGGACTATCGACGTTGCAGTCTTACTTGGCGACTCTCTTTTCAATTTTCTTAGTTTCCCGCTCGAAGCAGGGAAGCATTGTATGGTAGATTCTTATCTCTCTCAAAAGCTATTTAGCTAAATGGAATTTACAGAGCCCGCACTGCAGTTCGACGAAGTACATTGTAATATTTAAAATCTTGAAATTTGAGTCTAAATCCAGGCATTGTATTACGTGTCTAAGATTTTTCAAGATTAATTTTACTGTTTTTATTGCGGTTTCTTTAAATTATGCACTTTGCCAGATTGAAATGTTGGGTCCGTTTTGAAATGGTCCAGACTTACATAAATGAGGGTTAAGTATTATTTTAAGCGTCGTACTTAGAAATTTGTTTCAGTAGTTGAAGAGAACATTGCTTAACAATTACACAGTGGCGCTGTTGGAAATGTTCAACTTTAAGTACCTAATTGAGCCTCGTTAATCAAGAGAACAAAGTTTTCACAAGTGCTTAAATTATTTACCTCAAACATAAAACATCGACATTCAAAGCGTTTCTGGAATATTTTTGCTTACACAGACGTCGGGCATAACACAAAGTGAATTATACGAATAGAAAATATTGAAAGCGAGCTGAGAGCATCAAAAATACTGACGCTGAATCTTGTTAATGAACTTAATGAGTGAAGAAACTGGGAGTTGTATAGCGAAGCAACTTTACTAAAGCATCTTGCAAGTTTCAATTTCGAATGCTGTTACAACAGTGGGAGAAGATTTGTACAACTACGCGGGAACAAAATGAAATGCATCATAAAATAAATACGACGTAATTTCTGTCTCATATTTCAACATCTTCGGTTGTGCACAGATTGCTCATACGTTTTATATTTATTTTGCCTTGAATGTTCTACATAAGAGCATTTTAGCACATATAAATATAATATAAGTAGGTTTTAAAACATATTTTTGTTGAAATAACATAAAGGATTTTTTTAAGATAATGTGGCTTTATTAATAATTATGTCCTGCTAACACGAGTTTCGGTCACGACGGCTAATATCGACGGAGATTGTGTATTACAATTCACGCTTTACATACTGTGCTATCGACATCTTAGTTTGTAACAAGAGAGAGAGAGAGAGTTCAAATGCTAGAAAACACAAGGGAGCAGACTGAAAGAGGAACTCCATCTTTCAGAAGACCACAGCCAAATAACTACACACGTATAGGTCTCCAAAGTTCATTTAGGGAAAAAATAATAACGTTTTTCTATCCCTGGGTTACCGTTACATAAAATCGTAATGTAAAATTTAAAGTAGGCAACGCATGAGTAATGTTGCTATTACCGCAATTAACTGCTTACCGTCAGATGAATCAAGATGTTTAAGTCACATAAAAATAATTATTTGTTGAACAAACATATATCATGTTACCATTAATTATAATCAAATTTTAAAATACCCTGTAAATCACCATATTATCTTAAAAATCTAATTAATGTAAAAGTTAGACTCTCATATCTTTATGTACCTGGTTATACCACACATTTTGAATTAATTTCAAGCGAAATAATATAACAGTGTACAAGCTAAAGCACACGCTGGATCGCGCAGGAAACGAGCTACACTTTCCTCTTTCAACGTTGGGCAAGAGATCATCTATTTCTTTACATGAATGCTCCGGTTGAATTCGACTGTAATTCTAAAATTTTGCAAACACAAATTGCTACATGCAGCACAATCCAACCGTACTCCAAATAAAATGTATTTCAAAGGAATATTCTGATGTACCTAATTAATTTAAAAGCTACAGAAAAATAAAAAACTGAAATGTTTTCATCGTATCAAAACTTTACTATAACAAGCCGAGGTACTCGCGAATAAAGAGTTTTTTTATTTAACGTTAAAGTTTAGTTCGAAGTTCACTAATTTGAACATCGAAGGGGAACTTGTAAAATAACAGATTACAGGCGGCATAATCATGAAGTTTTTACTGTACTACGTAATACTCGTACGTAGTTATGCAAATGTGGAAGGCTCGTTTTTGCTAGGATTAAGGTTTGGGTCTATTGTAATGGGAAGATTTGTGTAAAACGCGGCAAATCCAACGACCCGAACAATTACACGAGCACGAATGATAATTTGAAATTTAATTCAAAAATAAATTAAAGTATTGTATTGTTCAAAAAAGTTTTAATGTAAAATCTTAATTTGTCAGAACCACAAATCATCAATAGACTGTCAGACAAATAATAATAATCAATCTTGTTTGCAAAAGGCACGTTAAATAAAAAACTGTGATAGAAAGAAGACAGCAAAATTGACACTAGATGTAATAAAAAGATGGGAAAATAATTTCGACAAAAAGCAAGTCTCCAAAATTCACGTCAGACACTCAGTAAAATGAAATACGTAGCCGGCACCGGCCTTCGGCAAATGGTTTAATATCGAAATGTGATCACTTAGCGCAATCTCTTACAAAGGAAAAAAAAACACAGGAAAAGCCCCGAATGTACTTAGCTTTTACCAGAAACCGAAATATGTTTCAATTTTTATTAAAACTCGCAAAAAGCAAAATTGGATTGATAGGTTTTCAATCCAATCCTTTATTTAGATGGATGCGTTTATGGTTCGTTTGGTTGATTTTTAAAGAATTTGTTTTCGGATTGTGTATGGCTGAGCAGCGTTTAAATTAGAAAGGCCAAAGTTCTAGAGCAGAAAGTTGTAGCAGGAACACGACCCCACTTCGCCACTTACTCAAATGAAATGCGTGCTTACCGGGCCTTTTGCTAAAACTCTTGATGTATAAGCTATTTTACAAAAACTGCCATAGGTTATGGACGAAATTAAATCAATTCTACCGCCTCGTTTTCTAAAGTCATTACAACTTTTGGATTTTGTTTTATTACTCGCGGTGCTTGTGAAATATACACAACAATTATCCTTTCATATTCTATAGTTTACATAATCATTGTAAAGTATTAAAATATATCATTTTCATTATGTTGCTTACTCTGTAAAAAGAGGGGACTTTGTGTAATTCAAACTTCTATTCGAATCCAACACAAAATTGCACTTACGCAACGTAACTTCCATTTTCAGAATAACAGTATATGGTCAGAAAAGGTGATCGATCAAGGGTGTTTCCTTAATAATACAATACAAATTGACATCAAAGCCTTTTTAATCCTTATATTGATTTTAATGTTATTTTAGGCAATTCCTACAGTACAGGCAGGACCAAAGATTAGGAAAGTGAATAAAAATACACTTATTTAAACAAACCAAAATTAATTTAGTTAGGTATATTACTATTTCATCATTCGATATTTTTAAACGACCATTGAATTCTTCATAGCTGCAAAAGCACCCAGGAGGAAAATATTTACGCTATTTCAAAATGCAGAAATCAAGTAACAAGGAATCGGTTTTAGCGAAGAGAAGCGTTAGGGACCGGCTGTTGAATAAAACGAGGAACTGCGCAATAATAATGCTTACCTTTCTTAAGTATGAGCTAGAAATACGAGCTGCATTGCCCTGAGCTTCATTCAAATGGTCAGTAATTAGTATGCTTACATTTACATATAAGAATATCGTTTATAACAGCTGATACTGCAATTTATAACGGATTTTTTTTCAGTACATTGAGTGTATAATATTCAAAAGATTCTGCAATTTATTTTTAAAGGAATAAAATTTAACATGCATATGTCTTTCTTAAGAGCTAGGTACGTAATTTTCTTATCGGTAATATTTAGTTACGGTTTAAAATATTCAAATATGGTTGCTAACCTTTGATTTTACTTTAGGTATTTAACTACAATTTCGAAGGACTACCAAGGAGGCAAACAAATATACGGCCCGCCTGATGGTAAGCAGTTACGCTTGCAACACCAGGGATATCACTCGCGCGTTGCCGACCCTTTAGAAACCTTATTACTCCTTTCTTGAAGAATGTTATAAACAAATCGTTAAGTATTAGGTAAGATACACCGTCATAAATCAATACCCATAGCCTACAAACCTAAACTAAAACAAAAAGTAGAAATACATAATCCGAAACAATATTTCTCTATCTAAAAGACGATAGTGGTGCGTTGGCCGTTGCAGTCCCAGACCTAATCACGACCGAGTCCCGCGTGCCATTTGCCTGCCCACAGCTTCGATCGCTCACTATAACGATACACTCCACTATAATGATTACCTCACGTTTTACTTATGCTTTTATTTATTTAGTATCACTTGGATTCTATTGTGTGCATTTTCACTGTTTCATGTAGGTATGCTAGAAAATGTTCGTGATTTTTCTAGAATTGTACTCGTATATGCATTGAATGTTTCGTTTTTCTTTTGTTTGTTAGAAACCTTTTATAAAAATGTTAATGTCACTTACTTACATTTATAGACGTAGCAGTTTTGAATTTTAAAATGCGTATTTTAAGTCTATTTGAACTTTCTGTATGAAAGTACTTTTGTAAATATTGACTGCCTTGGTGGTCCAGTGGCCGCAGTATGCGCCTGCTATGCACGAGGTTGTGGGTTCGATTCCCACACAGGACAAAACCTTGTGTGACCCACAAAGTGTTGTTCTGAGTCTGGGGAATTTGTGTCCGTTAAATGTATGTTTGTAAAGTCCCCCGCGATACAGAGCTTGTTCTCTAGTGCGGGAGTTGTCTTTTAAAAAACGAAACGAATGTAGGAGGAAAGGCAGGTCCAGCAGTGGACGTCTTTCAACTGTGATCATTTGACTTCATTGTATGTGCTTTTCTGGCCTGTTGGCCAAGTGATTATTGATACTTGACTGCTTAACCGGTTATCGTGGGTTCGATTCTCATCCAAGATAAATCTTTGTGTAATGAACATGTTTATTAGCAATAACGCTCTGATCAATAGGAGTGGAGCAGTAGTGAGATATGTTGCAAAAACGGGGACAATAATCCAAATTACCACGCGGACGAAGTCGCGGGCGACCCCTCGTAAATTTGTTAGTTCAACCTAACAAATAAACTCTTTATTGTAATAATATAGATTAGCTTTTCCCGGCTCCTGCGCCCGCGTAGAATTTTCTCGTAATATCTGTGGAACCTTCGTAGTCTTTTTTAAAGAAAAGCTTTACATTTCTAGTACATAGTTTCTAGTTTTAGCAGTAAGCCTTTTTCTTATTATTACGTATAAAAGTAGATTACATACTATTGTTTACTCTAGTAACTAAACAACTCATTTAGCCAGTCTATCGACTATCCTTTCATCTAAGAAAAATATTAGGTATTTTGTTCGTCATTTCATTGTAGCACTTCTTAATGTAAATATCAATTAATAACTTACCTAGACCGGTTGGCCAACAGTTTAAGCTGTGGATTAGATAAGACCTCATTTTGGTTCTTTTCCTCATTGTATTAAGAAAGAAAAGTGTGTAGTCCTACTTAATCCCAGCTAAACCGGTTAACCACTTGATAATAATAATATTATTTTGTAATAAATTATCACGTCTCTTCATATTTCAATTGCCTAATAACAGAAAACTGTATCTAACATATATAATATGTTTATATACACAGCAATATTTTAGGTATTTAAGGTACACCTCAATAATAGATAGTATTGAGGTATATCTTAAGTACCTATAAAAAAATGTGAAATCCATATTCGATTTAAAAAAATACTAAAATATTTCGACGCAATATTTGTATACCTACATAAATATATTTATCTAACTTTTGTTTATAATAAAGCCATATACCTTAGTACAGCCACGTACAGCGGTATATCCAAACACAATAATATAATTTTTATCCTGAGGAGGATCTGCGGTGGGGAAGCTAATATCCTTATTTATTTCCGTCGGGTGTTCGTCCGCTAATTGCGACTCGCTACCCAGTGATTTTCCACAATCTCGCTTCTTATTGTAATTACTTGCTATATTTATGTGCACTTTCCAGTATTAATATATTCTACTCTTCGAAACATTTACTGTTTCAGTTTATTAAACAGAATCATAGCCTTTATAATCACGAATAAACATCCGCATTGAATACTTACTGATGTTAATTAACAGTAATAAAATACATTTGCAGCCGTTTATATTAACAATATCATTGAAAGCGCGCGTTTCAATGGTAAATGCATCAGGGCTGCTAAGTTAAATAACAATTTAGAGTTGATAGCAAAAGCTTCATTATCCAGGACGCGTCTGGCTTGGCACGCAGTTAATAAACGCTTTAAATACATTTCGACAGAAATTCATTCACAAATTTAGTATTGGGGTGTGGCATTCGATGCGACGAGAGATTCGCCATAATAGCGACTACTGAAATGCAAATAGAACTGATTGGCTTTCCTCAGTATGTCCGCACTTTCATACCTGTCTTTTGCTGCGAATTTTCACCAACATATTTACAGTTTTAAACACTTGATTGGGTGGAATGGGCGAAGTTGGTCAACTGTATGTCATTACTTTATTCTGCGATTTTATCTTGAATTTTGAATATGTATTTTCGCGTGACTTTTATTGTTTACCTTATTTTGATGTGAATGTAATTGGTATGTGAAATATTTAAATATGTTTGTTGAATAAAATTGAAAACGTTCGTGAAATTAATGCATACAATTTCGGAGTATGTAGCGTAGCATAATTACTAACTGACCCTTGTAGTTTTGCTTGGCTGGCAATTGATAAATGTATTTAAGATAATTTATTTGTTGCTAAACATCACTTTTTTATACTACTTGGGTGGCAAACAGGCAGCAGATGTTATCGTAGCCTATGGACGCTTGCATTACCAGAGGTATCACTTGCGTGTTGCCGGGTTTTAAGATGGAGTATCCTTGGGAGAGGAAAACGTTTATTTTCAAACTCAGCCCTAAATAAGCACTGGTAACCTGTACTCATACACAGGAATACAACTACACCGCTGTGTGTAGTTATTTGACTGTGGTCTTCTATAAGGTGGAGGTCCTTCCCCAGTCAATCAAGCCGCTTGCTAGAATGATGCCCTACATCTCTTAACATCATCAAATTACCATCATAAAAGTATATTTCCCATTTTTACTCAGTTACTAAAAAAGATGATGAAATACGCTGGAAAAGAACAAATATAATAAAAGCAAACTAGTGAAAAAGATTATATTATACACTTACATTCATAACATGATAATTCACCTCATTCTAAACCGATTTTACACATCTAGCACAAAAACGAGCGCTCCATTTGTTGTCAATCACGCACAAATCTCCTAGCTTCTCACGCATTTCGAACACGTATAAGTGCATAGGGCGAAACACATACCGTCTGAATGCGGTATTCAAATTCTAAGCAACGTGGTTAAGCGCCCGTTCTGAATTGATAAGATTAATGTTAGTGAATCGTCTGTTAGTGGATTGACGACGCCGCAGTGCTTCGATGATACCTAGTCATTGATTACAGGATGTATACCCGTGTGCTGCATCGGCATTTGCAACTGCTCAGGCTTAAGGGTAATGTATGCGGTGCGGCAATCTATTTTTGCAGAAGCAAATATTTTGTAAATTGGACTTTAAGATAAATTGGATTGGATTTCTATGAAGATTTGATTTTAAAGGTTATTTTTTTACATATGATAGTCCTTATAATCAATACGTCGAGCTAATTAAATGTTAATATACTTGTGTGAATTGTTTTAATCTGCACTGAAAGTAATAATAACTTTTTAAGTCTATTATTTTACGCAGCTAAAGCTCTAAAACCTCTGAAAAATCTTTTTATAAAATAGCCTAGCCCTATGGTAAAAAGAATATGGATAATAATAAAAATATATAATATTTTATAAATCAAATTCAATTTATGATATATACTCAGTTATTTTTAAATTAGTTTTAATGAACAAAACATGTATAAATGTAGTTGGTACCCGACTACAAAATTTTCATTACAAAAATGTACCAACGTATGTTAGCATAGTACAAATTTATCAATAAAAGTCTAAAGAGTCCTAATAACTTTTGCGTTTATGTATGAATGCATTTCAAATTCACAACAACTCCAGCAAATCGCAAAGCCATATAAAATCGCGTCTTATTTATCAAAACTGCGAGATACATCGTGAAAATTTCAGATTTCAATATCCTTACAGTGCACCAATATAGAGAGACAAAGGCAGGACGCAGTATATCTGGTAGGTATCTCAAGTGAGGGCTTACGAGTATAATACACGATGACAAAGCGCCGTAAGCTGTGTCGCATTTCACCCAAACTTACTCTAACTTATTTGTTGCAAAGCGAAAGAATATTATTATGGAAATAATAAAGTGAATATAAAAACATGTATTGTGTGGGTAACATATTTGGATGCGTAAGTTTGTATTATATTTTTGAAGCCTTTTAAGTAGTCCCTCCCCCTTTTGGTGTATTTTTTATGATATTTTTTAATATGTGTAAATATATTTATATTGTATAAATAGTTTTAATGTAGATTTAACATGTATAATTAAAATATTGTATTATACATTTCATAAAATAAATAAAACACATTTTTGTGTTGCATATTACACTAATATGAATTTGAAAAGTTAGGTACGTTTTCACGGCTGAAATAATTGTATATATGTATCATAATAATATGCCTGTACTATATACTTATATTATTATCTGACTTTATATTGTAGCTAATATAACAATGAACGAAATACATTCAAAATACAATTATAAAAATATAGAATGTTATGTCTGTTCTTTTAATTTAGAGTCTTTACTTATGCAGACTTTTATCTTTAAAAACAAAATTAAATTTACTACCTTAAGTATTTATAGTACATACTTATCCTTTAGAATCCATTGTTTTGCATCAAACACGCACACATATATATTTAATATTATAAAAATTACCCATTCACAACTTACTTAATATACGAAAATTGCTTAATAATTTAAATTGATCGATATGCGCAGTCGCCACTTATCAGCGAACTGTTGTCGACAGCATACATTAACCGCATAAATATTAATTTATCATTTTCAAAAGATACCTGGAATTAAATCCACTTTTACGGATTATTTTAAGCTTATTGTTTTAAATACAATATTCATTTCAGTCCTTAACACAATTTGTGGTCACGCCAGTCTCTTTAATATTATTTAAATATGAATAGTCTTTACGATAATACGGTGGATATTTCATAAGAGGCCATATTGATGATGTCATTATCATTTTATTAAATCAAGATTGATGACAGCGTACCGTCAATATTAACAGGATATCCGAAAAATGGAAACTGAGCTTTTAATTTCTGAAATAAAAATTTACTACGACATCAAATTTTAAATAGTCTTACGTTTTTTTTTTCTAAAATAAGCAGCTCTTGATCAATTTTACAATAAATTGTTGGCTTTTTTGTACTATTGGTGGCTAACAAGTTTGCAGCCCGTTAGATGGTAAGTAGTTACCGAAGCCAATGGAATACTTAGCAATGACATCACTCGCGTGTAAAATCTGGCCAAAAGACTTTTGGCCAGATTTTAGATGCTCATAACTGACTGAGATGCTCATATACTATCTAATTTATCTAAGTTTATTCATATACTATGAATGTATTAAAAAATATAATATACCTATTGTGTGTTTACCAGATAAGTTCGAATCGCATTGTAATTTTAGCCCGTAGCTATGGATGAAAATTGTTAGAATCAACACAAAGTTACATAATAAAAATAAGAATATTTAACGAGTTTTCCAATTTAAAATATAATGCCTCAAAGTTACAATGGAAACAATTAAAACGAATTCAAAGTTTCCAATCTGGGACAGAAATCATTAGTTGATAGAAGTTGAAATAGATTTTCAGTCCACGTAACAGGTGTGGTTTTGGTATCACAAAATCTTATTTAATTGAATGATAACAGCCGCAAGACAGAGCTGTGTTTATGTAAATCTTACTCAGTTACCCCTTTGCCACGATCGGAGTATTTGACCGAATGCCTCACAACATTTCATTTTAATACAGTTTGAACTTTGAAGTGTTAAACATTGTGCAGCTACATAATATTAACAAGAAGTTAGTAAGAAATTTATATTGTATTTAGAACTCGCTGTGGCCGAAATCGATTGAAAGGACATTAATTACATATGTAAAATATTATTTTATATATAAAAAAAATATAGGTAGTTTAAAAGTTTTTTAGTCGACAAAGCCGTGAATACTTAAATAGAAAAGAATAATAGCCTATTTCCAATTCTGGTAGTTTTTGCGTGAGAGAGTAACAAATACTTATTTATTATGAAGGCCAACAGCATGTAATACAGATTATGAGCATTAAAATTATGTGTTTGCGCACACACTAATTGTGCACTATAATAATATTACACTAATATGTCCTGCGCAGTTAGCTAATCTGCTTCGAGATTAGCTGCCGTGTTCGGAATCGGTCTGGATGGATATTATTTATATGTGTTATGAAGCCAATTACAGGTTGCGAGTGTGTTGTAATAAATATTGGCATCGATAATATTAGAAGAATTGTATATATTGTATCAATCAATCAGCCTATCGCAGTCCACTGCGATATGTATAGTCTATTTTAATTATATTTTTATATTAATTCTGTGAACAGTTTTTGTTTGGCAGAAAAACATGTCATTCGATTGATATAACTCTTTCCTTATCGTAGCTTATAACTTCTGGTTCTTGTAAGGAAATTCACCGTCGACGAAATTCCGGGAATACTAGTACAATTGTCCAATAAAAATGTGTAGTTGCTCGTTTGCTTACACAATGTTATTGTTTACTAAATCGTATACACATGTCTTACACCGGGTCTGTTTTTATTCCACGAAAAGGAAAACTTACGGGCCAGTTATATATTAGATAGTTGGCTGTCGTATGTACTTTAAAACACCTACTAAAACTAAATATTATGCGTTATTGAAACTAATCAAACCAATCAATTTAAAAATTTGACTAAAATTATTGTCACACAAATTCTAAACGTAGGACGAAGTATGACTTGTAATCATAATAAAAAACAATTATAACGTACTTTAAGTTTATTTTCTATTAATGTTTTTTTATGAAATCGATAAGGCATTTTACACATATTTTTTCGTTAAATTAAGAATAAAAAGGTTCACCACAATTTATTTAAAATAATCCAACGCATCTCTATAATATTATTCCGTGCAGTAACATCACCAAAAACAATTTGAACTACACAAAAGGAGTAAAGTAAGCATTTTTATCAGTCCATTGAAACAGCCGTGGAGAAATTTGCATTAAATCCATTTACGGCAAAGATTATAGGCTCTCGGAATAGTCCGCTTGGCGCCTGGCGTACGGCGTACTCGCGGTGACGCACAATACACGTCGATTCGGATTACGCTATCGGCCCCCGTCGACATAAGAGGCTACGTAGTCTAAATAGGCACTTACCGACGCCGCAATGAGATGCCTCACAGCTTCCTTAGCTAGATCGTGATCCAAGATTGTGCTATCACCAGCGATACGTGACGCGTTTTTAACCCATAATTGAATTATTACACGCTGAAGGTGTTCGAGTATGATATTTACGATGCCGCGATACACTGTCGGTATCAACGACTCGCTTGAGTTATTGTTATGTTTGTGATAAAGTAAAGAGTTTTTTACGGTTTGCATAGGGAAGTCACGTCTCAATGTTGCGTGGTATTTCTTTCTGGAGAAAAATGAATTATATTACGTGATAAGTGTTGTAGTAAATCTAGGTAGTGCTTGAATATATTTTTGGATTTTCGTGTTGTATCTAAATGGAATGTTAGCTTAGGTAGCTACTGTGAATATAAAAAGGATATTATTTTATTCTATTTTGAACATACATAATATCACGTTTTTATCCTCGAAGGCAATAGGCGTTAGGCAGAAGTATATTATACCGACGTTTCTTAAGCAATGTGCGTATTTTTCCAAATAAATCTGGAACCTCAGTAGGTACGAAAGCTATTATAATTTTAGAAATTTTCGCTTAATATTTTGTCTCGAAAATTAATTTAATAGTTATATTTAGGAAACCGTTTTAGTCGTATATAATAAGTAGCATTTGTTTGAACATAATATCGTTCATTAGCGGCAAAAGAATGGAACAAAATACTTTTATTGATGCCTTTATTGGTGTAGCATCAGGCTGTTTATTTAGGATAACAACAGGCGTATGACATAAAGAATGGACCCCTCGTTATTATATTTTAGCAGTATTGATATCCAGTTCATATTATATTGAGGCAAATCAGAACTTATTTTGATCGAAAAAGCCCGTAACATCCACGTGAGTCGACACCGGGTGCCATCAAATTCTATGCACATTGTCGGAAAGCAATTTTCACTCAATCCCCTCCCGTCAACAAGTACAAACTTACGCGGCGCACGTGCGTCCGTATCAATAGTATAACAAATAGGCTGATATTTCGTCAGAAATAACCCGAATCAAGTTTCAGTGCGAAAGCTTTTGTGTGTGGCAGGTGAAAAAGTGAGAGACTTGATTTATTCGCACCGGCGCCGCCTATCGCTGGATGATTGAACGGGGAACGTGTTTATACAGCATCGGCCAAACCGTGAAATATGACAACTGAAATACGCTCAGGAGTGTTCTCTATTTTTAATAGTTGCCGAGTGTACGGGCGGCGATCTTGCGAGACGTGCGACCCGCCGTGACTTGCGTTTTAATATCAGAAATATCGAGTCCGTACGAATACAAAAATTTGATTTATGTCAGTATTGCGCGTTGTATTGTTTCTTGCGATACGGGCCGGGTTATTCTGTTCCTGTCAAATGCCTTCGTACCGTTATGCACGGCAGCGTTTATTGTATGCGTTGTTATTCAAATAAGTTTTCCGACATGTGATAGCTATGGAACTGAGTTTAGTACGAAAAGCCGTCTGAAATTTAATTCTAGATGTACGGTGTAACAACATTTTAATTATGATGTATTTTCTGGGTAAGTCGCCGCGGTTTCAATTACGTTTTCCAGCTAAGAAATAATATTTACAATATTAGCATAACATCTTGCCTTCAAGTTCAGGCGCTATTTACTATGTACGAATATATTTAGGTCCTTTTGTAAGCAAGGCGTTCGGAGGACAAACTGTTGAGTCTAAAATATTCGGGTTTTATGAAACACCTTACGTATGGTTAATACAATTTTACATACGACTTCACCTGAAAGATGCTGTAAATTTTGGATATTTATTAGTTATATGTCCCACGGGAACTTTCTACCGGGATAAAGAGTAGTTTATACCTTAAGCCAGGTACTAAGCCGCCTTTTAGTGAAGGATCCTTAGATATTCGAAGTTGGTTCAATGTTACTGTATCTAAATACACTAAGTACCTAATAGATTTGTATAGTTTTATTGTATTGGTTTCATATCATTATATTAAAAAAGTTATTGCATTATAGAAGATTTTCTTTTGTCAAATTTAAGCCAAATACTAGTAGGATTATTTGAAAAAATCAGAAATATATTTCTGCAAAACTTTTATTCGTATAATTCTAGTTATCAGAGATCACAGACTATTTCAACATAAAATTCATTGAAACAGCAATATACAGAAAGGGTTTCATTTTAATACAATATTTTAGCAAAAATGGACCTATTGAAATTGTATTGATTAATTTAACATTACTTCTTTTTGTATATAAATAATAAGTATTTCGTATACTCATTAGATGGCAAACAAGCATACGCTTCCACAGTATACATCCGCTTGTTATTAAGCAGTTATTGTAGCCTATGGACACTTGCAGTACCATAGGTATCACTTAAAAAATACCTTTGTGAAGTATTTGAATTGCGATCTCGTGTGGAGATTAAACACCTGGTGTGGTGTCACTGATGTGGTAGGTGACCTAACCTTACGCCATAATATATGAAGTCAATTTGATGTTGTTTGACAGTGAGTTTAAAGAATAAAGTCTGTCAAATTATACTTCTTTTTTTATTTTTATACTTTTATAAAATATTATGTATATAGTAATAAATTGTCTAAGAACATAGCGGTCAGAGGATTTTTGTAACCAAAGTCGGCAAATATGCCACAGTCTTTATTCATCTTTCTAATAAACGAGTTAAAATAATTGGATTCTTTAGTTTTACGACACATAAAGTGGTATTTAATAAAAACATTGATAAGTGACCACCAATATTTTTTACCACGAATGTCCCCAGTATGGAAAAGTGTTATTGAGTTCTATGCTATAAAATTGTTATTAGCAGCACGGAGATTTCTATTGCTTACTAATACTGTCATAACAGTGAGCTCGCCTTCTATTATATAGGAAAGAACATAGCCAGCGAATCGTGGATGCCTCTGCCTACACCTTTTAGGAAACAGAAAAAATCCCTATTCATTTATTATACTTATTGCTCATTTCTTAAACATCTATAGTTATAAAACAGCAGTCATTGAGACTATTGATCATGAAACACCAACCTCAAATTTATAGACGGGGTATTGTCATTATACAATCACGTAACCTATTAGAGACCAATGAAAAATGATTCCATCAGATCGACAGTACCACATCAAAATCAATGATATGAGGCACACACGCGTACTACGCAAGCTATACGTACGACAGCCGATATTGACTTTGATAAACGAGCTAGTCAGTGTCACCCTACAAGGAACTACGTCACTTTGGTGCATTGCGGTTCCTACATCTTAGCTCGCCCTTGTTTACACTCAATCCGCGTACTTTTTATGACTACTAACATGATATTACGTCCAACAAGAACGCTTATAGTAGTCCTTTATTTGCTTGATACACTTTATTGCACATAAGTGGAATATTGTAAGTGGGCACAACCGTCGTATTCGACATTGAGGTATATTGTTTTGATGTTTTCTCTGCGGGTTCATTCTATAGTTTTATCTAGTGGGTGATTCTGTATGATATTGTGTGTTTGGACTAGTTTGGAGGGTTAATCTTCATCCGAAAATAACAAGATGTGGAAAAATTGAGCTGACTTTGTAGTTAGTAGAGTATTAGCATTATGACAAGGTTTTTTTATTTTGAGCCTGTCAATTGCCTAATTGCAAGACTGCCTTTTCTTCCTTTTTTCATAATATCATATCTTTTGCAAGTTGAAAGTTACAGTCAATCCTTTTTACGCGCGTTTAGCTCATCTCACTCTCACTCGTTCTCTTCTTGTCCTTTTGGATCTACAAGTGGTCGCTGCCTGCTATTTGAGACCAACTGTATAGATACTTAAGAATACGTGTTAGTTTCTTTTAATCACGTACGTAAGACGTCGTTCGACCTTCCTAGTTTCAATTCAATAATTATTTTATAATATTCTCACTTGTTACAAAAGTAATACCTACGTCTTACGTAATTGGTACCAATTAAAAACAAAGTAGGTTCATTTAATTGTCTTAAAAAATAAAGGTTATGTCTATAGTTCTTAAATGTTTGTACGTATTATAAGATAAATATTTGGGTATAAAATTACCTTATTCTTTTGCTTAGCAATTGCAATTTTTGTAAGCATTTGTTAAAGTTGAATAAAATTATTGGACACGCTTTAAGCTTTGTTTTATCGTTATGTTAAAGTGACACGCCATGTTGAAAAAATATGTTCCATACAAATTCTACGGTTACACTGATATTAGAAATGCAGTAAATAAAAATGACGTAGTTAAAACTGTAATGTATATTTTACTTCACGTATGACTTAGTATAAGCTAATGGATCGGTTTGGTATAGGACTGGAACTGGTGGCGCGAAAAAGAGGGAATCTTTACCCAGCAATGGGTGGACAAGGCTTAATGGCGAAGAAGATGGCTAAGTACATCTTCACTGAGACTGAGTCAAGTTTTGTAGTTGGATTCTTAAACAAAAAATTATATTATTAAATATTTTTAGCATGCTATGCAATCAGCTCAAATATGTGACATTCGAGCTCCTACTCCTACTACTGTCCACCGTTTCGAATGGCACAGTTGGTAGCGCGCTGGGCCGGAACCCGAGAGGCGGCGGTTCGAATCCCGCTCCGGGCTCGTCTTTTTTCACATTGCTTTAATGTTAAGGTAAAAAATAATATTGCTTGCAGATTTTTGTTTTGTTTGTCTTGTCTGTTTGTACTATATTATTTACAAAGTTAGTGCTGGAGCACTTATAAAAATTTAAATATTGAATATAATTAAATATATTTTGAATTATTGAAATTGCTTATGTAAAAAATTATAAGTTCGTCGGGTCCCTACCGTAGAGCATAATATGCAATACTGTGTCGTTACCATATTGTGTTTAATAAATCAGTATACACTCGATGAGTGGTCAAGTGTCAATTTTATAGGTAGTACTTTGTGTCTGTGAATTGTATGTTCTAAAGTTTTCACGACACGACACAGAGCTTGTTCCTTAGACGTAACATTATTAATAGTATTAATACATATTCTACTAAGCGGTGTTGGCCGAGTGGGAATGTAACCGACTTGCACGCAAGAGGTGCGAGTGCAATCCTGGGTTGCAGTACCAATCAAAATTTCACTTTGTGGAGTATATATTTACTAATCAAATGATTTGCCATATGCTAACCGTGAAGGAAAACATCGTGAGGAAATCCAGATGTCTTAGAAGTAATTCTAAAGACATGTCAGATTCACCATCCCGCATTAGGCCAGTGTGTGTGAATTTAGGCCTAGACCCTTACTCTCTCTTGATAGAGGAGAGGAAACTCATGCCCAGCAGTGGGACATAATATGGGTTGCTATTGTTATATTATCATTAATACATATTCTATTCGTAACAACATGTGGACAAAAACGTTATTTTAAAATTATTAAATCGTTTTAATGCAATTCTCCCTTGCGTTTTCCTTCTTACTAAAAGGGTAACGCCCCCGCAAAATAAATATAGGTAGTATGTTTTGTTTTCTATCGCACATCCTTAAGCCGTCGCCGGTGAACCACGAATGTATGACCCTGTCGACAATTCAGCCCTTTCCTTAGGGGATTGCAAGCGTATCCATCGGGGTTGAGGCATCGCAGACAAAACAGTTTTATATGAATGTTGTTGTTATTCGGACTAAATGGAGATGAACGTATAATAAATTTTTATACATTATGAACCCTCTTTTTTTTAATACGTACCGCTAATGTCATCAACAAATTGGCAATATCAGTTTTAAAGTAACCATTAAGTTGTTATCCTACTTTAGATGGTAAAAAAAGCATACGGCGCACCTAATGAGTAACCACTTGCCTATGGACGCTTGCAATACCTAGGGTATCAATCTTTTCTTTATTTTCTTTTTATTTCAACTCTCGCACTACGAAACAAGCCCAGTGTCGCGGGAGATTTTACAAATATACAATTCACGGACACAAAATGCACCTAGACTCGGCACAAACATTTGTGATTTTCTCCCGTGTGGAAATCGAATCCACAACCTCCGGCTTAGTAGCCAGGATCACTAACCACTAGGCCAACAGACCACTCAGTTACCACTCGCTTGGTGGGGTGTCCCTGTGACAGGAAAACGTTTATTTCAAAACCCATCTCTAAATGATCGCTGGAGGCCTGTCCTGACACAGGAACACAACTACACCGCTTTGTATAGTTAATTGGCTGTGGTCTTCTCTGTAAGGTGGAGGTCCTTCCCCAGTCGGGTTTGCTCGCTACAATTTGTAAAAACTTTGTAAAAACAGTGATATTCATTCAATAAACACAAGAAACAAACACAAACTTGTTGGTACATATCACCGCCTACATAAAGTCCACAATTCATTTGTGGGACTCGGGGTACGTTTTTATAACAAACTACCTCTTGAAGTTATGAACCTACCCTTACACAAATTTAAACTAGCGGTAAAAAATCATCTTTTAAGCAAGGGTTATTACACTATTAATGACTTTCTAAATGATAAAAAGTCATGGGGTTAGTTGCTAATTTTGATACAGAATTATAAAAGAATAATAACTACAAATTTGTAAGGAGACGTTTTGTGATCATTATTGACTTTCTATTTAGTTTTTTTTATTTTTTATTATTATGTCCTGGATTGTCATGCTCACTGAAATGCCATTGCTTGTGGTGTCGTATTGGCCGGGTCATTTCCTTCCCTCTAATATGGCGAAGGAAATGATGGCTGGTCCGTGCGTCATGCTCGTGAACGGGTGCTACTTGGGGTGGCTGGTCAATCTTGGCATGATTTATTTTTAAATAATAAAGATATAGTTTTAAGATTCTTATTAAGAACGCAATGTGATCTCGACACGTTTCTATCTTATACATACAAAAGGAAAGGATCCCTCATTGCCATACAGTGGAAAGCTAAATTATTTTTTTCCCTTCATTGTTTCCTTATTATTATTTTTTTTTTTTACTTAAATTTAATTTTGTATGGAATATTGGGTTCCGTCCCTTTTTGTTAACACTAATATTGTAACTCATACCAAATTGTAAATGTTATACTCTGGCAATTAAAAAGAGTGGCCCGAGTTTCTTGCCAATTCTTCTCGAGGCCCTACCATAGTCAGCGAATTGGCCGTAGGAAAAAAAGTATGCTGGCATTTGTTTTTATGACGTTCATAAGTATCATGTATTTGATCTATATGAATAAATGAGTTTGACTTTGACTTTGACTTACAATGATGATCTCTTAAATCTGCTACTAGAAAACTATACAATATTCTTGTGTCTCTATTAGCAATAATAAATGTATAGATAAGTATATTTTACAAAGATAATGAAGACGTCTTCTAAGCTAGGTAAAACACCTGCGCTACATGGGCCAGTGACTTTTCCTAACTTTATGGAATACTTGCATTTTGAACCGAAGCTGGTATTAAACGTAACATTTTCTTTAAACGCATTAGTTACATTATGCTCATAAATTTTAAAGCAAACTAATTTATTATTTTAGATAAACAAATGCGTGATACTTATGAACGTCATAAAAAACAAATAAAAACATATCCATCCATCCATTCCTACAGCTCTTGTTTACTTGCCTTTGCTCTATTTAGTTTTATTTAAAATGCAGCTCTATTAAAATTATGAATATAAACCTATTCTGTATCGCAAATGCTTTCGTTATCGTTAGGTAACGTTACAGAGACGACCAAGGCTTTCAGGCGACTAGCTGATAGCATTTGCATAATATTGAAACGGTTCCGATACACCTAGGGCTCATTAGCCATTGATCGGCTTACGATATAGAATATGGCTGGAAACACACCGGTTAAGATTGTATTTCGCTTTACCCAAGTAATAAAAGATGTAAGTAATTATATTTTTGACAACATGGCCGATTTAAAAAAGTACGGGAATAATTTTGAAATTGTATTAGGGTAGAAAAAAGTTCTGTACTAACTTTCTGAACTTAAATGAGATTCTTTTCAGTTGATACTGTTCATTTTAAGTCTATTCTCTTTTTTAAATAGATTAACTTTGTTTTATACTGTATTCAATGGCTCATCTTCAAAAGAATACGTCATAACGCTTGTTCTAACTAAGTGAACATAAAGTAAGAAGGTCGGGATTATTTCGAATCAATCAATTCAGCCTGAACCGGTTTCAGTAGCTCTAATCTAGCCTTCAACTCCGGATTCTAGAACGCTTAGATGAGTTTAGTAAGAACCTAAGTAAAACTCTTTTCAATCAACCCTGACAACGAAAAAATAATAGCGCTATTTGTTCAGAGGACCAAACAATGTATTTATTATATTGTAATAAAAAGGGAACTAGTTCCCGTATTGTTTACAAGTGGCTTGTGATAGGCTGGTCGACGGAAACTAATCCATTATAAGTGCGTCTGCTATCAGACCAGCCTAGGGGAAACTAGTTAATCCGAAGTGCGTTTCACACAGATGGATTATCCGATTAAAATGAAACCTTTACAATGGAAAACAATAAAGTATTTTGTGGATTTTAACGTAGTGATTATATTAACGAATACGTAGAAATATAGTTTAACTAGTAACGCTAGTTTATAATATAAAAAGAGGTCTCTTGGTGGTCAAAATTTGACCGCAATTGCTCTCTGCAGTCTTTCTTCGTATTCACTTTAACTATGCCAAATCCTCCATGTGTGTAATGTGCTTCAAAAGTTAAACGTTTATTTTTCACGTATTAGTATAATATCTAAAATATTTGGTTTAGGTTTACACGGTATTCGGTCCTGAGCTGACCTTGTCCATCGGGTGTCCGGAACCTTCACCAGGTCGTCGGTCCATCTTGTTAGACGCCTATCCACATTGCATTTTTCAGTTTAGGGTCGCCATTCTAAGATTATCCTTCAAACTGTAGAAGTCCTTGGTAAAAGTCTATGTCTAGCAGTAAATGTCTTTCAGCTGAGAGGGACAGAGAGAAAACTCTCGGTTTCACTATGAACATTAAAATCTTTGTCTTATCTATCTATGACTTTAATATCTAATTGGTTTTACGTACTCTAATTATTATTATCAGTTTCGATTCGTGAACATTTTCGACTTATAATAATCATTTATCATTGTACAAGTCATATTATCTTTGTGGTTTTATTTAAAAAATATTAAAAAAATTAAGAAAAAATGAACCAAATTAATATCTCTATTCCCAAAGAAAACAAACATAAGCATCTTACTTTGCGCAACTAAAGCAAATATGTCACACAAAGACGAGCCACCACTGCATAAACAGACGAGATTCATTATAGCAGAGTCCCCTTAAAATATCACAGCCGATTGGACACAAAGTAATCGGGAAATTGCGCAGGAATAACTTTAAAGGTGCATATCTAGTGAATGCTCATTGGTATAAGGAACATTACAGACGTTCGGATTCCGATGTTATAGAGGCAACGTGTCCCGTTTTGTCAAGGTTATTTAGGTACATTCCGACCGCACACATAAACTTTAAATATATCATACTTTTAATTGATACTTTTAAATTTACCTTACGTAAAAACGGTTTGTTTTTTAAAATATTTGGCATATTAATAACTTTTGAAGACTCCGTTACCGGAATGGTGTTTAAACCGGTTTGACACTTGAGTGTGTACAATCGCCTTTGCTCAGCAAATAAACGTAGCCATTTGCATAATATTGAAACGTCAGCGATATGGATCCAGAAGCTCATTAACGTAATTGATCGGCTTTCCGCTAGTCTGGAATCAATCGCACGTCCAACCAATGATTTGCATTAATTACCAAACCGAATGTCATATAACGTCCTCATACATCAAACCATTATTTTGATGGATCCTGCATGATTATTGATTTAAATTTCGAACTCTAAGTGGTATTTTGTCGAGTACTAATGAACTAGTTCCTCTGAGTGAAATAAAAACGTAAACAACGGAACAATGAAAACAAAACTAGTCGATCAACCACAGCAAGTTTGAAACAAAGTTTCCGAATGAAAGCTATTTACCCACATTGTATTTGTAGTTGAAATGATTAGCTAGTTTGTAATAGGTAGGCAATGCGTTAATAATTAATGTCATTAGCTTAACTCAATGCCTGTGCACTATTGATACGTGGTGTGGTCACGATGTAAAGCTATATGACATGATGCATACGTGTTATATATAGGTAACTAATACCATCTATCTCGAAACAAACATCGCAAACAACAGTGAGGCTCTGTTTCAAAACATACAACTTTGACATCTGCCAAACCAGAACAAACACAATCCAGCGGAAGGCGGTGGTACACACCCGACTTAAATCAAATAACTGTATTGCTTTTAGCTTTGTAAAGCTTCAAGTGCAATAGCGTCAGTGGCGGATGTTCCACCCCCGTCTCCAGTCTGTAGTCTATGATATTGCTCCACGCCCTTTACATGTTCGGTGGGGTCTGAAGGCGGGTGGCGCGCGGGCACGCACGCGGCAACGTCGCGCCGCGCGCCCGCGACTCGCCGCCACCTCTCCAGAGATATCGCAAGCGTGACGCCCGACCTAACTGCTCCAGTTTATCCCTTTAATTGCCTTTTTTCTGGAGAGTGGCTTTAAGCGCTCCCGCCATATCTCCTCACGTCGCAATTACGGAGACGTCTTATGATAAATCTGCCGTAATTTGCATGAGATAGCATACGCTCTCAACTTTCACGCGAAGCTTCCTACTCTTGTCGTTTATTACGTTAGGGAACGTTTCCAAGAATGAGAATGAGCTATTTAACTACTAACTAGATAGCGTTAACTATCGTTTGCGGCTGAAAAATCCGAGATGTGAATTGTAGTAGGTACCCGAGTGCATTTATATTTTTGTGTGCTGTATTTTTATTTCGCGTGTACTCGGTGTTCTCGTGGGAGTAACTTTGTTTTTTTAAGAGAAAAATTTTGGGAACTTGCAAAATAACAATTTTAAGTCAGATGCACTTTCATACAATTTCTCCGTGCGGAAATAAGACGGTAAGAGGCAAACAAAACAGACGGCACAATCTCCGTGTTGCAACGTAGCGAATTGGCGGCCGACACCCCAAGGCTGCGGCGCTCTCCTCGCCAATCTCGGCATTTTTTCCTAGTTGCCGGTGCCTGTGCGAGCGGGCGCGGGTGGCAGATATTGTAGCGTCAGCGGACCGCCCTGCGGACTGCGACGCTGCGCGGCTATTTGTCGAACGATGCGCCAAAACATCGCATCGCAATCGCACGGAAAAATTATTCCCCGCTAGATTGCTACTCTTCGCTTTTTGAAGGTGCATTTACTTTGCAGGTTGAGAGTTTTATATTGTACGGAAGATGAGGTACAGATTGTATTATCTTGTTGGCAAGCGTTTCGATGCAATTCTCATTTCGATTCAATGCAAACAGGTAAAGCTTTCTAGCAGTAGAGGCTTTGATAATACAAATCGCTGATAGATGAAGTTCATTGAAGTGCGTTATAAGGTTCAGCTGACTAACCACTTGTGGTAATAGAATTCATTTAAATAAATCAGTTTCAAGGGTTTATTTGATAAGCTTGACAAAACTGTATAAGACGAGTCTCAAATTCTTTGCGATTAAAAGTCGAGATATTCCAAATAGTAATTACTGAAATAACATAGATTTCTAAAATATTTAGCATAAGTATTCCTAGGCCCCTCCGAGTGCACGCCACTTAGCAAGATCAGCGGCTTCTCGCATCCGGTTACTCCTAACCATTTTGCGAAGATCATTGCTCCACTAAGCTTGACGGCATCTTACACTAAGTTATCGAGCCACGGTCTCCACTGTAGAACACGTCTGATCCAATGGTTCTTAAGAAAATGCGCCAACCCATTACCACTTCAGAATCAATCAGCTTTTGCACAATCATTTTTTGACACGTATGTTTGTTTTATTATAAAATGTAGTGAACTTCTTCATTATAACCTGATTGCACCCGAACCGTTTACAAATAAAATTTAAAAGTCAAGACACACTAAAAGTGTAATAAACTAAAGCTAGTTTGAAACATTAATGCTACCCACCCGAGCGGTTAAAAAGATGAAATGAGCTCTAGTCTCGATGGTCGATAAACTTATTACCGGAGAAGTGTTCGGTGATCGTCGGAGCGTGTGGGCGGACTCGTGCGATGACGTGTCATTAGTCCTTTACAACACACTCGCGTGTCATATCGGAGATGTCTTTGTAAAGTGTTTTGTTATTAAAAGAGTTTTATACTTGAAACTTTTCGAATATTGTTGCCGTAATAAAACGGTGAAATGTTAGTGAAAAGTTTTGTATTTATATCTGTGTATAATAAATTTTCGGCGGGTGTGTATCGAATTTTTTTAAAGAAGCTACAAAAAAATAAAAGAATTTTGTTAAGTATTATGAAAGAGAAAGACCGCTTAGTTACTTTTATGAAATTTAATGCAACTGGTAATTTAAATTATGTAGAATTAATAAATGATTAATTTACTGACGAAACAATAAATTTCCCACAAAAGAAGGTTCAATTTTGACAAACAGTATAGGCTCTTAGAATAGAGGAAGCAGTTAAAATGATCTCTGCTAATTACTTTTACGCACACTAAAAGGGCACACTAAAAGTTTTATGTCCCAGGCTTGCCTTCTATGTTTAAATTTGGAATGAGCTTAGAGAGGGTTCAATTTACATCAGGAATATTACATTTAAAAAAATACAAATTCTTATTTATGGAAAAAAAACTTTATTTAATTTTATTAATTAGTTGTAGAATTTTAGGATACCTAATGTTTTTTTTTAGTTTAGAATTTAATGTCTACAATATTACACTGTTTATTTTCAAAATACTTTTACATCATCATATACACTATAAGCGGTTCTTTAATCGTATTCAGGTTTCTGTGTTTTTTATAAACAACGGACACGATTAAAGAAAAATGTATGTATATATTTTTATTAAAATCGTATGGATCGGCCCGCCACTACGAACCCGAAAGTATGGCTAGTCAAAGAAAATTATGATATGTAGTATCTTATACGAGGCGATTTTAAGATACGGTTTAAACCAATAAAAAAAATACAAATCCTTTTAAAGTTAGGAAACTTTGCTTGCGCTGGATACCTTCGTGCAAGTGAACTTACCGAATCGAAATTGACCCTTGTTGATTGATGCAAACAAAATGTGATCATGAGCGTTTATAATTTAACACGGGATATGCATATATCCTGATGAGGATATATCGTCTACCATCCTATATATAGGATATTGATTAATTGTGTGTAGAAAATATCAATCTTATCAGTATGTAGATGTCTGAAGTCGACAGTAGACCAAAACAATTGAGTAACGGCAAAGAGCAGTCTACATAATAAATGCGGTTTTTTGGCAGAAATCGGTTTCTGCATGACACCAATCGAAAAGCAAAAGACAAAAGACAGCACTACCGTTTGCTTGTCCAATATTCTCGTAAAAGATTTAATCGAGAAATCGTAACCTTTTGCTCAATGACAATGTTTTGCCGCCAACAGGGAACGAGTTAATTTTTGGATTATAAAAAAGTATAGCACGTGACCGACATTTGAACACAGTATAAACCTCGCTCCTCGTGATTTCCTTGTTTTCCCTTGATGAAAAGTTTAATTTTAAGAGGACTGAAGAAATTGTGATTTCACCATTTCACCAAACACGTGAAAATAACGAACAATTAAGTGGTATTCATGTTACAAATGGTTGTAAGAATGAAATAAATATATATAATACTTATATTTCAGTATATTAATATACATTTTTGTGTTTTCAATAGTTGTATTATGGCAGGTGTTGACCTGCCATAAACATCTCTGCATCACACTAGGTTGCCTGCTAGAAAATGCTTAAACTTTGTGCAGAAAGTTTAAATAATATAAATAAATACAGAGTAAGTATATTTTAATTATCAAAGAACGAAATTTTAATTTAATTGTAAACTTCTTTATGACTTTCGTAAACCCTTAGTTTAAGCAGAGCACACGTTTTTAATATAAAATACAAGGTTCTTTTAAAAGAGAGACTATAAATAACACATGTCTCGTTCTAACTATATCGGAGTTGCTACACAGTAGTTATCTCCAACTTTGCCAGGATATGTAAAAAGAGCTACATTCAGAATAAGTAGCGAATAATTTTTCTACCTCCGTCATAGAGAACAGCCAGCAAATGAGAATGAATAAATGAATATTTCAGTATCACTCATATTTACATTTTTCTAGCATTTGAACCGCTTGTAGGTCTATAGTCCTTCAGGTAATTTTTATTGTAAAACGAATATTATCACAAAAATATGAATAAACAAAAAGTTGTCTCTATTTCATGGTTACCTTGCTCAATATTTCAGTGTAAAACTGAGTGTCAATAAAAGGGCGTCGGTGCGATCGTCGGCATGCTCCTGATGAGCTAGTAACTCGTAAGGCGGACCACCCATCATGTGCTATGACACCCCATTAACCCAGGGCGGACTGCGCTAGCTAACTTACTTCGCTAATATGTTTTGAGACGTAGGTACCTACTCGTATAGTTATGTGTAGCTATGTCGGCGTACCGGACATGATGCTGGGGTCTTATAAATGAAGCGACCCTGTATTTATACAGTTATTACTCACCTACCTACAATTTAAATATTTCATATTTACCATGTTAAACGTACTTTCATAAAAACGAATGTTCTAGTCAACTTTATATTCAAAAAATATGTTGTAATACACGAGGTGTCGAAATATAAAACAAGTTTTGTTTGAGTAATAGTGTGAATTAATTTTGGAGCGAACCCTAGTTTCCAATTTCATACGTGGGTCAAACGAGCTGCAACAAAAATATTAAAGTGTTGTATTAAGCTTTGTCCTCTTCACATTTCGCCCGCGTCACGGGTGACCAATTTAAGTATTAATAAAATGACAAAACGTGACCCGGGTACAGGCCGCCATCCATCACGACCGCACGTCAAGTGGTGGCCGAGCGATTAAAAAACTGTACCTATCCAATGTATGCCTCTCCCACAGATAGGGAAAGTATTTCGGGACACACTCGGCCGGTAAATGTTCTAGACAAGGGTGAGATTAAATATTAAATTCGCGGTTAGGAATTTCGGGTTGAAAAGTAACGATGGTGGGCATGCGCAAAGCCGCACTGATCCCCGGCCTTTTCAAAATCCAGTTTACAGTGTTAAATTCGGACTAAAAACAAAGGTGTGTAATTTTTTATCAGGTTCGAAATAACACCGGTCGCGTGGAGGCAGCCGGGCTCTTGCCCGCGCCGGGGAAATGGTGGTACATACGTTTAAATTAATGAAATTAGGTCTTCGCTGAAATATTCAACAAATAACACAAACATGAGATGACGAAGTTGGCTGAAGGCACGTCGTGTGCCGACGCGATAACGCAACTAATGATTGATATACTCGTGCGTCTCTGTTCAAACTAATGACAGGGTGAAGGGTGTTGACTTTCAAGTTATTAATTAATATTGCTATTATTTAGGCTCTGATGATTACACGTTTCCCGTCACTGAAACTAGATATATTGTGTTCTAAACAAGAATTTATTACGATATTATAAAATGAAAAATACGCTTATTTTATGACCCAGACCATTTCTAGTTGAAACCTGTATCTTGGACCTTTAATAATCCAAATGGAAATAATTAACGCACAATTTACTGAATACTGAATAGAATTTACAGATTTCATGACTTTCCTTTGATTTAAAAGACATAATGTTTATTACAGAGATTTGATCCGTATCGTTGACCCTATTTCACGTTTGTGTCGATTGGATTCCGGGTTCAGCCAAGTGACTTTCCGAAATTACCTAATTTAGTTTTTGTTATCTTTATAATTAAAATAAACTTTCCTGTTAAGTTACATTTAACTTTTACTTTAGCGTAGATTTTGTGCACGGTCACTTCATTTAATTCAGCTTGCATAGTGTCCTCATTACTTGTGAAGATAAAAATAATGTTCTCCACGCCAAGTTTGGTCATGATGGAAAATTTTAACGGAGCCTAGGCAAACTTTGCGGTGTGTATGCGCTACACTGATGCACTCTCTTGTCCCTCATTCTCAGAGCCTGATGGGATGGCTTTCCGACACGTTTAAAGGTAATAAAGATTTAATGGCGATTTTATATTACTCACCTATATTTTAATGTTTTTTTTGTGGTTAACTGGTTAGTTTAAAAAATCAAACGCAAGAATAACTAAAGAGAAAAAGTATTTATATAGCAGGTACCTAGTTAATTAAAAGTTTGAATGACTTCTCGTTTAAAGAAAACTATATCGTTGTCCGCTGGCCCTAGCTCAAAACTATACAGTAGGTATGCTTCAAGTATCGCAATACGCTTGAAACAAATGAACAAACTTCTACTTAACCAAGTTCTAATGAAAATTAATCCTATGCTCCTCCCACACACGAAAGAATTCACCGACGAGAGATCTGATCGAGTACTTTCCCCAAACTTTTTAATTTCACAAAAGTATTTGTCGTAAAAGCCTATAATAAGAAGTTTTTTTTTATTAAAGTAATTGTTGACGAGAAGTATGTTTGAAATTCATAAAATATACGAACTGGAAGCAAAGTTATGAGGTCTCAACATGATTAAATGCAATTTCTTTACGAAGTATGCTATCCACTTGTAGGTGAAACTTTTGCTTTAGATGACCGGATTCTTGCGTCTCCCAGTTTTGGAGATAATAATATTTTATAAAGAGTAGCGTACTTTTCACTTAATATTTTCTTTTATATTGCCAGACTTTCACTATTAGTCAAATTAATCCTTTGACTTTGTTTTAATGGTATAGTGGTGTCGTCAAAAAGCTCAGTGCAGCTCTTTAACGCCCTAAATACATAATTATAGGAAATTATATAATCAATATAACTAAGAAGAATTACAAATGCAATTTCAACCAATTTCTAACCATGACAGAAGCGATTTATTTTAAAATAATTTGAAAAAAAAAGCTAGGTAAAAGTTGACATCTGACGAATTTCAAATTAAGATCGACAATAAATCACAATAATGACGTCATGGTACGGCCTCAGTTATGTGAAGCTATGTGTTACTAACGGTAGCTACGATTATTTACACGTATCTTGGGAGCAAACGATCAGGTTCACGGCTTCATATGTTCTTCGTGTGAACGTCAGGTTTATGGTAGTAAAAGCTAACAGCAACCACAGTTTTCAACGTCACGCTTTACAAGTAGTATGGCGTGCAATCTGTTTTGTTTTCTTTTCAAATACAGCGGATAACGGGTGGTAAACAACTTCTTATTTTGTTACTTTATTTATAAAGGTTTAAAATAAATTGAGTGAACCGCTTCAATTTTAGGTAAAAGTTGAGTTTGCGCGTTCATTAAAACAATGATAGTCGTGATGTCTAAAAGGTGTAAAGAGCAATTTTAAACCGCAAAAACTACAGGAGCCGGAGGGGACACATACACTACATCAATATACAAAATGACTTTAAAATAAAAATGGGTATTTATCCAATATGCAATCATTTGCAGCAATGAAAAAATGCCCCTGCCCACTCCTCTCGGTAACAGGTGTTAGTCTAGGTAAGTAGGTATATATGTATGGACTGATACAGGCTGATACAAAAGCTGATATTTAGAAAGTCCATCTCCACTTTATGCAGTTTACGAGCCTGTCAGTATTAAATTCTTCTAAATAATTATCGTATCAAAATTACTGAAAGGTACATAAATTCATTGTTGTCATTAAAATTAATAGTAATTGCTATACAAAACAAGCTCTACACCTTTGGAGTGATGGAACAGATGTAGGAGGTGACTTATAGCGGGGCAGGCTCATAACTAGCGTCCAGCGGGGCATAAGTCCCGCGGCCGCAGCCTGCTGCGCTTACATCATTCACAGCCTCTTGTTCAACAACCATAGCTTGTTATCGCAAAATTATTAGTATTTAGTTGGAAAATTGTTGTTACAGAGAAATTCATTATTTAGATTGCACATGTGGCGTAGTGACTAAGACCTCACTTTTGAAACTATGCCTTGCTTTAGAATTGAGGGAATTGGGGGAATCCTATAGTAAAAGTTACATACTTTGAATGTTTGAGGACAAACAATATTGTAAAGTATATCGAAAATATAGAATATGGTCAGAATTTATTTTTATGGTTTTCTATAACATATCCATGTTTAATGTTACCAATTTAATGAAGTGTTATAGCACAAAAAAGTTTACAATTTCATTAAATCCTCCCTAAATAGTTATAAAGAACTCCGTTATTTGGCTGTCAGTCAGCTTTTAAAAGCCCGACAACAAAGTTAAAACGAAGTAATTAAAAAAGAAAACACAAAATACTTACAAAGTCGGAAGCTCGGCTCTCTTCACTTAAATTACTTGCGATTACACCGACAAAACGTTTTAATGAAACACGTTAAATCGCGCCAAGTGGGCCCGCCGTGCCACGCCGCCCATACCCTCCACGTCTGCCATAGTTCGGCAACTTCACCACTTACTGCGGTAGGTGGCGGGTAGTTTTTCCTCAAATATCTTAGCCGTAAGTAGAGTTGAAACTACTTCTGCAAAGTCCATTAAAGAGTATAAACTCACGCCGCGGTGATTACAAATGCCGCCGATTTCGGCGACCGTTTCGGGGTCGATTAAAGCTTTTTAATTGAAATCACCTGTGATAAACTTTGAGCAAACGTATGGAACACTTGTTCAACATAATCAAATTCTCGACCTCTTATCGAATTTTATCGATTTTATTTTTGGTACATTCTTACACATTTATTTTGGAGTAAAAGGATTTAATTTTATCCACCAGACCGTCTTGTTACTTGAAAACCGTAGTATATGTGTTATATATGACATTCCCGCATAGTAAGTTTATTGACGTAAGTGACATATTGTAAAAATATATGCTTAAATTATAAACAATCCTTTCAATTAACTAATCTAGAATGTATTAAATTTAACTTGAATAAGCGTACATGTATTATTTGATGGTGGGAGCGGGTGAGTTGGGGAGCAGTGCAGTCGCTCCATATAAATATGTAAGCGGAGGAAACGCTGACGTCTGCGTTCCGCCGCGTCGCTGCGGAAACCGCGTCAATTAAGTTGGCCGCGATGACATATTAGCCTTTGTTCCCCTGCATCCCCGTCCCACTACCTACCGGTATTTACTCGCAAGAAACTTGCTGTATACTGTATGTACTGCCAGATAATAGATAGGTAATGTTGCTCGTGGCTGTGCGTGATTTCCTATGCACTTGCTACGTTCCAGTTTATATTCTATTCATCTGCAACCGAGGTTAAATAGTATTAAGCTACTGTGTTACGTTATAATTTACGACCTTAGATACAAATTCATTAGATTTGCAAACGTTTTTAGAAGAGCCAAAAATTGTGACAGACAGAAGAATTATCTGCTTTGGCACAAAGAAAGCAATCGGGAGCCAATATATTTTACGAATAATCCAGATTAGACAGGTATAAAAGCGAGAGATTTGAAAAAATATAAAATTTTTAATATCTGCCGTAGTCATCTGCCAGATGCTGACTGGACAATTAAATACCGCTGAATCAATTCTAAATTAAATAGATCCACTGTGAAAATACAAAGTTTAGTGACTGTCAATGTCAAACAAAGAAGATGAAAAAAGTTTTTTCTTCCAATCCCATTTTCTTTCACCATTCCTCTTTTGCAGTCTCTAAAACTTTTCAAAATAAGAGGTTTTGGAGAGAGTCTCAATTATCGATAAAGACGATATTAAAAATTCGTTTGTTTTGTTCTTAGCTTGCGCCTTGAAAGCGGTGTCCCCTTTTTTCCATTGTTTGCGTAAGAAGGGAAAGCAGAAACGGCGGCAAACGATAATCAGAAATTTGAATTTTGCCCCCACAAGGCACTGACAAAATCATCCGATTTTGTGCGTCGTTTATCATAGCAATTAATTAGACGACCAAAAAATATAATCTTGGTTTTTCTGGCAATTGTTTATGTCAGCAAACATTTTGTTTTGTGAAGACTTTCAAAATTATTTTATCTCAAACTGCACTGTTGTCTAAGGGATCGATTGGGAGTGAATAATAAGTAGAATCTATATTCATAATTTCCATATCTACATGGTAGCTATGATGAAGGAACATGGTCTAAATTTATTCGTGAGCATTACAGTGTAACATGTACGAGGCAGTGCTCCCTTAATGTATTCATGTAATTCGCATAGCCGGCATCCCCTTTGACCGGCCACGCAACACCGCACTGGCTGCCCGGATAGAGTAATATAACGTGATGTTTTAAAACCATCCATCACGTTTAATGTCCATATAAAAAGAAGGAGGTAGCGTGCCGTCTCTATCCGCGGATTTTTTGAAATTGTGGATGTTAGATATTTGTATTTAGTTTGTTTATAATAATATTAACTACACGCCACCCTACACTCCGCTTATCTTTACCGTCTCTGAAGGAAATTCACTTGTTGCAAGACGCCCCGACAACCTCAAGTTTTATAAATGTTAATACAAAACAAAACCATCGACTTTCTCATTTTCACCTCGCGAAACCCTCTCGCGTCCGTTTAGTGTGGGTTGAAATTATCAATTGACTACACTCTAGTATTCAGCAGTGCAAATACAAAAGCAAGAGCTTACCGTCTATTCTGTGCGAGGTCAAATAAAACCTCAAGTAAGGCTACTTGAATGTAAAAACGTTGGGATGCGGCGGCGGGCCGAGCGGCGAGCCTGACGCCAATTTACATTAAATGCGGCTTGCACCCACCAATGATAACTTACACTTGCCGGAGCCGCAAAACTAGTGTTTACTATTGTGAGCTTAATATTTTGTGTTAAGTAAAAAGTTGTGAAATTATGCGCAGGAAAAAATCTCGTTAGCTCTGTAAAACTGTACGGGTTTGTTTTCAGGTCTCAATGTAAATGAACATTTGACTTTAACTTTAAATACAACACTGTGTAACTCTAATATCGTACGGTATCAATTTGTACCGATATCTTATTTTAATCCAACTAATATTATAAACGAGAAAGTTTGTAAGAATAGATGGATGTTTGTTACTCTTTCACGCAAAAACTACTGAACGGATCTGAATGACATTTGGCACAGGGATAGATTATAGTCTGGAATAGCATATAGGTACTTTTTATCGCGATAACCAACATCTACGCGGGCGGAGCCGCGGGCAACAACTAGTCAATACTATAAGTTGCGCCTAGTGGGTTTGCCTCGAGTTGCTAAAAGTCTTGTCCGAGAGTAACTGATTTTGATTTCAATTCTTATTTTTTCATATGTATTTGTAGTCAAACGACATTTGCCTACTTAGTTTTCTTAAATACGTATAATAGAACGACGGTACCTCGTAAATGGATTAGCTAAGCAGTAAAATTAAATTAAAAAGGTTTTTACCATTCATCTTGCCTTATCCATTTTTTTCATATGAACGTAAAGCCCTTTTAAATTCGCTTATTTTTATTACCTTTATAAATATGTGTTGAGCTTCAGACGAAGCTATTATAGTATTGTTGCTGAATTCTAAAATATCTCCCTACATTATGCGTTTATTTAAATATTCTTTGAGGTAAATTTGCAACTGTGAGGTACATGGATAGCAGTATTATAAGTTAAGCCTTCAGAAATCTCAATATAATGAAAATACAGCGTAGAGGATTTAAACATTAAAATATATTTAGATTATATTAATTTAAATATTTTATATTCTTTTTCGCATCGATGATACGTCAAATAATTGAATTGTACCAGTTCAGAGTGTTGCCACCTCTTTAGCGTTATCAGTCATCAATTACTGCGCAGAGATTGCTCAGAGTGCAGGTGATAAGGCACAAAAAGCAAGACAGAAGATGAGGCAGTTGAATATGCTGGTTTATTATTAAAATATATTTAGATTATATTAATTTAAATATTTTATATTCTTTTTCGCATCGATGATACGTCAAATAATTGAATTGTACCAGTTCAGAGTGTTGCCACCTCTTTAGCGTTATCAGTCATCAATTACTGCGCAGAGATTGCTCAGAGTGCAGGTGATAGGGCACATAAAGCAAGACAGGAGATGAGGCAGTTGAATATGCTGGTTTTTTTAAGATTCAATAAGCGCAAGACTATAGCAAATAAAAAAACTGATAGATATTCTTTGAGGCCGTAAAGGCTGAGAAGAAAAACATTTTGTAATATCGTTTTTTTATATTTTATTTTGATCTATATTATGAGTATATATTTTAACCATTTTTTTAGATTGCAGGAGTAGAAACTATACAATAATATTATGTTTTGTTCCTAATGAACGCCGTAGTATAAATATCCGTTAATAATCGCAATAATCAAAATCAAATCACGGCTTAAAAATCTTTAGGATATCTCCTAATCCATATTTAATGCAATAGTGTACAAGATTATATTATAAACGTACTCACGAAAACGGAGGAAAAAGGAAATGGACTAAATAGACTGTTATGCGATTCAATCACAGGACTATCTAGGTTACGGACGACCCCGAGATCACAGCCCGCATACTAAATTATTAGCCCTTAGTTATTTATGCATCGTGGACCAACATCTTAATAGCGAGCGAGAGTTATGTCCAGCCTAAAATAATATTTTGTGTTAATGTTTGAAAATAAACAAGCAGCGTGGTACCGGTTGTTTTACAGTTACAATATGTCGTAACTTCACTACGCTGCTTCGCAGTTTTGTGGCAATACAAGTCGGAATGAGTTAATTATAAAGGTTTAATTTTCAATTTACGTCTAACCTCAACGTGATGAAATGTTATCAAAAGCTTACCTTTGGGTGTGCTCTCCTGGGGAAGGCCACTTTCGGGTCAATCTGAAATTGAAAACACAATATTTTAACATAATTCAAATAGAAACATATGTATGCAAAACGATGTTTTAATTTTAAAACTGGAGTGGTTGATTTCGAAAATGTAAAAATTCACTGAGACGCGTCGAGCCCAACTAATCATGGACCGCACGTCCGCCTGGGAAGCGAGCACGATAAATTCGCATCGTCTCTGTGGCTGCAATGTCCAGTCCTAAAATCCCGGCTGCAAAAAACCATCGGACTGAAAATCCTGCGCCGTGGTCCTGTCACTCGATTTCGCCTCTCGTCTTTTTCATGTAACCGAGCTCTACTATTTCATACGTGGCACTGTTTAAGCCCTCAGATTTTCTCCCGGCAGCGAGCGGTCGCTCCAGGTCTTTTTGCTCGTATCTCGACGCGCCGTTGACCGCTATAAACGCAAAATATAAACCCAAAGAAGCTACCTTTGACATTTTAGAGGTAAAACGTTTCATTTCCACTCGTGCTAACCGTTTTGTCGAACGTTTTCCACATTCAGCAGAAATGCTCCAGGATTTTTTAGTGCAAGACTTACTTTTAAAAATTACTGTCGAGAAATGTGCAGTTTATTGATAGATACCTACATATATGTATTATGTATTCTGCATATGAAGCAAATAATTGAAAAAGTGAATTCATGTTAATTAATAATAAATTTAATTTTCTTTTAAATTTAAATAATACATACATGTCTGTGTTGTATAAGCGTCATTGTATTCCTCAATATCATTGTCCACTGGGAACGTACACAGAAGGCGGCATGTAATTATATGTTTTTATTGTATTGTTTATTTTCATTGTATTTTATGAATGTAGTCTAATTTTATTCATCAAACTTTAAATATTACGTACATTTTTAAATGGTACACTGCACAATAGACGAAGCGGGTAGGCATCCACGTCCGCGTAATTACGAAGCAAAACCGTGAGAGAATAATTTAAAAGATTTCGCCCAAGAGGACTGCATTATTACAATATCAGGGAAACCGCTTTACAGCGTCATTCATACATTCTTAATTATTTAATTATCTTCTGAGTGCGCCACGGAACACCGCAGCTACAGAAAATCCTGGATAATTTGATTAAATTGGATTTCCACCGCGATAATTCGTATTATTTTATGAAAATTGTAATTATAATTACTATAAAAAACAACACAACTCACGTGAGGTTGTCACAAAAAATATCACTCTGCAAAGAGGAGACGTAAAACGTTGTTGGAAAGCTTTTAACCACCTCACGCAAGCAATTTTGTAAACGTTGTAAAATGACCACGAAAGTATACAGAGCAAGCAGAAAAATCATAAAATCGCAGATGGTGGCGCTAAAGCGATTAAGCGGGTCGATGATAAATTTTAACGAGTTATTTTAATGGAGGCGATCGCAGTCAGTGGCTAGCCGACAGCCTGCGTCGATAGAAAAATAAAACCAAACTCACCAAAAAGACTGTTTAATACGTGACCCCGTGATTTTTTTATTGTTTCGTAAACGTTTAACGATAATTGCTTTTTGAAACGACGCCTTTTGTACATCCGAAATGTCATTTCATTTGTAATTGAATTTATAAAATGTGGTGGCATTCTTATCTATAGTAGCGGTTGCTACTTTCACAGAAATAAAAATGAATTTAACAATATTAATAGGAGAAAAGCAGCTGAGATTAGTACAAACAGAACAGAAAAACGAACCTTTATCGAATCCAGGAAATGCATTTCAATGTCATTCAAGAAAATAAGTCCTATCATAAATAGATTTATAGTGAAACTAAAATATGACTTCATTGTCACGTACATGAACCTACAGCGTATTATGCATAAATCTTATTTTAGGTGATTATTAACACTCGATTAATTTTCTCTGCACCCCTCATAGAAGCATAGCGTGGTAATAATTTACTTCTCGTTACTGCCTTATCTATCATTTTTATATGTGAGTATGGAGTTATTTAGTTTGTAACATAACTTTGTAAAGTTCAGTACTCCTGCGCAAAAATTACAGGAAAACATCGATACAAATGTGACATTTTGATATGGAGCCATTTGCGTGATTACAATCGACGCAGCGGCGCACCCTCAGCTGGCTTCGACCTCCCCCTTCCTACAACTTCCCTTACGATAAAGATTGACATCACCGACCTTAACTTTCGAATTATCCTAACTCCAAAATCATGATATAGACTAAATTGTACTTTAATCTATACAGCATAGAATACAATTTCATTTAGGTAGATGAAAAATTTTAGCGTGTCATCGCAAGAAAAGATTGTAGGCGAAAGCACATTAGTGGGATATCACTACTGGTAGCAAAAGAGCATGTTCACTTTATGTACTCGGTACGACGGCATCGGCGTAAAGTCGATTACGTTAAATTTTATATCAAGCAAACAGTTTTATCGATGTGTTGTGTATTTTCAAGTCATTGCAGTAACGTGCCGCAATAAAAAGTTCATTCTCTCCGTTTACAGTTTAACCCATACAAACTACAAAGTACGCAAAATATATTAAATACATATTAAAATGGTTTTGATAACTTTGACACGTACATCAGATAAAATGTATTTGAAATCGTAATATATGAATTGAATATTATGCCAAACAACTGTAATTTGTATTCTATATTTGATAAGCTTAAATTGTTGGCTTGAAACAGTTCCGAAGTTAACAAGAGAACATTCTCCAAACGCAATTCGATCAACGTGTTAAATTCTGATAATTAACAAACGTCACACGTCGAGGTTGAGTTAAGGACAAGAAAGTTTAATGACGTGCACTCAGTGCAAGCGGTAACTGAATTTATTTACGTGCAGACGACATGTAAGTGTCGCCCCGGGCGGCGTTAAGTGGGGACCGCATCATTTGCTGTTCAGTCAGCAACGCGCACACTAACTCCTCCTAATTGGAACGAATTTGGCTGCAGGTGCAACACTCGACTTGGCTCAAGATTAGGGGCGAGCTATTGCGAGTATATTCTACGCCGTTTCCCCTTGAAATATTCGATGTGCAACGCGCGACTTGCGGCTCGCAGCACCGTTCGCGCTGCGCCGTCATCCACGTGCGCTCCCACTAACTTGAATTAAATTAAGAACAATATTTACCCTCGCAGCCGAGATAAATGATATTGCACACTTAAGCCAGAGTTAATGTTTAGTGACGACTTATGTACCCACATTCTTAGCATAAGCTAGTGAAAATGCCATTGCGAGAACGAGACGCTCTCATAGACGGTGCCTATATTAGAAAGAGCGCGGGGTGACAAAACACCTCAACGAGAAAGACTTAACGAGCCCCGTGTCAACGTTGACAAATAATAGCACGCCAACAATGTTACGTGGCGTTATTTTAATTGATACCTTTAACTCATTATGTACAGAAAAATGCAAACAAGTTGCGACGCGATCGGAAAACACTTGACACAGATTGTTTATAAAGTAGGGTTTGCTTTAACGCTCGGTGAGACAAGCAGTAATGAAACCGGGCTTGGGTGGAAGCTCGACAAACGTCATTACTGGGGCACGCATAAATATGCAAGGCAGGTAACGCACATTTTCATGCGACGTCGCAAGAATTTTATCGCTCGTTTAATTCTGTGAGAAAAAAATGGGATTCTTTTGGGTGTAACAGGAGATAGGCGTCCGCGTGGGAACCGACACGCTGCCCTTCTCGGTCACGCTTCTCATCTAAGTGCAGCCGAAATATATTTTATCCACTTTGTCAGATATTACTTTCTCTTAAACATCGGCGTCGAAAGCGTAAACGGAAGAGGAGAGACGTAATCTTATCCATCAGAGGCACCTTATTTGTTAGGCGCTAATGTGGGCGCTTTGTGTTCTTAGACGTACGCCTATTAACGTGTGTTTTATTCATCGCCCTTTTCCTTCACTGTGTGTTACACGTCTGCTACAATTGCTAGGGACCTTAACGACATAGTTCTCTTTTCTTAATGCTCTTGTTAATTTCGTTTACATTTGTTTAAGCGTTACCGTCGTTTATTTTCTTTACCCCTACGAGGGGGCGTCATGGTCTTCAGAATTAAATTATAATGGTGTAATTGAATATTACTTGATACCTATATTATATATTTTATATATATTTAAAATATTAGTGACTCTTTCATTTTTATTTACCCACGTTTATATAATTTACGTTACATAGAAAGAGAAAACACACATTATCTTCTATTTCCTATCTTCCTGTGATAATTTATATACGAATAAATACGCCCAATCAACACAAAAGTACTTCCAAAACTCACTATAAATTCACAACTTCCATTGACAGGATGTATAAAGTTGAAGCTTATCTAACGATTCAGGTCAGTACAAAAGCCTGGGCATTAGCACAATAATGTGGTCGGCGGTCTCGTGAGACAAAGATTACGCACTCGCCCCGTCCGTCGCTGATAATACCAGCTCACTGGATGTGTTGCACCCTTTGTCAGAATGCGCTGGGTGTATTGCAGTTTTAGAGTTTATATTTTGTTATGAAATATTGGTGATCCAACAAAGAATTTAAGTTGTCTATTTTTAATGGTGGCGTTAAAAAATCGTACATAAGACTGCCAAAATAGGGTCGGATTTTTCGTCGTAGATACCAATACCTAGATGATTTTGAATAGGTTTACTAAGCGATATTTTTAAAAGCAACTTTATCAATTTCGTACCTATATTCCTATTACCAACAATCTCAAAATTTTATTCTCACTTTCGACAAGAGAACACAAAAAAAAGAATATAACGAGATTTAAAAATGTCTAAAAGGGTGTAATGCTGCTACACGTTCATCCATTACAGCACATTTACACGCCTCGCATCCAATATACTAAGGCCAAACAACTTCATAAATCCAAGACCTCGATCACGTCAAGCGCAGAGGCCGACCAGGCAGTTCTCTAATCCTGTTTGTTTGATTGATCAATGACCTATCTAGTTACCAAACAATCTACGTCGGCCGGTCCGGTAGACATCCGGCGCAGATATTTGCAGTCAAAACAGACTTAGGGCGCTCGCTACGAATTGCACTCTGCGCATGTCACTCTGGCTCTGTATTATTTATTAACTCCAACGAGCTTCCGATGTTACTTTATTCCATTGTGCAACTATCTACGGTTCCTGATGTCCGAGCTCGGGAAGTTCTGAACTGACACGACTGGGAGAAACTTTTCGTGCATAGAATGAATGCCTGTCAGCCGAACGTAAACATGCAAGCAAAATACTTGGTATATTATTTAGTTTGTGGATTGCGGATAGCCGTTACCAACGGGCGTCGGTTTGTATGCAATGTCACTGGCTATACGAAAATTATGCGTCGGTAAACTTTTCAGACCCTTTGAGAAACTTTTTGTACAAAATTATGATGTAACCATTTACTAAACATAGATTTAAACATGATATATTTAAACTTGAAAGTCTATTGCTTAGGGAAATATATTTACAGTAAAACCTCTCTAAAATAATAAAGTCAAAATCCAAGAAAATCAGTCACAAGGAGAGCGTAGCGTTTGTAAGTAATGCTGGCGAAGTCGGCAATGTTATTTGGCGACCCGGTGCAAGTAAAGGACTCTATATTAAGCATTCCTGTTCCCCCAATCTCTTCAGGTGGGCGGGCGGGACATGAACTCTACTTCAACTTATTATTTCGGGGCCGCATGCGAAGCGTTTGTTTTTCTCCAACCTACGCCTCTAATATACATTTACATATGTATCATAAACTTAATCCCTTTATTAAATTCTCCGGACGTTTTTTTCCTTGCCAAATATTTCTTTTTTATCCTGTATTTTTAAATTTAAAACCCAATTCTATAAAAGCCTAGATTTTGAACGGCGTTGTTGTTTACGGCCAGCTGTTATCTTGCACTAAATAAAAGCTCACCGTTTTTAAAACTGCCTTTATATCGTCCATCATTAATGAACTCGTTATAACGCTAATTGTTGCCACAATCGGGCCTGGGCGTGACATTAAAACGACATCAAAAATGTATGTACACTATTTAAAGATTCCCATTTCGCGGTGGTCGCGTGCAGCCGATTTACGAAAGCGACTGGCCCCGTGCCCATTAAAGCAGATTACGGACGAAAAAAAATCAACGAGCTCTTGGCGTTATGAGTTAATTTTGTAAGAATAACGCGGGCGTCGGTTAGTATCTCCCTTTATTTGGTGTTCCGGCTGGTCTGTTTGTTTAAAACGGGTAATCTAGTGCAAAAACACGCCGAGACTACATTATGTAGTGGTGCCACACAAATGTGTGTTCTCAATGTTGTCGGAACGTAATCGTCGGACGATAAAAATCACTTAGCGAACCGAGTAGCCGCTCTAGACGTTACCGCTAACTACTAACTACGTAGAGTATAACATAACAAGAGCATTTACGTGGAACGAGACTTGTTATACTTATTTGAAAATTAACTTTCACTCCAGGAATATTCTACAACGCTACGCCCGCGCGAAACGCTTTAAACTGAACAAAACGCTCAATCTCTTGTTGTAAAGATTTTAAACCTTAAATGCAAATCTACCACAACCGCTCTATTATCGTTAGTTATGTAAGATCCTTGTATATCAGGAAACATTACGGAAAATTGTCTGGTAAATTTATGTGAAAAATAAATTACAGTTAAATTAAATAGTTGATATAATGCATCGGAGCACGGCGTTCACTCGCAAAATGTACTTATATCCTGAAACGCGTGCGCTCCATATTTTAAAGGTGTCGATAAGAGAAAAAAGGAATGTCCCCGAGTTGCGAGCGCGCCTGGTCTAAACGTGTTTACAAGTTATGCAATAATTCAAATAGCGTACTACAGCAAATTTATGCTGCTGCACCGTAACATACTTCAATGGCTGCATTGGAAAGCATTTTATTTCCATGGACGTCGGCGACTAGTATGGCTGCGTCGTATTTTCGAATTCAGCCAGAGAGCGGTGAACGTGTTAGGTGGCAATATGAATTTATGATCATGGCGAATTAAATGCGTTTAAAGGGGAACGTGATTCACCGGAATACATATCTGAATTTAATTAAGCAGTTTTTACACTTGACCGATCGGCGGCAGACTATTTTGTTTGTCGTCATTGGTATTGCAGTACTGAAAATAGGATAAAATAGTAGCCTTGGTAAACAGGCAAGTAGAAGGACAAAGCTGCATTGATAAGTGAAAATCCCTAGTGGATTTGTAACTTTTAGTACGACTGATATTTACGATTTCGGTTTTTCGATTTTGATTCGATTTCGAAGCTTAATTTCTGTTATTCAAGAGTTGGTACACATGCACATGACAAGAAAGAAAGAAAGGAGTTATAAGGTTCCTAAAGGGTCGGCAACGCGTGAGTGATACCCCTAGTGTTGCAAGCGTCCATAGGCTACGGTAACTGCATACCATCAGGCGGGCCGTATGCTTGTTTGCCTCCTAGATAGTAAAAAAAAAACAAAAAAACTTTTGTTCCTATGAAAATTAAAAAGAATGTAACTTGTCCCTTCCCTTTCTCTAAAGTTTAGATTTAAAACATTAAAACAAATCTAAATACAGTAAGCAGGTAAGCGAACTTATTTAGGTGTACAACCCGATAAATTCCAGACAGTTTCTCGTTGTCTCGTTAGGGCTCACTAGATGAAATTTAAGAGTCATCTCAGTCGGGTAGAGGCACCACGCAGATCCGGCCGCGACAAAAGGGAGCCCTAGGGACCGCGTATAGCGAGAAAAGGAATTTTTAATTGGCCTCCAAATAAAAGCCCATATAACTTACAAAATAAAAGGCTTTTTTCACGGCGCAATTCGTTACGGAGCGCGGTTTTAACTATTTTAGCAAAATGTTTCAAAAAAAATAACGCTCATTTTTTAATTGACTTACGCAGACTGGTTGTTGCCGTATCGTATTTTCTCAAAGAAAGATGCCAGATAAGGCGTCAAAGACAGACGTTAGAGAAGAAAAAAAAATGCGGTCCTCCTCCATAGTCATAATGGCTTGATAGGCCCTAACGGCCACTTAAAATGAAAAGTGTGTTCCATTTTAAACTTTATTCATTATACAAAAGTTCTTGTTAGTGTAACAGACATTTTACTTTCATATTTTGGAGGAAGTCTGAAACAATTAGGACAGTTTAATCGCTACCTCTTTAGGGCGGTCTGTTATTTTAATGAAACGGAGAACATTGTATTACAGTAACTTGTATGTGGTAAGGCTTTATGAAACTGTATTCTTAGGTCCTTTGCGTCTTTTTTACATTAAAACTAAATAAGTTTAAAAAAAAAATACCATAATATTTATTGTGTGGAGTTAATAATGATTTAAAAATGATCAGGTTAAGGGAACCTGTTATAGGTTCCCTGTCCTATGAATCATATTTGATACATAACAATAGATTTTCTATTGTGTCTAACTTGGGACAGCGAAAGGGTTAATACCCCAAATAGTGATGTTTTTCTCTGAAATAAAAAAGCTAAGCTAAATGATTGGCTAAAAAACGTTGGTCAAACACACGTGTGCCGCTGTTTCCGTCAGTACCGCACTACATAGTGCATCATATTTTTAAACATGCACCGATATGAAACCGCATAAAACATCGAACATTTCCTGTGGAAGTGAAAATTTTAATTTTACGAAAAATTCACCCGCTATATTTTAAAATTCGTGATTTATTAATGCGGGATCGTAAACGCCATTTATGCCATTTACGTGAGATGAGAGGAGACATTTTGTGTCCACATCCGCGTCGGTACCATGATTCGTCGATAACGTTATGATTGTCCACTCAACGTCGGGCCCTGTCGCCGTCCTATAAATCTGTACGCAGCGTCTATCACTGGAGGGTTACTTCATATTTAGCTGAGTTATAATAACTGGCTAGCCAGACGTCATAATGAATGCTTTATTGCTTTGACAATGCGTTAGGCTGTTTATTTATTAATCTAGTGAAGTAGATACTAAAGCGTGAACGTTAATTTATACTCTGCAAAGTTTAATGGAAACTGCGTTAATGTTTCGGATACATTTGTGAATGTAATGTAATTGTAAATTATTGTTTTTTGACAGAGGCTCGAAACTGACAACGACGACGCCAACGATTTATATAATTTGAATGTTTTACAAAACAATTTACCTATATAATATGGCTGAACTCTTTTTATCTTGTTGTTTATTATTACGACAACAAGAATGAAAATTAAGTTTAAAATAACATTTCAAATTCCTTCAAACCACACACAGTATGTAACTGTTGAATGTATTCGATCCTTTTGTTTTCATTCGAATATAATGATCAGTTTTTATAATATTGATTTAGTTGCCAATAAAAATCATTAAGGACAGACGTGTTTTCGTTAAGCAAGCAACCCCATGCACAATCTCAACCTTAACACCACAACATATGGTCGAATATCGAACCGGATCGACTGAGCATCGACGGACCGGCTACCTGCGCTGCCGCCGCCGCGAGAACAATAGGACCCCACATTCCAAAGGGATTAGCGAGTGATCAGTGAAGTTGTTTACGCAAATTATTAACGCTAATAGATTTATCGTCGTTTTATGCATATTACGTTAGAAAACATCGTATATATTTGAAGATTTTGGAGCTTCACGCCTTAGCTATGACGTCGCAAGCAGATCAAGCATTGAGTGTACTTGAAGATACAGCGGCCTTGTTGAAGAAAATTCAAACAAACCTTAAAAAGTGTCCCAAAGAGCGTTTATCTAAGCCGGGTTATTTACAAGCTCGTATACAAACTATAGAAGAATACTGGAACACATTTAAAAGTGCACACCAAGACTTAGTAAAGTGTACGACGCGCGAACAACGTGCTATCATTTCGTACTTTGTCAATGAGGAGTTTTTTCTTCAGGAAGACTTATACCTATGCATGCTGGGAGACCTTAGAGATCTATTAGATACGTACACAAAGCAACCTAATCAACCTACATGCAGCGGTGAATCGTGTGACAGACCTACAAAATTGAAGCTACCTAGCATAAAGTTACCTTTGTTTTCTGGAAACTACGACGAATGGCCAACATTTAAAGACTTGTTTGTGTCACTGGTTCATGAATGTACAAATTTAAGCAATGTGGAAAAACTACACTACTTGAAGAATAGTCTCGCGGGGGAAGCGTTATCTTTATTGAAGAATACTAAACTGACTAATGTGAATTATGCTAAAGCATGGGATAAACTAAATAATCGTTACAATGCTAGGCGCCGCATAGTTTCTGCACTACTAACACGATTATTTGCACTAAAGAAATGCACCACTCAATCTCCAACGCAGCTGAAGTACCTCCTGGATTCCACCAGTGAGATTATGGATAGCTTGGAAAATCTGAAAGTGCCTACCGACTCCTGGGATCCTTTAATTGTATTTCTGGTTGTGCAGAAGTTGGACTCGGAGTCGCATAAAGAGTGGGAACGAGAGGCTTATTCGGGGGACTCGAACGACGAAGAACTGTCGACATGGAAAGAGTTACGTGACTTTTTAGAAGCAAAATTCCGGGCCATCGAATCAGTTAACCCCACCGTTAGTACCAGAAACACAAAAGAACGTGTTTTTCACGACGCCACATCTGAAAACAAATCAAAGAAGTTATGTGCTTTATGTAACGATGCGCACACACTCAGTCATTGTAGTACGTTTCACGCACTGACAATTGAACAACGAAGACAACACGTCAAATCAAACAATCTATGTTTCAACTGCCTGGCAGTAGGACATTCGGTATTCAAGTGCCGTATGTCAATGTCATGCCGCGTTTGCAAACGACGCCACCATACACTTTTACATCAACCCAAGGATATGGATGAGTCGGTTTCCCAAGCAGAATATAACCAGCCGACTTCATCACAAGCAGGTGTAGAAGAGAAGAAGGTTAACCAAGCAATGGTTGCGTCACATCATATCTCCAGGCAGAACATCGCTCTATTAGCTACTGCAGTGGTCATTTTGAAGAGTGAACATGGAAACACCACTGTACTGAAGGCGCTAATAGACTCAGGATCTCAAGCATGTTTCATAAGCGAGAAGGCAACTCAGATCCTGAAACTAAACCAATCACCTGTAAACATTCTCGTCACTGGAATGGAAGCTATAAAGGTTACGGTCAAGCATGAGGTCGAGGTGCAGTTATTATCGAGATGTGAAGCCAACTTCAACTTGTGTATCAAGGCCTACGTGTCTTTCACCTCAGTAGTTTTGTTAGTAAGAAAGTTTTGTATGTACTTTACTATGCACTTGCAGACTCCCTTATTGGTTATGGTATAAGCAGCTATGGACTTACATTTAAAACACATTTAGATAGAATAAAACAACTACAAATTAGGCTAATAAAATACCTAGTAAGCAAAAAGGTAAAAACAGATTGTAAGCAAGAATATGACAAACTATTTAAGAAATGTGAAATTTTACCAGTACATTCAAAAGTAGAATACCAAATAGCATTAGAACAATATAATATAGATACACATAAGAAACCGATAAGTCATAAGTATAGCACAAGGCGGACCGAACAGGGTAAACTGGTAATACCATCCATTAGAAATTATTATGGTAAAAGAACCAGAAGTTATGTAACGCCAATATTATATAATAAAATAGATTTAGTAAGAAACAAGTCTAAAGAAATAAGTTCAGTACAGTTAAAAAAGAGACTAAAACAGTACTTCTTATAAATAAAGATACCTACATATAAGTACCATGTAATAAATGCCATAGTTTTATGTGTATAGATATAGTTAGGTATAGTTTATTTAATTAATTGTAATATATATAGTATTATATAGTTATAAGATGATTACTGATAAAAGTTATAATAGTTATAATAGTATGTACTTACACACCTAATAAGAGTAACATTGTTGTTAAAACATGAGCGCCACTACCGCCAACAAACTGTTCAACAGTTTGGCGATTTTGTATGTATAAGATAAACCTATGTATACATTATAATGAATAAACGATTTAAAAAAAAAAAAAAAAAAAAATGTCCAAACACTTGACCGTAAATATGCCCTCAAGCACAATCATAGAGATTGACTGGCCACATATATCAAGCGTCCAACTGGCAGATGACAATTATTTTTCATCTGGAAATATAGATTTGCTATTAGGAGTCAACGAGTATGCAGCAATTCTAAAAGAAGGACTAATCAAGGGGCCACCAGGAACTCCATGCGCCCAAAATACTCATTTGGGATGGATTTTAATGGGTGAAGCAACACTAAAAGTTAATCGACGAGATAAAGCAATAAAGGTTATGAAGCAAGAAGTGAATATTGAAGATTTGCTTAAAACAATATGGGAAGTGGACCTAGATACAAAAAGAAAACTTACTACTAAAGAACAGCAATGTGAAGATATATACAAACAATCATATAAGCGAGATAAGAACGGAAAATACATCGTGAAATTACCATTTAATACAGAAAAACCAAAATCACCTGAAGGAAACACACGCGAAATAGCTAAAAGAAGATTTGAACAGTTAGAGAGAAGACTAAATAAAAATGAAGAACTGAAACAAGAATATACAAAAGTGATAGAAGAATATAAAGCATTAAATCACATGGAGGAAGTACCTAAAGAAGAAATAAATAATAAATCGGTATACTTACCTCATCACGCGGTGATCCGAAGCGACAAAGAAACCACGAAGACACGCGTAGTATTTGACGCGTCGTGCAAAGGTTCCAATGGTATTTCGCTAAACGATGAACTGCTGTTAGGTCCAATATTGCAAGAAGACTTGCGAAGTTTAATGATCAGGTGGAGAACACATGCTATCTGCTTTGTTGCAGATATTCAGAAAATGTATAGAATGATATGGACTCACAAAGCAGATACAGATTTTCAAAGGGTTCTATGGAGAAACAATCAATCTGAAGACATTAAGGAATACAGACTTTTGACCGTAACATTTGGGACAGCATCCGCACCATATCTTGCCGTGAAGACTCTCATGCAATTGGCAGAAGATGAAGGTGATAAATTTCCCGAAGCGGCAAGAGTATTAAGGGAAGATTTTTACGTTGACGATGTCATGTCTGGGTGTGATAATCTAGAAGAAGCAATAAGAATTAGTCAAGATCTAAAAAGGCTACTTTATTTAGGTGGCTTTGAACTCAAAAAATGGTCATCCAACAGTCGTGACTTCATGGAAAGTATTGCACCAAGCGAGAGATCTTCCAATGCGCATCTGAAACTTAATGTTGATGGAATTATTAAAGCACTAGGCATACAGTGGAATCTAGGAAAAGATCAATTCGAATACAAACTAAACTTACCTATTATCAGTGACGTAATCACAAAACGCAGCATCCTCTCAGACATTCAGAAGTTGTTTGACCCGCTTGGCTGGATCGCGCCGTGCCTTGTGATGGCAAAAATCCTTATCCAGCAACTTTGGCTTGAAAAAGTTGACTGGGATGAAGCTTTGAACCCGACACTAGCTGAAAAGTGGGCAACAATACGATCGGATCTTGAGAATGTGAATCAAATCTTCGTAAACAGATGGATGAGAACGTCAAACTCAAACAAAGATTCAATAGAAATACACGGATTTAGCGACGCCTCTGTAGTAGCATATGGTGCTGTAGTTTATTGCCGTGTCATATGCCCAGATGGCACTGTTGAAATATCTCTCATTGCTGCTAGGACAAGGGTAGCTCCTTTAAAAACTATATCGTTGCCACGGTTAGAGTTGTGCGGAGCCTTGTTATTATCCAGACTACTAAAACAGGTAGCCAAGGCAATGAGAATCTCTGAATCACAAATCTACGCTTGGACAGATTCTTCAATAGTTATTTCCTGGTTATTTGGAGATTCAAATAAATGGAAACCATTTGTAGCGAATCGCGTTGTTGAAATCACAAACAACATAAACTGCAATCAGTGGCATCACGTGCAATCTCATGACAACCCAGCTGATATTGCTTCTAGGGGCATGTCAGTAGCAAACCTGAAAAGATGTGATTTATGGTGGAATGGGCCACAATGGCTGCTAGAGCCGAAGATACAGTTCACTAGACCGAATGTCCTACCAACAGATATAGAAAGGAAGAAAACTACAACACAAGCTTTAAAGGTAACAGTCACTGAAGATGCAGAAGGAAGAAAGTTCATTAAACAATTTGATGATTTTGACACGCTGGTAGAACTTCTAAGAACAATCACACACTGTCGAAGATTCCTGAAACAAAAAACAATAAATTACAACATAAATAAAGCAATAACTACTGAAGATCTCCAACTATCCTTACACACATGTATAAAAAGGGTACAAGAAGTAGAATTCGAAGAAGAAATAGAGGCAATAAATAGAAAGAAAACAGTTAAGAAATCAAGTAAAATAAAATCTCTCAATCCTTACCTTGATGATGCTGGTATTCTCAGGGTGGGCGGCAGGCTCAGAAATTCAGAGCTAGATGATGAAAGTAAGCACCCAATAATTCTGGGTAGAAGCAGCAAACTTACCTTTCTTATAATAGCAGAAGCACACGTAAAGACATTGCACGGAGGAATCCAACTGATGCTTACTTACTTGAGATCTAAGTACTGGATACTGCGAGCAAAGGCATTTGTTAAACAGTATGTCCACCGATGCTTAATTTGTGCTAAATTGAATGCTAAGGTGAGAACACAAGTCATGGGTGACTTACCAAGCATACGAGTGAAGCCTGCAAGAGCATTCCTTAATTCGGGAGTGGACTTTGCTGGACCATTTCAGATATTGATGAGTAAAGGCAGAGGAGCTAAAACTAATAAAGCATATATCGCGATTTTTGTATGTATGTCTACCAAAGCAATACATTTGGAATTAGTCGGTGACCTTAGTTCAGCAGCATTCATCGGGGCCTTTAAAAGGTTTTGCGCACGCAGAGGCAGATGTGCTAATATATGGAGTGATCAGGGGCGAAATTTTGTTGGTGCCAACAAGGAACTGTCTGCGGCTTGGAAGGAATCTGGCTTGCAATTTGATCGAGAAATCGCTGATACGATGGCCAATGACGGAACTCAATGGCACTTCATACCGGCATACTCACCTAATTTTGGAGGGCTTTGGGAAGCCGGAGTCAAATCGATGAAATTTCATTTGAAGAGAATACTCACCACCAATCTGACATTTGAGGAGATGACAACGGTTCTCTGTGAAATCGAGGCATGCCTAAACTCACGCCCATTATGTCCACTAGATGGTCAGGACTCGCAGCCATTAACACCTGGTCATTTTTTAATACATGAACCACCAGTCATTGTGCCAGACCACAACTTGAAGGACGTCAAAATAAGCAATTTGTCCCGATGGCAGTACACTAGAAAATTGTTAATCGATTTTTGGACGAGATGGCAAAAAGAGTACTTGTCTAGACTTCAACAAAGACCTAAATGGCTTAAACGAGAACAAGAATTTAAAATCGGAGACATAGTACTCATCAAACAAGATGGGCTTCCGCCAGGCAAATGGTGTATGGGACGTATTACCGAGAAACATCCTGGTCCCGATGGCTTGACCAGGGTTTACAGCGTGAAGAGTGGTGATAACATAACCAAACGTTGCGTTACAAAACTTTGCGCCCTACCTATAGATGTAGTTACAGAGTAATCTTGAATATTTGTTAAAGTTTTGTTTTGATCAGCAATGATGTTTCAAGTATAATTTTGCATGATGTTTTGTAATATCTTTTAAAAGAACCATATGTTCTTTTGGTGGGCGGCTTATGTTGAATGTATTCGATCCTTTTGTTTTCATTCGAATATAATGATCAGTTTTTATAATATTGATTTAGTTGCCAATAAAAATCATTAAGGACAGACGTGTTTTCGTTAAGCAAGCAACCCCATGCACAATCTCAACCTTAACACCACAACAGTAACAATAAGAGAATTATTATTAAAATAATCAGTTATCTGTCAAAATATGAAAACCAAAAAAAAAAAACTTGATCTCATAAAGGCATAAGTTTGAATACGGCCTTATTATAGTTAATAGTTGTGCCATGCTTTGTCCTCTTCTTTTGAATGTCTTATTACTAATGTCAAAATGAGATATTATATAATAAAATTACACCTATACTATTCCACGTAATTAATAAGGCGGATATAGACTAGCATACCTACTAGGAATATAGAATTACAAATTTTAATACTAAAAGTCAATGCAGATTAGCATCCAGGGCAGCTTTTTGTCAAACTCATTATCAAACTAAATTTTCTTTTACGAAACGTATCAGTATAATTAATCCAGGCTTTGCGCTGTCGGCAAAAATATCAGCGTATGTGTATTTTTCAGAACTGCTTCGACCAAACAGAACAAGTAAATTATAGTTGACTGCTCATGTGACGTAACTTAATGGTTAAGAAAGAAAAGAAGATCAATTACCTTTATAACTAGCATTAACACAAAGGCTATGTGATGAGGTATCCCTCGGATAGGAAAACGCATCTCTAAATGAGCACTGGAGACCTGTACTCACGTACAGGAACATGACTACGTAGATAGATAGATAGAAAACTCTTTATTGTACACTAATTACATAAGGCACGTACAGTGGTGTCACTGCATGCATTTATTTGGCTGTATAGCTATCTCTTGTAAGGTGAAGGTCCCTCCTAAGTTTATCTCGCTCAATTGTACAAGCTATCTAAGATTTTGTAAAACAAAAGCAATAAATAGTACAGAAAATACTACAACTATATAATTTAAAACAAACATAAATGATAGTATTTTACTTCTAACAACAATTTTAAACAAAATATATTCTAAATACAATCGTAGTCGACTTAAAGAGAATAAAATTTATATCTGTAAGACAACCAAGTTATTTTGAAACGTTTCAAATCGATGAGCCTCGGAACAAAGTTGGATGAGGAACTAAATAAGTTTCAATATTTCCTCTTTAATAAAATATAAATGGAGAAAGTTTAGTTGTACTTGAGGGATGGATCTGGTTAAAGATAGTGTTAGATACTTTGAATATAGATATGAATTTATTTTGACAGCCGTTGTTAATTTATCAAAAACGTAGATACAAGTATATTTAAGTTTGTTTTTAAAGTTTGCTGATTATTATTATTTCTGATTACGTCCATATTATAATTATGCCTACCGCGCAAATGTCAGTTATTACGATAAAACATGTCCTTCCCTCACCATCTATCTCTTTGCCAAATTTCATTAAGACCCGTTTAGCCGTTTACTCGTGAAAAGAGAAATAGAGAGACAGAGAGTTACTTTCACATTTATATTATTAGTTTCATGATCATTCATGAAACTAATATTATAAATGTGATATTTTATTTTATTCATATAAAAAACATGCTAAATAAGGTCAAGTTTAGAGTATCCGTTTTTGGCATGCATGCCAAGAAGTATGTCAAGATAGAAAGCTATTAAAAATTCGTTGTCTCTGCCCATACCATTGGAAAGTAGGCTTGAGTATATACATTATTTATATAAATTATTAGCAAATGCTGATAAGCAAAAACTGTCGCTCACAGACCTCGGCTGTGCCAGGAGCAGAAGCAAGATACTGACTAAGTGCCTTTACGCTTTTTCTTAATAATTAATGTTCTATTAACAATTAATGTACGTCATACGTTCGTCATGTACGAGTATGTACGTAGTATATATAAAATGTAGTGTGTAGGTTTCAACGAATTTACGACTACACTCCAAGCGGTTGAAATGCCTCAGGCAGTTTTAACAGAACTTAGCCTGAGTGCTCTGCATGTTTTGTCTCCTAGTTCTAAACGTTTTTGCCAGTTCAATAAAATACCTAAATACTTCCAAAACAATTTCCACTCTAATAAATAACAAATGAAAGTCATTTTACAAAAATAAGTTATGAGTGAATCATTCTCAATAGCCTTGCTTCTAAAGCCTATACAACCATCATAAAAGATACATTCAACAATAAATAAATAACGAAAATATATACCCACAAAATATATTATTTAGTGGTGGTATATCGCATTATGACCTTTGATTCCGTACACAAAAGGGCCCGGCACCATGTGCACACTGTTTAGTGGTACAATCGTAAAACTCTCAATAAATATTGATGACGTAGAAGGCTATTATGTTCAGGCATACTCCCGAAAAATGTGCACAATTTACGATGTAAAGACATGCGATTAACTTTTCCGTTTAGAAACAGAATTGAAACAGTACATATACATTAGAAAGCAATTCCATGTAGGAATTATGTTATTACATAGTTGTGTTGTTACCGATATCCGTATCAGTAGTATATAGCCTACATACGCGTGTTGCTCTGTGTATGTAAACCGCAACCAACAAGCTTTGATATAATTCGTGTTAAAGCAAATTCCATATTAAACATAGTACTTATACTAATATAATAATAAAACAGTCTCTTATTTTCCATTTTAATGATATAAAAAAGAAAATCCTGATATTCAACTGTTGTACCAGTACCTTCGACAAGAGGTTGTATTGCGTATATGCGTATTTTATTTATTAAGTTTTGTTATAACAATGAAGAAATTGCGTAGGTAATAAGTAAAAGAGATGATTTACTTGAAGATCATAATGATTGGTATTGTAATATTAATTCAACAAACATACATAATCATCACGCTTGTCTCCAATTGGGGTAGGCAGAGACGGTACGATGGTATGCCAATTGCTTACCACCAATACCGAATACAAATTAAAAGGTTAAAGATGTAATAATCCGTAATATAATAATTGCAAATAATTATGTCAACATACCAAGTAACGTTAACTTGTTAAAATTACATTTATAAAAGCTATGACAGCTAATATAAACTGTAAGCAATAATTCTGTCAAAATCCTTACTAATATTATAAATGAGAAAGTTTGTAAGAATGGATGGATGGATGGATGGATGTTTGTTACTGTTTCACGTAAAAACTACGGCACGGATCTGGATGAAATTTAGCACACAGATAGATTATGGTCTGGAATAACACATAGGCTACTTTTTGCAGCGATAACCGACATCCACGCGGGCGGAGCCGCGGGCAACAGCTCGTTGAAAATACGCCAAAAAGGCTGACCTTTTGGCGTAATCACTCACGGTAAAGTCAAATAAAACGCATAAGGCAAATGACAGCTACAGAGACGTTAAAAGGATGTAATATTTTACGTGACTTTAGCGAATAATACTCTGGATATTACTCTCTAAAATACACAACTGAAACAATGATTATTTCTTTCGTATTCCCCTAAAAGGGTAGACAAAGATGCAGTTCTATCTACCTACTACCTTTCCTATTACTCTTTCCTTTCTTTTATCTTTTACCCACAGTTCGTTGCTGATGGTATTAGGCTTCCCCTTACCACTCATTTCCATTACTACCGCAGCCCATTTCGTCGTATCTCTAACCTATCGCCATATATCGGTTTCTGTCCGGACGTGGGAACTTCTACAGGGTTTTTCCTGACAGTACATATTGATATCGTTGACAAGATAATTCACAAACGATAGTACGATAGTTCTTTTCAGATTTCAAATTAGTCTAATTAATTAAGTCTTTGATGCTGTCAAACTATAGACATTCCTGGAGTGATAAGGTATGGATGTCTTTTTTTTACAAAGATTTCTGGTATTTATAAAGCAAACCGCGTTCAGGAAAACGCAGTGTGGGACTACCTCCTACTAGGTTGCCAGATGACCAGGTATTATATTATCTGTGACCAGATCAAAACTACAGGTAGACACTAGATGCGGGACGAGACCTTTTTTATAAAGATTTCTGGTATTTATAAATTAAACCGCGTTTAGGAAAACGCAGTGTGAGAGTACCTCCTACTAGGTTGACAGTTGACCAGGTATTATAATATATTGTCTGTGACCAGATCAAAACTGCAGGTAGACACTGGATGCGGGACGAGACGCCTTTATGGAATAGCCCCCTTATTCTTTTTTATTTATTGCTGTATAAGAAACACAGTATCTACCATAGCTACAATAGGAAAGAAACAATAATGCTAGCAATGTCACCAATAAAGTTTCTAACAATTGAATAACGCGGGACCTCTACGTTTAACAGTGGATATAACCACGCTAATATGATAGAGAAAGACAAATTATTTTCTTAAAATAATGACCCTCAAATCGCAATACATTCAATTTACGGAGTAAAGTATCCTCACTGGAAAATGACGTATTATTTTTCACTAACCCAAATATTTGCATGTGGTGATGGGTTCATCACACATGCAATACAATGCTCATTGGTTCACCCATTACTACGGTCAATGCAATTTGACCGAAACGAAGGATAACAAAAAGGAATGAATACCAAACTAAAAATATTTGAGAGTATTCATACTAGTGAGCAAGCCTGACTGGGGAAGGATCTCTAGCTTATAGAACATTACAGGCAAATGACTACACACAGCGCAGCGGTGAAGTTATGTTCTTCTGTGTGAGGATAGGTTTCTAGAGCTCATTTAGAGATGCATTTTTAATGAAACGTTTTCCTATCCCAAGGAAATTCCATCATAGAAACCTGGTATTTATTTTTGGAACGGCAACACGCAAGAGAATCTCTAGTATTGCAAGCGCTCGCTACAGTAACAGCTTAGAATCAGGCGGGTATCCGTATGCTAGTTTGCTACCTAAGTAGTAAAAAAAAATACACCATTCAGACCAGACGCTTTGTCCATTGCAGTAATAATACTTAACTCACTAGTAAGACGAGACTGATAGTAAGTACTCAGTCTATATTATTATTGTTATACATACAAGAAATTACAACAAATAACGTATGATATTATTCATAACTTTATCTTTTATCTTAACTTTATACCAGTACCTACAGTGGTATAAAGTACGTAATATATGAACGTTTATTTTATACCAAGCAATACGTGGGCGTCGGCAACAATTAATGGATACCGTAATAAGTTGTTAGAATTACGACAGTGTTGTTTCTAATAATAGAAATGTGGGGGTTAAATACCCTCATCAGATATTGTGTATTAATGTCGAAAATTTTTTTGTTTGGCGTTGTTTCATGATGATTGTAATTTATTAATTGTTGATAGTGGCGTATGTACGGGCGGCAACGGAGTTAACTGTACAGAGCCGCTGTATGAAGGTTATTTTTTTAAGAAAACCAATGTATGAACTTCTGTGAAATATATTTGTATCTGTTGGTTTAGTCTAATTGTACACTGTTACCAAATTCTGCAGAAATATGTACAATGGTTTTCTTAAAAGACGAATCTTCAAATAACGGCCCTGTATAGCTTACTCCGTTGCCGTGTGTTCATTAAACAACTAACATCCTATCTGACGGTAGGTTGATATTTACAGTGTCAAAGGCACAGTCTAACGCTTCTTACCATGAAAAGGGGAAATGTAAAAAGTGTACACGTGTACATGGTACATCTAAAAATAAATGTATTCTGTAATGCAAATAAAATTAGACATTAAGATACGGTGCCAAGACGTGGACACTTACGACAGGGTTAGTCCACAAATTTAAAGTCGCGCAGCAAGCTATGCTTGAAGTTTCCTTGAAGGATAAACTTCGGAATGAGGTTATTCGACAAAGAACCAAAGTTACCAACATAGCTCGTAGATTAAACAAACAAAATTGGCAATGGGCTTGCCACATCTAACGAATAACATCGAGTCAATGGTAAATTAGAGCACCATACGAGTACAGGTGTGTACAGATCTCTAATGTTCATTTGGGGATAATTTTTAAAACAAAACGTTTTGGTTTCCAGAAACAAGTCACAGGACACAAATAAAAAATTAATCGAAAATACGCACCTTCAGCCTCGGATTGTGCTTACGTCCATGGGCTAGGGTAATCGCTTACCATCAGGTGGGCCATAACCAAGTGTGTCACCCTAGTAATTCAAAAAAACTACATCTGAGTTAGAATGTTCTTTTTGACTGTATTTAAAAAAATTAAAAACTTTACTTATTACTTGTATCGGCAAATCATGCACTATGGATAATCTCTGGCAGTTGAAAACAAAGAACTGAGATATTTTTATTAAGTCTAAGATCATTGCCCTTTATATAAATAGCTTTAATAACAACCTGCTTGTAGTCTAGCTTACGACGGGAAGTTATAGCACTATCTCTATTAAGAAACTCTGCAGATTTTATTTTCTCAATAGCTTTATTATAAAGAAATCTACGAACAAAAGATCTATTAATATGAATCATATTTTTAACCGACTTCAAAAAAAGTGAAATTATTCAATACGGCTGTGTTTATGTTATTGTAGGTATTTATTGTAACTGATTTTAATGTTTTTTTTGCGTTAAGTTCGGTGTCAATGTCCCATAAAAAATTTATAGGTATTATGAACCTTGGACTTTGGAGATACTCCAGGAAGCTCCTCAAGTTTTAAATATGTCGTATCAAATATGAATCGAATAGTGATTGAGAAATTGATAGGTTTATGATAAGTAAGTATCTAAGTATCTAACATCCCTAAGTATAAAATAAATAAATTTGTTTTTAAAATATTGCAATTTTAGTAATGTTTAGCTTTTTTTGAAGGCGTTTAATGACTTACATTTTGTGTATTGTTTTATACAAATATTTTAAATATTACACAGACGCTTGTATATTAATGAGTTTATTGCCAGTCTAGAAAATAACAGTTACAACGCCTCATTCTGTAGTAAAAGCTTCTGAACAGACTAAATTCTTTACAAAAACAAGAATGAAAGAATGCTTCATAATTTAACTTTATTCGCATAATTCTATAAATCATAACTTTTCAATATCAGGATAATAAAATTCTTAAATAAACCTTACGATTTAAAAAAATAACTGGTTTTCCTGGAGCTTTAAAATCCTCTTAAAGGTTTTAATTTTCTTCCGAATCTTCATTGGACGCTAAATTCATATTTTAATTTTACAGATTAATATTTTTCCTGTTTTATAACGGTGTTATCTACTGCAAAAAAATATTTTAAGCCTAGTATATAATAATATATATTTTTTTAGTATAGAATTAGGATAGGTCTATGTTTAGCAGTGGACAGAAGCAGGCTTGTTGATTGATAGATTTTTCTGTACCTACTTGGTTACTCTTGTGACCTAGTATTATAACAAAAATCAAAAAATCATCGTCTTTTTTATTGCTGAGAGATATAGGTATAGAGAATTAGGTCTAAGATTACATTGCATTTAATGGCAATACATATCGATGCAAGAAAGATATGCTCAACATAGGCCTGACAAAAATAAACGGCAACTGATATTAAGCTAATAGTAATATTAATATAACGAATGACGAAGTCACCCAATGATCAATAAAGAGAGCTATGCTTGGAGTTGTTCTGTGACATCGAATTAGTAACGAGGAGATCCGTAGGAGAACCAAAGTGACCGACATAGCTCGAAGAATTGCCATAATTAAGTGGCCAAGAAACCGATTGTTGTTGGGGCAGAAATGTGTGAAAGAAAGAAGTGGCGACCACGATCTAGATAACACAGTGTGGGTAGTGGGTAACAACGTGGACCGACAACCAAGTAAAAGTTGCGGGCAACCGATGAAAAAGGTCAGCTCAGGACCGAGTGCAGTGAAAAACCTTGAAGGAGGCCTATGTCCAGCAGTAGACGTCTTTTGACTGACATGGAATATCTAGATCGAGGAATTCGAATAAAATTAAACTTATTATTTGTAATTTTAGGCAATTTGGTTTATTGATCTGTTTTCCATTTACCGTTTTCGCCCAGTACAAATATAGATAGATAGATAGATAGAATATTCTTTATTGTACACCACTTAAGTACTATAACTATTACAAGAAATATGTAAAGTTACAAATATGTAGGCACAATGGGCGGTCTTATCGCTAAAAGCGATCTCTTCCAGACAACCTTAGGATGGACTTATTGAGAGAGAAGATGGTAGCTTATAGCGTACATTATATATAGGTATACTAACTTACATAAATAAAAATAAATATATACTATATAATATAATACATACTGTATAAATATATTCTTATTAATCATAATATTATATTGTTACATTATAAATAGATAAAATTATAGTAGATTATGATGAGAAGAAGTGATTTTTAACCATCGATTTGAAGGAAGCTAAAGATTGTGCGCGTCTAATATGCAACGGAAGTGCGTTCCACAATCGTACGGCCTGGACTGTAAACGATTTATCAAAAAAGATCGTGGTATGCTGTGGTATTTTCAATTTTAGGTTTTCTGACGATCGTAAGAGTTTCGTATGAGTGTTATGAAGGAACTCAAAACGTTCTTTAAGATAGGAAGGTGTTGAAGGGTTAAACAATATATTGTACAACATTGAAAGGATATGAGCATTCCGGCGAAGTCGTATGGGTAACCACTTGAGTTTTTTACGATATTCAGAAACATGATCATATTTGCGTAGACCAAATATGAATCTTATGCACACATTCTGGAGACGCTTAAGTTTGTCTAATTGGTTTTCGGTGAGATCTGGATAGCTGGCATCTGCATAGTCTAAAATGGGAAATAATAAGGAGTTTGCAAGCGTAGTTTTGGTGGCAGTTGGTAAAAAGTTCCGCAATCTCCTCAAGGATCCTGCTGCAGCAAAGATCTTGCGGCTAACTTCTTGTAGCTGTGGTCCCCAGGATAAGTCGGAATCTATAAGTAAGCCCAAGTCTTTAACCTTTTTACTGAAAGGTATAATGGTACCCTCAAAGACAATTTGAGGCAATTGCGACCACTTAATTAACGATACCCTCCTGGAGCTGCCAACAATAAGAACTTGAGTCTTCATCGGGTTTACTTGGAGTCCATATGATTTACTCCAATTACTTATATGAACCAAATCCCTATTAATATTATTGATTGCCTCAGACAGTTTTTCGGAAGGAGCTTGAGAGTATATCTGTAAATCGTCTGCATAAAGGTGGTAGGAAGAAGAAAGTTGATTTGAGATGGAATTAATAAATATTGCGAAAAGGAGGGGAGATAGAACGCCACCCTGGGGTACCCCGGCGTACGTATTGCACCAAGAGGACAGTGAATCCTCGACGCGTACACACTGCCGACGACCACACAGGTAACTACGAAACCAATCAATTACCGTTGGAGATATGTTAAGTGAGCGAAGGATGTTAACTAATATGTCAAAATCCACTGTGTCAAAGGCATTAGAGAAATCTAAAAGAGTGAGCACAGTCAGCTTGCCGCTTTCCATGCCGGACCTAATGTCATCCGTAATATTCACCAGGGTTGTGACGGTACTATGACCAGGACGGAAACCAGACTGGAATGGATTTAGGAGATTATTTCTTACGAGGAATGTGCTTAGCTGGTTATGGACGAGGCGTTCAATGACTTTGGATAGAAAGGGTAGGATTGATATGGGACGATAATCGGAATATGAGGTGGGATTAGACTTTTTTGGAATAGGAGTAATTTGAGCATTTTTCCATGAAGTAGGAAAAACACCACTAGATAGGGAACAGTTGAGGATATGACTTAAAACAGGAAGGATATGGTCAAGGATGGGAAGGATCATATTACGGCTGACACAGTCACTTCCAACAGCGTTAGACGCGATTGCCATAATACTCTTCTTAACATCACAATCGGTAAATTGATTAAAAACAAATGGATTATATGTAGGAGTTGGTAAAGATGAAAGAGAATTTATTGTATTTAATTTAGTTATCCTATCAAAATTGGATGAAGCAGAGAAGTGTTGATTTAGAATATTTATGTTTAAAGTTTTAATAGGAATATTATTATGGCAAGTTTTTCCAACTCCTAATGTTTTAAGAAATTTCCAGACCTTAGCTGGATCACCGTTTTGAACCGAGCTGTGAATATGTTGGCGTTGAGCATCCCTACACACCTTGTTGCAGCGATTCCGGACTGAGATATACTTTTCAAGATTTGCTTCATTAGACTTGGTTTTATATCTAAACTTTGCTGCCGCTTTCTTCGCCATGAGCAACTTAATATCTTCTGTGAGCCATGGGGCAGGAGCATGTTTTAACTTAACGGGCCGAACTGGTGCATGATGATCATATAGTTGTATAATTGATGTAGAAAAAAGATCCACCTTCTCGTCAATGGAGTCGGTTGTCAGGAGTGATGTCCAATCTATATTGCTGGCATCTCCACGGAGATCGTCAATGTTCATACCACCAAAATTACGTTGCATAAGGATTTTAGATTTAGCCTTTGGTGGGCGAATTTTATAGGAGAGGAAAACTAAATCATGATAAGAGAACGCATCGGCTGAGCATTGACCATGCTTAGCGACACGCTCTCTTGATGTAACCAACATAAGGTCAAGAAGTGAGGGAACGGAATTAGGAAAATGATGAGTGGCATTAAGTGGAAGGACATGTAAGTTGCAGGATTCTGCAATAGCAGTAAAGGATGAGGAACGGGAATCATTCTTCAGGAGACAGGTGTTGAAGTCACCCATAACAATGGTATGACTGTAGGACGGGATAAGATTTTCTAAAAGGTTTTCAAAAGAGGAAAAGAAGTCTATGCGTAAAGAGGGACAGTAATATACACCGAGTAGGATTTTAGAATGATGAAGTTCCACCTCAATGAAAAGATGTTCGCCAGCGTTTGTCGGTGGCGGTTGTGATGACACATTAATGATATTGTAGGAGATGTGAGAACGGATATAAATGGCCACACCGCCGCCACTACCAGCCGCACGATCATTCCTTATAAGGTGGAACCCAGGAAGGGAATAACAAGTGGAAAGGAGACATGGTTTTAACCAAGACTCTGAAATAAGAACAGCATGTATGTTCCTATTGTCAAAGCTTGCCAGCATATCCGAAAAGTGTGCCGGAATACTTTGGGCATTGATATGAACAACATTGAAATTCTTAGATACGTCAGAAAACTGCACTTCTAGTGTTTCAGCTAACGATGGTATGCTGATGAAGCTATTATCACTATTCGCGGAATAAAAGCTTTCATTATCGCTATCTATCATAAAGTAATAATCACTATATAGAATATAAACAATAAATAAAAATAAACTATTAAATTATGTTTAACAATAAATAAAAATAAACTATTAAATTATGTTTAACTACTTATTAAATTTTGTCCACCTGCCAGTTTTGCGTTGAAGGAAGAGAAACACAAAAAAAAGTAAAAAACTAAAGTAACAAAACAAAAACTAAACTAAAACAAAGAACTAAAAACAAAAGATAAAATATTAAATATGGAAAACTAATTATGAGCATATACCGGGCAATAAGATAATACAATATAATATTATAATACAATATAATATTATACCTAAAATAATTATACCTAAAATGCCAGTACCCAAACAATATATTATATTGAAGAAACGAAACGTAATTATGAAATGACAGATTGACAGAAGAGTTTGACAGTTAACAAATGACGAAGGAAGTTTATGATTAAGAAATAATATAAATAAAGTTACAGGTAGAGCAATAAAAACTAACATTTTAGAAAAGAAGAGGGTATAGTGAATGAAAGAGAAACAAACTACCCGGCAATGCAATAAATTAATAAATAATAGAAACATAAATACTATTTCTTTGCTGCAGCTGCACGTCGAGCTTTCGGTGCTACAGTTTTTGCTGGGGGTTTTTCAATGGACGCGCATTTGATCCTACCCAGGTCTCCAAGGGAAGCAACTCGATGCCGCTTACCATCAGTGTCGAGGACATAAACACTGCCTTCCCTGGTCCAGCACTTCGTCACTCCAAACTTCTCTCGGGCTACCATGAAAGTATTGTGGCGCGTACGCGTCAGGAACTCAGCTAGTGTGACACCAGAACCTTTCAGTTTGGACTTGGAGTACCATATACTGTCTCGCAATGCAACACTCTGAAACTTCACAACAATTGGACGGGGCTTCAATGTTGAACTTAGCCGGCCCATTCTATGACATCGTTGGACATCCCCAGCAGTAAAACTGTCCAACTTTAAACGCTCCCTAACTGTGTCAGCAACCACTTGAGCCGTTTCTTCTGCCTTCTGCTCTGGGATGCCATGAAGGAGCAGCATCTTGCGGCGGCTACGTGTCTCAATGTTGTCCACATCACGAGCTATGTTCTGCAACTGTGTTGAGAAGGATTGCAGTGTCTTCAAAACAAACGATTTGAACGCAGCAAAGTCTTCTGCCAAACTTCCAGTACTCCCAGATGGGGACTTCTTCTGCAAATCTTCTTCAAATTTCGCCATCCGTTCATTAAAATATGCCTGCATGTCCAGGATTGAACCTTCAATTGTGTCCATGTTTTAAGTGTTGTGTTGTGTTGTTAATAAACCTTTGGATTGTGGAGATAACGCTATACGGGCAGGTAGTAGGTGCTAGCTTATTATTTTTGTCATTAAATTATACTTATACAATTAATTACTATTTTATTTCAAAAAATATTATAGAGCTAGAATAAAATATGACTTGTTGCTTAAACTACCCCCGGACGAAAACTGTATAATGTATCATAAATATATTCTGTGTGCCGATAAGGCTGATAATTGGTTGGCACTATATTAGTAGGTACTGGCTCGTTAATAGCAATAGTGTCGATATAAAATGGTAGAATGTAAACACAATCGCGATCTTCCGCGTTCGTTCTATGTAAATTGAGAAAATGCTCTCTCTTCTCGCTCGATTTGCGAGGCTTCGGCTAATCTTCCGCCAGTCGACTACAATTTAATCAAAGTAAACAACGACGGGCACTGTAATTTATCTGGATTATTTCGTGGCGAGCGATAGTAATCGACTTTTTTCTCCATCTGTATACAGTGAATGCTTGAAACGAGATCTCGTAATGTGTCTCGAATCCCAAGATACAAAGATGATTATTATCTACATAAATGGCTAGACGTTATATAAATAACAGTCTCTCTTATGTTTTTGCTGCGATACTTGGCGGAAACTGTACGCTTTATCGAAATATTTCGTTATATTCGTATAATAAAACATTCGCAACAGTTGACCCATTCGTCTGTTCCTAAAATACATTGGAAGCCAGAATAAATGGACAATGAACGTAATAAATTAGCGCAAATACAAAACCATTTCTATCATACAGAATTATATTTAGTGCTTTATAGTACTTTGCTATAACAATATTACTTTTAGTTGATGAAACATAAAAAATGGCGTTTCAATTATTATTTATAGTTTCAATTTTTATGCTTGAAATTAATTAAAAATATGGAAGTTGAACGTGGGCCGCAAGTCAACCGTCCGAATTTAAAATTGGTCATAATTGAATTGTAGGACAACAAATTTTCATGTGTAAATATTAAAGGTTGTCGTGATTTAACACTATATGGTGGCGGCGAGGCTATTTGGCCGGAGGAGAGGTAAAATACAACACCGTAATTAACGTCACCCTGTCTGTTAACTTTTGCGTACAATTTTTTTATTCCTTTTGTGGTAAACAAACCAACAAGAGGCATTTCACGCGTATAATACAACCATATTATATACGTTTATGCAAATTTATGAGTGGTCATGAACATTCATGTAACACATTGACCGTTTTAACTAGGGCGAATAGTGTCATAATTATAAAAGCATTGACTATTTAAAGAGTTATACAAATGCAAAAAGACTTATTATGGGGTAAATTTACAATTGTGTAGCAGTGGACACCTTTCAGCTAAGGTGATAAAATTTGGCATGCAGAGATGGTTCATTTCTACCCTGAGCTGACTTTCTCCATCTTTGTAATACTAATATCATAAATTTGATGACTTTTAACTAACTTTAAATAAATACTTCAAATATAATATCTTAAAATCAATCGAGTGTATGTGATGTATTAAGAAGGTACTAGTTTTCGCCCGTGGCTTCACCCGCGCATCCCAACCCATGGGTACAGGGATTATTCCCGGGATAAAAGTAGCCTTTGTGCTAATTCAGAATTTTATTTATATATTTGCTAAATTGTTGATTCCTGATACTTTTAGTAGTTTGAGCGTGATTGAAAAACAAAACATATATCCATTCATAGACTACAGGAAGTAACCACTTATCATGAGGCGAGTTTTTCTGTTAACTATTTGTTAAAAAACACAACAGTCAAAAATATATCTTGTGGAAAAAATAAATAAATTTATTAATAAAATACCGCAACATATTTATAATGCACACTCTGTCGAAGACTTGACTGAAACTGGCCCGACTGCACAAATAAAACAGAACGAATCGTTTACCAATCACTGTGCTCAATAAAATAAAAGCCTGCAGACCATTTACTCATCAATGTTTGAACAAAGAAAACAAAAAATGCAATTTTTACTTTGTTAAATGCTACTGGGCATGAACGTCAAGGAATTGAATAAAAAAATATACTTTATTTGTGAATAATTCTTGTAAAATCATGTAAAATGAATAGAGCAATTAGTTGCTTAGATTAGAATTGTTCATTTCTGTTGATTTAGTCAGCTTAGTTTGGATTGATGGATCGATGTATGGATATTTTGTTACTTAATCAAAGCGGCTGAACAGATCAGGATGTAATTAGGCATAGAGGTAAAATATAGTCTTAAATAGCACAGAGACTACTTTTTAACCTTAAAAATCTAATTCTGCACTCTAACAGCCATGGAATGTGTTTTAAAAATGTAATGTCTCTCTTTAACAGTTTTGTCATTTTATTTATACTACCAAGGTAGCAAATCTGATGGTAAGCAGTTACTGTAACCTATGAATGGTTGCAGCACCAGAGGTGACACTCGCGCGTTGTCGTCCCTTAAAAAAATCCTACTAATATTATAAACGCGAAAGTTTGTAAGTATGGATGGGTGGATGGATGTTTGTTACTCTTTCACGTAAAAACTACTGAACCCATCTGGATAAAATTTGGCACAGAGGTAGATTATGGTCTGGAATAACACATAGGCTGACATCCACGCGGGCGGAGCCGCGGTTCATATCTAGTACCTTATAACTCCTTTCTTGAAGAAAACATAACTAAATTATTGCATAAAATATTACTATTCATTGTCCATCTTTTAAACTATGCTTGCATGGCAAAACAGAAATGGCTCTTAAACCGTCTCTTTATTTTTGTATTTTCAGTTAATATTTATGAACAGAAAATGTGTCTGAGAATTATCGACTCCACCGCCATCCTTTCAGTAAAATAGCTTCTATCAACTTATTTGCATAGTTTGCAGTTCTTTCGGCAAATCTCACTATGTAAAAATAAGTTCTAACATTCTTAAGTTCTTCATTCAATAACATTATAGAGCCACTGCGGTGTAGAGTTTATCTTTTATTATTCACTAAGAATACTAAATGTTTTAAAAAAGTCTTACCTTTTTTCCATCTAATTCGTGTGTTGCTTGAGCTAATACTTTGTCTACACTAGCTGGCTCGCCGAATGTGATGAAACCAAAGCCCCTGGAACAAGAAAAAAAACATTTGTAAAAAATAAATAATTACTTGTGTAACTTTTTTTTTTACTACTTCGGTGGCAAACAAGCATACGGCCTGCCTGATGTTAAGCAGTTACCATAGCCTATGGACGCTCGCAATACTAGAGATATCACTTGCGTGTTGCCGACCCATTTTTAGCACCAGGGCTGTATCCCTAGGATAGGAAAACATTTCTTTCAAAATGCATCCCTAAATAAGCAGTGGAGACCTGTAACTGATACTAATTATCATTATGTTAAAACAAGAGCACGAATAAAAAGTATTTAAAGTAGGTAATAAGGATATATCACTATGATTTTCATTGATTTAAAACGAAATAAAAACAAAATTGTGAAAAATAAAATACAGTGACAGCATTGCTGTTTTAAATTACACTCTCCTAATGCCATAGTAGATTTTAAGTGGAATAGCAATATTCCGATTCGCAAGCTTTAAAAGCTTAATATTTCTTAAATAAACATAATATTAACTTTTATTCATAATATTCATTAAAGAAATATTGTTGTAAAATATCCTAATGCCGTAGAAATACCCAATAAGAATGCATACAATCTTAAGAGCAAAAATACACTGGACGACTCTTTTCCATTGTTCCTATTTTCACTAAAATTCTTATATTTCTCTACTAAAGTCTCAATTTTCCAAGTTTAAGTGAAACATTAGCACCGTTCAGTGTACACAGTAGTATAGACTACAGAGACAAGAACGAGTGTAGCACTATTCGATACGAACTGTCTCACTGATTGCGCAACGGACCTGCCTGCCCACTCTAATGACGCTTATATTTGTTTTGCACAACCTTCAAGTTTGTTCAGGAACTTTTTAAAAGTAAAATACGTCCTTGGAAATCTTTATTCTGGATTTTTAGTATAAGATAAAAGAACGGCTATTTTCTTTTTGAGTTTTTGAGAGAAATTGTGTGTGTATTTGTCACGTAAACAAGTGTATTTTTTTAAAGACAAATCCTGCTTTACAAATATACATTTCTTGGACCCAAAGTATAACCGCACTTGAGACAACTATCTGTGCGTCACGCTACACGTGCAGTCACATCATATTGCGTTACAGTTTGTAGTTTAAAGTCATAAATGGGATTAATTTCTACAAAATTCAATATTAATTTGAAGAAAAGTGAGCTTGTTTAATCTGCCACAAAGGTAGACCGAAAAAGATATACTTTATAATAATAATAATTTACAAGACACGATTATAAAAAGATTATTCACATTGAAGTTAATATTTCAAACAAGTAAATTGAATAATAACACAGCGATTTTCAGTAAGCGGGGCGCTGGCCACGACCGGGAGGCGATAAATAATAAAAAGCCTTCTCCACTTTAGGACTTGCAAAAATCACAATTTATAGAGCATTTTAATTTCACTTAGCCGATCCATATTTTACATGTGGCGGCGCGCCCGACCGTTCTCGGGACTCGAATTAATACTAAATTGAAATTGTAAAAATGGAAATACAATTTTCTCGTTGTACACGGACGGCCCCGCTACCTACAGGTGTTGCCAGAAATGTGTTATAATAACAACGCTTCCTTAATATTTTGAGTGGGTCTATTCGTGGGGAAAAACTGTCAAGTACGGGGTACTCGGTTTTTATTGTGAGGTGTTCCGTAATTCTTCGATTGGTTTCAAGTAGTTCGGCTGAGACAGGTCTACGGTTACTTGAAGGTATAACAAAAAGCAATGAGATTGGAATGCAAGCGTCCATAGGCTACGGTGACTGCTTACCATCAGGCGGGCTATATGCTTGTTTGCTCCTTGGTAGCATAAAAATAATGTTAGACGAGGAAAATTAATTAAGACTTCTCATGTCAATAATTCTATTATATATTATAATATTTTTGATATAGCAAAATTGTTTTATTGATATCATAAGTTTTTATAGATCTATATAAGTTTACATAATATACCTAAGTAGAGCAAAGATAAATAATTTAAATACGTCCAAAATTTATTTTTCAAATTTATAAACGTAATTCCTTGATATTTTGGTGCATACCTACGTTAGTACGATTCACACAAAGTCAACTCGGTTAACACAACATACTCGTTTTCGTAAATATCCACATTATCCTCCTAACTCCTTTTTTCAAGAAAACCCCAACATAATTGTGCGACTCATTTCAAATCCCAGAAATGTTAAATTTAATCAACTCCCTACATATTAACTAATGCTTAAGCACCAATCTTTTTTTATTATATCGTGCAGTTATACACAAACGCTCATTTCATTTCGCTAAAAATTCACGTAAGCGGTTTCATAATGGAGTTTTCCTGTGATACTGTATGCCGGAAAAAAACCTTTTTTAAAGCTTATGATAATGTGGGATGTCTTAAATTAATTTGAATTTTGCCACCATTTCGACAGACGCATCTTATCACAACTTTTAATTGGTTTTGTTAAGATAATTTGTTTGAATACGTTTTGGTAGATTGTTAGGAAAACACCACTTAGAAATATGAATAATACTTTATACACATTTATTTAAAAAGCAATTTCAGACAGCTTACGTAGCACCAAGTTTCCGACTACGTATTCGTACATAGCGGCTAGTCATCAATAATCCCCTTTTTATTAGTATTTCATACATCGGAAAACAATCGTACCCGATCCTCGGGAACGTATTAAATCAGCTCAGGTCTTTATAAGATTCATGGCTTAATACACTCGCATCTCATACTCGTATACGAAAACGTATAGAGGGAAGGGCGTTCGTGAATGGAAATTGAAAATAACGAGGGCCTCCGTTCACACCGCGCATCAAGCCGACTATGTGCAACCCGACCACTTCTAATCGACCTCCAGTACACCTTCCGATAACCCGTATCTCGCCCGATCTTCACACCGATACAGGAGACGTAGGGGCTCTCCTAAAGTTGGAGCCACTATGCGAGCTACGAGTGGAGAGGCCCTTTACCGAATGGAGTTACGCCGTACTTATCTTTAAGGGGACGTGCCTTATTTTCTTCCACTTGCAAAAGAGGAACAACTCAATTCTCTCGTACAAAACGATGGTAATAAGCTTATGAATGGTTTTTGTTATTCCAATCGGTGTAAAACATTTTATATGCGCTACAAAAATATGTTTTATCGATTTCCCGCACATGTCTATTCAAATAAATAATTTTCTTTGTTTATGTAGATTTGTTACTGAGATATTTCTATATTGAGAAAATTTGTATTCAACAAACTCAACTTGTAAATGATTCTAAATAGATTTAATAAATTAACTTCATTTTAAAAATAGCCATTTCTGTAAAGATTTAACAAAAAAGCTTTTGAAAGAGAGGTAGCGCAAAAATACTTTTTAACTCTAGGCTGAAAAACATGTCCATATTAAAAATTTTAAGGCAAATACCTTTTTTACCTTCCCGGTAGAGGTAGCTGTTGTTTCCTGTCCCTCTTCGGTTATGCACAATGGAGCTTAAACGGCTCAGCCGGTAGCAGGCGCAACCACGTTCCTTTAATTTATGTATGAGGAGATTTTGATACCGTTACCGTAACAGTTATCCAGTTACAACTTCAATGAATCGCCTGTCAGTACTGACCAATGTTAAGGACAAAATAGAACTATTAAAGGTATTATAGTATATTGTATTATGTAGATTTATTTTCTTCATTGAAATGTTTTTGTAAGACTTCAATGCCATGTTTGTAATATTGAAAAAATATGAAACATTATAAGTTATATATCTCTTTACTATACACTAAGTTACAATTAAAATAGTGTTGTTTTTTTTACAAAAATGTAGCTAATTTAAAATATTTGAAAAAAAAAATAACAACGGTATAATAAGCCCAAATAAGACCGTAGTAAAACCATTCAAAAATGTATATTTATTGAACAGAATTCAAATAACTTAGATTTATATTTTTAATATATTTCTAAAGTAAACAAATAAAATAACAATTGTATTTAATTTAAAAAATATATCTCCTTTTATTCAAAATCTTATCCCATCATCTGTGGTGAATAAAAACATTTAATATGTATTTTAATAATAGCCAATCGGCTATTAAACTAAATAAAACATAACAAAACAAATTTCGGTTGCCAATGCCACAATGAGTATAAAATAATTTATAAAGTTTACCATTCACCGTCCTATTAAATAAATGCAGTAACTTTGTAGTGTTAATATTTATTTTCGTGATGTTAATTGTATGCTTAACTCACAATAGTGTTATTTGAAACAAGCCCACTGTTTTGTGTTAGGCCCGAACTATTAAACCGGGCTCGATAATCAACTCCGCTATTGTGTTTGGACAAAACTCGAAGAAAATAAATATAGGAGAGCGGGGTCGAGGTAAAACCCTAAACCGCAACGTCAGGAACAAATAGCGGTAACTCCCGTATTCATGGTTCATGGCTGCAGCCTCGGGTGGAAACCGATAGCAATTACTGGCGAAATTAATATCACGCCCCAAATGCTGCTCGCACATTTATACGTATCGAGTGCAATATTGTCTCCTTTATTAGTTGCCGGGACAAATGCTGCCTCTGTCGTAATGCCGCCCTTATTCCACTTTTCGATTGGCGCATTTCTTATTTAGTCTTGACAGTAATTAATGCTTCTCACGGCAAAGGATCTGCCGTTGACGTGGTCAGAACTCGCCTTTTGTATCCGAGTTGTGAACGACTAATGTGGATAAATTAAGTTGATTTCCTGATATTCGCAATTATGTTAGCATGAATATAACCAATGTTGCAATTTATAAAGCAAATATTATCGATTTTAGAGTCTCTATTGCGATACGTAAATCATTATGTGTAATAATGCATGTGAATTTAATAACATTCATTACCGTGTTTCGTTGGATGAATAACGTTATTTTAGGATATTTTATGAACGCGAACATGATCACATTATCATTTTCGTATTAACGTTTGATTATTTAATCTATGACGTAATTTATTTTTATTCTATGAAACAATTTTTACCAAGAGGGCTGAATGCCAAAACTAATTAGGTACCTAAACTTAGTTGGGTGCTTAAGATTAAGACACTACCCTAAATAGAGGCTCAGAAAAGAAACTCTGCCCAACAGCCTACTCACTCACTTTTATTTCTATTACATAAGCAAACATCTTTTCCGTATACAATATAGCTAATTAGCTCCGAAACAAAACAGTTCGTTTACCAAAATATTCTATATACAACGAGTAAGGTATAAAATATACCGCAGCAAAATTAAGTAATCCAATAATTAATCTAAATGGACCGTACAGCCGAATGGTTCAAAACAATCAGCTCTGCCGCAAAATACGCGCATTAAATGAAGTGAATGGCCGCCTCCGGGGGATCCCTGATAAATTAAATTGATTAGAATCCCGTTCGATACCGGCCGTCGATGTAGCTCCGCGTAAAAATAAAGTCGAGTGAAAAATAACGCGTCTAGCTGGTCACGATTACTGTACAAACCACTAAGATTAATAATTTCTTTTGTCTCTAACACTACTGTTTTTCCTCTGATTATAATTTAATTTAATAAAATGTAATACGTCAGTACACAGCGCCGCCAACGTCTCAAAATAATTATCCGAGCTTGATTAAAGAGCACACATTCAAGAAAATGGCGATGGAATTTTCAATATAATACAGAGAAAGTCGGTACGGGTGAGCTTTAATCGCCGATTAAAATTTAAGCCCGAATTTAGACGGCCTAATCTCATCGTGGCGTTGCTTCAGTGCATTTTGCGTTGAGGCACAAATAAAACAATAGTGTACTATAATATAATGTATAATGACGTGGAGGTGTCTATAGTTGTTCCAAGTGCGCGGTAACAGGGGGGACTGTCGTAGTCTGTTGGTGTACGTCGGTGCGACTCAGCCTTATCGGTCTGAACACACACCCTGTTTATTTATTACCAACCTACTAGCCTAGTAGACTTGTAGAGGTTTCCCGACTGTTACAAGTTTGGCTGTGATATGCCGTCTATTGTGAAGTGTTACTGTGAATAGTTATGTATGTTACACTTTGATTTGTTCTAATGTTGTTTATTCTAATCATAATATATTATGTACAGCGGCAAGTCCCGACTTCGCAAGGGAGGCATTTATTAAGTTTTCGTAAAGGCCCCGTAAGTTTTTTTAAATAAAATATGGCCTATGTTACCCGCTCATAATGTATCTTTCTAATGGTGAAAGCATTTTTAAAATCGGTTAAGTAGTTTTTGAGTTAAATCGTAACAAACAATTAAAAAATCAAATCTTCCTCTTTATAATACAGAAGACCACAGCCAAATGACTACACACAGCGGTGTAGTTGTGTTCCTGTGTGTGAGTACAGGTCTCCAGCGCTCATTTAGGAATGCGTTTTGAAAGATACGTATTCCTATCCCAGGGTTACTTCCATCTTAAAGCCCTGGTGTAAAAAAATGGGTTGGCAACACGCAAGTGATACCTCTGGTAATGCAAGCGTCTATAGGCTACGGATACTGCTTAACATCAGGTGGGCCGTATGCTTGTTTGCCACCCAAGTAGTATAAAAAAAAAAAAAAAAAAAAAAAAAAAAAAAAAAAAAAAATAATAGCTTTACTAGTAAAGAAATTAAGATTATATTATTAGATATTCAGTGACATTTTATGAATAGTAGAAGATTTTTTATTGAAGTAGGTACCTTTTTATCGTATAATCAGAATCCTGCTTTTGATTACAATTATAAGCTTTAGTGAAGTCTATAAATGTTGGCGCGATACTACGGAAGCCAGTAAGTATACAAAGCATCCCGTCTAAAATCCATCGCTCCCGCCGGCCCTCACAATAGGCTAGGATTTCAATCATATTTCGGAATATCGAATAGTCATGTACTGCTAATTGACAGTTACCTACTGGTCATACAGATATACATATTTATTATAGTACATCGGAATCCGATTAGAACAATTTGAATCGCAATGTCAGTTGGCAATGTTCAATTCGGTTGGCTTTTGTTTTGCGCCTGTTTCAGCAAACGAATTAAACAGTTTATGATGATCGCAAATTAAATATTATCTCTACTTATATACAAAAGCCGATGAGCTTGTCTGTTTGTTTAAACGCGCTAATCTCTAAAACTACCAGTCGGATTTGAAAAAAAAAAACTTTTTCATTAATTTTTCAATTCTTGAGGCTATTGAACAAGACAATACCAATCCAGAACTGCATGGCAGCTGTACTATTAAGTATTCTGTGATGGCAGTAGAAATAAACGTGACACAGGAGAATAACTTACTTCTTTTATACCTATAATAATATTATTTCAAATTAATAATACATTATTTTACAAAAAAAATAAAAAAGGCGGGCAGGTGAGGCCCCATCAGCTATCAATCAATTAGCCAGTTTCAGTCCATCATCGTATTGCACAAATGAAATTCTATGACTGATAGCGCACTATTTTTTATCTGTTATGTTTTTATAAAAAAATATGTACCATCACAGTTGTTTTTAATTCAATTACTTCATCTGCTTATTATCTTATCTGCTGATGGCCGTTGGGGCAGAAATTGGTTGGTTCTAGAGTGGCGACCACGAACTGTAAGACGAAGGGTGGGCAGACCTCCAACAAGGTGGACCGACGACCTGGTAAAGGTTGCGGGCAACCGATGGACAAGGTCTGCTCAGGGTCGAGAGTTGTGGAAATCCTTGGGGGAGGTATCCTATGTCCGGCAGTGGACGTCTTTTGGCTGAGATGATAGACAAATTAATAGATTGGTCAACTCACATCGGTCAGCGCGTGTGGATTTAGGCCTCTCTACTTTCTTGATAGAGAAGAGGAGACCTGTGCCTAGTGGGGGACATATTAGAGTTGCTATTATTATAATTAAATAGATAATCATGTTTTTATTTTAGTACAAAATAATATTATGCCACTTTTTCCACTACACAAAATTTGAATGCAATTATCATGGCATTAGTTTTACTGATTCCTGGAAATAAGAAAAAGACAGCATGAGAATGATGTATACCTTACAAAACCTAAAAACAAAAGGTATAAGGTTAAATGTAGTACCTATGATATATATCAGAGTACAGCAACATATTTATCTAACTACATTGAAGCTTGGCACTGACTTACAGCGATAAGAAACAATACACTCTATTTGAGTTGGTAATTCAAATGCTTAGAATATGGAACTACTCACTAGATATTTAGAGTAATACATTATAGACATCATCATCAAGATTTGTTTTGGATGGCAATTGAGCCCGGAACCACTGGCTTAGCAGTCATGGTCAGTAATCGCTAGACAAACAGGCCAGCCAAGCATGGACTTTCGTCCTACATCGAATTTATAAGTTGGGTATCTTGTCCACTAGAGATACCTTTTTCTGTAGAGGGGAAATGCTTTACGCATACCGCCCTGCTTGGGAAAGCGAAGCAATTATGTCGGACTCTTAGGTGGTAGGCGGCCGAGATACCGACTAAAACCCACCTGCACGGGTGGACCACCGGAACCTGATATGACATCGGTGCTCCATCCAGCGCCAGAGAGATACCTCATCATCATCATCATCAGCCTGTCGCAGTCCACTGCTGGACATAGGCGCCACCTAACACGATCCTAGCATGCGAGAGATACCTAGCATGGCCCTTTCCATAGCTCGTTGTGCGACTTGGCTCTTGTGCATGGTCTCTTTAGTCAGAGTCCATTTTATATATAATAATTTAAAAATTATATATATATATATAGATATTTATGTACTCTGTACTTATATCAACCAATACGTCATAGGAGCAATAATTCATCGCATATTATTTGTTTACAATATGCATTGAACATTGTTTGTCGAATGAGAACAAGGATACCGCGATAGAGGCCGTTGTGTGTACTTAGTTAATAATTACTTAAGCAACAGCCATATTACGGTTTATTGATTATATGTCTAGTATTTGCCAACACATTGCCAGTGCCATAATGTTAGCTAAATAATTATAATTGGATAGCTATAAATATGTAATGCTCAAGATGTTTAGGATATTTCGAGGGTCGTTAGCTTATGAATATGTACGTAGATTAGTGTTTTATGGTTGTACAAATATGTAATAAATAGATTGTTTATATCTGAATTCCATCACGTTAATGCTTAGTTTACGTATATATAATATATATATCAACTAATTATATTTATTATACTACTTGGGTAGCACGTATGGTCCGCCTGATGTTAAGCCTATGGACGCTTGCAGTCGAGCTTTAGGATGGAGTTTTCCTGGTATAGCAAAACGTTTCTTTCAAAATTCTTCCCTAAATGAGCACCGGAGACCTGTATTCACACAAACTAACACAACTACATTACTGTGTGTAGTTATTTGGCTGTGGTTTTCGGTTAGGTAAAGGACCCTCCCCAGTCGTACTTTCCTCCTGGCTCGCTAGTATGGTGCCCTACCTCTCTTTTCATTTCATCACGTTATTGCTTATTAGATATTGTATTAAAGATGACGGCAACATAGACTTTTCATTTGTCCTCCATCATGGCCTTTACCACTCGTCGCTGACACTCCTGCTGAAAGAGCCGTCGAACTAATCAATTGTTTACAGCACAGAAGTCTAGATGCAGATATATTATTTGATAGAACTAGTATTATGCCTAACATAGTATTGTAAGAACAAGCTCCTAAGTTTTAGTTAAGTATTTTTTTCTTAAATTTTATTATATATAGGTTTCGTAATATTGACTTTAATATAACGTATAAGCGCTTTGATTTAACTATAAGCTTATATTGTTTTTCTGATAAATAAATAATTTAAATGAGGTGAATGTCATCGTCATATTTATGAGGTAATGTCTTCCGGACCAAATATTAGTCACAGCGGCACTCTCATAGTTTGATGGGACCACCATCCGACACGAGCGGAGAGAGATTAAGCGTACGAACAACTTTCGGACTTTTGAGCTTTTCAAAGTATTATTATAATATATAATCTGTGGTATTATCATTCTTCTTTAAAATAGAAATTGAATAAAAATAACTGATATCACAATTTGAAATATTGAATATTTTTAAAGTAAAATACAAATCAAATGATAGAGCTTTTTTTTATTATAATGGATACAATATAACATTGGTCCATTAAGTTATTATCTTTATAAAACTGTTGTTTGTTGTTGCCATTTACAAATACAACACAAATACTTACAGTATGCACAGAAAAATTTAATTAAATGAAATAGCAACATTGAATCACTTTAATATTTTATATATGCTACTGAACTCAATTATTTAATGCACGGCGTAGTGACAAACAGTTTTCGTAACGTACTGATTAAATTCGTGATATATTAATCTACTAGTGAATTGTTATGCTTCCTCATATTTTTTTCTTTAAATTTGATAGTTTTTTAACATTTTTGATTTTCAGGTACCTAATCCAACGTTCTTCATAGTCATTATAAACCTTGCTGTTTAGCTAACTATTAACTTATTTTTTTTATTAAACGTCACAGGTATAATGGTGGATTAAGGCATTCTCTACTATTGTCTTCTCTAGGGGCTGATTTGTTAATCGAGTGATTAGTGACTATAACTGCTAAACTAGGTTCGATTCTTAGACGCATCTTTGTATGAGCATGATTTATTTGTGTGTAATTTATTTATAATTATATATGTATATGTTTAATAATTGTTTGGTTACTATAGTACAGGCTCTGCCGAATCGGACCAGGCTATCTATATTGAGTTGTCCCAATATATAATATAAGGATTTAACCTGAAGTTTGAAGATGGCTTAGATATTCTAGATTAGTCTGAAAACGTGAAACCTACAAAGGTGTGAATATTAGAAATAGCAATCTACTCTACTATTTCTCTTTTAAATTCAAATTAAATTGACCCTAATAATTTACGACATAAAGTCGCATTTACAACAAATTCATTCACATCTAAATTGTATATTGCATAAAAAAAAGTGAACCATTTCGCTATCTGTCACAAAACATGTTTATAACTGTCCAGGTGGCAATGATATATGACTGGCGACATTACTGGTCACCCAAATTGTCGCAATTAACCAGGAAGTGATCCGTCACAACAAAATAATGCATTCGTAATAATTATTCAGACGCTGGTAATCTATGTACTATGTAATTAATTTGTGGCATGTAACGGAAAGCTCTCCTGTTGTAGATTAATGGATTGCGATTATTACAAACGCGTACTTTACTCTGATACCAGCTTGTATCACGATGCCTCGCGTTTTATACTAACTTTAATCAAGGCATTAAAATGACAAGAACTGTTGAAACATTAGACGGTGAAACTGTAGTTTGTTTTTGAAATTAGAAACAGATACTTATTTTTAAGTTGCCGGGATAATGTAATGCATTTATGTACTTGGTTATAAGTGTGATAACTAAGGCAAATAACACGATTTTTTATATATTAGGCCAGACATTCTTATAGTATTTTTAAAATAGGCAAAAAAAAAACAATATAAATTTTAAGTAAAAAGAACGTTATTACTACTAAGGTAATAATGTTTTTTTTTTACTTTAACATATTTTGGCATAAGAACCCAACTAAAGATCTTTACCCAGCTTGCTCTTTGTATGGTCTTAAATAATAGTTTTTTAAACTATTCGTTGACAGACACAATAACAATGTAATATCGTTAGAGCAATTATTATTTTAATGAGCAATCAAAAGTCAGTAGTACTTGCGTGTTTAGTTATTGTAATTAATTACATAACACTGACCACATTTTAGTGTTAAATTATAGTTTTATTCACACCTAACTTCACCACCGTTGTTTACGCTTCGGAAACATGCATTTTGCTGAAAATGTCTTGTACAAAATTAATGGCTAATACAATTAATAGAATCGTGTTAACAGATGTATTTTTAAATTTTTGTATTTAATAATTACTTTTTTGCAGTTGTATATCTATGCAACATAGAAAACTTTATCAAAATATGAGCTATAATTAGAATAGGACACCTAACAAGATAGTGTTGGTTCATGTCTATAAAGTTTTCATTATGATCCTCAACGTTTAAACACAAAGTTCAACTTTATGTAAACTCTACATAGCCTTCGTTCATTGAAGTTGTCCAGTCGCCGGGGTAAGTCTACAGCCCTATTCATAACACCATAATAACGTATTTTAATAAACTGAAATTGAATAGCCAGTGCTGTAGTTCCGGCGGACCCGACTGCACTAAGCACTATCTAAATCGCAACCTCCGGTAAGGACGGGTGGAGCTCCTGCGACATTATTTCCATTTCACCAAAATACATTAGGCAATAGTTAGCCATTAGGACGGTATTATTTGACCAGGCAGAGGTGGCGTGCTGGCGGGTCGTTTTGCTTCTGCGAAATTTACACTGGCAGATAGGTACCATGCTAGCAGACGGTCCGATATTAAAACGTCTGCAGCTTTTGTGCAGGAAACTAACTGGAACCGTTTAGACCGAGAGCCTTACCCGCGCTGAAGATAAAAGTTTATGAGTTATACATAAAACGATTTTCAAATCATATTTATGAGTGTCGTCCGAACATCTGCAATGGCTAGTTCGCGAGGAAATTGAAACCGTCGAGTGCATAACGTTTTCACGAACAATTTAAGTTGGTATTGTGCTCAGGACGCCACGAACGATGCGCTTTTTGCAATGGTCAGTAGATCCGGCAAAACTATATTGTTGTATTTTGTATGCATCCCCCTCTTTGGTGTCTTTTGCGGGAATGTTTGTGTAGTTATATTAGTAAAGTTTGGTCACATATTTATCCAGCTAAACTCTGTGAGTATGTATAGTTGGCTCATTACAGATCGGTAAGGCGATTATACTTATATAGTATTTAGCGCGCGACAAGAAACGAGTTATCCTTCCAGCAGTGTGGCGAAGTCAGCGAAACTTGAGTGTAATTTAATTTGCATCGAGGCCAAAATAAAGGCGTCAGCGAGAACAGGGTGCAAGTATAATAACGCGGTTGAGTTGCTTAAATCAGTGTTAGTGGAGTCAAAGCTGTTGCTGGCTGAATTAAGTTAAGTTATCGGCACTGGCAATAATACGATTCATGAAATTAAGTACACCCAGACTCAGAACAACAATGCGTAGGTCAAATAAATATTTGTCCCGTGTGTAAATGGAATCCGAAAATCTTGGCGCGGTGTAATTGGCGAGGTGACTTTGTAAACCTTTACTTTTAGACATACGTCAGCAAATCAGTTATGACCAAAAAGACTTTTTTTCATTAGTTACACAACATATTACAAGAATTATGTGTTTGTTTATTTAACAACTAGATCCTTCTTTATTGAGGTTAAATGTTTCCTACAAAGTTTTGAAAAAGTTGATTTAACGTATATTATGACTAGTTTATGACATAATCCTCGCAGCATCGCACTGCTCCGTCACGCTCCACGAGTCAAAGTTTCCTGTTGCAACTAAAACGTTTCTTAAAATGCATTAATCATAGTATTCCGAGTTGGTTTGATATGAAAGTTTCAAACCTATTGCCGTAATTTAAAGTTGATAATGGCTTGCACTCAATCTTGCGTGAACTTGGACGTATCGTGTGCGATATCTTAGTTCGCTTTCGGTCCAACCACATGTTTTGCATTTTCTTTGAGGGTTTGATGCCAGTGTACGTCTGAAAGGGTTTCACTTCAAAAAAAGGCTCATGTATAATTGAAGCTTAAATGTACATTCAGGGTCTCACCTTGATAAGAAATTCACTTAATTAAAATAAACGTTGAAGACAAAATAAGTGGGTACTTAAGTTCACAGCAAGAGGAGCACCCACAATCATACTAATATTAACCGTAAAGAGCCATCGCTGAAAATAAAACGCTCCTTTAATTTTCTCGAAATCACCCAAGCTCGATCTCGGTTTTAATTCGACAAGGAGAAGCTAGCAATCAAAAGAACTAACGGCGGCTCCAACGAGGCATTTCCATACGCGAGGGGGGCTTTGCGAACGACACGGTATTAGTTCGCAACTGATTACATTCCTCGCCGCCTTCGCTGCAAACGACTCACAATGAAGTAGCGACGAATAAACTTCATTACGCCGAGTTAAGCATGGGAAATTATAAGGAGGAATTATCTTCGAATGACGGCGGTGGCACGTACGCTAACACTTCGGGATTATGGCCTAAGGCACTCGTAGGACACGTCGCCTGCCCTACTCATTGTCGCGCGCCGTTCACATTATACGGCTTCAAAGTTAATATGTACGTACTAACTGGAATGTTCATCGTATTCGATTTGGAGGGAGTAGCGTCTGTGTAAAACGCTAGTTTTTCGCTTTGTAAAATTGGGCCCGGACGCCATTGGCTGACGAAGTGCGCGGTCCCTTGAGAAAAGTAAATAGTGGCCCGGTAGAAGGCCTCGCCAGAGGAGATCTAAATCGGTCTTTGTCTCGTGCTAAACGCTATTCTTTTGAGAGATTTTCCATCTTTGCGGAAGCTCTGGGGTGGATTGTATTGGATGTCGAAATTGAAGGCTGCAACGTATTTTCTGAACCAATGTTTCAGTATTATAAAGATATTGGTACGTATGCATCGCAAACTTTTACATAACTTTCTATATATTTTACAGGTTCACATAAATCTTAATTTCTAAAACTTTTCGAGGATAATTGAATTTGTGAATACCAGAGTATTTACACTAAAAGCCCCACTTTTAATCAATGCTATTAAATCACACTAATCTATTTGCCAAATGTGCTCCATAATTGTAAGTTGAAGTTGGTAACGTGGAGCGAATGTTTGGCGACGTTCAGCGATCGTGTTTACCGCTACAAAATAAGTTTTAATTAATGGATTGGCACTTGGAGACACGCGTAGCGGCCGGAGAGAGCGTTCAGTTACAAACCCTCAACCGGACACTGCTGACCTCATACATGTTACTGGGAAAGTATGGCCACATTAATCGCCCCGAGCCACAACAACCCCGCGTTATTTGATTAATAAAAATGAACTTCATAATTACGTCGATGAGAGTAAACAAAAAGTTAACAAACTCGTAACGATACTTTGTCACCGTGTGACATGAGTATTGCACAAGTTTTTGTATAAATTCGATGCTTAACTAAGGTGTAAGTATAAAAGCGTAAGAAAAACAATTTGCCAACATAACTAATAACAGGAAGTCACCTCGTTACTCACAAGTGAATAGTAGGTCGCCAATCTCGCGAACGCGCCCTCCACTTCTCGACTTAATGAATGAGAATAATTTTGCCAAAATACTTCGGAGAGACGGGACACACGCCCCGGGAATTTTTCAATTTGCAACTGACATAATGTAATAAGAGTTACACCGTGAGGATGCCGGCGTAACGTAATTAATAACCTGTAAAATATTACCTGTTACAATGAATTTAGAGGATAAAAGTTGAGTGATAAATTTAAATAACAAGGAGGGCGGCGTGTGTTTGGAACGACTACCCGAAATACTTATGAATAGTTTGTCCGGGTGATAAGTGGGTGTGTCTGGAAGCTTTACGGGAATCGCAAGTTTGTATTCGCCAGCCTAATGAACGCGTGAACGCGGAATAACTTCGCAAAAGCTTGAATAATGTATGCTTTAACGAGATGTTTTTCTTGAGGGAATCTCATTAACCCACTTTCTGATTGTGTGAATGTAAACTTTGGGAAGTTCTTATTCTTTAGTGAGAGGAATCTTTTATGAGTTCCGTAAATCAAATCATCCCCCAAATTAAACTGCCCGTCTTAAGTCTATTTAAATGTAATTCTAAACATACATTCATTTCTGAACCTATTACATATTCTTGAATATATCTCCATATCTCCAAAATTGAACTACAAATACCCTTTGTATCATATTGGGTCCTACATAATCACATACAGATGACTGGCTAAAATCGAATTCCCTTTATTACGACCATAAAATTTACCGATATTATCTCAAGCGAGCCAACCGGGCTATAAAAGTAATCCTTCTATTTTAATGGTCCTCCAACCTGCGGTATGCAACAATGTGTCCAATTTGCTTTCCAGTTATCCATTTCTGACGCCTTCACAAATTTGAAACGAGTATACAATTTCCATTAAACACATATACTTAATTTGGAGTTACATCTAAAAACTTGTTCTAATTTCAATGAACTTGATCTTACTTCCCTCATAAAAGTTTATTGTTGGTAAGCAATAGCGATAAATTAACGTTACAAGATGTTACATGAACAATGGACTTGTTTTTCTGCTGAACTAAAACCAATATAGCATTTTAAATATTCACATAAAATCCTTCGCCTGCCGTTGTTTAATCGGCGCGTTAAATTCGAGAAAAGTCGAGAACACATCAAATATTAACACTGCTCGAGCGTTGTTTCGACAAATGGGATAATATTGCGCTCATGCACCTAAATCTAAACGCTTATTTTCAGATGAAGCTTATCCGACCGAATAAAAACGATCCAGTAATTCGTTCTCTATAGAAAATCGAATGGCCTAAAATCGTTTCTTTTTTTCGGAACCCCTCGAATCACCATTAATCAAGTGGAACTCTGAAGTTTCACGCTACCTCCCGAATCTAATTTCGCAAACAAAGAAAACGAAAACCTGTCTACCTTTATCAATCAAAACTGTTTGAAAATTCTATTCTGTTAGTTCGCACTGCGGAGTCGTGCAACGGAGACAATTGGAAAAATGTATCACGAATAAAAAGTCGTATCGGAATGTAATATCGAGAGGACGCGGCTCGGAATATTCTTGTCAAGTGAAAATAAAGGGTCAGGGAAATACAGTGACAGGTTGTGAGTGGACGGTGGTCATCCGAAACGGGCAAAAGTTTCGAATAAATAAACCCGGGAGCAAATAACGACGTCACCTTCACGTGTGCCGACGGCTGTCATTGAAAAGAGCACCTGCTCTTATCTGACACATTTCTGACAGGGAAGTCGATCTATTGTTCATTTCAATTCCCAGATTATGACTGAGACATTTTTCGATAGCAAGATTATTATATTGTAACCTGTTCAAGTTTTAACAACACAATTTATTGATTGTAACATACTTATTGCATGACGGAAGCTACGATGTTATGATTTATAATCTCCGCTTTGACTTGGAAAGGTTTATGTCTTTCGAATGCTGCAATAAAAAAGGTAATACTTAAGTTTCCAGATTTTTAGGTTACGGGCACGAATGCCAATGTGAACGGTAGAAACTTTAAACGTTTACATTCAACGTGACAGGTGTTCGTACTATCATCGTTTACGATTGTGACTCCCTACAAAGCAGTGTTTTTACGATTTTTCTTTGAAAATGCTAATGATAAATTCGACTAATAAACCGTTGCCTTAACTTTGTCCATAAATGGACTAAGTACATATTAAATTTCATTTCAAACATGAACTCTATATAGTCTTTTAAGAAAAGGTTTAGCGGGATGTCTTGTATTATACTAGAAGAATTCTTGCTTAATCTAGACGACCGCAGCAATAATTACATTACCTGACGTTGTTACTACTGTTAAGTAGGGTTGCCAGAACTCCTTATGAAGGCGTGGTATTAGCAACAGAAGGAATTAGGCTGCAAGGACAGACGTTTTCCTTATTTTTACAGGGTGGAAACGTGCAAACGGTCTTCCTAACGTTACAAGTGTGTCGATAGATTACAATAACTGCTTACCGCGGCGGCGGCGCGGTGGCCTGTATTTTGTTTGTCGACTGTAAATTGTATCTTTGTCAAAACCTTCTCTGTAAAAGGATTTCTCCAGTACGGAATCCATTTTTAATTTTATTACAATGTTTTATAACAAAAAATATATGCCAATAAAAAGTAATTTTACTTTAAATATAATAACATGCTGGCTGCCACATAAAACCGTTAACACTTTAAAAAACTTCTAAGAATCTGAACCAAATTTCCATCGCATTTGACTAGCCAAACATATCAGGAGCGCGCTCACTATCGTACTGACTTCATTGACTTCTCACACTGAAAAAAGCAATTTCGCTTCAGTCTTTTGTTGGATGGCATATTAAGAAAGCAATATTATGCAGATAGGACATTGAAAAAAACCATGGCCAATAACAATTTGTATCAAACTAAGGACTCTACACTTTATAGTGATGCATTATTTATATTTTCTGATATTCGAGTTATTCGTGATGTGTAAAGGCGTTTCATGAGTGGAATAAATCCTCCGAATTATAACGTCTAGACAGCCACAAAATATGTACATACAGAATACATAGCTAAATACCTCTAAATGACTAGTTGTATAAGTAAATAAAAGGTAAGTTCAACTTATTTTATCCTGTTGATTGATTTATTTATTTAATTTTAAGAAGGCTTGTTCTGACTATTAGGCCAAAGTATATTATAATAAGACACTACTGTGATTTTTCTCTTGTCATTCTACTTTACTATTTTTGACAATTAAAATATAAATATAAGTTTATATATTTCATATTTTAATGAGCAGTAATATAAGAACTAGCATATTTTATTTTGAGAATAGTCCATTGACCTCCGTGCTCTTATCTCTACACTATTCATTTTCCCCCATCTACAAATCCCCTCGAACCCTAGATGTGTTCCGTTTTGTTTCATAGTCCTACAGAGGAATGTTAAGGAAGCAATATTATGCAAATCCAAGCGTGGATGCCGCAAATATAAAAAGCTCTCGTTCACCTCACACTTTGCATCTCAAGGCTATGCATCCGACTGATACTGGGATGCCCCAAGAGAAAAAATGAAAACGCAATTTGAAATTCTATGCGTTTTAGAAGCACCTGCGTAAACTCTGTTACAGTGTTCGAGAAAATAAGAATTTGCTAGAATAAAAAAATATTCGCTGTACTACATAAATGTTGTAACGTATAAAATACATCAAAAAAACATCGATAAAAATAAATAGATAAAATATATAATAAATAAAAGTAAAAAAAGTAAATAATAATAAAAGTTAATGCTATCAACTTTTAATTTATTGGTAACAGACTGACAGTACCAGATATTTTTCAAATAGCCAATATTTCAAAAAAACAAAGCTTCTTTCTACGTAACTCTAAGTATATGTGCATACATTCAACTTTTACATTCGCACAAAGAAAAGAGACCAACATAGTAACTGGAGGGTTAATCTATAATCACTATCGCAGCCCTCTCCGTCATATTCCCTCAAGCTATCAGTCTGTAGGGTGTGGGATAACATTGTGTTATAACAAACCGTGGTTACCAAGAGATCAGAAAATTTAGGATGATCCCGTAAATTAGATTTTTAGAAATAATTTTAAGCTAGAAATATTAGGTATATTTTTTAATAAAACACTAAAGAAATCTATTAACTGTATCATAAAAAGAAAGAAATACGATATGTTGTACAGTTTTGCACAACATAATGGATGTCTATAAAACCCCTAAACGTAAAATATAATTCTATACAAAATTCAACACATTTAAGTTAATCGAACTAAGATTATAATTCTATCAGCCTTGTCTACAGTCTACAACGTGCTTTGTAACTCCGTCGAATACTGACAGCTAGATAGATTTTGACACGTTCCAAAATCACGTCTTCGGCGTTTGGCAACCCTATATAACAAGGCTAGGGCCAGTCGAGTGGATCCATACGATGTAGAGCTGATAGCAACAGCCGATGTCGGTCGTCAACGTCGCTTTGTCTTGCATACTGACGCTAGCAAACCGAACCACCAGTATTTACATAACAATGCTTCGAATTTGATGCGTACCTACAAAGCTACCTACGTTATATGGGCGTTGTAAAAGGGTAATTCTCGTGCGATCTTTGTTGATGTTTTAATTATTAAATTTTGAAAGGAAATGATAAGTAAATTTTGAGAAATTCTGTTTTGTCTAATTTAATCAAAATCTATATTGCATCGTTTTCCATTAATTCCTTTCATCAAACCGTATTTAAGAATGTTGAATTATTTTATTAAAAAAGACGTTGTTTTGGAATATTTTTTAGTTAATAATATATGTACCATGAGAGGTTTTACAAACACAAAGTACACCCAGACTCGGAACAATGTGAATTGTGTCCCATGTGGGAATCGAACCCACAACACGCCGGGCAGAACGCGGGACATCTTATCATTTTCCTCTGCGCGGCATATGTCCGCCCATTCAGACATCTAAGCCACACGTGAAGTCAATATTTTTTTAAAGATTTCTTTGTTTTAAAAAAAAGAAAACACGGATGGCTGTTTAAAACTTATATAGGTAACTATTTAAAGTTTTTTTTAAACAAAAACTTTAAGTCAGACTTACCTTCTAAAACATACATAGATTATACTGAGATTTTTCAGAGGTGATTTATAATAAAAACCTCTTCAAATAAGATTAAGAAATTAAATTTCTTTATCAAAGTATTCTACGACAACTAGAATTCTTATAACATTCATACTTGATGGAGGCTTAACTTTAATATTTGATGAACAAGTTTTCGGAATCCATTGTTCAATTGACAAAGTGCAAGCGCTTTCAATAGATAATACGCAGACGTCTCGATCAAAATCAAACCTGGTATAACATTTCAATGCAGGTTCGGCTGTTCGAATCATAGCTTGATCGTATTATGCCAGTTAGCTCCCCTCGTATATGGAGCCAGATGAAGCTACTCATATAATGGTCCTATTGTCTGCTACTGAAGATGTTATCTCAAAAGCAATTCAGTGAATAGTAGCTGACGTTAATTGATTTAAACGTTTGCAATAACTCCACGATTTTCTCTGTGCATTTGAGACCGTGCTCCACGGTATCTTTGCAGCTTTAAACTTTTTAAATGACATACAAAAAGTTAAGCCACAAAAATGAATTCCGTCTGAGAGTAACATTTTCCTCGGAGATACCGCCAGTAATCTGCTGAGCAGCAGGAAATCTTCAGCCTCCACTCCTTCCTTAATTAGCAGAATATTTCAGAGAAAAAAAGAAGCAACAGGAAGCATTGCAGAGAGTAATAAAAGGAAGCGGCTCGTGACCGTTATGGCTGCCTAATGGAGTCACGTTATCTGGAGGAGGCGAGTAAACAAGTTTAGAACGATAATTTAGTTGAAATCAAAATTGGTTGCGTAATTTATTAAATTCAAGATTATGATTTTAATTCTTTCACTTTCATTTTACATAAATTTGAATATGGAATTAGATGTTGTTTTGTTTACGTGTTTCAAACCATCCATTAGATTAGTAGATAATATTATTGTATTTTGATATGCGAAAATGATCTCTGATCTGATAAGTTAACCATCATGAGTAAACCCTATTTTTGTTTTTTTGTAGCATAATTTTGATTTTTATGCCTAAATAAAAACGGTAGTTCACGAGTGGGACAATAATCGACTTCATCATCATCATCAGCCAATCCCAGTCCATTGTTCACATTTCATGCGAACTTCACTTTGTGGAATTAATATGTACTAGTCAAATAGTTCATCTGCTAATGAGAAGGAAAAAAAATACAATAAATAACAATAAAACGTAACTTCGGCATCCGAATCATCAGAATGTATTAATTTGCACGTGGAATAAGTACGTTCCCGATTTGGCATATATGTATATACATAAATTCTCCATATTATTAAACTGTACCTATGTATACCTACAAAAATACGTTTTTGGGTATACGACCTTGGGCATCATATCAATAAATTTGTCACACCCAAACCAAACTCACTGTCCCAATACCTAAAATACACGTACGTACCTACCTAAAACGACAAAATCAGTACATTTTACTAAAATTTCAAAATGTATTCGATACAATTACGTCACGTAAGTTCCGTTCAAAATAACTTTTTTTTTACAAATCCAATGTAAAAAACGGCCAAAAAGAGAACTTGATTTGCGACTTAACTTCCATGCTTTGGCATTTAAGTCAACCGTAAAAGCATCGAATAAATTGTAGGTCAGAAGGGAGAGATAAAACGTAGAACGTATCTCCCTGCTTTTTTTTACTTATTTAGTAGAATATTGACTGGCTTACTTATTTCTTTTCATTTCATGTTATTTTCGACTGTGATTCTCGGGGTAATTTAGACTAATCGCGCGATCAAATTCTTGACTTTGAGTGTGATGTTCAGCGAATGATAGCTAACGAAGTACTATATTATGGCTGTAAGTAATTTTGAGTTTATTTTTTGAATGATTAATGTATTTGTAGAGTTTACTTTCTGTATCAATACTCAAATAATATCTAATAATACGTTGTATTACCCAACATATGTTATCATGTATGTATCTACGAGTATTAAATACAAAAATTCTATAGAAAACAGCACCTTAGACTTTCACTCCAGTAAGGACCAGCTGTCAGTTTAATCTCATCCTCCTATCTTTAACATTGCCTGCCCCGTGTTTGTTGTTCATCCCTAGGGCACTAATTTGTAACAATTTAACTCCATTTGTCTGATTTGCTGCGTATCACTGCTCTGCCCATCGTCATTTTGACTAGTACATAAATATTAGCTTTAGAATTTCTGTTATTATTTTATGGCTCTAATCCTTTAGCTTTCTTCATACTTAACTATGTATAAGGCTTAGCAAAAATTAAATGAACTATAAAAATTAAATAATTCTAACTATTGCTTGCGTCCGTGTGGATGTCTGTTATTGCAATAAAAAGTATGTATTTTTACACCGTCCATCTTCGTGCCGTGAAAAGGCAACAGGCAAAGTTACTTACGCATTTATAAAATTAAGTAGGGATGTCTAAAATAAACCTCAGTTACTTACTGATGCAGTCAAATTAGAGTATATACAATATATGTTTAGATATTTGTTCTACTACATATTTCCCCAGATTACAGTCAACCAGTAAAACTGGTGTATTTTGTGTTACAAGTTGTAAATTGCTAATCCGCTTGCGGAATGGGGATGTTGCTTTTACGCTATTTTGGTTTTAAAAGAAATAAAAGACTTTGATAGTTGATCTGACTTTGCTTGACTAATATATCGGCATCTTTGAATAAAGAATGAACTGTTTCTTTTTTCTTTAAAATGAAACCTCCCGCACTAGGGTAGAAACCCTGTGTCACATGGAGTTTACAAACATACAAATTAACGGACACGAGAAAACCCAGACTCGCAACAAACATTTATATGACACAATTTTTTGTCCCGTATGGGAATCGAATCCATGACTTCTGGCTTAGCAGTCTAAGTCACTAACTACTACACCAACAGGCCATTCAAGTTAGGTGGAAGAACCCAATGCAGTCATACAATAAACTATATGTTTATATTATCCAAATCGCCCCTTTTGTAAATCAAAAAACAAATGTGTAAACAAATAAAGTTTCCCCTTTATACAGTCACGATTTTATATTCCATAGGGGTACACAATAGTGGACGTGGGATCACAAAAACTGGTGTAGGTACAAGTAGCTATAGAATAAACATTAGCATAGCATATAAGAATATTTGAAACTCATAATAAAAAAAATACTAAGTATATAGTTATATTATTAGCAAAATATATCATAAAAGATCGTTGCTATGCAATTTCTTTTATCCACTGGTTATTCAGATCGCCCATATATGCCTCTACCGTGATCTAGCGACTGTTAACAGCCGGGATCGACTTCCGCGAAGCATGTATTTCATCGCTGGACACGTAAAAGGTCGGTTCCGTTAAATCATCCTTCTAGATGTATCTTGGACACAATACACTTTACTACTAGTATCTTGGTAGCTTAATCCGCTGATTGTTTACTGATTAGCGAGAGCACCTGGATAAAGGTGCTACAAATGCAATGCTATGCCATGATACATGATGGTTCAATTTACTTTGAGATTGTTCATTCACATGGGTACATACACCAAAGTGACATAATCTAAAGACTCGCCAAGTAGTATAGATACCTTAACAAGGTCAAAACACTCATAAACCAAGCTTAAAAATGATCTCAGTATTACAAAATTAGCCGTGATTTGATTTACGAGTAAGATAGGTAGAACGAGCGTTTAAAATACAAGGAGAGGTCTTGTTAAAGTATCGACATTTCACACTTTCATGGCGCACTTAGTTTAAAGCACCACGACTAAGACATCTGAACTTCATCCTCGAAATGAGTATCGGAAATTTACATCAGCTCGTAATACCGTACCGGCTGAGCCTTTATTGTAAACGCCGTAATTTGAATTTCGTCTTTGATATTCAAATGAACCTCTACTTAAGACACTGCCTTAGTTATTTGAGTTTTTGTAAAGCAATCAGGTTTGTTTATAGGAGGCCGTGTAATTGTAAATCTCGGTCTGTGGTCTTAATTAATGCATGAAATCACTTTCGATTCCTTTGACGAGACGCCCCTCCGTAAAAGTGAAATAAACAAAAGGAAAATAGCTTTTCTTTTCTTTTAAATTAGCTTAGTTACACGTAATAAAATTGATGACAGCTGGTTAAGGCCTTCATGCACTTTAAATTGACTTGGAACTAGTTACTTTGCGGAAGTCAACCCCTCAAACACACACATATGACATACCGTGTGGAATTTCCAATACGTTTTTGCAATTGATGGATGAATGATTTATGTTGCGACAACGTGGCTTCAACCCTTTGCGACATAAAACGGAAATTGTCATAATTCCCAAGATTTATTGATAAAGACATTTACTATCGTATACCTGACATGTATGAACGTCTAGCATTTACAACAATATTTTAGGGTTCCTAATTTCCATGCGGATAACGGTTCGCGTGCGTTCGATCACTTTCCGTGTTGTAAACTTTTCATTTGGGCCGTCTGTCTTGAGATCGAATCGATATCGATGCGGTATAGACGAGTCACGAATCTGACTTTAACATGAATTGCCACAAACGTGAAAGCGTCCGATGACGTACCAAGGTACACGATTCAAACGTGATTTTGTTAGCAAACTTAACTAGATAAATTGTCTCAAAAGGTAGGGCGATGACACCTGCTCGATTTCATATGTCACGCGCATTGTCAACGATCGAGTAAAATATCGCAATTGTATAACCATGTTACCTTATGTCGGGACGCGCTAAAAGTTTGAGTTCATTAGTAAAATTATAAATAAGTAGTTTTTTTTTAAATTCAAAACATCGTGGCAGTAATTACAGAGGAAGGGAAGCGAAAATATTGCAAGCTCGACAACGTGTCGACAAGGCGTCGCGTTAGCACGTTAGCGTGCATTCTTTGCTTGCGTTCATTAGCATAACAAGTAGTTTCGTTAATCAAATGTACGAAATTAATAGCACAGTTTAGAGTCGACGTTCCGCCCGGCAATCACACGCCCATTACAAATTGCCAGCAATTACCGCGACACCACCCTCCCCTCACCTTTTGCGTTCGTGACGGTATTTTTTTTGCGCTCATACGGCAAATATTTCATAATAGTTGGCATACGTACGTCATTAATGAATAATTGAGAAGCAATGCCATTTTAATTTATTTATATCGTATAATTAATTTATTTAAAAAACTATTAACTCGTATGTGTCTAGGCTTTTGCAACTTAATAACTGCCGTAATATTAATGTATCGAGGACTATAACTTTACACTAAAGATTGCGCTTCGAGATTTTTCAAGCAGAGAAATTCGACAAGTATACCCGGGTCCCCGCCGTGCCGTAAGTGGTAAAGTCTAAGTATTTTTATACACCACTGTATGTAGTAGTTTTGCTGTGATCTTCTGTAAGGGGGAGGTCCTTCCCAGGCGGGTCTTATGCTTATTTGTCACTTTAATAGTATAAAAATCTCACTAAAGACCCGTACTCACATACAGGAATACAACAACACAGTTATGTGTAGTTATTTGGCTGTGGTCTTCTGTAAAGTAGAGGTCCTTCCTTAGTCGGGCATTACACACTTCTTTCTGACGTAAGCGGCTCTTATAGTAGTAGATTTATCACAAGCATAATATAAAAGTCATAAAAAGTAGACCGTTTCAAAAGTTGCTTGCATTAAAAATTCTTTGTCTTAAATTGTGAAAAATAAAAAGCAACTGAAATGCAAGGTATTGAAATGTAGTCTGTTTAAGTTGTTAACACAACTTGATTCAAAAACCCTTCACGTCACATTGCATAAGAAGTGCATTTGGAAACTACCGTCGCATGTTCGTATCATACATTTTTGATTTACTACCAGAACGCGGCATTTTATATGGTCAGTATTAAATACTCGTAGGTAACTACAGAATAACTCTTTTCTTTTTGTACCAAATAGTTTAATATAGCGTTTGTGTAACATTAAATACAAAACACTTAATAATAAAAAGAGATAGACTTGCTTCCAGAAATAGTGGAATCTACGAAACGACTATCCGAGTACGTAGATTCAGAGATATTTATTTTTACTCACTCAAAGGTGTATAAAGCTTACCATTCCTCATCCTTTGAATGATGTTATCGCGATTTCCCAAATGTTTCGCTCTTTTTGATCTAAATTCTTTATATTTGGCTTTGCGTTTCGCCTTTTCCTACCACACATCACGATTCTTTTGTGGTGCGATAAGATTTTGTAAAAAATCGAATGTTTATTCCCGGCGCACTGCACTGTAAATACAGCGAAACCTTTTTGTAAAGCCTTTCTTTTATTTTTATTCACACGTCAAAATGGAGCTTGCATTGTTTTTGGTGCATTTTTATCTACCGTAATTAAGCTGAAAACATTCGTTCGTGGAACAACAAATCCAAAATTTATTTGTAATTCTTCACATGTTTCACAGTGTTGTTACCAAATATAATAAAAATAACAGCAATACTTAACACAATTTTATATAAACAAAATCACGTTGTATTCTTTGCCATGTACGGCGACAACGTGATATGCGATCTCAATTTAATCTCCGCTGCATTGAAAATCTCTCCAGCCTGAAAAATTAAAATACAAAGTAGAATTTCTGAGATGGATCTTTATGTTATTAAGCCGTGCTTATCATCAAATTTATTCACGGTCAAAGTTTGAAAGAAGGCGCTTATGCCGAGATAAAAAATAATAAAGATATTCATGCGATGAAAAGTGACGAAACCTCAAAAAAGAAAACTTTAATTAAACTTTTCAAAATCATTATCAGATAACATTATTCATTAATTTTAAATAGTCTCAGCGAGCCGATGCCTGATAATTTTTGCCGAGCACCAAGAAGACAGGAAATGACGTAAAATTTATCTTCGAACCAGAGGAATTACTTTATACCAACTCTGCGAAGAAATGGAAATCTGTAGGTTTATAACTTCGGGAGAAAATTGTTTTTTCCGAATTGGAATAATATTAGCTTTTGGTGATGCGGCAACTTTTCTTTACAAACGTTATTAAATCTTTTTTTTTAAGTGTGACGTCGCCAAATGGTTCATTTGTGTCAGAATTCCTTGGTGGGTTTTCATTAATAAGGGCTTACAGAGAGTCAACAAATTTTTCGCGGCGCCTGAGTATTTATTGAAGGGACGGTCGGCTATAACCCGAAAGGAATATAACGCATTCAAATATCAACGAAATTTATCAACCTCCTAGCATCGGGTCCAATACGTTTGGGTCGTTTATGGCATATTACAGTCGAAGACTCGTCAGCTCTTCGCCGGAAAAGTCAATTTGGCGCAGATTACGGGACGACTGAGCAGAATCTTACTAAAACGTGCATGTTTGTAGACATTTCGTTTCATATGAATAATGAATAAAACGGTCGCGAGAATTGAATTTGAAATCTTACAGCCTTTTAGTGAGGCCGAGACTACTGTTAAGCTCTTTTTATTACGCACTTGAATATAATATCAGGCTATTTTATCTAATATTCAATCGCCGAAAAATAAATATATATACTTTTATTTTATGCATTTGTGTGAAAGATGTGATAGTGATTATGCTAATATCTTTAAAAACATTTTATATTGCATACAATATTAATCTAAACATCATTCCATAAGTACCGTAAAATACGCAGGAAAAACAAATAAGTTACGTTTAAAAACACGATTTGTTATTTGAATTGCGTGTCGCGAGCCCGTTCGACAATCCGATGGAATGTTCTACATGACGTACAATAAATAATGTCGAGGCTGTATAATACCCGTGTGGACGGTGCCTAAGCGTCCACTGAGTGGGTAGTGTAACTCCATGGGCGCGTTTCGCGACGATGTTCTATTACAAAAGGGAATTGGATCTTGATTCATTGGTTCGGAAAATCGGCAGCGTACCTTGATAATTTCATTTCTGTACAATTTGACCGCGTCCGTGGTCAGACGATTCTTGGGGGCCTCCGCGGACCCGAACACAATACAGGGACTTCCCTACGGTTCTCACACACAATACTAAGCTTTTATTGCCTCCTTTTACAATCTCCCATTACCTCCAAGGCTTCATCGCTACTGGGAATCAGTTTTGTTACAGTTTTTTTATAATAGCAACCCATATATGTCCCACTGCTGGGCACGGGTCTCCTCTCCTCTATCAAGAGAGAGAGAGGGTTTAGGCCTTAATTCACACACGCTGGCCTAATGCGGGTTGGTGAATCAGACATGTCTTTAGAATTTCTTCTAAGACATGTGGGTTTCCTCACGATGTTTTCCTTCACCGTTAGCAGATGGCGAATCATTTGATTAGTACATATAAATTCCACAAAGTGAAATTCACATTGGTACTGCCCGGGATCGAACTCGCACCTCTTGCGTGCAAGTCGGTTACTTTCCCACTCGGCCACCACAGTTTTTTTCCTTTTGAACAATTTTCGTGTCCATCAAGTTTCGACGCTGGTCAATGTTATTCTACTCAATCGTAATCCTCTTTCACGCTATTAGTTAAGGGGATTTCCGAGAAAGGATTTAAAAAATAAACGTTTCGATTTGAAATATTTACCCGTTGCAATCCCCGAGATAAAATCTAAAAACATAGCGAGCCACAACACGAGATACAATAACAATCATGCTGCTATTGATGGTGGTAGTAGCATCAAAAATATCACATTAGAGGCTAGCTTTATCGCCGGTTTGTGCCGCGGCACGGACTGGCGACTCCCCTTTCAGCTTTTACACAGATTGTATTGGCGCAAATACGACACAGCAATACCGTAAATACACTTGCTAGCGGCACAAATTGAAAAATTTGTAAAATTCATGAATATGAATAAGTGTTCCGTACTCGTGAATGGGGCATCAATTATGCAAAATGTACTCGTATTGCATTGATCGGTAGTCGGACTGCGGCGCGGTCCAGCCTGGGTTCGATCCACTACGACAGTTAGAATCGATATCTCGTATTCATCAACTGCCGAATTATATCGATACTCATTTAAATGTCCTCCCTTATCACATATTGGCAATGTTCATCCAACAATGCTCACGTAATAAACGTAACAATGAATGTGACGGTTTGATGTGATCGCTTAAAGTGCCCACGCACAACTGTCAAAATTTTGTCGGATTTTCGACTTTACTGTTATAGGAATACGAATGTATGTATTCTATGTAATTTCATATTTTTGGATGGATCAATTTAGACCGTTTTATTGGGACAATCAACATCAAACAGCTCAAATGTGGATGTGTTTCAATTAGAAAAATATTTTTGTTTCCAATTTCCGAACACATCCTTCCATTATCCACCACTTCTACAGAAAAAAATATTTTGAACATGAGCACTTCTATAGTGCATATAATTTATATTAGTGTGTTGCAATTTTGTGTGTAAATATTTAATGCTCTCTAAAGACTTAATTATTGATGTCCATGTAACAAAGTGATAGCGTTAGAGAACGTTGTCAACTTTAAATTTCAGGGTGCAGTGATGTGTCCTTGAGATTGGCAACCTTTCACTGAAAACGCAATAGTGCCGGCTGTTTTTCAGCTTAACTTGCACTCTTTATTCCTCCGATAGTCCAAATGGGATAACAACAGTAGCACACGTTCGCTTAACGTTTTCGAATCACTTGATAGCCCATCAATAAAAGCGATTTCATTCAATCAGCTGCTAGTCTTTCTTTCAAGTTTTGATTTTAATCCTGGCTAAACAAGAATTAAGTTGGTGGTAATAGTATATGGTACATATTTTTATATGGTGTGAGACACTGGTAGGCTTTTCCGAATAGTTTCCGAAAAGGCTTCAAACAGAAAGGTTTAGGCCGAGCCGTGGGACATAGCAGGTAAAAAAATATATAATTGATGTGTTTTGATATTTTAAAGAAATTTTACGAGAAAAGTCTCATGTAGAAATCTACATGAGACTTTTCTCGTAAAATTTCTTCTATAAAACACCTAAACATAGACAAAAACAAAAAAGAAATGCTGGTGCAAAGATAGTTCACATTCCCCGTCTACACTCACTTCAAGATAATCGTGTCGGTATTCGCAAAATTTGTAATCTCACAAAAATACATGTAAAACGACGCGTGCATTCCGCTAATGAAAGGCTCTTGCACTATTTCGCTAGCAAACAAACGTTGAAAATAATTTACGTTAAAAGATCGCCTGCATTTACATAATTATGTAGGCAAACATAAACTTTATACACGATAAAGTCAAATTTATGTACAGTTGAAGCGAGCGCGTGGATTTATAGAAAAAAAACTTGTATAAATATTAAAATATTTAGACCTATTTATACTTGCCACGGCACATAAATAATGTATAGATTATGAGTTTCAATTCCCAGTTCTGAAGTATGCTTACTTATTAATGGAATCGCCAACAACCGTTACGTAGTGGGTACTACGTAATTATTTAAATTAATTTAGCGGAATTAATTTTTGGCCAAAATGTTTCTGGAGAACATAAAAGCTAATACGTTTATTTGTCAGAGCTCATTTTCTCGCTGGAATTTTAATTCTTTTAGCGCTTTACGTGAATTAAAGTTACGACGAACAATATAATTTTACTGCCTCTAAAAAGTGTTCTTAAAAAGGCAGATTTAAATTATAACTAAAAAAGAAATACTGAATCAAACAAAATATTCAGGCAACATTAAAAGCAATCGGTTTGTAAGGGAGCGTCGAAGGGCTTCTGTGAGATATACCTCCATCCAGTCGAGCTCGGGTCTATCCCGGCACGTTCCGTCAATAATTTTCTTGAAACATCACAGATCTCGCTCGAGAAGAAATCGAGGTGCAGTAAACATCGAATAAAGCGACTTGTCTATAAAATATCATTTCTAGCTCTTTTGTTTTTCCATCGAATCCCGTTCCACAAGTGGGCAATAATTGAAAACGAAACTGTTTTGCGCGGGGGCGGGATCGCGAGACACAGCATAAAGGCGCTCAGAATAGATTGAACGTATAAAATTTTCAGTCGAAATTCGCACGAACCGCCGCCGCGGGAAGTGCTCTGTATCTTTTTACTTTGTAACCTTACTTTTTATTCCATTAGCGCGCGTGTGAGGCCCCTCTAGCCAAATATCGTGGAATAATAAAAGCTGTTTAGTAATGATAATGCGGAACGCAGCTCTCGCTACACTAACCTAACTGAATTAAACTTGTGCGATATGAATTTCGTGTTTATGCTTATTGCCTCGGCGAGTTTGTTTTTCAACTAAGCAATTATTTTATATTATAACTAAAAATCGCATTAGAGGTGCAATGCTACTGAATGTAATATCAAGAATTACAGTTGTACCAAAGTTTTACAATAGCTGTCTGCTAAAAAGTTAGTCACATTTTAAATCTGGAAGATCTAGGAGGGTTTCAAATGGTGATCCTCTTGAAGCTTTTTCTTTGCTTTATATGCGCATTGTACAACGCTATTGCTCTAACACAAAACTTTTTATTTCCGTTTATAGCGAGTCAATCGTCCGCGAACATTTTTCAGGCAAACTTTAACAGTGGAGGCAATCGCTCCTGAAATTCGAAAATGAAATCGTCCCGAGCGTCGCCAAGATTTATCGATGGATGTTCGAATTTACTTTGAAACTTTCGGGGCATAAAACTTATGACACGTAATCGTATATTCCAGTCAAGATATCTGTAAAAGGGAATCTTCTAGAAAATTAATCTTGTTTCATGTATTGTTTACTCTGTTCAAGGAGTGCGTACCGGCGCCGTCGTCTTCACTCCATGCAAAATGTACAAGCGTGACATAACAAAATAAAATATTTAACTAAATGGAAATGAGAGAATTACATAATATTAAAGAAGGTAGCTACGCAAGTAAATATTTAATGTCCATCTCTGAAACTGAACGCTATAAAGGTGTACCTACATGTCTTACGATTAATATTTAACATATAAGAATATGTATAATAATTTAAATGTTTACTATAATAACATTTATAAATAAAATAGGATGCTTGTACATAAAATGTATAACTATAATTTATCGAATAACACTTTTACCTCTTTACTTGCTAATGTGACAAATAACCATTGGATTAAAATGAGATACAAAATAATATATATTTTTGTTTTAAGCTAAAAATATTTTATTATTTATTCTTTTGACAAAAGCACATTCGATTATATGTAAATAGTTAATATATATCCTATGACTTTAATCATATAATAGAATATAACAAAACATAAAAATAAAACGATGTTAATTCCAGAGCAAGAGACAATAGTAGGTGCCAAGATCACCTTCAGAGCGCCAATAAACCTGAACAGTTTGTACCGAGTCGATATATTTTTCATTAATTCAACTCATTCACACCGCGTCTAGGTCTAGACTTCCAATGGTAGGATTGCTTATCTCTCGCTATAAATAATACATGAGTTAGGAAATATGAAACCCAAAGTCCACCAGCTTTCATTTTGTGCAGAGTTGTGGTAAAATTAAGCGATTTTATTGGCATTCTTCCCATGGACATTATCAATTGAAATAACATCGGCCTTTGTAAACATTGAAACTAATGCAATCAATAAATCCTTAATTATTTCCATCAGTAGAACTAATTTGTAGCTAGTTTGTTTTGGCCACTCTTGCTTTGCTGGCTGCAGATAATATATTATATTTACAAGGATTTACCAATCTAAATGCGAGTTCGTGTATAATGACGTCATATTACTCGTATTGTCTTATTATAGAACAACAGATAATGTTGTGATTTCTCTCGGTTTAATTACTCTACATTTATGCCGAATACAACTTAGTAGTTGTTCGTTGGAAAAGCACTTTATTCAAAAGATTATATTTATATTCAAGGACTGAAATGAAATACATGATATATGATGTGTCTTACACAGCCTGTGTCTTTAATTATATAAATGCACGGTTGGTTCAGTGACTTAAGCGGTTACCTCGCCACTTATACATATATGCGCGGCGTGGTATGGGTTCGATCCCCACATGGGATGGGATAAAAAAATGTGTGATCCATAAATGGTTGTCCCGACTCTGTCCCCTGCGACACAGGGCTTATTCCCTAGTGCGAGAATTGTCTTTAAAAAAATATATATGGGTATGAATTGTATTTAACAAGTATAAGATACCTTTATTTTGTATACCTTTACTTAGGAACAAGCTTGCCTCGAATCAAATTACTAACTTCTGTATTTAAGATTTAAGCCCCAAAAGTATTTTCATACATACATGTGTACAAGTAACGTCAAAATATCAATTACAGATAGAGCGTTCCAACTTTAGTAAGTTGTAAAGTATATCAAAACAAATACTAGATTTTAAAACCTTGTATATCGCAGCCAAAACTACCTACAATAAAGATAACTTACTTTTGAATCCTTAATTAATTTCGTGAGTACCTAGGTATATAATCTTATTAACTGAAGGTGATGTAATATTAAAATTGCTTTTTCGCAAAAGATTATATCGCACAAGTCAACCATTCTTTTTAAATCTACTGAAAATTTATCTCAGTATTGCAGGCGGTGTGAACCTCTGTTTGGAATATGCATTAAGGGTAAAAACAACATGCTAATCCGAATTAAAACGGAGTGTGGATGTAACAAGGTGTTAATTAAAAAGTCGAAATCTCAGACACTCCTAATATTTAAAACAATAACCATTCTACGAGTTTTATATTAAATTTTAAAGGGTATGTTATATATAAAACAACTTTTACAAGCATACTATATATAAATCTATGTAGTTAAATTTGTGTTGAAATATGTATAATTATAATTTAATATTTTTGAAACATTTATTATATAATAATAGTGCCTTGGTGGTCCAGTAGCCACAGAATGCGCTTGCTGTGCACAAGGTTCTGTGTTCGATTCTCACACAGCAAAAAACTTGTGTGACCCTTAAAGAGTTGTTCTGAGTCTGGGTGTAATTTTTGTCCTTTAATTGTATGTTCTAAAGTGGCGACCACGAACTGGAAGACAAGCGTGGGCAGGCCTCCACAGGCAGGACAAGGTGGTCCGACGACCTGGTAAAGGTTGCGGGCAACCGATGGATAAGGTCTGCTCAGGATTGAGAGTTGTGGAAATCCTTGGGGGAGGCCTATGTCCAGCAGTGGACGTCTTTTGGCTGAGAGATGAAATTGTATGTTTGTAAAGTCCCCCGCGATACAGAGCTTGTTCTGTAGTGCAGGAGTTTTTTATTAAAGAATAAAAAGATCCATCGAGCCTATAAAATCCCCTTCGGCTTGCCTATGTTATATCAGTACAAACCCTATATCAGTACCCCTGTGCAATATTTATAATTCTAGGTCCACCAGTTTCACCATTCTATGTGTAAACATTATCAATTTAACTTTTTTTAGTAATTAAGTTAAATACTTAATAACTAAAAAAAGTTAGTTAGTTAGTTTATTTACAAAAATATATTTTGTGCGAAATTGTATGCTTGTAGACCCATTGGTTTTGTCTGCATCAGAGTAGAATTTACTTAATTTCTCTTAAGGGCAAAACTTTCTTAAGCCTTGTGCAAAATTGTGTGATTTTAGACCCACTGGTTTTATTGTCAGTCAATGTGTTTTTTTAAGTAAATTATAAGTTATATAGCTGTTCCCCGCGGCTCCACCTGCGTGGATGTCGCTTATCGCTGTAAAAAGTAGCCTATGTGTTATTCCAGACCGTAATCAATGTTTGTGCCAAATTTCACACAGATCCGCTTAGTAGTTTTTACGTGAAAGAGTAATAAACATCCATCCATTCTTACAAATTTGTAGGATAACATTTATTTATTTATATATAGTATAATGTTAATTTAAGAACTTTTGACACTTAAGAGACGAATGTCTATTAGGTACTGATAAAAAATAATAAAAATAATCAAAATAAAATAAAAAACAGAAATAAAGGCAGACATGAATAAAATACTAACTAAGTATAAATTGTTCGTTACTCTTGAAACAAAGTGGTACTCACTACAAGAACGTAACAAAAACCGCTGGCCATAGGAAACGCTATATTGACGCGGGAATCAATCACGCCTCATATGTAATGGTGTCTATTTGTTTGTGTCCGACATTGCAATGCTTAATCCTTGGCACACTGCTAACGGCATGTTCGCATAAAAATATCAATCGCTACAAAAATCCTCTAGCGAAAAACAGTAACCAGCGACTATAGACAGTAACACAACACAATAAAGACTACTATGCCATGATTTTTAGAAAATTGACAGATTGTATAACTAATTGCGTTGGCGACTGTATCCGATTGGAACGTCTTTTTAAAGTTTTAAGATAGGAATATCAAATTTCGTTTGTAAAATGCGGTGAAATTGGTTTTGAGAAAATCGCAATTTTTCGTGATTCTTTGTATCATATCAGTATCTATTTTACTATATTATATTTGACTGAATAGTGTTATTTTTTTATAAAGGGTATACATGCTAGTAAGACTGACTAAAGACCTTCACATTACGGGGACCACACAGCCAAATAACTACTCGTAATGTTATAATTGTGTTCCTGTATCCAGTCTCATTCAAGGAAGCCTTTTTTGAATAAACCTAGGGATTACCATAACTAAGACCCTAGTGATTCTTTATTTGGTAACATTTAAGAGATGCCACAGCGATTTCAAGCGTCCATAAGGTACGGTCACGTGGTTTTTATGCTTATTTACCATCACCAGTGAATATTATACGCAGTACTTGATATTGATTTCAACGTCTTACAATTTATTTCATTTGATTTAATTTTAACGTGATTTCATTTTGTAATGTTAGGTAACTTCTTTAACATACATTTTGAGATAATAAAGCAGAATATTCATTTTATTATTTAAATGTTATACAAAACTCAAGCCCAATTTACATTAGGAGAGTGCTTTAGGTGAATGTTTTAGGTAAAACTATTGAGCAAATGTTAGACAGTTTTAATTGTTAGTATTTGTTAGGTTTGGTTACGGATTATTTGAGGTCCTTTTATGTCGTTGACAGAACAAACGTCGTAGCTACCTATTGATCCTATCTCCAGCAGCGGACTGCGATAGGTGGATGATGATGATTTTTTTTTGTACTACTTGGGTGGCAAACAACCATACGGCCCGCCTGATGATAAGTAGCTAACCCTAGCCTATGAACGCCTGCAATACCAGAAGTATAACTTGCGTGTTTCTGACCCATTTGTATGCACCAGGGCTTTAAAATGGCGTATCCCTGGGATAGGAAAACGTTTCTTTGAAAATGCATCCCTAAATTAGCCCTGGAGACCTGTACTCACACACAGGAACACATATTTGGCTGTCGTCTTCTGCAAGATGGACGTCCTTACCCAGTCGGGTTTGCTCACTAGTATGTTGCCCTACCTCTCTTAAATGATGATTCACTTATGATCTTTTGGATTATACAGGTAATAATAGTATTAAAAATCAAAATCAAAAAAACTATTTTTGGATTTATATCGACAAATCTAATCGAAGCAACAAAGGCTGCATCTGACCGATACGACACAGAAGTCGTTAAGCAAAATCGTTATACCCACTTACGTCTCTGGGTTCCTGGTAAATTTAACCAAATAGGCAATAGGAGTGAGTGGCGGAGTGCAGCTAGCAAATGCAACAGTACACGAGCGGTCTTGTTAGACCGACCCAATCTGGTGTGGCCCGACGCGATCGTTAGGTTCCGAACACACTAGCCAGCTTTGATATCTTCTATTTAATTAAATATATGTTGAGATTCAAAGAAGCAGAAGAAATGTGTTTAAAATTATTTAGACTTGATAAAATTATTTAAACAACTTTGAATTGTCAGATAGATATCGAGTATTCAAACTCAAACTCAAAATTCATTTAGGTTACAAAGTAACACTTATGAAGGTCATAAATTATGAATAAACCAGAAAGATGATGTCAGCTAAATTTTTCTACGGCTAGTTTGCTGACGTGGAGCCTTGAGAAGAACTAGCAAGAAACTCAGGCCACTCTTTTTAATCGCCAGATAGTTACAATCTTTTGTATTCTTGCAGCTCTATGAAGATATTTAATCATTAATATAAGAGTTTTATAATTTCGAAATAAAGATTTGTTTCGCCTTATAGCTATGTGTTAAAATTGGCCTGATTACAAAAATGGCTTTCATTAAAATTTTTCGAATAAATAAATACAGACTGATTAATTAAAATTTTAATGGAAACAGAGAATGTGTCAACCACAAACATACACACGAATATCCATGTATTACTGGTACATTTAAACACTTCGTTCGAATAAATATAAAGCTTGGAAGTAAATAACAACAAAATAAACTACACGCGTTTATTAATTATAACTTAAAAAATATATGTATATATTTATGTGTCGATTACAATGAACATTATTTTAAATATGGAATAACTCTATCATCTAATATGAAATGACGGATAGAATGCACTGTAGTAAAAGTGACACATTTTCAAATGTTAATATATTTTGAAATGTCTACCGCATATATATGAATAATGCACTTAAATTTTCCGAAAAAGGATACAGCATGCCTAAGAAGTTACTTTAAACCAATGGTCGCTTTTAGTTTCTATATCTATCTTGCCGACTGCCAGTACAGTGCTTACAAGAGTTCTGCAAGTCCTACTCAACAGCAGTCATCGTACCTTTAAAAATATAAAATAAATCGAAATATTCTAATCACACTAGTGTGCAACTATCTCAATTCGATCGAGCGCAGTGACGCACCAGAAGCAGAATTGTTAGCTCGCCGTCGGCCGCGATCGCTCCAGCGACGTTACCACTTCCGAAGATTACGCCCTCATCGGCAAAATGTTGCCTGATCCACCAATTTGTTTTACTGTATTCGAAATAAAGTTAATTGCTTACTTTTTTGACATGATTTAAATGAGACAATTTATTGACAGGTAAGATTACAACACATAGGTTTGATGATTATTGAAGTATTTAAACTATTGATCTGGTAAGTACCCGTTAAGAGTACACCTTGGACCGACGACGGTGAAGAGGAACCGATGAGAATGATGATGATGAACAATATAGTATGTGTGAATTTAGCGAAAGAAGGATGTCAAGCAAGTGAAAAATGTTAGTCTTTGCCTACCCCTTCAGAAAATCAGAGGTGAGTCTATGTCATAAATGTTTTGAGTAGAGCAACGCTATTTGCTATTTTATAAGAAAATAAATAAAATTTGTAAATAATGAATATCATGTTTCATCAATTGTTGAATTTAAGCAGGGTCCAGTTAAACATTGAGAGAGACCACTCGTTAGTCAGAAGTTTGCGTGACAAATTCGAGATGCCAATATAGAAGGTAGAGCTATTGTACGGTATGTTATTGACTGTACTCAATGCAGCTTTGTTAAATAAATGTACTATATTGAGGAGTATATTCCACTATCGGCATCAAAGTGATTGCAATGTACACCATACTATTAGATCTCAACACTAAAATTTATTATACATAGTCGCTTGGAGCTAACAGAACTTTCTATTTTCGAAACTAGCTTAATTATTTTGTCGAACTCCAAAACCCGTAGCGGGCTTGTAGCCCGTAGACACTTCGTAGCGATATGTCGACCTACGTCATATCATAACGCTGGTTGATAGCTTCATACGATGGCCGATTAATGAAGCCGGCGTAGTGCGCCGCAGAACGTTGCCGTAATAGTTTTACGACTAACCCCTCCCTTCCCGATCCGCCTCTAACCCCCACGGACCCAGACTCGACTACTTGATTATGCATCCACGGTACTTCAGACCGATTATCGAACTAGTAATGAACGTTACACGGTAAAATTTTGTAACTATTGTTTTCGAGACTTAATAGTGGTCAAGTGGAATGGATTCCCCGAAGAGCAGAACATTTTCCATGAATCAGTTTGTTATTGAAATTCTACCTCAGATTAGATACCTAGAATTGGAACACCAAAGTTAAAAATAATTCGTCAAGTAAAATCTTTAATGTAAGACTGCATGCAGGCTTAGATTATGGAGTGACCTGAGTGCAGCGTAGTTGACCGATTATAGATAGCCATTAGCTCGAATATATAATGTAGCAGCAACTACCTTAATTGTATCTCAATAGATTGCCCTTTCATTATATCAATTAGCAGAATAAATTTATTATCGAACAACATACGCCGCAGCTCATCAATATAGCAATAGAGCGGCGCACTCAGTCAGAATAATGCGACGTTGATGCCTCGACATGGTTATTAGATTCGATATCCTATCGCCATGGAGATTCGCTGCAATTGGGCATATTGCTATCAGTATAGCCATGTATATTAGTTTGGGTTCAGAATACACGCAGACGCAAGCCTTGTATTTGCTTGGTCAGGAAACGTTACATAGATGGTACAAGTGGTATTTCATTATGAAAATAATATGAGTTCTAACATAAAAGAAAAAATAGTCATCTAATAATTGAATTACTATTTTAAAATATATCATTGGAACCAAGGGTCAAATGTGGCAATGTTGCATTAATTTGGAAGAGCGCATAAAATACCTTTAGTACTGCAAATAAGTGCCGTACGTGTGGTCACTTTATTTTGTCAGATAAAATTGTCTAAAGTGGAACCCACATGGCTAACTGAAAGCTAGCATACTTTTAAAAGTTCATTTGTAGAGTACAAAATAAAAGTATTTAAATTTGTACCAAAAATTACAATGCTACTCTAAAGAATACATACTGTAATAAACATTGCGTGTAATTTAATGACTTCGTGGTTGGTGAAATCCAAGACCAAAAAAAAGATTCTGTACCAATGCAACTAATAAAACAGTTGAAAACATTCTTCCAACTATTGCTTAATGATTCGTTAAAATATGAAAAAGTATTTCACCCATTTGCGAGGCAGCTACTAATACGACGTCGTCTTTAAGTAGCGACGAGGTGGGAAGGGGGGAGGGGACTCGCAATCCCTCTCATTTAACACCGCTCTATTCCTCTGTAGGTGTTTGCCGAAGCGATTTCAGCGAAGGATCCTCCTTTTATGGTGCTACTTACAGTCTCATAGTGATTCGCGGTTTTATTTCGGCCGGCTCATGTAAAGGCGCGTACATTTTTCACGCTGCGAATGAAGCGAACAGTAATCTTTGCATTTATACTGTGATCCTTTATTGATTTTAGATTTTTAGTGGAAAGCGAAATGTATGAAACCGGCGTGAATGGAGACGCGCTCGTTTAAAGCCGATGTAAGCCCCAGCTATGATATAAACTGCTATTCAGCTGGCGCATATCAGACAACCCTGAAACGAATCATACATCCGTATATGCAATTTGTGTTCTGCAGTTATTAAAAAAGTCAAAAAATGTTAGCGATTTAATACGTACAGCTATTTTAATACTTGGTAGCTAAGTGTTAGTGACGCGGATCAATGGAAGGTTAAGCAATCTTGCCGAGGTCAGTCCGTAGATGGGTGACCATTTTCTAAAGCACTGCAAGACCCCTTCCTGCCTCGGAAAGCACGTAAAGCCTTTCTTGGTCCCGGTTGGTTTATTGCTCCTACGCCTTATCTCTCTCCGGTCGTGTCAGACTGCCATACCATTCCATCGGACTATGAGCGTGAAGGAATAGTGAATGCACTTGTGTTTGCGCACACACTCGTGCAATATAATATGTCCTGCGCAGTTGACTGATCCCTGTTGAGATTAGGCACCAAAATCAGTCTAGACGATTATTATAATAATTTAGATAACATAATACTCGCTATTTCGATCTAATATAAGGAACTGAAAAATGAGCTACAGGGCAATTTCTGCGCAATTTCAGGAAGAATAATTTGGAAGATGTACGGGCAAACCCACGATATAAAAGCTAGTTAATTACAAAATCAAATCTAATGGAACTTTTAACACGAAGTAGGTGCCCACTTTAAGGAGCTTGGGTCGTAAAATTATGATAAAAGGTTTTGTTTTTACGACTTGAATAAAACCATGGTTTGTGGTTAAATACTTAACACCTACAAATAATAAACTTGCCGGGTATTATCAACACGATACTTCGCGGAAAAGTTAATTTAATTTATTTGAAAAAATCAGTCAAGGAAATTTTGGTGTATATGGAATTATATGTAAAAAATACAGGTTGAAGTCGGTGCTATGTTCATCCTGTCACCTAATATTTAGCTTGGCACCGACTTCAACCTGTATTCAGTTTTTTTTAGCTGTTTGAAGTCGTTTTTTTTCGTTTTTTTTTATTTTCAATCAAATATGTGATAAAATAAAAGTAAAAAAATATTTGAAATAAAAACATTATCAATAACTATAACATTTAAGGATTTCCCTCGATTTCCCTGGAATTCCATCATCAGATCCTGACTTGGTGCTACCTTTAGAATTTTGAGAATCGGTCCACAAATGGTGGAGAAATCGGTAAACATACATAAAAAAATAACATGCAGTCGAACATAGAGCTTCCTCCTTTTTTGAAGTTGGCTAAAAACAAACAGAGTTACTTCCACATTTATAATATATATTAGTATGACTAATGATTTAATATAGGTACCATCTTGATACCATCATACCATCACATCTTAGTCTTCGTTATTCGGGCAGGATATATATTTTCTATTCATAGTATGGTCATGGGGTCTCATCAGGAACAAATCAAAATTAGTACGAATAAATACCAATAGATGGAGTTACATATATCGATTTGTTATTTACGTTTATGTAAAATTCAAACCTGGAAGAAATATAGCCTGAAACATATATGTACATATTTTAAGAAATCCTACTAGCATAGGAAAATGAAATAAAGGGCTCATAAAACAAAATTACAATTATATATTTACAAATTTCAATAATGTCGCCGTAGTCCTGGCGGCAGTATTTTGTACTACTAAGAAGTTGAAACTTGCGAGTGACTTGTGAGTAATGGCGCTGGGCGCTGGCGCTGTATGCATTTTCAGATTTTTATAAATTAAAATACCTACCTGGTTTTGAAGTTTAATGTTGGGTCATACTACTTACTCGTAGGTATAAAAATATATAAAGCTATGTGAAACAGTGACTTATGTTAAAAATAAATAATACGGGCATATGTTTTTTTCTCTCAACAAAAAACTTTAAAAATGTTTTACGTTATCAAAGTTATCAACAAAAATATTGCATCCAAGATATATAAAATATTTATAATAAAATATTTTAAAAACTAAACAAAAACTAAATACAAAAGTGTATCCGAGGTTGGGATTCGAACCCGGTTTGGCCGGTTCTACGGCCGGTACGGTGCAGCGGTGCTACGGTATCGTACCACAGATTAATAAATAGTTACTATAGTTACTACGTAACAGATACATCACTCCCATAAAAAAGCGAAAATACCTACGCCATAATAGCCTACAAAATCTTAATAATAATAACTGCTGTTCGCAGCGAAAAGAAATGTACCATAAGAACGCGAACAAAGAGTCGAGATTGTGTTGCCCGCCGTGCGACTCACGTGCAAGCTCGTCATCGCACGAATGCGGTAGGGTTGTGTTTCTAACTTTCTCGTCAATTTTTAAGAAAGAGTACCTACACACAAAAAGCATTTTAAAATTACTAGGTACTACTAACTGAAGCCAGCTGAAATGCGTACCTACTTTCAAATAACGTTAAGTACCTTTCTTCATCTTTCGGCAATGAAAAAAAGACAATTTTTTATTTTTCTTTTGACTTTGACATCCAACGACTTCACAATAATTAACCATCGTGTCGTTAGTCAAAACTTAATAATATTAAACTAGTGTACGTAAATATCGTATGCGTTTTGAGCGGGAAACGCTTTGTGCGCGCTCTGTGTCGCGTGCGGCAGCCCACTGGCGATCGGCTCGGTTACGAGCTACATAGCGGTAGGCACATATCGCGTAACCTTGAGCGAGTGACGGAGGCCTGATCGTACTGTGGGAAAATTACCTATTTGTGAATTCAGACTGATACTAAATAATTACTGTTTTACTATATTTTTACAAATAATTCAAAAAAATATTATCTGATATAAAAACCATCTACAAAAAACAAATTTCAAAAAGTGGACATGAATAGGGGATTCGAACCCAGTACCATCGGACTGTTGGACTAATACCAAAAAATGCTATAATTTACGCCATCCATTAATGACATCGACTGGCCTGTTGTACTAGTGGCACAGATTACTAAAGAGTTACTACGTAACTAGTGGTTAGTGAATCTAATCCATGAGGGTTCGATTCCCATTCAGGACCAATCTTAGTGTGATATGCTCTGTCTGTCGTCTGATTACCATACAGTCTGTGCCAAGTTTGGATTTAGATGGTGTGTGAGTTGTCACAAAATATTATAATTAACCTAATTTGACTAAGACAGAAACAATTCAAACAGACCCTTATCACTTCAAACAGATTATTTGTTTATTTGCACTGATAAATTAATTGCTTATTATAGTTTCACGAATATTCTTTTTAATAAATCAATTTATATTATAGGTATACCTAATATAAGCCATCAACAAAAAAATAAACTTAGGTTAATAGGTATATTAACATTTTAATAAACCTAAACGGGAAAAAATTGTTTAGCCCGGGCGAAACCGGGGCGGAGCGCTAGTTAAATACGGAAGCAAACAATCAAAATAAGTATATTTCGTAAAGCGCGTGACCTTGAGCGAGCAAACGTGGCCCGAGCCCGAGACAATGAGTGATACCTACCCTTTATGGTCGGTAGATCTATGTGAGTGATGAAGTAGGTGCCTACTATATCTTGTGAAAAATATAATTTTAAATAGTGTCGCCATCTGTTGATTTTATGTGTATGCACGTAATCTGTTGGATACAGACATCTACAGATAGATAGATAATTAAAATTTAGCCCGAAGGTTAGCCCGAGTTAGCGGGGAACCATTTCTTTGTATGGGATGGGGTATCTGTACTAGTATTATATTATCTGTGGTATGGTTATCAATATTTTCAGAGCAATCTTACTTCAACCTCTAGTTCTAAGATGAAAAGTTTGCGTATTGCTTTTATTGTTACCTGTTAGTATTTTTAGAGCTAATTATTCTCCTAAACATTATAACTTTTCTATAGCAACAGGCTTTATCGTCTTTATAATAATATATACCTAATATGAACTGATATCAACGTAAAGTTTTTAAAGTGCATAGAATTACGCCAATAACTTCAATCACCGCCTTTTTAAATTTTATGCAAGTCTCATCAAAACAAAAATCACATTTATCCTTTTACAAGAAATCTGATACAAAAATTCGTTTTCTTTTATCCTTCGCAGAACTCTAATACTGTAATTAATTTTCCTTTTTTACAATCATAACTAAACCAATTTGTTTCACACCTCGGTATAAATTCCGACATTTATAACGATAGGTACACAAAGTTAACACATTTTTTTTTCTTCACGAAAACCCTCATTTCCCTAAGCCTTAAAGAAAAAACAATGAAAGGAGACCTACCATTAAAATAAATAAAAGGAAATAAAGCACCGACCGCAAATTATTTCACTTACCTACTTCTTTTTATAAAAATGCGAACGACGCATTAAATTTTGGGGAGAAAGGAAACTCCCTTGTAAGCAATATCGAGCAGGCAAATTTTTCAGATATTGCCTTCAGGTAGCGCACATTTATTATGTACCCGTATATATTACTCTTGATTCATTGACTTTCGATATTGATTTACTTTGCTTGCATAAGCTGTAGTTAGGGCAAGACTGCGCAGACAAACTAAGCAGAGTTTGATCTCAAGAATTAAAAATGAAGTGTAGAATGAATGTAGGTACAACTACTAAAAGATAATTAAAACTTAGTCTCTACTTCTACCATTATGAATACCTATCTATTGTTAAGGGAAAGTATGATCATGGTTAAGAATAAATAAGTTTATTCATATTGTTGCGGTATCAAACTTCTGTATGAAGTTTATTTACTTTATCGTTATTTCTCAATATCGTCAACTTGTACCAAACTTTACTGCTGACTGTAAATATCTACGAGTATATCTCACTATGCAATGTACGGGCTCCTAATATCGTTGTTTACGGCAACAACTTCTAAACTGTTATCACTTTCAGGACACCAGGACGGTACATCTCGCGTTTGCCGATGTCCACTTGATTTACGTTTACGATAAGGTGTCGACCTAAAAACTTGTGTGCTCCCCACGCGTAAAGCAATCGCACAAGATTTAAAACCTCGAAAAAAATACCATAGAAGATGTTTTGTTTCATTTCATACATTTTGAACTTATACATTTACTTGGTTAGTTACAAGTATTAATTTACGCAGTCAGGAAAGCAAGATTAATTAATTAACCAACGTCAGTACAAAACTAATACTCGGTAACGTTTTAAGCATAAACAAAAGACGTTTACGTTACATTTAGCTGAGAGGTGGAGCACGTAATGGGTGACAGGGTGCATTCAGATTTCCAGCTGAGGCGCTCCAATATCGGTTCTTGGTATATTATTTCAGGGCGGAGGGACGCGGGGCAATATTGAGTTGTGAAACCGACGATTTACCTAACAGGAGACGCTGCTAACGGAACAACTTTAGCTCGACACTTTGACAACTTATTTCTTGTCTCTAGAGTTGCTAAGCCACTCAGTTTGTGTACATAACGGCATGATTGTTGTTCGCCGAGATAAGGTAACGGCTCCTTGATCCGCGGTATTTTCACCAAAACTCGAAAGAGCATCGAAAATTAAGCATTTACTATACCTTTTTGGGGTTTTGTTATTTTTATCAGAAGCTTTGTTTATTTGACTATCGAAATAGACTAAAGATTTGACTTTTAGACCTTGATTTGTATTAAATTATAAATAAAATATGAAAAATGTCCGTAGCCCCTAATTCCGTGGTATAGATCCTAATTCCGATGTATTTGGTTCCTAATTCCGAGGTAACAAAATGTAGCGGGAGAAAAGTTATATATGGTGTTCAAAAAATATCTCTATCTACTTTATAAATATGTTATTGTTGTTTGAATCTTTAAAACCATGGGGTGCAATATACTTCACAAAAGGAGGTTATTAATTCGTGGTTTTTTAAATGTTTGTTATTTCAGTATTTTAAAGTTAGGAATTTGGGATATCAAGTTGATTCTTTCTTATTAAATTGAATAGTTTTGTTTTATAATATATGTACTATTAGGTAGATATAACACAAAATTGCTTTTAGAATGTTTTATGTTGTCGAGATTTGAAAAAAATATTTTTACCAGATACATTTGTAAAGTATCATCAATGATTTTATTTATTGTAAATTAAGAGAGGACCAGGATTTACTTTAGGGCACCATACTAGCAAGCAAGTCCGACTGCGGAAAGCCTTCCCCTTACAGAACACGACAGCCAAATAACTACACACAACGGTGTAGTTGTGTTGCTTTGTGTGAATACAGGTCTCCAGCGCTCATTTAGGGTTGGGTTATGAAAGAAACGTTTTCTATCATAGGGATATTCCATCTTTAAGCCCTGGTGTAAAAAATGGTTCGTCAATATACAAGTGATACTTCTAATATTGCAAGTCTCTGCTATGCTACGGTAACTGCTTAACATCAGGCGTGAACGAGTTTTTACGTGAGTTGTTACGAGAACACTATGAAAAGAATTTTACAAACAAAATAACTCAATTTTAATTAATTTTATTATTGAACGTTCCATTAGGGTGAAAAAATAATGAAATTTACAATATCAATAACCAAAATACAAACTTGCTAAATTACATTTCATCCAAGAAAAAAAACTATATGATGCAGTGAATTGTGAACAGCCTATATTTTACTTGCCTATACCACGGAATTAGGTGCCCATAGAACCTAATTCCGATGCACTATACATCGGAATTAGGTTTCGTACTAAAAAATCACGTTTCCTAATTCCGAGTGTTAAAAGTTAGAACATTTTGGCAAAGTTTATTTACAGATTAGTGCATAATTGTAATATCTTTCTAAATATGTATAGCACTTGCTAAAAATTACATTGAATTATTAATGAACTTAGATTTTTTGTCTTGAAATACTCATACAACGAATTAACAAAATACCTAAATACACCACCTTTGATATGCTATAATTAGTGAATGCGATGCAAAAGTGTACCTCGTAATTAGATCTTATATATATTGACTACTTAAGTTAGTAAATCTAAAGTGTGAAGTGCCTAATCCTAAAAACAATCCTGAAAACCAAAAATGAAACTAAGTCTATGAAATCCTTATTCCGTGGTATACATCGGAATAAGGAACCGCCTAATTTTTATGGCACCTAATTCCGCGGTATTTTCAAAACGTTTTTTCGCCTTTATTTATTTAGTAAAATACAAAAAAGTTAAGTAATACTTATAAAAATATAGTCCTTCTACTACTGAAACGCAAAGAATTACACACACCGTACTAAAATAACAAGAAAAACGCTATTTAAAAAAACGTGGTATTTACGTGCACGGGGTGCCAAATGTATGAAAAGTGAGTTTGGACTGGCTATCGTGGCGAAACTTATCGATTATCTTAAACATCTTATACTTTACACCTTACCTTGGATAATATATCCACATGTAGATATATTATCTACTAAATAAGAGATATTCTGGTAAAAAATAGCTTGTTTATCGAGAGTACATACTGTTTTTCTAAATACCTCGGAATTAGGTGCCAATTTCAGAACCCCTCGGAATTAGGTGCCGTTACCTTAGTGAGTGTAATGCAAAACACGCGTTGAGAGCTTTCATAGGCGTAATCAATTACAATTTGTAACAACTCGGCAAATGCTTTTGTTTTAAAAATCTGCTTCCACATTAGAGCTAATGAACGCTTAAAAACTTTAAGGCAAACATGGGTCGACAGGGAATACGTAAAGAAATATTCGAGGTATGTTCAAAGCAATACAGCTATTAACGGAACTTAGTTTAGCAACCTGTAAAGTGTATACCGAAATCCTCATTCAACTCGTCCAAACGCTTAATTCAGTTGGAATAATTCGAGTTCTATTGTTAAGTTCCTAAATTTGAAGTCCAACATTTAACTGCTTACAATTCAAAGGTAACCGCAAATTTCGAAACGAGTGTGCCTCTCTATAGAATGAAACTTATTTGCAAACCGATAACTTTTAGTACGAGTCGAGTTGGTCAGTTCACGCCGTCCTACCCGACCGACCACCGCTCGCCAACTATGCTACAAAGCATTCCTACGCCTCTGATATTGTTACAATATTTCAAAATTTGCCAATTACGTTAGATTCTCTCTCAATCCCGGATTCACTCCAGTTATAATTTTGATCATGTATATATAGCTATATAAGTATAAGATGAAGGAGTTATGCAGAAGTTTACTAACTTTCGTGTTTCTCCAGCTACCATAGAAATCTGCCAATTCATCTTAGCGTGGGGGGAGTGCGTGAGATTCATGGAAATATAGCAAAGTTCGTAGGTACATCTGGAAAACGCTGATAATGAGTAGAGTGGATGTATCAGTACATACCTCGACCGTCTCGTTGTTGGATCTTTCATAACCATAACTTCTGTGATTTCGCCGAATTTGTTAAAGTAGTCTCGAAGGCTTTCTGCAAAATAAAGAAAATATGTGTAAATACAATGAATTATAATGAACTTACAAACTTATATTATACAAATTAAGGAAGCCCCACAAATATTTGTTCTCGATTTGTTCTTAGTTATTAAAGCATAGTAAGGGTTATTAACTTCTTATATATTTGACCTTGGATTTGACTTATATCGCATTAATTGCTGGTAAGAAAAATACCAAATAAACATCTTACAAAAAATACACTAGCTCTTAAAACATGGCTATTTGATCATACGAGCAGGTAATACTAAGTTTGGTTTTATTTTTAGATTGAAGACTTAGAGTATTTTTTCGAAGTATATGTACGTATTGGTACAACGACAAAGAACTTTCATGGCACATTCACTCAACACTTGTACACAATAGAAGGGTCTCGTTTTGTAGCGTTGAAGCCTTTTCGATTCGCACTCTATAAAAGTAAAACGATAAGAGTCATTCCCTTCAAATGACTGAAGGAATCGTCAAGCAAATGTTTGTGAGCGCAAGCTCCGCAGAAACGTTCCGGCAGTTTATCGTGTCACGAGAGATTTGCTTCGACAAGGAGCTGGAGTATTTAGTATCATGTTTCTCTATTTATATTGGCTTGTTAAAACGTCTCAAACGTCTGCCTTAAATACATGCAAGGAGCATCCACGTCGAGATTTGTTTGCGACCGCCGTATGACTCACTAATGGATAGGGTGGGTGGGCTCCCTCTAAAATGAATATGCTGATTTCCCACGTCCGTGTTTTTAGGCGTATTTTACATAATTTCCGGTCAGCAACCGACACGTTACACTGTTTAATCACTTTAGATTCGGTGTAGACGCACTTTACCGAATACATCAAATATATCTTGCATTATTTATACATCATTATTTTGACTCGACAGTTGGTTTAATAGCTTAAGTGGTTATCTCGCCATTTACCACTACGCCGCGAGTTGTGCGTTTGTTCCCCACACGGGACCAAAAATAATAGTTCCTAGTCTGAGCGTACTTTGTGTCCATGAATTTGTGATTGTTAAAACCACAGCGCCTGTTCCCTAGTGCGGAAGTTATCCCTAAAAACTAAGAAAGTTAAATAAATTCATCGTAAAATATTGATAGAAAACCTTTCTTTTTATATGCAAAATATAAAAACGTCATGAATAAGGTTTGTAAACAAAACGTCAACATCTATCTTCCGGGCGCGTTTGTTATATATAACACGTCTGGCCTATAATAACGATCAAAATCAAATTCATTCCAAACAAAAGCTCGATACTTACTTACTCGAAACCTGTGAAGTTTCCGATTAATACTAATTAAGAACAAACAGGCCAATCACGAGAGGCTTATTGCGGGATACATTCCAATTTAAACTTGCCTTCAATTCGATAACAGAGGTGCTTCTAAAACCAAATGTTAGGCTATGTTTTTAAAGTCGATTTTCGACTTGTTTCGGGTGGAACTTTTCTAATCTGACCGCTACCCCAGCCTTTGGTTCTGCACTTCCAAACAGTAATGAAAAGTAACGATTGCATGCTGACTCTACCATTAATCACAAGCAACACGTACAAGGGTAGGTTTTTAGATCCGTGAAGAATGACCTTGTTCTTACAATACGTACAGTTTTTTGACCACACAGTTCTACCGGCCCGTAATTATACCTATGTATTGGTTCATTTATCTTCATAAACCATTTTTACAGAAAAACAACAAAATGTATAGAATTTGTATAGAGTGTGCACTACTTTAAGGTAGTCACAGTGTCAGCACAGTCATACGTGAGTCCTTAGTGTCGTGTTAGTCTCAGTTTCAATTCCCGCGTCAGATAAAGTGACATTACAATTAAAATTCTTTAGAAACTGAAGAATAGAATTCTTCTTATCCTTTGGTCAGTAGGTAGTCAACCTGGTGACGGAGTTATTTACATCAACCATATTTAGGCCTCTGTCATGATCTATCTACTGTTAACAGTCGGGACCGACTTTTAACGTGCTCTCTGAAGCATGGAGATGCTGAGATGAAATACCACTATGTGGTCACCCATCAATAGGGTTAGCGCGCCCTTGATTGTTTAAAAATTCTAGAGTACGTTCTGCAAAGCGGCTTGCATCCGACAAACAAGTTACTCATCTTTTCTATTGTACCAGTTTTTGATCTGAATATTATTGTTTGTATGGAGTTTCTGGTTGCATCGCTTTCTGCGCCATCACAAATTGTAACACAAATTAAATTCTAACTATCTCACGATTGAAAAGAGTGGCCTGAGTTGGCAAAGTTCTTGAGTAGGCAAATTGCTGACGTTTCATTTGGAATTTTTTTATTGACCAGCATAAGTGTCGCGGTGTGACCTACATAATAAATGACTAACAGGAACATTTATAATGTAGCCTTGACAAACAAGTATATGGGGAGGCACTTAGCGAAGATTATGGGCGCCTGCAATATCAGGGGTATGAATCCCGTCGCTGACCCTATATTTAGTGCTCTAAGTATCTGACCCTGGGTTAAAAAAAGCTCAAGTCCACTGTTTGTTTATATCCGGCTGTAGTCTTCTCTAAGGAGAAGGTCCTTCTCCATACGAGCTGCTCGATTCGACGATACCCTACTCCTCCCTTTTAATATTTACAACAACAAACTATATTCGAGAAAGAAAATTATTTCTAACATTAAATCGTACATAAAATACAAAATAATAAACGCTACGGTACAAAACAGTTTGAAAGGAAAACGTTTTGTAAATATTTTCTATGTTTAGTGAAAATACGCTTTTAAATATTTTAAATGCAACGTATCGCTTTGGGGCCGATAGTGTGCTTATAAATCGAAAACCAATATTGCAGGGTATATTTTTTGCTACATTGATATTATCCAAACGTTTTGATTATGAAACTATTAAATGTAAGAGCTGGGAAGAAAGGCAAGTAGAGGGTATCTAATAATACTTAATTGTTCGATAGGTTTAGTATTATCCTACTAATTTTATAATTGTGAAAGTTTGTGAGGGTGTATAGATTTTTGTTAAATTAAATGGCATAGAGATAGATTATAGTCTGAAATGCAAATATGCTACTTTTTTGACGTAAAATCCTCCTCACTTAATAACTGGAGAAACGAAAACGTGCTACGTCTAACTCACTGTGCAAAAATCTTTGAAGACAAATGTTTATGTTATGTTTACGAATATTAAATACCTTCCAGTAAAATCAGACACAAAGAACCCAAATTAATTAGAGAACACCGACACTCATACCGGCAAACTATTCGCGAACCCTTGTTATCTTTCCCTTTCGGATTTATATTTTATTTAGATGACGCCAACGAGTAGGAAGGACAACGCGGGGTGGATTTGGCACAGTTGTTCAACCACCATAAAATTAGCATTTGGCTAGTAGCATTTTCATCCGAACACAAGCTGCGGATCCACCTGAATTATTCGGCCGCTACTTCTCAAGACACAGGGGATCCAATATATATTTTTTCTTTCTTTCTTTTTTGTGAAATCGTCGACTATTATGGGTTCAGAATGTTTTGGTGTGTAATTTGAATAGTCCGGAATATGGAGTGAATTTGAATTGCAAAATGTCCAACAGGAAAGTATTACAAAATAATAGAACAACACTGTATTAAGTGCAATAATAGAAATGGCAGGGCAATATACAAGCGAGCAAACCGGACTGAGAAAGGGTACCTAACAGAATAAGCCAAATAACTATATATGGTGGTGTAGTTATATTTTTATGCGTCGGTATAGGTCTTCAGGGCTCATTTAAGTGAAACTGTTTTAACTGGGTTGTGCCAAACTATGAACTCGCGCGCGACTCTTCTTTGAACGGTATGACTCATGTTCGAACTTAAAATATATTTTAAGCCGATCGCCTACCAAATTTCACGTCGATGAATACATACATACAAATGCTGAATGGTTCCAGTAGACTCGGAAAACTTCGCTCGTGAAACTAATACTACGAGTTTTATTTTATAACAAGAACCAGTTACATATCACTCTTGTAAAAATAAAAAAGGTTACATATATAATATATTCAAATTTTATGGCAATTACGTATTAAAACTACCATGATCTCAACCCATAAACGTCCCACTGTTGAGTACGGGTCTCTTCCATACACTTGAAGGGATATTAGCCTACCTGGCGATAGCTGGCTAGACGGGTTGGTATAGGGTTTTGTTTCGAGTTGTCCCTCTCTTGCATATTATCCAACTGACTTAGTCCCTTAGTCAACTCTTACGACAAACCTCGGGATGGGAAGTGGTGGTAGAACATTTGTATTCTTAATCCGTCACCACACGGACAAAATTGAACAGAAAAAATTAAGTAGTAAAGCGCCTACTAATTTCAGTAAATTAATAGGCGCTTTACTACTTTATTTGTCGATTGTTAGTCAGTACTGATGATCAATGCACACATACTAGAAAGCTGTAATTTGGAACATAGGTTTATTTTATAATCTACGGTAAGAAAGGATTTTTGGAAATGTATCCTAAAAATCAATACCCAAACGGGTAAATAATACTTAGTGTAGGTAACCCAAACAAAAGTCGAAGTGGGTTACTAGTTTATAATATAATTTTAACAAAAAAACCGACTTCAGTACGGCAAGTTGTAAAATTTTCAAATACCTTTAATCTTTGTTCAGTTCAAATGTACCAGTTTTCATTTGCTTCATTACATTTGAAAGACAGAAAGAAAAGCATTTATTCGGACATACACAGGATAACAGATATAAACAAAAACAATAGACACACAATAACAAAACAAAAAAATATCCTATGTGATGTCAGTGAGGGTCGTAATCTCCGCTCTGTGCTGTGGCATTTAAAACTGCAGCGCTGATATTCTGATCAGGCCTTGGTGAAGTCACGGTCAGTTATATAGGTAATGATTTGATAGAAAACTCTTTATTATACACCACACATTTATGATACAGAATATACCTAATATACCTTTAAATACGTGTTTGAGAATATTAGGAAAAAATAAAAGAATAAATATGTTTAAATAAAGAAATTTTTCAGATGGCCATCTGTGGTCTTCTTCATCAGTTTTACTTCACCAAATTACACTTTCTGAATGCAAATGATTGATTAGTTGTTAAAAATATTGAAATTGCTATATGTGTGCCTATAACTTTTGAGGAGTTCCCTCAATTCCTCATGGATCCCATCATCAGAACTTTCTTTTGATGATAATGGAACCAAACTGGAAGTATGTCCTCTCAGATAAAAAAGATTTTTTTTAAATCGGTCCATAAATGACGGAGTTATGCGGTAACAAACAATAAAAAAAAAATACACACGAATATATGATAACCTCCTCTTTTTGAAGTCGGTTAAAAATTTGTTATGCTCGCAGGTGTATACTACATACAACTTTTTCCTATACAACTACAGTTTGATGACGTATTACGTCTAGCTTGCAATAAAATTATTAATATTGTCAGTGGAGGGAGGGAGGGTGGCACCGACGCAGCAGTTGCTCAGCCACCATTAAATTGGAACTTGCCACACTTCCTGAACTACCCACCTTGCTACTGAATTACACCGTCATTATACCACCAGTTTAATTTTGATGAGTACAGCAAAATTGTATCGTTTAAATATTTATAAATTGGTATCAACTATAGCAGTGGTGGTTAAAATTACTTCAAAGGAAATTGTTGTTATATTAATTATTTAATAATAAAAAATCATCCGTATAGCTTAATGAGTGCGATGGATTTTTTCTATATTTACACACTATTATGAGAAATAAATCCGATTAATATTGTGTAAATTAATATAAAAAATGCGTCATAAGATAAAATAAAACTCTGAACTGTGTTTATAGTTGTCTGAATATATTTAAAAGGCAACATTAGATTTTAATAAAAAAAAAAACAGTGTTTTTTATTATTTAAAAGGTTCACGCTCGCTCTAAAAATGAAGGTCCGTGACGCGGAAGACTTTACAAACATAATTTTAAGCTCGACACAAACATTTTTATATCACTCAAAGCTTGTTTCAGGTGGGGATCGAACCAACACTCGGCGCGGTAATAGGGACAGGATGATTACTTTAAACACCTGAACCACTAGACTTTACAGTCAGAGTCAGTAAAATTAATAATGACGGTGACGTCATCATCTTGAGATTAAAGAAATGATCTATTCCAATCGATGTTAATAAGTCTTTCAAATCAAATAACGGACAACACAGTTATCAAATAAAATAATGTCAAATATCCATTCTGGTCCTTTCTGTAATTGTTCATCCAACAATAATTACGCGAATTCTAAAACAACTTGGAATTCAAATGCTCCCTAATTGGCAGTTTTAATCTACTAACTTTTGTACAGAATTCAGCAAAAGTAGGGAGCAACTTGTCGTGGTCGTGGCGAAACGAATCAAAACCTTCTAACTGAAATTTATAAATTTATTTTGGCAAATTATAATGACTGGAGAGGATAATTTGCTTGATTTAAATTCGGATCGCTATTATGGTGTTTTAGATTAGCCTATATTTCTTATTAAAGTTAGAAGGAAAACTTAACCGTAAAGCCATTAGTTTAGGACATTATTAAGAATTTAATAATTTTATTCGAATTATGTAACTTTTTACTTCGTACCATTTTGTTGAAGCATAAACGTTTGTCACAAGATTCATAGTTTGATTTATCATGGGTACTTTTTAGGAAGCTATTGAAATTCCTGAAACTGCTGAAATGGCAAGACTGAAGAAAGCTCCTACTCACGCAAAAAAGTCGCGCAGCAGTTGATATCCGAAAAACCGACCGTTCTTACCATCAACAATACTTATTCTTATGATACTCGTAATACCTCAACCAAGTTGCCATTTTAAATGCTAACCACTGCACTATTGAAACATTTAGGCTAGTCGAATACTGCGCAATATAAACATATAAGTAAATGAAATAATTTTAACAAAAAAAAACCGACTTCAGTACGGCAAGTTGTAAAATTTTCAGATATTTGTTTGTTACAATCGAATAAAATCGACTGAGCGTCGGGCTGAACACAGGTCAAGTAGGTATTAAAAGCAATATTTAATCTGTGCAATCTGCGCTCAATTCATTCACGTCATTATTTCTTATTAATAGTTGCTTAGCAACAATAACCGAAATTTATCTAATCGCCATCAGTAAAATACTTATTATTGAAAAGTTCAGATGGCCATCTGTGGTCTTCTTCATCAGTTTTACTTCACCAAATTACACTTTCTGAATGCAAATGATTGATTAGTTGTTAAAAATATTGAAATTGCTATATGTGTGCCTATAACTTTTGAGGAGTTCCCTCAATTCCTCATGGATTCCATCATCGGAACTTTCTTTTGATGATAATGGGACCAAATTGGAAGTATGTCCAGTCAGACAAAAAAAGAATTTTTCAAATCGGTCCATAAATGACGAAGTTATGCGGTAACAAACATTAAAAAAATAAAATAAAAAAATACACACGAATTGATAACCTCCTCTTTTTGAAGTCGGTTAAAAAGAACAGGTAGTAACAACGACAACAACATAATCATATAATAAAACTCTCCAATATATATTATATCTGTGCGTAAAAGTAGGTTTGATCTTATTTTTCGCATATTTTATTTCGTTACCTTTCACGGAAGGTTGCCAAATGATTCGTCCTATAGACACAGGCGCCTACGCCACATGTGCAACCACCATAAAATTGGAAACTAGCCGGCGAGTCCAGCCGAAATGAGCGGACACATTACGTAAAAACAATATTAAATTCAACGATCGCAAACATTTAGGCTCTCCGCACTTTATTATTAATGACAGGTTGGAAAAATAGTCTTTGGTAATACTGTTAAAAAAAATAGAATCTTATATTTATTTTGGGGTTCAAAAAAAGAGAAGAGTTTATAATAATTATTTTTTAGACAATGCATGACAATGTGGCGATTAACACACTCAGAAAGGCATGTATGCAAGTATCCACGCACGCACTCAGGTGTTTTCATAAAACAATTTGGAACCGATGTTTAAAATGAATGTTATAGATTGACGAGACCAGAATTTTAGAAACTCTATGTCTCTTTCAGGATTTTGTATGTTAACGCTTCATATGACTTTTATGATGTTTACTAAGAAAATGATTTCTAACAGCTAGTAAAGTGTCCACTACAGAATATTAACCAAAGTGGTCATAAATTACTAAGATATTCACAGTGGAACGTAGACGTCGTTCACGTCAATGTTGTATAATAATTGACTTTAATAATGCCATTAAAACGCTAGACAAACCGCACCATGTGTATCTGACACGTAGACAAAGGATTGAATATGTATACAAGTTAAAGAGGTTTATTTGTCTTTTTTTAGTAGTTGATCTACTATAAAAGGGCCGAATTAAAAGTACCCAGAACCGACGTTAATGCATGAAGAGGTTGATGAATTATGAATGTAGAGGATGCGAAAGAAATATGTCTGGATCAAAGCAATTGCTTTTTTCAATGCAATGCAATTTGATTCAGACATTTTTCTTTCGCATCCGATAGGCAGCTACTACCATAGTATCAGCTTACCCCAATGGGAAACGGGCATGATGATATATATATGTATTGAGCGATTCTATAAGATCTAAGAGAGGTAGGTATACCATAAAAGCGGGCAAGCCAAACTGAGAAACGACCTCAACTGTTTTTAAAATTCCTTATCCCAGAGTTTTATTATCTATGTATAAAAAAAATTTAATGAAAAAATGCAACCAACTGCTAAATTTTCGTTAAGTCTAAGCTTACTTCTAGCATATACTTTTCACCGCACCTGAACCTTCGTTTGACTACAATATACATTGTTGCTTCACCATATTTTCTCAAGTATTTTGTTTTTCCTGTTACACAACATATTTCATGTTACGGCACGTGCCGTCAAACGTGTCTTGTATATTTTTTAGTCGATAAATAGGTCAACTTTGCTTCTTACCAACTCTTGACTGTGACTGTTAAAATTTTCTGTAGTTTGTGTTGCAAATGTTTTATTTTTATTCCAAACTAGCTATTGCCTGCGGTTTCACCCGCGTCAATGTCGGTTATCGCAGTAAAAATTACCCTATGTCCTTACCTAAGATACTATCTATCACCTTGCCAAATTTTATTAAGATCTGTTTAGCCGTTTAGTCGTGTAAATGTAACAAACAAATATACATACAAACAAAGAGTTTTATAATATTTCTTCTTTTTCCTTATCTTTTTTTCTAAAGACACTCCTGCAGTAGGGATCACGCCCTGCATCGTAGGGGACTAAACATATAATTAACGGACTCAAAGTGCATCCAGAGTGGAAGCAACTATTTGTGGATCATACTATTTTTTTCCCCTGCGGGATCAAACTTATAACACGCTGTGATAGCCCAAAGATTAAAAAAATGTGTGGTGCACAAAAGATCGTCCTCAGATGTTGTTTGTGTGGACACAAAGTTAGCCTTGCATTTGTATAGAAACCGCTTCTGTATACAACATAACCCTCGTTGCTTGTGCTACCAAAATAATATATATACTGTTTACTATTGAGCTATAATTCAAGTTAAATGGCTTCTAATAATAAGATCTGTTCGGAAACCACAAATAAATATACGACAATATTTCAGGATTATTGGAGTTAAATCTTGGATAACAGACACTTTAGTTTGCCTTTGTATTAGTTCGTTAAAGCTGCTTTTTGTGAAAAATAAATTGTTATGCAATATTATAAGTCCAATAATACGGTCATGATTTGAACCTTTAGATTGCTTGATTTTTTGACCAGGTTACACCGGCCGTAACCAAAAGTTTCAATTTTACCTTAAAACGGAGTCCAGCTCCTTCCGAAAAGTAGCATACACGGTTGTAGAATAGAATAGAATGATGACGACATAAAAAAAAGACATAATGTCGTAAACGAATGTCAAATCCCAAACATTGCTTTTTGGACTGACTTCGCGTCACCATTCATCTTCTGACCATGGCTGGTGTAACCTGATCGAAACAAGTAACATAAAGGTTAATAAAGCATAATCGTGTTAACATGTTACCCAAAGCATATAACATTGTTAATGATGCAACGAAATAAGAACCTATTAATCCTTTTCTCGATGTAACTTATATAACTTTTTCATTTGCATCGGTAAATATAATATATCAACCCTGTTATTCGGTTCGATTCCTGGGTCGAGCCAAAAATGAGTAAATCTGTATTTTTAAATACATTCGTGCATCTCTTGCCGCCATGATTGAAATTCGGTTTGTTAAATATTATTATTATAATACCCACTTAGTAATTTTATTACTGTAGCAAATGACTTACTTTAGATTCGTGGGAAAACCAGAAATGCTACAATTTTGAAGATGGAATACAGCGAACTCAATCGCGGCATAACAAGCAATTAGTTGCTGGTAGCATATTCACAACCTACTTCTTAGTTTGTTCATTCAACTGAGCATAATTCAGCTTACAAATAGATAAATAATATAAACATTTTAAGTTATGGTCTTGATCAAAACATATTGTATTATGTTTTCCTGGCTGTTAACAGTCGTAACAACAACTGTCACCAGATTGAGCACTAATTCGATCAACTCGTTAAAAAAAATATATTTAAAAAACCTATATTGAAAAGAAATAGTGGCAATAGTAATGATGCAATCAATCAATATGTAAACGAAAACATTCCGCATCGCATATTTTATCTTTAACAATCCTTGCTGAACCGAACCAATTAGTGTAAAAACCTTCCATAGTACAGTCCAATGTTATAAATTTGGCACTTAGCCTGACGCAAATTTTCACTGCTGTCAGCAAATAAAGTGGTGCAGTAATAGTTTTGCGACGGCCCGAACTAAATTGACACACTATAGATACAATTTTGTTGGTACATTTTTCAATTAAACCATTCTGTGTTTCACTGTAAGTGTTGATGAATGGTATTCCTTTATTTGAAACTAACTGTTCCCCGCTGTTTCACTTACGTTAAATTTGAATTCGCATTTTGTTCACAATGTCAGAGGTTTTTTGCGGAATCCTAATTATTTTTCGAAAGGCATTGTTGCGAACCGTTTTATAGATTAGCCTGTACAAGCAAACAGAAAAATAATTATTATTTTTGTTATATGCGTATACTTTTATATGTATTTAGTAAAATGCTGTACATTATAGTACTTAAATTTTATTTATTAGTATACCTGTCGTTAAGAATTAATTATACATTGGGCAATGATATACTGTAGTATACTGCACCTATGATGTACTCGTATGTGGTATGCGGTTTAGGATATTCAATGCAATCAAAATAAATCCAGCTTTTTAATCCAACGAAATGTAGAACAAAAGTCAACTTGAAAAGCAAATAACAAACTAGGGTTTTAAAAACGTGGCTTATTAATACAATGGCCTGAGTCCACATCACACAATCGACTTCTATTCAGCAATATAAGCAACATTATATGTTTATCTAACGCTCTAAATGTGTAAAATGTGCATATCGAATACGACGATAGTTCTCTATTTGCATTTAAATCTTTCAAGAACAAAACATTGACGATAATTTGAAAAGAAAATGGAAAAACAAAGCACTACAGTTACTAAATGTTACTTTTAACGTTTATAGACTACTTTAAAATTGTGTCCTGCGTATAAAATCACCCAGTTAAATGTGTATTGCGGTTGGCTACCTGCCAGGCACGTAGAACCACACGTCCAAATCTGAGAATCTCTCACTCGTCCTGCTGCATTCGTCTGCGATGATTCGACAATCGACACGTAAATATTGAATAATCAAACCTTTGCGATTCGAATAAAGATAGAAGAGCAAATCGATTCTTTGTCAACATTTCGACGTTGGGGCGAATTGTTTTTGTGCAAACATTCTGCTTTTATAACAGTTTTAAATTACGAACTACCTGTCGTTACCATAATAAAAATATTGGAATTCGTCGGACAAAATCCTTCTTTATTATTTTACTCAAATATAGATTGTCACAATAAAAAAGAAACATTTCAGTGTGAAGTGCGACTTTGCATCTTGGAGTCGAATAAGCGCGGCAAGGACCTGCGTACATCAAAGTGATTACGGGCGAAAAACGCCACACAGTCGAGTGGGAGCGTTGTAAAAATCACTACGACGTGTGAAGTGCCATCAGGGGCGTCTCGGTGGAGTGGCGATCGCTTGTTTTTCCCACTTTCGATGAACGCCGCGGGCCGAGCTCGTTCGAGTGCCCTCTGATTTCGTCCCTGCACCCGGCTCTGTGTTTTATGAGGTCAAGAGAACCTCCACAAAAAACACGTACCGCGATAAATTACGCACTGACACATTCAGATTCGCCCATAATATACACGATCGTAATATATTGTTTTTTTTTTTTCGTTTTTCGCTGGACTGCGTGGGCGTGTTTTTGCGGCAGGTGCACTTCATACGCAATACGTACTTATGGTTGGTACTTTGAGATTTGAGTGCGTATATCAAAAAAGGTTATAAGTTTGATTTTATATTTTATTATTGGTATTTTTTTATTCGTCTGTACCTTTTATTTAGAAAAGGTACCTTGAATTAATTTTTACCAAGGTGGTTATTTGTGGCCATGTTTTTTTATTATCCAGGTGGCGAACAAGCAAGTAGACTATTTAATAGTTAGCAGTTGCCGTACAACAGGTTGCCTACCTAAAAAATATGCACTAGTGCAAACTTGAAAGGATACGTTTCTTAAAAAAATGGTATCTCAAAATGAGCACCGGAGATTTTATATATTTGTTTCTGTAGATTAATTGAATCGGTTATAATATCAGTGAACAGCTTCTCCATCCATGAAAATCATATAGTTGTTATTATATAATATCCAATATATGCATAATATCTAGGTATAGTTGGCGGTACTAGTCATGTGTGATGAACGATCGTGTCAGTGACAGCCTTGTCCTTCAGTTTATGCACTATTGGTTGAAAGGCTAATTAAGTTGAAAGTTCAACCCAACGAGTATTACCAAAATTGTACTTATGTGCCTACTAACTGATATTATCAAAGTATTAGTACTTATAATCATACTATATAGGTATATAGTTTATAACATTAATTAATGACACTTTGTTTAACTAATCATTAACTGCTGTATTTGTAAACTTATAGTAACGCCATGCTTTGTGCTCTTCTTTCGAATATCAAATTTCTTCTCTTTTAATTCTGATGACAGAATGAGATATTATATAATAAAATTACTCTATTCTATTCCACGTTCCACAATGTCATCTAATTTACCTACGGCTAGTTCGCCGACAATTATGATAAGAACTAACAAGTTACTTCTTATCATTATTGACGGCAAGTATTTTAAATATTAGTAATTGTCAGCGAACTAGCCGTAACTCATACCGCCTTATTTACGTTTTTTATTTCGTTTTAAATAGAAAACTTCCGCACTAGAGAACAAGCTCTGTGTCACGGGGGACTTTACAAACATACAATTAATGGACACAAATTACACCCAGACTCAGAACAATACTTTGTGGGTAACACAAAGATTTGTCCTGTGTGAGAATCGAACCCACAACCTAGAGCACAGTAGGCGCATACTGCGGCCACTGGACCACGAAGGCAGTCATCTCATACCGCCTTATTGATGTATATGATATAAATAATATACATTAATAAGGCGGTATGAGTTTCTGCTATGTTAGTCCTTATCATAATTGTCAGCGAACTAGCCATAGGTAGCTAACACACTATGTACATTCATAAAAAAATGATCTTAATAAGTATTAATTTGTAATTTAAATAATTTTTGAGGTTTAGTTATGTTACAGGTGAATCCCATACCACAATTCCAAACTCCTAGCTGATACAGATCTCTCAAGTAAAATAAACTACTTTTTATGGATATACTACGCTAGAGAAGCTGTAGGAGAAATTCTATTGGCCTACACTAAGTCCTAGAACGTCAAATACCTACTAAATAGTTCCATTTAAATTCTATCTATATTAAGTATCTAACTAAATAGGTCAAAGATAGTAGACTAGTAATTTATTCCCAATAACTATCAAAGCAACTGCAGATGTTGTACTGTTTCAATTTAAGGGCGCACAGCGTCGAAGTTGCGAGATGAACTTTGAAGGAACTTTCACGTGACATTGTCAACTAATCTTGGAGTATCACACAGACGTTGCCTGTGCCACAATAATGTACCTACACACACTATTAATTGTAAACATGTAAATACTTTTAATGTTAAATTAGATAATAAATAGTAACAGTCCTTTTTTGTGTAGCTAGGCTCTTTTTCTTCTTTTTTTAATCGTGTAAACATAGTTTTGCTATAGTATATTATTCTGTTCTATTAATAATATATTATTCTGTTTATTTTATATAAGACTAGCTGTTGCCCGCGGCTCCGCCCGCGTGGATGTCGGTTATCGCTGCAAAAACCTATGTGCCGTAGCCTATGTGTTATTCCAGACCATAATCTATCTCTGTGCCAAATTTCATCCAGATCCGTTCAGTAGTTTTGGCGTGAAACAGTAACAAACATCCAAACATACATACTCACAAACTATCACACTTATAATATTAGTAAGGAAGAGTTATATATTGCAAAAATGATATGATATTGAACATTCTTTAAGTTAAAATACTAATATTTTAACTTAATGAATGTTCAAATTGTACTATTTTCTACCTATATAACAAAAAAGTTATAAAAAAACACAAAGTCGACAATCATTGTATTAATATTGACTAAAGCATGGGGTTCTTCAAGAAAGGAGTTAATATAACGTTTTTAAAGGACGCAACGCGCGAGTGATACCCCTGGTGTTGCAAGCGTCCATAGACTGCGGTAACTGCTTACCATCAGGCGGGCCGTATGCTTGTTTGCCTTCTTAGTAGTATACAAATAAATTAAATTAAATAAAAACCAGCTTTAAACATACAAAAGTAATCGAGTTTATGATTAGAATTTGAAAATATTTGCCGCTTTGATAGAGTAGTTTGTAGTTAAGTATACTACTATGCCATTAAGGCAGCCAGTTAATACGATTATACATACATCAACTAATAAAACGTTATTAAAATCACAATGTGGATGTTTGTCGAAACTTCTTGATGACATGTTGAAGTAATCTCACAACTGCCGCGTGCGATACACAGAGTATACACAATATACAGAGGCTACACAACTCTGTGTCTCACTACATACTACATATTTACCTACGAACATCTACGACAACACCCTCTCGACTCGAATGTTTAGAACAATGGGTTTACGCCAATAGGGATTATGAGAAGTCAGTTTTGGATAAGAAATTAATACGAATGTATGTGTTAGTCTTCATTTCGATGCTAAAATATGTAAACTGTTAATCTAATATCAACGCCATAATTTTAAGCGAGGTAGGGTGGGTACCATACGAGGTATTCCTCGAAGCGCTACCATTTTGAAGCGCACCTAATGAGGCGCTCCTTTTTTATTCCTAGGAGCGCACCTTTTAGGAGCGCTCCCGATAGAAATAAAAAATATTCCTCCTAAAAGGTGCGCTCCGAGGAATAAAAAAGGAGCGCCTCATTAGGTGCGCTTCAAAATGGTAGCGCTTCGAGGAATACCTCTACCATACTAGCGAAACTGGAGTAGGACCTCCACCTTACAGAAGATCAAAGCCAAATAACTACACACAGTAGTTAAGTGATACCGTGATGATGTGATGTCCATAGGCTACGGTAACTGCTTACCATTAGGCGGGCCGTATCGTTGTTTGCCAACCAAGTAGTATAATAAAATAAAAAAGTAAGACCACACACACATTGTAACATAAGTAAACCTTGGTGCACCTTGCTATGTTGAAGTGCTCATTTAGGGATGCGTTTTTAAGAAAACCTTCTAAAATAACTTAACAGACACGATGAATTGACTGACAATAACACCGCTCCGAGTCTGCTGGGTTCGATTTCCAAATGGGGCAAAAATGTATGTGCTCACAGATATGTAGTTGTTTCAAGTCTCGGTGTACAGTTCTCCCTAACCCAGGACTTTTTCCTAATGCCGTAGATAAATTTTATAAAGAAAGGACAAAAATATTTTTACAAAAAACATTAATATACGTTCAACAAAGTACATTCTTCAATGGCATTTTGGTAGGCTCCATACAAATCCCCCATGCATCGTAACCTCATTTCTCATGGGATTATCCTGTATTATAATTTCACATTTTATATTTTAATGCATATTTAAGGGAGTCGTTACAAGTTACCTACATATACGAGGAAAATGTCATAAATATAATAAAGTGTTTATAGATTCTACAAACTCATTGTTTGATATTTTAGGTACTTAAATGCAGTCGGTCTAAATGAAAGCGTGTTAACGAAAACACGAGTTAAGAGAGATAGGGCACCATGCAAGCCCGACTGGGAAAGGACCTCCACCTTACAGAAGACAACAGCCAAATAATTAATAATGTTTTTTTATAATAATGTTTTTATTTCTCCACAAAGGTAGTTACAATTTTACTTACAGCTAAGTGATAGGATGTTTACATAGATCCTTTGTGAGAGCTGGTGTCTGAAGTAGGTTTTATACAAAACCTGTATTACAGATAATTACACACAGTGATGTAGTTGCGTTCCTGTGTGTGAGTACAGGTATCCAGCGCTCATTTAGGGTTCATTCATGCGTTTTAAAAGAAACGTTTTCCTATCCCAGGGTTTTTCTATCTTAATGCCATGACAATGCTACACTAATTTGATGTAAAAAAATAAGCATAAAAAAAATACAAACAATTATTTATGCTGTAATTGTTATTTATGCTGTAATTGTATTTCGTCATCGACAAAAACAAGGAGAGCAAGTCATCACCATTCAGCTAAAAAACCTTTACTGCTGTTATACACAAGCCTCTATAAAACTTACCGTATAAATGTATTATGGTTTGTATGGTGCTATACAACACATTAATAGCATATAAGTCTTATTGTAATTCAAGTCCATACCTACATTACAAATCAAAGTCAAATATTGTGGTCTATTTTTCACTTCTGTGCGGTATGGGACTACTAAAAATATAAGTTACATTTAAAGAATAGTTATTAAAATAAAACAATTTAACTTACAAACAATCAGATATTGTATTTAAAGGTATTCCTTATTACTTATAAATAAATTTTCTTTCTATATGTCCGCAGCTCTGAGGAAAGGTTTTTCGAGAATAAATTACAGATTTCCAATTTAACAGTGTCCATATTTTATTTATATTATACATATATGTGTTTGTATAAAGTTTTCTAAATATATTTTATTAATATTAAATGTGTGTGTACTGATTCTAAAACTATAACATGTACCTATGACAGTATATGCAATGAACTAAATGTATATCGTTTGACGGTACGTCAGGACAAGGAATGATTGAGTGGGCGATAGTTGCATAACGCACCTACAATATATTATCAGGTAATACCGTATAATTGTCGTGATCTCTGAGAACAACCGTCGCTGTCTCCTATGTGAGATATGAGCTGGCACACGATACGTTGCTAATTTCGTGACATCCATTCATTTACCGATCGCAAACGTGAATGGGATCAGACAACACTTGCAGGAAACACTCCGGAGCAAACACTTGTCACAACTGTCATTATGCCTCATGCAGTTATCAACTTTATATAAAAAGCAATAACGACGATTATAGTCAGCACATTTTTGATCGGCAGCAGAAATGTAACTACTGTATGTACATGCGACGTTAATTTATTATTGTACGTATAAATTACATTTGGAAATAGAAACAGCAATTAAATACACGACAATAAATAATGCCCCTATTATGTGTTCCTGCTATTTATTGTTTCAAATTCAAAATCGAGTAACAAAATTTCAAATTCGGAACGAATTTAACGAACTTTATTACTCGTATTGTAAAATAATTATTTGCTCCAAGGTTTTGCAAACTTGTTGTGAATATTTGGAAGTTTGTATTATTTCATCAGGCAGAAGGGAATAACTGACATAATATCGTCGTAGAACCGACAGCCGCAAACATTCCTACGGTGTCGAATACTTAATATTAATACTCGGTGTGAACGTAAAATACGTCATGATATGGATTTTAAAAGATGTTTAAAGATTCATAAACGTAAGCTTTCTACCTCAGTCGGAGTCGTAAACTTGAGTGTAATGTGTCTGAATATCGTATTACGTATAATATGACGGTAACTTGGAGCGTTAGGCCGTCTTTCTACACCTGGTGACATGAATAAACTGTGTCGTTGTGGTCTAATATTAAGTTCGGCTTGTTTATAATGTTGCAACGTCACAACGTTAGAGTTATGTCGACGTGTCGTGTTTGCCTCAAGTTGGAATGTCTTGTTTGTACGTAGATATGCGCTTATAGGTGATATATAAGCGGGTGATATTGTTACTGATTTTAACTTATTGTTTTGAATCATTGTTTTCGTTTGTGAGGATAATCCCACGTTTAATCCAAACGCGAGCCGTTAAGCAGTTTCTGTGACAGCGCTTACCGTCTGCTGAATCAACACTAATACTTAGAATGAGAAGGTAAAATTGTTTGTTAGAATTTAACTATTGAAATAATTAAATCTCAACATTTGTCAAGAACAAAGGAGAATTATTATCAACACTAATTTATTTCTTGAAATTTACAGTATTTTGTACCTACAAGAACAAGAAACAATATTTGAATAGATTGATTTAGCCCGTAGCTTTATTAATATATAATTTTAACAAAAAAAAACCGACTTCAGTACGGCAAGTTGTGAAATTTTCAGATAATTTGTTTGTTACAATCGAATAAAATCGACTGAGCGTCGGGCTGAACACAGGTCAAGTAGGTATTAAAAGCAATATTTAATCTGTGCAATCCGCGCTCAATTCATTCACGTCATTATTTCTTATTAATAGTTGCTTAGCAACAATAACCGAAACTTATCTAATCGCCATCAGTAAAATACTTATTATTGAAAAGTTCAGATGGCCATCTGTGGTCTTCTTCATCAGTTTTACTTCACCAAATTACACTTTCTGAATGCAAATGATTGATTAGTTGTTAAAAATATTGAAATTGCTATATGTGTGCCTATAACTTTTGAGGAGTTCCCTCAATTCCTCATGGATCCCATCATCGGAACATCACCCATTATCATCTTTCTTTTGATGATAATGGGACCAAACTGGAAGTATGTCCAGTCAGACAAAAAAATAATTTTTCAAATCGGTCCATAAATGACGGAGTTATGCGGTAACAAACATTAAAAAATAACCATAACCTCCTCTTTTTGAAGTCGGTTAAAAAGGGTAATGCAATAACTACCTAAAGTTTAAATTGATAAAATAAGAACCAAATAGTGCTGAAAGAAATGCGGTATATACTTTTTTTATTGCCAAATGTCATGTTAACAATCCTAAGGACGCGCCATTTTAAGAGTTTATTACAGGTTCTTGAACCTATTAGTCTTAAGATCTTTTAGTCTACATTATATTTTATTTTAGTTTTACCTTCTATGGTATGGTCTAGTTATTGTGTTTTATGTTATGCACTTGTATTTTGCGTTGTTGTATTAGTTATAATATATTTTTAAGATTGTAATGTGTTTTGTGCATTAAAAAAAAACTTCCACTATTTATGGCAAGTATTATTTAATATATTATTTGTATAATGGGACCTTTGTCCATGACCTTTTGTATTTGACCTATGTTACCATCATATTGAGATTAAATTTGCTAGGCTAAAAATCTTTTTGGTTTTGATTAGTTTTTGTGATTAAACAAAGTATATTGATTTTAGAATGCCTTAGATCTAATGGCCACTACAGTAAGGGTCTTACGCGTAGTCAAATACGGAGAAACAAACTTAGGAGAGACAAGGTATTACTTTATTTTCTTGTTCTTTCTGTTAGCTATCGATATTTTAAAAATAAGTACGGCTCAACAACAAAGCACGTGGTTTTCCAGCTGTCTGCCTGTTGCTGCCAGACTTCCAGCTGCCTACCTATCGCTATCAGACTTCCAGCTGCCTGTCTCCTCGGAGTCATTACGTGCTTGGAGGCTAGAGCAGTGCAGTGGTTTTTCCTTAAGAAACAAATTGTCCCTTTGACCAGTGAGCGTACACCCTACATATATTAATAGTTAAATTACTTGTATACGTAATCCTAATATGTCCTTTATTTTTCCTAACCAAGAACATTACACAACGTCTAGTGGTCAAGAAGTAAAATTTCCGACAGTATTGAGACTACTTAAATCAAGGGTGGGCAGAGGTGTGTGTATAATAGACATGACACTCACGGGAATGTTTCGAAAGCTTTCTTAGGTACTTAAAAGTCAACCAGTCTATTGTCACATTCTAGGCATAATTCCAGACCTCTTGTTTATTGAGTATTTATTTAAATAAAGAAAAACTCGACGACTTAACCACGTGCCTAACACCATTGGGCTCTCTTTCGAACGCTACATAAAGACTACATGTGTGACGGGCACATCAACAGAATAGTATACCCTTCTACAATTCTCAATAAACCGCGGTAACTAAATGGATAATAAAGTAACAATCGCATTCGATAGTAACTAGGGTCAACGATGGAAACATTGATTTGGGGTATAGTTGCCTAGCTTGGAGTAGCAAAGTTAATAAACTGAATTTATTATATTATAAAGTAAAGTTTTATGTGAATGAAAAAAGTTGTTAATGGGTACTTTTATAATATAAAATAAGGCCTATGTTACTCGCTGACAATGTAGATTTCTATAGGTAATAGAATTTTTTTAAATTGGCACACAAGTTTTTGAATTTATTCATTACAAGCAAAAATAAAAATACAAATCTTTTCTCTCTCCTGCTCCTATAAAACTTTTACGTAGATTTAGGCGTGAAGAAAGGAACAACGTATAGTACGTTGGTCCTTTCTTTACGCTAGAATCTAAGCATTTATAATATTAATTACTCAAACAGGTCTAGCTGACGCAAATAATAATTAAGTTAAAATACAAAAACATTTACTCGTAATCTACATCCATCACTTGCTATATCAACGCAAACAATTAATTACAAAACCGAACTATAAAGCCGTATACACAATAGATTATCTTGCAGTTGTCGAGTCAACTAGTCTGAGTGACTTTAATTCATCGGCAAGCACGCCATCTGGGATTACTTGAAGCTGTCACGCCGAGCACCGTCCGAGACGTTCAGATCTTTGATCGGAACTTGTAGGTAGTTCGAGGATCAAAATTGAGAGGGCATGAGGAGATTAAGTTTGTGTGCGCGTGTGTATACAGCTTTATAATATATATTGGCGATGTTGTATTACTAAATAAACAAACTGGTGTGTTGTTATAGTACTTACCTAATTTTATTGGTTAGGTACCTATATTTCTTTTCATTACAATTCGAAAAAGCGATAAGAATTGTAAAAATTGACAAATAGTTTAATTATACACCAACAATGCATATTATGCTTATCTAACGAGAAATAATGATGTTTGTTGGAAATAAATATCATTTTTAATTTTTTCTTCTTCTTTGTCAACCCTTATTCACCCACTGCTGGGTATAGGTCCCCTCTTTTCATTCTTTCTTTTTTATTTATTTATAATAAATAAATACAATAAATATCAGTAGGTAAAATATGTTATTCAGTATTCATTAAAAATAATATCACGTTTGATGTTTCATATTTCTTTGAAAAGCCTGTACAAAATTAAACCTTCATATTTAAAACGAAATAATTGTGTAACTAATAACTGTGTGTGAGTACAAGTCTCCAGAACTCATATAGTTTTGAAAGAGACGTTTTTTTATTCCAGGGATATTCTATCTTAAAGCTCTTATGTAAAATAATGGATCGGCAACACGCAAGTGATAACTCTGCGTCCATAGGCATGGCAACTGCTTAACATCAAACAGGCCGTATGCTTGTTTGCCACCCAAGTTGTATAAACAAAATATATAATAGTCAATTTATATAATTCATACACCAAACAATAAAATAAATATCGTTTTATAACGAAATATCATTTGATCTGTAAATAATAAATAAGACGAGTTACCCGCTTTAAATCTGAAAACTGGAGCTAGATAGAATATTAACATCTAACTAAAGCTATTCACCGCAAGTCAAACGGTTAATACAATGTATTGAGTCTGAAAACATCTCAATGGTTAGATGTGTATCTAGTAGATTTAATAGACAATACCGCTAAGGATCGAGTTTCTTGTAAACTTTAGTTGGAACTTGGATAAGTTTCTGTGCAAGCCCTGTCCTTAAATTGAAATGGGAACCAAAATAGCTCTAGTTGCTTCATTATTAACTATTGAACTAAACTATTGGGATATCGTTGGGTTTTGTTGCTAGGTTAACTCTTCGTATTATGATATACATAGTTTAATTATATTAACGTATATATATATACCTTTCGTCAGTTTTCAGTAACATAATATTTAAATGGCCAGTCTGGAAGTTTTTAAATAGACTTCGGACATGTTAAGGCGCAGTTTCCCAAACGGTACAGATCTGCCCTTCTACAAGTGGCATAAAGGATAGTCGAAACAAATAGAATACAAAGCAAATGTATAGGATTTGACGTAAGGTTACGACATTAATAATAAACTAATGTAAAATCCTATTTGAATTTAAATTCCAACGATATTTGCCAAAGTAAGTGCAAATGCTTTATAAAAGAAGCGTCAACCTTATAGTACAGAGTTTGTTATTACTCAACAGAGGCATTGGATGCAACCAGCCCAAAATCGGCCACTGTGGAAAAAAAATATTGGGAAAGTCTACGTTCAACAGCGGACGTCATCAGTCTTAGATGATGATGAAGATGATCGCTGAGTTAAATCGCGATATTTTTTTAGCAAAATTGATTATTTTGTACAACAGCAACAAGCATCATCAAGCAAGCTACAGTAGTGTAACTAAGCTGACTACATTACAGCTGAATGTTCAAGAGTCACACGCTCAAGTTCCCGAGTGCGACTCTATGGGGATGTTCCCGCCACTAATGTCTTCAATAATTGGCAGTCGAACTTCAAATGTACCCAATCACGAACTTAATTCGATAAAGACTATGTAGGAATGTGGTACATTCCCTTTTGTTAGTAACTTAACGTATTCTAAAGCTTCTAGCAACTTTGATAATTACAAAATACTGTTATAATGACCACAAAATTTTGAGCTCAGACCCACTTACTAAGTATTTCATGTTACTAAAAAGGAACAAAACCACTTTCATAGTAACAACTTGTATAAAATTCAATTACCTAATTCAGTTTTAACACTTAAACGTGCATTGTTTGCCAGCAAACGATAGACCGCTAGGCCGGACCCACAAAGGCTTTACGGAGGTATATTTCCAAATATTTTACACAATGAAAGCAAGATTAACAAACACTGTGGCTACTCTTTCTGGTCGGCCTGAAGTATGGCGGGTTGTCACGCGATGCCCGCTTACACCGAGAAAAAAGAAGAAATGAGAATAGATATTAGGATTTGGACGATTTAATACCAGGTCATTTTATGTGCTACCGAATTTATGTGATTTGATACGCTGTTAGCACAAAAACAAGTTTTGTAAGTTAAAAAGTTCAAAAACAAATACGTTAGCTACGCTCTATTTTGTCAGCCAACAAATGTATATAAACCGATACGAATAGATGTCATTTAACAAACAAAAATGTATAAAGCCATACTGAAAAAGTTTGACGTATGAATTTTTTAAACTTTTGCAGCCAACCGCAGCTTCAATTTTATTATAACAAGGGCGGTGTATTTTTTTTAGTTTTCTGTAAATTTGACAATACAATTTATTCTAAAATTCTATGATTTATTTGTTTTTTTTATCCTGAAATTTTAGGATAAAAAAACAAATAAATCTTCTAAATATACCTATGTCCCATATGGGCAAAGGTCTCTTTTTTTTTCCTTCCAGTTCTTTCTGTCTAATACTCGTAAAAACAGATTTGTTTTATCTGTGTTTTGTAATTTATTAGGTAAAAATGTAAACGTAGTAGGTTAAGCACCTTAGGACTTAAGCACCTTATAAAGAACAACACTTTTTCTGGTAAGTTTTTATATACTTAATAAATCACCTTATCGTGTAAACTGTTTTATAATAAAATATTTAATTGTATGAAAACATTATGAAAGTAATCGCTGCATAAAATGAATTTATGAACCCTTTTTGCTATGATAACAAACAAAATTTCGCTCTTTATTGTGTTAATTTTGACTGGCACCATGCATAATTTATACGCTTGACTACTTCAAAGAAACGGTACAGTAATAATAACTGGACTATCGCATTCCATTTAAAATTAATGTTATTTGATGCACATACGTCCCGAATCCAAAGGCCTAGTTCTAAATTCTCTGTCAAACGAATTACAAGAATATATATTATATTACATGTTCTACGAATAGCAATCTTGTCCAGCAAGCTTTGAATGCGCCCGTGAAATATAATTTCGATCGGACGGCAATCAGGGCCCGTTGAAGACGGCGCGTGAGGCGACTCAGTAAAATATTAAACTCACTGCTTGTGAGCAAGCCACAGCAATGTGCATCGGACAAGTGGGCTATAAATATTTATTATATCTATTGTCACTGGACAAATAGACGATAGAGCTGAGTATATCCATTGAACTGTCGAGAAACAAGCATAATCTTAGCGGTTATGGCACGAAATCAAAGATGATTCGAGAACATATTCAAATCTATTGCTTTCTAACCAAGTTTCGTTTGAATATCCAACAGATGGTTTTTGTGATGTACAGAACCATAAATGGAATGCATTTACGGTTTACGTTGGCAGAGCTGTGCTAAAAACCACGTACAGCTTGTGTTTGATTTAAAAATCACTTTTGTGTATAAGCTCCAATTGAAATTGAATGCAACCGAATCATGGTAGACGTGTAGATTTATGTTACCTCGACAGTTAAATTGTGTATCTAGTGAATTGTTGTTAAATTTGTTAAACAAAATTTAATAATGCCAGATGTGTCGCAGCTTTTCTCTGTAGCCATAAGGTTATTATTATTCTTTAGTAAGATGTTCATCTACAATTTCAGGATTAAGGCTATAAATCCATTTCGTATTTTTATCAAATCACCGAGAAGGAACACATTTTGCGTTTTTGCAAAATGAAGATCACAACCAACCACACATAATGATAGCATTGTAACTCTTCGTAGACTCCAGTCACCTGGTAACAAACCCCGTGTCGAAGGAACCCACGGATACTGTGGGTATCGAAGTCAGGGTTACTAAACACTAGATCAACAGGCCAATCTATAGGCGGACCTAGTATTTGCCGTTAAAATAGTATAAAATATTTGAGATCAGAACTTATATATTTGATTCGTATATCATTAGACAATTATAATAATATATCTTGGGATAACTCACTTAAACACCTGTTTCATAATATATTCATATTATCTATCGTATTCGTCATGTTACTAGGAAAGAATAGAGGAGAAGAACTAAGATACGGTTTCATGATACTAAAAGCTGAAATGATGATGATGATGATGATGAAAAGTAAAAATGAACACATTTGTTGGATGACACATGAGCTGCACTAACCAGAAAACCTATTAAGTAAAAGAAAACCTAGTTATAAGATATTTCAATGAAATTCAGTTAAAGTTTAGCAAGATTTTAAAGTTTATCACTCTCAGTCCAAACTTCTAAATGAAAATATGTGATTTTAACTAGGTAACCAATCTTATCGTATGACACACGTTTGTTGAAAGAGTTTTAAGCGAGTATCCGTACAAAAACTGAAATGTAGGTAGTTAATATCGTCAACGTAAATGCATAGGAGTGAATTTTAACGTGGAAACTTGTACGTAGCTGAAAAATCCTTGCAAGTGAAGCTGTATCATGGAGGGGGCAGAATAGATCACTCCCTGTAGGAAGGCGTCAATCGCTGGCTGATTTATAGAGGGCGGGCTACGGCGGCGCCGACTAAACTGTCCGGAGTTTTGCTCGTGTTGGAGAACGCGGCCCACCGGCAAACAACTCACTCACCTGCCGTCTCTCCCTCATCGAAAATGCGAACCCTAGTAAATGCCTTTATAAACGAATCCATTTTAAATTCCGAATAGTCTACCGACAACACGAACGGAACTTCTAGACATGACATGCGTGTTAACGAAATGTTGGCGCTTGGTCAATTTTAACGTGAAAATTTTACACAGTTTACCTATGTCGAATTTTCGTTACAATATTAAACTGGTCCGCACTAATGGATCTGCCCGATGGTGAGTTCTAACTGTGAGCCTGTTTCAGTTTTTCTTTTTATTTATAGAAACTCAGTTCAAAACAAAAAATCTCACTGTTAATTTTCAAGAGCTCTTTTATGCAAACTTTGAGCGCAAACTTGACCTAAGAATTCAATCAGAACTACGGTTGGCAATAATTACGCGATCCGAGAGTGCAGTATTGCTAAACTTTTCATCCCGTTGTTGGCGTTCTATTGAAATCATCTTAACGTTATTCGTACTTCTACACGCCATGGTAATAAATTACTAGCGAGAAAACTACTTGCAATCGGGCAAAGTTAAAATTTAATCTCAAAATGCAGGCAGAAATTTAAAATTACGACATGATTTAAACAGATTGTCGAACGAGCGTTTAAAACGATGTCATTCGTGCAATCTGCTCGGGAATTTTAGTATCGGACCATAGCGGAGGATTAATGTATAAAATATAAGATCAACATTTGCATTTACGAAAATATAGATATAATTGAAACGTTTTAGGGGCATTGAAGAAGTTTTTAGTTCAATTTAGCGGCAATCAGGACGGCCGTTGAAGATGGAGCGTGAGCGGAATGCTTAAAATATTAAACGTGGCGGAATGACGGCCGCGACGGGACACCAGCCCGCCAATTTGATATCTGTGTCAAATCAAATGAGCGCGGACGTACCCCAAATATATATTATAATATTCTACAAATGTTATGACATTTATTTTGTGAAAATAATCTTATTATAGTAGTATTAATGTGAGTGCTTTGACGCTAAGACGCTAATGTTATTCTATTATGTTGTGCAAACGTATTTTGATTAACCACATAAAGCCACGATTCACAGCTGAATTCTACATACTTATATTTCGAAGTAGAGATAAAGAAGTGATGTTCGCTCTTTAAGAATAAAGTAAGAAATATAATAGTATACAAATTCAAATTAACGTCAGCATAATTTTAAAAAGGGAAAAATGTAAAGCAGTAATAACTAAAAATAGGTAAAGATAAAATTGTGACAGCTAGAAGGAAACGCGCCCAGCCGAGCGTATCTTACGAATGCAGCGCGCTCGTTTTGATTTCAATTCAAGAAAATACATTTTTTAATACTTTGTTTATTTCTGTTATTGTTTGCATTTATTTAATTATTTACTACATTGATATCAAAGATTTTCTTTGATTTAAATAGATATTATCCCATAGTGATGGTATTTAAAAAAAACCTACATATATCTGCAAAATTTCAGGTTTGTAGCCGGTTTATGTTCTGTGTTGATGAATCAGTCAGGACAAATAATTATGATACTTATTATGTATAAATGAATAATACTATAATTATTTATCAGATAAAATATGTACCTAGTGGTTTATTGTTTTAGGAATAAAAACATTTATTGACCGTTTCCGTTAAAAACAACTTTATTCATCTGCTCTTGTTTGTATTCATATTATTTTTACCAATAATACTGAGCTTTATTTCCCTCTATATATTATTTTCCATAGTTTATTCAGTATGTTCATTGTTTGTAGCTGAAAATCATTGGTTTCATAGATTGGAATCAACCAATCGTTGCTGCGTGCATTGTTTGGTTTGAACATGGCAACATCATCAATACGTGAATATCTCATTCGACGAACTTTCAACGGCTTCAACATGTTGTTGTAAAATATTTATGCTACGTATACAGAAAAAACAAACCAATATTATTACCGTGTGGCAAGCGAAAATAACTGTATGAGTAATATAACAAAAATATGTATTTATTTTATAATTAAATTTACATTAGTTTTGGCTGACAATACATTATTAACATTTTATAAACAATTTAACCTTAGCTATAATTGCATAACTTGATAAAAATGCTATGCAAAAGCTTTACCGCGGCGGTCCCCGAGTGCCACACAATTTTTTTTGTTGTATTACTGGCATTGCCCAACTCCATGAGTGGCTGGTCACTACTTCATCACTATCATTATGACCACACCCCAGCCAAAAGTCGTTCACTACTGAACATTACCACTTACCATCGGTAAAGAAACTAATAATTAAATTCAAATTCAATTAAAATCGTATAAATTGAAAATATTTTATGTTTTTGCTGATTTTTTATAACTATGCATTGGTTACCTGTCTTACTATAGTAACCAATTTATATTTACAATTACTTAAAAAATAATAAATTAGTTTACCCAAGAAAAAAAAGTTATAATATAAATTTTACAAAATGAACATATTATTCATCTTGTTGTTGCAAAAATACTGTACCATATTTTTACTGTAAATAATTTTGAGTTTTTCGCATTTTTATTTACAAATTTTCCGGAATGCTAGGCCGACGCAATCGCGGCCCTCGTCGTGCCTTCATACTTTATTTGCTTCATTTCTAACGTGATTCAGATTGCCAAGAAGTTTTGCGTTCAATTTATATTATTATTATCTTCTTTCGTGAAGCATGCTTTTCTTGGTCGTTATTTCAGATCAATCAAAGTTGCTTAGTTTTATCATTCTCTATTAAAATATGGTAAATTATAGTTTTATAATTTACATAAGAGAGTTCTTAGGAGCATACAAATGTTAAATTGCACTTATATGAAATTGAAGAAATCTTAATCCTTGTAAAAAAGTATAAAATTAAATCATAATATTTCAACCACAATCATTTATAGCAACATACATTGTTAAACATAAAAAGCCGACTATTTTATGTTGAAAAATTCTTCAATCATGTATAATAATCTCAAAACGCCTAGTTTAACATTTCCTCATGCTATTAACACTACAAGTTATTACCATACCGTGTACACTTGCATTTTATTTAGCTAATGATACTTTACTTAACGTCAATTGTTTTCAACATGCACACAAAGGAACAAGTATTTAATAATAATAGTCCTTTAGATTTTGTTCGCGGCGACAAATTTGAAGGGCCAAGTCATATACGCGGGTACATAGTGCACAAGTGTATGTGGCATCACAAGTGCACTCTCTATTTCTTTGCTCTCATAGTTCTTATAGGTCATAGACTCTCACTTAGGAACACGTCCTGTATCGCGGGGGACTTTACAAACATAAAATTAACGGACACTAAGTACACCTAGACTCGGGACAACTATTTATGGATTTCACAAGTTTTGTCCCGTGTAGGGATTGAACCGACAACACGCCGCGCAGTGGTAAATGGCGTCTGTGTGATTATTTTTAGAAATCGGTCGCTTATCTGAGGTCTACTCGTGGAAAACCTACTTATTCTTGCAGTCCTGTTAATCAGCGAGGCTATTACTTTGATACCCTCTAATCACTAGTACGTCACCATACCTATATGTAGGTACTCATGCATATTCTCCCCACACTTACATGTATCTAAATATCTAAATACAAAGTCTCATAGGTGTCAAGTAACGTCGACAGTGTATAGTTACTACGCAATTCGACCCTGAGTCTTCTGTGAAAGCACGCCCGTCTATGATACCCGCACCGTACAACCACCATTGGCCCCAAATCGATGAACTATAAATCCATTGTCTAAGTTTGCACAGACAGAGCTCCTCTCTGGACTCAGAAGATTAATTTTCTTAGTTTAGATTGTTTCGTGACCCATTGTGCAAGCGATAATTGGATTTTCTCGACTATCTGTGATTTAGTTACCTCTGAGCTTGGCTCTCTTGTAAAATTTATCGTAGCTTATAATACATTAAATTGGTATAAACGCATATTGGCTTAATAATTTAGGCTATAATTTTGAACGTATTCAAATAGATATGTTAATTAGTTTTCATTGTAAATCTTTCAGTTCAAAGTCTTTATATTTGAATATTATTTATTATTAAAGTCATAAAGCATTTTAATATCTGTATGTAAAATATGTACCTATGTACGAATACTCGTTTGCTTATAATTATTATACGAAACAGCTGTTCGGTATAGAATTTTATTTGTCTGGTATTTCAAATAAATTTATATATATGGTACAGACATCAACTATGTTCTACTTGTATTGATTTTATTATTGAATATAATATATATAATAATATAAACAAAATCAATAGGTATAGTACGTTTTTATATAAATAACTAGTTGTTGCCCGCGGCACCACCCGCGTGGATGTCGGTTATCGCTGCAAAAAGCCTATGTGTTATTCCAGACCATAATCTATCTGTGTGCCAAATTTCATCCAGATCCGTTCAGTAGTTTTTACGTGAAAGAGTAACAAACATCCATCCATCCATCCATTCTTACAAACTTTCGCATTTGTAATATTAGTAGGATATAATAATAATACAATTATTATATGTTTTGTTGGTAAGTACTTTACTTTTTCAATATATATTTCACACTTAAAGCAATTTTGCACAAGAACAGAACGACTTAAAACAGCTGTGAATCATACATACATAGCATCAAGCTTTTCTCCACATATAGCTAGGCAGAGGTGTATGACTCCTACAACACATATATTAATTGATGATATAAAATATTTTATTTAAACACCTACAACATGCATTGTATAAACACTTTACTACTATTACCTACTTCCATTCGTACCCACGGCAACGGAGATAGCTGTACAGGGCCGATATATGAAGATTAGTTGTTTATTATAATTATTAATAATGATATTTTTAAAGTCGGGTAATAAATGATTATTTTATTTTCAAATATCAACCTTTTTTTCACCAACACAGGTTCCAATGTTACAAACGACTATGCGTTATGTTGTACATATGTATATGTATCTAAAACCCTAAATAAAAGTTATTAATATTTTTGTAAGTCAGTGTCACTAACTACTAGACCAACGGGCCAGTCAAACGTAAAGGCACATTTCTTAAAACAAATATCGAAAAAGAATTTGGCATTTGTAATAAAGTTATTCACATAAACATTTAGTCAGGGAAGTGTTGAATGAATATTGTTAATATGACAGTTAGGCGTTGTGTGTCTTTTTCTTAGCGGTTGGCAACTGCAGTAAAATTGTACCGTTTTATAATGATCGTTAAACTAAGCTCGGTGTGTGGTTTCATCGCATGTCTTAAGGCAGTTCTTTACTAGAAGCTAAGCGAGGAACAAACGAGACAGCGATGTGAACGATATACCGTAATCTTATAAACAATGTTTGGGTGACATACATTATTTGTGTTTTATTACTTCCACACTTTTGGGTAAAAATAAAATGGTTTCACAATTTTAAAGTTTTTTTTTATATTACCTTTAAGGGAAAACAAACAAACGGTAAGTAGTTACTGTAACCTTGACGCTTGCAATACCTAGGATATTACACGCGTGTTTGTGTGTTACGTTTGTAAACCAAAACCTATTAACATCTGGGTATTGTGATCATGGTTTTGTATTATCTATAACTCTAGTATAGCAAAACGTTCCTTTAAAAAAATCGCATTTCTATGAATGTTTGTTACTCAATCACACCAGAACGGCTAAACGGATCTGGATAAAATTTAGCACAGAGATAGATTATAGTCTGCACATAGCTCATTATATTACTTTTATACTTTTTATCCCGGTAAACATATCTGTTCTCGTAGTATTGTACATGCGGGTGTAGCGCGGGTACGCAGGCAGAGCAATATAATTGCTCGTTAAAAGCTATAAAATAAATTATTTAAAAATAAAACTATTTTTAATTTTCGAATTCACAACAGCAGTTATATTATGTTAGTGAAACACACACCGTCCGGTTGTCACACATCAAAAGTGTCAACAATAGCTATAAATGTCAGCACACCTCACTGTGGACACCCAACGTACATAGACACACACGTCGCTTTTTTAATTTTATTGATGCGTAAATCGTCAGGACTATTATGAAAAGTGTACACTATGTGCTAACAAATAAATCATTACATTGAACGTGAATGTGAAAAAAGTTTGTTTGTTTGTTCAGTTTTTATCAGATAAATGTTCTAGTTAGTATACACGATGAAATACATGGAATTTATTGTTCTGGCGTGCGTTTAATTGAATGATCATATTAGTTTGGATTAATTTTAAACATGAAACGATATATTTTTTGTTTCGCGTACATAACGCACGTATTTATTAACATAATAATATTGTATATGTTAATAAAATTTAATTAATTATAAAAAGACTGTTTTAGGAAGAAACCTTTCTGACGTTTCACGGGACAAGGTATAAAACTTCAATGTAGGTTAATTTAGCAAAGATATCACATATTAATAAAAAACTTTGAAAATTAAACCGACGCTATAAACCTATTTCGTCGCAACCTCATCATTTTGTCACAACCTATATAGTCTATGTTGTCATTCTTCCCTGTAGCCCATTTATTAGTCCTAGAGTCACCCTTCCCTCAGTTATGTTTTACGACATGCGAAAGATAATAAACGAGTCATACTTTCTCTGTTTTGTTTCGACTCCCGAAATAATACGAGAATATCACATGGTTTTTATAAGATCTTAGCTACCGACTTTTCACTTATCATATTATCAATACATTTTTCTTTTTGACTCGTTTGTCTGACGTTTTATGATCGGATTGGTATAAATAATATTAAGATTTTCATGAAACGTATGAGTTTTGTAGGTCTTAAACAAAATTAGGTTACATATCATAAAAAGCGGTGGTGGCCGAGTGGGATAGTAACCTCCTTGCACGCAGTGTAAGTTCGATCCCAGGTGGCAGTAAATGTTACGCCAATTGCTTCGATACAGACATATTTCTTTCCCTTCCTCTACTTTCATCAACCTCTTCATACATTGAGCAATAAATTGTGCTAAACCTAAAAATTCTTTCTAAATAGGAAAGACACAACGCAGCGACCGGCTAAGCAGTCAGCAGTCAGTGGAAGGGACCATAGGCTACCGTAACTGCTTAATATTAGGCGGGCCGTATTCTTGTTTGCCACCCAAATAGTATAAAAAAATGAATATAACTTTGCAATCATACATTTCATATTTTGCGGGACTTTGTAAGAAACTGCTGTAAATGTATCTTTTAGCCTGACCTCTCATTAGCGGCAAATGCACAGCACTAAGAGATACACGTAGTCTTAATTATAATGTAATTATACGCTTACATGTAATTAGACATGAGTGAAACTGGTACCTACATATATAATTACTACGCAAACATAAGTATAGAATAGAATAAAGTAAAACTAATATAAGTGTCGCTGAACGTATCGAAAATAAAATGTGAAAATTCATTGTATGAATATATTGTTTAACGTGCTAATCTCAGGAACTACCAGTCCGATTTTAATCCGTCCGATAAGTGAAAACTTATTGATAGCTACACTATTCCTGAGTAATTTTTTGACAAATATTTTATTAATAGGTATGCAGAACAGAAACTAGTGTAGAAACATTTTTAAAATATTACGTAATTATCGTATAAGAATAATGTTCCTCATAAATACAGGAAAACTTAAAACTGTAAAGTACATTTTGGTACACCTTTCAATAAATAAGCCAATTGATATTGATTTTTTTTCTAATTGTGTTGCGACTGTGAATGTCGACCGACGTCCCTTCATTAAATATTTCTTAAAAATCGTGAGTAACATGTTAGAGGGAATAGACTAGACTATTATCGTTGTCTCTTTTTAACCTGTCGAAAATGTTATATAGAATTGACTGTTTAAGCTTGTCGTACCTTTGAAGCGAGGCTTTCCAAAAATTAGGTATGTCCAAATAACGTACGTCCATAGGCTACGGTAACTGCTTACCATCAGGCGGGCCGTATGCTTGTTTGTCACCTTGGTAGTATAAAAAAAAAAAACATTTTCTTCACCAGTGATGCATTACTTACAACATTTTAGAACTAGTCTCTACTTTTTGCTCTGTTTCCTTCAATTAGTTTTATTGGTTTCCTTCATAGAGGTCAGTACTTCCTATCCGTCAGAAAGATTTTAACGTGCCGCATCAAATTGTCTTGAAGAGAATTGATTATGACAAGACACTTGAGGGATTTCGTAAATATTCCATAACTTTGGTTCATTATGATAAAATAACAAACTACAATTTTCTGGAATATTTGTCGGCTTTACTTCAAAAAGAGGTGGAAATTATTACAGTCACACGATGATGTTGATCAGTCAAATCTCACACCAGCGTGCCTAGGCTCAATTAGCAAATATCGTGCCAGTTAACATGTTCCAGAATGTCCACGATTAGCGTACTGCGACCCAGAGGGACAATCATTAGCGGTTACCCACAAATCGCCCTATACACGTTTTTGTCAAGACTGTCACTTCATTAACCAACCTAGCATCCTCACCACTATAATTAACCTTTTTCTTTTGCTTTTCTCATTCAGACATCTCTTATTAATATTACCTTTTATTTGTGCAATGTTCTACTCCATTGTTGCACAACGGCTTAGAATTATTCCGCAGTCCAACAATGATAAACTGAGATTCCAAGATGAAGAGTCGCAACGACCATTAAAGTTTCAAAAGGCTGGCTCTTTAGAACAATACAGTGAAAATAAAATAATTTATACAGGAAAGCTTAACTTCAAAAGAGTCTTTCACTCAAAAATAAAGCGTGTTGTAGTACCTAAACAAGGTGGAACAATGTTTTGCATAACAAAGGAAAAAAAACACCTAAAGGAAAACATAAAGCCACACTTTATTCGCAGAATACTTATTCAAATGAGGCTGTCCCTTCTAAGTTTGTTTTCAATCAAAAACTCGCGCAGCTTTGTCCCGCTAAACTTTATAAATGAGGCGATTATCCGCGGCGCGGCGTCGCCGGTCCCTCTCACGATAGGTGTGTGGTGTCCGGCCGCAGCGCAGGTTCAACGACGTCCCGCGCGCGTCCCGCATCGCCGCCGCTAGCGCCGCGCCGCATCGCCGTACCGAGTGCGAGCCGCTGATAAACCGCTGGTCACCTGCGCTGCATGAATTGCAGCGCTTTTTAACTTTCATCCCGCTAAGTCCTTTAAACTTCATCCGCTTTAAACGTCCCCATTTATTTATGATTTAGAAGCAGACAACTACATAGACAACTTGGCAAAGTTGTCGCAATATGCGACGGATAAAAAACCTTGTTTTTAAGTCAAAATGCCATTATGTAAAATAGAAATTCCCCGTATAATTAAATAAATATCAAGTGTGTTCATCGTCTTTATTATGTGAATATTCACTAGTACGTACACAGGCATGGTTGGTAATAACACGAACGTGAAAAGAGTACAATAACACGAACATAGTCGAGCCTAGGAATAGTACATCAAGATTAGCTCGAGGCTGCAGTCTGATTACGTCGCTATGTAAGAAGAGAGCCCGTCGCTGCCTTCTCCGATTCCGAGATGAGAATTTGTATTAGGTAGGTACACATTTGCTAAAAAATAGTAAGTCTTTTCTTGGAGAAATGCTGCTAATTTTGAGACGTTAATTAAAAGGTATGCAAATTAATTCTTCTTCTTATAACTATACTATAAAGTCGTCACATATCAATATTTGCCGCTCAAGTCGTAATAATATTCCTTATAAATTCTAAATAAAACGTGTAAAAAAGTTTACTTATTGTAAAAAAAAAGTAGGTGTTATTATTGACACGACCCACAAAGAAGTGGGCGCAACAAGGTGCTTTCGCATTTGTTCTATCTCAAGTATTATATTGTGCCCTGGGCACTTCCCCACTCGCGCCTTCCGTAACTTTCTTTACAATTTCCTCGCCGAGATTTTCCATTCAATTAAATTATATGAATTCAATTTCATAGTTTTCACGGATCTATTATACGCTCGGAGTTAAATATTAAGTTAGTATCGGAATCAAAAAATAAATGAAATAAAAGTGGGCAATCGCTTGTTCAAAATGAATTGCAAACAATATTACATTTTGGAAGCAATCTACGTTAACCCAAAAGGGAATGATGTGGCAGCTCTTTATATTGCAATTTTTGTGTCCAAACAAAACGAATTTGCCGCGCAATCAAAGCGGGAATCCGATTGATGACATGGCGGAATAATTGTTTCGTGAAATTGAAAATATCGCGGCTTGTATTCTGTGTAACACCTTATAAAACATACTTTTAAACGCAATTTGGAAACGCATTCAACTCTGATATAAACGTAATTCAACAAAGAATGCCAATTTGTATTGGCAGTGACGAATTCAATAATAGGAACGAGTATATTAGGTACACCATGTATTTTGTCTACCTAGTTCTTAACCTACTTAGTCAAATAATCGCAGTAAGATTTTGGTTTACCTTCACTACAATAGAGCACACACGCTATACATACATAATGTTACGTAGATCACTAGCTCAGGATAACATGTGAGTACGAATCTACAAAAGCAAACAACTCTGAAATACCTAAACCGTAACTCCAAACTCAATCGATAAAGAGTGTAAAACTAAAGTAAAACACCCGAACATCGCACCTGTGACAAGAACAATAAAACTTTACCAATAAGCCATATTTCACAGTCGACTTCAATCTCAAATACCAATATATTATGAGGCGATTTCCTACGTAGGTACATAATTCAAAGAATCGGAGATAAGTTATCGGACTCCCGCATATTCATACTGTCGGACGCGGTTCGGTGTCGCTTTGGATTACATAAACTGTGGGTAGTTTCGATGTGTTTGTGCCCATCTAAGTAGACAAAAACTTGTTCCCGCAAAAAGCACTTTGGAAAAGAGAACCGTCTCGGAACGTTTTCTTTTTCCTAACTACGACGTTTGTGGAGCGAGTGTGCACCGAGCTATAGTTATGTCACACACGTGGATAGTACATCACCGGAGTACAAAATGCAATGTAAATAGAACGGCACTGACACAGCTTAGCGAACACAGTTTTTGAATAAACAGCGACTGAATGTTATATTGTTAAAGTAATGATACAAAATCGACAACAACAAAATATATAACAAAATAAGTTAGGTACTTATATAACTAGCAAAACAGAAAGGAAAAACCTGTGTTTTAATTAGGAATAACAATGTTGCAGTATTGAAAATATCTATGTTATATCTAAATTTTTATGCTTTAGTGGTGACCTCGCCATTTACCGATGCGTGTTGTGGGTTCTATACCCACACATTAGTAGTATTTTATTCTTTAAACCGAGTAATGCCTAGCGTAGCGTGCCCATATGGACACAAAAATATGTCTAAAATCAAATGATTATTATGGCAATACTTTATTTATATTGTTTGTTTATTCTGGGCTATCAAATGTGAAAGTTTTATTATGTATTACTATCACTGTCATAATAAGTATTAATTCGCAAGTATACTCGTATTCATTCGAATTACCACCAAACTCAAATATGAAAAAAAGGTAATTCTCTTTTATAAACTCACTTAAGGTTCTTGACATTTTTTATACTCCCAAAGTGACAAGCATCCGAAACCTATATAGTCTTACAAAAGTTCGAAAGAGTTTACCTGCGCGTTCCAAATTCTATGATCACAGTTATAAAGTACTATAGAGTTTCTTATAGGTACAACTAAAGAAGTTCTTCAATAATTACTCGTACTAGTATTATTAAAGAACTTTATGTTAATATTAATTTAATTTAACACCAGGATTTTGTATCATGAATACAATACTTATATCAATACTTACGCACGGGAACACAACTGCACTAATGTACATGTGTACTGACCGCGGTATTCAGTAAGGGAATACGACGGGCTCCTTCGACGGGCGGGTCTTCGATATGTACAAGAATATATTATATGAGAAGTATGATTTCGTGCTGATAAATTATGATGCCTCTGTTTTTATTTCAACCTTGAACGGACTATTTCGTTGAAAAAGATGACATTACCACGCACTGTGGTAATATCAAGTGGTTGCTACATCAAGTGTAGTTTTTACGAGGATTTAATATTCTTCACTAAGGTCAAACCTCACCGTTAGAGGACTCTTCACTAACAGAGGTTGAGGAGAATTAAAATTTATTGGATTTAAATCGCTCAATGTAATGTTCTGTTCATTCGTTTTAATCGTTCAGTCTTATTACATAATGTTAATTCACGTTCAGTTTGCGGAAGAGTTGTATTAAATTCTTGCAAATGATTGATTTGGAACGATAAATGTTATGTTACAGTACCTATTTGCTTTGAGCATGAGGTGCACGAACTTCATACGGAATAATTTAATAATGTTTGCATGTCTCTTGTGTTTAAAACATTCAATAGAGATTGCATAACGACATATAATTTAGTTTGTAAATTTAGGCAATCCTTATTATTATTATTTTTTTTTATACTACCAAGGTGGCAAACAAGCATACGGCCCGCCTGATGGTAAGCAGTTACCGTAGCCTATGGACGTTTGCAACACCAGGCGTGTCACTCACGCGTTGCCGAACCTTTAAAAACCTTATAGCTCCTTTCTTGAAGAACCCCATGCTATAGTCTCTTAGGGAAACCTCGGCAGGGACCTCATTCCACAACCTTATCGTACGTGGAATTTTTACATTCGTAGTAAAAACGTAGTAAAATCAATAATATCAAACATAATACTGTTACAGACAAAACCACTCATCAATATCTCGAGCAAATAAACACAGTATAAGTGTAAGCAAATAAAATGGCCACCACGAATACACTTGCGAGCACGTAAATCTCGATAATGCTTATTTCTACAACCATAGCTTCCACTAGATATTTGTCGTGAGTTCCTCTTTCGAGATAGATTACTATGCGCCGGCACGAACCTAGCACACCTCAAAACTGAGGATCAAAGCCTGAGAGTAACTTCCTCTTTCGAACACTTGCACGAAACGTCACATGTTGCCATAACTGAGTTAATTAAAAGAGCTATTCAACTAGTAGGTAGTGTAAAAACAGATGCGATGTTATATTAATATTCTGGAGGGGATTTTGTAGCGGGTTTGTTTAACAGCCATTTTGGTAGCGTTTTCACTGAAAATATGTGTAGGGATCTTGCAAATGTGTGTTTTTGTTAATATATAAATTTAATGTTTATATATTATGTAAAGTAAACTTTGGAAATATTAATTTAGGAAAATGTGGTAAGCCTTGCACCGTACAAGCTTGCCAGTTGTGCGGAATACTACTTTGTATGGTTTCTAAAGTCAGTCCTTTCTTAGAAAGGCTTGCTAGTCCTTCTAGGAAAGGACTAAGACTACATTGTAATAACCACACATATTTGTGTAATGGTTTTCATGCGCGTTTACATAGTGTGTGCCTACATAATTGAAAAAAAAAATCAAAATAACGTCTTTTAATTCCAAAGAGAATGCAAAACTCTAAAGTTAGTAGCTACGGCGGTACATCAGGCGGGCAGTAAACTTGTTAGTCACCGTAGTAGAACAAAAAATGACTTAATGTCAGAAGCACAGTCTAATAAGTTTGTCATTTACGTAGTGTAATTTATTTATCCTAAACTAGCGGCATGTCCCGGCTTCGCCCAGGTGGAAATTAAAAAAAAATAGCCTATGTTACCCGCTGATAACATTATCAATGGGTAACAATGGCTTAAAAAACATAGGATTAAAAAATATATATATCTATAGATAGCTATGTAGGTATTTATAGATAAAATATTTTTTTAATCGGTCGAGTAGTTTTCGAGTAAGATCTTAATAAACAAACAAAAAAATTTTTTTTCTTTATACCTAATATTACTACTGTAGATGCTGTCGTTTTTAATTTTGATAGGTTTTTTTTTTCAGTATTTCATAATATTGAATCACCTCTGTGAGGATATGTGCCCCCAGCAAAGTACTCATGTATTCACGTCCAGCATTTTAAAACTTTCATCAGTGCCGAAATAGTTCTATAACAATGTAATATGGTTTTAAAAAGTGTGCAACTTTTTCCTATACACCTCTTGAGCGTTCCGAGACTAAAGTATACTCTACTTTAGTCTCGGAATGCTCAAGAGGTGTATAGGAAAATGTGGCACACTTTTTCGTATACACAAGTAAATTTTTATAAATGTCCATGTACCTCATTTAAATTCTCTTTATTTTCAAAAAATTAACTGTATTTGTTGTTATAACAAAAATAAAAATTAACTTATTACGTCAGATTTCAGTCCTTAGATCCAAGAAAAAGATTAGTTAAGGGCTTAGCAGATTGACAGATAACAAACTTACCCAAAAGAATCCCAATTTTAGACATTCCTAAGCTTAGACAAACTAAACTGTATTTTTAACGATGAAAAGAATATAATAAAATCTTAAGGATTGTATTAATAAAAACTCGTAGCATTAATAGCCTTAGTTGGCTTGTCCAAGTAACAGAAAAGAACCAGCTGTTACTTTACAATTTTCTTTTCTAAAGTCGCAAATGCGTTTAAGTAGCTGCTATAAGGAAAATCGTAAGAAGAAAAATTAATATTATAAAAACCGGTATACTATTAAAACATAATACATAGATACGCCTTTTTTCTAAAGGGGTGGGTAGATACTGCGGATTTCCTCTTGCCACGATCTTGACATACTTCTTTTGCTTTATTTACATTCTTTTACGACCACGATTCAAGGTTTTTATATGTATATAATACTAGCTGCTGCTTGCGGTTGTCGGTTATCGCGATAAAAAGTTTAGTCTTTGTTATTTCCCCGGACACCATCTATATCCTTGCCAATCAATTTATATTAACCCGAAAAATGCCCAACGAAGTGGGCACAGCCCGTCTAGACAAGTGGCATAGATGGTAGTCGAATTGAATAGAATAGAAAGCAAATCTATGGGATTTGACGTAAGACTACGATATAATGACGTTAGCCTATGTCAAATCCCATACACTTCTATTCTATTCGACTACTATTTATGCCACTAGAGGGGCTGTGCCCACTTCGTTGGGCATTTTCGGGTATTAACCCGAAAATGCCCAACGAAGTAGTGTCATAGGCTATATATTAATATAGCCTATGACACACAAATAACGTGGCTTTCTTTTGTAAATGTTTTTTTGAGTCGGTCCAGTAGATCCAGAGATTACCCCCTACAACCTCACAAACTCACAAATTTTACCTCTTTATATTTAATATTAGTATAGATTAGTATGTATAAAGAATGTCCTATAAAGCACTTTTTCTTAACAGTATTTCTTATTTTTATCTTTTAAATAACATATAATGCGTACATCGTACACACATACATACATATATACGCCGCAATACTATTAATAGCATTCAACTAAATGTCATTTATGGTTTAATTACACTGAATTTCATTACAATGAATAACATTATTCACGTTCATGTAAATAATATATAAACCGTAAACACCACATTTAAAAAGTTGAAAGCACTAATAATCATTTCCATTTAGCCAGTTATTCATCTCGCCAATATGAATGCCTAATGAAAACGGCGAATTTGAATATTGCCGAACAAAATGCACTAAAATACAGTCACCGGCCGATGCAAACCGATAATTGAATGATGAAATATTAACATACGTAATAGATACGCAGACGATTATACCTACGTTGAATGTAACGTATTATTTGACTATTTTCCGTTTGCTAGTCTAGAGCTGAATGTGTCTTTTTTTACAAATACAAATTTCTTTATTGATTAATCTTAGTTACAGTTCAGTATTTGATGTCTTCTTTTGAGCAAAAATTGCTGTGTCAGGAGCCAATTTTATATTTAATTAAGTTTCAGTAACAATTAAGTTACGCAGAATAAAGGTTTTAGAAAAATAAAATAAAAGTATGTGTATTTGTGTATCCGTGTGTGTGTATTGCACACAATACCATATGTCTTTCGTTCATACGGCATTTCGTCACGTGTTTGCGTCACACTAAAAACATGTGGTGCCCAAAATGGTCCTTATTTTCAGGAATACATCTGCCATCAACGGAAAATGATTTGCATGGAACACCGTTTATTTTAAATTTCACATCATAAATGTATAAAAAACCATTATATTTTTGTTTAGATAGTAAGGTAATTGCTTTGCAATCAAGATTATTATTGCTACAATCATACTTACATAGTACAAGGCAATACTACAAATAAAGAATAAAATATATTCTTGAAAATGTGTCAAAGTCAGCTTAAAAATCAGACTAAATTTACGTCTATGAAACTAGCGGCAAAATATTATAAGCTTTTGTGGTATTAAAATAATGAGTGTTACACTTGCAAGGTCACGGATGGCAAACAAATGAATCCTTGTGTAATCCCCACTTTGCAACAGTTTCCCGTTGTTATTACGTTCAAAAACAGTAGAGCGGCCGATACCTATAATACTGATAAATATAGTGAAACAGATTTTTTTTACATAATATTTGTACTAAATTTCCTTACTCGTTTCAATAAAAAATGATACACAATATTAGTGGCATTATTATATGTATGGTATGGTAGCAGTGCCAGTATCTGTCCTATTCCTGGACAAAGGCCTATAAACATCACTTCTACTTGTAGTGGTCCAATTTTTCTTAGTGTTGCCTAAATCCACGACGACTCACTGTATTCCTGATACGATCAATGTTCCTATATCTAGTCTTTGTGTACAGACGTTCAGTGTCATAGCATCAAGTTTTTTTCCGTATAAATATATAGGCAGATGTGTTTAGCGATAAGGCCATTGTACATAACCGTGTAAAATTATTTATTTATTTTACTTCGTTAGTGCTGTATGCACTAACGAAGTAAAATAAACAAAAAATAACACATTTCATATATAATAATTTGTGATATTGTGTTTTGATGTGCAAACTATTAACTCAATAATGAATTTAGGCTATAAGAAAGAGTTTTCTATCTATCTATCTATAACACCCACGCATCGCCAATTAGGAGATCTATAGGTAATACCTATACATAATACAATTTCAGGTTGAGAAAATTTCGTCGGAAAAACACAAAGACAAAAACTCGACTCGGGGATAGAACCTCGGAACGTTGTACTACTGTACAGCAGCAGTTAAGTTTGCACTACTACTATATCTCCAAGGTTTTTCAACACAACATTTATTTAAAACCACAATGAAATAAAACATTTTTCAAACAAAATAGCTTTTTAACATTTAAATGTAATCACATGAAGCCAGTAATCTACTTATTTATTTTCAGTCTCTAAATAAAGCTAAAGTTGCCACGTTCTCACAATAAAAATATAACTTTGCCTCTCATATTTTGTAGGGATCCGCATGACATGAAAAAAAATTTTTTCCGTAAAAAAACTTGTCAGCCGAAAGAACTGACGACTACCTAAAAGGTTGTTGAAACGGCTGAATGCGGAAGGCGGAGGACCTAGTGCTATGGCGAAATCTTTGACAGGCTGATTGACATACTATTTATTTTGTTCTGTGATGTGATAATACGCATACTTTTTTTACCCTGTAGTTTAGAAGATATACAAGGTTATTTATAGAGCTGTAATTTAAAGATAAAATAGACTGCATGATAGCAGTTTCTGACTGCATCATCCACACAGGACAAAATTGTGTGATCCACGTATGTTTGATCCGAGTCTGGGGGTATTTATAATAATAATTATTATTTATTTCGTGTCGCATATACACAGAGATAAATACCTTATAGACTAGCATACATATAAACATATAATTTGGGTTAGTATACGAGTTAAATAACTATGTTAGTAATGCACTTCACTTGCACTTTGAGTCCCTGCGACACAGAACATATTCACTGTTTAATTTTTAGAGAACTCTTAAAGAAATATTAACAGAATGGTGGCCGTTTATAAATACCGTATTCTTAGAATTACGGCAAACACTAACTTGACTCTTGATAATATTACAACAATAAAATAAATAACATTTTTAAAAGCCCTTTTTATAGAACTCAAAGAGAAATGAAATTACACGATAAAAGAAATTAAGCCCACATAGATAAAACTTATTACATTACAAAAGATATGGTAAACTAACGCGAAAATATAACTATTACACTTACTCATGATTAAATCGCACTTGACTGCGTTTTCTATACCCTAGACGAGTGTAATAATAAAACGAAAATTTTGCAAGAGCAGACGATGCGATATTTGCCACTGTTCATTGCACTTTCACGACAACTATAACGCTAGGGAATTTTAAACATTTAAGTATGCAAAGAAAATTTCATTTAACAAAAATCTAATATAGGTTATAAGTTTTTATGATCACATCAACATAAACTTATTATATTTTGTTGAATAAACATAATTGCTACTCGAGATTCAGTGATTTTGCGTAACTGTTTATACGCGACTAGATTTTCAAGCTTATGAGGAGCCGGGATCTAATTATTGCTGCGATAATTCGATACGTTATACGATCGATAAGGTGGATGACCTGTGTAACAAGGCTCAGAAGTACTTAACATAGGTCGTAAGTAGTTCCAGTTCTCATGTTAATCTTTGATAGACGTTATGAGCTGACGGAAGTTTGGTATATTATAATAAATGATTTTTTATTCTCGCAGAGAACAATCGTGATGAATATGAATGAGAACTACTTTAAAGAATAAACGGGAGCAACAAATCTTATATTTAATTCAGTATCTTGATTTACTTTTATTTTGGTACCTAGTATTTGGCTGGCCTGGATTTGGATCTAGTATTTTGTGACTTGGACTTATAAGCGAATGTTGTGAGTTAGTTTTTCACCCAGGACAAATTTTGTAATATACCATAATATGGTATGTTATAAAATATATGTATATGAATTCTCCTATAATATTTATATAACTAGAAATAGTTTTCTACTTTAATCACCGAAAAACAATTATAGTATAGTCTGGAAGAGATCGCTCTTAGCGATAAGACCGCCCATTATTTGTATGTTTAATTCTTATTGTAATTAGTACTTAAGTGGTGTACAATAAAGAATAGTCTATCTATCTATAGATTGACATTGATATCATGATTTTTTTACTATCTCAAAGTACGAAACGAAACGTATAAAGTAGAGAGTAACGCCATCTCTTATTCAGAGTCCGAGATAAATTCAATTTAGCATGCTTAAACTAAATAAACAGATTGCCTCGCAATTGAGAACACACCTGAACAAAATTTTGGCGCAGTACCTATGACGGACAGGATAATCTGACAAGGAAATCTAGTTTACTCGCTAATCGGCCCACTAGATGGCTATTGTTAAACTAGACATTGTGTGCCATCATCATTTTGTGCAAACTAGAAAGTGTTTCACTTACGTTTAATAAATTATATTTACGTAAAAAAATTGACAAGGTAAATAATTATATTAACTGGCCAAATTTGACTGCATTGTTGGTTCAGTGGTTTAAGTGGTTACCACTGCGCGTCGTGTTGTGGGTTCGATCCCCACACGGGATAAAAAAATTGTATAATCCATAAATGGTTGTCCCGAGCCTGGGTGTACTTTGTGTCCGTTATTTGTAAAGTCCCCCGCGACCCATAGTATGTGTAGTGTGAAATTGTCTTGTCTTTAAAAAAAGAGAAGTAATTGGAATTAATAATAAATTGGTAACATTTTTTTAAAGCAAGTAGGTAATATGAGTTATGACAAATTCTTATGTGCATGTGCCATTTCTTTCTTTATATAACAGCTCTACTAAAGTGTATGCTCGTAATATTATAAATGCGTAAGTTTTTAAGGATACATTGATGTTTGTTACTCCTTAGCGAAAAAAAATCTGGACGTATTTTCATGAAATGTTATAATTTTATATATACGTATATATATCAGAATAGCACAAAATCTACGCAGACTAAGTCGGGCAAAAACTAGTTGGTTATATTTTAATAGGTCTGATGTCATGGTTTGCATGTCACAATGTTGTGTTGACAGAGAGTGTCATACACGTAAACGGTTCATTACTGACCGAGCCATAACAGTTAAATTGCAAACGATTTAATTTCCTATCTTTCAGATCCGTCAACATGTTTTAATAATGTCATAAGTAGTTTATTTCGACAGCAGCTGCAGTTTAAATAACTTATATATTGTTGAATATGAAGAATAATTTAAACTTAAACTTTAACAAATATTTGAATTTTGAAGTAAAAACAAAAATTTGAAGTAAAAACTTCTTTAGGCGCGTGAGCACTTTTTGGACAAATCATGGAACTCGCGTCATCGTCACCGAACGCTTTCCATATTTAAAACATTTTGGATGAATAAAAATCATGGAACTCGCGTCATCGTCACCGAACACTTTCCATATTCAAAAATAATAATTTCGACTATACAATTCACAAGTTACTTAGTTTTCACTTCAATAACAAATCCATTTAGCAAAAATAAAGCTTCACTATTTAAAAACCTGCTTAATATAGGACACGTCGCAGTATTGTAACAACGCTTTGACTCTTATTTCTGTTCATGTGAAATACATAAAAGTCCTTAATTTATATCCTCCATTAACGAAATTTCATAATCACATTATAAACAATACATAATCGAGTTACATTCGAGTACCGTTGGTAACAGCAACTCGCGCGTACGAGCGGCAGCATCGTCAATAATTCATGCGGTAGGCACGTCGTGGCCGCACAGCCGTTCCTAATTGATTCCTGATGCGGTGAGCTGATCGCATCACTGACTCCTTGTACTGCCCTCCGAGGACCCGTCCGCTTCATTACGCACTTACAGACTCGTGCGATCAGGAAAATCATAAGAAATATTTTTATTATATAAAATTTCATACGCGCTACACTTTTACAGGCATTTGATTCCCGTTACACAATTTCGTAATTAATTATATGCGAACGAGTAATTTGATGATTAAATGTTGTGAAATTAAGAGTATATGAAATGTTTGAACAAAATCACATAATTACATAGTTGCACGAGTCAATTATTGTAATTGTATCAATCTACCTTATTTAATTATTTATTATTATAATAAGTGGTATTGTAAATACCTATGCCATGATAATATTTCGTTACAAAAATGTACCAACATAAAGTGTGAACAAATACTATTTTGTTCAAAACAGTCCGTAATTTCAATTTCAAATACAGTTAAAAGTTCAATTTATTCGAAACTTGCGATGCAACTGATTGTCATTCGAGGCACATACATAATCCCGCCGGAGAGGCCATGATCTTGAACGGGGAGTGACAGCTGGCTGCGGACTTATTCCGGAATCCTATCAAGGTACGCATCAGTAATCGAATTCGAATTCACGTGCGATAGCCGAGTTATTCACCATCCATATCTGTGTCCGTCAATTAACTACGTTACTTGCGTTGTTCGATGTGCAACAATTTTTAAATAGAATTCCAGATTCAGTTGGAATATCGAGTATTCGAATATATAATTCAAAATACGGCAGATACTCACAAGTTTCTATCGTGAATCAATGTATGGGTGTGTAAATTAGAAGCTCGGGTTTATTGTATCACATATTGACACTAACAAACAGTCGGTTTAAGTTGACTACAAGTAATAAATCACAGAATAGTACTGTTGGTTGCCCTTCCTAGCTCGTTACGATGCCACTACGTGACTTATGGAAATAACAGCTTGTGACAGCCAAGATCACCAGCCATTACGCTATGTTGACTTACAGTTCTAATTTTATTGTACTGCAGTCCTTATTATGTGAACGATCCATGAAATTACGTGGTTTAATGTGAAATATTATACTGTCACAATGGCCATAATAATACAGCGTGATATGTAGTTTAATTTCCGTTAGTCAATTTTATCGGTAAGTAATAAAGGGTATGCTTGATATGCTTGTTAGTTACATTTATGATATAAATACAATAAGGTTGAATGAAAACCTGGTTAAGGTTGCCGGCAGCTGATTGACCGGATGTTGTGGAAATCCTTAGCCTATGTCTAGCAGTAGATGCCTTTCGGCTGCGATGCTAATGATGAGGATGTGACATTCAACATTTCTTTTACAATAGTAAAAGGAATGTTGAATGAAAAACCTGATAGAAAGAAAGAAAAGCATTTATTCGAACATAATATAATTTAGATTAGACTAGTCATTGATGGCAGTTTTTAAATTTGGTTTACACATCAAAAACCGAAAATTATACTAGCTACTACTAACTAATAAAAATCTTCATTTACTAATGTAATACAGTGGGTTAGTATTTAACGTCTTTTTCAAGGTAGGTAGACAGCCTATGACAAAACCCAGGATGGTGCTATAAATTTAATGGTCGGCAACTTGCAAATGATGTCTAGTTATTGCAAGGCTGCAATAACAACTTACCATCAGACAGGCCGTGCTTATATTTGCCACTACCACTAAGCAGTATAAAAAGCACTCATTTTTAGACCCAGACTCATCGGCATCGTATAAAATACACTACAGTCTAGTATAACGTGTGTAAACAAGCGCATGAACAAATTGGCGCGCACATCTCATTAACGTCACTCATACCGCGGCGAGACTCAGTGTTTTTGTCCTGCCATGTCGCCATGTCGCGATGTCGCCCGGTGTAAGCTTTCACCTCCCGTATTAAATAACTATGTAATATTATATTCGATTACACTTTCTGTCACTTAGTCGGTCGCTTGTTATTCGAAAGGTATGTATGCTAGTGCTAAGTTACACTCGCTGTTTCGGTTCACTAACAACACCTAGTTTCTACTAGATCAGTTTAAATGGACGAATTATATACTACAATATCGTCTCTCTTTTCATGCCTAATAGTTAAATGAAGTTAGCAAAAATAATTAATGAACGTTCTAGATACAAATATATTCTTAAAATTTACATAGTATAAAACAAAGTCTATCCGTTGTACGTCCCTATGTACGCTAAGATCTCCTAAACCACGTAATAGATTTTGATGTGGTTTTTACTATCGTTTACATTAGTTCTTCCGGGTGGTTTATATGTATACAGAAAATATAAAAATGTCAGTGTTTCTAAAAAAAACCAAAAGCTGCTAGTTAAAAATAAATAACGTTTGTCGCAAGGAGCTATCTTTCGTCGGATACATTTAAGTAAAGCTTCCATCGTTACTCGCTACAGTATTTCTATGGAAACAAAAAAGTTCTTGCAAACATTCCTACTAAAACTACTCGAATAAACTTCATTGATGCAAAGGATTTTGCATGTAAGAACGCGCCAAGTAAGGGTTCATTGAATTTGTTTGTATTTGCTTTTTTATTTTTAAATTTTCTCGAGCTACGAGTAGGTCACTGATAAAGTCGACTTGTTTGTTGCTAAATGAAGTACTCCGAGCTGCTATGATAAGGATTTCTCGAAAAATGTTTTGTACAAAATAGTACGAAAATAAAAAGATATGTTATTTATATAATATGCTAGTAAAGATTTAGTCAAAAAGAAAAAGATTTAATATGACAAATCATCCATATAATTATTTGTACACAAATTTGATGATAGGCAAAAACAACGTGCATCGAATCTTTATTAGAAACAATAACTATCATCTTAGGCTTTACTTACGTTTGATACCGTCCCCGCTAAGGTACTAATAAGGAGAATATTGGGTTTAATCCCGTATGAGATAAATCTCTTTTAATAATCCAATCTCATTTAATTTACATGTTTGAAATTAATTTTTTTGACGGTATATAAAGCATACTTGAAGCTAGTGTTCAGTGTTCAGTACGCGTTAATTAATATATCATGTTATGGGTATAGACGTAAAAAGTATTGAAATATACTTAAGACTTAAAAATCCAAACGTGTCTACCTACAGCATACATAAATCCATCCATTGTGACTGATTTTCAAAGCCTATGTTTCTCCCCTTGTAAATGTATAATAGACGTCGAGTAGGTTGGATATCATGTAAGTGCAATATCGTAGTGCATTTCATCGCATTTGTTCCGCAGAGGACCAACAAGTTTGTAACTACGTTTTACGATGAAACCCGCTGTGCTATCACAAGTTTCACAGTGCTTTTACCATTGCCTTTACTACAATGAAACAAATAATATATACTACAACTAACACTATTTCCTTTACGCCGCAGCTACAAACCGACCAGTCACGCGACCTGCGTCTTCGGTTTTAAGATTGAATGTAAGGAGTTCTTTAGAACATGCCACGGGCCCGATCCACGATGGCACGCTCTGATTAACTTCTTATTACATTTGTTCTTAATACGAAAGACAAAGGTCGCCTGAGCAGTCAGGTGGTGCTGTAGTGATTATAATATTCAGTAGAACGATAAATTTCGTTTTACAAACCCCGGAGTAAAACGAAATTTATCGTTCTACGGATCCCGGAGGTAGTTCATTCCATTCCACACATCAAGATACGTGGAAGATATGAGCGATTTCCCGGTAGCGAACTGTGCTTGACGAAGACGTTTCCAGGTCGTTCTACGAAGAGTGCTTTGCACAAGTTCTACCATCGTATCACTTGACTGCTTCATCTATAGTATAGGTAGATGAAGCATTAGGACTTGCAGAGCACTCTTCGTAGAACAAACTATAATATCACAATAAAATTTAACAAAACTACCAAATGATGTACCAAGTGCTTTTTCATTATACATCGCACCAATACGTTTAACTAATGGAATTGAAAGCTACCTTTAAGTTTTTATATAAAAAGAGTCTCAATATTCCCAGATTTCTGAGTCTGCGAAATCGCCCTAAAACAAATTACTCGTTTTAAGCTAATATAGAGCGGTCCTCTTTGTAATCATTATTTTACGTTAAATTTCAACCAAGTAATTCTAATTCAATCCATTATCTATTAACAAATTAAACTCAAACATCACTACGATTAAATACACGTGATTAAACACAGCAAATATTCCAACAATAAGTAATGACATACCTAATCGGTCCCTGGGGCAATCCATATAATTCCTTTCAACATTTATTTGCTCTAGTCCGCAAATACGTACAGTTGTACATACTATTTGAGTAGTGTAATATAGGTATGCTCATGTAGACAAGTTTAATTTCTGATGTAGTTGAGAAATGAACACGTGTCCAGAGTTTGTTCTACTGCTTTACACTTTAGTTACTATGTATAGTTAATAGCTATTAAATGTTGTTTTTAAACTTTATTGTCACCTTGTATATTGCGCTATAAAATAGCCGTAAACGTTTGATAAGTATTAAAATTGTCAGTCTTAAAAAAGTTGAGAAGAATTCTTAGAGGTATCAGTCTACGTAAATGATGTGATGTATTTTTGATTATATTTATATCGCCGATCCTGAGCTGCCTGCATCTAGTGCTTTCTGTCCACCTAAGAACTGGAGGTCGTCCCACACTCTAGAGGCATATTAGGCAGGCCTACGTTTAACAGTGGACGTAATCAGGCTGAGATGATTATGATGACTTAGATCGCTATCCAATATCATAGGTATCTATAGTATGGATCTATATTGGAACAACGATCGTTTAAATAATATATTTTTACTTAAAATATAAGACTATACACATGACAAAGCATGTAAACAACATTAAGCTGATTGTCTCGTGTAACAGCATTCAAGTCTACAAAATTGCACTGATTGCCAATAGTGGACGGGGCACTACGTCCGCGTCCTTTATTTCATACTTATCAACGTCGCAGTATAAAAGTCGCAATGTCTTGTGTGTCGCACACAATAAATGGCCGTCGCAAAATCCAGTTACGTGGACCGAGCCTCGACAATTGATAGAGAAACTGTGTGCAACGATGAAATTTAAAAAGTCATTTATTTCGAAATGCTTTTTCTCGGAGCGCCCGCGGCCGGAGCGATATCAATTTTATTTTCCGTTGCGGCTTCCACCGAGTAAGAACAACGGTGCGACAACTCTAAATGTGACCTGCGGCTCTACGAATATACAAAGTTAAGGATTTTGTTTTACAAGTTAGTCGTTATTTTTATATCGACAACAATGAATGTCGTTCGAACTTGTATCGAGACACGTTTGCTATGTCAACTTTTTGTTTTAAGATTGTTCTGTTCGAAAATATATTGAGATGTCATTTCAAATAAAGCATTTTTATTTTTATAAGTTCACTAAATATTTATCTTGTTATTGGTTTTGTAGGTAATATTTTACTATGTATTTAGTTTTTTTGAATGAACCGTTACTGTATGTATGCTAAAGAATGCATAAGATAAGCATTTGTAGGCGTGACAATTCAGTTCTTATTTACAAAATTATGGGTAATGGTGGAGTATCAAACACGTCTGCCTACCCTGTTAAGATAAAAAGCGTGATACTATTTACGTGGGTGCTAATCTTTTAAATACTGCATCTATCAAATCGGATTAGATGTATTGAAACATGTTAGCAATTGTTGATGAGTTAAGTATCTTATTCATTTTAAGAATAAAATAATCTGCTATTGACTTACTGCATTTTTATTTATAACTCAGACTTTTCACTAACAAACCAGGCAATATAGTTTAAAACAAAAAGGAAGCGGGCAAGCCCAACTAAACCGAAAGTCGATTTAAGGTAGCCACTAGCGACTATTTTTATTTTAATCCATTTTCTTCGTTGTCCGGAGATCACAGGACGTCCGGCTGCGCGGTCAATGCAATTAAGCTTTGATCGTATAACGACACATTTTGTAGACGTTGTTCGCTCCACAATTATGAAATACCATCGTTTCTTTCTTTTTTAAGTAATATTTTATAAAATTTTATTGAGATGTTCTCCTATAAAGTATGGTGACGGTTTTATTTCGATAGTTCAGTTTCAACCATGATTTAGGAGTTTTAGATGGTCGTAGTTGCAGTAAATGGTCTCTTGAAGCGTCCAAATTGTGAGTTTTCTCAAGATTTTGGTTTATTACGATGTTCTTGCGCATCGTAAACATAATGTATTATATTAATTCTGATTTATTGACTTGTTTATTGAGAGCATTATTGTGTTATAGTGCAGATAGATTTGGATGACCTTATAATAACTCAATTTTCTATAAAATATTATCAAACTTTTTACGAGCGGATTTTGATTAGATTAAAGGTATAAACAGAACGCTATGTAACGGACGTAGCGTTCTGTTTATACCTAAGACATAACATGTATAACGTACTATCATGAGCTAATTCTCTGCAGTATTGAATAGGCAGGGGGTGCCGTCCGTGGTCCACTTGGAAGTCTCTTAACCGACTCCGAACTTAAGTGGGCAGATGCAAATACAATCTGAATAAGTAAGGTTATACAAACAATGTTTCATCTCCTATCCTGCTCTTTGTATCGTGCCAGCTGCAATTTGGGTGACCTCTGCGCTGCCACTGATAACGCCATAGAGGTAGGAAAATTCTGGGCTTGTATAATTTATTTATTCAACGTACGATCGACACGAAGAAAAAGAAGAGGTGTATGACATGACATCCATAGATATGTCAATAGGGACCACATAGACATTTTTTTTAAATTTATACTAATTAGTAGTAGGTGTAATTTATCTATAATATGTATGTATATAATATATAAGTATGTTTATCAGTTGTCTGGTTACCATAGTACAGGCTCTGCCTAGTTTGGGATCAGATAGCGATGTGTGAGTTGTCCCGAAAATATTATTATGATATAGTTACCGTACGCGCTTATGGACGCTTGCTTTAACTTAGGGCATCCCTGACATAAAAAAATTGTAACGAGAAAACGTTTTTTTGCTTAAGCACAGGAACATAACTACACTACTTTGTCTAGTGATTTGGGAATGGTATATAAGGTGTTTCCTCAGTCAAACATGGTCACCTACATGGTGCCCTAGCTTTCTTATAAAACTTATCTATAATATATATATTTTTAGAAATATATAAGTATGTTTATCAGTTGTCTAGTTACCATAGTACAGGCTCTGCCTAATTTGGGACCAGATAGCGATGTGTGAGTTGTCCCGAAAAAAAAATCTAATAAAACGTCGCCAATACAAATGTAGGCTACTAGTAAGTATGTCATTCATCATCATCATCGTCGTTCCCTTACTGCTGAGGGTCGAAATCACATACGACGCTTCTTCAAAATATGCGGTCTTTCGAAGTGTGTATCTCATTACCAAGGATATAAACTAAGGCATATATAGTAGCGCCTATTCAATTCAGACAGTACTATCAGAGGTCTTCAAGCGCAGACACACAAGCTAAGTACCGCTAAAACCGCAAGTACCCATAAAGTGTACGATTTAAACATCACATCTCTTAAGAACATCACTAAATGATGCGTTACCTTCAACTGTCTTTTACAACTGCCTGTAGTCGTAAGTCTGAACAGATGTAAGAATATGGTAGGATGTAGGTACATACGATTTAATCACATTGTTGTATGCTTTATTGAAATTTTCCTTGTCTGTATAGGAGTTGAGCGTAATTGCTGTTCACGAGGTCCTGGGTTTGATTCCCACGATTGGCGATATAGATATTGGGTTTTACTGTTAAAATATTTTCAATGCGCGAAGTATGAAAATTAGTGGTGTTTACACCCCCGTGCAGTGAAAGCATGTAAAGCCGTTGGTTCTTCTCCTGATCTCTCTTCGGTCGTATTGGATTGCCGTCCCGTCGGACTATAAGAATGAGAGAATAAATGGTGCACCTGTTTTTGCGCACACATTTGTGCACTATAGTATCTTCTGCGCAAAAGACTAGTCTTTGTCGAGAGCAGCCACCATGATAGTTTGATTCACCAATCTACATGAAGTCAGCGCGTGTGGATTAAAGTCATGAAACACCCTCTGCTCTCTTAATAAAGGCGGGACGACACGTGCCCAACAGCGGGACATAATATCGGTTGTTATTGTATAAATCATTAATAGAATGTCTGTATGTATACTATCTATAGGTAAAGATAAAATTACAGACAAAAAGTTTGCATCACAACGATGAACATTTTCAATCAGATTTGTAATGTTAATTCATTCCTTACTCATTTCAATATTAGAAAAAGTTCTGCCAATAAATTTTCGTATTCAAAATAAAGTTGAAATACGTTGGAATACGTTTATTATCGTTTCGATCAATTTGTCTGTATTCATTATACTTCCATTTAGGTCGTGGTGTTCCGCTATCCGCATATGATTCCGATACGAGATAAGTCAAGGTGACAGCAAGGTCAACTTGTTTACTTCGCTTCCAATCTAACTGTCACCCAGTTTTGACTTTTAAAACTATGTAAATAGTACCCAGCTGTCCATCAGAACGGTTCGTACGCAGACGCTGAGGTCCCTTTGAATAATCGCATGTATTTTATTCTACATATTCTGAAATCTCTGTGCCAAGATTTGTCCATGTTGTCAGTTGAAATCACACTTATAATTTTTTAATAAAAGCTTCAGCTTATAAATCACATCCTCGGTGGAAAATAACGTTTTTTTATGTACTACTTAGAAGGCATATCAGTATACGGCCCGTCTGTTGCTAAGTAAAAACTACTCAAGACCTTTCTTCTTATTGCAAGATTATTTTTATTCTTTTGAGAATTTCACCACAAAGAATTTAATTATTATTATGGAAATATAATATGTCTGATATGTATATTATTATTTCTCTATTGTATCTGTTTGTTTCCCAAATAAAGATAAAATAAAATAAATAAATATTTTTTGTGGTAACAACTATTATATGAAATTGTCACCAGATTCAACATATTGAATTTGGTGACAATTTCATAATTTTATGTGGTGTTATTTTGTTTGTTTGTAATGAAATTTAATTTGAATTCATCATTGTTAAGTATAAAAACAATTGAAATTGTTATTTAAATATAAGATAGATTTCATTTAATATTCAGACAGGAATGTTGTAAATTTTATGATTAAATGAACTCGAATAGAATCGAAAGAAAATTCCATACATTTGCTTACTATTCTTTTGGATTCAACTACCGCTTATGCCACTTGTCTAAAGGGGTTGAACTAAACTGAGATGCCGTAGACTATAGACGCTAACAACATCTAATATTACAAAAGAAAACTTTCTTATATTTACATAGTTAGGTAAGTTGAAAAACACGAAGACAATGTCGAGGACGAGGAAACACGAGAGGCTAAAGATGAGGCCCAAGCAGAGAGAGTGACAGAAAAACTAAACTTCTGTGTTATTTTTTGACACAGGCACCATAAACATTAATTAAAACTCATAAAGTTATGATAAATATTATGATACGTTGCCATTGTCACAATACTTAGTGAAGAAATAATTTTAACCAACCTTTCCCTCCGTGTATCTCGCAACGTGAAACCAAATTTGTTTATAAACGGAACTGTACAAGCAATGAAAGCTCATAGCGCTGTATATTAAAAGATTACGCCGACTCTCAATAGAATGAAAATATTTTTCGTTTTCAGTCTCGCCGCCACCTTGTTTACTGTGATAACCTCATCCACAATACGGTATCATTTTCAAGAAACAATTTCCTTTGAGTCACGCTCAAACAAAAATTAATTTATATCGTTCCTGGCTTAAAATGAAATCATCACGAGGCCCTAAGAGCGCTGAGAGGTTCAACGGCTATGACATATTACCGAAATTTACGTAATACTAACACCATTCAAGCCCAAGGCGTCTATTACAAGATATGAAAAGTAAAACGTTTATAATACGAGCAAGAATGAAGTATGGGCGGTGGAGTTAGAAAGAGAAAAGATAAGAAAATAATGCGCCCTCATATATCATCACAATCGCCAGAATTCTCGAGTCGGCCGGGATGGCCGGCCACCGACCCTCCTCACTCGCGTGCGAATCCTCCTGAAAATATTTAACTAAGTAAGAATCGCCCTCGTTACTACCCTGCATAAACTCTTCTTATAATGTCCCATTTTAATACAGCATTCATAAAGATATTATTAAATTTATTACCTTCAGTGGTCCAGGTAAATTACTATATAGCTAAAGACGTTTAATCTGATTACTTTCTACAGATGAAAAATATTTATGTTCCTAATATTTCCACGATAATTTCATCTCAAACAAGGTTATTATAATAATTACGATCTTTCGCCTCAAACGTGTTAGGTACACGTTTATATATAAAATATTGCTTAATTTCTGCGTGTATCTATTTAACCACTTATCACAAATTATGTTCGCTTCGAGATTGTGATCCACCGATTATTATTATTATAATCTCTTGTAAATTAGTCTATAAATTTGCATACTTTCTAGCAAAATCGTTAGCACATCATGTAAAACGACGCGTATATAATTGCTTCAAAAAGCCGTCATCGACAACCTAAATTAACTCGGCACCGAGTCTTGGCGTCAGAAACACGAGTTGGTTAACGAGTTCCAGCCGAATGTTTGGGCCATTTCATTTGCGTGCGCATACAACAAACTATACAAATTATTTCTGAGAAGTATTCCGTCACGCATACTTGGGATTTGCTCGACCCAAAACCCGGTGACTTCGGGCATCATTCATTCAGAAATTGACTGGACAACCCAATTCTAGTTAATGGCAAAAGGGTTGTCAATTATATTTCGAGTGCGGTACGTACGAAAAGCCGCAAATAACGTTTCTAGAATACAAGTTCGAAACTCTAATGCGTTATTGCTTTACTTAGAAAGTTGCCTTTACACGTGAAATATGTACGCTTTACGACTGAAGAAACAGACAGCTGGGTATACAGGGATTAACATTTACATCTAGGCTCTAACTAATACTTTAGAGAATGATAAATATTCATTTGTTTCTGAAACATTTACGAAACATGTTGAAGTAAATTTAATAAACTTAGGCAATATTTCATGTCTGCAGCATAAGATGTTTACAACCAAATCGAATTTATTATATATGCTGAAAAATAGGAACAAAATATTAACACTAAACCTTTCCACACTGGAAAAGTGTCCGAACAGCTTGTCATTTTCGGAGTTAACCCGCGATGAGTAGCGGAAAATTATTAAGAAATAATACGTGGCTAAAGAGGCCACTAAGTGAAATTACATAGGCCGATGACAGCGCGATTTCAGAATGAGGGTAGATAAATAACGCAATTAGTGAGGTGATTGATAGTTCCTCCAGGAACCGAAGTTGGGATAGTTATCTAATACCTTTTTTGTTATAGATAGGTGCGATCCCTTTTCGCTATATTGCCGTGAACGTGATTACATAGTCATCGTGATTTCACTGTATGCGCGCCGAGTATTAGCGGTTTTATATACGCATTCTAAAAGCATTAGGACACTCTTAGCGTATTTTCATAGATGTGGTTGACTTGCGATGTATCATCACTATTTTTCTTTTATATTTATAGTTAAATATGAATAAGTTCGTAAGTGATTTAGTTACAATATTTTTGTTAGATAATTATGGGTTTCACTAATACGGAAGTAAAGTTCAAGTTCAGGTCTCTCGGTGCTTATTTCGGGATGCAGTTTTATGGATAGGTTTTCTTATCCCACGGACACCTTATCACAGAACCCTAGTGTAATAAGTTATTGGGTTGGCAACGCGCGATCGATACGATAGCTGCTTATCAACAGGCGAAATATTACTTATGCCTATTTACCACTGAAGTAGTATAAAAATTACAACTGACTCATTGACAAATATGATCTCTTTCGAAAGACGTATCTATAAAAAATATTACTAAAGTCAGGCAACATTGTATCGTATATATTAATCATTTGTTTATTGAGATAAAAACGAACAAAGTCAATTTACAATTATCTAACATACATAAATAATAAATGTCAAACAATAAGAATATCATCAAAGTTCCATGTCAAAATGTTAATAATACCTGATACCACAATGTATTATATAGAGTAATAATTTAATTTATTAAAAATAATATTAATACATATAAATATAATAATAATACACATATCGAGTGGTTTGGAACGCAGTGCGATACCGTAGGACTCCCATTCATTGCGGTCAATTTGGCGTAATGTAATCAATTGCCAAACCAATAAAATAAATCAGACGCGACAGTTTTAATTGATATCGCTCGCGATTAACTCTGAAATGTAGAAGTACCGATGATCTAAACTAAAAAAAACACCGTTAAACGGTCCGTCTATTTATTGTTAAGTATACGTTTAAGTCGTGAAAGTTTATGCATGTTATGGGTCCCGCGGTATACTCGTACCTTATGACATCACCTCAGCGCCTTACTTGTTTCAGGTCTCGTTTGAAGCGGTGTGGCGTGTCGAGCAAACTTTTTATAAGTACGTTAGATGAATTCATGACTTTGAAATAATTAATTATTTAATTAGACATTTTTTTCAAGTTAAATTGGTATTTTTAATTTTATTTATTACATGTTTGTTCGTTTTTCAAATTATTTAATTACTTACTTATATAGCTTTTTATATTAATAATTGCATACTAAAAAAAAAAAATTAACACGTAAATTGACTTTGCTTGAGGAAAGCATTGACTTCGCCTTCACTTTGCCTTATATAAACGAAGTCAATACTTTCCTCAAAGCATTGACTTCGTTTATATAAGGAGCTTCACTGCGTGTATATAAATCTTTGCAGTTATATTGGTAAGCAACGTTTTACAAACTAACTGCAAGGCGTCAGCCCTGTATATTGCTAGTCTAGTACAATGACGGAAGAGTCCTACTTCAATGACAGATCTATTTACTGAACGAGAATATCAAAAAATACATACATTAACTGTCCCAAACATAATTTACAAAGCGACACAAATTGATTCAGTTCCGAATGAGTAAATAGATAATAAATTAATTATTACAATGTATAGACCACAAATTGAAACGTGATCGCAATGAATAGTTAAGTGATGTCATTGTACTGAATAAAATTCATATTACTCATAGAAAATGTTATATTTCGTTTGTTTTTGCAAATTAAAATGTATTCAACTATTTACTGCACAAACAGCGCCACGTAAACAAAGTGCTGCATCACTGATCATTCATTTGCATTTTTAATAAAATTATTAATTGGTCAGCAAATTGCAATAAAAATCTAACAAGCTTCAATAACCGCGCAAGTTGGAAACTTTTCCATGGACTATAGAGCGTAAATAGAAATTCTAGCAATGTTGAATAAATATTTAGCCCCTTTGTAACAAAGTAAATATATATACCTACTTAAATAAACTACAGTGTACAAAGTTTGCTAACAATCAGAGCACGGACTACAATAAAATAGCACTACCCTTTGAGTCCAGTAATGATTGAGTGAGGCTCGCGGCCTGTTTATTTACATATCGACTCAATTAACGAATACACCGAAGCTCATTATCCATTCAAATCGCAATCGCAGCTTTCCCACGTTAGCCGATTTTCCAGCGAAAACTCAATGAAAACTTCATAACAGTGTTGACTTTACGCTCGGAAACGGATCGCGTAATGGCCTTTGTCGTGCACAAAAAGCGACTGATCCGGCCCAGATCCGCTTTGTATAGCCCCGTTTGCTTTAGTGAGTTGACAACATAATTATCGACTGTTGTGCTGCGTCGAAATGGGCCGGTCAACGCACCGAGCACGTCGAAATAGACGATGCTTCGTCTTTGCTGCGGCCGCGTTCAATTCTAAGCCTTTAAGGGCTTCTCTACAGCTACAACGTATCCTGTTCGTGAAGCAATAAAGTTCAAATTGAAGTATCGCTAGAGGAATAAATGTAACTATTGGTAATCGTCTTCTAGTATGTAAGTATATATTTTATTGTACGGATTCTATGTAAGCTTTAGCACATACCGTAAACGGTAAATCTAATCGATTGTCAATTGGTGGACCATTTAATAAAATTGATGGCTTTAGGCTTTAGCTATCTATTCCGATTGTTTCACAGTGAATATTTAAAATGTGCCTTCTTTTTTTACGAACATTTGTAACGTGTGGGATGATATCTATTGTCCTTTTCAAACATATATGTCTCTATTAATTCGACATTAGCAATAATATATTCTAAAACAATCGTATCTACTGCTCACGAAACAAAAGTCCACCAACAGCATATTCATATCTCAGCCCGTCATAAAAAAGGTCGTATCTGAAACCAACGACCTCGAGATGCACTTTAATGCGGCTTGTCTCATTGCAACTGAATGTGACGAAATGAATTTAACTTCATTCCCTAGATGGCGGTGTATACAATCTTCAAAGATAGACAGTTACTATCTTATAGAAGTCGTCCAATTTTTATTTCGGTAGATAATAAAGATAGTAAAATTTCATTGTAGTAGTATTTTTAATCTACTTTTCTCGTAAAAGTTATAAAAGATACATGAATGACTATAAATACCATCCTCGATATAAATAATGTTTTAGTATATTCTAAAATTTACCTACACATGAACTTAACTGAAATATAAACGAAAAGGCCAATAAAGGGCACACGGTACATTCTATCGCTCACAGTGTAATCCCTTCCGGGTTGGTAAGCCCCAAAGAGCGAACAACCTTTTTGAAAACCACACCTATTATACAAGCACATCTATATTTAATATGAAGACTATTTGTAGACTACAAGAGTTCATAAATTAGAAAGGGCGCCCTTTTAATCCTCTGGTAGGCTGGCACGGGTGTGTACATAATATTAGCAAAATGTAATTTTTAATTGATTTAACAAGAATGAAATTTGTAAAATATACTTTGTACGCAGCTAATCGGTAGATGAAATAAAGTGTCTACCTATATTTTAACCACTAGACCAGTCAGAATAGATAAATTTAAAGATCACCAATCCGAATTGGGCCAGCGTGTGTGGATTAAGGTTTAGGCCTTAATCTCCATCTTTTCCTTTCTTGATAATGCAGAGGCGGCCCGTGACCAATAGTGGGACATACCTATATGGGTTGCTAATAATATTATTATAAAGATCAATAGATTTTAAATTTTGACAAATAAAGTCAATTATTGAATCCCTAATACAAGTGCTGCCATGACCTATACCCCAAATAGACCGAAAATTAAGAAGTAATAATTCAACGAATTCTAAGATGACACGTGCATCCCATATGCTAGTTGTTTTTATTCGTTAGGGGACACAAATAGACCACGGGTACTTTGTTTCTCCGCCGGAAAAAAAAGATATGTCACTCGTCAACTTGGCGGGTTCTTTAGCGTCTATTGTTGATGACTGGACCATGTACGGTTCGCAAACAAATAATTATTTTTAAAGCTATCGTTGATAACACGAAGTTACACAACTGCGTAGTTTGTCTTTCGATATTGCCTTGGTTCTTGGAGAGAGGTTAAAATGATTTGTTCTATTTAAAAACATCTGTTATTCTTTAAATGATGTATAAAAGTGCAACAAAATTTATAAAGCTGTGATCGAAATTTTAGTTGTTTTAGTTTCTTTATTATGCCTTTTTATTACCAACAGCTAAAACAAAAGGATATTAAAAGATATCAATATATTTATGATATACTTAATTTACAAAAATATTTTTCAATATAAGCATATATCATTTTTTTGTAGTTTATCAGTTTTTACGTATCAAACATTAATCATACACAATATTTCTTATGGGTCTCAACACGACGGGGCTATCATTTATTTAATCCCTTCCGTCTTCATCATCATACCCTAGACATAATTTAGATATATAGTAGATTCTTGTCAGGACGAATCCAACAGGTCCAATTACGGCCTGGCTATTCTGTTTTGTTCATATTTTGCATTTTCATCTAAGGTAACAAATAGCAAATGAAATTTTGCATGAAGATAGACGGTATACTGTGAAAGAACATAGAGTACTTTTTTATTCTTCCCCTTAGTAGAATAAAAATGTAAAAGCAAACGATCCGCCTGATGTTAAGCAGTTACTATAGCCTACTTTGCCGAACTTTTTATTGCGATAAATAACATCCAGGAAACACCTAGTTTTTAATAAAAGTTAAACTCTAATCTTTTTGCTATCGGTACATTCAAGACATGTGTCAATCTCCAGAGAATCGATTATAATTAGACAGGCATCCGGACATGTTCTACATATTTATATCGGCAAGAACATAATGCTAACACAATATTCGTCTCAATTATATACCAGTAGTATAAATTAATTATTAATTAACACTAAATTATAAACAAACTGATGAATAATAGCATCGATAGGAATTATTAATTAAAGTAGGTGTTAAGAGATTAATGATATACATATATTATATGCAGACTATTATCGTCTTGACGTTTAAATGTTTTATTAAGGCTGGCAACAGGTAGGTTAAGGTAATAGTGAAATTTAACTTAGATTACGAGCAGCCGATGGACAAGGACTGTCCAAGAAATTTTGTCCTCTGCTGGACATATGCAGCAGTCTTGTTCCTAAGCCTTTTCTCTCTCACCGTGTGCACACGTCTTTGTGCACGAACTTGCGCACTATAATAATATCCTGGGTAGTTGGATAATCATGTCCTAAATTGGCCAGTGTGACCGAAATCAGTCTAGAGGATAATGAGCATCGACAATTAGTTACTGTAACTAATAAAAATATTCTCAAACATCCGGAAAGTGTAAGGTAGTACTTATAGCTAAATCTATGTTCAGCTCGTATATTATCCATTGTAATAAGACACCCGGGGTGCTGAATTAAACACCTTCCATAAATAAAAAGAACAAAAACAATATGCTGTTCTGTAACCAATTTAAAAATGGAGAGAAAGCAAACAATGTACAAGAGTATTAACAATTTTTATCTAAGACAAACATTTTTTTGTTTTCATGAAAAAAATTAACATTTACAACATGCCTAAGTATTGTCGTAATTTTCAACTAATTTTCACGGTTAATTCTTTAATTTAATTATCGTTAAACGAAATAAGAAAGTTTCGTTTGGGGCAAAGAATCTTCAGCGTCTGAATAAATGAACAACAAGACCCTTTTGTTTCACTGGCCACCTCCCTAGCAATGATTACAAAGTTCATAAAAAATTAAAACACTGGAATTATTCCTTTTTATTTATGTGAGGGGTATGGGACTTTAAATTTGATTTGGCATTTGGTTACGAAAACACATGATAACGAATGCCTTGATAACGTATGTTTTAAAATGTACCTACTGTTGGATTAAAAAAAACTTTTTTAAAACGACCACCACATTTGGAAATAATCTCTGTATTACGGATGATAAACAAACATACGTACTAGACCAACAAATGAAGCAAATGGGAATGACTGGCCTGTTGGTCTAGTGGTTAGTGACTCTGACTGCTACGCCGGAGGTCGTTTCGATTCCCACCCAGGACAAATCTTTGTGTGATGAGCACGAATGTTTGTTCTGTGTCTGGGTGTAATTTATCTATAATATGTATGTATTTAGAAATATATAAGTATGTTTATCAGTTGTCTGGTTACCATAGTTCAGGCTCTGCCTAGTTTGGGATCAGATAGCGATGTGTGAGTTGTCCTGAAAATATTATATTATAATTTGACGAGGGATGACCACGACGTCGACGTGAAAATACAGGTTTAGTGTACCGTACATTAGCGATCATGCATGAAACATTTCATGAGTGTGAATAAAGTGAAAGTGATACCTAATACTTATTAGGTAATAGCAATTGGAAATCCTTAGTATCTGCCAAAGCCCCTGGAAAACAGGCGTAAGACTAGGTATATTTATTTGGAATTTACGAAGACAAAATACCTACACTTAGACTCAAAGAACAATATAATTATAATCTATAATAATTATTATAGATTATAATATATTTTTTTATTCTGTGTAATATAGCGTCATACTAGCTTACCACGACACACCGCGGAGTAAGTAGTAAATGGAAAGATGACCTTAAACCACTAAACTATTCATATATTTAATTTGGAACACATTGCAGAAAGGTAATTGGGACATTAAAGTTAATAAACATATTAATCTGATATTTTATATAAAACTAGTACGTTTTTCAAGAAGCAGTTGTTAGCGACAACTCACGTGCCTCCAGGAAAATTATGAGCAAACCGTTCTGTGCATTCACTGCGTACTTAGTAAGGCAAAATTGCGGAAGCTTAAGATTTACTATACAATAATACAATTATGTTTAACAATTGATTTCATTCGTCCAACAAGATGATAAGTAAAAGTGTACTTTAATAGAGGTGAAAGACCTTTTGTCATGGGTCAACTCAGAAACAAATTTACATGAAATATAATAAAAAATATATATAACATAAAAAATGAAACAGATTCAGAAAATATCATCTACATATGTATCAATTTTTATATTTTTGTTTATTTTTCAAAAAGTCCTTGAATGATTTCGATGACATTTAAATTGAACAACCTGGCAAGTATGCCAGTGAAACAAAAAAAAGGGAAATTTGATTAAAAGGAAATTACATAAATTACAGCCATAGACCAAAGAATCGTGCTCATCACGCATAGATTTGTCCTGGGTCGTGGGTAGCCGAAGGTCGTTGGTTTTATTCCCATTAACGACCTTCGACTTTAATAATAATCTAAGCTAGCAAAATATATGATAAGAATTATTTTCCTAAAAATCATGCCTACTCTGTATCCGCACACAACTTTCAAACAAGGAAAGAAGTCCTATATCGCGGGAGAATTTACAAACGTACAATTCACGGACACAAAGTACGTATATCCAGACTCAGTATAAACATTGGAAAGTAACTGGACAAATCAAAATTTTGTTTAGTCACCAATCAAACCGGCGTCTTGTACGCCGCGTATTTAGGTAAATCGCGAGGTGACCTCTCAAGCCTCTGATAAGATAGTCAATCATCAAAGAAAAGTATACGAAATTCATTATATTGACAAGAAAATAGGTGGTGAGACATTATAAAACCCCTCAGTCATCTGGTACAGGGCCCGATACTGTCAACAAAGTTCCCTTCACCATTTTCTCTCTAATCTTAATTGAAAATTCAATCATTTATTCATCCGATCGGCGTCGTTAAGGTTCTTTAATGGCTCGCGTGCCTTTTTTACTTCATTTTACTTGGTATTGTAATAGCTAGCTAATTTTCTTTATCGAGGATCGAAGGTTATATACGTATTATATTGGTTTCAGTGTATATTGTCGATTAAGGTGCCGCTTATGTAGGTAACAAAAGATAGTTTAGTCAGGACAATAGAGTGTATTTATAATATAATGTGGTTAGTGAATAAAAGAGGGGTGTTGTTTACGTAGTGGTGTTGATCCTTTGACTGGCCGTTGGTCTAGTGGTTAGTAATCCTAACTGCTAGTGCTAAGCCAGAGGTCGTGTGTTCTATTCCCATATGCGACAAAATTTTGAATGATTCATAAATGTTTGTTGATTAGTAGTAGACACAGATCAAAGAATCTTGTCAATTACACAAAGATTTGTGCCGGGCGAGAATCGAAGCTACAACCTCCAGCTTAGCCATCACTAATTATTAGACCATAAGGCCAGTATCATGTTAAATATAATTAATATAATGGAAGTTCTTACAGACATAAATTTTCTATAATATATCTATACTAATATATAGGTTTAGGTTAAAATAAGAGGAAGTTTGTAAGGTATCTCTGAATCTACGGAACCGATTAAAAAAAATCATTTACCAATAGAAAGCCACATTATTTGTGAGTGTCATATGCTATATATATACCCGAAAAATGCCCAACGAAGTGGGCACAGCTCAGTTAGTAATTGATATTTACATTTATTATGCCCTTTGCATATTTTCTACCAATTGTCCTTTTTCCCAATAACGAAAGCGATATAATCATCATTTCGTCGTACCCTAAAACAATAAAACCAAAAAATATTATATAATATATTTACTTATCTCCAGTACATTACAGAACCATAACATTAATCCTAAGCCACAACGTTATTAAATATATCCTACGAGAAGTATTAAGAGGAAAACATCTTAATTTTTGTATCCGACGTTCACTGCACTCGTACTATCGACCGTAGCTATTAACAACGTTGGATCTACAAAAACGCTACTTTACAGTACGGCCTAATAAAGTTTTGAACTTGCACCAAACTGACAAATCGCCATATATTTAAACGAAATTTCGCATAGTACCATAGTTTTAAATGCTAGTAAAGGTCATTGTGTAAAAAATAAAAAAAATATATAGGAAATGCTATAAAAAGCAGATGTTACACTGTTAACCGAAACAGATACTAGAAAATTTGTCGGAAGTGTCATATCCTACAATGTTTTACGTACTATGAAAGTCGAAAGTGTCACATCCTACTATGTTACTTGAAATTCAGCTATGCTATTGTGTGGTATCTGCCATATCCTACAATTTTTTTCGATACGTAGTTACAAAATTATGTCGGTTGTGGGCTATGCTACACTTTATAGACCTTAAGCACTACAAAAAAAGCTTGGAAATTTTCTAATTGTTTTATTAATATAAAATTAAATGTAATTCTAAATGGCACCTTTGAATTATCCGATGTCTTACTTTACTTACTTTCAAAAGGCATTTATAAGTTGGTATTGTATTGTACATTCACATGATAATTGAACAGAAACTGTCATAATGGTCTCTACTTTACAGAATATCAAATTTAACTTCAGAAAATAATTAATATAAAATAAAATAAATGATATTCTTTAGTAGAACTTACTACTAATAATTGAAATTACTGTGACTTAGATCACAAAATATTAGGTCTTTACCTATTAAATGGCCGTGTATTACAAAGAACTAACTAAAAACGGCAATTTTAAAAGTAAAAATCTATTAATTACTCGTACTACCATCTACGTAGAACCTATAATAACTCAACAACTAACAATCTTTGCTTCATTAATTAAAGTACTGAGATCACTGCAACAATTCGTACTTATAATTATTATAATAACATAACAATACTTTCTAATTTTGGCAAGAGCCCAATTTTATTATGATAACAAAAAAGTTAAGAATGCGTTTTGAAAGATAATACGTATCTTTATCATCCTATCCCAGGGTTACTTCCATCTTAAAACCCTGGTGTAAAAAAATGGGTTGGCAACACGCAAGTGATACCTCTGGTAATGCAAGCGTCTATAGGCTACGGATACTGCTTAACATCAGGTGGGCCGTATGCTTGTTTGCCACCCAAGTAGTATAAAAAAAAAAAAAAAAGTTTATATCATCATCTCAGCCAAAAGACGACCACTGCTAGACATAGGCCTCCCCCAAGGATTTCCACAACTCTCGATCCTGAGTCGACTTTGTCCACCGGTTGCACGCAACCTTTACCAGGTGATCGGTCCACCTTGTTGGAGGCCTGCCCACGCTTCATGTTCCACTTTATCGTCGCCACTCTAGAACCTTTCTGCCCCAACGGCCATCAGTTCTGCGAGCTATGTGCCCGGCCCATTGCCACTTAATGGAGGCAATTCTTCGAGCTATGTTGGTTACTTTGTTTCTCCTATGGATCTCCTCATTTCTGATTCAAACTCGCAGGGAAACTCCAAGCATAGCTCTCTTCATTGCTCTTTGGATGACTTTGAGCCTTCGCACGAGGCTCATAGTGAACGACCATGTCTCAGATCCATATTTTATCACTGGCAGCTCACACTGGTCAAAGACTCTCATCTTGAGACAGAAAAAATTATATAAAAATAGAAAATCTTAGGGAATTTAATTTGTTTTGTCCGTCAAGTCTTTGTATTTTTCTTTGTTGATAGGCAAAGGTCTATAAGTCTTTTTCAGATCAAATTCATACTCCAGTCGCTGCTAATTTTGCCTACCAGCTCTGACAACAATTATTTTACAGGGGTTCTCATCCAAATCATATTTACATCGTATACGATCGAACTGTTCAGCACTCACTCAAACCCTTACTGTTGTCCAAACAACCTTTTCATTTGCCGTATTCTTGGTCCAGTTTTTATAAGCTAGCAAGTTTTGAAGTTAAAAAAACTTTCTCCTGTTTTAACTCATATACTATGTACAGATCATTTTTTCGTCTTAGCCCACCGAACCAAGCAATACTTACCACTCTTCAGTAAACCAGACAGATTTACGGCCGCAGGATCTTTCTATTGTGGCGTGAACATTGTCACCGTCATTTTGTGTGTTTTTTTTCCAAAAAGCGATGAGTAACAGTAACTCCAAAGTTTTTGGCTACAAATAGATGTAGTGAAAAAGCAATTCGATTGCGGTTTTGACCCGCACAGTTGTCGGATCAAAATCTATATTCCTTGACGTCTCTTTCAACGTGATGTTGAATAAAATTCCCGAAGATCTCCATTTTGCCATGCTTTCGATCCACATGTAACAAGTAACTAATTTTGAGGCCAATTCGTAAACTATAAAGTTTTCTTAGTAAAGAACGCTAACATCACCATACGGGCGTTTCTAGTAGTATTCGAAAATTAAACGTAGCTGTGATAACACTTTTGTTTACGTTAGCTTCTTGCTTATTGGCTTTCTTAAAATCTCGAGCTATATATTTACAACTTTGGTGTTTAGGAAAGGTGTTTTGTATCAGTATTTTCTTGGGTCTATGTAGAGCAAGATTAAAATATTTATTAACAATCACTCTGTATTTAGGTCATGTCAATTGAAATAGATGACGGCATGGGTGTTATATTAATAATTTACAATTCAGATCTTCTGGTGAAATTTGAGACGGAGTAGATGTCGAAACGGCAATGTCTGGAGTGACCGGTAATGATTCCGGGTAGCTTTTAATGTCCAAACGTAGGTAGATAGTAGGTTCTTACTACTATCACTAAATACCTCATTGTCTAGCAGGTCTTGCAACTGTATAAGATCCTCATTGAAACCTTCGAGGAGTGGAGATTTTTCTCCTAAAATAAAAAAGATACCATAATTATCCAAAAATAAGCTGCCGTCTACTTAACTAAACTGTCGGTATGTTTTGTATAAAAACAATGTTAAGAAATTCTTGCATTAGCCTGAAGTCAGAAGGCGGCAGTCGAAAGACTCCTGTATCTCGGCGGCTTTCATAAACATTGATATCAGTCATTATTGGGAGTGAGTAAACCCGTGTGATCAGATAAGAGTAATTAGACATTAAAAATATAGTACCTATTATTAAAAATGTCACATGAGACAAGAAAAAATAAGCCAAGTCTCCCTTAACTTTGCAGTATATGCCATATTCGACCTAAATTATATCACTGTTTACAAATAATAAAGTCGGTACTAACACATCCAACAACAAAATGTAGTAATGTACGATTGAAAAAGTCGGTATTGCCATATCTGACAAATGATTTCAAAATAAGAACCTTTAACAATGTCAGTAGTACCATATCCAACAAAAACGTGTAAGAAAGGAACAAGTAACAAAGTCGGTAGTACCATATCCGACAGAAATGTATTAACTGAAAGCGCATAATATTGTAGGATGTGGTACGTCCGACACAAACAATAAAATAATAATCAGTTAACCACGTAGGATCTGAGACATACTACAATCTTTACCGTTTAATCCTGAATTTAACATTTTATAGCAATTTTAAGGTATTTTGATATAAGACTACCGTAAAATACGTTATCTGTATAGTTTTGGAGTTAAACTAATTTAAAAGTATTTTTTACTTACTTTTCTTCTTTCGCGGGAACGAGTTGGGACACCATGACTGGGGGTAACTTCTCATTTAGCAAGAATCTTTTGAGCTGTGACATCATTTTGTACTAAATCTAACATACGCCTAAATCGAGACATTGATGATTAGACTAAATACTGCACTATTTTCGTAAAACATTTAAATAAAAATATGACACACGCTCGTGCAGTCGTCCGATTAACGATGAACGAAATGGCACATCCGCGCGGTGCGCGGGCGCTCTTGCCCCGCGAACAGCGTAGTAACATACCTACCTACATAATTAATCGGACGCTCTTAAATAATACGACTTTATTAATCTAGAAAAACAGTGATAGTCATTATTTAGAAATTTCAAACTTTGCGAGGTCATAGCTATAGATATTTTGAGACCTTTGGTGCAATAAAACGAAAATCGCCAAAATGTAGTTCCAACTTTCTTAATAGCTACAGTCGCTATGATGAGACAGATTAAGGATTGTAATTTTATATTAAAACACCGAGTAAGGAAGGTCTTTCATTCCACCTTGCAGTAGACCAACACCAAAACTACAAACAGCGGTATAGTTGTCCTTCCCCTCTAGACAAGTGGCATAAGCGATAGTCGAATAGAAAAGTCAAAAAAGCAAATGTTTGGGATTTGACGTAAGTTTACGACATTATACCGTAGACTTACGTCTAATCTCATACATTTGCTTTTCAGACTTTTCGATTCGACTACCAATTATGTCACTTGTCTAGAGGGGCTGGTGTTTAAATGCAAGTCTCCAGTGCACATTTTTTGATGCGTTTTTAAGAAAACATTCTCCTATCCCAGAATTACTCCATCACCAAACCGTGGTAAACCTAATTTCTGCATCGGTAATAGGCAAGTGACACGCGTCGCTGCATCATACATATTAAACTGCTTACCATCCCACGGACCGTATGCTTGTTTGCCACCTCAAAATTTGTAACACCAAGGTTTTGTAATAGGAGTTGAGTATCTCTAGGACAGAACAACTTTTCTCTATATACGCATCCTTAAATGATTCAATGAACTACACTCACGCACTACTACACCACTGTATGTAATTATTTGTATTTAGTCTTTTATAAGGTGGAGGTCAGTAGGTACTTCGCCAGACTTGATAGTACATATATATATTTATAGACAGATAGTATTTAAGCTGGACTGGCCTGTTGGTCTAGTGGTTAGTAACTCTGACTGCTAAGCCAGAGGTCGTGAGTTCGATTCCCACCCAGGACAAATATTTATGTGAATGGCACGAATGTTTGTTCTGTGTCTGGGTGTTATTTATCTATAATATGTATGTATTTAGAAATATATAAGTATGTTTATCAGTTGTCTGGTTGCCATAGTACAGGCTCTGCCTAGTTTGGGATCAGATGGCGGTGTGTGAGTTGTCCCGAAAATATTATTATTAAGTACTAATCTGATATGCATTTAAAGGCAAGCTTACGTAATATTTATAGTATTAACTCCCCTAGAAAAGTTGCATATACGGTAGTTGAATCGAAAAGAATAGAAAGATAATTTATGGGATTTGACGTAAGTTTACTACATTATATCGTAAACTTATGTCAAATCCGATAAATTTACTTTCTATTCTATTCGTTTCGACTACCGTTTATACCACTTGTCTAGAGGGGCATGAAGGTTAATAAAAAATCTAGTAAGACTTTTATTTAACCATTCTACCACTCTAACTTAAACTAAACTTAAATCCAAGTCTCAGAGAGCTTTCAAAACTCGTATCAATACGACTAAATCAATAAGACTAACCTCTACGAACATCTACACATACTTACTTATATTTATTTTCCTTGTACGATATATTGTCTTATTTCAGGGAAAAAGTAAGTGCATTTATACTTTATTGGATTTGGAATAACGAGAGGTAATGAAGTAGGTAATGTCGAGACTCCATCTGATATTCATACCGTTAGATCTATTGACAATTGGAGATATTTATTTATAAAACAATTCTGTGTAAGAGGTTGAAATGCCATCTCTGGCACGCAGCCATCTTAGGAGCTTGTGCGAAATAAAATTATAATTTAAAATGAATAACTTTTAAAATAAAACTATTGTGGCTTTTATTTTAAACTAGAGGTCGTTTGGTGGTCAAATTCTGAGCGTAATTAATTAATTTCATTAAAAGTTCTTATATCATAGAGTATTAAATGTTTGTTTTAAATATTATGATCTACTGGCTGTTGCCCGCGGCTCCGCCCGCGTGGATGTCGGTTATCGCTGCATAAATGTGTTATTCCAGACCATAATCTATCTGTGTGCCAAATTTCATTCAGATCCGTTCAGTAGTTTTTACGTGAAAGAGTAACAAACATCCATCCATCCATTCTTACAAACTTTCACATTTATAATATTAGTAAGGATTAGCGTTAGCTGCTAGTGTGTAAAGTACATTATGTGTTTGATAGTGGCATTGGTATGCACGTATACAATAAATGTTTTATTTAATTAAATTCTAACTTTCAGCACTTTTTCTCCGTGTACACTTTAACTGTGCCAGATCTCACACTTTTACGTGCTAGCAATATGATTAAAAAGGCACAAGCGTATATTATCTCGTGTTTTTTAAATTGAATTTCCAACTAATCAAAAATGTTATTTGACTTATTGAAACAGCTTTGAATGAATATTATAACACAAACTATATTCGTTGAAGGAGTCATATTTGACATCACAATGATTTAAAAGTTTTTCATAATAAGTATGAACAAACGTACTATATACGTATAATACTAATGACTCGTCATTAGTATTATAAAGAAAGATAAGTTACCTTCATACTGAGCGGGGCGTTCAGTTTTATTCTTATGTTTTTGTGCGTACTTACTTGTGAGTGCGATAGATAATACAGAACGTAATGATAAAGAAAGAGATAGTAATAGATGACATAAAGCAACTTAGCTTCTGTTGATGGCAATAGTTTCCGCGCGCTAGTGCAATATCTACGGCTTTCATACTCTAATATCATTGGCTACAGTAATCATAAATACGTCTTTAAAACACCCTATGACCGACATACTCATAAGTAGTACATCAAATAAACCACAGTTATGATACACCTTCATAAAAACGTAAGTAATACACGAACTCTTTGCCTTCTAAATAAGGTTCTACTCTGAGAAAGTGCCAGTAACTTAAGGCATCACGTTAAGCGACTGTTACCGATAAACACATCGTACATTCGAGAACATTCATCAAGAGATTTACGTGTGCCGCTCACGTCCATCGGATCGGCCGCACTTTTCGTTTCGTCATCGCTCATGCCTGGACCAGTCGAGCTTGACTTTCATTTTCTACCTATCAATAATAGAGTTTGGGAAAATTGACTTACTTTCAGCTGTTATTTTGTTAAACGTGCTAATATAGTGAAATAGAAATTCTTGAATACGGGTAAATTAGAACCAAATAATTTATAGATATTTTGTTCATAATATATTTACAAAAGTGCGATTATAGTAAACTCAAAATTCATTTTGGTTACAAAGTAACACTTATGAAGATCATAAATCATGAAAGATGATGTTAGCTAATTTACATACGGCTAGTTCGCTGACGTTTATACATTATAATGCCATATTAATATAAAGAACATAGAAAAATACATAATATTATTATTGTATTAATTAATATTTTACAGAAAAGCTATACTTTTATTTAATTTTAGCTTTGTCATATTAATTTTAACTGTGCCAAATGTCACCTTCATCATCAGGAAACTAAATTTTTCGCTAAGGGTATTAATAAAAATATTATGGGCAAATAAAGTGGTTTTGCTTAAAGAATATAGAGGACTATGGTAGGTGCAATACCTGTGTATCGTACTTACCGTCGTAACTGTATATAAAATATGGTATCATAGAATAGCATCAAGCGTTTTTCAGGCAGAGGTCAATGCCCCATGTAGTTGGAAGGCAAACCTTTTACCATTTATGCTGGGTGCAATTCCAGAGAACATCTTTTGTTGTATAAACTTAATTCTATCCGATCCGGGGATTGATTGATCCCGAGACTTCTGCACAGAGACCAATCATTGCGTATGCTATGCCAATTCTAAGTATTTTTTCATACAAACTTCACTATAATATGCAATATTCTATAGAAAATATCAGTATGTATCGGCCCTTAAATATGAGTACCCATCTGTTACTCCCATATCCTATGAGTAAATATTATTATGGAACGGTCCCGGTTAATGTATTGCTGTAATGATTGCATTTGACAGGGAGGATAGTGACCATAATGTGAAGATATTAGTACTGATGATTGACCCTAAATCAAGTCACACGACACCCATGAGAAGATTACAAATAGTCTGTTATTACAGATGATTCTATAGGAAATAGATATCATTAAAGTAAATACTATCTATTTGTCTTCGTTTCTACGTAATTCTTCGTACAAACAAATTAGATAAATCCGTACAAAGCTAGATTGGAAACTAAAGAGCTATTTGCGGTATTGTGTAAAGCAACAGGAGACTGATGGACCGATTCGGTCTGTGGCTGCTACCAAAGGCTTTAGTGACGTCACTTAGGTATCTACCGGCCGTCCATTTAACCGAACAGTGTTCCTAATAAAAGGACACATTTGGTTTAATCCGTGTCTGCGATGTTACTACTAGCGCCATCTCTGTACCGCAGGCGGAATCAAATTTTCTTGTACAGATTTTCTTCACTTTGAGTTGAATAATGATGTTGATTCTGATATCTTATTTAGATAGAGTATTCAAAAACAATATTAGATGCATTAAGATTTAAATTTTCTATTGTACTTATAATATTTTATTTGCAATAACAACCACGCTGTTAGTATTTTTGTCTTTTTTATGTGATACACCAGATAACTTTACTTGCTAAATTATACCTGATCACTTGCTAAAAAGAAAGATATTAACTTCATATTAAAAATTCATCTAATTTTCCCAAACTTATTACAGGCTTCTTATGTCACAAAAATATTACGAGCCCACAAAAAAATATTTGAAATAATCGACGCATGCAAAACACGTCTAAGAAAACATTTTCGCAAATGTGAAACAATAAGTGCTATCGCAGCTTTCAAGCCAAGCCAAAAACTCAAACTTTGCGAGAATTTATATCATTCTTATGGTACTATTATGCCGTTCTCAGCTACACAACATAAATAATAATGCGAACCGTTATAGGGTCATTACAGTGGGAACGGGCCGAGTGACGTAGTCACGCCCACTAACGTACATGCTCAAGTCATCGCTTGTTTTCACTGTACTCGTGAAAAAAATATATATGTGTGTGTTCAACTTGAACTGCGATTCGCTTCTCCAAACGACCTTATAATAAACCTTTTTAGTGCTAGCTATATTGTACCCAGACACTCGATAGCACACTTAAATTACGTATCGGACAGACCAAACCGAATAAAAATGTTTCTTTCTTTTAAATGAGATTACTCTTTATTTGTAAGTTTCATCACGTGCATCAAAAGAAAAATGCAAAGGCAATTCGTCAACAGCCTTATTAAAGTGTAGAAAAACGTTCCAAAGCCAATTGAATCTGAATTTGTAATATGACTCTTTCAAAGTTAAGTCGCTTTAGTGTTAAATGCTTTCGTTAGGTAGCGGCGCGTTGTGGGTTCGCACAAAATATACTTTTGAGTTTGGGAGTACTTTGTATTCGTGGTGTCAGTATTTGCAAAATCTGTGATCTAATCTCGTACTGTTATTAATCTTTAGTACTCTAAAAAATACAGATTATTTATGTAATATTAAGTAGGTAATGGTATTTCCCTACTTCTCCTAAAAGTAAACTAAAACATTTTGATATATATTCCTAAAATATCTAAGAAAGTTTGTAATTGTATCGGTATATGTTGTATAAGTATCGATAGAGTAAATAGAGATATACATACTTACTATGACACCCTACCCTACAATTTTACTTAGAATCCCTAACGTCCGAACAATTGGCAACTTAAAACATGTCCGTTACTTAGTACTGAGGCAGTCGCGATGTAGCCGGTATCTGCGAACTCTTTGCTCTCGCCCATTGAGTCCGGGATGAAAGCAGGGTCATTACCTGGAACAAAGAACGAAAGCCGCTCAAACTGCGCATAAATCGTGCCACCCTGTTTACCTACCACGGGCCTTCCTACGTAGCCGCCAAAGAAAACCCAGCCTACTTTACCCTGCTACGTACCGTATGAATGAACCCCTTTCTCAACTCTTAATACATTTATATGTTTTTTAAAGACATTGGCGCTTTAAAACTACCTATCATCAGTTGTTACAAAAATGTATTACTTAGCACATTTTTCGTTTAACACTCTCAGTCTCACAGCTCTAAACCCAACTAAAAATATTTAGAATTGTAAATGGGCGTTAACAGATTCGGCTTTTTTTGAATTGTGTTGAGGTCGCCTCTTAAAAATTTCATTCTACTTTGAAACTCATAAATAAATTTTCATTTATATAAATCTCTTTGGTATTGCTAACAGTCACATTTACATTTGAATAACAGTTTTTTGCCATTGAAAAAACTGTATATATTATATTTTATTAACCTACTAGCTGTTGCCCGCGGCTCCGCCCGCATGGATGTCGGTTATCGCTGTAAAAATGCCTATGTGTTATTCCAGACCATAATCTATCTCTGTGCCAAATTTCATTCTGATCCGTTCAGTTGTTTTTACGTGAAACAAACATCCATCCATCCATCTATCCATACATCCATCCATTCTCACAAACTTTCACATTTATAATATTAGTAAGGATTATTATCCTTACTAATATTATAAATGTGAAAGTTTAGGATATTTATAAAAGGATTTAGTGGTAAATGAAACGCAATATATTGTATAAATTTAATAGAACAAAATATGATGTGACGATGTATGTATATCGTGTAAAACATAGTGTGCTATATATTTGTCGGTGGCAGCTGTTGATACAACAGTGGTAACAATTGAATATGGCTGTAAATCAGAGAGATAGCAGACGACCGGCTGACCCCTCATGTAAATGGCCGCCTCCACCCACCGTCTCAGGCTTTTGGTCCAAATATAGAGCGCTAGCAATAGCGGTATGAGCTTTAATTAACCCACGCTACGTAGATTTTGCATGTATTTTATAACTTTGAGTGTTTAAATTTTACATTTACAAAATGGAGACAGTAATCCACGCAGAACATGCGCAGCGTGCGCCACAACTTTACATAAGATTGTATTCATTAAATTAGTAGACCTTAACTACAATAAACATTTAAGTAGATGTCATATTTTTCTAAGGCGTGAATATTATAATAGATCTCTAAAAGGCATACTAACTGTTTATTATCTAAAAGAATCAATATGTCTACTTTACTTACTAGTACTTTACAGGCATGTAAATATAAACTTATACATCTATACAAAAAGGGAAAAAATAGAACTGAGTTATGTAAAATTATGATGACTTTGTTCAACAAAACGCTTAAAGAATTACATACATGTATACAAAAGAAACAGAACAACAGTTTTGAAATAAGTTAATAATACAAACCGTTAGCAAAATACATGATTCAAAACTTTCACAGGAAACATAATATTCACTTTCAGCATTTACCGTAATCAATGTTTTTATTCATTGATATTTTGCTCTAAAAATACAGAATATTATAAACTAAAACTAGCGACTTACATAACGTATACATTACACTATGAAATTGTATCAGATTTGAATTAAAAGAATAGGGAAAATATAAAAAGAGCCCGCCTTCTCAGCTGGTTCCAGTAAAGACACTATCGCATATCACATAAGGCGTTATTGAGACACATGCCCCGAGCTTTCTTGTCGACTCTGATTTACAATGTCTAAAGGAACAATTGCGCACCAACCTTTATAAATTGCTTTAAGAAAATACCACAGTTTTTTTTTACAATAATTTATATTGATAATAAACTTTGAATTATACACCTGTTGGCGGTCGAAATATGTGTTTACTAGATTTAGAGCTTATCGTAAATGTCGTAGACAGCATCACTAGCCGAGATTGTATCTGATGCTTAATTAATGTGACGCATGAAACAAGCCGCGACTACACTTGGTTGGGCCCACGCCAGCCTGCTCTTTTTGCTCCACACACAAGATATGCTCACTCCGCAACATCTAACTTTGTATCGTGCATTCTATCTAGGAATGAGACACTCAATGCGACGTCGGCGACGACCACAAATCAGTAGCCACTTTGTTCTTTCACGGTCGCGAACGCTCCTCTGCCGAGAAATCGGTATTGATCTATTTTTAAAGTGATTACTGTCGGTTTGTTATCTTATTGTTCATTTTCTTTTTTGTTTCGAATTGTTAAGCCCTAAATAGATGTGTAAATAATACCAAAGCACGCGTACAATGGAAAGAAAGTTTCCTATAAAGGCAAAAGAACGGAAGCTAATTTAGAAGATCTTACTTATTGTTTTGAAACTGTTTGTTATGCAAAAAAATGTTGCTTCGTAATGAGACGCCAGAGAGATTCTATTGTTGTAAGAGGTAGCCTCTAACAAAGACACGTTTGAATTATGTTTACCTGTCCAAAAATGTAAAGAAGGTTATGAATCTGATCTTAAGTTGGTAATCATTTTAGCATACACGCATTGTTGTGTGTTTCTATAAAGAGGAATAAAAATGCCTAATATTATGAAGTCTTTGTGTAATATCATACAAAGGTAAGGTGTAGGAAAACGTCTGAAATTAAATTGAAGTCAGAAAAGGGCGAACACAATGGAAGTCTAGCGGCGGCTGGAGGACGCAAGATGTCTGTATGAGGACTACATCGACTTAATAATGCTCAGACTACACAATATACCTACTCTAGTTTTATAGCGTTTTGTACATACTGGAGTTACTTTGTACATATATAAATTATTCAGTTTCCTATAAATATTTTAAGCTGGAAATAAATGTATACTTATATGTATATTAATTTATTTCATAACCCATCAAATTAAGTTTTACATATTTTTATTTATAATCTTTTATTTTGTAGAATAATCCAACTAAGCTTTATTTAGATAATATTATAACTTTTGTTTGTACACATTATTAAGAACTATTCCAATGAAACAATATTTTTAATGAAGAAAGGCTAACATTCCTTTAGTGAGATCTTAATTAAAATTTTGAACCGTTTTCCAATCATACAATTCCAAGACACTCATGAGTTAGAATGAAAATAATCCTCTTAGCTTTTAATTGTTACTTTCCATTGGATAATAAGGAAGAAAATTAACCTTTCTGCTGATGAGTCACATAGCCGCGCGATAATTGCTTTTGTACGAGAACGTTCGAAGGATTAATTAAAAATACATATGGCAGTTCCCATTGGCTAACTGTTTCCCTGTTACTTTGCCATGTTTATTTTAAACATCTTGATCATAAAATTAGGTTTTAGTACTTTATTGTGAAATCATCATTTCTAATTTATCGAAACTCTATCGAACGCCTGCTGGATGTCAAGAAAGGCGGCTGCACAATATTTCTTTTGCTCCAAGGTTGAGCGGATTTTGTCACAGACCCTATGAACCTGTTCAATAGTGGAGTGGCCTTGCCGGAACCCAAATTGATGGTCAGGGATGGACTTAAGGTCTTTTAAAACAGGGATTAGTCTCCTTAGAAATACTTTTTCCCACACCTTTGACAGAACTGGAAGCAGACTTATTGGACGATACGATGACACAATGCTAATTGGTTTTCCTGGCTTGTGAATCATAACGATCTGAGAGACTTTCCAATGATAAGGAAAGTAAGATAATCTGAGAGTGGCGTTTATTAGAATCGTTAGGAACACAATAGCTTTTCTGGGAAGTTCTTTGAGTACTCGTGAGGTGATTAAGTCATATCCAGGGGCGAAATCATATACATCATAATCACATCTATAATATAATAATACTATTTTTATTCTTCTCAGAAGTACTTTCGGCTGAATAAAAAGATAGATAGAATGTCCTCTATACCAAATTGTACGTATGTGGTCGACCTTTTGGTTCGAGGTCCCCAGGTAAAGCGTTGTTGCAGTTTTCCGTTAGAAAAATCTCAGTTACAAGTCGGAGCTTGGTGTCAAAAGTTGTCTGTGTAAGGCGTCGGTCCTGCACCTGTCTCCGGTTATATCCAATTACCATTCTAAAGGATTATGAGAAGGAAGGAGTACACATGTGTTTCTGCACACATATGTGTTTGTGCACTATATTGGCTTTGGCCGCTGTATTAAGGCGGGTACATCAGAAGGCTGCCTCGCGAGGAATCGCGAGAAAAAGGAGCCTCATAAAGTCGAGACGCGTTTGCCTCGCGAGTCAATTTAAACATTGCCTGACTGACTGACTGCCTGCTCAATGCGAGCACCAGATAAGCAGCCTTGAGAACAGCTTCGCATTTTCGATACCCAGTATTAGATTAATAATCAAATAAGACTTCTCTAGGTACCAGCAATGCTATACATACTTATTTGTACAAATTGCTCATTTATTTCAACTGAAGCGTTACGTTCCTTAGTAATAAGTACTAATAAATCTTTATATTCCTATCATTAGTTGTGTAACAAATCAATTTCAATCGACTAAAACTCCTAATACGTCAAACAGACGATTGACAACACATTTATTTTTTGTTTCTTTTTATATGTTATCGAGCAGTTAGTGGCCAACATATTGACTGAGATGTTTCGAACGCCCATGGCCTCTGCCGTGATCTAACAACTTTTAACAGTCGGGATTGACATTTTATATGCTGTGCAAAACACGAAAATGTTAGGAAGAAATACTACTATCACCAATCTTAATACTTTTGTACCTATGTATATTCTTTTCTAGTCTATCCTAACTGTTAACTTGTTTTGTGTAATAAATGCTTATTCTATTCTATTTTATTCTTTTCATAAGAAAGAAGAAACTTTTAGTATCTTATCCCACTGATTGTTTATCAATCAGCTATGAAACCTATTCTATGTAACACTAGCTTCTTCACGCGGCACGTATAATCCAATGGCAAAAGTGATTTTGTCCTGGATAAAAACCTGGCAGGTATGCAGTAGCTTATGAACTATTCCAAACTATAATCTATCTACACTATATCCAGACTATCTAAGATAAATTATATACCACATAGTTTCCGCCCGCGGTTTTGCCCGTACTCACAATCCTACAAGAAATGTTTTTTTACGATAAAAAGCCTATGTGCTATACTACTGACTACAATACATTAATCTATCTATGTGGCAAATTTCAGCAAGATTCTTTCAGCCGTTTTGGCGTGGTTGAGTAACAAACACTTACACCATATCCATCCAAACTTAAATTTCTTTCTTTCTTTCTTTTTAAAGACAACTCCTGCACTAGGGAACAAGCTCTGCGTCGCGGGGGACTTTACAAACATACAATTACTAATACAAATTACACCCAGACTCAGAACTATTCTTTGTGGATCACACAAAGTTTCGTCCTGTGTGGGAATCGAACCCACAACCTCGTGCACAGGAGGCGCATACTGCGGCCACTGGACCACCGAGGCAGTCGAATGGATTGATTACTAATTTACACTTTCACATTTAATGAAAGGGCAATTATAGTCAACTGAATATATTGTATAGCGATAAAAGAAACAGAACTTTAGTGTTACATATCACATCACACATTTATCTTGGTCTAACTGCGATTTTACCGAGGGCGAGGATAGAAAGCGTTTTAAAACTTGTAAAAGAAGTGTCTCTACGTACTTCAAGCCTTACGTACGTTCCAAGCGGAAACTTCTACTGTTCTTAGACGCAATAAATGGTGCGATCACTCGCATAAAGCGCAGGATAGGACCTATTTTATTCATTCTATTGTTCGACTTTATATTGTTTGTGGTTTATAATTATACGTAGATTATAATTCGTTTAATTTTATTTATTATTATAAAGTTTAGATGGATGGATGTGGGGATGTTTGTTATTTAATCACGCCCAAATGACTGAAGGATTTGGATGAAATTTGGAACAGAGATAGAATAAATATAGTCTGGAATAGCACATAGGCTTTTTTTATGACACTGTTCCCGTGGCATTTTGTGCACGGGCGAAGCCGTGGGCGGAAACTAGTTCTTAAATAATTTCTCTTAGATTTTTCCTTTATAATCTTTGCTCAACAATTGATTCATTTTCGAAGTAATGTTTGTCTATTTGTCATCTATCGGACATAAAAAAGTAACATAACATAGTATCATGTCTTTTTCCCTAAAGGGGTAAGCAGAGGCTTTTCAGAGAACAAGATTAAGTGAAGAAGTGAAGTGTCTCACGCATCTGTGGTACAACTACGTTTCGCAGTTGTTTTAGATCTTAATGATACCTACGAGTATATGCATGCACCGAGCATAACTTCAACCTCCGGACTGTTACTAAGAGTTTTTATTAGAAAAACTCAATATTTCATTGCCAGGTATTAAACCCAGAACCTCACGAACTATCGCAAAAAATTAAATACTGAATAATCTATAAAATTCATACCTAATAAATTATATTTATAACTATATAAATAAATAAAACATTACAAAAACGTGTCGAAACCACATTGTTTATCTACCTAACTCGGTTCGATTTAGTTTTTCATGTTTTACATTTCATCGTTAACGTCGTATAAATATTCATATGATTCTGAATATTCACAAAACGCCGAAATAAAATATATTTTCTGATGAATTTCGTAGAATCGCCTAAAAATCTAGAAACAAACTTTACGGTTGTTTGTTCCACCAAATGAAGTATGGCTACAATTTAACAAGTGAAACTTAGATTATAATATTAATGTGCGTTTTGAGTTATATAGTTAGCATTTTAAGCATTTAAAAAAAGTTAAGGAACTAGTGCGGGAACTAGTTTTTTTTAAAGAAAAAGGAAAAGAAGTCCACTGTCAATTTTGGAATATATACCAGAATTTACAAAAGTGTCATAGTGATTCGACTAATAATATAATTATGGTAATTTAAAACACTATATGAAGTAAGTATGAAATACCTTCAAACTTATAGATATATGTACCTACGTTGCTATAGATGAAGAACTCAACAAATTTTTATTCCACGAAAAACAACATTCCGAACACATTTCCTTTCTGTTTTTGATTCTCGTTATAACAATAATAGGGCAACAATATTAATTACTAGATACGACTTCCTTCTAAGAACTCTAGCAATAGGAAGGAAGGGGACAACAAATCACTCATTACTAAAAACCTAGCTTTCGCGTTTCCTACAACACATTAAATGGATCTATTTTGCGTGCGCAATAAGCGTTATTGTGGTAATTCTATCGGAAACACGCCTACTACATCATCCATCGTGTGTCACTAACAAACCACTAAATCATAAACATAGAAAATAACACAGTTGTCAGAACACGACGTTTGTGTCTAAGCCGGTACGCTCTGATTCCGTACAGTGAGTTGCAATAGAAATAACCACAGACGTTGACAAATAACTGTACTGCTACGAATTTGCGCCGGCAGTGCAACAGATACCAGTGGTACGTCGATGGCAATAAGCATGCTCGTTCTTATTACGGTTTGAAACAAAACGAGCGTGTCGTTCTACGAGATGCTTCGTTGAAGCGAAATTATACATAGTTGACAAATAGAGCCGACTCCGCCAACTGCGAACCAATTCACAAAATGCTGCGCACTGCATCTTGTCGATAAATTTTCACTCGCCACGTTGCCAATGGCACACAATAAACCCGACACGAAACTTTGGTCTCCAATATTTTTATCAATTCCTCCATATTCCGACGTAACGTCGCGTCATCATTCGCATATTGACTGCAAACGTTATCCCACGTACTTACCGATAAAAAATATTCATTTTACACACGAAAGCGTATCATAAGTATAAAATTATTCTCCTATCTCCTGCACTGAGCTCCCGATTTCACATGTCGTAAAATTTTTACTCTCGTAAGATTTTTATCGTTTCGTTCGAGTCTAAAACACGTTAAAATATCGTCACTTACTCGTACCTGACGTTGCAATGGCTATCATTGTTGTGTATGCTGTTGGACTGTTAGAAACAACGCACCTGTTCTGAACTTATTTATGTACATCCTGGAACATGAATAGCACCATTCGTGTTCTCCCACAACATTAGTTTGTCAACTATAGAGCAGATGAATCATATTATTTTGATTTACGAATAATAATTTAAGTCAATGGACATACTTTTTTCTGGTTTACTAGTTTTATCTGTAAAGATATAAGACCAAATAAATTAAGTAAAGAGTTTGTGGTATATAATTAAGCCAAAAACCTAAGGTTATGTTGCCATAATAAATACTTATATCAGATGTCTTCGAGTCAACAGAGATCGATGACGCACATCAGTCTAAAGTGCAACAATGTTGCTTAATCGATCCATCGATTACGACCGAGTCAGACGCAGTTCCCTGCATTTAACCACGAACTCTTCTAATGACAAATAAGAACACATAATCTAAGCAACTACTGTCGTTTGCTCTGTAATTTGTTAATAACTGTCTCGGTGGCTCAGTGCTCGATGTGTGTGACTACTGATCACGAGGTCCCAAGTTTGCTTTCCGGATGGAGCCAAAAAATTATATTGGGTTTTACTGTCAAGAAATGCCTCAACAGATGCCCGGAGTATGGAAATTGGCGGTGTTTAGACCCTACACCTGATCTCCGGTCGTGTCGGATTGCCGTCCTATCGGACTATGAGAGTGAGGGAATAAATAGTGTTTGCGCACACACCTGTACACTATAAGACACCACTAAGGCAGAGAACATCGTGGAGTACGTCCGCCAGAAGATTAAATACACAGTGAGAGTGCAGTTACTCTAGGCGTTCGTGGTGCGAGTACCGACGTGTTTTCTGCAACTCTTTATGAAAGACGACTTCTGGCCGAAAGGTGTGATGTACCGTTGCTTCCGCGGACAAGTGCCACCTGAACGCACTGGGACAATGAAGTGCTAGTGAAGTGTTACTAACATAGTTTTAAATAATATAAACTAACAATAGTTATAATTATGTTTGTAAGGTATGTTTATATAGATTGTATTATCTGAAAATTAACGATTATTATAATTATAATAACTCCCGCGCAGATGGCTAGTCGCCGTCGTGACCGAAATTCGTTTAGGAGGACATTACTTTGTTAATAATGTGAAATGGAAGCTATATTTATGATAGCAATAAGAATTCAACTTGTCAACTGATCATATGCGAGAATTTAATTATTTTTTTTCTAATAATTTTAACCATAGCTCATGATAACGTTATTGAACTGTATGTATGTCGGAATAAGTTATATTATGTTTTTTATCGTGTGAAACTAAGGATATCTAATGATTGAAATCTCGAATCAAATGTTAACAGATTGAATTTGAAAATGATGTGTTAACTCAAACTAAAGGCTTACGAAGAATCTTGACCTGCGTAATGAAGCCTCGAATTTTCCAGAATAAAATACGATTCTGAACATAGAAGCACATGATCGATAGAAACGTTGTACTCGTATCTCTGAGTTGGCCGCGTTTCGATGAGCGCAGATACGGAAATAATTAGAGACGCGCTTTATACCACGCAGATCGCATTCACCGTCGCATAATGAATGAAACGTCAAGTCGTTACGTCACGGCGGTCGAATTATGACGTCATACCGTCATACAATCACCGAGCATGACTCTGCTTCACACATAGATAGTTTGCCAAGCGTTTACGTATATATAGACGTATATATACATGTTTCATTTACGTAAACTAAAAAGTTCATTGGATTTCATGAACAGTATTTGTCGTAATAAATTCGAATGTTTATTTTTGTTCTCACCGATGTACGCTCTTTTTAAAAACAAATGCTTAAAGAATGGTAATTGCATCTGTCTAAATATTTCAGGTAGCACAATGGTTATAACATAGTAAGAGCACCTGTATAAGTTTGTAGAAAAACAGTATATAATAACCGATGGACATCTACATATTATGTCAAATTATAAAGAGGTAAAGTTTGTGAGCTTGTAGGGGGTAATATCTGGATCTACTGAACCGATTTAAAAAATTCTTTTATTGGTAAAAGAATTTTTAAAATCGGTTCAGTAGAAAGAAAGCCACGTTATTTGTGAGTGTCATTGGGTATATATTAACCCGAAAATAAAAATCCGGCTACCAAGAGTAGCCGGATTTTCAATATTTAGATAAAATAAAATAAGCTGGCGGGTAGCTAGGTAGTCGCTAGTAATATTAAAGAACAGCGGAAAAGTAATAGACGAGCTTAGCACAGGATCAGCTGTAGCGCTAAAGAGGATCCCTATACTTAGCAGTGGGTAAATAAGGGTTAATTGTGAAGAACTTAGGTATGCACCCTTTTAGCTAATTGGCCGGCTGATTCTCTAAGAAACAGCGATGGCAAACTGACAGTTATGATCGCAAAAGTGATAGTTGTGATTGCTCGGTGACGGCACAATCTATTGACTAAACGTCAAAAAGGGCTCATACGGAATACCGATTTTCAATCTGACAGCCAGATTTTGCTCGGTTTTTGCGGTGGCTCGGTTTTTGCTCTTACGGAATACCCCTGCGGATCCCCTATAATAATAAACTAGAGTTAAAATAGCTTCAAAATGTTTTAACCTCATTATTTTACTGTTACTTACTTTTATTATAATGTCGTTTGTTCTCTAAATGACAGCAACATTTACAGGTAAGCGTATCGCAGTCAATCCGTGGGTGAAGACTCCTTGCTCGTAGCCCTTGCTTTTACCTTAGCTTGCCTTTCCATGGGGCTATAGTGACGGAATAGTAATTAACGCTCAGACTTGTGCACTCAGACTTGTGCTCAGATTATGTGTGATTTCCAGCTGTATCTAGTCAGTATCAAGGTATCTTTATACTTACACCAGACAAAAAGGATCATAATACATATTAAACTTGGGCCTTTTTCTCGTAATAAATATAGACAGGAAGTTTTCGTTAGCTGCATTATATTCAAATTCAAATTAATTTATTGTGTATGTGTATATGGTCTACATATTACTTAAGAGCTAATGCTCTTAAGTAATATGTAGACCATATAAAGATTAAAACTTCAGAATTTGTATAGAGAAGATACTTTTCATTAATACTTAAAATCCCCGATCCGGGAATCGAACCTGATACTACTACTCCATCACCACCATAAGGTAAAACCAAGCTCATAGTAGGCGTAACAGATTTTCCACAAAAAATATCTCCGTAGACTAGGCTGAGGCTTTTGGCTTGAGTTCTTTCTAAAACGTTTAATATAAATATTTCAATATAACTAAGAATCAATTCTTCAGGATAAAGCAATATACGCATGTTGGTTTGTTTGTAGTACTAAAACCTTCCAACAACGTATACTGTGTGGTCTCAGCTGAGAATAGGCTCCCCACTCCCCAATCACATCCCGTGTGGGTACTTGGTATTAGAGGGGACCAAGGAGCGTATCGGTTGAATGGGCAGCTGCTGTTTAGACTGTTTCCATCTAAAACGAACATCAATCTATATACTAACTACTACAATGTAATAAGTGCATCAATAGTAAGTAGATATATATGTAGATAGAATTTAGTATATATTAACTATTTTTCGCCCGCGACTTCTTCCGCACGATCAAACCCACGGGTACAGTGATTTATCCGGGATAAATAGAAGCATAGGTCTATTCTATCTCAGTGCCAAATGCCATCTAAAACCGTTTATTCGTTTTAGCGTGATTGAGTTACAAACATCCATACATCCATCTAACAAAACTTTCACATTTCTAATATTAGTAAGTACAAGTCAAGTCAAACTTGCTAGCGTTTCAATAGTTAAAGATTTTTAAATTCGGCCTTTTAGTTCAACAGAATAATGCTTTTTATACACAGGACTTTAAACTTATAGAAGTACTAGCTGTTGCCCGCGGCTCCGCCCGCGGGGATGTCGGTTATCACGATAAAAACTGCTATTCCAGGCTAATCTATCTGTGTGCCAAATTTCATCCAGATCCGTTCATTTTGCACAAACATACATTCTTACAAACTTTCTCGTCTATAATATCTGTAGGATAGTAGGATTTAATATAGTTGTTAAGAAAGTATATCAAAACTCTTAATAGCCAAGCTTCGGCTAGTATTTTCTAAACTAAATATTGGCGAAACTGTTAGTTAATACAGTTTCATGAACTAAGTATACCCACGTGTCCACCATAACACCCCATTGGCAGCCAAGAACATAAAGAGAGGTAGGGCACCATACTAGCGAGCAAGCCCGACTGCGGAAGGACCTCCACCTTACAGAAGACCACAGCCAAATAACTACACACAGCGGTGTAGTTGTGTGCCTGTGTGTATGTACAGGTCTCCAGCGCTCATTTAGGGATGCGTTTTGAAAGAAACGTATTCCTATGCCAGGGACACTCCCATCTTTAAGCCCTGATGTAAAAAAAAATGGGTTGGCAACACCCAAGTGATACCTCTGGTATTGCAAGCGTCCATAGGCTATGGTAACTGCTTAAAATCAGGCCGTATGCTTATTTGCCACCCAAGTAGTATAAAAAAAAGAACACCGTTCTGACTCCCATCCACCATGAGTATTCACCACTTTTTCGTTGTTACAAAAACAGTATAAACTTCGTTTGTGTTTACACTAACCTTTCTCTTTTGACAACCATTTAAATATAAATCATTTGTATGATTAATTAGTTCTGACATTTCTCTCCTAGAGTGATCTAATAGTACGTTGAAAAAGATCAAAAGATGTGTTTCTAATTCTATTGTCTCTAATGAAACGCACGTGTTTTTGAAAACGTAACCTGACACTATAATGACTAATATTTTTGAATATATACATGTGGTCATAATATTTAGAACAGCGTAGCAGTCACTACAATCATAACGGAATCATCTGGCTCGATTAGAAAGTGATATTGGATTTTCTATTACCATGATATATAGACAAAGCTATACTCATTCAATATAATATATAATCCAATACCAATTGATGCATTGATGATACTGTTATCACCTACGTAATATCCGTTCAAGTTAACAGACAAAACAATAGCCATAATAGGAGGAGTATGCATCATAGCATTCGCATCTCGACGCATAATACAATCTGGCCATCTAGTACGTACATAATAGCGGAATACGTAGACAGCGTGTTTCATAAATCCAACACATCGATAGAGATTCGATAAATGAACGGCAACAGTTACAATCGAACTCGAGCCGGGATTTGGCAAAACAAAACAAAACGATATAAATATCGCCAAACCGCAACGGATAGAATCGAATATGAGGGAAGTAAAAAAATATTAAAATTTTGAACGATTGCAATCCCGGCTATCGGTATCAAAGCACGTCCAATCAAAACGAGACGTGACAATGAATCAGAACCTTTTCGATTCTGTGAATAGCCTCGCTAACTTATTGGCGGTCCTTTATTTGCTGATTGCTGTTTGACACCTCAGCGGGAGCGGATTCCGTTGGTATTTTTATTTAATTAACTTTTACTGTTGGCTGCGTTTGTGGGGCGCGGGGCACGGGGCGCGCGGGGGAGTGAAACACAATGCTGACTAATTTACGCGCGGTTTCAGTTGCTTTTCAGTTAAATTTTTAATGGTTATTTTTTTGTTTCCAAAAGCCGTTTTAATTATTTTCATAACTCTTTCGTTTATTCAAAACTTGATTGTTATGGATCCGAAATAATGAAAGTCATCTGCAGTCGAAAGTTAGCGATATCGAGTGTTGAAATGTCAAATTTATGAGTAAGAGTCTTTTGCATTGAACGGAGACGGAGCTCAAACTAATTGAAAGAAACTGCACCGAACGAAAATACAGGCAAAGTTGAATTTCCTCCTCGGAAAACTGTGCGGAAGATAAGACGATAATAATTCTTCGTAAAATGTCACGAAAGTTCATAACTGATAAAAGTTTAGTCCCTTTTCTGAAATTTTAATAGAGATTTAATTTTCGCGAGTGCCCTACCCGACGTCGATATTGCCACTAACTCGCACCCTTGTTGTCCCTTGCTAACACACACATACATATTCAGACAGTATACTCATTACGTGTATTACATACTAATCTAACGATAAAGTTTTGTATCAATTTACCTTATACGGATTTAAAGTTTGTTTACTAGCACATGATGTTCTAATGACGTCGAATATAACTACGAGAAATAGGTACTAATGTTAGATACTCAGTTCTATTACTGGTTCAAGCAAATTATTACTGCTTTTCATTTTCAAGAAACTTAAGTAAGTCGACTCTTTTGATAAAGGGGCCTGCCATGATGGATTAAAGTATGAGTCATTCAATCGAAAAAGAGGAACGGAGCTATACACGCTTTATAGCTCCGTCACTCTTTCTCGGTCCAACAACGCACGTTTTAACACGTCATGGTAGCCCCCCAGTGCTGAAAAATTTAAGTAATAGTCTAAAATACTGTTTAATTGTTACCGCAATATTAGTGACCTCTGCCTACGTTATCACATATGAAAACACACTAAAATATAAGTATCGATCTTATAAATTTTATAGTTCTCATACTTAATATCAACCCGCGCCATGCAAGTTTGTAATTGAAAAAGTTCACCTCGTTTTTATCGGCAAGCCTTTTTATTTCCTTTTCAATTTGTTTCACCCCAAGTACATGTACCGTTTGTAGAATAGTTTCTTTGGAAATTTTAAAACAAACTTTTAGCAGTCTTATTGATATTTACGCAAATCGACGGCTCTGTGTGCAAAAGACTTCACAAATAACACTTTAGATAGAGTTTTAAAGTATTTTATATATTCTCAATTATGCTAATTGTATTTGTGTCGAATATTGCAGATCTTCAGTAATTATAAAGAGTTGTGTTTTTCTTAAAATAAACGTTTTATAATCCCAGGGAAACTTATAACACAAAACCCCTTTAATAATGAAAGCAACACTCGAGTGATGCCCCTAAAATATTGAAAACGTCTAGGCTACGGTAACTGCTTGCCATCAGGCGGTTTATAAGTATGATTGAAATATATGGAATAAATCCTAACTCACGCATTACGAGTATTACGAAACGCATACTGAAGAACTTTTTAATTAGAAGCTTCAAAATATTTTTTAGTCTTACTTAGTTCTTGTTTATACTCGTACAATAAAGTGTTTACCTAAAATACATTCTACTATCTAATCGCTTAAAACGTAGGTAAAATAAAAATACGTAAATTTTAGCTTAGATTAGAGCACCTCGCGGCTTCCTGTGAAGTTCCGGCTTCGCAAATGGGTATTAGAAGATTACTTCAATCGGATAGTGTATGCACTAGTACCTACCTGTAAGTATAGCTCACTTCATTATATTAAAGAGCTTGGATTATGACAGCGACTATTTCCACTGAAAGCTTAGAGATCTGATTGGTAGGTTACCTCTTTTTATTCATAACTTTTGCCATTTTTGTACGTACACACAGCAAAGGAGTTCGCTGAACACCCAATAGATCAAAATGTATAGATATAATGTATAAATAACCCTGTGTGCGTAGTCTCAATGAGCGTATGTTATGTTTGTGTATGTAAACCTATCGACGCGTTTAAATGTTTTACCCTCACACATTCATAGAACTAGTTTTAAAAACTAGTCATATAATAGTTAATTTTACACGAGTAAACAAGTTGTTCATAGCCGAGTGGTATAGTAGACTGACTTATAATAAGAGGTTTCGTATGCTATGGGTTTCAAATCCACGTAACGCCACATTCACTTTTTGTTACTTTATTTTTTATAAGAATTACTTGTGATATTTCTGTAATTAAGTATATAGCATAAAAAATGCATATAATATATACACGTTTATACTTTATTGATTATTGTGTAATATTTATTATACTATAATAGTCTCAAAAGAAAAGGAAAATAAAACATTTCGGTTTGTTTCATCAATTTAATAAAATATATGGCGACCGCACAGAATCGGATTTTGTGGAAGTCCTTACGGGAGGCCTTTGTTCAGCTGTGGACTATGATGATGATGAAATACTTACATTAGTCTAAGTTGATATGTAATATTTTTATACATAAGATGTTCTTTAGACAAAAATAAAAAATCTAAAAATATTTTATTCATTTTTGCAATCATCATAGCCCACAATAGTGAAAAGTAAGTCAGATAAGAATGGACGCTTTAATTGTAAATTATAAGTAGATAAGTAAACTAAAGTGTATTGAATCAACATGTTAACTTGTAGAAATTATCTAATTATAATAATTTCTAATTTCGGTAACAATAACATCATTCACTTATAATTTACTTACCTATTAGTAATTACAAATTTATGTTATTTTATTGGTTTACCAACAATTGTTTACACAGGTAATATAACAATGGTAACATCAAATAAATATGTAGCAATAGTGTAACAATCACTTACAGGTAAACTCTGCATGCATATGGAAAAGTACAGAATGGCAATCCATTTATTATGATGCCTAATAAATATACGAAAACTATAACTAACATTTATTTTCTTATATATATTTATATATTATATATGGTTAGTTACACACACACATATATATAACTATACATTGTATGTCAAATAATAAAAAAATGTATGAACAATTAACCAAATTACGGTATTACTTTGACTTAATAAATAAATAGAAATGTTATACCTAATTTATTTATTTATGAAATTTATTCAAACTAAACACATTAAAAGCGTGTAGGTGCACCATCACTGTCTATAACATCCTGTAGCCTTTGTCTCATGCTTGCTACCATATTGAAACACAAGTTTGAGCCACGAAACGATTCCCAAGTTGAATTGACTACTTCGTCTAAATTAGACTTTGACCTTACCCTCGATGGATCCCAGTTAAGCACCATATGACCCCACAAATTTTCAATTGGGTTTAAATCCGGACTTTTTGCTGGCCATTAATATCATGCACGAAATAAATATGTTCGTGTGGATAAACAATGCGCACAGTCGGCAGCATGACATCCCTTAAAATTTTTAAATAACCTTGACCGGTATTGCGACTCCCTACTTCAACCATCTCACTAGGACCCATAGAGGATATCTAACCCCAGTAACCTAAAGAAATATGACCACTAGATCTGCATGGCAGGACATTACGTTAGCAATAGCGCTCACCTGTATTTCTCCACAATATTTTGCGTCCATCCTTATCTGACTCAAAACACTTTTCATCACTAAAGATAACTACACTAGTGCACCAATCAAAATCTAAATAGTCTTTTACAAACTGTATTCTATTTTGTCGATGAATATTGGACATCAATATATTCTTTGCTGGCTTCCTGCACCTTAACCCAGCTGCACGTAAATAGGTTCTGATGGTTTCCAAAGAAACCCCATGTATAGTCGCCGTAGTACGGGTGGTCAAAAATGGATAAGCCACATGCGTGGCTACCACCTCTCTGTGTCGAAAACAGGCATCAGTATACGTGATACCCTTAGGACCAGTCCGACGATGGTCTATGTGTCCTTCCTCTGCGTAACGGCGAACCCACAGATGCACAGTTGTTCGCTATAAAAAAATGTTAAAGTTTATTCAACCATCACTTATAACATGTTTACGAAAAATAGTAATAAAAGAATAGACACTACTGCTTACCGATATATTTAGTCTTCTTGCTATTTCAGAAATCGAAATGTTTTGCTCATACAAAACAATCATTTCGGCTCCAATTAAATTAGTTACTGGAGCATTCATGTTTAGTCAAAGTGTTCACAATGCACAAAGATCCAGTTTTGCAATCAATATAAAATACAAAAATACAAAATCAATACAAAACCAACTTTGCAATCAATATAAAATAACTAACGCTAACTAAAACGACCAAACATATTATATGCTATAAAATGAGGGTAATATGGATAAAAGCATACCGACATTGAGATATCTCATTACTACTAAACTAAGTAAAACAAATATTTTATTATCAATGTAATAATAATATTTTAATCATAGTTGGTATATAATATTATTGTATTATTATAATAGTGGATAAATACTTACCTACTTTTGTGAGGTTAACGCAATAAATTAATTCATAAAATTACAAGAGTTTATTTATAAAGCTACAAAAAGAAACATTGATTACCGCCGAGATTCGAACCACATCTACAAAATCGAAAAAAATGCGATTACTGTAACCACTACGTCACAGTCTTCTTGAACTTTAATGCGAAAATTGTAGCCATATTATTATATTTTATGAACTACAAAATATTAGATGTAAAACAGACAATAATGTAAAATGATTTTTGCACATTATGTTAAAACTGGTTTTTGTTAACGTGTGTTTGTTTAGTGCGGCTATAGTTACACATACATGCACATAATACGCTCATTGGGACTACGCACACAGGGTTATTTATACATTATATCTATACATTTTCATCTATTGGGTGTTCAGCGAACTCCTTTGCTGTGTGTACATGGTAAAAATTGTGTTTATTACCCGACTACGGCGAAGCAAAAAGGAGGGTTATTTTAAGATTAGATTTTTTTTTATTAAACTTCATGCACAAGAGTACGGTGGGCATCGGAAATAACTGAACATGGCCGCTATATGAATATTATTTATTTTTTAGGATACCAATGTATAAATTTGTGTAAAATATATTTTTATCTGTAGGTTTAGTCTTATTGTATACTGTTACCAATTTTACAACATTTATCGTAGACTTATGTAACCTGCTATTCTATTCGATTCGACTACTAAAGGGCAGACTACTCAAATTAGTGGCGCTACAGACAATTTATAGCTTAATAATATTAAATCGAAAATGGAAGGTAACATTTAAATAAATAATCACGTTCATTCTATTCAATTGGCCACTTCAAACTTGGAGAGATTCACTCTAGGTGTAAATCATATTTATTCTAGTAATGGTGCGAAACTAAAACGTTATATTATAATCAATTCCTTTCTTGTTAATAGCTCTCTAAATTAAAAATTATTTAACAGTAATATATTTCACAATAAGGCTCATATTCGGTTTTTCTGAATCTCTGACAAATAGCATACAAACAAATGATTCCGTACGGAAAAACAACGTATCTGAAATAATTCCATGCGGAAAATAAACAAATGTGTGTTTTTTTCCATACATTCGTACCATTCAGATTCGAATTCTGAAAACCATATGTGTATGGGCCGGGCACATAGCTCGCAGAACCTATGACTGCAGGGACAGAAGGTTTTGCCCCTCTAGACAAGTGACATAAACGGTAGTTGAACCAAATAGAAAGCAAATATATGGGATTTGGTATTCTATTCTATTCGATTCGACTACCGTTTATGCTACTTGTTTAGAGGGGCTCGACTAGTAACCACGCACTGGAATACGTAGCGTGGGTAGGTCTCCAACCAGGTGGACTGAAGACCTAGTAAAGCTTGCATGCAGCCGATGGGCAAGATCAGCTCGAGACCAAATGCTGTCGAAGTCTTTCAGCTGAGACGATGATGCTGATTTAATGATTATTTTTATTTGATGTCTTGTGGCCCAAATATTCTTTCAAAAGAAAAAGTTCTATTCATAATATGTGATATCTATCTTATTAACATAAGTGTTCCGTTGTGAATATAGATGCAATGTGTAATTTTATGAAGAGAGCAACATGTGATATAAGACGAATGAAGTAGTTCTCCGAATCGAGAATACAGCCAAAGATATTAAGACATTATGTAATATCAAGATTATATTTCTTGCTATAATTTACAAGGATTACCCTCTTTAGGTCCTTTCAATGAGTCTTTTAGTAGAATAAGTAGTTGGCACGATTCTTTCTTAGTTCCGTTTCGACGTCCTTATAAAATTAACAGCCAAGACATTCGTACATTTGTAATAAATTCACAGTTTTCACTTTAACGTAGAGAACAATTATTGCCTTCGTATTTCAGGGCAAATTTGTTCCGAAAAAGTAAATGCTTCGTAAAATTATCTTGAAAGCAATAAATTAAACATGTAATTATGATAACCAGCACACCCTCAGTAAAACTAACAACTGCTTCACACACAACCCCATAAAATTAACTTCCTTACATTAACAAACACTATTTCAATTCAACAATTAATATCGCGTTTACAACATGTAATTAATGTCGGGAAAAAAAACTTAATTTAGCATTATAACTCTTCGTGCGATGTGTTTTACTAGAAAGCATTATGCAAACCAATTCGAACTCTACTTTGAGTGTATTATGGTTCAAGTTAGCTTGTTGAAGGTGTGTGCATTTAAGTTCTTTTAAATGTAAAGCGTGTGTAATTGAGTCATTAGTAGCGGGGTAACGCGAGAGGTGAGAATGAGTCAAAGGTGCATGCGATAAGTAAATGCAATTTCCTTAGACTGTGATCTTAAATAACTGCATTTATTACAGTGTAGTACGCTACACTTTGCTGATGTAAGGCTTCAAAGGAACGTTGAATGTGTTATAAACTGCGGACCGCATGTATTTTAATAACTAATATCTTACATAATGTGATTCTATTATGTATATTTGAGTGGGTAAGGGGTTCAACATGAAAGACTACCTCTTCGGTATAATGTTCTGCCAACCGTGATGTGATGGATCAGAAATATTTAGAATTTCTATTAAACAAATACTCAAAAGCGACGGGTATGCTGGATCTATGTAGGTGGGTAGATACCTACTTTCAAATTGTGTTCTAATAGATACAATGTACTTAAAAAATATATAATGTGTGAGTGATAACTCTTCTCTTTCTGACGTTTTAATTTGACAGGTATATGTAGCTAATTAGTTCATAATATTGTTGATTTGTTTGTTGTCTGCCTTATCACAAAAACTCTGTGAAGCGCTGCACTTTACAAAAATACAAATAACACACAAACTGAAAATATATAAAATGTACCAAAGTATTTCTTTCATAGACTATTTTATATTCTTGCTTAGCAAGTGAAATTTATGTACAATTTCAAAGAAACTTGTATAACAAAGCTAGAACTTCGACCCCTATAAAGGAAATATTAGAATCCCCAACATTACATACGCACGACTAGTTTTTCCGCGAGCGATTTGTTTCTTTCAGGATGCAGCAATAAAAGAAAACGAACGACTATATAAGCTGTTTATCTTCCGACGCAAACCGTAATAATAATAGTCTAAAGAAAGAAACAATATGTGTTTACTTTCGCTGTGTGGTCTTGGCTATGAATAAACCAATCATTTCCCGCGGTTGTGGTAATACAACACTATGGATTTTATCTAGTCGGTACATTTTTGACTATGCAAAAATTTAAATTTTAAAAAAATATTCTAGTTCATAGGCGAACTTGTCGGAGTTACTATAAACTGGAAGATGCAGTATGGGCAGGCAACAAACAGACAACAAAGTGGACCGACGACCTGGAAAAGATTATGGGTAGGTAGGGCAACTCGGGACCAAATGCTGAAGAAATCTTTGGAGGATACCTACCTATGTCCAGCTGTGGACATATTTTGGCTGATTAGATAAATAGTTAAATGCAATTCCGACCCAGAAAGAAGTGGATGCGCACTGCCAAGTTTGAGAAATAGTCCAATAACCTATTATCATTTTAATATCACAACAAAGAACATTTTAATTATAAAACCTCAATTAAATCTAACACATCTATAATGACAAACCACTCTGTAATCCAATAAGCTTGATATAATTTTAACGTCCAATTGAAACTGTTCGCCGATATCGTTAAAGACATTTATCATCGCCCAAACATTATTACATTTAATTAAACTTTAAAACAAGTGTCGACCGATATCGAGGGTTGGATTATCAGATCTATTTGCAAATGTCCAAATATCTTTAAGTGGAAACCGTTACTAGTTACCAAGTAACAATTTTAGTATTACTTAAGTATTTGCGCTCGGGCTAGGTCAGGCGGGTAAATTCATAAGTACCTAGTTAACTTAAAAATTCTTAAGTACTCAACTTAACTAAACATGTTATTAGGTACCTAACTTTTAAGAAAGAGTGCCTTTAAAAAATAACTGTACAAAATATCTAATCTCTAATCTTTGACCGCGCATAAAATATCACGGGAATAGTGATTTAATTGGTAAAAGTAGCCTTTGTACTATTTGTGATTTTATTCTATCTAAGTGCCAAATTTTATCCAAATCCATTTCGTCCAGTCCAGAGCTGTTTTAGCGTGATTCACAAATATCCATCCAAACTTTCGCATTTATAATATTATTGATTGTTGTGTGGCACTTCGATGCGTATACTCGTACCTATATATGTATTTTTTTTCTTGTTGTAATACAATAACTCATCACGTTTTCGTACTAAATTCATCTGCATAAAAACTAGGAATCAGCGAAAACGTAGTCAGCAAAATCAGCGAAATGCATTGTCCGACGGAGCGTAACGCTAGAGGGCGGTGGTGCGCGTCCGCGAAATGGCATTCGTTTTGCCCCGATACGCGTTGTTCGACCAACTTAATTGCTCTATTGTTAATTAAGTAACGTTTCAACGTTCACCGCATCATCACCGGTTAGCATTAAAGCCATTATAATAACTTTTAATTTCGATCATTGTGATTTGAGGTAAGGACGGTCACCGAACATTTGATGCAGTAGCCATTTTTTGCGGCGCAATATTTTTTTCTAACAATTTAACTTTTTAACTGCGGTAAGTTATTTTTAAACAAAGCGTGAATGGTCTTAGGGGTCAGATAATTCAAAGTTAACTTTGAGGGTTCCAAGATAATTTTAAAAGGAACTTAATCATAAAAATAGGAGTAGAAAAGTAGTCAGTTTCAGTTCCCCCTTTAGCAAAGCGGAAGAAAAAAGGAATAAAAGCTATGAAAGCCGGTGACTTTGGAGACAAAGACGTTTCAATTGAGAAAGAACCTAATTGCAAAGCGCCACGCATATACCCTTTATATACACTATTGTGTAAGCTATTATATGTACCTATATCTGATTCTGGAAAGAGTAGCAATTGTTTCAATCTTTAAAAAATCTGTTTAAGTAGATAATATTTTTAATTTAAAATTTCCTTTTCCCCCTTGATAAATATACCTCTATGTAAGATAGTACTGACATAATACATACTTTACATTAACACGCCCTTTTGTTCAGGGTTTGCAGAAGTACCTACTAAGCTAAGTAATAAGCATATTGACAAATATACTGGGCACAATTCTAAACTCCATGCTTAGAATTATTGTATGTTTAAGTATGCTAAAAAAGGTTTTAAATCTTGTTCTCTATATAACTAAAGAAAGTTACTTACTAAGCTCAAAACAGTCTACTTTGTCATGTTCTTACTTTTTAAAGATTTATAGTCGAAGCATATTATGCTATAAATATTAAGTATGTTTTGACAAGCACAGTATACAACTTATAATGAAAGTAATACATCAATGTAGAGTACCATCTATAAATTTATTAAATTTACAACAGATTTCCGTCTTTTTAATACATATGTTTCTTTTTGGGTATTTATATTAATGATAGTCTTATACATTTCAAGTTCAAAGTATTTTTTTTTCAGCTCGACAATAGATTTATGCGTTTAAAGAATACTTTAAAGGGTATCGAAGTTAAAATTGTGGCAGCCTCAGGAATAGCTGGGGCTGTCACAATTTTGGCTATGATTTATTATATATTATGCTATCCCAAATTATTTATTTGAAGAAATTCTAAAGCCATGTGTGATTCACGATCCACCATCCCGCACTGGGCCACCGTGTGTTGATTAAGGTCAAAAACTATCTCTGCTCTCTAATTAGATAAGAAAAGACCTGTAGCAAGTAGTAGGACATTTATGGGTTGCTATAATATTATATTATGTATAAATTGAATCGAAGCGATAAAAACTTTACATAAAAAGTCTTTAACCATTCTTATTCAGAGATTTATGTATTTTCTGATAACTAATTACTCAATTTGTACTAGACAACTACAAATAATTGTTCGCTTAATCTAATTACAGTAACTAGACAATTCAATGAAGTTGCAAGAAGTAATCATTAAATAACAAATTGAAAGTTATAAATAATGTCGTCACACCGTGCCTGAAGAAATTCGTCTCAGTCGCCGGTGGATTGAGAAATTACTATTTGAACAATTAGTTTTAAGCGAAAGCTGGTCATCATTTATCTCCACGAGACAATCAGATTGGTTACACCGTAGCGCGAATGGAGTTTCAACTAATACTTATAATTAGAACTAAAATACATTTAGTTCTTACGTCTTACCGTCGTATCATGTGCGTCACTGTGACGATATGTTGCGTCAAATCATGATGAATTTATTGATAATTATAATTATTCCCATGTGTTACGCATAATTGACCTCAATCAACCTGAGATTTCGCAATAGATTACAAATAGAGCTCCACGCACGTATTTATACATAACTGATCATCATTCATGTTTGTCTTGATTTCTCACACTTTGACCTTTTGCTAAAGTTAAATTAAATAACTCAGTACAATAAATATGATAGCAAGCTTTCAGAATTTCATTTATGTTTTAATGTTCTACTTGCATCTAACTAGCATGGCCGGCAATGAATGAAACTGTAGCAAAGCCACTTTTTAAGTACATACCTTTTATGGATAATGGTAGAAAATAGAATGCAGAAGAGTTTTTGCTACACAATAAAACGAATGTAAATATCAGGTGCTTTTTCATATTCATAAAGATATTTTGAGAATATATAGGAATGTATTTAGTATAAACAGAAGAATATTTACCTTTGGTAAGAGAAAAATATAATTTTAATTCAATCATCACTTGCAATTTTGATATCATAATACGGGATGCATACTTTTTAAAATGTAGGTTCAAATATCACGCCTAGAAAGCTGTGACCATTGCCAGACTTTAAAACCAATTATCTAATGAAATATTTAAGAGAAACGTCAAGAGCTCCTTGCAATTTGGCGCCTCTAAAGTCAAGAATGAAATCAAGAACATTTGACTGAAGAAGTGATGACAGCAAAAATGAATATTAACTAGTATCCGATGCTACTATCTAAGACAAAACTACATCTGTACGAATAAATCAATGCAGCATCAGGACGTCAGGTGATGATAGTTATATAGTCAGAATCGCACTTAACAACATGAACATTTATCTTTTGGAATTAACGTTATAGGCAATAAGAAGAAAGGACAAGCTAAAAATATACGCTTGTATAGGAAAGCGTAGCTCTAAGGTGGGATAATTTAAGATAGTGTTATATACGGTTATGTGTTTGGCGATAAGATTGCCTTTTATAGCCTCTATTGGTTTACAGAATGTTAATTTAGAGAACTGGCATTGAAAGAATCGTATAAAGTGCAGCAATATGTCGTTATACTAAGATATTGCAGGAGATTTAGAATAAATTACTGTTACTGCACCAATTTGAATAGTTCAAGCTCGATTTAGTCCACGCTAGTTTTTATGCCTTTCTATGTTTATTTGCTTAGTTCTTTTTAAAATTCTAAACTTGGTAAAATAACTACCGCAACCGTCTGATGACTCAAATCATGCTTTAGTTCCGAACTATATAATAACACAACTATTATAATATTATATCATCATCAACGTCGTTCCCTCACTGCTGAGGATCGCGACCATATACCACGCGTCTCCAAGCTATGCGGTCTTCTGAAGTGTGGACTGCACGGTACATGCTACCTCCAAACGCCTTCTTAATGACGCCTTTCCAGACGATGCTTAATATTATATAGATGTTACCTAATTAAACCCTATTATAAAATAAAAATGTGTTCACAGCGATCTAACTCCGACAAAATCCGAGGGTTGTCATAAGTTTAACGTGTATACAATATTTCATTAAAATTAGTTAAGCCGTTTTTAAGTTATGACCTTTATGGTTAATGACGAAACGCATTTAAACACTGCACTTGATGGGCCGTATTTCAATAAACACTACACTTAATAATGTTAAAACAATCTAACATTGAATAAACCTCTTTGATTAAAATGTATATTTAAAACCTTTTACATTATGAACATTTAACATTTATTTAACATTTATTTACAAGACACCTGACAAATATTACATACTCACCAGGACAATGAAATAAAAATGTTAGAAAAAGAACTAATAAATACACAGAAACATGCAATACAACGCGTAATTTGATGTAAGAAATGATTGCATAAATACACAGTGCAATAAGCGGCAACGATAAATATAAAAGAAAAGGCACAACAAAACATAATTTTTTTACGTGAAACCCTTTATTAGTTACTGTATTTTCTTGGCACTCAATAGCATGACTACAATATTGATTTTACTGTCTTTAAAAATTCAATATTACACCGCTGTTATTGTCCTCAGACTATGTTACACAAGCCACAAGCAAGCCCTATCATTACATTTAATATGCTTTAACTCGAAATAATTAAACGGAATAGAACTTTAACCTTGTCGTTCGTATACTTAAAAGCCATTTGTTCTCGTTCTGACTCTTGATTAATGTGATGAGTGAATAAACGATAGGCAGAACACCATACAAAAGGAAGGAAGGAAGAGGAGGAAGCTCGATTGGGAAAGGACCGTCACCTTACAGAAGACCACAGACAACTACATACAGCAGTGTAGTTATAAACCCGTACTTACAAACTCCTGATTGTGAGTACGGGTTTGCTATTTCTATTCTATGAATCCGCCATCACAAAACCTAAATTTTATAGCATACCGATATAATATATAATTCTTAACAAGACTTAACTGTAAATAAATCACGTAATGTTATAACATAAAGAACACAAACCACAACAATCATTCAATAAACACATCGTTGAGGTATTAAATAGAATCTAATTCCAAAACAATGAACACATTAATAAATCTTACAACATCTAACTGCCTCGAAGCTAACATGAATCCTATTCACGTGAAGTCAGGATCGCTGACTAGTCTATAAACTATAGCTTCTTTTATTTGTATTAAAAGCAATGTAGTACGTTTTAAATAGACCGTATAACACTGGGATGTTCGAATACACGTCACTGTTGCATTTGCACACATGTGTTTCGAATCAAATGCAGTGTATATTACGATCATACGCCTCTGTATAATGAACAGCTAGTGATTATAACGATTGCCTATAAAATCTATACAACAATAGTTACTTTGTTATTTAAAGGATTATTAGTGAAGAGTTTATGAACGGTTAGTAAAATAACGTTTAAACTTTTGCGTTGTAAGATGTACAATATACTCGTATAAACAAACTAGTATTAATAGAATCCAGACCACGTAAAGCAATTTAAAGATAAATAATGCCTGATCAAGTAAATGTATTTTTTTTTTAAGACAACTCCCGCACTAGAGAACAAGCTCTGTGTTGCGGGGGACTTTACAAACATATAATTAACATACACAAATTACACCCAGACTCAGAACAACTGTTTGTGGGTCACACAAACTTTTTGTCCCTGTGTAGGAATCGAACCCACAACCTCGTGCACAGCAGGCGCATACTGCGCCCACTGGACCACCAAGGCAGTCAGAATATGAATATGTAATTTACCCACATAAATATTGATATCGATTCTCTTTTATTTCGCGTGTTAAATTAATTTTAGTCTCTTCACTCTCACTAGATTTGTATATAAGAAACACTGACACATTGACTACTGTTCCATTGTTTATTATTTAAGTTCAATCTCATGCGTTGCACAAATACACATATAAGTTTAAACTAAACAGGAATACACTCGACTACACTTTAATATTATTTTATTTACTTTTTATGGTATATCTAAGATGACAAACAAACGTGGCCCATGGTATCAAAGAAGTAATGTAACAATTTTGTTTTTTTTTGCCCGTTTTGACATTTTTTTTTTCATCGCGTTTCGATTTACTTTTTTCAAATAATTGTTAAAAGTATTCAAGTTTTCGATGGCGAGAAACGTCAAAACGGGCTTCTTATTTTACGACTGTAGTTAGTGATATTTTTATCACTTGATTCTAATCAAAAATAGTTTGAATACGAGTTAAAAATTGCAAGTTTTATTCAATTCTAGTATTGACGATCTGTCGAAAGGACTTGTGAACGATAAAACTTGAAATAATTGGAACCCTGCTTCAAGTGGTCGGCTTGTTCATAGTCTGTTTGATTCCTGCATGGAGCAATTAATATTTGTACGATCCATAGGTCGATTCGAGTTGGAGTAGAGGTCAAACAAACTGGAATAATCACTAGGGAATTCTGATATTAGTATTTAGCTATAAAAACCGTAAATATGTACGTTGTATATGAAAATGACAACAGACTCTTGCTGGTTCATTTTACAAAATCATTATAAACTTAGCCAATACCATACCATTTAACCCATAATAATATCTATCCTTAATATTTCTTATAATAAAATAAAAAAAATACTAAAGTTTGTTTGCTTATCTCTAGAATTGATAGACAGATTTTTAAAATCATATTTTCATATTTTAGCCCATTCATCTAATACGGTGGTATGGTATAGAGGTAGTGACAGTAAACATAATACGGTACAAAATTCAAATGTGACTCAAATAAAACCACGAGGAACGGCTAGTATAGATACATAACGCCCGCATGCACCCAAAACATTAATTATGATACCCTTATCTAACAAAGATAAAACAACCATTATGTCATTTACCTCGAAATTATCAAAATAATTTCATAAGTCCTACTTATGCGCATAAAATCAAAACAATATTACTTAGATAGATGATTGAAATATACATCGTAATAAAGTTAATGACGAAATACTATTACATTATGTCGCAGACTTAGCAAAAATTTAAATGTATTTTTTCAACATGTAAAACTGATACGAACTTTTAAACCAAACCAAAAGGATTATATCGATCTCTTAGGGATAAAATGACATCCTTTCAGTATTCAACATGTCAACGTCATTTTAATAAGAGTTATCAGTGTTATCATCATCATCATCAGCCTATCGCAGTCTACTGTTGGCCATCAATGGCATAAGCTGTAAGTTGAAATATGGGTTGTATTTAATTTTTTAATATTTACTTTATTATTTAATTAGTAACTCGCAATGAAATGCAACAATTTCGTTTGAGATAAGTAAACTTTAAATTGTAGGTTTCTTAAAATCTGTCATCTACTTACAGATATAAAGAGTAAAAATAATTATGATCTCAACGCAACAACTTACTCTTGATAAAATATAAATCCGAATGCAAGTCGGGACAGCGAGTCTCCTAATCCGCTCGCGCAGCATCTTTACGTTAACTACCTATCTGTTCTACCAGTTAGCGACAGAATGACTCTAACAAGGCTCTTGTGAGAGTCCAGTTCCAGGTCGTTACCTTTCTTGTTGAGCACTTCTTACTTCTTACCAACTGTACTCACATGACCTATTCACTTGTCTGAGCAATTTGTTTGAAGGTAACTGTTTCATACGATTTTTGTTTGAATGTTTTATGATTGTTTTAGGTTTTGTTTGCGTTTGATAATATCTATTGACTGACACTGACTGCAGGTGACTCGATGATAGCTAGGCCTAAGTTCGTGGGTTCGATTCCTATCTAGGACAAACCTTTGTGCAATGAACACCATTCTATTCTGTGTTTGAGTGTGAAAGATATTTATTGAAAATACATAAGTAGGTACTAGTGACTGATTGCCATTATACAGGTTACGTCTCATTTAGGATAAGATGACCTTCTGTAAGTTTACCTTGACTTTAACTGCTAAGCAGGAGCTGTATTGTAACGATGTATCAACAACTAGCCCAAATAATTAGTTGGTCAATCCGTCTTCTTAGTTATTTTAAAGTATCATTTACCCATCTAAGTAATGTACGAAGGTTGTGAGTAAGCTATAAATGTAAACTTAAATAAACAATAATAATTGTCAACATAGTTATTCCAAAAACTAGTGAATATCACTATAGTGAATCACTAAAAAACCACTTCCTTACTACATTGTCTAAGGAACTATAACAACGGTATTCTGAAGGTTTGATTGCCCCTATCCAAAAACATTGGGTAAGGGTGTATTTATATTACTTTAAAAATATCGTGCTGCTAAAGAGTTTTATTATAATATTTTGCCCAAAATATAATAATCTGAAACTTTGGATTAGAATTTTGTTATATTTCAATTAATTTTAGTTTTATTTTCATTGACTGCAAAATTAATTCAACGCAGTTTAAATAAGTCGCCGCACAAACAAACACTAAACGAAACTTTTAATTTGTAAATGTTAATTTCGTTCCATATTAATTTTTACTCCACTATACAGAGTTGCTTAATATTTTCATAAAACGACAAATTTAATAAAGTGGCCGTCAACGTTGAATAATTCAGCTGCGGCGGGTACGGTATACATTATTTATGATGATGACATGTCGTAGGTAACATAAGTCTATCTTTGGCCTGCGGTTTTGCATCTCGGGCACGTTGTGGTAATATTGAGAGAAAACTCACAGGTACTCCTCGCGGACCCACTTCACATGAGAACGAACAATGGGATCTCAGAACAACTCAACAAACTTGTATTGTTAAAGATTGAGTGACGAGTTGACGACTAGCTGATGAGCTCTTGACCCTTCCAAGTACACAGTGTTACAAAAAAATGTGGTTCAATTTAACCTCTTAACTGAGAATAAAACAGTACCTCTAGTACTGACCATTGGAATCCTGGTAATATTATAAACGCAAAAGTTTGTAAGAATGCATGGATGTATGTTTGTTGCTCTTTCACGCAGAAATACTGAACGATCTGGATTGAATAACACAAAGGCTACTAACTATTCTCGATCAAACTCGATCAAACAGAGTTTTTTTTCCGCACGGGCGAAACCGCGGGCTCTTAAAATGATTATTTTTTTAAAGCTTAATGCCGCGTGTCCACATACACAAGTGCACTCTTTATTGTCATACTCTTATAGATGGGACGGCAATCGGACATGACCGGAGAGAGATCAGGCGAAGGACACCCTGCACAGTACAATGTCACACCTTAAAAAAACATTAGAATATTTTGTACTTGTTAGTTTAGCCTGTTCGTACATGTTTGAATAATTAGGAATTATATAAAAATATTATATGGTGTAAAAAATTTACATATCGTTCCCGCAGAGAATAATGACTTAAGATGAGTTACACTTGTTTTGCAATTTTCATTTTGTTAAGGTTCAAAATTGCCAAATGGCATTTCTCAACTTACGCCTCTTTTCCACTGATGGTGCGATATTATGTCATGTATTTTACCTGTATATTAATACATACGTTAAGTACGTATTATTTATGGTGAAATTTTCTTATTTATAACCAAAAACCTATTTTTTGTAGGTTTGTATTAACATAAAATACGTTTGAATTCTTGACAAATACATATTGAATGATCTGTCATGATATAAAAAGGTGAGGTAAGATTTAAAAATGTTTAAAGAATAAAGTAGAATATACAACGGAATTCTTTAAAACAAATCTTATTAAACAAATTCGTCCTAACTAGTCAAACTACGCACTCGTACACTCTAAAGTACAGTATTCCACCAAGGATACGTAATTAAATCCTCCTTACACTTGCTAAATATCACATTCAAATTGTGGAAACCAGGTTTTGAACAGGCAAAGTTTATTTTAACCATCTTCGGTTGGTGCAATGGAAGACGGAGCATGTTGTGTGCAATAATGAGGAATATAATAGCACCGCTGGTGTAATCCTAGCTTTAGATTAAGAAACTTTGAACCCACTAATGAATGCATCGAAAAGTTCTGTGTTCACTTGCAATTTACGAATTCTAAGGGCTTGCCGCTCGGTTTTAATGGACTTGTTTTGTTTTTTATTTGTTTAATTCAATTTGTGGAATGAGTGTATTTTAAGTAGATGTTTTTGTTTCTCAGACTAAGGGAGGAAGGAAAGCAAAGAAGCAAGCAGGCCCGACTGAAAAGGACCTTCACCTTTAGGAAAGACTACAAAAAAATATCTACACACAGTGGCGTACATTTAAGGGAATTTAACTACGTATGTAAGTAACTGGCCAGTAGACTGGCCTGTAGGTCTAGTGGTTAGTGACCCTGACTACTTATTCGGAGGTTGTGAATTACTTACCATCAGGCGGGTCGTACGTTTTTATAAAAAAGATCTAAACTACATGCGACAAAAATTCAATGTAGAGTGTATTAACTTTTCAGTTATAACGGATGCCATAACATGACAGGTACTGCCAAAAATGAATTTTGTTAAAAATAAAATGTAATCTCATCTGTCAGCAACGTTTTTGATTTCCACGTGATGGATACGGTTTTAAAATATTCGGCTGTGATTAATTTTATGAAAATACTAGCTGCTATCCTGGACTTTGTTCGCGTGGATATTAACACTATTTTTCAAAGATTTTTGTGCGGTAAACAAAACACGTTCGAATAAAAGTATCCATAGTTCTTTCTTGTTTAGTGAGCTACTTACCCTACTACGGATAATCTAATCGAAATCGTTTTATGTATTTTCAAGATTACCCGGCAGAAAGTCAAGTAAAACTTTTAAAATTGCTTTTTGGCTATAGGTCATAAGGATATACATTAATATAGAAATTATTTAGTTATTTCGAAATTAAACAGATAACCTTGTTAATTTCAAAATAACCAATTTAATGTATAGTATAGATATGTAGGCAAGTATTTAGAAATATTTAGATAGTAATACCTAAGGGTGACAATGTAATTTTGTTCCAAGATTTTGTTCTAAAAGAAATATCACCTATAATGCACACGCGAAAACGTATTATTACCAGGAAGGCTATATAACATCACGCTATGATCAATAGGAGCGGAGCAGTAGTGAGATATGTTGCAAAATCGGGGAAAATATTCCAAATTACCACGCCGACGAAATCCCTAGTATAATATAATATTGTTTACCACATCTTTAGCGCTGCCTAAATTTAGAAACACGAAATGATATGTTATCAACTAAAATAGATAGAAATAAAAATAACGATTTAACGTGATTGACAAGTAAAGCTTCTAATAAATCCTTTGAATCTGATAATATATACTTACTGTTTAGTGATTTTGTGTGCAGGTTGCAAAATAAAAGTACCCAAAATCCCTAATCTAAAGATGACAATCCATTGATACGTAAACGTTACATTTTAATAAATATAATATAAAAAAAATTGTTTGTGCTATCGTAACTATTTTTATTTTTACTATGTAGGTAATGGTCGCCGTGACGAACTGGATGCTAAAGGTGGAAGACCGTGTGCTGTGGCGCGTGTTAGGAGAGGCCTATGTCCAGTAGTGGGCTCCTATAGATAATGGTGATTGATCGATTGATAGATCTATATATAGGAGCAAGCATTGATTTTAATTGATTAGGTAGAGTCTCATTGGACCTTGCTAGTATTTTTTCTACAAAAAGATCGTATAAATGTTAAGTACTTTACGTAATCGTTAATCAAAAGAACTTTCTTTTTATGTCCAGATATAAGAAAAAAATACCAAAAACTTTTTCATTATTATTTCCGACACATGTAAACACACAACTTTCTGAAATGACAGTCGTTGAATGTAACGATATGTCGAATCATCACGCGAATCGGATCCTAACCCTAAAATAAACGGGTGTGGCACTTAAAGCCCTGCATTATGAAATTTAGCGCGTCCAAAACGTGTTGTAAACCGTTAATGAGGCGAACGGATGCCGCAAATAGCTGATACAAACGGGTGAATTAGCCCGCATACTCGCTGGCAAGCCACGAAGCGTTCTTGAGGGCCATCAAGAATTGAAAGGATGACGATCTAGCCACAAAAGCCCGGCCTCGGTGACCCGGTCAAGAGTATCTGATGAATTTTTATTGGTCGCATTTAATACGACAACGCAAGTCACATTATTTTACCGCACATTTCCATTTTACAGTAGCTTTACTACTGACTTTGTACGGTTTTATTTTTCTTCTTTCTTTTGTTATGGCAACTCAGCAAGAGTTTGCCAATTCTGAATACATGAACACTGTTAGTAAGTACTACTAGATGTACTTATACAGGACCGACATGCAATGCAATGACGAAACAGAACATAATTAAAAGTAACTAGTATAACGCATTTAAAAATATATGATTTAAAATTAAAAAATATTAGGGGGGAACAAAACGGGGAGGAGATACTTATAATTCCACTACACATGTGACTTAGTGATATAAAGTGGGAACATGGCAATTTTTTATTGCGCGGCAACTTTGCGGCAAATTTGAGTACTTTGTATCTGTGATTTTAATATTTGTAAAACTCCCAGCGATACACGGCTTGTGTTAGCGTCGGAGTAATTTTTAATAACAACAAAAAATATTATCTACTTTAGTACATTCTTATATGCCTATTTGTACACTAATGAAAACATAATTGCGCCAATTTGCTGCTCATCCAACTACAAAATTCAACCTGTCGATTTAACAAGACGTTGGTAAAATAAACATATTTGTGTACTTAATAGGAAAATAAAGTCCTATTACAAACCGGTGGATGAAAGGTCAAGTGTATAACAGAGCAACCAACATTCCTGGCCCTAATGATTACTATTAAGAAGGAGAGGCGGGAACGGCCAAGTTCAATATCACGTTGAGTGCTCTTCTTGATTGTTATGCCTGTGTTGCTGACAAATAATTGGATACAAGATTTTAATCTAATCTCTGTGAACCTGTGCTTACAGTTTAATATTTAGCTGTTAATGTTGATTATATCTTTTTTATGTTTCAGTTGTTATGCCTTTGTCTCACTGACTTGAGATTAATCTACGTGCTGTGACAGTTTTGTATTGAAAATTTGAAAAAGCAAACTTATGTTGGATCTTAAATTAGATTTTCCTGTTTTTTTAAACTTCTATACAAAAGTGTGTATTCGAATTTGTACGAACAACACTTGGCACGTTAAACACTCTAGACCACATAATTATGCAGTCCCAATGCAATTTAGTAAAACAAAATGGGCATGTAACGTGGTCATAAAATAGTTTGTATATTTATTTTATTTATGCTTTATTTTATTTTACATTTGTTTACTAATATAGTTATAAGTGTGTACTAACTAATAATAGATGTAAATTTAATTAATAAATATATTGTTATTATTATAAACATTTCAAAAAGAAGTAAATATTTAGTCAGTGCTTGTGTTTTTAAATAATAATGTACCTATTCCGTTTTGAAATAAGGGGTAAATAATTTGGAGTTTGCTATTCATCGTCTTAAAAAACAAAAAATGTACTAGCTGTATCTATCGTTAACTAAAGTAGCAAAATCAAAACTTGAAAAATCTATTATAACTGTGAACTTTGGACGGGTTATCTAGGACTTAGAAAGTAAACAAATTATATGTTTGAAATATCATTTTGCTGCTTGGAGAAACCTGATGAAATATCTACCTTATCTGTAAAAATTATCACTGAAATCTTAGTACCAGTGCGTGTAATAGTTTATATTTCAAAATATTCCACAATCCACGTTTTTGCTTCATTCAGCCATCAAAGATTTTGTTCTATAAGTATCATTAGATTTTATATATGTATGTTGTGGATGTTTTGAATATGGAGCTTTTCAGAACATACATCTCAAAGCTAATGAGATTGGAATATATTTGGGTTGTCAAGTTCAATGATGACATTTAAACTTTTATTTGGTATATTAATTGCTAAAGAAAATAAGACATATTTACTACATATTGATTTAGGTACTAATTTAATAAGAAATAATTAAAGTAATTATGATTTTCGTGGTGTGGATGCAAACAAGTTAACTTATTACCAAAGCTATCTACAATATCTTCGGACATCTGAAGATTGATTGATTGATTTCTAAATGCATACATATTATAAATAAATAACACCCAGACACAGAACAAAGAATACTACTTGTCACAAAATCGAAACCTACGTCTTTCGGTTTAGCCGTAACCTACCACTAAACCAACAAGCTGATAAGTAGATAACTAAAATATAGTCATTGAAGCAACCCAACACGTATTCCAAAAAAATAAGGATGTAAAAAACTAGAACATCAAAAGGTTTTATACTGCAGGATGTGAGAGATGGCGAGTGGTGGGGAACCAAGCCTTGTATCTGTCAAAGAATTTTTAAGTGTCATCGAGCAGTGAATGGGTTCGCGGCAGCCGAGGCCACTTACACACGGAGCGGTTCTCAACCGGCTACTTGCTCCGGCTGGGAAACAGCCGATGTTTGAAATCTGCTCATATTGCTGAGATATTTGAATTTGAAAATTGCATTTTGGATTTGCTGTGTACTAGTATTATGGAAACAGACGATAGGTGCTGTACTAAATGTGAATTATTTATAATGGTTCTCTGTATTCTATTTGTAATTAACTTTGAATCTGTTAATTTTGCTTAGAATTTAAAACTTATCCGTCTATTACTGGTTAGATGGCCGGTTTTTTTTGTATTTTCTGGTTTGTATCAAAATTTATAAAATAATTATTTTATATTATTAGCGACTTGCGACAGAACTAATGTTTAGTATTAGGTGTTTTGACAGATATTTAATGTAGGACTAAATTGTTGTAATTGCAAAATAAATTAATGCTCAATTATGAAGTGAGACTTAAAATCAGATAATAATGACAAGAATATTTGATGCAATTAATATGTACTATATAATATCAATTAATATATATTTGTTTCTATTAAAAATATTTTCCTATTGCAGTGTTCAGTTCTCGGTATTAGACATAATACGAGATACGAGAGGCGAGAAAGTAATAAATGACCTGAGTTAGCTTTAGACCGTGAAGTATTTAGATGTGAACTAAATTTAAGTCGTAGTTACACATCATTATTTATAACCATATCTATGAGTGATGTATGAGATAAAGGATTTAGAAAGATTAGTTGGATTATCCGGCCTTAAAATTTATTATTGAAAATAATAATCATTTAGTGTCAAGGGACTTGGGTAAAATATACATTTCCAATATAGAATGTACATTATCATTTTGTGTATTATTTTTCTTTTTTTCAATACCCCCGCACTAGAACTAACTTAACAAACATACAAATAACAGATACAAAATATCTCCGAGACTCGGAATAAACTATTTGTACGAAAAAAACCAGTAGGGATTGAACATACAACCCCTGGTGCGATGGCGATCTGACCATTAGACCAGGAAAACTAAACCCTAAAAGTACTCGCTACGTTTATTGTAGGCAGGGGTTAAAAAGCAGTGGCAGTTGCTCCACTGCCAAGCAGGAATTTGATATCAACATCAGTTTAAAATAAAATAGAAGTCAAAATAAAATACAAAATTGCCAATATTTTAAAAAAAGATCTTCATCGATCGAATAATGTATACAGTCGTTATAGAGATTAATCGCATGACTAGAATATATACGATTGTTTAACCATTATGTTCGATTAGTTGGAATTTATCTGTTCCGTATGCAAAATATGCCTTATGTGATACATGGGTATTAACTGTATTGTGAGGAATTTAGGCTGTGTTGATAAAATTAACAACAGTAAACAACTGGATTGTTGAACAAAAATTCTATTACAATAATTGAATATTATAATTAAGTAATATAGATTTCGGTTCGTGCTGTAACCCAAATAATATTTTTACTATTTGCCCTTTTATAGTTAAAATAGATAGGACTACTAATATAGTAGATAATATAGTTTTGTTCATTTAAAGAAACTTTCCAATTAATAAGATCGATATCAAATTATTCATATAATTATATCATTTACGTTTGACGGAATTAAATTTACTCATAAAACTTTGATGTTATTAAAGCTTTGATGTTATATCTGAAATTAAACAAATCAACATCATATTTTACTTACATATATATCTGTATCCGTGTGGTGACGGATTAGGAAATCCGTGTGGTGACGGATTAAGAATACATATGTCACCACACCCTTCTATCCAGAGGGTGTCGTAAGAGTCGACGACTAAGGGAGTAAGTCTAGCAGACAATATCCACCGGAAGAGAGGGAAAACTCGAAATGAAACCCTATTCCAACCCGTCTGGCCCTCAAATGTTTGGAGGAGACCCGTGCCCAGCAGTGGGACGTTTATGGGTTGAGATGATGATGATGATATATCTTGATTTTTGTCAATAGATAAAAACATTCTGGCCGCACTTTTAAGTGACCAGATTATTACAATTACGCTCATACTCGTAGCCAGGTGCACTTGCTGTCCAGTAAACAATCAGCGGGTTAAGCTATCAAGATCGCGGTAACCCTATAGATGGGAGACCGCATAGTGGTATTTCACCTGAGCGTTAAAGGGTAAAAGGGCACGTTAAAGTCGATCCCGACTGTTAACAGTCGTTAGATCACGACAGAGGCCTAAATATGAGCGATCTAATTACTCCGTCTCCAGGTAGGCCGCTAACCAAACGATAAGAAGAAGATTTCAATTTGAAGTGTTATGTTTTGTGGTAGCACAGATTGTGACGCAAACCAAACACCATACAAAAATATATCAAACAAAACTGGCATCAAAGAAAAGATGAAAATATCATGTCTGTCAGTAGCATGTCGCTTAGCGAAACATACTCAAATAAAACTTGACATTTCAAAAACAATAGCAATCGTATTTGATTATAAATTATCTACGATTTCGCCACAATTTGCGAAAGTTTACAAATGCTTACAATTTTGACACTTTCAATACTAGTTAAAACTTTCAAGGACCAAAATGTCTCCTAGTTTAAAAATCAATTCGTGTAAATCGCGATAGTCGGGTAAAGTAGGTCGTTGGGGGTCGAGAGCGACAATGCCTAGCGCGCACATCTGCCCTCTCCAACGTAATCGTGGGCTCCTTGACATCGTCGCAATGCTTCCAGATACGTTATAATGTCAAACACCATCTTCTAATTATGGTTTTATCGTGAAATTTATGTCTCTTTGGAGTGAAACTGGATTCATTTTAAGGCCACAAGATTATACTTGTATTATTGGTTTGGTTTTTTTGTATTTTAGTGGCTATTTATTGTTACATTGTTTTGTTGTCTCTGATGTCCGGCGTATGTTTGAATAAACGTTTTTCTTTCTTTCTTTCAAGATAAAAAGAAATGATACTTTTTAAAATGTACTTGTATTTTGTATTGTGTAAAAGTACATGTACAAGTACCTGTACATGTACTTTTACACAATTAAATTGAAGTTATTTAATTAAGTTTAAGTTAAATTGAAGGCCTCAAGCATAAAATTCTATATAGACTTTAGTGTTTTATAGAAAAGGTTTCCGAAAAATAATTACCTTATATTTTGATTGCTTACTATTTCCTCTACGGTAACAGTTTTGACGTTAAGCTACTATGAATTGTTTATAATTTATTCATATTTCTCTCAAATTTTCCTCAGGATGCGCCTAACTTTTACACGCAATAAGAGAAAAAAGGTGAATAGTGAGTTGAATAAAAGAAGTCCCGGGAACTAAAGTAACGTTACGAAGAAATGTGTTGACGTCCGCCACGGGGGACTCGTGATTATCTTATACTGTACTGTTTTAGCAGATTTCACATTCTCTTTGGGTATCTTTCAGTTACTGAGATTAACTTAATTATATTCATTACACGAAGAGATTGGTCGGTCAAATTTCTACGCTAGGAATGATTTCTGTGTGCATTATTTAAAACAAATTTCACGCACATTTTTTGTTACGTTGGTTCAAATATAAAATAATACCCTACTAGTCGAAATATTGTTCTTTATAATATAATATTATTCTTGTTATAATAAAATACTGATATAATCCTAATTCTTAAAATTAAAAAAATTAAAACTCACGTTGTCATAAGCTAATTTCACTGTATATTTTTCCCTGCAAAATTATGGAAACCTGCGGAAAGTGCCGCAAGCCCCATTTCGGGGTATTGTGCATTGTAAAATTATATTATGGCTCGTTAAAATATGGATATAACTTTAAACAATTTTCATACATTATTGTAAAAAAAAATATAAAACTAGGTATTTAAAAAATATTGTACCCGTAGGTATCTATTACTGATTTTTAACAAACTACCTTCTGGTTTCGCCTATACCATTGTATAACACCCGACTCTATTGGTTTAAGTCACGTTAATTACGAAGCTAGTATTAATCAACGGTGCGACATTGCTATGCATATGATTGCATAGTAAAGGTACGCTCACATTGAAAGTAATAATGACTCCGATACAGCAATCTCCTATGGCAATTAAGACTGTGCCGGTTGGTACACGGCTGAAACGAATGGGGCTCTTCAATCAACGAATCAATCTACAATCGCGAATGGTCGCCACTTGCCAGCGACAGCTCAACAAATTTATTGCTTCGAATGGGTGGTAATTTTCAAATTTCAACGCCTGTTGATCGCTGTTCGACGGAAAGCGCAACACGCTACGTGACTCTGCCACTCGCAAATTACCGCTTACTTTGTGTACCGCGATCGCATATAGATTGGAATCAGTGCCGATTGTACATCTCGTAATTTGACTACTGTTGTACGACAGCTACCTATTGTCCCTACAATTTATACATTCACAAATGAACCGTATTGTACAAAGTTAGATAGCACAACAATTCTGTTACAGTCAACAAAATTCGCAACTTATCAAATTAAACAAAAACACCGTGTAATTGCGAGGGAATAATCTACAACAATGTCTGGAGATTTTAAAAAATTGCACATAAAATTTCCGACTGGAAAATGGTGCTATTAACAATACTTGAGCAAGCAGAACGAAGTTAGGGCTGCGCTCATCGGTTCCGACTCATTACGAGTTTTGCTCGTCTCGTGCCTGAGCTTAAGCCCGGTTAAGGTGCGGCCTGATTAAGTCGAGCAGACGTTGGCCCGTCTGCTTGCCAAAACCACTTGAACCAACACTATGACGACGTCGAGTACGTACGCGTTATATTAAAGTTTGGCAATAGTCGCTAAGGGGATGCCTGATGTTTGCTTAGTCTGCTTTTATCGTTGCTACCTCTTACTTTCAAGTTTCATGTAATTGCGTCTATACCATCTTCGTTATGAGTCTTTGTTGTTCAAACAGCTAATATTCTTACCACAATTTTGTTATAAGCGTACCTTTAGAATCTTAATCTGATAATCTGAATCTTACCTTGTTTAGCAAACGCCGATGCTTCTGAATAAAATAATGTCTAAACACAAATCAATTTGTTGTAAATGTTATCTAAATAAAAATGCTAAGCTATTTCTCTCTTCTCTTTATTGAGTTATTATTGGAGTCCCTACACGTACATAGCCATATGTTTAGTGACGTTCATTACATTTATCGTTCCCTACATGCAATAACAAACATTTGCTAAATTAAGGTATCGCAGTCACGTAGGTGATTCGGGGACCACAAGTCTTGAAGCTTCCGCTTGTTTCCTCAGAGATCTCTTTCAGCATTTACCTGAAAACAATAAAAAAGGCGTTAATTTACAGCGTTGGACACCAGCCAAACATTTCAACTAGCCGTCTAAGTTGGTCTTGTCGCAAAATGAATGAAACAAGTCGACATTCAGACTCTCGTTGTGTTCCTGATCGGTTATCGGGGCGAGTTGAGAGATGGGCTTAGGTGAGAACAGACAATATAAAACTCATTTATATCCCGTCATCGTGACGCGTGAGGCGTGCCAAGGCGTTTTCCAATACGCTCATTTATCACACGCCCCTCGACATAATGAGACGCATCGAGACTACACACACCCAAAATACTTTAAATTTATTTTCATTAAAATTTACATTAATTTTTCCTAATAGAATTTGGCACCGTTCAAAATATATGAGATATCATGACTTCATAGACGATCACAATATTTCATGTGTTCTATATACATTACCTACTAAAAGTAAAAGCAACAGACAATAAATCCAGAAATTCTTAAAACAAAGAAATTATCGCTATTACTTATCAGATTATTTAACAGACAACACGATTAGTCTTTTTACACAAATGTCTGTCTAAAATAATCTGATACAATCACAACTGTTGTACGAGCTCATTTCCAACAACAAATAATGAAGTGTCACTTTTGTAACCAGCTAATAAAAGACAATAACGTTGTCATTTATGTTTGTTGAACTAACATTGATAAAGCTCAATGAATAAATCGGACAGTCAATATTAATGTAGTTTTTCAATAACGTATATTTTTACCTACAACTTGTAACCTCACATGCCTTCATATAATTTTAAATTTAACATTTACAGTGTTACATTTTAAAATTTAAAAGCTTTAATGCATAACCTTGTTTAAAACAGTCTTCTAAGAAATTGTTTCTCAATGTTGTGAAATAATTTTACCATTAACAACACACATATTTTGGTGTCGTTGATAGCAATCAATTTTAGACATTGGAAAATAACTGAAAACGTGTTTAACAGTCACATGACGGCTCCAGACAAACGCCCTATGACGCAAGCTGAAGAGAAAACAGATTTAAATAAACTATAACAATTATGTTCGTGGCTTTAGTTTCAAAAGCTCTAACTCATTCGGCAAACAGCATTTTTCTCTTAAATGGTCCACAAAAATCGCCATTATAACTATTTCGCATACTGCATGAATAAAACTGCACTATTTTGCTGCGTCCGACCAAATTGTTGCCAAAGTTTTATGAATCCTATAAACGCGTGGCGTTTTGATGCGCGTGAATGTCGTAATTTGATTATTATAATGACGTGAATATTTATAAATTGTTCAGTAATAAAATCTGATGAATTACTATTTAGTTGTTAAGAGTGTTTCGATGATGATAAAACTTAGATATTGATAAATAAATAGTTCAATAGTGTATCATTATGGCGCGGCAGGCGTTTCGACGCAGCGAGCGTGCAGAATCACGCGGTGTGTGATGACGCGAGTGCGCGGCGCTGCGCTGGCGGGCGCGGCCGTTGCGTGGTGCGTGTTCTTATCCTCAGCGTCACGCGCTCTGTCGCTCTGACGTCCACATGACGCCGGACTTAGGCTGCCTTGGCAGACTCGACATAAATCTTGGAAAATTTTTCAATGTGCATCCCGTCATCGTCACCTCGAATATAATTAGTAATTATCGCCGCGGTACCTAAACGTTTCAGTTTTCGTATACGTTACTGATCAACAAAACAGTTTTCAGGAGAGATAATCACGTACGTGCATGTACGCGTAAGTAGATAAAAATGCGCCCCCAGTAAATTAATATTGAGTGAATGTTTTAAATGCAAATAATTAAAAAAAAGAAAATTGTGTGAAACATTATCACGTATGAACATGCCAAAAATGAACAAATGAAAAATCAATCCAATTTTTAATAAACTCAATACAAACAGAGAAACAAACAACGATATTAAACAATAACGCTGCGAATTTGCTTTCAAAATAAACGTGCCAAAACAACAAAAGATAATCTACGTATAGCGCTGTCAACAGAAATACAATTTTCACGAATTGTCAATTAATAAAATGTACAAGAGATATGAGGTGAACGTATATATAAAATAACAACGACATTAATTTGACTGTAAGCAGTGCAACTAGCGGCTTCACCTGCATTTTTGCGCAGAATTGCTCGATTAATGAAACAACGAAAATATTCATTGGCAATCAAACAGCCAGCCGGCACTTGCGCAAATATTGGTAGAGAGAATCTGCGTTAATACCCACTCGAATAAAAGATAAAAACCCTTAAATTATTGAGTTTCGCATAGCAGCGCTCGGTTGATCAAATAGACGGGCAACTTCACGTACGTAGTAACTATTTGTTTTCTGTCACTAAATTGTTTACACGTTAGTCACACACACTAGAATGTTCCCTTAAGTAACTAATTTTGTTTAGTCTGCCATAGTAAAATTTAAGATAAGTCGCTTTGGGATACATTAAAGCGATTGTCATTGAGGAAGTGCCAAAACATTATAAAGTGCTTAGTGATGTAGCACACGACAACGGCAACGGTACAAATATTAGAATAGATACAGCAATAGTCGTACTAATATTATGAATGCGAAAATTAGGATGTTTGTTACTCAGTAATGTCAGAACAGCAGATTATATTCTACATCAGCACATAGGTCCACTTCTTAAGCTAGTAAAAAAAAAATATTCTCACTAAACCGTACCTATATCTGAATAACTAAATATTAAACTTTAATAATAAAATCAATACCTTGGCTTTTCTAAAAAATAGTCAACAGTATTCATATCTTATTTCAAAGTAAATTACAGTTATTTTAGTTGAATTAAGTACCTAAACTGACAGCTGTTATATTACATTAATAAATTATAAACATATCAAAGTCACGAGAGATATTTTTGTTAAAATTTTCATTGCATTATTTGAATGGAATAAAAAACGGCTTCGTCAATTTGGGCTGTTACATTTGCGCCTTTCCCATTAAAGAGCACTTATTGAGCGAACGTTCTCTGACAGGCGGTAACGATTTTGATTTATTTAATTCGTTACATCGTGGTAGAATATTAAATTTATCAAATGTGATCGTTATGTATTAAATTTCAGTTTTTAAAGCTTGGTTGGAAGGATTTATTTATTTCACCTCATTCCATATAGGAACGCGTTATTATCTAAACATTTTCTTATCCCAGGGATGCTACATCTTAAAACCACGGTGTAAAGTGAAAGTGGGTCGCCAACACGTAAGTGTCCATAGGTTACGGTAACTGCTAACCACCAGGCGAGCAGGTTTGATTGTTTGCTACTTAAGTAGTATAAAAAAAAACTGCAAATGTCAAGTTATTACAATTTTCACTACGTGCCACAAAACTTTATCGGTCTTCATGGCCTAATGCTTCTTATCTTGATAGAAAAGAGAAAACCGGAGATGTCCCCAGCAGTGGGACATATATCGGATGCAGAATACATATTCCTGAATAGAACAAAAAAATAATACCTAAAGAGTAAGGTCCCATCTCTACCACAGCATAGTCCCACTAGACATAACTCCAACAATGAAATTACACACATAAACAAATACAAAGCCACTCGATTTCTTTTCATATCATAGTTTGTGGAATAAAAACTGTCGACTGGCATCGTAATAATAATTTTTACAACTTTGTATAACAATAATATTATATTCAGAGCTTCATACAACGCACATTCGTTACGAATATAATCTCTTCTGGCAGAGTAACAAAAAGAGATTGGGATTTAATCCTGCCGGAATATCTGCGAAATCCCCAACAAAGGCGGCTAATATTTCGCTGAAAATACATATTTGATGTGCCTACCAACATACTTATTACTGATTGATTTACGGAATGGGTTTCGGTTTATTTTATACGTATATATATATATCTATTGTACTAGTCCTACTGAATTATTTCTAAAAGAAACGAAAATGAAACGTAGAACAGCGCGTCGGTTTTTTTAAACGAGTGAAATATGTTACATATTCCGCCATAACAAATGGCATATGAGACTATAGGCTAATAAACTATTTATCACTTCAACATTTATATCATTAGCATCATTATCTTTATTATTTTCTATTTTCAAATGACACAAATATGTTATTACTACGTCCAAGTCGTAAAATTCAAAAACTAAATGTATTTCAAAAAAGCTGAGCAGCATTATCTAGTGAGAACAATGTAAACATTATTTCAACAGTGTTTAAACATCTTGTGTTGTAATCCTATAAGCGTTGCGTAGACTTCATTACACACTTTCCTCACCGCAAAACGCAGATAAACATAACAGTGAAACGTATCTCAAACTCAAATCTGTTCAGCAATATTTGAATTTCTATACATTAGGTGACATTTACACAACAAACACGACAAAACAGTGGTTAACCTTTCAGAATAACATTCAACTTAAATTGATGGCTGTGCGTGATATTACATAAGAATAATACATTCGTCAAATTACCAAAAAAGGGTAGATCATAACAGTAACTGGCAAGTATAAGCTTTTTTAAAAAACCTTTCATTTTATGATTGCCAAAGGAATCGGTAGCATCTAATTTAATATTAAAATGCTATTTGTATTAAAGGAATGTTAGCGCTAACGGGCGGAGCCGCTAGCCGGGACGTGTTCGGTGACGTGACCACACGTGTCGCCACCGATAAAGCTCGCTAATTGAACGTAGCATAACCGCCCGTAAACGCGTGTAATATGTATGTTTTGTCATTTACGATTACCTAATTAAAGTTTCAACACGCTTTTTATCGTACTACACTCGTTAAGCGTGGGCTTTTATAATAACAGGCACATGACACGCTCGCACTCTCGACTTGCGGTTTATTTATAGGTCGCCTCTAAAAGTCGAATAAAAATAGGGACGTCGAACATTACAAATTGTATTATTTTATTTCGTGTGCGTGACAGCCAAGGCGTCCTAGTTGAATTTATTATTTGATCGATAGTAGATACGTTCAATACGTACCTCGCCCCGTACTCACAGCACGCGGTTGTCGAAATGTAGGCACAGGTTTATATTTTAGTTATTTAAATCAGTGCAGGCACGACTCCAGACGATATTTACTTACATATTTTGGGTCAGCGCAAAGCCGCTTTAGCCCTACTACAACGAAATAAAAAGAGACTACGTTGAAATATTATGTTGTCGTCGGTCATTTTGTTTTTATGTGGTATTGCGTTCTTTTATGTTTATACACGTACAGTCTAGAAAATTTGTGCTTTGCTTGTAATAAATATATTATATGATAAGAGCTACCCATATAATGTCCCACTACCTGGCATAAGTTTCTTCTTCTCTATAAAGTAGAGCAGAGAAGGCTTACACACACACTGGCTTAATGCGAGCTGGTGCATAAGACATGCCTTTGAAATTTATTTTAAAGTCTCCTCGCGATACAAATAGTAAGACCCCAATAAGTACGTATAAATAATGTAAATTTTAGATCCAATTCATATTATATAGAAACAAATATGTAAATGCTTGCCTTTTATAAAAATATTGATCACTTTGAAAATATGTCCGAATAAAACTTAGGTAGCAAACAAGCATACAGCCCGCCTGATAGTGAGCAGTTACTGTGCGCCAATGGACGTTTGCAACACCAGGAACAGGGTTTCCAGATGGAGTATCCCCCCTAAGATAGGGAGACTTTTCGTTAAAAATGTATGTATGTACTTTACACTTCTGTAACGCCATAGTAGCGGCTGGCATTTCATTGTGAAAAAAGCCTTAAAAATTGAATTAAAAAAAAGCTTTGCCGTACTAATATTTGTTTTGCAGCAAAGTGACGTCATTATCCGGTTTACAAACTTTACAATATATAACCTATTTATTAATGAATTATTTGTTTACTCCTTTTACTAACGAACATGTGTGATAAATAAGTTAATCCTTTGTTGTCAAATACCTTATTATTTCAAGACAATATGTTCTATTTCAGCAAGAACTAAATCCAACATACTACTTTTAGTGTTGACAAGATTTATAGTTGTTTTAATTAACAGTATTAATTCGGACCAGTTCCGATACTAAACTGGGTTATGACAAATACTTGTAAAGAACAAATAAACCAGTGGCTGGTTGATGTTATATATTGCACTTCCTAGAGTGAAAATGACAGTGCGGATTTGTGAGTAATCTTCGCGTAATCGGTTGTACTGCGGGATGTATTGGAGATATTCTTCCTTACTATTAATGAAGAATATGTCCTGTTCTTTGACAGATGCGGGTAGCTACCATGGTGGCATAGAGAAAAGCCTGGTAGCAACGCCTAAAGAAAGGCCTTAAGGCTAAGGCTATTACTATTTCGAGAAAGAGCATAGCAAGCTTCAGACAGGACTATAAGAAAAGTGACCATAGTTGCTTGTCGTATCAAGAAGTATGTTGCTTTTTACCACTGCACGGCGTGTTGTGGGTTCGATTCTCACACGGGACAAAAATTTATGTGATCCATAAATGGTATTGGTATATGGAACAATTTTATCGAAACGTTATAGAATAGGGAAAAGGGATAAAAGTAGCCTTTATGCGATTGTAGACTATTACACTCTTCTCTTTATATCCCACCTTCTTATTTATATATTATATATATATTATACTCGCCCATTACATCTTCTTATACATATACAGCCTACGCTTCAAAATGAACACATATTCCTAATTTCATGTCTCTAGGACTAACATTTTAGGCTGTGGGTTGGTATTGAGTCAATCAATCAGTCGGGGCTTTGAATTTTATATATTTAGATGTTTTTTATGCAACGGGCAAACATGTAAACGCGGTTTTACGTGATACATCCTGTCCTGTCAAACGGTTAGTATACAAGTTGTTAGTATAAAAGTTTATGTGACAGCTGATGTGTTTTTGCGTCGAAAAAGTTATAAACTATTGTAGAACTGATTAAGTAAGCACTAGAATATAAGAAGTTGGTCGCGTGGCTTTTATTCGAGTTAAAGTTGTTATTTAATTGAACTTGTCACTGTTATTATGAAGTTTTCTTTGCGTCGGTGAATTGAATATTAGATTAGTTAACACTGGGGTCATACCATGACGTCTTTATAGCAATTCATTTTCGATCTTATTTTTAATTCAGATCAGTGACAATAAAAGCTAGGTAATAATGTTGACATATTGACGGCACGGTTGGTTCAGTGTCCTAAGTGGTTACGTCGCCATTTACCCTTGCGCGGTGTTGTGAATTCGATCCCCACACGGGACAAAAAATTGTGTTATTTTAATGTTTTATTATTTTTTTTGGAGGTCCTTCCCCAGCCGGGCTTGCTCGCTAGTAGTGGTGTCCTACCTCTCTTAAAAATATACGTTAAAAAAAGGGAAAGAAATCTTAAGTTTTTCCAAAAGAAATATCTATTTACGTCGGATAGAATAATTTATTCTTATCTTTATGCCCTGCATTAAAAGGAAAGTGTGATTGCTAGCTTCGTAAAGGCTTAATTTTCCTTTTTAATTTCCAAGAGTCGTTGATTTTACGTAAATATACAGTAACGAATATTATTATGGAAGTGTGACTTTTAATTTTTATTTTTTTAGATTTAAAATATGAATAATTGACATTTTACGTTTAGCTTAAGTTGTAACAAAAAAAGAAATTAAATGTATTATATGTAACTTCTTCAGTATTTAAATAAGAATGTGTGATACACTAAATATGGATGAGCGATGTAAGAGTGGAAATAACACATTGTAAAAATTAAGACACTAGCGCCACAGTGTGCATAAGCTGAACTATCAATGGCAAACACAGATTTTTACAATCGGGCTTAAGGTTTTATAACTTAATTTATTAATGAGGTAATATTACGGTTGAGATACGTAGTCCATTTCATTTTATTTTTCAAAAATGAAAGTTTTTTTATAGAGTCTATCAAAATAGTCTTTTTATAAATCTGTTATTGGGCTTACAGGTAAGCTACTACTACCTTGGCAACGGGATCATTACTACATCATACAGTTTTCACTACCAATACAAATCCAAAGAACACACACAAAAAAGAACCGTGGCCAAATACAAAGCGAGCAAAGTACAATTAACTGCCTAAACTTATCGGTACTACTGTCAATCTAACTTCGAATTCGGAAAAGAACCACTTTCCTAGAAGACAGGATGTGCGTAGGCACTCTATAATGGCTCTAACATTGTGATGCGCACTCAATACACACAATAGAACCTCACCTTTATCATAAAAGATATGCCGGATATTAAAAAGGACCGCTAACTCTAGCTTATGCTTCAAATATGTAGGTATAGATATACCACTATAATATTTTATTTTGACTGCACGGTTGATTCTGCAGCTTAAAGTACCTTGAAATTTACCAATTTACGTTTTTATTTCTAGAGATGACAGTACTTCATTACAGTATATTCATGAGTTGTCATGTTTTCATGCATGAATTATGAATTTATAATTTTTGTACTAAATTAATACTTATTACGTTTACCTCAATCAACTACATAAATCATTATTTATAGTATTATGTGAATATAATTTCCTTAATTTTAATAGTAATGATGATTTTTATATAATTTCCTGCTTTCTAAGTAAAGCTCTTCTTATGTACTCAATTACAAAGCGACGTGTTGTGGGTTTAATTCCCACACAGAACAAAAATGCGCAGCGAAGACGGTCGCTAGTCACAGCGCCACAGCGTGCATAAGCTGAACTATCAATGGCAAACACAGATTTTTATTTTTAGATCGGGCTTAAGGTTTCATAACTTAATTTATTATAATAATTTATTATATTAGTATAAAACAAAGTTTCCGCTGTCTGTCCGTCCTTATGTATGCTTAGATCTTTAAAACTATGCAACGGATTTTGATGCGATTTTTTAATAGATAGAGTAATTTAAGAGGAAAGTATATGTGTATAATACATGCATATTATTGTAGAAAAATCCAGAATAAACCGAAACGACGCGAGGCGGGTCGCTAGTTTTAAATGAAGCGGCAGAGACAGTTAATTTTGCTAAAAACCATCTTAAACGGAGCGTAAACAAATAAACATAAATAATTTTCATATTTTTCAAACAGATTGTTAGATTTGCCATTAAACCGCCTGTAGCAATACCGAAACAATAGTGTACGACAACAATAAGGCTAAGGGGAATGTCCCCTTCTACTGTACGTATATCCAATTTTCTACGTAAAATTATACTACCAACCATATAGTTAGATCGCTTTGTTACAGACACTTCTACAAATATGTTTAGTAAAGTTGTTGTTCAAACTTTACACGAGTTTTCAGTCTGTGTTTGATATGGTTTATGGTTAATTTATTTAATAATAAAAAAACTCAAAGCTCTAGATAACTATATAAGACACGATTTAACAAAACATATTTATAAAAGGAAGCAATGACTACTGTATTATATGCGTGAGGATTATAATTGCTGTTTATTTTATACTACTAAAGTACAAATGAAGCTCGGACATACGGCTCTAAGAAGGTGGACTGACGACTTGGTAAAGATCGCGGGCAACCGATGGACAAGGTCAGCTCAGGACCGAACGATGTGTAAAACCTTGGGGGAGGCCTATGTCCAGCAGTGGACATCTTATGACCAAGATGGATACGGCTTGATTAATAGTAAGCAGTTATCATAGCCCATGAGCCTATGGTAACTGCTTACTATTAAGCAAGCCGTTTATGTAAGCTTATGACATCCATCCATCCAAAAAAAAAAGTCTATAGGCTTTGGTTACTGCTTACCATCAAGTAGGCCGTATGATTTTTGCTGCCTTGATAGTATAATAAAAGGAGTAGATACTTTCTTAAGTATCCCATTGTCATTTGGAAACGTTTGATTGAGAGATACTCAAATATACTCAAAGAAATACAAGTACACTTATATAATATAGATAATTGGCTGTAGTATTCAGTAATATGCAGGTCCTTCTCCATGCCATACCAGTAGCAGTTACCGTAGCCTATGGACGCTTGCAATACCAGAGATATCACATGCGCGTTGCTGACCCTTTTTTGCATCAGAGCTTTAAGGATCCTCTTTCAAAAAATGATGAAAAAGAGGTGTAAATAAAAAAAAAGTAATATAATAAGACGTCCATTCAAAGAGTACATCTGTTTGTATCCCCGCGCTCGCCTAGAGAATTAGGTCGTGTTTGCTTCGCCCAAATGCTCAAGGTCGTTGGCGATATCCCAAGGCTTAAGATGGAGTTATCCTTGGGAAAGGAATATGTTTCTTTCAAAACGCATCTCAAAATGTGCGCTGAAAATGTACTCACAAACAGGAACACAACTAGACTGCTGTGTGTAGTTATTTGTCTATTAATTTCAATATAGTACAAAACTCAGAGCAATATATAAACTTTAAAAGAAGCTAACATTAAGATACAATTCGCTTGGTCTTAAATTTTAACAAGGAACTATAAAACTTTCGGGGGCAGGCTAACGAGCTTAATAAAGTAGGTAAGTATTCAACTCAATCTAATTGCGATAGGCTATTTAAGGCCGTTTAACACCTTTATTAATGTCATAACGAAGTAAAGTGAGAAAGTTTGCGGCAAAACTAATAAACTTATCAAACTAAACTTAAGACAATCTTGGTTTTCTGTCAGTAAGTTTGATTTTGTTTAACACTATAATTCTATGATGTTTTATACCTATTTCATTGTAATTTTATCCTCCCGTGGCTTTTTAACGAGTACAATACCAAAGAAACTGTGATTTTTACTGAGATAAAAACTAGCCTTTGGTTCAGACTACAATATAATAATAAGATAATATTTTTGGGATAACACACAACGCCATCTGATCCCAAACTAGGCAGAGCCTGTACTATGGCAACCAGACAACCGATAAACATACTTATATAACGTTGCTCAGGGTAGAATCGACTGTCCAGACCTTCTTAATTCAATAAAATTAAGAACACCAGCTCGAAGGTTGCGATACAATCCCTTACTTTACATTCCTACATGTCACACTAATTTTAGAAAGTATAGCTATATGCCTAGAGTATTTGAGCAATTCAACAAACTAAATATTGTAAGTAATGTTGATCTGTTTAACACAAGTGTTGATTGTATTAGATCATATTTAATCAAACAATTTGTTGCTAATGTACCTAATTCTGGTTCACTGTAAACTGTTACTCATAGATTATAATTTAGTATAAGGTTTTTTGCTATCTGTGGAAGCTTGTTATTGGCATTTTTGTAATTAATTTTGTTAACCAATTGTACTAAAGCTGTAAGCTCCCCAAATAAAAAAAAAAATAAAAAAAAAATAAAAAAAATATTTCTAAATACATACATATTATAAATTAACAACACCCAAACACAGAACAAACATGTATGCTCATCAGAACACACAAAGATTTGTCCTGGGTGGGAATCAATCCCACGACCTCCGGCGTAGCAGCCAGAGTCACTAAACACTAGACCAATAGGCCAGTCAATGTATCCATCCGATTACCAAATTAGAAAGAAAGAAAGAAAGCATTTATTCGAACATACACGGTATAACAGATGGTAGACATAAGATAGACACATAATACATCCATCCCTTCATACAAACTTTTCATTTATAATATTATGTTGCAACTGATGTTATTATAAAATAGGTACATAAGAAGAAAATATGAGTTTCGTACGCATAGGTACACTTTCTTGGCGAACATTATGAAAACATGTTTAACTATTAAGGTAGTCTGTCATAGTTGTTTGTATGTAAATTTTGCTCAAGTTTAACGATTACCCCTCTAACTAGGCTCTAATAAAGACACACTACACTACACAGGCTTCAATATAAAACACAAATAGTTTTAATGTACAGTCCCTTTACAGTAAGTGGCATTAACCGTAGTCGAATATCCCGTACATTTAATTTCTATTCTATTCGATTCGACTACCCACTATACCACTTGTCTAGAGGGGCAAGGTAAGCAGGTACTTTAAGTAGCACAATTTTAAACAATTTATAAATAAATCTCACGCGGCTCTTCTAAACTAGGCAAAGCCTGTACAATATCATTCAAGCAACTGGTAACCATATTTTTTAATATATTTCATGTCATATCTTCATAATTTGTTAGAATGCGTTGATCTCTAGGTCTACCAGTCAGATGAGGAAAAACTATGTTTGCATAGTCCAATTATTGAGGTAGGTTACTCCTAACAAAATTCAAATTTTAATTAAACCCTTGACAGAACAAAAAAAATGTCTTCATCACACAAAGATATCTCAAGATTGGGTGGTGATTGAATCCACGGCCTTCAGCTTCGCAGTCAGTATTACTAACCACTAGATTAATAGACCAGTCAGTACAATGGCAAGAAAAGTAATATTACCTATAATTAATTTATTAAAAGCGCTGGTAAAAAGTGTGTTAATATCGGATATTAATCACCATCCAAAACGTTTTTGTCATAAATAGATAGGTACTTGTTAAATTTTCTCTTCAGCTTTGACTTATAAAACAGCGATAACAAAACACCAATTTTGAAGCACTTCGAAGCGCTGATTATAATTCGAAGAAAATGGAAAGCTGCGTTGTTTGCCTAAATCAATCAAAAGTGTATAAGTAAAGCGATGTAAAGTTCGAGGCCAGGGTTGGCGGCCTTCCGCCTCATAATGGAAGGGATAAGTCTCTTAATTAATGCAGGTGCGCCCCAGCGGTGACAGCCCTGTCTTCTAACCCTGTCATACTGAAACATAATTTTTAGAACTAAAATCGGCATGTTTGTAAAAACAAAGTTTCTTTGTTTATTATATTGTGCTCGTTTATTGCTCGCCCTCGTCAATGTGAGAGTGTGTCTTAATAATACACACATTTTACGACTATAAGGTTAGTTAGGGAAACTAATCAAGCTGTTACAAAAATAAGTTCCTATTTATATCAGTGTATTTTTACTCATTATTACAATGAGTCAGGGTTGATTTAAAATAATTTCACAACGTTTCATGTGTCAAACGTCTCTTCAAATAGTTAGATCAATAGATCTGCCAACATCACGTCAATCTTTTATAACAACAGCATTACAGCAAGCACTATCATTTGGCTCTGTTGATATACGGCGCACTTGTCTATTTGACAATGCAACTCATTCTGACGTGACCTAAATCGTAGCCAATGCCTAGGCTGACCGCTCGATTTTATACTACCCATATACTTTCATCAATTCTCAAATTACAACAGTGTTAAGTCATGAAATACCGACGTAAATATTGCGCACACGTCTCGTTTTAAGCAGGTTTTCCAAACTTCACTCGTAAAATTTGCCAAACGGGATCTTAATTTTAACCGGTAGGTGATTTATGAATAATTAAAAGTGATGAAACAACCTAAGTTTCAACTGTTTGCGTTTCTATGCACTGACTCATTCGTTCTTGATGTCGTAAATTTTGTGTATATGCGTTACTGCTATTTTATTGGAACACTTTACCGTCGGATAATAACGAAGAGAAAAGCTTACTAAATAAGTCGAACTGAAGACAAATTCCAAACAACATTTCTCGTGAAACATTAATATCTATGTAAAAGTGTGTATATTTTCTTGGATATATTAGGCATATTTGTCGGTAACCTACAAGGTATTGTAGGGAATCCTAGCTCCTTGACATTTGATTTACGCTCTCTCTAAAGGAAAACAGTAACAAAATACGTAAGAGTATGTAACAAGGAATATGTTACTTTATAATATGAATTCTGCATGAATAGGTACGCGTGAGGGATAAGCTATAAAGTTCGCCGGAGTCAGGAAAAATTCCCGAAACTAGTACCGTGTGGGGTAAAATTCATAACGCGCTTAGCAGTTCGGCTCACCTGTCTCGTTAAACTTCGGAATTTTTAAATTAAATTCTGAATACCGCCAACTCAACAAAGTTGCGAATTCTTAAAATTCGGTATCGTAATTAATCTTTTGGTTTAATAAACATCCAAAGGCGGACAAAGAAAGTAAAGTGGTTTATTCCTTATTAATGGTGGGGATGACGCTAAATCTTGTAATTAATGCAGGTGCTCACGTCTGAGCAAACTTACCGAGAGGATCTTCGGCAATTATCGGAAACTCGCTTTCTGTTACACGTTACGCGGGAAATTATTATGCTATATTAATTCTGCTAAAAGCTTTTCGGGGGGTTTTAAACGACGTTCAAGAATGTAATTGTTCAATTGAAGAGCGGCTTATAACTTTATGGTGTAAATGGTACTCAAAATTGTTTACGGCTTTTCACTGCTGTAAAGAAGGTCAGCGAACCATTGATTGGTGAGTACTTTGTCGTAATTACTCGCTTAGATTGAAAACAAGATAAGGGCCGGCAATCAAAACATAAAATCAGATCGGCAACTTATATAAATCCCGTAAATCACACGTTGTAATTACTCAACATGTTACTATTAGCAGTTAAGTTTATAAAACTTGTATCATATTCGAAAATATTTAATACACATCTTCAATAAATTAATAATAGCAGCTATCAGTAGACATAACACTATTTCAAATTAATAGATCTAATGGCTGTTATTAGGACCTAACCATGATCATGTCGTTCTAATAGGCATCAATCACAATAGACGTATATTACCGGCCGAGTGGTGCGGTATATTGACTGATATTGCGATACGTATTGAGGCGCGACGTCACAAAACAGCTGATCGTCCAGACCCACCCTGCATAAAACACGTACTAGACGTGAGCTGCAGCTGTAAGCAGAAAATCTACATGTCTATGCTTTTGACTGCTACATCCGTCTGCCAGCAACGTCAGCAAGGTACGACACTAAACGCACTTCTGGAGTATGTTATTGATTTTCACCGCCCGATGGGCGGGGCGAATTCTGTGCGAAAGGGATCACGCGATTGCCTCCTCATTAAATCAGAAGAGGAGCATCAGTTTCACTCCGTACAGTTTCTAATTAAGGACGTACCCATTAAACAACTATTTAAAATAGGTAGGCCTAGTGGAAAAACATTTTCGCGAAAATTATGGATATCAAAGTAGCGTTGCCGTCGTCGCAACTTTAAATATGTATCATTTATATCTTACGTGGAGTTCTTTATTGAGTATAATTTTTAATTAAATGTAGAATATACTTTATATTAGTTAGTAATTTATTAAAATTAAGTAAAAATATTTTTAAACGGAAGTATATTGACACAAAGACAATTAATTTGTGAAACATCTTCGAATCACTTAAGCAAATCGTTCTTCCTACTTGAAGAAAAAAACATAATTGTTCAGTTCTTCGAAGGAACTTCGTTAGTCACGTAAAGGAGCGTCAACAACCCGGATAGCAGTTAATGGAGTCAATGCCCAAAGCGTCCACGTGGAAATTCTGAGTAATTCTTTTAATTTTGTATTAAACAGCTGGCATGAGAATTAAACCACAGCTCTGTAATTAAAATCTGCTGTGAAAGTTATCAAAATATACACAAACTTTTGTTGAATTTTACGTAGCATTAATTTAAAAACAAGTTTTAGAAAAGTCTGCCAAATAAATTAAATACTTTATGGCTTAACCACAAAATATATTGTTCTAAAAATTGCTTTGTAATAAGTTAATAAAACTGCAACACTAAAGCCATATCACACGTTAGTTGGCAAATAAAACTTAAAGAATCTCTGCATTTCAAACGGGGCGTGTTTTAAACACAGTTTAACGACAAGATAATAAAAATCGTTCAGTTCGAGTCTTGGTACACGAGACGCGAAAATTGTCTCGTCTCCGTGACATTTCCCTCAGTTCATGGGGTCAGGGTTGGGACGAAACGTAATCGTGACGCGCCCCAACTCTCGTGTCGAGAATAACAATACTACACGTTTAGAATCCCGACTTCGAATCTGCATAACAATATGTACACATACCGTTCGATCCGATTTTGTAGTCTGGCATAAGATTAAACTTTTGTGTGTTGTACCTGAGAGCGCATGTCTGCCTATCTTAGAAAGTTTTAGAAGAATTTTAGCTTTGGAAAGATTCAGTGTCTCGCATACTTCAGTTGGACATCTAAACTCGACCTAGGTCGAAGTTTTATGAACATTAGGACATTTTTGTAGAATTGCATATATGCATTTGTTTTGAACTAGATATTATCTTCTGTCAACTGCCTTTAAAAGCTTGTGAGCTCCTGTACTCAAATTGTATTAAAGCGTACACTAGCAGAACTATAAAATAAATGTAAATCGCATATTCTGAGTAGTGATCCATCAATATGGATCACTACTCAGGTGGTGAGAGTATGTACTAAGGACTGTTAAAAAAACACGCCTCTATTATTTTTTCGTCTTTCTTCTAACCGATAACATGACATTTGATTTACGTCAGTAAAAATAAATTACCATCACATGATTGAGCCTCATTTATAGAAATCAAAATAGATATTCTTCAAAGCATCTTTATTAGAACTGAGTCAATAACCTCTCCATTGACGTCCGTTATATCTAACATTCTCTAGTACTCCCGTAACCGACCATTCCGCAAGTCCGTAAAACTATCACAGTAAAAATATGAACCAGTTTACGACTTATATCAGAGTCTATATATCTAGTTAGTAATTGTCCAACTGTTCTGTTGTTAAAATCATGAGAATATCTTTCTACTCTCCTTCAGTAAGCACAAAATACGCGTCAAATAATAATAAAAAATATTTTGGAAGTTTAAAACGACAACAAAGGCGAAATGCTTTTGATCATCTGTCATATTAATAGCATGGCAACACTGTATGGAATTAGATGACATTTTGTAGCATAGACAGTCATAACAGAAAGACGGGGTTGGCAACACATGACGATCTAGATCTATGAGAATTTAAACGTTTAACGCTTGCGGTCAGCTAATGTAAAGACATTCTTTAGAATCATCAATTTTGCAATATATTGCAGAGTGCAATTACGGCGTCGACTAACCTAGTGACACTATTTATTTAAACAAATAATGCTAAGTACTGTCACAGAATAACGAGATTTGTAGTCACGTAAATCTTAAATTAAATAATTAGAGTTTATTTGCGAATCATTGGCATAATGAGTCACCGATGAATAGAATTTTACCAAGTTTTGTTCAATGATTGCCAAACCTTAACAATTTTCAATTAGGTCTCAGTTGAACAATAGCATTTCGAAATTGGGAAAAAAATAAAAGGCGGCCTAACCCAGCACAATCAAGGCTCTCAAGTGCAGAAACATAAATGAAACCATTAATTATCCGCGAACCCAGTTATTCTTCCCTCCTGCCCTCCTCTTCCCGCACTCCATTCCGCTTTTATATTTTTCTCTTTCCCGTTAATTTGTCCAAAGTTAATTGAAGGGATATTTCAGTGAGAAACGACGTAAATAGCTCAAGTTGAAACAATCCAGCAGTGAGTTTTCAGAGCTGCATAACAAGATGATCTCAAATTATGCTTTATCCTGTTTTGTTCGCGACGTCCAACTAAAGAAAATTCTAATTTCTTGAGCCGTATTTTGTGCACAATGACTATCGAAGTGTGCTGAGTTATTAATCATTTTGTTGCGAATTGCGACGGAGTTCGTTTTAATGCGGTTGTAAACACGTCGTGTAACGAGCGGAGGTTTAATTAAACCTTTGTAAGGCGCGTACATTTTTCACGTGAGAGCTAAAAGGGTCGCGGCGCGTCACCTAGTGAAGCAAATAACTGGAAGGATTGACGGCGCGCCCGCCGACGTTGCATTGTTTACCAAAACAATGGGCGACCTCTGCGGAGTCATTAACCTACCTCCGATGTCAGCGCAGCGCAACCGAGTTTGCTGTGGTGCGGAATCTTAACGCAGCTTTAATCCTAAAACTGAATATTTAAATACGCCATGTGTTCTCATAATAATGTACGTATTTTTGCAATTTAAATTAATTATTATTCAATTTATAATTCCTATTAACAATTTGGCAATTACAAAATGTGAATTCATTACAAACTTGAATAAATCTTAATTAGAAACCGAACCATTTCTTTGATCACGTTTCTACTGCCTATTATATACACTGAGATGACCTATATCGCGCTTTATAATAATAATTGTACCTATATTAACTTGACGTCGGTACAATATTGTTTCTACTGGAGGGTTTCCACGTTGAGCTGGCAGGGACACGTGACCATTGAATCACGTGGTCCTATGAAACGTGTAATTTATCCCGTTCGCATGCAACTACTAGGTATAATGTTTGTGAAAACTAAGTACTTATTAGAAAGGGGTCGTGGTTATCGCATCGCTTTAGACCACACACGTGATGGATATCAGATTATTTGGATAATATGCGAGTAGATGATTTAATAAGATACCTACACGTGTGTGTTAACACTAATGGCAATGGTATGGCAGTTTTAATTTGATCCGATGTTACGACGCGAGCGTTCAAAATTTGAAGGTTAATTACAAACTTGGAATTCAATTGTATGTAACCTCTTTATAACACAGAGACAATTTGCAATGTAGTAAATACTCTTAGCAAACACCTTATAATATAATTTATGGTTTGCGAGATCAATGTGTATTATAATGAGTGTTCACGTTCAGATATTCTATTATTTGCGTGAAATATTCACCTAAAACCTATATTTAAAACTGTCATAGTGAAGCAAGTTTTATGAAATTCTCATTATTATGTTTGATTGACGGGCTGTCAGTTGAGTTTCTACGAAATTTATTGTTCAAATATTTTTCTGATACGGACGTACGTTTTACGGACTCGCAATAACAATTGTAATGGATGTCCGGAAAGTTTGAAACTCTATCAAATGTATTCTGGGCAAGTGAAAAGCAGCTCTTATATTAATATATTTTGCGAATATTAAATTCACAAATTGAAAATTGTTTACACTTAAAATTTATTAATAAGTTTATGAAATGTTGCGTTGGTGGTAAAGGAGCGGAACATTGATTACATTGGTTAATGGTTGGTTGTGATGTAATATGACATTCTTTGTTTCAGTGGCAGGGCTTGACTGGTACGTCCTGCGACCAGCGGACACAACAATGAGGAGATTGGTGTCACGCGACCGGCCGGCCAGCGTCCGCCGGATCATGTCACGTGGAGCCGTGGACACATCCGACGTTATCATATACCTGGGACACACTCAGTTACGTTACATATATACGTGTCAATTGTGTCCAGCTTTCAATTACGTGTTCTCTACCCAAAAATTTAATATCCAACACTAACATGACCTATTTTAGTAATATTCTTATAGAAAAATGTTAGTAAGATTAATTTTCTTCTCTAGAAAATTCTTGCCAATTACCTACTGCTGTCGGTAAGTACACTGCTTTATACAATAGAGATTGTTTACAAAACAATATAACTTTTCAACTAAAGCTGCATAAATTTTATGGTAGACATCTCAACTAAATAGCTCCCTGTGAACATAAAGTGAGTAAATAAAAAGAATGAGATAGAAACATTTATGCGTCGTGTTCCTTCTCAGTTTACGACAGCAAATTTTAAGTACTTTTGCAACAGTATTCAATCTTGGCATCATTATTTCATACCTCTACTGTTGCTTTGGTGCAAAACTATTGATTTTGTTAGTCAAGTTTATTTCTAATGTATGATGTTATGATTTACACAAATGTATTATTAGATTTGATAACGAACGCGTTCTTTGCGAAATTTGTAGTTGTAAAAAGGACTAGAATATAAAAAAATATTATATTAGTAACCCATGTCCCTCTGCTGGGTATGGGTGTCTTTTCCACCATCAAGAGAACAGAGGGGGGTTAGGCCTTAATCCACACACTTTGGCCTTAGATGTGTAGCGAGGAATATGTTTGTTAGAACTAATAGAAATGCTTCATTTACCCTTCGCTAAGGGTAAATGAAGCATTGACTGGCCTGTTGGTCTAGTGGTTAGTGACACTGACTGCTACGCCGGAGGTCGTGGGTTCGATTCCCACCCAGGACAAATCTTTGTGTGATGAGCACGAATGTTTGTTCTGTGTCTAGGTGTAATTTATCTATAATATGTATGTATTTAGAAATATATAAGTATGTTTATCAGTTGTCTGGTTACCATAGTACAGGCTCTGCCTAGTTTGGGATCAGATAGCGATGTGTGAGTTGTCCCGAAAATATTATTATTATTATTTCTATTATGCGAGGCCAGGTAAATGAAGCGATTCTGAGAAAAACGCAGCCTTATACGAGTATTTGGGTCAAAAAATGATGCCTTTAAAGTCTTCTAAGATATAAGGGTCTGCGCACGTTTTTTTCCGTTACTATAACGAGATGATAAAATTGATATTAGAACATAGTGTAAAAATCTGATTGGTCTACCAGTTCGCTAAGAGCTTGTTCCCGACCGTTACAACCAATGTTACCAAAGTGAATTTTATTGTGTAGAATTTCTACGTAATCAAATGATACACAATCTGTCACAGTGAAGGAAAAAATGTGTTCCCTCATGAGTTATCAGTCGGTATTTTGCCCACTCAGCTACCATCACCAATTTTATAAAACAACTATTAATCTTATAGATACTGTTTATAATCGCGTCTTTTGTTCAGCTACGTCAAATAAAAGTGAATTTCTTGCACGAAAAGACTACTAAGAAATAAAAGTATTTTATGAGTACTTTTGTCTGCTTGGTGGCGATATCGTTAATCCCATACTCTGTACTTTTACGCTTCTTAAAATACTATGTTATTTTTACATCACTAAGTTTTTAATGTCCCTATGGGTTATATCACCTGATGGTTCGAAGTAGTTGAAATGTTTGAAATAACTTATATGGTGACCTTGTGTTTATTGCTACGTATAGCCAGACAAATGGTAGCTATATAATAAACGAGTTTTCTTTGTTTTATTCAGTGCTAAACTTTTATGTATTTATAGAGAAAACATAGATTCTTAAAATTTGACTCTTAGTTCTCTAAGATGTAACTTAATATAATTAATGAATTGGCTACGAAGTGCATAAAAGTATGAAATTAAACAGCTCTCATATTCTCAAGCTCTTAATTTTAAAGCGCTTAAAATTTAAATTTAGACCTAGTTCAATACTAGGTTTAAATTTAAATTTTTAGCGCTTTTAAAGCCCATGCGTTCGTTTAGGAGCCACAGTCAAATAATCTTATTTAAGCTTTAAACAATCCTGTTCTCCCAACAAGAATACGATTATCTTATAAACAAACATCTTAAGTGTTAATTTTCCTTTGTACGATTGCCTGCACTAGACAATTTTCCATTCGATTTGGTTTTAGAAATACGTATCGGTTCATGCAGTTACACGCTTCGATATCTTTCTGATTGTCTGTCCATAGTTTTACCTCCCTTTTATTTTTATTCCCTCTATAATAGTAGATTGGATTAGTTTGTATCACAGCGTTCAGCCGCGAAATTTTATTATTTCTCCGTCGCAAAATACTTGATTGTTTGAGCCAATAAATGGAGTTAGAGATTAATTAAATAAACTAAAATTTGTGATATAATTGAAATATTACCTATTGATTGGCTCGTTGGTCTAGTAGTGACGTGATGACATATATTTGTTTGATGAGCACGATTTTCGTTATGCGGTTGAGTGTTATTTATAAATACTAAATACGTATATTTATCAGTCCTCTGGTTGCCTTAGTACCTCTGCCTCTGGCTCTGCCTAATTTAAGATCAGATAGCCGTATAAGTTGTGATAAGATTTTATTGTCTCATCGGTCTCCTGTTTTTTTAGTACACATTTTTTTTATTATCAACCAATAAAGAGACTCTGTGTGTATATTTCCGTACGTGGAAGAACAATAATGTGAAGATATGTTTAGATGATTTTACGTCACAAACGGAGTCCTGACATCTCTTCAGGTTATGGTCGAAAGCCAAGCAATTTAAAGATATATAATGCATTGTCGTGTCAATACCCGAAGTTTATAATATTGTTTAATCAATTATAGCTTCCATCTCAGCCAAAAACCGTCCACTGCTGGACATAGGCCTCCCTCAAAGTTTAGCACATCACTCTCGATCCTGAGCTGACCTTGTCCATCGGTTGCCCGCAACCTTTACTAGGTCGTCGGTCCATCTTGTTAGAGGCCTGCCCATGCTGTTCACGCTGTCATCCAGTTTAATTATAGCTTGCTTTTATACAAATGTGAGGTAAGACATGTACTATTAGGATTATAACCAAGTGTACGGTCGCCTCGGCAATATAATCCGATACAATCCTTTAATTGCCGCTTACAATGCCCTCGGGATCTCATTGGGCTATTTGTGGTTAAGACCACTTATACCTTATATCTATGGATGTATAATATGTAATATGTGTTATTAAAAATGAATTAGGATATATCTTTAAGAATTATGTAGATAAAATTTTTTATCGTTTGGTTAGTGATTAACCTGGTGACAGAGTTATTTTGATCGCCCTATATTTAAGTCTCTGTCAGGACCGCCTCTTAGCGTGCCCTCTGACGCACGGAGACACCCAGATAAAATACCAATATGCGGTCATCCATCTATAGGGTAGGCATCCTTGGTTGCTTAACTCGCAAATCGTTTACCGAACAACGAGTGCACCTAGCTATGAGCGCCTCAAGAAATATGCACTAGCTATTAGTCTTTAAGTTTAATTATATTATAAGAAAGACTTTATAATAACATTGGTTATGTTGATCGGTACATGAAAGTCTCATTATATTATTTATTATAAAACAATTTTGTCTCACTGCAGTGTAAAGGCCATTATATAAAATAAATTATATATTATTATATAGAATGGTATTATTCTCTCTATCTAGAGCCGATAAGCAATAGTCTTCGTTACATGAGTGAAAGTTATCCCGACATCTCCGACTGGGTCTACCGCGAAGTCGATTGCCATGTATAGGGAACCACAGCAAAGTAAAAAGTTATTCAACTGGCCAGTTAGTCTAGTGGTTCGTGACCTTTACTGCTAAGCCAGAGGCCGTAGGTTGGATTCCCACCTACAACAAATCTAAGAACGATTCTTTGTTTCGCCTCAGTGTAATTTATCTACAGAATGTATTTAGAAATATATACGCATATTTATCAGTATTCTGGTTGCCATAGTACAGGCGTAGTTTTGTATCAGATGGCTGTAACAACTACTAAGTTGGCAAACAAGTATACTGCTTCTGGAGCCTATGCACGCTTCAATGCTGTATATGAATTGTACTAAGATGTTGAAATAGATGTCGAATACTAACTGAAGAGTATCTTATCTTAATTTTAAAAATAATGTATATTGTATAATGTAACATTCGAAAGCTATTCGTATTCACTTCACTACTCTATTAACAAGAAAACATTTATCAATACCTCATAAAGTAAATTACATTTCATCTGCACTTGAGTGAAATACACTCAACAAAGTTACAGCAAAAACTAATTTGAGAAAACCTTCCAATAATAAGGTCGTTCATTACTCGAACAATGTATCGTGTACATTGCACATGAGTGTTACGTCATATGTACGTACAGTTGAAGGCAACATACATTTAGGTAGCCATACTACTGCAATGCGATAAAATGTCTATGCTATACTTTATTTGATAGCTTTACTATAAACTTTTACAAGTAAATTTAACAGTTCCATATTGGTGGATTTCGTAAGTTATAACTGCGTGGATCGATAGATATTAAAGTGCATAAGTGTGTGCGCAAACACAGGTACATTCTTTATTCACTCTCTCTACGGTCCGATGGGACTGCAATCTGACACGATGAAGCTCATGAAGAAGACAGGTCTAACGGCTTTTCGTAGGTCCTTCCCGAATAAAGAGGGGTGTATACACCGCCTATTTGCAAACATCGGGCATTTATTGTGAATATCTTGATGGAAAATCCGATATGTATTTTCAGCTTGGAAAATCGGATCTCCGGTGATTAGTAGCTGCACTAAATAATTACTAGACTAACTAGACAGGTGGACCATACGAAAGGTTCAGTGCCCTGAGTCTGTGTGTGTTTTGTGTCCGTTAATTGCATGTTTGTAAATTCCCCCGCGACACAGGGTTGTAAAAAGAAATATAGAAAAAATAAAATGCCCAGCATGACGGGCATTTCTGTAGCTCTGTATTTCCCATGTCTTAAACCATTAAAACACGACTAGTAGTGTAAATTACAAACATCGTGCTTAAAAATTAGAGGCTAACTATTTAACAAGTAAAAATCTCTAGCTATGTACTATTTTTTATGGTTTGTTAATGCCAGTTTTCAGCCAGTTTTCTTGCTAGTTCAAAATATTGTCTTCTTTTTCTATGAGAATATAGAACGTCGAAGAAGAAACGTGACCAGCGACAAATGCACATAGCTATTATCAAACTGAGTTGATTATTCTCTCCCGCATGTTATAACTGGATTCAATTGGAGATCATTAAAACATTTGTATGTAAGTGTATTAATTTGATACCATACAATGCATTATTACTTTTTCTTTTCAATAGATTGTGTTTAAAAACTTGACAGTGAATGTCAAGTTTTTAAACACAAGCTAGTATGGTGCCTTACCTCTCTTCAATTTAAGAGGGTACTCTTAAATTGAAGAGAGGTAGGACACCATACTAGCGAGCAAGCCCGACTGGGGAAGCACCTCCCCCCTACAGAAGACCACAGCCAAATAACTTCACACAGCGGTGTAGTTGTGTTCCTGTGTGTGAGTACAGGTCTCCAGCGCTCATTTAGGAGTGCGTTTTGAAATAAACGTATTCCTATCCCAGGGTTACTTCCATCTTAAAGCCCGGTGTAAAAAAATGGGTTGGCAACACGCAAGTGATACCTCTGGTATTGCAAGCGTCCATAGGCTACGGTTACTGCTTAACATCGGGCGGGCCGTATGCTTGTTTGCCACCCAAGTAGTATAAAAAAATTAAATAATAAATTAAACTTATAAGAAACTCAACTCCCAAACTAGCGAACGAGTTCAATAACTCATAAAATAATTAGATTATATTAAATACATGCTCGTTTTTTATTCTACGTTTAAATTTTTCTTTACTCTAATCTGCAATTATGCAAGAAAGAATCGCTCGTCAGTGCTAGTAGCTACTAGCACTGACGAGCGATTCTTTTAAATATAATATTTAATTACATAAATAATTATTAACTATAGCTTAGCCTGGTTAGTGTGGTACGAGCCCAGTTGGCATCGGGGCAGCGGTGTGTAGTAGGTTGTTGCGCGCGTGTGCGTCGCCAGCCTCGGCAGCTTTGTGCGAGGACTTGGCACCAACATCGATACGGACAATTTGGGACCAGGCCGAGCCACCTAACCCGTTATTGGATTGTCATAATTTAACATGGCGTGTACCTATCGGCTTTACTGCCAGGAACAACGAGGATAAACTTGATAGTTCGCACGCCAAACGTATTAATAGTTGTTACAAATCTTTGAAAAACTTTCAACATAAATATAGACAAAGGTTTATAATCCAGATATTTTTTATTAAATACGGTTGAAAATGAAAGACAGCATTGCTGCAACTGTCTTTTGAATACAGTTTTTTTTACAAAAGTAGCAACGACAATGCATCAAATTTGTTACTTACATTAAAAATAATAGCTTTTGTAGCTATTTTAAAGAAAATTAAAAGTAAAGAAAAGTTTTACTATCTATAATCACGATTTTTCCTGAGGTTAATAAACTTTAAATCGCTTACAGAAATGTTTTCCGTAAGAAGGAAAATTTAAACATATTGAATCCTTATATAAGATCTAACAATGTGTACATTAGATAAAATCCTAGAAAGCAACACAATTCCGTGTCACAGGAAATTTAAATCCGCAACCCTTTGACGGTTTATACTATCACACAAACTATTGCATAGAGAGAGTCGTGGGAAACTCACGTACCTGCATTATACCTTCACAATACTGACCACCATAAAAAGATGTGGCCAACAATGTACGCTCTATGAAAAACCACCAACCATGGCCCGTTCACACGAATGCGCACACCACCTAAATGAGAATACGAAACTTATGTATATTGGCTCATATTGAAAACGACTAGATTTACGTCCACTCGTTATTACCCGTGTTTACTTTGAACGAATTTAGGTCAACAGAGTCTGCTAAATAGTGTGTATGTATAAGAGTGACATTCACATACACAATCACTCTAATTTTCAATAATAGCATGAGTAAACTCCGTAGCGGTGTTGGTACTAAGGCTGTGATACATAAAGCGAACTTGCATTTTACCTAAGACTTTACGTTCGACTTAGGGTGCTGATTAGAGTCAATCTTCAGTAATCACTTAGGGCTATCAACCGTCGACGGTCTCCTATAAGCACTTTTACTTGAACGTAGAAGTCCAAATCACAAAAAATCGAGCAGCAGATACGGTCATATAGTTGCATTCCTACCTACTATATTCATAGACATCTACGCTAAAAATGAGTTCTAAAACTGAAATATAGTAGCTACTTCACTCAAAATTTGTTGAACGAGTAAGTATCCCAAACACGACATCAATAATGATGATAATGCTAACCGAATGACAGCGGAGCAGGCTGCAACTGAACCGGATTACGATAGTGATTAGCGAGTCCGTATTTACATCGCAACAACACGTATACGCAACGTGTTAACACGTCGTTTGTAACGCTTATGACGGTTAAGTAATATCTCACGGGCGGCGAGAGGCGTCGCCGTGTCGTATCGCACCTGCGAATAAGCGTAATTACCATATACGCAATGACTCCACAGTCTGTCTGCTGCCTCGAGCCAGTACTCGACCATTAACCCGATGCCCATTAATTTAATAGCGCGTTTCTTTGCCACGGCTGCTATTAAGCGACTACTAGAGTCGGTCTGCAACTAATTCAAGCCGGTCGAGGTTAACGCTAACCGTTCGCTGAGCTACCGCTTACGCAGCTTAACTAACCACAGATTTATGCATCGGCTGCCGTCTGCCGTCTACAAATGGTTTTACACTATATCGCTATTGAAAGGATTAGAATTTTAGTCAAAGGAGCTTTTAGCTCGCCATTTCTTTTTTAATGACTCTTACATAAGAACACTTTAAAGTAACTCGGCAATTTTATTATTTCTCTTCTGCCCAACCCTTAACACTTTAATTGACATTGTTGAAATATAAAACGCATGCAAATCCAGCAAAAAGTTTTCAATGAGTTCAAAACCTTTTCTCAGATGTTTAAATATTGGAAATTAAAACCTGTAAGGCAAGGTGCGACGTTCGTTAGTCAGATAAAATATTCTCGCTTATGCTAAACTGTTTATGTAAATGAAATAAGTTGTCGCCTTAGCTCTTGATTACAAAGAGAACTTCAACTAGTTTTGTTTACGGTTTAATCGCAGTTGCGTCTTGTTTTTCCAGCGTGTTTATTCATAGCCAGACAGGTGCAAGTCGACTATAAACGGTAAACATTTTAGTGAAAAGTTTACACTTACTGAAAGCACTTAAATTATGAATTGAACAAAAAGGCTTTTATGGAGTATAGACCATAATGTGACAGGTGAAAAATGCCACAAATGTTTTAATGTAGGATTCTAGCCCCTGTTGCGGTTCCAATTACTTTAAATAAATTATTCAAATCATTTGGGCAAATAACAATATAGACTATTAAATTTTATGCTGAAATACTTTATTATAGGTATTTTATTCTCACTTCAATTATATCGGATACCGATACCGATGATTTAAATTGTGTAGATTGTGTTATAAGTATAGTGTATGGGCATGAATATATATACGAGTAGGTACGCCAACGTCTCGTGTGTAGGCAAAGTATAAGCCATGGGCGGAAGTTTGAACTGTGTGATGAACCGATTACCAAGTACAAGGCATTGTCGAGCCAGTGTATACAATATAGGCTTAAGAAGTTGCAATCTAAAGTCTGATGAAGTCTAATTGGAACTTCATTAATTCAAAGACAATATTGGGCCATCTGTATCTGTAAAGCGGACTGACTCACCCTAGGGTTAGTACGTATTAACAACAAACTTTATTTGATTCTAAACCTATTGTCCCTTATCAATTCACTGACACTACAAAAAGATAGTCTTTTAAAATTACAGGCTGTACACTAGTAATCTAAATATTTTTTCTATAAACAGATTTCGTCAATTACCACCGCAAGTCTATCTGACTTAGCCTTAGCCATTATTAGTTATTTATTCTATTCCAAATTTAATCAAACAACTCAATCCCGATATAACTAAGCAAACAAAACTTTATTCAAAAATAAAACTCAACAAAATCAAAATGCTAATCCGTTTACGTCAAGTTATTCATTCGATCCATCGTTGAATGGAGAATGGGTAAAAAGTAAGTCGTTAATTCTGACTTGTAATCAAATTAAAACTTGTGGACGATGGGAGTGCGCCGGGATCCGGTTGTGGTGAACGAGATTAAGGGGGTGGATCGGATTTCTACATTATCAATTTACGATTTCCGCAGACACCTAAGCACTTGTGAACTTAGAACGAGGAGTTTTAATTGTTTTCAGCTAGAAATGTTTGCGTTTTCACAAGTTTGCTGTTGTTTTAAAAGGACCCCTAATATATGTACATTGCACTTTGAGTTAACAATATTATTGTTTTTTTTTAATACTATTTGGGTGGTAATGATTTTAATATTACAAACAAAATTCACTGCGCCGAATTTGAGTCGTCGCCGTTGGAGCAGACCTTTGCAGTAGAGACTGCGGGTTCGGTAAATATAGCATAGGAAGCCCTTAGTAAAGAGAGAAGAGATTTGTTCCGTATCGCCTCACAAAGACTCGCCCCACGTAAAAAAAACTGTATTCGTCCTACACTTTGTTTTATACTATGTAGTGATACACAAGATCATTCACGTATACAATATCGGCTTGTACCTATAGGTATTCATCGGTGTAAATAGTCTCTAACTTTGTACTAACTGGGAAATTGCACGAATAACGAATTTGTACTAAGTAGGAATTGTACCAATGGGTAACGAACGATTTTCTTCCCTTTTAGCCCTAAATGTAATATTTATTCTAAATTTAAAATTTGATTCCTGTTTCGTTCCAGCAGCTGGGTGGTAAGAAGCCGAGAAGCGTTCTAAATGGTGTGCACTTAGAGAGGCCTATATCTAGCAGTAGACTGCGATAGGCTGATGATGGTGATACCGTCTATCAGTCCGAAAAGTCTTTTGATGAAAATCCCACATTTATTCAAGTATTTGTAGGATCTAAATACAAGAATAAGTACAAACTCAGCGATTTCGATGTCGATAATGTATGTATTGTATCTGTTCTTACGTCTAATATATCAGTTGAATGAGCAACATTGATCCATTAGATAACATCATTCTGCGACCAATCATTTGTTCACCAAGCTTCGTATCGAGTTAAGACAATATATACGCCTACTCTGTTTGAAGTGAGATGTCCAACACGCCACAGTATCAGTGACAAGTATCAAGTTACCAATAAGGCAAAATTAAACAGAAAAGAGCGAGGTAATTACTTAAAGAAAAACATTAAGTTTTATTAATGCTCGTATATATCGTTATTAGGGCTCGCAGGTAAAGAAAAACCGCGTGAATCGATAGATTAGCGAAGTTAAGCAACGTTGCTGCAGTCAGTCAGTAAATGGGTGACCATTTCTATTATACTAAAGAAGTTTAAGTCGTATTAGGCAGGGCACATCGCTCGACGAACCGATTATGAAGTAAGAAGGGTAAGAAAGGTTCTTGACCACGTTTGAAAAAATGCAGCATGGTACAACCAATCACTAGGTAAACAGAATGGCAAGAGATGCAGGATGATACTGGATGCAAGCCGAACAAGACCTTTGGTGAGGGCATACAACAGACTTTCAACGGTGGCCATCCAAGCTAAGATCTAAATTGAAAGTACGAGGCACAGGTGTTAAAAAAAAACTGTGATACGTGTTTTTTAAACAAGACAAACAAATATTACTATCATTATAATATATGTTGATTATATACGTAGACAGACATTCCAGAAACGTAAAGAACGAGTCTAAAAAACTAATATGACTGATAAATGATAACACTTGTTACCATGTACAATCATTCAAAATTATGTCCATGTGATGAAATACACGGAATGTTATGAAATACTTCATATATTTAATAAGCTGATAAACATAGGTGCGAAACACACCTCCGTCAATGCGAATGACGTAGTTATCGTCTATCTAAGATAGTACTAATACAAGATACACGCTTTACAGAGTTAATTGAACTGTGGCCTTTGTATATTCATATGTCATACATACAAAAAGCAAGCTGTTTTTAAAAAGAGATGATTAGGGAGATCAATCTAAAAAATCTAAAATCTAATTGTATGTTTGTAAAGTCCCCCGCGACACAGAGCTTGTTCTCTAGTGCGGGAGTTGTTTATTAAAACAAAATCATGATTATACTTGTACAGTACAGACTGCCTCGGTGGTCCAGTGGCCGCAGTATGCGCCTGCTGTGCACGAGGTTGTGGGTTCGATTCCCACACAGGATAAAACTTTGTGTGACCCACAAAGAATTGTTCTGAGTCTGGGTGTAATTTGTGTCTGTTAATTGTATGTTTGTAAAGTCTCCCGCGACACAAAGCTTGTTCTCTAGTGCGGGAGTTGTCTTTTAAAAAAAAAGAAAAAAAAAAGTTACAAATTTTCCTTGTCTATGAAGACACATAACGACAAAATATAATTATTTTCGTATTAATTTATATAATTTGTTGTATTAATACATGAAAAAAAAACTTTGTACCTCTTTTGAAGCAGATCGCGGATACGGGCGAGAGTTAAATTTGGCACAGTTAAAGTTAATACGGGGAAAGACTGTTAAAAGCAATTACGGTCGAATTTTGACCCATCAAGCGACTTTTAGTTTATATAATTTGTTATAAAGCAATATGTATTTTTGTACTATCGGAGTTACCTATGTATCGATCGGGTCCAGCGACATATACCGACCTCGCATAATGTCCTCCTATAAAAAACGTCGTCAGAATTCTAATAATAGAACTACAACCTTGCTTACATATTCTCTTACGCTGTCTAGACTGAACTATTGAAGGGAAAAAAGTATTTAAATTATAGTGTATATTTTTCATTCCAAAACAATAACTATTTCAATATTTATTTATTTTAGTAGATAATATCTATCACTAAAAAGAAGTTTAAAAATATTTTGTCTTTTTGGTTTGTTTTCGGGTAATGTTCAAAATACTCATTTTTAGCTTTCTTTATAAAGAGTAATTAATACTAGATAATATGAAAATCTTTAAAATTAGAGACAAAATCCACTGTTTCAACTGTGTAAAAAATATAAACAACATTATAGTCAAAACAAAAAAACGGTAATCATGCTTACTAGTGCAATAAGTAATATTGTTTGTGTTTAGAGTCGCAAGAGATAAGACTATGAATCATGTACGACTATTCTTAAACGTTGCATCTACCACCTGGGAAAGTAAAACGATTCTAAAATATGCATCCCTAAATGAGGTCTGTATGTATGAATATTTCTAAGATCGGATTCTGTGTCTTATTTTTCTTCACCATGTCACGATTTATTTATATTCCAGAGTTTTATGCGAAGAAAAAGTGACAATAGATGCAGTATACTCCCAAGGTCATACTACGAATAATGTGTAATATTATGTCGCACCCGCAGGAGAATAACGACTCAAGATGAGATATAAATGTTTTGCAATTTTCATCTAGTGCATCTTAACAGTTATGGTTCAAAATTTTCAAAAGGCATTTTTCGACTTACGCCTCTTTTCCACTGATGGTGCAATGTTAGCTCACAACATTATCTGCAATGAGTGATGACGACTTAAAACACGGTACATTTAGTAATGACATTCGAATGGTAAATTATCTTACAAAGTTTTATTAAGCTGTAACGCTGTATTTAGAAAATAATATGACAATCTTATTTAGTAATCGTTTACGACTTCCAACAGATACTCCAAGAGATACAAGTAAAACCATTTTCAAACTGATGTTGTCGTAACTAATATTATGAGAGACTACTTTTGCGATACAAAGATATTATGTAAATACGAAAGTATTCGTTTTTGTTTGTCATTCTTCCACTACTAAATAAAATGACGCACAGAGACCCAAGTTCATTAAATTAGCATCCATTAACAGCACAGCATGGCAAGGGGTTTTAATGTATAATATAACATAACCATCAAATTAAAATTTAAATGATGATTATCAAAGGTACAATACAAAGCTGATGAATGCTTAGGCATGCCGTGATGAGAGCCTTTGAAATTGGCATTCTTTGGAATGCTACGGCAGCCTTTGCGACGCTGCGCTGCTAAGATGAGGTGCAAGGCAACGCTCATGAGTTGCCTTGCGTAAATTAACTTAAGCTAATAACTTAGCTTTAGGTCGTTTACCATTATAATACATACGTAAGCACGTAAAGCCCGTTGGTCCTACGCCTGATCTCTGTCCGGTCGTGTCTGATTGCCCACTGGATTGTGAGGGTGGGGGAATAAAGAGTGCACTTGTGTTTCGGCACACATTTGTGCACTATATTATCTGCCGCGCAGATGGCTAGTCTCCGTTGAAATCTCAATCAATAAATCAGCTAATCAGCAGCCGTGACCGAAATTGGGTAAGGAGTACATTACATGCGTATGTATAGTAAATTGTTCATCGTTTGTTTTGAAGAAGAAAATGATGACTGTTACAGAAAGAGACTACACACGATCACAGTTTCGCGAAGGTACGCTTTGAGTTACCTAAGGCCGTCGCTTGATTTCTTAATTAAAAATGTTACGGCATGCTTATAGATACCGCGGAATTTCTACCGTCAATATGTAATAATGGCAAAGGATTTCCCGTGCCGTGACATCAGTGAGCACAGGTCCTAAACGTTCAAGTCGCCGAACTTAAAAAAACTTTTTAAGTCTTTAAACCTGAAATTAAGTTGACAACTTTCAAAAGTAATCATCGATTGGGACTTGAATAAGTAATTCGAAAATTACGTTAATAAGGCCAGTAGGTTTAGTAGAACAATTTGCTATAATGGTGGCAGGTAGAAGGCTTGCTTGGAAACGTGACAACAGTTCCAACAGCTCTGGGAAGGGTGTGGGTCGAGGGGTTCCCATGAGTTATGACCGCGGCCTGCTCGAACCACTTATCTCTGCATAATGACACACAAGATTCAGTTACATGACTCAAACATTAAGGGTTATGGTCCCGCTTTGTTATTATCAAAATGTTGGTGCGTAAAAATTGAGTTCATTAATATATCATTATCTTAACATTCTTTGCATACTCCATTTATATATTGGATTTGGAATTTTATTTATTACACACACGACACAGTGCTTATTCGATAGTACGAGAGTTGTCTTTTCTACCAACATTCTCAATATCTAGAATTGTTCAGTATATTTTACATTTATTTCATGTCTATAAAATAAAATGAATAGAATACTCCTATTTTACCGTTTTAATCACTCATTGTTGAAGGTTGTAGCTAGCAATTGCAAAGAACAATTTGTTCCGATGTTTGTGGCTGTGATTTACGTTTAACACTTGATGTTCTGATTTATGTCCTATTCTTTATGTTTCCTTTCGTTCTCTTCGACTATCACAAGATAATATAAAGAAGTGGTCGCCTGGTGGTCGAAATTCTACCCTAAATCATTTATTTTTAAGTTCAACTGTTTATATTTTTTATAAAAGGAACTGGACTATTTGGTATGTACCTTTTTATATAAAGCCTATTTTGCAAAAGCATTTATCAATTTTAAACTGTCAATTAAAATTAAAAATATAAATGGAAAGCCCTAACACTGTTTCTAAATTTGAAAAGTTGAAAAAACAACATAGCTTATTCGATTTATAAAAACTAACTTTTTTGTAGTCGTATTAAAAATCGTTTGAAAATAGAATACAGGATATAACTGTCCAATATCTATTAGATTTAATTCGTAAAAGAGATAGAGACGGGGATATAAATATGAACATTAAGCCCCCTTAATGCCTAGTGTGTTGTCGTTTCGAAAGACATAAATGTATTGTAATCTCTTCGAAGTGAGACACAATATTAATTTATCTAATCCCAGATGTAAAACAAGGACTATATTCGAAAAGAAAATCTAATAGGTATACATTCCATATAAATACCGATGCGTTATTTACGACAAGAACGACGATGGATAAGGTCAGCTTAGGACCGAGAGTGCCGTAAAAAAAACATTGGGGGAGGCCTAGTCCAGCAGTCTTTTAGCTGAAATGGATATATGGATAGAAACAAAAAGAGGTTACTACACGGCAGTTAAACTAAAATAAGGCTAATTGATTGACTGAAACATAATATCATAATAAAGTAAGCAGATTTTTACGACAATTCTTTTTAACATATTTCTATTGGAATTAGCAGATAATATAAAATTAACATATTTTATTTCAACCATTAATTGCAGAGTCCTTGTTTCAAAGTAAATTAATTATTTCTTGAGAAATAACAATAAAACTGTCGCATTATACTTATTCGTAGACAGATTTTAATGTCAACTCGTAAACTAAATCTCATCCAAAAGAACACCAAACTCAATTTATTTTTAATACTGAACTCAAATTAAAACAGTCTGGTGTAATTAAGATCTAAGTTACTCAGTTATGTATAGAATTTTTGTTTCTTTGCTCACTTAACCAAATTACGCGTTAAAGCTCATTTCTCAAAAGCAATTTCATAGAGAGAGAGTCAATTTAAGGGGCGGAAATTGCTTCATTTAACGCTACTGGTGACAAAATAGGCCGAAGATATTTGCCTATTTCCTATTGCAGCGGCTCGTTTGCAAGCTATTATAATCAAGCCCAATTAACTTTTAGGAGATGTTAAACGTAACTACAATTATACATTAGGCATAATTATATTCTGGCTATAATTAAATGAGTACAGTAGTTTAGCAAACAATTATGGATAATTTGTCTTGTCCGTTAACGCTATTATGTCACGCTTCATGATAATTTACGGTTATTGCATAATTTAAAAGTTGTTGTAAGGAATAGTGTGGTATTTTCTTGTCCGCAGGCCGGAAAGATGTCTATTTAATGCGATTTGTGATAGCAGCTCATGAAGTAAATGTTTGTTATTATAGTTATTATGCATGACAAGTGGTGGTTGCCAAGTAGGGAAGTAACCTACACGTGAGTTTGATCCCAGGTGTCGTTATTAATGTAAATTTCACTTTGTGCCATTTATATGTAATAAGTTAATGATTTATTATCTGTTAATTTGAAATGTACAATATAGTGAGGAAACCAATAGTAATTCTGAGTACCTATTAATGTTAAGAGATTGCATTTTTCTGCAAATAGTGACATCTGTGTTGTCGATATTGCAGCTGCGTTCTGTTTGTACATCGATGGTTTTGGTCTGATAGATGGCGCTATAGTTTCCGGTACTGAAAAGAGTTTCTACTAACCTTGGTTAGGTTAAAGAGCAGTCTTAGCAGCAAATGGGACTTAGTCTGATAAGCTGTACGGAGTTTTCTTTATTTTTCAGCGTTTTGGGTAAAAATTACTCCTAGTATTATATATGTCCGTAGGTCACTACTAACATCCAGCGGCTATTACTTAATACGTTATTACTTAGAAGGGATTAGCCCACAATGCGATTGAAGTGTCAAATCCTAGAATGCCACATACCTACGTCCATCTCACCGTGGATAATGCGCCTAATCCAGATGTCAATATGTCCGAAAACAATCTTACTGGAAGTATATAGAATAGAATCACAAATTCAAATTTCTCAAATTTGCTAATTGGCTTTGAATGTAGTTCAATCTTGAAGGATTGTCAAGTACCTACAGCATAAACAGGTGTTAAGAGAGGTAGGATAGCCACACAAGCAAACAAGCCCGATCGAGGACCTTACAGACACACCCAAACGACTACACACAGTAGTATCTCTAAAACTCATATAAGAAAAAGGATTTTACACATCGTTTCTCTTATTACCCAGGACATAAAACCCTGATATAAAATTTTAGGTCAGTTTTATTAACGCACAAGTGATGCCCGATAGCAGGTGCCCATAGGCTACAGTAACTGATAACAATCGTATTAAAAAAAACGGAGCTAAACTCTAAAAATGATTTTTGAAAAGTCACTCGCTGAAGAAGTTACTTACGAGAAGGTTTCGAATTCAATCTAATATATTACCTGTTTTGTAAGTATTAAAACAAAGTTACCAAGAATAGTTGTAACAGAAAGCAATTCTCAGTGCAGATTTAAATATATTATACAAAGTGATTCCGGTGGATATTGAACGCAAAGTTCAAGTGGCTTTTATGCGAACCAGTATTATTGGATATTCTGAGAAATTTAATTGACTGATACTACGATAGTATAACCAAATTAATAACTGCAGGGACGAGGGCGCCTTGAATGCTCACTGGTTTCATTCCTTTACATTTAATTCATATAACTGATAAATTATATTATATTCAGTGAAGCGTGGCATATTTTGTATAAATTTCTAAGTAACAGTAGTTATTTTTATGTCTTATTTTTTACTTGTTCCTACGACATGACGTTAATATCTCTCTCTCTCTCTCTCTTGTCTCTTCAGGTCTCTCTCTTGTCTCTTATTCTTTACCTGTCTCGATTGACTGGCTGATTAAAAAGTTGAAATTGTGCGCAAATGTTCCACTAAGCATTAATACCAAAACGTGAAAATCATTCATAAGTTTTATTTATTATTAGTTTTGTATGTTATTTTAATATACAGAATATACTCCTCTTAAACTTTTATTTTAATTATTAAAAGTATGAAAGCGTTGTACGTAATATCAATATCTTTATATTAAAGTTATACATAGTACAACGCTTTCAGATACTATGAAATACTGTAACGGCTATGTTGGCACAGCTTCCAGTTGTCAATATAGAAATGGCACTGCGGATGTCACATTGCATTAACGCTAAAGTAGTTATAAATGTATCAATACATTGTATACAATTAGGTACTGCATCATACGTGCATCTATACCTACTGATCTGTTTATTATTTAAAGTCACATCCACATTCGATTGCACGTTTAGTTCAGTGGCTTAAATGTTTACCCATTTACTAATGCGTGACGTGTTGTGGATTCGAACCCCATACGTGACAAAAATTGTGGAATCCACAAATTATTGTTTCAATTCTAGGTGTACTTTTCTCTGTGTATCTTTGTAAAGTCAAGACTTATTAAATAGACCGGGATTTGTCATTAAAAAAAAGAACATTAAAATTAAAACAATAATGCCTATGGCTATGCGTAGGTTAACTACTTTCATATCCACCCTTCATCGTCAGGGTCCATACATACTTATCGTCAGAAACATGCTTACGCACCGTGAAATAATTCTTCGCACCTCCTCTGTTTGTCGCCCTTGTCCTACAGACAAGTCTTCACGCGTGCTGATTTTTCGACTTGAGTGCACCTCATACAGAATTACCCAGCGAAATCCGAACGTACATTCCTCTCGAACTGTCACATCACATGTAGTGACATTAAATTCGGTCGGGTTACACCTAACAAGTGCTTCGGAGTTTACTTTGTTATGCTAACAGCGGTGATTTGTTTCTAGTTTTGTTTTCTTTAGGATGAGTGAATGCCTTAAACGTTTTAGTAAAAGACTGAGTGTATTCTTGTTATTTCTATTGTGTTATTCTTTAGTCAAACAAAGTTATTTTTACTAATCACACACTATTATTATGTAATAGTTTTCAAACCTTTTAAAGATATTTATAGAGTCATTGAAAATTATCCGCTACACGTCGTCATCGTTTATTTTTATTGCGCATCGTCTCAATTTCCTTATTCAATCGATAATTGAAATGTATTATATAACAAAAGTAATTTCAGAACATTTTTCCGTTTTCTCTGTTTTAATCATACACAAGAATTTAAGCTATTTTTTATAGAATGCACGGCCACAAATTACACTCAAACTCAGAATTCGAATTAGTTATTTATATGTATAACAAACAAGTTATGCCCATGTTTCCAGTAGCTACAACTAAACATTTAACAAAACTATTTTGCATAAAAGCCCCGAAGTACAAGCCATGAAAACTTGTACAAAGTGACATGGAATTACATAATATGAGATTGTTAATTTCAGTGGGTATGTAACCTCGATCTCATTGCCAACATATGAAACTTTTAATCAGCACTTAGTGGCACCCCGTTGAGAGACTGTGGAAAAATCTGCCGACGCAGGCCTATTCCCAAACCACTCTCTAGTTTCCATTGTCGTAATCTGACGACAACGTGAACACATCACACTCGAAACAATTACTCTACTTCGTTTAAAAGGAAAAGTTTATTTGCAAAGCCTTCAAGAAAATGGTATTTGCTGTATGACGTACAAATGACGAATGTACATTTAATTTCTTTAGCCTTTATTGAAGTGCAAATATCATTCAAACGTAAGCGTCTTTAAACATTGATACAGTAATGAACAAATAAAATCCGTAATAAGATTCTCGTTTAAAACTAATATTGCAATTTCAATTCAATTTAAGGAATGCAAATGAAAGTGCGTTACTTTGAATTTTATTTAAAAGAAATGCAAATATAAAACGGTGTTCGACAAGCTAACGATTGCCACAAGAATATCCCAGCTAGCTGATTAGCGGGTAGGGAGATCCCGCCAACTGGCAAACGAGTCGCCCGCGCCGGCCAAACTGCCCGCCTCAGCACGCCTCAATGAACTGATTGTCCAATTAACTCCATTCATATGTTCGACGCCACTAAACCCGCACGCTAAGAGCCTTTTTCAGGCTAATACGCTCATTTGTTCGCCTAATGTTGAAAATTGGAGAAGCCAAGAAATTGTTGTACAAAACAAGTGGCTTTTTACGTTCACTAAATTCAGATACCGCTTATGTAGTTTTGATTAAACTGAACTTTATTTGTGACATTATGCCTGAAAGTAGTTTTGTAAAGATTTTAATTACGCTCACAAAGATACATGTTTAATTCAGAACACGTATTGAAAAGTGCTAAAAGCAGAGACAAAAGCTGAAACTTGTGTTACCATAAAGTAAACACTCTCTTTTCCTATTGGAGCGCCTAAAGTGGGGCAGGCAGGAAAAAAAAGATGTTGCAAAGTAGCAAATTTTCACGAAGACGTTCCAGATGTTTCAACAGATGCATTGTTTGAGAAATAGTGTTTTTAAAATGAAGTTGATTTTGGAGAACGTTAGTGTTGCATTTGGCTTACGTTTTAAATCATTGTATAAAACTTTGTTGTTATTATCATTTATGCATATGCAAGATTAGGATTCTAGTTTAAGTATTTCAACATTAAAATAAACTTGTATGTAAATTTTAGACTTATCTTCTTTTAGGCTTCAAGAAATATAACGTGCCTCAAGATTTTAATTTGAGTATAGCGCTAGATATGATTAAAGGAGGCATTGTAATCCAAACAATTTAAATAAATCATATAAGCTAAGCCACGTAAAATCCTAACCTTCTCTTTTAGAAGAATAATATTGCTATGAAGTAATACGTGTACAAAAATACATACAAAACCTAATTGAAGAAACAGTATCTATTATACAAAATTGTTTAAATATCGTCCAATAGTCCATACTTTGAAACGTAACTGGCGCATTAGCAATGCGACACCAAAATGCATGTCAATTAATAATGGTATACGTCGCATTGAATTTCTAACGATAATAAGCTGTTGTAGACTTTGAGCTGCTAGCATTCACTAGGATTCCATGAAAACTAACAAACCCTTAAATTAATCACATATGTGGATGTATATTTTAGTTATTAACTATTATTTAATTGATAAAACGACCCATATTTTCATTCTCTTGCTTATACTCGGAGATCAAACGGCCACAATATTGGCGGCTGATTGCAAAGTGTGCCGTTAGTGTTTATTTTATTGAGGTAATGGAGATACAAACAAAATTATTCCCGTACAGTTGCACTTCCTCAAATTTTAATAGTTCGTATGACCCAACTTCAAAGAGCCATGAAATTTCGCGAACATAACTTTTACTATCCCATTTAATATATTTATCTTGGCTTTCTAGATTATTTTTATTTATAACGAGTTTGTCATTGCTTTTATAGCAGAGAGTCTTGAACATTTTTCATACATTTCTTTTATCTATTATCGTTTATATTAGGTACGTACACATTATTGAAGAACCTAGTATCTTCACCTTACAAATAAGTATCGTTATAAATTCTTTAAAACGATTTATTATACTGAGCTTTGTTCTCTAAAAAGAAAACTTTTGTTGTTGGAGAGTCTGATAAACAAATGGTTGAACTTTTACGCAAATAAAGAACGTTAGTACTCGTAGAAGTGTAAAAAGTGTATCTTTTTGTAATCGTAAACGATAAAAACTGAGGCTCCGTTTGGTAACAGTAACAATTTAAAATTGTGAAGGTATTGTAGGTCAGGCATCATTCTAATTAATTTAATCTATTAGCTCATGCGAAAAAATGGTTTTGTTTCATCTGTCAGAACGTAAGCTTTCGAAACGTTGGAATTCCCCTACAAAGGAAGGCACTCGGTACAACCTAATACTTACACGTCCTCGAGGCAGTAAAAGGACCGTTTACATTTTTCACCGTGCTAATTTTATTTGACTCGCCCTGAATATATTATGTCCTATTATTACGCCGCCCACCCTCCGCAAGCGTTTAATGCTAACAATGAGGGAATTTTTCCTCTTTAAATTGTTAACATTAAATTTTGGAGAAAATGTAAAAAATCTGATATCATTCCATTTTTATTACTCATTAAGATTAACTTTTATTTTCTTGGCGCGTTTAATTTCAGCTGTGATTTCGCGAATAAAATGTTTTGACGTAAGAAATACATTGGGTTCTGCGTACAATGTAAATAATTTACGGGACACGCATTGTTCGGTTAAGATTATATCGATTTACGACCTTTCTAATGCTAATGTTTAACAATAGTGTCGTTCAACTTATTCATGATCTCCGGTGATTTGTAGATAGTAGTTTCACGTGCGTAAAACGTTATCATAGTGACGCACTTGCCGTCATCAGTGTAAATAGAGTCATTACTATTCATCAACAGTTAGAAGATAAATACTAAAATGTCCATAAAACTCTCAACCCATGCCGGCTGCAAAATGCCTTTTGTATCCAATCGATTTGTAATATCGATAGCATATCAATCGATTCTCATTAATTTGTTCAATATCAACTGGTCAACGACTGACACTGATTGTCTGTCTCGACGATTTATCGAACTGCTTAAGAACCATGACCAGTAAAGACGACTTGTTTCATCATTCCTTGATTGATTATTTATAAATTAACTATTCGTAGCATGAAAAAGTAAAACTCTTCAACTAACGTTTAAATATTTTAAAAATGCCTGAATGAAATTAAAGTACAAACGAATAGTTGATTTATTAAAATTGTGAAATTAAATTCTGCAAGCGGACATTCGTTTAATTGGTCCATTTCAAAAATTTAATTCCATAAATTTCACTTACGCGACATTATTCAGGTTGGTCTGAGATATGGAATTAATAATTCATAAAATCTTATAGCTAAGATTTAATCTCGTTATGTTAACTTACGTTTCTTCCACGTCTACATTGAAGAACGAGTCAAAGAACTTCTTGTGCAATTTATTGCATAATTCTACCTGAAACAAGAAGAAAATGTGTTAGTGCAGTTCCATTAAGACATAGCCACTGTTTTCTTTAATTAGAAACATTGCATTAGCTCTCTTTTTATATAGCACAGTCGTATGCATCTTAATGCCAAGAGAATAAATGTTGATTAAGAACAAAATGTTCTCCCATTTATTGATTATAAAAAACATCCTTATTACGGATGAAGTTCTAAATAATGATCACAGCTATAATCATAATGATGATTTGACTCGTAAATTCTAAACAACATAAAACCAATCATTAATATTAGTGCAACAAGAAAACTATTTCCGCCAACAATTTTGCGTAACTACAACATAAAAAATAAATTATAAATTACAGTAATAAGATAAGCGTGAAATAGCCTTGTGATTTCTAACTGCAAATAAATCAAGTGGCCTACAAGCTTAAATTAATCCGACAGACATTAAGATAATCCCAACTGCTTTTTATCAATAAACACACAATGATCTATCGCGGGAAGCGGAGGGTATAAGCGTTAATTACTCTGGCTTTTAATCATCGGCTAGTACAGTCGGTGCGGGAAAAGGCAGCTGAAAACCAGAAGCGTTCATCCGAAACAATCCAACCCAATAATAGCATGCTTCGATCGCTCTAAGTATAACCGCGCCGACCCGGTTAGCAAGTCTACCTGCCCGAACATTGCAACATTAATGGAGGCACCGTGTCAATTTGTTCTTAAATATAAAACCGCCACTGCTGACCCACTCTAAACGTGACATTCCCAGAATTATCCACACTCTGTTTTAGTCGGATTTCAGCTTGGAATATTGTATAGTTAATGGAATATATTATTATTTTTGCTAACTTTAGAGTGGAGTGGAAATGGGAAATCTGTGTGATTTAGGTAGATGAAGTTTAAATAGGGTAGTGCAGTAGAATGGTATTAATAGGAATGGGTTAGGAGGATTTAAATGCAATGCACTGGTAGTAGGTAGTGATAGATAACATGAGCAAGCCGGCTTATTTCAAGTTATCGGGAAACACACGCGCCGACTCAGACTTAGCTTGCGTGCAGACTGTTTTTGAACTGAAATCATTTGTTCAATTGAATTATAACTAGCGTGATTTAAATTTGTTTGAAAATCATTATACTCCTAGGATCTTTTTTGCATAGAATCTAAAGTCATGTCCAATCTAATAATTCATTTCTATCCAAGACAAAGTTGATAATAAATTCTGTTTAGAATTTTGAAATTAATAGATTTAAATTTTAACAAACTTAAGCCAATTTTATTAATGAATATAAATAAAAGCAAAATAAGGTAGCGGTATATAATCAATTTCTCCGTTTATGCAACGTATCTGTAGGACCTCCAAGTTTGGACCTCATCTACAAATATGACCCTTTGGACTTGTTCCGTTTGGACCTCTAAACTTAGATTTTAGCTATGCTATAGTTGCCAATAAGCCCTCTGTCAATCATCGTGTTCTCATTTATACATCTTCGTATGGAAAGCTGAAATACAATCGTGCACAAAAATGTGTGATAGTATCGAAGTTCTCAAACAGATTGACATATTTTGCTGCGGTTTTGCTTGACAGCCTATTATAATCGTGATGGTTATGTCCGATAGAATTGACTGCGCATTTGGTCTAGTGGTTATGGTGGTCACCATGCCATTAATACAACGCCAAATGTTCTGTTAATAGGACTTGAGCGAATTTATCGTGCTATGTGGACTATAATAAGAATCATACAAGGAACATCCAACTTAATTTATAATAACAATCCATGTATATCCCACTACTGGGCACGAGTCTCTTCTCTATCAAGAGAGACGGGTTAGGCCTTAATCTAAACACGCTGGCCTTATACGGATTGGTGGTTCAGATATGCTTTTAGAATTTCTTCTAATATATGTAGGTTTCCTCACGATAATGTCCTGAGCACTATCTAAAAACAGTCTTTAACAAAAACCAGTGATTAAAAAGATTGAATAGACCTGAGTTTCTTGCTAGTTCTTTTCATGGCTACACCTGTCAGCGAACTAGCTGTAGGTAAATGGGCTGACATCATCTTTCTGGCATACCTACATATAATTTATGACTTTCATAAGTGTTACTTTGTAACCTAAAATATTGACGGAACGCCGCTTAGTATGAAGGTAGCCATTGCTACTTTTATATAACATTGTAATTTCTTTCTTTATAATATCATTGTAAGTACTCGTAGCTGTAAATATGCTTTTTTCTTTTTTTTTTTTTTTTGAAAACGACAACTCCCTCACTAGAGAACTCTGTGTCGCGGGGGACTTGACAAAAATATAATTAACGGACACAAATTACACCCACAGAGGTATTCCGTAAGAGCAAAAATCGAGCCACCGCAAAAACCGAACAATATCTGGCTGTCAGATTGAAAATCGGTATTCCGTAAGAGCCCTTTTTGAAGTTTAGTCAATAGATTGAGCCGTCACCGAGCAATCACAACTGTCAGTTTGCGATCACAACTGTCAGTTTGCCATCGCTGTTTCTTAGAGAATCAGCCGGCCATACTCAGAAAAACTCTTTGTGGGTCTCACAAAGTTTTGTCCTATGTGGGAATCAAACCGACAGCCTTGTGCACAATAGGCGCATACTGCGGCCGCCATTATGGCAGTCATGTTATGTACCTACTAAGGATAAGAATAAGGTTGGTTACCTAACTTACCTTATTCTGTATAACGAGCGCTAATCCTATCGACAAACTGTTGTACAGTTTGGTGGCATTTATAAAACCCTATATTAGGTTGGAGTCCAATAAAGTCTTTATTATTATAAATTTTGAGTTTGAATTTGATTCAGAATTTGTAAAGAAAGTCGAGAGCTAGATAGATGTTGAGATAAGATTGAATAGCTATCTGTTAGTGTCGCTATAATATATAATCCGTGTCTTAACATACGAAGTACTTACTATTAGCCACGGCTGGCTAAATGTGTTACAACCGTGAAGCATAGTTAACGACCCGATCTTATGTCGTTCTTACCTCTACGGTAACGCAAAAATTAATATAGTACTTCTATGTTTTTTTGAAAAAGAAAAAGAGATTTGGCCGTACCATGGTTTGTTAAACTTCAAGCGAGAAAGAGGAACGGAGATATAAAGCGTGTAGCTCTCTCCCTCCTTCTCAATTGAACGACACATTTTCTGAACTCCGCAGTGGCGCATATCATCATCATCATCATTTTAGCCTGATGACGTCCACTGTTAAACGCTCATATGCCTCAAGAATGGCTGACCCTGACCTGCCTGCATCTAGTCCTTTCCTGCAGCTCTGATGATACACATATATTGTTTGCTATTATTATTCATCATCATCATCATCATCATCTCAGCCATAAGCCATCTTATGGCTATTATTATTATTTCTCTTTAATTTTATTGTTAAAATAATCAGTCTGTTGTCGAATTTTGTGATAAATAAAGGTAATGGTGAAAAGTGTATTGCGCATTTGTAATACGCTGTTACCATATACTATGGCCTATGGACGCTTGCAATACTAGAAGTATCACGTGCGTGTTGTCGACCCTACATCTTGTAACACTAGTTTAATGTTATGAGTTAATGATAGGTATAAGAAGTACTTAATTTAAAAATCAGTTTCGCTTCAGTAGACACAGGAATCCTGTACTCAAACACAGAAACACAAGTTCACCACTTTATGTTGTTATTTGATTGTGGTTTTCTGTTAGAGTCTACCTTACAGGAGATCACAATTAAATAACTCTTTCGCCAAAAGGACTGGCCCGCTTCGTACCACCCTATCTCTCTTAAAATATGGTAGTTATTACGTATATTTGAAAAACAAACTAACAAAATATAATTTAATTTAATATACCTAGTGGGAACAAATTACCTGGAAGATATTTAAATGATATATGATATATACGTATCTGACATTTACTTATTCTAAAATTTAAATTCCATTGAATAACAAATATACCTAGTTAATTACCAATAAAATTTATATCCGATATTACATTTAGTATTGGCCTTACTAGTTTCAAGTAATCTTATATAATTATAATAAAAATACCTACTCAATAAATGTAATTTAACAGACCTTGTCTTCTATAAAGGTATTTATAATGACTGGCTTATAGCTATAGTATTAAGCTTATTTTATTATTCCTGACTGTCGTCACGGATATTACTTAGTTATTAAATTTCCCTTCTCTTAGAAATGGATCAACTTGATAAAGCTGCATAGTATAGTGGAAGTTTTATTCTCCGTCATAAGGAGAGTCTTTTGATATAGATTGAGATATCCCGAGATATTCATCATTTTTAATTTGGCAATTAAAAATGATGAATATCTCGGGATAACTTGCACACTTGCACTTGTATTTCCAAAAATCCCTTGTGAGTACTCTAATTTAGAAATTTGTAGTCCCAGTGGTTTAGGCCCTGCGTTGATGAATCAGACAGTCATGTTCTTACCCAGACACAGAACAATGAAATATACTCATGACACAGTTTTGTCCTGGGCGGGAATCAATCCCACAAGCTCCAGCTATAGCAATAATCAGGGTTACTAACCTCAACAGGCCAGTCAAAACGTATATTTGCAGGCGTTAAGTTAATTCCAAGACAATATTTAAAATAATTATTTATTTTATTGTCTCAAAAAAAAGTTATAATATAATAGTTAGGTTCCCTAATCACTACACTAGGATTCCTTGTGTCGTGGGAACTAGTCTTCTTCAATCCATCGCATCTTACAGCAAAACGCTTAAATATAAACATTGTATTAAGTTAGTATAACATATAAGCGTTTTAGTTAAACTGTAAGCTTATATCTTTGACAAATAAGTAAATGACGAGAACTAATAGTACATTTCAGATAGAATTTAAGCTTTAAACCTAAAATTAAACAGTATTTTATAACCTGAAATAGGCACCTTTTAAGTTCATTTGGAACGATGTAGTTGGAACTGTGTTAAAATAGAAATAGAATCGCTTGACTATTGATATAGTGAGCACTGAGCAGACTAGTGCCTGCAGAGAAGTTTTCCTCTCACTTGTGGAAGGTCTATTTCAATAATAGAACTAAGAATACGTAATTACAAAAAGACTTCACGATTGGTTCAGTGGCTTAAGTGTTACCTCGCCATTTACCACTGCGCGAGGGTTTGATTCCCACACGGGACAATAAATTGTGTGGTTTATAAATGATTGTTCCGAGTCTAGGTGTACTTTGTGTCCATAAATTGGAAAATAAGTACGGCCCGTACTTACTTGTCTACTTAGCAAAAAACATTACATTGCATAATATTATTGCAGCCACTAAGTAATTAAAAATACTTGTGTTAGAGCAAATTAAAGCATAGATTATAATAATACCAACAACCTTTTAACGGGACGTAAACACAACATTAACTTGAGGAGCCAGCCATCCCTATGGAACACTTAAACTATCTAAGAAACAAACTGCGTATAATTTTCTCCGTGAGCCTGAGATTCAAAAAGAGCGCTAAGAAAAATAAACAACACTTGTATCTCAACGCAGCCATCTCATCTGGAGCACGAAGAAATGCTCACGTTTCTTAAGAAGTTGGTCGACAATATTTATAAACAGGGCCTTGTGTGTTTACCTCGTCCCACCGACGACTGCGAAATTTTAACAACTCCACAACATACGATGTGTGTTCATTTGACGTCTAAAACAATACTGTAGTCACTTAACTATTTACTCTTAGGCTTAATGGAGTTATTTGTGGAAATGTCAAATAACCTCAACTCGTTACCGGAATCTTAGCACTCACGTCAAGTGAATCATGCTTATTCTCTCTTACATAATATGCTAATAACGTATCTGTCTTCGTCATCTAGTTAGAACCGTGTAAAATGTAATAAAAGATTATTGGTTATGACTAGACAATTGACATTGTTAGCTCGGTAGATACTTGCTTAAACATGACCACAGATACTAAACGAACTGACAAGTACACCATTTAATTTGTTTTATGACTTATAGCCGACCTGTGCCCACTTCAATGAGTATTTATCGGATTAATATATAGTCAATGAAACTCACAAATAATGCTGCTTTCTATTGGTAAAAGAATTTTCAAAATTGGTTCAGTAAATCCAGAGATTAACCACACAAACCCACAAACTTTACGTCTTTATAATACATATAAGTATAGATTATAACTATCTATCTTACATGCAGAACTTTTAATATTTATAACAATTATATTTATTGAGAATGCAAGAATGCAAGACGAATAAAAAATCTATTAAGGAAGACGCCTGCTTACCACATACAATAAAAGCGTCTATCTCAAGCAATAAGACGCACTGAAATACATATATAGTGCTATACCCGTCTGGAATTGTACTTAGTGGTTGTATTGGTTCGTCGCACTGTCAATTATTGCCTCATCACGATATTTATTGAGACTTAGCGTTCCAAGAATGAGTCCAAAAGTACTATGTGAAGAGAAACTAAGTACAATTTTATATTATCACCGTGGTAATGATGATAAAAATACGAATAAAATATATTATATAAACTACAACGGCAGCTCAGAATTGAGTATTGTAGAAGAGATCCTTAGGTGAGACCTATGTCCAGCAGTGAATATATTATTTTGATTTAATATTTTGAGATATTTTGTTTTTACTGAAAAATATATCTATCTTATTTGTAGTTTTTGTTTTTTTCAAAAGTTAGATGAAAGTACAAAAATGTTTTAACTCAATCAAAAATCAAAATGATAAACTGACAAAAAAACCTGCAATCATGAAGTTTCAACGTCAATGTAATGGCTTGTTTAGAATAAACAAATCCAGTTAGCCAGCCCAAACCCAACCTAGGGAACGAAACGAAAATATTCGCAATATCAATCAAAGCTTGTGGTAAAACTTATTTTCGATTTCAAATTCCGTTTCCCATATCCTGAGAGACTCGTTTTGTGTCTACAAAAATATATGATATTTCCGTACTAACGTAGGTACATCTAAATTTTACAAAGCAAACAAGATAACGTCTGACTTGGGGTTACGTGTGTGTGTGTTTTATCAGATCGTTTTATAGTTACAATGAAGTTTTTGTGTGAGTCGACTACGAAACACACTAAACAGTTCAACGTACCCTGATAATATGAGTAGGTACTCTTGACAGTGATCGATTGTTGAGAAGACTTTTAACTAAAGCAAACACACGCACTGCGTCTGAAAACAGAAAAACCTGATGGGACGATATACCTGTACGTCACCGGATGACGGATTGCAATGGAAATTATTATCAGCGAGATTTGTACTATGAGAGCAGCGTGACTGGCACATACAAAATATAAAAATTGGGTCTAATATTTATTTTAAAAATAGAATTTTATTTTTGAAATAGAATTTTGTTTTGAAATGCCCGCGCTGTAAATTTTGTGATTATGGTAGCAACTCATGCCACAGTTTAATAACGTAATTTACAAGGACTTATGAATGATCTTTTATCTGTCATTTAATCCGTTGGTTCATAATATGTATTATTTAAATCCGAAGAGTTTAAATGTATTCATCTCAAAAACTATCAACGGGTATGATTTGAAAAAATATTTCACTTATATCAAAAGCTACACTGCTTTCGATCACTCGAAATTTATTTATTTACTTTATTTTATTGGGAAGCCTACGGCCAATATCACAAATTGGATTTATATTTACTTAGAAAACAATTATTAAAATAAAGAATATTACCAATTAAGAAATATATTTTTAGGCATTAGCTTATTATGCTCGAATACAGTTATAATTAACATGTAAGTAACTATTTCAATTAAAATTCTAGGCATTCTTATAAATATATTTTTGGATATTAAAACTTATTAACCTTCAATTATCAAATGAAAATATTTTAGAAGTTATACTAAGACATAAACGTACCTACAATGTGTTGTGACGATGTACCTACCTATGAAGCGCCAATAACTATTACGGAATTACGATTACGATGACCATGAAAACGTATTACAATTTTTATTACATCAACAAAGTAGTAAAACAGAAAACTATTACACGTGAACGGTTGTGATTGTCACATTACACACATTAGGCGATACCAGGTAGGCCTGATGGTCTGATGGTTAATGACCTTAACTGCTAAATCAAAGTCGTGGGTTCGATTCCCACCCAGGACAGATCCTTGTGTGATATGCACGATTATTTGTTGTTTAATGTCTGGGCACAGAATACTTAATAGTACAGGTCTGGGTGACTAAAACTACGTACTAATCGATTTTGCAATAAAAAGTATTCAATATTCTTTCCCTGGAAATCACCTATCTCATTGCCAAATTTAATTAAGATCCGTACAGTCATTTACTCGTGAACCGTAACAAACTAATAAACTCACTTTCGCATTTAGAATTTACTAGTGACCCGCCCTGGCTTTGCTTCGGTTTGATTTGGATTTGATTTATTATATGCATGTATTATACATACCATACATATAAACCTTCCTCTTGAATGACTTGCTGAAAACAGCATTATATGTATAATCCGTTGCGTAGTTTTAAAGATCTGCCCCTCTAGACAAGTGCCATAAACGGTAGTCGAATCGAAAAGTCAAAAAAGCAAATGTATGGGATTTGACGTAAGTTTACGTTATAATGTCGCAAACTTATCCCATACATATCCCATACATTTCTTAGACAATAATTTGTCTAAGAAAAATCTATCGACATGTCTGATAAATTATCTTGATAGAGTCGAATTTAGAGACCCATGCCCAAATCCTAAGGGCACGTCAAGCGTGTGTAGATTTAGAGCTAAATCCTTTCAACTCTCTTGAAAGAGGAGAATATACCCGCATACTCAACAGTGGGACATATCGGGACAATCCCACCCACATGCGCACCGCTGTGACTCCTGTGAGCCAGGATTAACAGCGGAGTAACCAACTGATACACCGAGTTTTGACACTCGTGGGTCCCGTGGACAACTAAACCTACTGTCTTGGACCCCGCAACGAATTTAATCAGAAGTAAATAGGAGGAGTTAGAAAGAAAAGTTTCCACTTCCCTCCATAGCAAAGCGGGAGACAAAATAAATCTGTATAGGTTTGTAACCTATGAAAAGGAGCACCACGGAGGACCTTAAACTACGGGACCTAAGTGAGCTAAGTTTGATTGCTATAATATGTATGGCAGAAACGTTTAAATGTACGAAAATTCCCTCTAGATGAGACTAAATCCCCATAGTAGGCCGCTCCAGATGATACATGTAAGCTGTTCAACATAATAGTACGATCATTATGCCAAAGACTACACTCCCAGAGTATGTGATGAGCAGAGTGCTCCTGATCGGAGCCAGGTGTTGAGCATTGACAGTTCGGCGAATCAACTAGCTTAAATGAGTATAACTTGCTCCGAAAGTTACCATGACCCGTAAGGAACTGAGCGACACTGTAATCAACCTCCAGCCAACCGATCAGTAACGGAAGAAAAAAACTGGTAGAGGTGGCGTCCCTTGGTTGATGTATCCCATCGCTGTTGCCATTCATTAATGAGGATTCTATAAACTTCAGTTTGTTCTTTAAATAATCGGGTGATTTTAAGGCGATCACGTGGCATTAAAAAGTCGGAATTGATGTTGTCACGTGTGGTGTAATACATGGACATATATAGATTGCTACTTATAATCCCTATTTAACTAATTCCTATTAATATTCCCGCTTGTTTTTCGTATAGATAGCTATGATTCACCAAAAAAACAGGTGAACGACGACGCTTCGTTTTAAAAAATCAACTCTGAACATATGGCAATAACACATGTAGTTAACTAACGACTTAATGACAAAGGGTATGAAACGTTGATTGATTTAGGCCACGACTAATTACAGGGCTGTTGGACGAAAAAAATGTTTCTATACAAAATTCTTTGGACAAAAAAAGCGGGGACTGTAATGACAGCGGTGATTAACGTTAAAATTTTAAACTGAAACGTGTACTAGGCTAATTCTGAATATTTAGTACCCATAGAGGATACTGATTTCCTCTATAGGTACTGTAGGCTATATACCTACTAGGTACTTGACTACATGGTTGCTTAAGTGATTACCTCGCAATTTACAATGGCACGGTGTGTTGTAGTTTTGATCCCCATACGGGACCAAAAATTAAGAGAGCCGCTAATGGTGTCTGTAAATTTCACCCCAACACAGGGCTTGTTGTCTAGCGCGTCCATAGGCTACGGTAACAGCTTACAATTAGGCGGGCCGTGCGTTTGTTAATCTAACCCAGGAGTTTTGCCTGGCAATACTACGCCACTACTGCGCCATCAAGCCAGTCAGTATTAACAAAATCCTCTCGCAAAAAATACCCAACTCTTTTCACGGTTTTCAAAGCATTACGAAGTGTTCAAATTGAAAGTTCCTCGCCGAGTGTGAACGGAAAAGTTAATGTAACAAAGCGCCAATCAATTCAGTCTTGTAACAGTTAATACTTAACACATCTGTGAACGCAACGGGGTTTTATATACAGCGGTTGTAAGGACAGTTTATGTGCTAATATATCAACAATAGCGGTATTTGGCACCACAGTACCAGTCTACGTCACATAGTACCCTGTGCGAGCGCAGTATGCAATGAATCACGGTATAAATCTGCACTAGCTTGCGAATAGACAACTGAATGATCAATCTATTTGCCTTAACATCAACATTTGCCAACGGCCCGTAAATGAAGATAATATTCAACATTGTATTTGTGTAATGAAAGAATATAAAAGCTAAATTCTGAAATACATACCACTTCTTCTATTAAGTAACTTGTATGTCGAACTAATAAGTCCCTTTTCGCATTAAACTATTGAGGGGAGTCTAGATTATGACGTAATGCACGGTTTTACGAGCATATTAACTAAAATATTTATTTCTTTTTTTTAACATACATTGCGAATCGAGCATTTTTCGAGAAAACCCGGTCCCGTTTCCCCATATCCTTAGGTGACCAGTGAGGTCGTGATAATGTCTGATACCACTATTTTGACTATCGCCAGGACTCCACAGCTTAGCTCACTTATGATGGAGCCATATCAATCAATCAGCATATCGCAGTCCACTGATGGACATATACCTCTCCTAACACACGCCACAGCACACGGACCTCCGCCTTCCGCATCCAGTCCGTCCCAGCGACCTTTTTTAGGTCGTCGGTCCAATTAGCTGGGGGCTACCTTTAATTACTTCATTTACAATCTTTTATAAAGACACTGATTTAGATAAGGTTTAGTATGTAGACAGCGTCAATACGAGGTAAGTATTCATTTATCCAAAATTGTGACTTTAATAACTTACTAATATTCTAAATGCTGAATTAATCATGAGTGACAAACATATATCCTATGTTTGTCACGCAATCATGTAAAACTACTGAACAGATCTGGATGCAACTTGGCACAGAGATAGAATAGTACATAGGCTACTTCTTATTACGGAAATATCACTGTCTCATTGTGTTTGTATGCACCGGCGAAGCTAGTCTAAACTAATATTATAAAGAGGAAAGATTTGATTGTTTATTTGTTACGATTTAACCCAAAATCTACTGGACCGAGTTAAAAAAAAACTTTCTCCATTAGAAAGCTACATTATCAGCGGGTAACATACACTATATTTTATTTTAAAAAATAACAGGATCCTTACGAAAACTAAATAAATGTCCACCCGTGCAAAGCCAGGACGTACCGCTAGTACTTAATATTTCTCTAATATGGCTTCAGCTCGCAAATAGAACGCCTTCTCGCTTGATATAAACATTATATATAGCTCAACAAGTACTTTATAAAGTTTGTACCATTCTGTTGTATCATCTTAGCTACAAATACACTGCTCTCTCGACTATGTGAGAGGCGGTTCAATAGAAGGGATTAACATCGCATTGCGATTTTCAATACCGCTGCCAAGCGTGGTGGTCATAAAAATAGCCCTTAGAGCTCGTGGAAGGCGCATCATGTTGTATAATCTATCCTTACTAATATAATAAATGTGAAAGTTTGTGAGTATGGATGGATGGATGTTTGTTACTCTTTCACGTAAAAACTACTGAACGGATCTGGATGAAATTTGGCACACAGATAGATTATGGTCTGGAATAACACAAAGGCTACTTTTTACAGCGATAACCGACACCCACGCGGGCGGAGCCGCGGGCAACAGCTAGTATATAATATTTAAAAGCAGAAACTGACTGACTGATCGATAAACGCACAGCTGAAACTGCTGGGTCTAGAGCTATGTAATTTCGCACAATTATTCATTTAGTGACGCAAGGTGCACTAAGAAAAGATTTATGAAAATTCAACCCTTAAGTCTGTAGGATGCTATACATTATAATCCAGTAAGAAGGTTCTTTTTCTCTTAGAATCCTACTTATTGATCCGTTTAGGAATGCCACATTTAAAGTTTTTTTTATAGTACTTGGGTGGCAAACAAGCATACAGCCCACCAGTTAAGCAGTTACCGTAGCCTATGGACACTTGCAGTACCAGAATATCACTGGCGTTGCCCACCCGTTTTTTTATATACCAGTGTTTTATGATGGAGTATCAATGGAATAGAACTGCGTTTCTTTCAAAACGCTAACCCTAAATAAGCGCTGGAGACCTGTACTCACACACAGACACACAACTACACCGCTGTGTGTAGTTACTTTGCCTGTGGTCTTCCGTAAGGTGAAGGTCCTTCCCCAGTTGGCCTTGCTCGCTAGTATGGTGTCCTATCACTCTTAAAACATTTCCGTGAATACATTGTTGGATACTATAAACTATAATCTAGTAAGTAACTACTTATTCACTTACAATCCTACTTATTGACCCGTTTAGGGAAGCCACATTGAAAGTAATCTAAAGTCTTAGATAACTAACCTAACCCGCGATAACTTCATACGTTATGCACTCTGTAATTACGTCGTCAATATCTATCTACTGCACTACTAATGTTTACTTGTTGATAGTTTCACACTTCTTATCGCTAGAGGCCACTCTAGAGATCACTTGCCATGGCCGTTAAATGACCATAAAGCATATTATTATTTTACGTAATAATAGAGCTAAATCCAATGGTATTATAAAGAAAGATAAGCTACGTTCATACTGAGTGGTGTTCAATTTTGTTGCTTTATTTTTATGCCTACTTACTTATACATTTCAAGTATGAATGCGATAGATAATACGAAATGTAATGATACAGAAAGAGATAGTCATAGATAAAATGAAGCTACTGTTATCGGCAACAGTTTCCGCGCATTTGCTTTTGTTTTTTGTTTGTTTTAAAAAGACAACTCCCGCACAAGAGAACAAGCTCTGTGTCGTGGGGGACTTTACAAACATACAATTAACGGACACAAATTACACCCAGTCTCAGGACAATTCTTTATGGGTCACACAAAGATTTGTACTTTGTGGGAATCGAACCCACAACCTCGTGCACAGCAGGCGTATACAGCGGCCACTGGACCACCGAGGCAGTCTTTAGTCTTTTTTTTAGTAGAGGCAGGCATTAGTGTGAAGTCTACATCTTCCTTACTATCTCATCATTGGCTTAATACATTGTGCAAGTGAAGTGTACTAACATCGTTTTAAGTTTTCAATACTAACATAGGTTTATATTAATATGTACGTTAGACTCTAAGGTAGGTATATATCTATGCGTTTATGGCGACAAGATAATAAAATGATTTATTATTATTATTAATCGGATTTAATAAATAGAGAAGTTGTCTTTTAATTTTGGCTTTGTAGAGACATCGAACCTATGATTATAGTAATTAAGTGACCACTAAAATAACTGCGCGATTCGCATATAACAAACTTGGATTTACTTAAGTTATGAAAACACAATGATTTCAGGTAACTCACGCTTCACTGCAAAACAAACAGCAAAGATATTTCGCAAGTCCTATTTACATACCTAACAGAATAGCTATGCCTATAATATAAACATTATGTATACGAACAGAACACTTTAAATATACCTACTTACATATATTTACTGGTTTGAAGGCATAAACCCTTTTGTCATGTCATAGAGTCGAGAAAAATAATCATATTTTCTGAATAACAAACATTTCGTTCTCATCATGAAACGCGACGTTCCGATCTGATAAGTGATACTTATTTTGATTAACTCTACTTAATCGTGAGCTCACGATTTTAATATCACTATTTTATTTTCCTTTAAATTAATTGGCAAAATTATATATTATACCTAAAATATAAAATTACGAATGTGTCATCTAAGAAATTGACACTAAAATATTTTGTTTGGCCTATCTACGATTAATTTAATTTACAACTATGAGTATGTATCTCGTCTATTATTATTTTCCAGGCCATTGATCTATAGTACCTATTTATTGGCTAGAACGCTAAATGATAGATCATGCTACTTTACATTATTTTATCCACACATATACCTACTTCATTATTTAAACACGTGAAAACTTATTTAACACGTTTGTATAAAAATATTTCTCATAAAAGTTCCATCAAACATCAACTTTTACGAAGTTCTTTTAGTAAACAAACGGAGAGCTCAATACTCAATTGTCGATGGCAGAGTCGTGCATCTCTAATCAAACAGCGTCTAACATCTGATACTTTCCCGAAGAAGCTGTGGACCAGAAGTGCTAACGGAAACAAATGAACTGTTGCTAGCTGAAGGCTATCTAGGACTGCGACACTGCGCAAAGGATTTTCGCCCTTATTACAGCTTAGTAAAACATTATTTTGCTTGTAAAAGTAGAGATAAGCAAACAGGTCTGGTCGCTTTCAACGCACTGCACTGCATTCTATTGCAGCCGCAACGAGTCGGTCGGAGAGACATTTGACACGTCCTCGCTGACAATAATATGTGTGTGTAACCGGAGTGAAATATATATTATACAAGCAGTTCACGCCTTTTTACATGTATCTTTCTAATGGAGCAAACCACTTCAAGTTTTTAAATAAATATGTGCAAATATTTTCCTTTCTCATATTTTCAAACAGACAAAAAAATCTCATGTCGAATATAAAATTAATGTACCTATTAAGTACAATTACAGCTATTATTCTGATGTATATCTGTCATTGAAATATCTGCTCGTGTAGTAAGAATGTTAATAATAATTTAATGGATTTCATAAATTACTATAGTTCAGACGTGGGTCTGGCCCGGAATCAAACAGATATCGAGTAATCGCCGATAACAATCTTAATGCGTCAGGCCGCGTTAAACACTTTCACAAATCATCAAATCCATTCAAATTCCCTTTCGCTTCGTTTATTAATTACACGGGTGAGTTATCCCCACGCCGAACCCCCACGCATCCCGTCTCACCTCCTCTGGACCCTCACTAACGCCAATAACTTGTTTATCGCGCGTTGCGGAAACTAGATCCCTAACTTCGATCGGAAAATATCCCCCGAATTTCCGTCGCGTCCGACACAACTTCGCTTTACAACTAAGTAGTGAGATACGACACCCCGCTTAACGCGATTTTATTATTTCTGAGCGTTATTGCACCTAATAAATATTATTTGGGCGAAGTATTTTTTTATATATCCAAATATATTCAGAGTCATAATAATTAAGACTGAACATTTCAAATGTTAGAACGTGATCAAAAGAGCTGCTAATGTACGATCTCATACATCTGTTTTAACATTATTAAATTAGACATAAGATAACTAATGCATTTTCAATCTGTCGGCGCCCATTCTAAATATTTCATAGCGATAAACGGTTAGTAATAAAACAAAACGTTGACGGATGAATTTCAAAATAATAATTACATATAGCAGATTTATTAATTAGAAATAGTGGGGATGTCTCTGGGGTCTGTCTGGCGGTGCAGCGGAGGTGCAGGGAGGGACGGGGTGGTTTCCGCTCTGCCACCGGAGATTGCGTCCCAGCCTCCTGCGCAAGCCGTCTAACTCAATCATCTGCGTGAAAATGTCGAATAAAACTTGCTCCCGGCGACACTTTTAACTGTACACGTGGGAGGGAATGCGCCAATTCGCTATCGTAGTTTCGTTTACTGAAACGAAATAAAAATCATATTCCTATTTCTGCCTCGAGCGCGTTTCCCATTCGCGCTCTAAACTGAGTTTCGTTCTGGTGTCATCATATCTAGTGTGACGACGAATTTCCTGTTTGGAAGAAAACGTCTAAAATTCATTAGCTCATGTGACCGCGCACCATCTCGAGCGGTGTTATGTTCCAACTAACAGAAAAAACCGCAGCGACCGAGGGCACATCGGTTGGCACTCCTTTCTTGACGGAGAGACGTCAAAAACATGCGTGCGTGAGACTCGACATCAATCAATGTGGGTTTCTTTTATTTTTATTCGGGCTCTGTTGACGACTGCGACGTATTTTTAGGGTTGTTCAGGACTACTAATGAACGAATCGATTGTCATTCTACATCTATTCACTCACTGATGAATAAAATCATATTTCTTTGTTTTTGTTGTCGCCCTTGCCTCCTTTTAGGATATCTTTCATATTTGAAATACAACTATCTATGCGGATTCTTTATGCCCATTTAATTATGAATTCAATTTCAACTTTCGACACAAAACTCTAAAATTTCCTCAAGATCTATGGATAACTGGTTCTACGCGACCTTGCGTCAATTTTTTTTTGGTAAAACTTTATGTGTAAGATCTATGGGAGTTATTATTCTAATACTACGATTTATCGCAGATTATGTCAACAATCATATCGTATTCTTATTATAATATAACTGTCGTCTCTTATAAATATTTAAAGGTTAAAATCCCTGTTCTTGTGATCATTTCTACCAGGAAACTCGTGTCATTTAAATAGGTCGAATTTCAGGCCATACAACTTCATGATAACAGTAATGGGAGCTTCAGGAAACGGAGTTTCATCGAGTCTATCGCGAGAATACCTCACAATGCGAAGCGTATCTAAATGCTATGGATTTTTAAACATATTTTCTATGGCAATAAATACAATGTAATGTTATAAACTTCTTTAGCCACGGATACTTTGATGTCGTACGTGCCACAGTATTTAATTAACAGTGCGGTATTAAATCAGTTATGACACAGCATACATCAACGTAATTAGTATTATTTAATACCAAATTGTTAGTATTTTCTTACAAGACGCCCATTATACTTGCAGCAGTTAGTGCGATTACACAAGGAACAGATACATTCAGGAAGCCATCCTAGATTTATCACACTCTCAAAGGCGTGCTAAATACCACTACAAGTGGTGACATTAACATCCATCATGTCAATGGACAAATTATTTGTTGAAATAATGAGGTGCCTACAGTGAGAGGTACCTAAACTATTCCATTAGCTAAAAATTCGTTAGGCCACATGTCTCCACTAAATAACGTTTACAAATATATTTTTAGGAAAATAAAATCTTTTAAACAAACTCTTTTTATTTTATGTGATTTCTACAATATGCATCATCATCGTTAGTGGTTATAGTGACGTATTTATACGCTTATGTTTATACATGTCAGTATTCAATTGAAACAAAATCTAAATTTAAGATTCTAAAACTGTAGGTATTTGTTTAAAATTATCTATGATGCCGTCTTGGCCTTCTGGCTATAAAAATGTTTAATAGGACAGAATAAGCACCAAAGATCTCCAGACTTGAGACTTGGGGTGCTTATGCGTTCTGCAAAGATGGCAAACAATATTTCTGAGGCTTGGAATAATGCCAAAATTTGATTTTAATGACAGTTTATACACGCATATGTCCGCTCTCTTAGTATTCTCTCTTTTTAGTATTTCTTATTTAGTGAATAAAATAGAACATTTTGGGAACGTATATAGCTATAGCTTATACACAACAATATATACTGACAACGATATTTTCGTTGCCAAGTTGAAGGCGGTTCTACTAAAAAGATCTGTGTAAAACTTTGATTCAATCTTATCGTACGAGTGTGTCTATTTTTATAATAAGAGTACATCTTGGGTTCACAGCATCGGTCGATGCGAGACGCATGAATCAAAATTGTGATTGTTGTTTTTTAACTAAGCTCTAAATATCCTGACCTATAACTGGACGAATAGCTCAAAACGTCGACCGAATATTTATAAATACGGTAGCGGAGTCGGTAATGCGCCTCGACAGACAGTTGCTAAATTTCAATGTGCTCTATTTCGAATCCGTGGCTTCGGCTTTCACGTAGACAGAGAATAAACTCAACAGTAAGTCTCGGACACCCTTTTCGTTGAAGATTAAATCTGACACGATGAATAAAACGACAATAAACGACGCATTACACTACTAAATACAAAGATGCCAATTCTTAGAACAGGATCAAGTGTCTCTTCAGAACTTTAACTTTTTTTTAGTATTTATTGAAACAAAACATTTGAAGTTTTGTTTCAATAGATACATACCTACATTAAATGAATGGTACATGGAAGTCTCGTATAGTGCATTCAAAATAAATATTCAGACAACTTTTGCTATACTAAATACGCTTAAGGGACCCCTAACCTCGATCGAGTCGCAAATTTAACTGGGGAGGTTTTCAAAGAATTATATCTAGTTGAACTAAGTACTCTATTGGCAGAGCGTTCGAATATCTCGTGAGTGCGAACTGCAGCCGTATATATTCTTAGAGCTTCGGAAATACCCTCAATCCGACATACATTGTGGACCATATTACTACGTGCGCTTACATTCGTGCTCGCCATGAACTCTCCAGCCAAATTTTTGAATTATTCCCATATGAAGTAAAGCCAGTTTATGATTTCTATAACGCTTTTAACATACGTTTCATATTGCCATGCATTTGGCTGCAATACTTACACTTGGATAATCCTGATAGTGATGCGTCATAAAACAAATATCGTTAGGTTTAGTAAATCGATAATAATGTTTGCATAGTAGTAGTTAGAGATGCGATCATAGCCAAATGCCCTCGTTGTTCAGTAAACGATTCGCGGGTTAAGGGACCAAGGGCGCGGTAACTCTATAGATGGGTGACCGCATAGTGGTATTTTATCTAAGCGTCTGCGTGCTTCGGAGGGCATGTTTAAAGTCGATCCAGAATATTAACCGTCGTTAGATTACGACAGAGTCCTAAATATGGGTGATCTCAATAACTCTGTCTCCAGGTTGGCCACTAACTAAACGATAAAAAGGAAATAATAGTAGGAGCAAGTAACACTACTCTGAGACATATTATTATGTAACTATATTAAAACAAAATATTGTTGCTATTCTCTCACGAGACAATCACACTCTTTTAATATATGTAAAATATTAATGATATGTAACTTGTATAAAAATAACTGTTACTGTAATGATGAGATATCATAGTTTAGCGGGCATATCGGAATCATACAAAAATATATCAACATCAATAAATTCGAGACATGGAATATATACCTACACTAATAACGTATCTGAATATATATTGCTCTGTTACCATAATTAAACATTATTTAATTTAATGGACAAGTTTATTCCACATCTAAAAACATCCAATTAAAACAAAAAAATTACGGAACCTACAATAGCTGAACACGTACATGGTAATACTGACGTATGTAAACAAAGCCATACTGAATATAGAAATAAATTGGAGTTAACCTAGCAGACATAAAGCGCTTTGAATCAATGAACAATTCATCCTTTACGCGATGACGAGTCTTGCTCAGTCAATGAATGTGTTCCTTTGCAAGAGTCGGCTCCTATCTAAGACGACATTTTCAATCCAGTCACACACGCCGTGCTCCTTAAAGCTATTGTATTGATTCAAAAGCTTCCAAAAATCTGTCGACATGTTAGCAATAAATGCGGGGGGACGAACATTTTATAGCTACGTATGTTCGTGAGAGCATGCTTGCGGACGTAATTGCGTTTCTAGGCGTTGTGACATCGTTCCTCGTCTTTATAGGGCAATTACTGTCGTTATCTGGCATTGATATTGCATCTAATTTATTCATACTCGCATCTACATTTAAATAAATACATGCCAGCTGCACTATCCTCCTGGATACAGTCTGTTTATTAGACTTTTCGCTAGTCTCAAGTCATACCATTAACATAGCTCTACAATAATTCTTCATATGAGCCAAGAAAAGCTTAAGAATGCAACGTACTCTAAGCATTTTCAATGCGATGGCTTAATTAATGGAACATCTTTGTTGGTTCAATTTGGAAGGTGAGTCATCTCTATGTGGAAGTTAAATTGCGAAGGAGTAGATTGTTTGAATATTTCATAGAGGAATGCGGTAGTACATGTGCGATATGCAAATTTAGGGGCATGTCCTGCTGAAACCCGATTTTGACGTTACGCAGTCGAGCACCTACTCTTCATGCTACGAGCTGACGCGTCCCATACGTGTTGGCGCCTCTATCCGATGCAATCCTGAGACTTAACTACATACAGCCTTAGGTTCAATTTGCATTGCTTTCTCCAAGTGTATCTACGAAATTCGAAATGGCACATGCATATGTAGTAGACATACAAATGAAGATTACTCCAATCATACTATCTGCTTAGCATTCGAATGCCGACAAAGATGTAATAAGAGCGACTATAAATCGAATTACATATTAAAGTAACGTCCTACAAAATTCACGAGCGGAATTAGCCTCATTCATACTCATATAATGTATAATTTATATTGTTAAGTAACGCAATGTAAGAACTTAATTTCGTAACGGCCTCAATAAATTTTATGAATTGGATAACATTTTCAGCATGTGCCAAAATAATTAATCAAAACTTTTGTTTTAATTGTGTTCGGTGTGTCAATGCGACCGTTCACGCACAACTAAGTGAAGAGTTTATGGATCATTGTGAAATATTTAATAAACATAGTTGAAGAGAAATTATCATAAGCGACGTCACTTTAAAAGTCATATTATTTAGTTAGCTTTATTATGGCGGCTCATGAACACTGACTCATGTTATGACATAATAATAAAATGCTCTCGTTAATTTTATCACCTATATAAAATTTACACTAGCAGAACCACACACACGAAATGAGATATTCGTCCATTCATATTTTTTGGCAACATACACACATATTTTGATATTAACGATGTTGGAGTGTATTCATGATACAAAACGTTTGATATCAGCAGGGCTCCTTAGTTCTCACAGCGAAGCCAGTTTCAATCTTAGCTGTTAAAATGTTTAAGTTGATGGTGATAAGAGGGCCACTTATCGCGTTGACATCCTGATTTTTTACCCGCTGAGATTGTGTCGAGTAGAGTAAACATAAGATTGTTATCTTACAAACTCGAAAAGAAAACATTTTGCTTTATCTGGATGATAGAACACCTAGCTGTTGCCGATATATCAAGAGGCCATGCCGTGGTAACTTGCTGGCATAAAAAAAAATTATCGCGTTGTGTGAACCAAAATGTTTGCTTTACAAGTAATAGCGACGAAAGCCAAAGGATTGCTTGCAACAAGGCTTAAGATAGAAGATAATCCTGTATGCACGAGTAAAATCTCAGTCGTCAATTCAAAAAATTTGATTATAGTTTTTATGTTGTAGCGACAGTAGAAACAAATAATGTTATTTTATGAATTATCAAAGATACTTTTAAATGAGTTCATTAACTATTAGTTTCAAAATTATACGAAAAATTTATTTAGATAAAAAACATGAAAAACCGAACCTATTAACTTATAGTCAATGGACGGCCATTGTAGAATGTTATAAGAATAGTAAAACTGATAAACGCTCGTATCATGCCGCGATCGTGAAAGTTTAAAACTTTTTAAAAATCTGCATGCCCAATACACGGCGTTCCAACAAACCTTTGAATTTTGAAAATGTTATTAGGCGCCGCTTTGATGGGAACTGCAACCATCGCTATTTATCGATCCTGGGAATTTTCAAAACAATAAAATTACAAATATTCGCCTTTAGGGAGTAAAGTTCGTTAGTGGCGCTGTGCATTGCTTGTTACTAACCAAGAGTGTTTCATTTCGCAACCGCTGTAATCACTGCAGAATTCAACAGTAGTTCAAAATTCATCTATAAACAACTACAATGGCGTATGTATTGTGCTCATAACTTCATTTTGGGTGTAATACTGTTACGTTAAAATATTTGTTATTATTGAACTGCTCCGACGTGACGGTGACGTCACGAGGTAGAAATCGTACCTACGGCCAGTCTCATATACTAATAGATTATTCAATACTTTGCCTTGTATACTTTATAGTCTGATTATCTAAATAAACGGTGAGAACGCTGACCTAATATAATATTTGAACTAGGAATGAAATCGTACGAGTGTTGTTATACCTGATATTTAAGATCAATTATGGCATCCCTTCAGGTGGGCTGATGCGGCGTAAAAGACGTGGGGAATTCACATGTATGTATTTCATATTATAGACTCGTTTAATGCTCACCTATTACTTTAAAAACTTAACTTATCCGACATTTAATAATTTTATACCTAAATATAATAATTATACGTTATTAAGTGACGTTAAAAGAACTTATTGTCCGTGTGGTGACGGATTAAGAATACAAATGTCACCACCCCGTTCCATCCCTAGGGTGTCGTAAGAATCGATTATAGAGTAATCGAGATAGGAGTAAGTCAGGCAGACCATATCCACTGCAAGAGAGGGGAAACTCGAAACTAAACCCTATACCAACCCGTCTGGCCACCGTGGTGTAAGTAGGCTAATATCTCTTCAAATGTATGGAGGAGATCCGTGCCCAGCAGTGGGACGTTTATGGGTTGAGATGGAAAAGAACTTATGGACGCTAATGGAAATGCAAAACTCGAGGCTAAGTTTTGGGCTGACTTAGATTTCGATTGCTATCGACACGCTAAGAAGAAGTAAGGTTGAAGTGATAATAATACAGAAACTACATTCTTCTTCTTATCGTTTGGTTAGTGACCAACCTGATGACAGAGATATTTAGATCGCCCATATTTAGGCCTCAACTACATAATTGCAAAACATATGGAAAAAAGGGAATGATTAAAAGTGTATCAATTTCTATAATCCAAAATGTATCTAGAAATACGTAGGTAAGTATGATTTCCATTTGTCTGGTTGCTATGGTTTAGGCTTTGCCTAGTTTAGGATCAGATGGCTATGTTTTTTTTTTTTATACGACCAAGGTGGCAAACAAGCATACGGCCCGCCTAATGGTAAGCAGTTACCGTAGCCTATGGACGTTTGCAACACCAGGGGTGTCACACACGCGTTGCCGACCCTTTAGTCCATTCATATTTACCCCACGCTATAGTCTCTTGGGAAAACCTCGGCAGGGAGCTCATTCCACAACCTTATCGTACGTGGTAAGAAATTCCTCTGGAATCTTACGGTACGGCATGTGTGTAATATAAATGTATAAACAATACTATTATTGTTATAGTAAGAAACCGAAACACCCCAAATTTGTTTCTATTAGAAGACTAAGAATAAAAAATGAAAACTCACGATCTTATAAACTAATTTCAATGTGTAGTTTTTCCTGCACGATGATGGTAAGTAATAAAAGCGGTAAGTGTCGCTAGGGCAGGACATACCACTGTAATGTAACTATCGTGCATTTCTGAAATTAAAATATGGTCCGTTAAAATATGGATGTCCCACTTTGAATTATTTTCATACATTATTGGGACAACATATAACATGGTTAAATCATGCTCAAATCTATTACTGATTCTAAATAAACTTCTTTCTGGTTAGCTGTAACATCAATAGGGTTGGATAATTAATAATAATAATATCTGATTGTTTGTAAGTAGGTTAGGTTAGGTTACTTTAATTTTAATAACTATTCATGTAAATATCTTATGAATTTTTTTTTGTGCCAAGCTTAATATTAGTTGATAATAATAAAAAAAATAAAGTGAGGTAAAACTCTTTTTAGATCAACTCTCAATAAAAATATTATTTAAGACCTCAAAAATAAGCAATTTTACAGGTCTCCAGCTCTCATTTAGGGATGCGTTTGGAAAGAAACGTATTCCTATCCCAAGGACACCCCATCTAAAAGCCCTGGTGTAAAAAAATGGGTTGGCAACACGCAAGTGATACTTCTGATATTGCAAGCCTCCATAAGCTACGGTAACTGCTTAACATCAGGCGGGCCGTAGGTATGCTTGTTTGCTACCCAAGTAGTATAAAAAAGCTTGCAATGAAAGTATAAGGGATAGTTCCATAGGTTGAACTACTATTTTTAAGTAGGCGTTAGTCTTTAGTTAATCTTCTTGTATTAACTGTAGACAGTCCCACATATCTTTAAACGCAAATATCTTAAAAATACAAATACAGTATACCTAAAATATTCTCTCCGTAAATTCTTTCCAATTTGCTAGAATACTGGGGGAGCGAGCCATCAGCATAATCCAGTGATACTTTGTAAGGAGTCTGTAAGAAGTAGCAAAATGTAGACTAGAATAATAGTAGACAAGGGGAAGGTATCAATCAGTCGGTTCGCAATCGCCGACTAGTTACTTACTAGTGATTCATTTGGTCATTGCTTAGTCTAACATACGTATATATGTATACGTAAGCACTTATGTGAATTGTAATAAAGTTGACTTTTGTTACGAAAAGTTGCGTTAGTAAGTTAGAAAACGTTATTTTAAATGCCAGTTGTTTATCACGGTGGGTTACAAAAAGATTAAAATAATATTAATTTGTTATTATTAAGGAAACTATACACTATAATTATACTTATCAGTGTATAAGTTTGTTGAGGAAAATATAACTGATTAAACAAATCGTGTGCCAATAATATATACCTAGGAATTTTATCTGAATAAATTTATTGGCAATACGGTGAAGGTAAAAATCGTGAGGAAACATGTCTAGAAGAAATTCTAAAGACCTGTCTGAGTCACCAACTCGCATTAGGTCAGCGTATGTGAATTAAGGCGTAAACCCTCTCTCTCTTCATAGAGGAGACAGTGGGACATTTATATGAGTTGCTATTATTATTATTTAATTATTTTTTTTATAAAGACAACAACTCCCGCACTAGGTGACAAGCCCTGTGTCGTCGGGGACTTCACAAACATAACATTCACGGACACACACTACTACACCAACACTCGGAACAAACATTTATGGATCATACAAAGACTTGTCCCTTGTGGGAATCGAACCCACGACCTCCAGCGTAGCACTTAGTCACTAACCACTAGACCAAAAGGCCAGTCGTAATCGAGTGACAGACTATGGGATACTTGATATCATATCCTACGTGTCCTGATATCTGCACCTTAGAGAAACTTATAGACTCTGCTGAAGAAGAATTATTTTGCTAAAGCATAATGTTGACGAAAATTTACAACAACAGCCAAATAACTGACCGGCCTGTTGGTCTAGTGGTTAGTGACTCTGACTGCTACGCCGGAGGTCGTGGGTTCGATTCCCACCCAGGATAAATCTTTGTGTGATGAGCACGAATGTTTGTTCTGTGTCTGGGTGTAATTTATCTATAATACGTATGTATTTAGAAATATATAAGTATGTTTATCAGTTGTCTGGTTACCATAGTACAGGCTCTGCCTAGTTGGGGATCAGATAGTGTGGTTGTCCCCCTATGCATGATTAGGCACAGATCTCCAAAGATGCACAGTACTAAAACTTCACCGATCTAGAAAATTTGATACAATAAACTTTATTTAAAAAAATAATGAGACATGCTCATGGCATATACTCTATACCGTTCATTTTAATCTTCGTAGTAATACTCTTGTCACTAAATAGTCAGTAATTTAAAGTATTCCGTGTCACTAATAAACTTAAACTACTAATATGACACACCTTATATTACAAGGTACAATCGCGAACAAAACAATATCTCATAAATCTTTAAAACTTTTGTATGGTATTATAAGGAAATAAATAAGGAAAAATTTAAGTTGTTATTCTTTTGTGGGGTAACTACTAGGTACTCATTCATCAACTGTACTAATCTGCTTAATTGGCGACTATAATAAAATAAAAATTAAGTAACGAAAATCAGCAAACAAGAATCAGAACCAAAAACTCAAAAATATTAAAAAGTTAAAACAAAGCAAAGTTGTTGTCATGGCAACCGGTAAGTCTAAATAAACCTACATGTAAATTACTGAAACTAATTATTAATACTTAAATTAAGTCCACGCTCCTAAGCACTATCTATACTCAGAAGGCGAGACCAATTTGACACGTATAAGGACTGCACTTCTAGACAAGTGACATAAACAAATGTATGAGATTGACATTGTTTTTTTGTATTCTATTCTACTTCCATTTATGCTACTTCTCTAAGGGGTTGGTCTATTTCAGCGCAAGAACGGGTTAAGTCGAAGAAAGAGAGAGAAGTCCCCTGCAGCGAGACAATACAGACAATAAAATAAAAAATATTACTAACAAATAGTTCACAAGTAACTGACTGAGATGGTAACCACTCCAATCGATATAGCTGTCTCTCACAGGCTCAGTGTCCATTCCATACCTACACAACTATCTGTTCTATTAAAAGCTTTTCTCGTTTACTGTGCACGTGGCTCTTTTAAGAATTTCTTTTGCTATTATACCAAGAAATATTTTCAATCAGAAATGTAACCTAAAACGAGTGATAAGCGATGCCAACTTGGACAAAGAACAACAAACAGGCACTATGACAACTAATAAAAAATAGGTGAAAGACATTTTAAAATTCAACAGTTTATTTTTATTCTTCCACTTTTCTGTCTATCATAGTATTGTATTATAACAGTATCTTAATATGTGTGCAACGTTTAGTTCTTTTTACTTTACGTCTTAAGATTTAAAGCTTAAATGAATCAAGCTGAATAAAACTATTTGGTACACGATCAGCCACCAAGGGCGCGGTAACTATGTAGATGGGTGACCACATTGTGGTATTATATCAGAGCGTTTTCGTGCTTCTAAGGGCACTTAATTTAATTAATTAATAGGCCTAAGTATGGGCGATCTAAATAACACTGTCACCAGGTTGGCCACTAACCAAACGATAAGAAGAATAAAAGAACGCATAGTCTAAAAAGTTTCTTATTAACATGTGACGTCTTAAAGGTAGTGAAGGAACTTTGTTACCGACGGTACAATACACACGATAAGTGTTGCTTTCCTGTCACGGAAGTGAACGTTTGCATTTGTTAATTTAGTTGTTACCGGTTTTTGTCCGACTCCGTAGACATTAGTTGGCCAGCACGAGCTGATTTTTACTGCTTGAAACAACTGACATGCAATGTTGTTGAAAAAACGTAAAAGAGACATCTATTTTCGTATACAAAAGCTTCTTGTGTTACTACACGGATGATTCTGACTGTAGTAAAAGCATCCCATATAATATAATATGTTTTACTAATGGGCTTGGATGTCATGTCTCTCGTGCTAAGAGGGTTTAGGCCTTTTTGATTCACACATCATTCCCCATCTTTGATTCGCCTTAATGATAACTGGTGGATCAGACATGATTAAAGAATTTCTTCAAAGACGAGGGTTGTTTCCTTACCAACCGTCCGGTCCAGATTACTGTACTGTGGTTTCATTGTTTAATGACAGTAATAGATCTTACTAGAATAAAACTGTTCGCTTAATAAAATTAACCGAGTTAACATTGTACGTTGGGTAAATAAAATGAATCCAGTTGTATATATCATAAACAAACTAATGAAAAATTATACTCGTAGTGTGATCATTTTGTTCATTTGTTTATTTGTACGCATATTCTAAAAATTACTAGACGAATACAAATAAAGTTTTTAGTTTTTTTCTGTAGTTCAATCTGGCAAACTGAAATATTTATTTTTTATTACTATGTAGGCATGACGTTGTAACGTACAAATGTATAAAATAATATCACCCAACTAACGTTATTACGTGGGTGGAGCCGCGGAAGGAAAGCTAGTCTGAAAATAATGAAAAAGTTAAGTGTGTCTGACAGAACAAAAGTTTAGTTTTTGTTTATTTTTTTTACTACAAACGATAATTCATTTAACATTTAGTCAGATTATAGGCAGCGACAGGTGTATAAGACTTTGACAAAGTGTTACCACGAAAAGGGCTGACATTAAGGTAAAGCTAAATGTCTGAAGATTTAACGTTAAAAAATTTAACAATAATTCATTTTTAGATGTACGAGTAGCTATGCGAATGACCTCACATTAGGTAAAAATATATTTTATTTTATTAATAGATATTAAAGACTTATGTCCCAGAAAATATTGTGCGTGCTATGCGTGAACGACCTCAGACAAACCTAATTAGGACATGAGTGATACTATAGTATACCTAATAATATCTTTCTAACCGAATTTCGGTCACGGCTACTAATCTTGACGGAGATTAGCCATCTGGCTAATCTCCGTCAAGATTAGTAGCCGTCTCCGTTAGTAGCCGTCGTCGTACACATCTGTGTGGGAGATATTAATTTGCACAAGTGTATGCACCAATACAGGTGCACTTTTTATTCTTTCACTCTCATAGCCCGATGGGACGGCAATCCGACTCAACCGGAGAGATATCAGGCATTTCATCATATCATTGTGCTTTCCAAGGCACGGTAGTGTAAACACCGCCGATTTTAAAACATTTTTTGTATTTATTGACAGAAAACCCAATATCTATTTTCACCTCGGCTCGGGAATCGAACCCTCATGATTAGAAGTCGCACTTAACGGCCACTAAACAAACGAGGCAATAAAGTATATAATTCAATAAAAATGGCGTGTCATAATTGTAAGTTATAGCCGCCATTTTATACGGAATGATTGATGGAATAATATAAAATATTCAATGATTACTGGTAACCGACCCGGTGGTAGAGCTACTCGTGTAAGGTCGACGGCAAACGTAAGATGTCAATGATTAATTATCGAACATACATTTGTTTCACAGTTTTATAGTTTTCCGCTAAAATAGTTGTGTTAAAAGCAATAATGTAACAGAAATAGTGACACTACACATAAAATTTATAATAAAATTATAATGAAAACACAAAATGGCTCATATATTTGAATAAATGAGAGAAATTATATTTGGAACTTTGGGTAGTCTGCAGTAGGAGTAGACTGCAAGGCTCAAATAATGTAAGACAACATAATTTCATTTGTTACTAACAAGTTAAATAAAGACTTTTCTACGTACGTGTAGGTTCTGTAATAAACTACTTGCTGTAGTATTTCCCAAGCGCTGTGATATGTCCTTCTTCAGACGAAGATTAAATATAACACTATCTTCATTGTAAGCAGTAGTTCGGCTGTTTCCCTGACACTGCTGAATACGGTAGGCTACTTACTCGTCAACCACCTTGACTGATCATCATACAATTCAGAAACTGACATTACTACGTGAAGACAAGTTTGCAAAAGCCTATGATTGCAATCTAAATCTGAAAAGAAGGCTGCATTCCAACATGCAATTTTCAACAAAAGCAACAAATTTTCGACAATTGGCCACTTAACTAAACATCACTAAAACATGAAGAGCTCTATGAAATAATGAGAGAGAATAACGTGACTTGTCATCACGTAAAACAACCATTGTCAACGGCATCATTTCTCTAACGAGGTGACTCACTAAACTCGTGTGTAGTGTTGAATATGCACTATGACAGAATCAGTTCATAGGTACTTCAGAATTTGGTTGAGTGAAAATATTTTTTTGCTCCAAATAAGAGTCCTCCAGACTGAATTCGGTCATAGTGGTCAATGCCAACGTGGCTGGATATACTCGTATCATCGTGCGCAAATACAGGTGCACTCCCTCTTATTTATTCTCATAGAGAGAGAGTGTTAGAACACATTAACAATAATCATGGGCCTTCCGAGGCATAGCAGGTGGCAGGACCAATTTTCAAGTACTTTCCAAGGCACGGAGAAGTCTCAATTTCGAAGTGAGAATATTTTTCCAGAAACGGTCAGTTATCAAAAGACCGCGGTTATTACATAGCCACAAGCCGCTTAGTACTCAAATTGAATAATAAACATATTTTTTTTATTTCAACCATTTCTAAGACAGGCTTGATCGAGCTTCTCAGCATGGTTTCATAAAAATCGGATTAAAACTTTATCAGTTACTTCAGCTGTTCATTTGTTTATCTAATAATAATATTGACTTGGTTTTTAGCTTTTTTCATTTAGTTCCTTCATAAATCTTATTTAACTATAAATAAAAAAAGAGAAATAAACGACTAACTTTTTGGCCTTCAACATTACTAATTTATAAATCGAACACTTTTAAAGTCCCTCTACAAACATGTAACACTATCAACATCAACATAGCGAGGAGGGGAGTTTTGTTTACCAAAGCTTCATATAAAACGGCTTATCCGATCGAATTGAAATCTTCGATATTGATATTGACTTATTCACATTCACATAAACAGTCTGGTAGGGAAAACATTACGCACATCTCTAATACCAACTTATTGACAAAGTAGTAAAGTTTCTTAAACTTTTATGCTCTACATATTTTATACATTCTGCTTGTTTTACTGACTCCAGAATTAGCCTTATGGTAGAGAAAGGTTAAACTGTCTACGTAACAAATTTTATCAAAATTAATTTAGAGATTTAGAAGAGACCTGCATCCATCAGTGGACTAGAAAGAGGCTGATTGATAAATTGAGTTCAGAGATTTAGCTGATAAAACATAGCAGAGTTACAGATATTATTCTCAGCCTTGACTGTGGAAGGCCTACTTTTTTGTTACACTCAAACCTATCTTTAGCTAATGTAGACCAGGTGTCAAGCTCGTTCCGCCATAATGCTCTTGAGCCTACTATCATACCGTTGAACGTATTCTGGCACCTACATTGTATGTACTTTTTCTTTATCCTTACTAATATTATAAATGTGAAAGTGTGTGAGTATGAATGTATGGATGTTTGTTACTCTTTCACGCAAAAACTACTGGACGGATCTGGATGAAATTTGGCACAGAGATAGATTATAGTCTGGAATAGCATATAGGCTTTTTATCGCGATAACCGACATCTACGCGGGCGGAGCCGCGGGCAACAACTAGTGCTATTTAAAACACTTTTTTAACCTTAAAATTATTTGAAATTCCTCATTAAATAAATGAATGAGCTATTATAACCTTTCAATTAGCTGTTAATTGAAAGGTCCATTTTGATCGTAAAAAAAAACAAAATATCAAACCAACTATGTTATATAAGCTACACGTAAGCACCTGCCAAACGAATTACCTACAGTTGAAACCACCCTGCTAAGGCATAGGCAGTTACATTAAAAATGAATGAGTGAATAAACGAACGAGTCAGGTAAACGACATGACCGTCAACATTTACCGTTCACAAAATATAGCTTAATAGGACTCAATTTCATTTGTATTATTGGTAAATGTGTATTTTGTTATGCGTCATTGAATTGTTGTTTCGTTTACAATGTAGTATGGATAACGAGTTAAAATCGGTAGGTATATCAATTTAATCCTTTTTATTCCCTTACAGTGGCATAGGTCTAGCCTGCCTGAAGTTAAGCAACTAATATTAATAATAATAGACGTCCAGGCCGAATTCTTGACCGTGTGACGGATTAAGAATACAAATGTCACCATGCCGTTCCCGAAGGTGTCGTAAGAGTCGACTAATGCAGTAAGTCAGGCAGACAATATACACTGCAAAAGAGGGTAACCTCGAAACAAAACCCTATACCAACCCATCTGACCAGCGTGGTATAGTAGGCTAGTATCCCTCTTAGTGTATGGAGAAGACCCATGCTCAGCAGTGGGACCTCGTTTCTCGTTTTTGGACTGAGATGATGATAATGAGTTCGAATTCGGCCACTGCGGCCAATCTAAACGGAGATAGACAAAGACAGCAAGGAGCCGCTTTAAGTGCTTTTCGAGGCAGAAAGCACGTAAAGCGGGTCTTTGCTGTGTTTTTAGAAGATAGTCATCCATCTACGGACTGACCGCGGCAAGCTTGCTTAACCATGCCGATCTCTCGATCCGCGCCGTTAACTCTTAGCTAAGAGCCCTTCAAAAGCAGTTAATATTCTTATAGGCAAGAGTAGACAGATATATGTGACAAACTTTATATCGGGGTTACAAAAGGGCAAGACAAAGCATCGATCCTGAGTTGCGATCTACCTCATAGCCAAAATTCATTAAGGTCCTATCAGCCGTTTAGCAATAAAAACGCTACAAACCATACTACCGAGCCAGCCTGACTATGGAAGGACGTCTACCTCACAGAAGACTACAGCCAAATAACGACACATAGCGGTGTAGTTGTGTTCCTGTTACTTACATTGATAATATTTGTTAGGATTGGTGTTATTGACTACTAACTGCAAATTATTAGCCCTACACTTGAAACTATTATATGCAATTCCTGGTACCATTTAAACACAACATATATTAACAAAGTGCTTAATATTTTAAATAAACATGGCACATATCCGTATTATGAACATCAATATTTAAATTTAAACTGGATCGGTTGAACAACACTACAAAAAAATATATTTATACGCATAATTTCTCTAGAGCCAATGTTAAATAGGCTTGCGCACTACAGTAGAGGAAAAAGAGGAGATTGCCTATAGATAAAATCTATTTTCATAGTGCAGAAGTTATCTTTCGCACTATGGAATAAGCCCTGTATATATACGATAATATATACTATACGATAGATCAGAAGGTTCAGGTCTTAATCTTCACACGCTTGCCATGCGCGGGTTGGTAGATTAGAGCCTGTAGAATTTCGTTTAAGACATGTAGGTCAAGAGGTTTTTCAGGTGGTAAATCGTTTGATTTGTAGAATTTTTTCTAAGACATGTGATTTTCTCAAGAGGTTTTTCAGGTGGTAAATACTTTGATTTGTACGTATAAATTTCACAAAGTGAAGTTGAAATTGGTACTACTGGCTGAAATCGAACCCACACCTCATGTGTTACATTACAAGTCGGTTACTTTACCACTCGACTACCATCGCTATATTAAGTATTAATATATAAGTTTACCTCTCCAGCTTTCCCTTTTAGACCAAAGGTATAACAGTAAAAAAAAGCTAAATCTATCAACTTAATCCCCAAAGAATAATTTGAGTATAAGTAGTTTTATAAACGATATAATTAGATATCAATTTAAGAGATCAGAGAGGTCGAAGTGAGCAAGAGTGACGGAACACTTTGTCACCTAATCGGATTACACGGGAGCCGTAACTTCATGTCTCCCATCGCAACGCTCTAACGTTGTCTTTTTTAACCGAAAAAGAACATTTAATACACTTTTCGTTAAGCGGTTGTATAGAGTGCCTATTTTTATATAACAAAAAAATTACATAAATATTTTTGATATGGAATTTTAGCTAAATACATTTTTGAAGAGCGTATCCTTGAGAATAGAAATGAAATAATCGCTTGATCCTGATAATTAATAACAATAATAATTGCATCTGGGTGTAGTTTATTTATAATATGTATGTATTTAGAAATACAGAAGTATGTTTATCAATTGTCTGATTGCCATAGTACAGGCTCTGCCTAGTTTGGGATCAGATGGCGGTGTGTAAGTTGTCTCAAAATATTATTATTATAATTGAAATCAACAAAAATATTTTTGCAACTGATACAAAAGTAAGTGACCTGCTTACTAAACTTACTCTTTAGTATGGTCTGATCGTGTGCGGAATGCCGAAGTGCTGGAAGAGCCCATGTGGATGAAATGGAGGCTTACCTCATGCGGCAACAATTACGCTAGTGCGAACAAAGTGCCCACTCCTTAGGTATAAAGATGTACTGAATCGGCACATGAAGAAGTGCAGTATTTCAATGGGAGAAGCAGGCCGCTAAAAGATCTGAGTCTTTGGGAAGGCTTTAGTCAAATTCAAAGTCCATAATTTTGAAGTTCCGCGGTGTGCTGGTCTTAACACAAGACGTGACCATAAAAAAATCCGACCAACTGAAGTTTTAGTCTACAATAATGTAAATGGTGTGCTCACATGCCCACAATGTATGAGGAACTTTACTAAAAAGATTGGCTACATAAGCCACATGTAATCACAAGAATGTCAACATCAACAACGGAGTTGATGCAGTTGCCGGGGCCGACATCGTTCTGGGCAATATCATCATCATCATAGTAATTGATGATGACGGCGGTATAAAACTCACAAATCTATTTGCTAGCTCACATATTACCAGCAGTTAGGGAATAAACGGCTCATATTTTTAAAGACGTAATTATAAGTTAACGTGGAGAGGGTGTTGCTCACATAAATTCAAGTCACAAAGTACACGGAGTGAGCAAACGCTGTATGTAACATACACTACACAAACTAGTCAGAGAGCGAGGACGCGACGTTCCCGCGTCTACTCGCGGCGAGTGGCTGCGCGTAGCATTTTGTTACACATAATCGGATTAGGGGCGAGTGTCGTCTGCCGACTGCCAGCGCATACGACTTGCACGGCGCCCGCATATAAATACGACTCGACCCTTACTCAGGATTTAAATAAATACTTCCACTACTACGGAAATAATGAGCTTACCGCAACATTGAACAAAAAAGACGAATAACGTTAAATGAGACCTCAGTAATACTGTCGAGTTTGGCAAGCCCCAATATAAAATTCACCATATGCATAAAAGTTGCGAAGCTAGGCGACGGAGCCAAACTCAGCCTTCCATTACACGGATCACTTGGCTTGCGCTCAGGTTCACTAGCTAAATCCCTCCCCGCAGCCTTCTACAATTACCCCGAGAGATTTCTTGTTATTAAACCGCCATACCTACCTTCGCCATAGCACTAGAATGTAATAAAAACGAACATTAATTTTAATACAGGTACATCAAAGTGAGAAGTAAAAAATACATAAAAATGTGCAATAAACACTAAAATGCGTCACAATTTACATAAAGTGAACAACAATATAAAATAAAATAATGGTGCTCTTATCGTAATCATGCATAGCGTGACATCGACCGTTAGACGCTCAACTATCTAGTAAGCTCTCTATGGTCTCAAGCGGCTAGACTACGGTGTGAGATATGCTTCCGGTGGTTCGCGGGAAAGATCTATTTATGCGCTATGTTCCGCACTGTTTCTGTTGGTGTCAATAAGCTGTGTGAACAGGGTATGAGCGGTACAATCGACAAAATATTTCTCTCCGGAATCACGTCGGGCAGACTGTGTATAAATGGAGTGCCTCACTTACCAAACTTCGGAAGATGGCAACTAAGGTGCTCCACCACAATTACCGCTTGCGTAACCCTGGGAAAAATATTTTCTCCGTGAATCTAACGTGTCAGTTATTCTTTATAGTGAATGTTCTTATAATATAGGCAGGGGAATAGTTCAATAATACTCCGTTACATTGGTCGGGGGTAAGGCATCTTACATCTAACATGCTGATTTACATTTCTAGTACTCGGTGAGCAAGATTTAGGTTCGACTTGTTTACACTATTTAGAGTGGACTGTACTCTGGTGACTGCTTGTACTCAAAATAAAATTCAATTGGACATGATCTACTTAATATAATATCTTGAAACAAAAATGCTAGAACCGCTAGTCGGTACTATGTATACAATATACTATGGAACTAAAACATAATGTCTAACGTATAATAGTAGGTATAGGTACACCTGTTACTAACAATTGCAGCAATTGTAACTAATACTCGATGTTGCTTGTAATTTACGATAATAGACTGAGACAATAGTGAAGGTAAATAAGAAATACATAAGTATAGGCTACAGCAACAAGAAGTGAATTATTATAATTTGTCGTAATAAATATTACCATTTTATGAGTATATGTATACTAAGTGGCGATACACCTGGAAAAGACGTCACAATATTAATTAGTTATCATTAAAATTATCTAACTACTTACGCTAATATTTGTTATAAAAACACAAGTATTGACGACACAATTCACGATTTTAATCACTAGGTACGATTTAAATGTTTTATGCAATAAAGTCTGGAAGAAAAATAAAAGGTAGAAAAGATAGAGGGAAGATTAAGGAATAAGTTAAGACGTAAAACAAGTAAATAAAAGTTCAGGAGGTACAACGTAGAATGGGTTTTACTTCAAGATGTAGAACAAAACTCTTAAATTAACGAAGTTATAAATAATAATCACAATATAATTTACTCAGGTAAAATAAATGAATATTACGATGTTTAAATTGAAATAGTCGTACGAACAACAAATATGTAATTTACATTATCAACAACGCGATAATAACAATGTCTGAGACTCTGTTGAAGTGTCGCGACTGTTTAGAGGTCTACTATAAATAAATAGGTAAATCGGTCAGAATCAAATGATTTACTCCCTGCGAGATAATGTGTTCTAGATTCACATAACGTTCATATATTGATAACAAAATTATATAAATTAATAAGATAGCAAACTCATTAATAAATCAAAGCGCATTTATTTGTATATGTCTTATTATAAGTTTGTACAAATCGGCGCTTAAATAGCTGCAGATAAATGTATAGTATGTTTAGTTAAAAAATAATTGGTACGTACAGAAAAGCACATTGTTAAGCAAACAAACAAGCATTGTAGAGTAACCGGAGCGGGTGCGGTGTCCGGCAGTGGAGGTCGCTCGCTCATTGAGCGCTCGCCAATTGAGATAATAGCTTCAAATGCAGATGATTACTGACCCATTCATTGGAAACTAGCTGTTAGTAGCTCGCTGCGTTCGCGATTTATATCATTACGCTACGATAGGGCACTTGTATTAAATTAAGTTAACGTTAACCACGCATACCGAGCACTGTGAAATATGTGTTTACCTACGAACATATATTGTAAATGCATAGGATTAACGAATAGCGGTTGAATTTGAACGCGCCGTAACACTTTAGAGGTAACGCAGAAATAGAATTGAAATATTATTGTGAACTAATAATAATTTGATTTTAAGCTGCGCGATGCATTTGCAGACTTGCGGTGTACCGACGCTATAATACTAATTGAGAATCGCTATACAGATTATACTGCGTCAATTGTGGCGTTTCACCCATACATTATGGATTTTAAACACAATTAAGTAAAATAACAATGCAAAACAAATAACAACATATGCTACCCAACCCTATTAAAGTAAATATAAACAAGACTTTGTTGTTAATTACTGGTTATGATATAATTTTATTATTATGAGTGTGCAATAAAATTCAATGTACCATCAGGCGCGCGCATATCCCTATGATTTACACACTAACTTTCGTCGTAGCTAAGATTTACGGTGTCACACAAACAGTTATTTTTGAAACAGTTCGACTCTCTTCACACGTTAAATATAGACGTACAATATAACAAAATATTATTTTAGCTTTGTAGTTTGCCTTGAAAATAAATACTGTTCTAGTTTATGAGTCGAAGTGCACGATACATTTCTGTATATTGGAGTAGAAGTGCCTTGAAAAATATCAACGATCGTATTTCAGGTTTATTAGGCTAGAACATGATTGACGGGAAGCTAAGCTGATGCCTATTTCAATTGTCGTAAAATACGTATTAAAATTTTAATAACTAATAAACTCTCACGTGCATTTGTCAATATTTGCGCGGCTGAAGCCAATTGAACTAAACACGCTTACAAGGCATCGTAAAAATTATATTAAGGCTATCACGACAACAATTATTATAAACCTAAATACCTACATTTGTCTAAACAGTTTGACGTTATCTAACTTGTTTACAATTAATATCGCGATATGAGATTTTTATCGCGCAATAACTAATAATATACACGACTAGCGTAAAGCTGACGAGACGTATTTAAACGTACTTATTTATATTAGGCCACAGTTCGGTAAGGACGCAAGTGCAACACAACTGCGTATTTATTTCTACTGCACCGTAACAAAGCCATAGAACTCATAGTAGTACTAAACGAGTTGATGTTCACTTTTATACTCATAATAGTACCAACGTTATACTATTTTTATTTTATTTGGAAAGCTGCATCCCTCGAGTATGTCGTAGCAAATCATTCGGTGTCATGTTGACACGAAGAGATGTTTGTAAAGAGAGATATAAATTCTGTCTGCGGTGACTTTACACGTAAACACTAGATAAATTGTTTGATACTCTTGTCGACGCACTTTAGTGTCAAAAATAAATTTTAAAACCATTAGCTTCGGCTTTACGTCCGCCATATTGGCTTTACACAATCTAGTAAGTCACATGACGAATAAAATTAAAATCGAACGATGCGCTATATTTTGAAGCTTTTAAAAACAAATATAATTTTGCGAGATACACAAGTTTGTTTTATTTTAGTTAAGTATATTATAATCTTCCAAAACTACGTTGTTAGGAAACGTGTGCTCGCAAAATAACATGATCTTAACTCGCCAAGAACAGAATGTTTCCTTAAGAATACAAGACATAAAATATATTTATCTTCCTATTGTGACAAACAAAGTTATGTGCATTTTGTATAAAACACTTGTTTAGCTCTCAACTTTATCAAACTGCTACGTCAGGTTATATAAAAATAACTATTACCACCACAGAATAAATAATATTTATTCTGTGCTATTACTCAAAACTCTACCTACTTTTATTTTTATCATTACAAATCAATAAATTTCCTCAACTGATATACCTATTTAATCTTCAGAGAGATTCGTTTCATTCAGATAACAGCACGTGTTTACTATATTTTCTTTGGAATTTAGGATTCAAGACTGTGTTGATACACATTGTGTTGTACGTCAAATGCATAGCAACAAGAATAATTCGGTGCCAGTCGAGCTCGACATGCTAACTAGGTATATTGATTACTATGTTGTAACCACCAATATAACTAATTACATAAAATATTGCTACTACATTGCAAATAACTATAAACATGGTTCAGAATTTGTTAAAAAGACGCACACAGGAATTCATGTAACGGAAACTAGTACAAGGATAAAATTTACAAACTTTTGTTAACAAAGATTTCTGGCAATAGATACAAATTCGCATCTAATACTCAAGTGACAATCAAGAATGATATAAAACGAGAATTTGGTATATAATAACGCCCAGTCATCAGTAACTGATAAAGAACAGAGCCTCTAGACAAGTGGTAACGGTAGTCGAATCGAAAAGTCAAAAAAAACAAATGTATGGGATTTGACGTAAGTCTACGATATAATGTCGTAAACTTACGTCAAATCCCATACATTTTCTTTTTTGACTTTTCAATTCGACTATCGCTTATGCCACTTGTCTAGAGGGGCAGGCGTCTCTAATTATCACACTTTTATTCAGATTAATCAAACCATAAAAACATAACTTTCTTGTCTGGCAATTGTCAATTTTCCTTTACTAGAAATCGGATATAAAAATACTTGGATATTAATAAGTAACGTTTCATTGCTATGGGAACTATTAAATATATTTTAAGAAAACATTTATCACAAAGCTTCAATAAAAATGAATACTATAAAATAGGCAGATTGGCACGAAACGGCGTCGTAGAAATGTCAGCGCGGAGTGAATGGACTCAACTTTTTGTTTATTTATTTCTGCATACGTCCGCATGCATGTGCCAACAAAGCAAAGAGATCAGAAAAGACTCAAAACAATGAAGTCATTAGTCGTTGCTATTTCCAGCAAATAATGTTGGTAATAACTTCTACGAAATTGCAATTGCCTTCTCTGAGGATTTTTCTTATCTTCGACTAAATCGTCGCATAGCAGTGAACACGTTAGCTCACTACATACAAACAAGACTGAAATACTTTCAGCTTTATGATGTGCACTGATGCGGCAACTCCTATTTCGAAAGTGCATAAACATATTTCACCTTGCCATCTCGGCTCGTATGCAATCAATCAACTTATATTTTATATCTAAACCTTTTAAGTTTTATGCATAGTTAAATATATGTATTATATTTTGACTGCCAGTAAAATTCAGATTAATAACTATTTATGCTTTATATAATTTCGCAGTAGAGCAGTATTGAAACATGGAGCGTGTATTAGTGGCGCTACGTTCCTGGAACTCATTGAGTACGGATAATAAACATTGGTTATGTAACCAAGTTCAATGACGTGACACCGAGTATTAGTTTCTAAGTGGATTACTGCGGGCTATCATAAGCCAGCCGTGCAGTGCGTGCGCTCGCGCAAAGGTCGCGTGTGCAATCGTCTCGCGAACTATCGTAGGTAGCAACTCTCAGCTGTGGCCCAGCTAGCTGTCACTCACCACTCACGACTAAGTCGACGCGAAATTATTTCGTTACGTTGTAGACTAGCTCGTCACGCGACGCCGCTTCTGACAACGGTTCGTCGCCTCCACTCTATACAATTACATCTTGATTATGAAGCTAAGTAAATAAAATAAAACTTTTCCGAAAAAACAAGGTAATATAAAGTCAATTTTCTCACTAACCTACTACATTATCTGAAAATTTATAAGGCTTCAGAAAACCTTTGCGTCTATGCTATGCTATGCAATTTTGGGTCAATGTTCGCTGAACATTTTATTTCACATTCCACGTGTTTTTTTTACGCCATCGTTCATTAACAACACATCGGTAAAAATAGTGCGAAGAAATTCTAACATCAACATTCATAGATATATACATTAATCTTCCCAAGTTCCGTAAGTAAATAAATTTTGAGTTGATCACTATCTTTAATGGATTTAATTTTGTTTATACGTCAGACTTTGGGTGAAATGTTTTACCTGGGGTTCTTGATATGAGTTTACAAACACATTCCAAGTGACAAAGTCACGATATTTAATCCCTTTACCGGTATGTTATCGCACTTGAGTACAGAGTGCCCTTTGCCTAAGCTAACATTAGCATTTCCTTGTAAATAGCAAGAGACTATGTTTTGACGCCTACGTACCTACTTCCAACGTTGTATTGTATGCACGACAAAACGACCCTGAAAATAACTTACTATAAATTAAAAGTTTATAAACTCTCTGTTACCTATAAATTTTCTATTTCTTATTGCATGCAACGCGCGTAAAAAACTTTAAACATTTATTCTATTTTATGTAGTTAACAACTGCACCTACACTCAAAATATATTTAAATAAATTCGAATGTGGAATTCGTCTCTTTTTTATGATAATTTATAAAATAAAAACCCAAATTACACAAAAATATGTGGCTAGAATCTGTCATTTTGCGTTTAAACATTTTCATTATAATAAGTCGAATCAAATTAACAATACCACATAATGGAGTCTTAAGTGTGCCTATATGTAGTAAATTAACTAGAAACAAAGACGCCCTAATTGTTTTACGGGAAACTTGGTAAATCACGGACGTGAAGAACTTGTTTATTTTGTTGCATTCGTGAGCTTATCGTAACATAGAGATGAGTCTTGGCCTTTATCCAACTACTTTCACTCAAATCATGTAGCTATTGCATAAAAGTAAAACACCATCTTCATTGGAAAATATATTTTACTTACTACAGTATAGTATATATTAGTATTGTGCAACAAATTTGGCAGTAGACGAACATAAAATGCGGAACCAAACTATCAACTTTAGTATAGACGGAAAATAGAGTAAGTTGGCGACAAGCACGACGGACATCCATTAGATGCTCTACAAGTATACGGAAAGGGCCATTAATTGTGTGGCACACGCCGAGAGACCAGCACCTCCTGAAACACTACCTTTGGTAAACTAACTTTCTAACGTAGTACCAACACGAATCTGTTTTTTTTATTCTATACTAGTTTCACTCGCGGCTTCGGGAATAGTGATTTTTTTCGGGATTAAATGCCTATGTGCTATTTCAGACTATATTCTATCTCTGTGTCAAATTTCATACAGATCCATTCAGCCGTCTTGGCGTGAGTAAGTAACAAACTTTTAAATATCCATCCGTGCAACCAAACTTTGGCATTTATAATACCTACTAGCTGCCGCCCGCGGCTTCGCCCGTGCGTACATTCCCTCGGAAACAGAGTTTTTTTACGGGATAAAAAGTAGCCTATGTGTTATTCCAGACTATAATCTATCTCTATGCCATATTTAATCCAGATCCGTTTAGTAGTTTTTACGTGAAAGAGTAACAAACATCCATACATTCTTACAAACTTTCGCGTTTATAATATTATATACTATATATATAGAAAGGATTAGTTTAGATAGTATAGATAACAAGAACACACGAAACAATGTTTTAATTTAGACAATATGGAATGTTGCTTTCAACGCATGCATCACGTACAAGGAAGTAAATTTTGGACTTTATATAGCCAAAAATAGACTATAGCAGCTACAAAACTTAAGAAGCTACCGAATGCGTTCTGGTTATTTCATGATTATCAACGCTTCAAACTTGTTTTTTTTATACTACTTGGGTGGCAAACAAGCATACGGCCCGTCTGATGTTAAGAAGTTACCGTAGCCTATGGACGTTTGCAATACCAGAGGTATCACTTGCGTGTTGCCCATACCCAATTTTTTTTTACCAGGGCTTTAAGATGGAGTCTCCCTGGGTTAGGAATACGTTTTTTATTCAAAACGCATCCCTAAATGAGCGCTGGAGACCTATCTTTACACGAATCCTAAAAAGTTTGTGAGATGCTTATCATTTCGATCGTTAAAGTTGGTGTGTTTAAATGATGCTCTTAGTAAATGGGCTATAGACGTTTTAGAAACTAAATTTGCGTGAGGATGCCACCAACGTGGATCAAATTAATGAAATATAGGCGCGATAATTTCACTTACTTACATATACATTATAATTAAACGATTTTAACAGCGTTGTCGAAAGAAGAAATTTAAAACTCATATAGATAAATACTTGTTCTACTGACCGACTGATTGATTTGATAACGCAGAGCCTAAACTTGAAACTTTGCACTAAGGAGCCTTGAATGACGCAAGGGATATTTGTAAATTCAATCCCTAAACGGGTAGAACTGTTGTTTAATGCGGGCAAAGTCAGGCCGCTAGTTAATAAATAATTCCGATGCTTTAAGACTGTCGATAACTAAATGTGAATAGATTCGCGTTTGACCACGACACGGTCGGAGATTCTGCTTGACACAAACATGAAACATGCCGCTCTGTAAACGACGTTACAGCTGACATATTTTCATAACTTTACTTATTTATATAGGTACCTACTGTTGTGACAACTGTACATTACAACGACAACGACACAACTGTTAAATAGGAGAAAAAGGTATATGTAATACCGATTGACGTCGACGACATTTAATATTTGACGTTATATTACAGAATTAGAGAGAATACAGTATGTGATTACATTTGAGAAGCAAATAGACTTAGATTTATCTTTAAACTTCTCTGCCATTTAGTGTGTACCTATGTGTGTGTATTAATTACGAATTTAATTATAAATTAAGAGACGTAGGGGCTTACTAGCGAACAATCACAAAACCATGATATTAAGTTTATTTGGGGTCGGCAACACGCGAGTGATGTGTCTTATATTACATGCATGCAAGCATCCATAGGTTACATTTCCTGTTGGTGAACAGTTACCCTGTTCACCAACAGGCAATCTTGGGAATGACGTATCATATACGCTGGCCTGTTGGTCTAGTGGTTAGTGACTGCTAAGTCATATCATGAGGTCATAGGTTCGATTCCCACATGGGAAAACTAAAAACTTTGTGTGATTCATACATTTTTGTTCCGTATCTAGGTGTAATTTGTGTCCGTGAATTGTATGTTTCTAAAGTCCCTCGCGGGCCACAGGACACAGGGCTTGTTTCCCAGTGCGGGAGTCTTTTAAATAAACTAAAATATTAAAAAATATATATATCAACAATAAAATTATTAGCATTTCTAATTAACAATATTTTAAGTCTCCACACGTGTAACCGCTTAATAAATTCTTCGTAATCATTAAAAACGATCCAACCCAAAGGTGTCGTACGTACATTAGATATAGCAAATTTAAAGCCTCCCATTTAATTTGTCTTCGCAGAAATTATGTATCTCATTATCATCTCTTTAGACGTTTGGCGTTGTATTAACATAGTATACATAAGTCAGTATGTAGTAAAGAAACTGAGCTGAACGTGCGTGAATTAGGAGAGGCCTATGTCCAGCAGTCGACTGAAAGAGGCTATTTGATTAATTGAATACCTATGTCATATTAACACTGAAAACGTATTTTATTACAATAATTATATAGGTATCTAATAGCGTTGTGATAACAATAATATGTTACGTAGGGGCTTGCGCAGTAAAACGCGCTTTAGGTATCTATATGTCGGCTTTTGATCAAATATAAAATATATACGTTACTATGTGCTCTTTATACTATGGTATTAATGTGTATAACGCCTGTCGTTAAGTAAGGAGAGCTTGTTGCTTGCCCCGGGTAATTACTTTCACCCGCATCGAACTTAATGAAGGTTTAATTAAATATTTCATGACACTGAACAAGATGATTAACTGATGACGTTCAATTATGCACGCCAAGGATTATAGGCGACAAATACTTGACAGTTTACGAAATATCTCGGGTATAGTTTGATTTTAATTAGATGTTACCGGCACATCCCGACTTTGCACGGCTCTATTAAGTTTTCGCAGGGATCCAGTTTTAAAAAAAATAAAATTTAAGTTTTCTAATGTGGAAAGAATGTTTAAAATCGGTTGATTAGTTTTTGAGTTAAATCGTAATAAACAAACAAAAATCAAATCTTTATAATATAAGTCTCGACTAGCTTCTGCCCGAGGTTTCGCTCTTGGTATGTGGATAAAAAGTAGATACAACTTTTTTTATAAAATTACTCTCACTCTAAGCAAGAAGGCTGTGTCACGGGAGACTTTACCAACACACTATTCACGGACACAAAATACATTCAGACTCGAACAAACGATTTGTGATTTGAATCGCAGATTTTTGTCACGCATTATTATTGATGTTTGGTTTGGCGAGGTAACCACGAACCAACCATGCAGTCACACAACTTTAACAACAATTATAATGTGTAATGTAAACCTATTAGTAAAATATTTATTTAAATCAGATCAGTAGTTTTATTGTCCCCACCAAAAATGTATTGTTACAACCTAACTTACAATCTTTACTTCTAAATAATATTAGTATAGACGAGGAAATCAAAATGTCAGAGAAACTAAATTTTTGAACTTATTAACACTTTGAAGGACAGTGAACGTTTATAGACGTCATGACAATAAAACATGTATTGTGTCTACGTTACTGTCCGCGAAAGTGTTAAAGACATCTAAACTTTCAATCGCCAGATAATTACAATTTGATTTGTGATACAATTTGTGACAGCGCAGAAAAAATCGCTACTAAAAACTACATACTTATAAATATAATCTATAAAAAACTGAACTGATATGGTAGAAAAGATGAGTGTGTACAGAGCTTAAGAAAACGAGGTTAAAATGTTCCTAATACATACATTCATCTTTATTCTGCTCAACAATAAGTAAGTTGGAGCAGATAATAAAATAGCGTTTAGCATTCTTTTATTTACAGAAGTAGGGCTAAATAAAGCGGGACATGGATATGTGTGATTTCTTCAGTCTCTGACCGGAATAATAATTCGCCCTTCAGCTGTTGCCGTTCGTGCCTTCTTATCGAGAATATTCTTGAGACAGTTCAATGTACGAATACAAAATCATTGTTGACTGAATACTAAGGCAGGCGACAACTGATTGCCTTACAATGATTACCTGGATTATGCCACTTTGTTTACCCAGGTGATATACCCATACTAAAAAATGGAATTTATAGTGCCCTGAACGAATACAAAATCATTGCATATTATGGGAAGACGGCAACAAAACATGATTACCTGGATGATTGGATAATTCCACTTATCATATACCCAGGTAAAATCACATAATAAAACAAAATGGAACTTACATAATATATCATAATACATCGGAATTATTTCACCTACTTTATATCCCGAGGTAAAACAAATCGAAATATTTAGTTTCATTTGTTTACCTTGGAATTAAATAACTTAGATGAACGCAAAAAAAACTTTATTATTAGTGGTAGTAGTAATGGAATCACCTACCTGGGTTCTCATAGTGATATCATCAGGATGAACAAAGCAGAATAATTCGATAACCTATCGGAATATTATTCTAATTAAGTTATCTGAAATTAAATAATGGATTAAGTAAGCTAAGATATAAAAACCAGATATAAAAATAATTTGATTGATAACCTGTGTTGTTTCCCTAATGGACATTAATCTTATTTCAGTTTGGAAATTTAATATACTAGTAATGTTTTGCGGTTTGTACTTACATTCGTAGCTTTATTTAGTCTCGACGGATAAACTAATGGAGCTGAAATTTGCTAGAAGCTGAATATCAAATTTCTAGAAACATAGTCTACTTTTATTCTCATTGTCTCGTTAAACTCAATTCTTATCACCCTAGCGAAGCGAAGCGAAATAAAGATTCAAGTAAAATTGGATTTTAAAACTAACGCTTAAGGCATATATTGACTTGAAGCTTTTGTCTGCCAAGTATTTCCGCGACATATCATACAAAACTTTAAAGCGATGTATACCACAATGAAGTCGTGAAGAAAAAATACGTAAAGAAAAATCTTAGTTCGCATAGTTAAAGAGATTTCGTATAGTTAAAGTTTATATGAAGAAGGAGTTCAGAAAGCAATTACAGTCGAATTTCAACCACACCGGGTGATATCGAAAATATTTACTTAGTAAACGACTAAGTACACAATAAAAAAATTAGTTCATATTTCATATAACTATAGTGCATCATGTTGCGAGCAATTTTTGCCCCTTATGTTTGCTCTACCTATATGGTAGAGCTATGTCAACGTTTCAGAAAAAAGTTTGGACTCCTTTGTATTTTTCTTTTGTTATAAGTCTCGTTATGTAAATATCCTAGAAGATATAAACTTAATAATTAAATATTTTTAGCATTTTTGCTATGCAATCAGCTCAAATATTATTGTGCTCGGATGGCACAGTTGGTAGTGCGCTGGGCCGGAACCCGAGAGGCGCAGGTTCGAGTCCTGCTCCGGGCTCGTCTTTTTCCACATTGCTTTAATATTTAAATAATAAACTTAATAATACGGAAAAAAGTCTAAGACATTTACATTGGGGTGAGAACATATTTTTGAGTACTAAAATTAGTAATTTTTTTTTTTTGCTCTAAAACACGTCTCCACAGGCCCTTGTTATAGGGGACTTTAGAAATATACAATTAACGGACAAAAATTACACCCACACTCGGGACAAACATTTCTAAATCACACAAAATAGAGTCCCGTGTAGAAATGGCACCCATGACCTCCGGCTTCATTCAGAATCACTAACCACTAGACCAACAGGCCAGTCTATATTACAAAATATAAATCCTATGCGTGATTTATTTAACATTTAAAGGACGCTTATTGTCTATAATATAGTGTAAGTTTATTATACCGAAAATCGTCTGAAACTTCGCTTGTCACTTCGTTGTTTTGGCTCCCTCAGGCGTTTATTTTACCCCAGGACTGTACGGTTCAACGCCCAAACTTAACACTACAGATTTATGCCAACAGATTGATTAAGATATTTAGTACATAATAACCTTAAGATATTTTCACGAAGTGTACTCGTAAATTGCGCTTCAATAGTTACTACGATTACGTTACAGAAAATGATTAGAAAAAGAATGAAGAATGTGTCTATACGGTCTATACTATGCTTTATACATTTGAATAACCGAGTTTTCCTACCAATCACACGCATGCTTTTCAAAAATATTTTTTTTATTTTCTCTATTGTAGGTTAGATTTATAAGGATTTTCTGAGAAAAGAAATCATTCTTCTACCCACCGGTTTAAGCTCTACAGTGTCTATCATGAATCAATTATTTCATAAAGTCACAAATAGATATTGAAAATCTATTTAATGAATAATTAAAAATATAGATTGAGCATTTGCAATCTATTTGGTATTAACTAATATAACCAAACGGCTCGTCGCCATTTAATGACTGGCATATCGTTACTTTGTAACATTTTCGGCAACTCTCATATTGGTGCAAAATATTAGCCATAATGTCCCATTGTTGCTCACTGGTCTCCTCTTATCGATCAAGAGCTTATTGTGTTTAGATCTTAGTTCACACACGCTGATGATGCGTGTTGATATATCAGTCATGCCTATAAAATGTCAATGGGTTAACAGTAGGTTAGCAGATGGAAAGTTATCAAAAATATTTTATTTATTGATTCTACATTCATTTCTTCAATTGGATCATATGTAACATAAATATAGGTACGCAGATATACACACACACAAGATGAATTACGTCAATTTATGTCTATGAATGTTATTTATGTATTCCTACCCACATTATCTAATTAAATGTGTGAACTTTGATATAATTCAAACACAACTGACATTAACCATTTAAATAAACGGAGGCACGAACTAGAAATACTAAGTTAAACAATAATAATAGTTGAACATTCTACTGATATATTTGTTACTAAATGAAATCCAAACCTCTGAACAAATTTCCTAGTAATCCAATATATATAGTAGGTAGTATATTTATCATAACGTATCCAGAAATAATTATCAGATAGATAGCGAGCAATATCTAATCGTTTATACTCACATAGTAAAACTAAAAAGGTAAAGTTATTTGAAAAATTTAATGCTTTCATCTCTCCAAAACTTTATTCTGAAAATTCTATCACTGTTAGAAAACTGCACTATTACCGAGTAAAATATTCTTTAATAAACGAGAATACAAAAGATCACTGCACTGAATATATCGATGCCAAATACTCCTGATGTATAAACATCCTGAACTCAACCCCCAATAAAATTAAGTATAGAAACTTGCCCCATAAAACTATGTATGGGATACATCTCACTGAACAAAGAAAATCTAATAAAGGCGTTTTAGCTCCCTTCTTCAAACACCAAAAGGTTCTTCAGGGAGGACTTAAAACAATCTTTTCCAACCACTGGCATAAATATTTATTACGGAAAGTCAACAGTTAATTTCTTTTCTCGTCCATAAATGGAGACGGAATTATGTCTCAAGCATCCAGTACAATTTTATAAAAACTATCAAGCCAAGTTTGAGAAGAAAAATGAAAGAAAATGTTAGTAAATATTAACATAATATTTTATTAAAATATTTTACTATGAGCTCTTGTAATCTAATCTTTGTGGCCATTCATTAAACAGTTGTTTTTATAAAAGACTTTACGTAGTTTGGGCAAAAAGTGTTCTTAGAAATAAAACAAGTTTTTTGACGTTTATATCTAACCGCGTGTATTTGTACATTATGTAGGTATGTGTACAAGCAAATAAGAAGACAAGTCTAAGTACAGGAGAGTGCTAGCATTATGACTACACATACTTAGCTCTGAGTATACCTACTTTGTGTCTGTGATTTTAATGTTAGTTAATGCCTCGTGAGACAGGAGTATTATCTAATGCGTCAGTAGTAAACATGTAGATGTTCGTTTTTATATTTGCTGACTGGTCTAGTATTAATGACGATGACTGCTAAGCCTGGTTCAGATCCAGGATTCGATTCTTGCATTCGGTGAGCATGATTATTTGTTTTGTGTCTGGGTGTGATTTATCTGTCTTCTTTTTCTTTTTATCGTTTGGTTAGTGGTCAACCTAGTGACAGAGCTATTTAGATTTAAACCTGGGCCTCTTGGGTTCCGGCCCCGCGCACTACTAATTGTATGACACCCGAGCTTCTGAGTTTGAATTTGTCCACAGCTTTTTATTTAGATCGCCTATATTTAGACCTCTGTCGTGATCTAACAACTGTTAACAGCCGAGGCCGACTTTTAAAGTTCCCTCCGAAGCGCGGAGGCGTTCAGATGAAAAACTACTATGTGTTCATCTATCTATAAGGTTACCACGCCCTTGGTCGCTTAACCCGCTGATTGTTTACCAAACAGCGAGTGCACCTGGCTATGAGCCCTTCGATTAACATGATTTTTCTGTAATATGTGTGCAAATATTTAAAATTAAGTATTTTTACCAGTCGTCTGCTTGCTATTTAGGATTCGTTTGTGCATTTGTCCAAAAATATTATTATCATTATTTGCATGTATATTTTTATATACGACTGAAATACATTGATTAGATATTAATTGTTAGGTATTTATTGAATAGATGTAGTGGATAAAACCAATTGAACGATAGAGATCATCTTAGATAAGTACTTATCATCTTATTAAACTCGGACGACCCAATACGGGTAGAGGTAGGTACTATCAACCAATTGTTATCAAAATCTTGTTATTTTATCTTAGAAACTAACAAGTTTATACGCATTGCATCATTTAGTAGCGTTACTTGTGAAATATGATAGTCATATCTTAGTGATTTAGGGTCAAATAACTAAGTATGTATACTTAACTAATACTACAACAATATTTTTATATTAAAGCAGTTTATTAGGTGGCTTTAAAGTTTAGTTATCATTTAAATGTTCTTAGTTTACTACATTTTAAGAACCGAATATATGTATGTTTTTATACTCAATTCATTGTTATATTCACCTACATGATTTCTATCTATATTTTGTTTTATTTTTAATATTTCTATATTTTGTTATAGAATTAGACTTTTTCATTAAATTTTATCTAGATTTCTCAAGTAGAGTCATACAGCAATGCGTCGCAGTCAAGTAGGTATCTGGATTGGTGATCAGTGCAGCATATTATGTATAGAACTTAATCTGAATTACCCCTAGAATCTGCCTCTAGAATAATATACTACTACTTAATCCTACAATATCACATAAAGACTATTATAAATGTGAAAGTTTATGGGGATGGATCGATGTTTGTTACTCTTTCTCGTTAAAACTACTTAACGGATCTAGATTAAATTTGGCATAGAGATAAATTATAGTCTGGAATAGCGAAGGGGCTACTTTTTATCGCAAAACGGACATCCAAGCGAGTGGAGCCGCGGGCAACAGCTAGTTTAAACTAAGAATAATATTATCTCTATGGTCACGGAGGTCAGATGGCGGTCGATCCGTGAAAAACTCATATTTAAATATATAGGTTAGAGAGACTAGACTAAACTAAAATAAAAATGCAAGTAATATTCTTTCATTAAACTAGCGACACCAGTTACGTGTCAAACTAATATTAGTTGTTAGATCAGATTACAGTGTCATTCTCTATTGTAAAATAAGCTACCGTTGTGTAATTAACGTTGAGGAGAATATTTCGTTTGTAATGTTGTAATGTAATGCCGTGGAAATGTAGCGTCAAAATCAAGATTTTTTTGTAATAGTCGGTTGAAGAACAAATATCACACCGTGACTAAAATTTGAAAAAAATAGTCTCAGCTTTTAGCCCTCGCTTCACGCCGCCGTCAATTAGCATGTCGTTTGAAGACACGCTGCTACGTCACTTCACAAGTTTGGTCGACGTAACGGGAATAAACTTGAAAACTGGAACTATACCATGCTGCTACGGTTTAAAGTCCGTTATTGTGAGTATACATTGTGAAATGTGGCGTTTTGTAAATGGTGACAGCGGGTCGGTAGCATAAAGTCGTGTGCGCGACAGATGAGTAATGACAACAACGCAGTGGCGTGTGTCGTCTCCGAACGTTCCCAGATGTGCGTCTGGATGCACGGATTGCACGAGTTATGTAAGCCGCAGAGAAATATTCCTTATTCCCACATACGTACCAGAATACCAAGGTGGATCGTCAGTTTCGTCGGGAAAATTGGAAACATCTACATATCTACAAACAACATATCAAAGACTACCGGCATAATATTAGAAGTCGGCCGTTGTGAACGATTATTAGAAGATTTATAAGTACTATTTAAATCACATACAATTTAAATTTTCAACTGCGTATGAATATTGTGTGCTGGCAGCATGAAGATAATTTTTGTGATATTTGTCTAAACAATAATTTTTAAGCTAAGCTCTTGGTAATAACAAAAAAACTTTATTTCATAATGAATAATAATATTACCAATGAGGCATAAAGAACTACATTTGTTTTAAGGATAATTATTGTTCGTAGAAAAACATGTAAAACATAAAATCACGTAAAGTTATTTACTCGTCATGGCAAAGATAAAAACTGTCTGAATCTCGAGAGTATTTACTGTAGACGTAACTATCTATCACCAAGAACACATCACACACGAGACTGCTTTCAGCAAGATTTCTTTTATTTACGCTCCCGATCGCTCAGCGGGACTATAACAAAAACTTTATTACTATGAGCGGCACTTATGAAGATGCGTTTGTACTACCTATTTGCCTCATAAAAAATGAATAGCTTTTGGTTATTTTGATGTACCGGATACAAATCAACATGAACGCAAAAGAGCTTGTAATTCCGATCATGACTAAACAGTTATGACATAAAACGCAAACAAATAAACTTCAACCCTGCCGCACATTACTCGCTAAAAGCTATACGCAAGTCAATGATTTATTATTTTTTTGTGTCCTGATTTATGTTTAGTAAAGAAGTGTTCGTACGCGCACTCCTATGTCTATTTACGGCCAGGCCGAAATAACTGGCAAAACGAAACGTGTATCCGGTCCCTAGCCAGCTCCCAAACTACTATGTGCTCGTATACGACCACCGTGCGCTTTGTAAGAAGGATTATACCACGCTTTGCGGTAATGCGGTTGGCTCTTCAGTCCGTGCAGACTCTTTCCTCTTTGGCCACTTGCTAAATCTTGTGCCTGTCAGATCACTCGCTAGTCGAACAGTACGGAATATGTTCCCCTTTTGCTAATGCACACTGAATACGCTTTGAAGCTTTGATGAGCACCTGCGGCTTTCAATAACCCACATTGATTTAGAGAAATCGCCTGCAGTTACTATTTTGAGTTTCTAAATAATGAACGCGTGTACGTCTGTTAGGAGGAGTTATTTAAAAATATTACCACAAACCAACGTGCTTCTTGTCGTATTACAGTTGATAGTAAATCCGTCTTAAGAACTCAATATCGTCGAAGTAATACAGTTGTTTGCCGCTCGGTCCTGTTGTAATAAGACGCTAACCCGATATACAGTGCACAGACAATTCAGTACCTACATATTAGTAGAGTCGATTGGAGTGAAATAACATTTGTCGGTAACACTAAGTTTCTACCTGATTGGTACCTAAGTTCGCGAGTCGGCGCTTCGTCGCGAACCTCTCTCGAAGTGGAAATTAAATAAGGACAATCCGTTCGTTCTGCATCAGAGACTCTGCTGTTGCATTATTCAACGTATGCAAAATACCCAGATTAATAATAGATGACTACGAAGGTGAATTCATCGCAATCGACTAAGAAATTGAGTTGTGACCCTTTCAGTTCGCGAGCTTTTGTCTTCACGGGAAATTTAATGATAATTTCCATCAATTTAAAAGGAATTGCTTGAACCTATCTATGAAAGCGTAATGTCGGTATATCTACCTAAAGCTTATAGTGCGGTTTTAAATAATTCAACCTTAGACTGCTAAAAATAATACTACATACTTTACTCTGCTTGAAATAAAAATAGAACTATTTTGGACATAGATAGATGGGACGAACATATCGCTGTCATTTGCTGCATTTTAGAAATTCCAAGTATCTCTAATGTATCGTTTCATTATGTGTTAGTATGTTATATGTTAAACAATCTGTCTTAGAAGAACAAACGTGTCTTGTTATTTATTATCCTGTTTAAAAACACATCCTATTTCTGAAGCTACGACGTAAAACATATTCAATGCTAGAATCGCTAGTACCGTTACCAAAATTAACATTACCAATCATCAATAAGCATTTGAATCCGTGAGGCGTGCTCATAAAAGAGTCAAAGGGAACTGTATAACAAAACGCTTGAGTAAAAGTAAAGACGCAGTGCGCACGGGCACGATTGCGGCAAACAATCGTCTTGATAATAACCGTAACGAGTCCGGCGTCGATCCCGTTTGCATCTGTATTGTGTTGGGGGCAACGAGCACGCAACGACCTCATCAACTGTTTACAAGTAAAATTTAAACGGTTTTAGCTAGAGTCGACAATGAACAAATTTGTTCAAAGAACTAATGTTTGTTAAACCAGTCATTCTTGTTATTGATCTTAAAGACAATAAAACTTCAAAAATACCATTTATTTATAAATATATAATATACTAGCTGTCCGCCCGCGTGGGTGTCGGTTATCGTGATAAAAAGTCTATTCGCTATTCCAGACTATAATCTACCTCTATGCCAAATTTCATTCAGATCCGTTCAGTAGTTTTTACTTGAAAAAGTAACAAACATCCATCCATACAAACTTTTATATTTATAATATTAGTAGGATTGTATGATGAGCACACTAATTTGTTATGTAGGTACTTTCAAAATGAACATGGTAAAAATCCATGTATGCTCTCTATGTTTGCGCTAACAAATTATTAAAAAAGGAATCTTTTTAGTACGACTTTGTCAGTTTGTCTTTTTGTCCGCCTGTCAGGCACAGCTGCTTATTTTGACATCAAATTTCTAACAAATTTAACGCTTTTAAACTCATGATAATGATCGTAAATTTGTCTTATCATCTCAACCCATAAACGTCCCACTGCTGGGCACGGGTCTCCTCCAAATTTGTCTTATAATTGTTAAATAATAATTTAATCATTAGAGTTAATATTATTTATCATACTAATAGGAGCTACAGATACGATCGATGGTCTGTTGGTTTTTAGGAAGATGCCCGTAATTTTATTTACGTTTTTTTTCTGTTTTTATCATTGTTTTACTAGAATAATTGTTAACATTTGACAGAATAATAATAATAATAAATTAGAATAGCAGACATTTTCCAGGAAAATTTATTCAAACGGTGAAATGGAAAAGATACCAATAGGTCTGATATAGTGAAGACAGCCGCAACCAATAACCTGTTGCCTAGTATGAAAATCTAATAAGACCAAGAGTAACAGTGTAATTAATCTACACAGTAGACAAAATGAGAAGCTATATAAATCGGACATACAGACTAAGTGGTAGCGAGTAGGCAGGATCGTAACAGATTAAATAAGATGGTTAGTTGTTGTAGTCTATTTTATGGCTTTACGGTTTGGGAAATTATCTAAATTGTTTTCATGTGTGAACCAATAAGTATCTACTAAAGCGCTGTACCTAAAACGCTACCAATAGGTAAGCTGTATCGTTTATTAAGACATTTTTATACGTCCTTTTTTTTCTTCTTATCGTTTGGTTAGTAGCCAACTTGGTGACAGAATTCTATCTAAATCTAAAATCTAGATAACTATTAATGTTTCTCATAAAATAAGCCTCTGTCGTGATTTAACGACTTTTAGCATTTGACGAGTTTCAACGTGCCTTCGGAAGCACGGAGACGCTCAGATGAAATACCACTATGCGGTCAGGTTACCGCGCCCTTGGGCGAGTGCACTTGGCTATGAGCGTCTTTTGTACTGTCTAGGTGGCAAACCAACGCAATGATAGTAAACAGTTACTATAGCCTATTGTCGTCGTTCCTTTACATGTTTTTACAACCGTATTCTATTATGGGTAACCAAAAGATAGACAAATATTTCTTTACAAAAACTTATTAGACACGTACAGGAACATAACTACCTTACTGTGTGTAGTTATTTATTTCGTTGTGATCTTCGAGATCTTTTTCCAGTCGGGCTTGCTCGCATGCATGGTGCCTTAACTCTCTGAGACTTCTCCCAAGTAGCTTGGAGACAGCTTCCAGTCTAACGGTTTGCGACTGAACATCTTACATATAGCGTCACCTGATCACTATTACCCAAATACTTGGACTTCACCGACATTAGATGTTCAGATCAACTGTCAGTTTCTCAGGTAATGACAGAAGTTATGGATATTCGTAAGACAACCGGAATGGATGGTTTAACGTGCTCTCTGAAGTACTGAGAGATCTAGTGGTCACGCATCCAAGGACTACGACAGGTGCAGTGCAAACTCACGGAACTATCGACCAAAAGGTTTTTACATCCTTACAAGCCGCAGTAGCGGCTTGTAAGGATGTAAAAACCTTTTGCAATTATCAATTGCAGTAGCAATTGATAATCGTGCATGATTTAGTCATGATTTTAATATTCCCAAAATATTTTGGCTCTACGTTATAATGCTAACAATGTTATCCTAACCGAATTTCAGCCGCGGCGGGTATTATTGACGAAGACTATCACTTGAGCGGGAGATATTGTAGTGCATAAGTGTGTGTGCAAACACAGGTACACACTTTGTTCACTCAATCTCATAGTTCGATAGAATAGGGCGGCCGCCAGACGATACGACCGGAGAGAGATCGGGCGTAGGACCAACGGTTTTACGTGCTTTAACGGTTTTACATTATTCATCTATTAGGTATAAATTTATTGACATAAAAACCCAATGTTGTAATCAGCAGTCACAGTCAGTCAACGACGTCTAGACTAACGAGACTAAGTAGGTACCTACATTACGATGATTTATTGTTGATGCAGATTTGATTTACATACAGATTATGGTGTAGGCAACTTTTACGCAAATAAAGTATTATTATTATTATATTATTATTAGGTATTCTTTCTATTTTGTCCGTGTAGTGACGGATTAAGAATACAAATGTCACCACCCCATTCCATCCCGTGGGTGTCGTAAGAGTCGACTAAGGGAGTAAGTCGGGCAGACAATATCCACTGCAAGAGAAGGAAAACTCGAAACAAAACCCTATACCAACCCGTCTGGCCAGCGTGGTGTAGTAGGCTAATATCCCTCCAAATTTATGGAGGAGACCTGTGCCCAGCAGTGGGACGTTTATGGGTTGATATGATGATGGGAATGATTCTTTCTATATAGTCTGATTAAGGAAGTATTTCTATGAATACGCAACTTAACTACTATATTTTATGGTGCATAGTATAATATAATGTTAATAACATTATTATGAATATGAAAGTTTTTTTACGACCAACCTTTAAAGATTAATAAAACCGAATCTGATTGACATGTAAATTTTACTAGTTGCCTTATTATAATAAGGTATTATTATACTATATGTATTCATGAGCAGAAAATCATGTGAGGTCGCTTTTAAAAGATAATGATGTATGATTTTATATACGCATTAAATTCTGAAGTGTACCTACAACAATTCAAAATAATAGTGAAGTTATAGATGTACAGAAGATCCTGAATACATTCATTGTAAAACACATTAAAAGTAGCAATAATGAAGTACAATGCACATAAGTGAAGTATATTAACTTATTCTTGTCCTATTTCATGCTGTGAGCCTACATAATAATATTATTATATGGTGTATTCATAGTTATGCGTGGTATATACTTAGGAGCGTAGAATCTTGATAACCAACAGATCCTCAAGTTCTTTGACAAAATCACAAAAGCAATTGAAGGAAAATAACATTTGTGGACATTAAAATGTCATTACACAACGAATATAAGTATAGTTTCTGGTAAATTTTAGTATAATTGGTGCACATTCGTTCTCACGCTATTTCCTTTCAGATTGTTTCCTCATCATACTAATTTAGAAAATGTATAACGGAAAGTCATTTGTTGTTTTAGAAATAAGGTTTATAATAATTGCCTGACTGCGATGACTGAAACTACCTTTATTTAGTATTTTTTATAGTTATTAATGATTATATATTTTTAATTATTCGTTATTGTATACAGCTGAACAACAAGGATATAATCGGTCTTAAGCTGATATATTTTACAATAATTATTATTTCATTGTTTTTTTTTTTTCATTAATATTAATTTCATATTTTTATTTATTTTTGACCAAATTCCATTTCAGTTGCCATTTTATTTCAAGCATGTTGTGACATCTTCATTGTATAGTGCATTTTATTTAAATACCCAACGTTTCAAATATTTGGTTGTCCAATAAATACACAAATAAAGATTGAGGCAGATGGTCCCTACAGAATCGAACTAACGATCTGAAGAAGTTATATCAAAGGAATGATAATTAAAGTTGGCATATTAATTGATAGTAGGTATTATTCTCTCTCTCTATCTCTCTCTTCTTAGAGAGCCAATTGATCGTTCTTGCAAGCATATTACGATAAATTTAGGCTCGAGTATAAGTGTATCTATACTTTTGCAAAAGTTGACATGTGGTAAGTAGGTACTGTTTCACAGCAAATACTGTACAAGAATTAAGGTAATTATATACAAAGTCTTAAATCAGACTGTGACAAGAAGTTCAACGCAAAGTATTCAAGTCTAAAGCTCAATTACCGAGTATCTTGCTATCAAATCGTTTACCATTACAGCAACAAGTTGTAACGGTTAAGATCATCTCTAATACGTTTGTTTGTGTTTGAGTAAATTACCATTGAATGTTGTGTTATACAAATGGTTTAAACTCAATATTACACATAACATAATGTAATTGAATTTGTTTGAGGTAGAGATGTTTAGGTAAAATAAAGCACTGCCAATGCAATATTTACTAGCTTATTATTATATTTACAAAGCGCATCAGGTTTGTCCGTGTGGTGACGGATTAAGAATACAAATGTCACCACCCCATTCTATCCCATGGGTGTTGTAAGAAGGGATTAAGTCAGGCAGACAATATCCACTGCAAGAGAGGGAAAACTCAAAACAAAACCCTATACCAACCCGTCTGGCCAGCGTGGTATAGTAGGCTAATATCCCTCCAAATTTATGGAGGAGACCCGTGCCCAGCAGTGGTACGTTTATGGGTTGAGATGAGCATCAGGTGAGTGCGTTAACTAATGTACCTCCCTAAATCAGTTCGTTCTAGTACCTACGTTTAATTAGACGCCGCTATTTTTAGGTAATCAGCCCGACAGTTTATATTATATCGTAAACTTACGAGTATGTCAAATCCCATACATTTGCTTTCTAGTCTATTTGATTCGACTACCGTTTATGCCACTTGCCTAGAGGTGCAGATAAAACAAATGTGTCGTATTCAAATCTATTGAATAATGTAAACCGATCTTGGCAGAATTAGTCAAAATACCGACAGGCGTCAGTCTACGGCGTAATACTGACATATTTTTACAATAATAGGTACCTGTCCACGTTATCAAAAACCGTGATTGATTTTATAAAAAAATCGGACAGGCGATAATTGACGACTGAGATAAATGTAACTCTAAGCTTAAGGCGAGTAGGGCGCTTCATTTGCTATCAACATAAGCGATAACGGTTGGTGAGTTGTGATACAAATATCAAAATTTATCTTATCTTACTAACTCCGGTAAGGTGCAAACATCTTAAGCAAATAACGTAATTTCAGCTCGAATGTTATATGTTAAAAAACTACTCAGGACATTAACCGGCGGCATCATTCTTAGTTAAAAACAAAATTGGCTCGGAATCGGAAAGAAAAACTAGGCTCGTTATAATGAGAACAAAACCGAAAATTGGCAGAAAATGTTAATCACGTGAAGAGATCACATGGCGATTTTAATGTCAATGTCTAAAAGTAGTTAAGTAAATCTTTAATAGATAACTAGCTCTTGATTGCCGAGTCGAGTTACGATGTCTGCGCTCGGTCGACATAGGACTGTGCTCAGTTATGACAGGTCCCGATATAGGAGAGCCCGATCAATGATAGATCCGATAATATCTCGAGTGGATTGCCCGTAACCGCTGATGCAGCGGCCTAGATATCTCCAGAGAAGAACAAAGTTGGCATAGATATAGTGAGGATCAAAGTGCAGCGTGGGCGCTCGACCCAATACCGCGGGCGGCACATCACTCGCGCACGCGCACCGGACCTTTAGTGTGATGCAGCGTGCAATTAATTTGTTTGTGCGCGTTACAAAATTGATGGACTTCATTACATTTCCTAGTAAATAGGGCACCAGCTAGCATATTGTGCAAACTATACTACTCTGTAGGTACAACATTGTGGTATAATTTAGTCTGAAAGGATTTTTTTAAATTAAAATTTGATGAGTTAGGAAATTCGAATCTATTTAAGCCGCTTCCCAATTTGCGTTAAAGGATTGGAATAAAACAATAAATACTATTTTGTTATGTATTTCTCAAATATTTTACAAGCAGAATCAGTTACAAAATATTACTTAAAGCCAATTGTTGTCCTATCCTACCTAGTATGAATAGACGAGTCTACTTGCGGAAACGCGCCGGTACCGAGCTTTACGTACTAAGATTGAGGTTATGTTGTGATAACTGTTTGAGGCAAAAGCCGGTAATGAAACTGTGACTGGAATTCGGCACTCAATTTCAATAGTGATAAGAACTAAAATAGCTTGCAAGCCCGAGGGGTGGAGAGGTTGGAGTATCGGCGAAGACTGCGCGCGCAGCCGGCATGGCCGCCACCGCACACCTGACTGCCAATACATCTCGATAACTTATGTGAATTACAGCATATAAAACACGTTCACAACGCTTCAAATGCCACCCGGACGCATCTCACACCGATATTATCTCGTGCACCACTTCAGCACATCGACAACGACAACTTCCAAACACGTTAAGTAATCAGCTGATTATCAAACTTTTACCGGTGTTTATGTACCCAGCACGGTACTCGATCACAGGAAACGACCCGCGTTTCTCATTTCACGATTAGTCGAGGCGGTCTTCCGCGACCTAAGCGGCCGGTCAGCCGTCGCCGGCCTGTGCATCGGATGCAAATCCGTGCGAGGCGCAGGCTGAGTGCGGCTGATGACCCACGAGCGTACCTGGACTAGTCTGCCAGCTGAGGCCTCCGACGAACATCTTCCTGTAAGTAAACAATGACCATCAGACACGGAAAAGAGCGCGATTTGCCGGTTCCTGGGGGCTGAACACGTACCCCGGGTCGTTGGGCACCTCGGCGGGGCTCCTGGCCGCGTCCTGATTCTGGGTTTCCATGGGCTCTGACGCCGGCGGGGCCGGACGGCGGGCGCACTACGACTACGATCGAGCGACGACGCGGCGGGGACGGCTCCCGGAGTCGCTCGGCTGCACTACCGACTACCGGCACGAGACTGGCGCGCCGCGGCGCACCCCTCCACGCAGCGGCCGCCCCCGCCCGCGCCCGCTACCCGCGCCGCCCGCGCTGCCGCCGCATCGATTCATTCACTCCGTACACAATTATTCATACGGTCTGCACGATGGACGCGAGGAACAGCGCGCTGGCACCACCACGTGAGCGCGCAGCACGTGCTCGTGCCCGTCCCTCCTCCCCGCACGGCCGGCGCTTCCGCCCCGCCCGCGCGTCGAGCACGCCCACCGAGCGCCACGCCAAACCACCCCCGTGCACCCAACTTCCAAACTTTATCGAAACTAATACCTATTAATAATTAAGTTTCAACAAGTAAAACTTTAAAAATATATATCAACTATTTGATATTCGATGCTGTAAGTTTAATGTATTTACAAAAGTATGCATTAACTTTTCATTTCAATATAATATTTTCTTCATGAATAAATGGATAGCTCTACGAAACGTTATGTTACATAACAATTTTATTGCGTATACAACCGAGGTGTTCAAGCGATCGTGTCGTAGCAGCGAGAAACCTCTGTACCTGACGTCACCGGCGCGCGGTGCCGCCGCCAGACGATCGTAGCAGGGAGCTACGAATTAAATGCGACTACGAGCTATGCAATCTCACGTAATCATTTTATTAAAAAGTTTATACTTAGTACAAACTCATAAAATGTTGTTATGTACTTATTATAAACTTTTAAGTAAATTTGAACCTTAATTTACCTATTTCAAGTTTCGTCAACTAATTAGTGTGTCAGTTACTTTTATCAATATACTTAATGTGGCGTATAAAATACTTAATAAGAAAATCTATTTCAAGTTTTAATCAATGCAAGTAGGTAAATGGTCTCATAGTTCCCCGTCTAGCCCTTGCCTCGCGTGTTTAGACATCCTTTCAGACGAAATTGAAAAATACCACATACCGCATAACGTATGCAGAATAGGAAGATTTCAGAAATAATATTACCGCAAACTTTCCGATAACAGAAAAATGGCGAATTTCCATAGAGAAAAAAATATCTTTATACATACATGATCATTCGTAACTTTTTATTTCCGTAAATATTTAAATGACAAGAAACTAAACTCATTACTTTCTTGTCAGTTTCTTTTTTTTAGTTTAGGACATGTAACATGTGACATATAAATGTCAAGTAGGTACTTCAGATATAACTTTTCTAAAGATGACTTTAGAAATTATATCCGAATATTAATATTTTAGTCAGTAGACCTCTTAAAATGCCCCTTTTATTGTTACGCAAATACAAGTAACTGTTTAGCAACACGTATAAAATAACGCTACAAAATGTTGTAATAAGTTATAAAATTGTATTTAACCCCTTAACATAGAAAGAAAACTTATTATAAAACTTTTTACACTAGTTAGCAGTAGCATTATAATTATAGAGCTATCCGTGGAAGTGATACTGGGCAATAACCCACTTATAAAGTAAGGTTTTTGAACAGCGCGGCGCCTATAAACATAAGGGCATAGTGTACGTGACTACCTCCCGAATTCAAAGTCTTAAGTTCAAATCACAACATCAATAACTGACAATATAAAAACAGCCCTTCTAGACAAGTAGCATAAACTAAGAGAATAGAAAAAAAACAATGAAAGGGAATTGACATAAGTTAACGACATTATCTCGTAAACTTATATCAAACCTCATACTTTTTCTTTCTATTCTATTCTACTGCCGTTTATGCTCCTTGTCTACAAGGGTAGTCCCTCAGCAGTAGACAACATTCATATCCAATAATGATCATAAGTCCTTTTCTATGTAATAATTTTATCTTCAACGCTTGTTTAAAATAGATCACTGCAATACTGAATAGTTAAGCACAATGCAGAGGGGCATATAACGGTCAAATCAATACAAAACCTGGTCTACTACATTCTATAAATGAAAATGGGGATAAATCTATTTATAGAAGGTAGGACGTTGCGCAACCACTGCAGTCTGTCTGCACAAATATAGTTTAAAACCTGAAATTATAATGAAGCGCCTGCTGCTATTGATAGCGGCGACACGTTTGTCATCTTTGCTATTCTCTTTTACATTAACGTTTCTAGACGTCTGGTCAACGTTAACTATAGGTCTTCTTCTATTATGCGCTATTTTGGATGGGAATTTGAATAGCGAATACGTTTACGACACGTGTTATTTATGTAATCAAAGAAACAATATTAGGTAGGTGACAATCTTTTGAAAGGAATTTTACTGGCCTAAAAAAATGGAAAAGTACTAAACCACAGAAAACCACAGAATAAAATAACGCTACTTAGGATAACTCACTATATTTATTTATAGTAGATTCAGTGTTTCTCTGAGAAGCTCTGAAAACTCTTTTCCAGAACTTCTCAGGGACAGCTCTTCTCAAATCAAAAAAATGTCTCTTCCTAGAATGGTAGATTTCAGCGTTTCCCTGAGAAGCTCTAAAAACTCTTTTTTAGAAATTCTCAGGAAAAGCTCTTCTCAAATTGAAAAAAATGTCTTGCTGGAATGGTAGATTCAAAAGCAGAAGAAGATTGAGAAGCTCTGGAAACTCTTTTCCAGTGCTTCTCAGGGAAAGCTCCTCTCAAGTAGAAACACAAAGTTTACATCTACTTTTTGTTTTTAAGTAAGAAATGTATTTATGTACATTATTGCCGCCTGCGTATTTTTTTTATAACAATGACGTATGTTCTACTCCGTTTGTGGTCTCACAAAAAATAAAAATTCATAACTAAAACCCGTGTTACACGCGTGAAAAGTAGGAAACAAGTAGACTTTATATTAGAGGATAACGGCACTTATAAAAACATCCATGAGGCGTTGTGGCAATTGAAAAACCACATAAGGGTTGAGACACTTTATTGCTATGGCAATATGGCATATCGAGTTATGACTCGATATGGTCAAATTGCAAAGAAATCACGATATTACGAATTTCGCGAAGTGGTATTTCTGATTGCCACAACGAGTCATGGGTGTATTATAAGAACGAAGACACGATTTTTGCGATGTAAAAGTTTTACAGTGACCACAACGCGTCTGTGAACTGCGTTTCGCTCAATAAGCGTTTTCGTTCTTTAAGTCTAACTTTATACATACCATCTACGACAAACAAAATCATACAACAAAAAGTAAATTGAACATATCATTTATTTACTTATATAAATATGTATTGATGCGAGTGCTACATACAACCTTCAGAATATATCACAAGCGTAATATATGTATATGTTACGGTAAGAGTGAATAATTGAAGATTATTAATAATTATCTATTATTATTAATAATTACCGAAATTCGAGGTTAAACTGATAAATTAATCACATTTGTCGGTTATTATTAATAATTTAACCCCAGTAGTGATAAATGTAATAAGTGGCCAAGGATTGCGGGGCGGGGCGGTGTGTGCGACGTGCGAGAGGCGCGGGGGGTTAGGTTAGGTTTTTTTTTTTTTTTTAAATAAAAAAAATAAAAACCTAATCTAACCTAGGTTAGGTTAGGTTTTTATTTATTTTATAACTTTTACCAATATGTGTCGTGAATTATTTTATAACTTTTACCAATATGTGTCGTGAATTATTAATAATTACACTTGACTACGGCTCACATAAGGTTAGGTTAGGTTAACCTAACCTAACCTAGGTTAGGTTAGGTTAGGTTTTTATTTATTTTTTTAACTTTTACCAATATGTGTCGTGAATTATTAATAATTACTACTAAAAGTAATAAATTTCGATCGATTATTCACATTTACCAAAACATGTGGTTATTATTAATAATTTTGTAAAAATATTAATAATTTTCAATTAATCAGATTTACCGTAACATATATATGTTTAAAACTTCATTTTTGGTTACAGAAGTACATAATTTAAATAGTACCATCACAGTGCGAAGATTCGTTGACATATTGTTTTTAAACTGAACTAAGTGTTATTAGTAATAACACAAATTAACCTACATATTTATTTATATTTCGTGGTGGTTTTGACTGGGAAAATACACGAAAATTTATAAATTTTCTATTATTTTTATTACTCCTTGACACGACTTTGAAAAATGCGTGGTGTTGTATATAGATTTGACGCCTGTCTGATTGGGGCATCCTAGCTTCTAAACGTATAGACGGATTTCAATTGCGGTCATCGTAAATGTATAGCTAATTTATTAGAGATTTTTATTCTTAGCTGTTTCGAAGAATTCGTTATAAAACTTTTCGTCGGACGCAGACGGGACGCGTCGAGGAAATTTTTATTCAATAATTTCATTTTTATGACATTATTTAGAACTATAAATAAAGATTTTTATGTATTATCCCAGTTAAAAGTACTTGGTATCAGTTTTATACTTCTACATTGGCAGTGCATATTTAACGGACGGTTTAAAAGCGTTTAAATTCAACAAGATAATAAATACACTTTAGTAAATTATTCTAAGGAAAATGCTTCCACACAACATTTTAATATAGGAAGCATTTTACGTTTCAACGTTTTCGTTTGATATCTTGTATTGCTTTAGATTATAAAAATGTCCTCCTGACCGATATTAGTCGTGACGGCCATGGTCAATGAAAACTAGCCAACTAAGCGGGCCATAACTATGCAATTCGATCGGCGAAAGATCAGGCGCACATGGATATAACAAGCCCAACCTTCTGCTGCTAGGAATTTTAATGGATACGACCCGACCCCGACGAGAATCGAAATTTATCAACCATAAAATGTATGCATAAACCTAATATGTGTATAGTGTTATTTGTATAAATAAAAGCGAAATACCACTCACTGATTATTCATATTTCCAGAAAGTATAAATTATACTGAGATGAAATTCATCAAGTAGATTCCTGAATTATGGAGTAGGTATCCTCTAAGAACGGATTTTTGAAAGGGGTTCGGGAAGTACAAAGTGTATCCTATCCTATGTACCTCTCTTTGAGATAATTTTCTTTTTCATTGTAACTTTTCTAGCAACAAGGAGTTGTCTTTTATGGTCCATATTCAAAGAATTAGTTATATAAACTTAAAAAGTTTACGTATTTAGCAGTTAATCGTATGATTTAAATTTGAACAGGTACTTTAAAGGAACTAAAATCTTATTCGGTCGTGCTAGGCATGCAGATATATGAAGATAATATCGAACTGCCATAATATATAATATACTATTATTTAGAGATCAAAATGGTTAAGCATTAGGTACATTTATATTTTGGTACATACATTATAGACTCGCGCCTATTTCCCATAGGAGTAGGTAGTCTCAGGATTTCCTACGATCATAACTAACTTCTTTCACATTTTTGTACTTATGAAATCTATATGAATAACAACTAGTAGGTACAAGAGTAATAATTAAGTATAATACTTCAACAACACAGCCACAACACGTATAAAGTTTGGGATTGTTTTACAAACAGTCACCGGAACCGATCTTTAAGCACGATTTGCACCATGCAAGTTTTGCACGGCGAAAAGTAAAGTACTTTTCGCCGTGCAAAACTTGCATGGCAAAGCTAGCATAGTTAAAATGAGCCTATAACTATCAATGTATTGTCTCGAAGCAAATGTCTATGCGAGGCGAATCTCCTGTCACTTCTCTTAGTAAGATATATACAACAATTTCTTTAATACTCCCCAAGAATTATATTAAATTTTGCCCGAAGTCTTTTGTTGTCAGCCCCCAGTATAAAAGGCCTATTAAGTCCAGAACGTTTAAAGTCGATGCCGGTTACTGTATGTATAAGGTAGAAATTACCTAAACTAAAATTGCGCGCCATACCATATTCTTATGACCCGCGTTGTCTCAAAAATAATAAATTTAATAGCTTTCACCCGCGGCTTTGCCCGCCATTTATTGCGATGAGAATGCTTTTTATTTTATATACTACCAAGGAGGAAAACAAGCATACGGCCCACAACACCGGGCTTGTAACACCAGAGGTATAACTCGCGCGTTGCCAACCCTGTAAAAACCTTTCTTTCAAATGACTGAAACGTCAATATCGATCGATCGGAAGGACACGCAGGATTTTAGTTTAGATGATCTCTACATCAATAATAACCTACATTACAACCCGAAAGGAACCACCACTTTAAGCTGCTTAATGCTAAGATTTAGCGAAGATCAGAGTGCTCTTGCCCTTAACCTATAATAGGTACATTATTTTAAATTAGACAATAACTAGTAACTTATCTTGTTAAACGATGCAAGTTTTGAAATATAAAACGAATGCTATTTCGCTTTTTTTAATAAACAACAAAGATAGTAAATAACTTGTTTTACAAAACTTGCACCGTGTAAATCAACCTTAAAATATATGTTGTGTTATTTATATAATAAAATTACCTCTGACCGACAGACCAATATTCGAGTAACTATAATTATTGAATATTCATTTTTTACAATAATGATTTTACAATGGATCAAAGTACTTATGTAGGTACGTCACTATGTTTGACCATAGAGATTATGCAAATTTGAGTGTGAAGTTTAGTGTGCGATATTTTATACATTATTACCCTGAGTCAGTACATTGGCATTGTCGGTCGAGATAAGTTGCCTCAAGAGGCTCTATTAGCAAAAATATGTCACTAAAGTAAAAACACAGCCATTTTACAAACACATCACATTTAAACATTAACTATCGAACATTTAAAAGTAAACTAAAACATTCTAAACACAAAAGACATCAAGAATAACTTAGATACAACAAAACTTAACTACATGAAACTTTTTAACTATTTTATTGTGACTATCAAATACGTAAATAACTACGCAATAAGTTATTAAGCTAAGCAAATGAGGCTGGCATGAAACATATAAAAAGCCGTTGCTCAATAAAAAAAATATTGCAACAAAAATAAATAAAACATTGCACAAAAGCAAAAAAAATAATATTGCAAGCACGTAATAAATAATTAAAGCCCAATCATACGCCGGCAAAAGCTAGCAGAAAATTTATTTATTGCAACTCGATAACTATAAAGCTTGATAAAATAAAAGGACTGGACCGCAACATTCGTGGTACGAAACAAATAAATTTAAATAAAAACATCGGTCGTTTATCACAATTTGTATGCATTTCTGTATTTGTGGTTACCCTTTAAATACGTGTAGGCACTTTAGAACGAACACTGTTCAATATACGTGTACGGACAACTATAAAAGTCTAGGGCCATTTCCTCTAAATCGGCCTATATGATAGTGTGGGTAGATGCATGTTTTTGCAAAGCAAGTTTCGTTTATCTTGCTGATAACAAGAGGATGTTTTGAGACTTGCTTTAATTGCACGCACTTTATGCACGTAAAAAAAAATATTTCAAGTTTTCTATAATAAATATCGCTCAAATCAAATCCTTTTACATTGCACTAAATATAATAACAAAATTGCTTCTATTAAGTCACTGTTAAAAGTGAATAATATTATATATAATAGACATAATTTACAACAAAAAAGCAAGCATCTTGAACTTTAACAACGCATAATTGAAAGCCGCATAATACAAGATTATTAGGTTAAGTCCAAGCTGAAATCAGCTTGGACTTATTATAATGATAATATGTTATAAGATAACTCGCATAATGTTACGACTTGTAATCATTTAATTTAACCATTATAAGCTGCATTTAAAGAACATAGCAAGCATGTATTAACTCAACGGAAATCCTAAAGTTATTTGGCACAAACAAGAACGAACTAACACCTAAAGTAAAATAAAACGTATAACTAAAAAATAAACAGGTAGTAATTTTAAATTTAAATAGTATCATTCCTATGAATTAATAAAGAATTGTAGTTATTTAGGATAATTGCTAACCACCTAAACTTTTAACTACATCACGCCAAGAACAAATTTCTAATAAATCGTATCAAGTGTGTCTATCTATCGCTAAACTACACTAAAACATTCTAGCATTGCTATTCACTGTCATAGAAAAAAAACAACGATAGTAACATGCCTAAAACAAGTGATTGAAACAGTATCAAAAAATAGAAATATTTTTGCTTATTATAGAAGAAAAAGAAATCGGAAAATATAACTTCAAGAGTGAAGTAACGACTGTCATGATATTGACGTAACCATATTGCTATGGAGTAAAAAAGGGATTGGGAATAAATGCCTACACTTTAAAACAGTTAATACCCTGGTATATAACAACGTAGGTTAGCCTACTGATTCATATATCCATTTTATAAAATGCTCTATAGTAAATAATGTTAATATAAATAAATTACGTTCTACACAACACCAAATGCTACATATAAATAATACTGAACTATAATAGATAAGTTTGTACTTCTAGACTAAATCATAGATACACAACCATAGCATTTTCATCATACAGGTACTTCAAATACAACAGCATGCTGCAATATTGCATACTACATTGCGACATATCTTTGCGTCAAAACGTTTTTTTATTTTATTTAGTAGAAAATGGTCTACCTTGTGACAGTAGTTCAGATCACCCATATTATATGCCGCTGCCGTGATATTACTGTTAACAGTTGAAACTGACTTTTGAAGTGCCCTCCAAACCACGGAGACGCTCAGATGAACCACAAATATGGGTGACCGTTTACCCATCAATAGGGTAACCGCGCCCTTGGAAGCACAACCCGCTTATCGTTTATAGATCAGAGGTTTACCCAGGTATGAGCGCCTCGTATTTATAATCAATGTATTATTTTCTACATTGCTACACATGCTGATATTACGTTCTATGCTAAATAATCACAAGACTGAATACCTGTGCGACATATACTAACACAGTGTTTTAGACGCAACATTATGGTAGACTGTCGCAATGTAGTCGCGTTTTTAATAATATGTTTATACTTATACTAAGAGGTAGATTCATGATTAATTATATAATTAGCACAATTATATGCTCCCTTGTAGTCATAGTGATCTGCAGGCAAAATTGTTATACTTTGCCATAAATTCTAATAAAAAAATAATGAAATATATGCTTGTGACTCTGCCTCTGTATAACATTTATTGCATTATTCTTTTATATATGTATATTTATTCAATCGTCATCAGATTGATAAAATCGTACGAGTTTGTCAGAGTATGTTTATATAATGATACTCAAGTGTTAAACTTGCCTACACATAGAGCAGAGCAAATAGTAAAAGGCGGTCAAGACAGTGATATTATTTAAGTTATATAGGCTGCTTATTTATGCACAGTATTACTTCGATACTTTTATTGCTGTAACTTCGACATTAATTAATGTCAAGCTCAATTTGATATTTAGTCAAGTTTAAAAGATTAAACATCTTAGTAATGAGTAATGAGATCAAGAATAATGTTCTATTTTGGAATGTAAATTGGAATATCAATTTTTGCCTTGTTGAGCGTTATCAGCGTTTGAAGCTAGCAAAGCTGACAAAGTAGCGTGCGTCGCGCTTAGAGTACCAGAAGTAGGGCTGACAATGTTAGATGAAGAAATTCCTATATTATGACCACCACCTGTACCAGAACTTACTATAGTAACATTAGGAGGTGGCGTCACACCATTTGCAAATCCAGTTGACAAAACTTTCTGGGTATTATGCATCATGAAAGATTTAGCAGCGCCCGCACTACCCAAAGTGAGAACTTTCTTCAACATAACAGAAGAATTACAAGCATTATCAATCATGTCTTTAGTAGTAGATATACTATCAAAATCAGTAGTGCTTGCTGTCACGACTGTACTTATCTTTGGTGTAGATGTGTGTAGTACTGGCCTTACTGCACTCACGTTGAACGATACTGTCGATGAAGGAGCAGCTAGATTGTTGCGGTTGATAATATTCCTTGATACTATAGCATTGTGTAGAATGTTACCCGTAGGAAAGGATTTTGAAGAGACATTGACATATTGTGGTGTACCGATGATCGTTGCGTTCGATGTCCGTGTACCGAAACCTATTATGGTGCTGGCTGTACCTTGGGACATGACGGTGCTGAATGTTCCCGTCTTTGTGCTGATTGGTATTCTGCAAGGCATAAAGAAAAATATGTAATCAATTTATGATACGATGGTAACGGAATCGCAGAGTGAAAAATCCCGGCCAGACAAGGTCACGTCAGGACCAAATGATGTGGAAAAGTTTGGGGTAGGCCTATGTCCAGCAGTGGACGTCTTATGGCTAAGATGATGATGATGATGAAACAATAATAAACTAATATGCATAAACATAACAAAACTTTGTTGTTATGAATAACACGAAGAATTAATCAAATCTAATCATAGTAGGTAGACACACTCTAAAGGTCAGTTAACTTCCATTATGTTTTTATTTTAATCAGCTATCAATATAACTATGTATGCGTATTTGGCTTTGTATATATATATATTATGTCAAGATGAAATATTTAACTACTTAGGTTCAGTGGTCTTTGAGTGCGACTGCTCGGTTCGATTGCTGGATCGAGCCAAATAAAAAAAAAAACACAATAGATGCCAGAAGTTTGGGAATTGGCGGTGTTTTGTTTAGTGATTAACGTTGTCACCTGACCACCAACACCGTACCGGTTATTGTGCGTTAAAAAATAAATATTATATAATATCCGTGAATTATGTAAAGTATGTTTGTGGAGTCCACTAGATCGAAGATGCAGTTCATAACACATATTAGATAAGATGTAATACAACTGGTGAAGAGAAACACCATGTAATATTACATCATTGCATACCAATTTAAGGAATTAAGAGGCCTATATCCAGCAGTTGACTGAAACAGACTGATTGATTGATACCCATTCCAGGAGTGAATGACATCCCTGGTGTTGCAAGCGTCCATAGGCTACGGTAACTAGTTATCATCAGGCGGGCCGTATATTTGTTTGCCATCTTGGTAGTATAAAAAAAAGGAAAAGCTTCCACTGCTGAACGTAGGCATTTCGATATATAACCTTGTTTTAAAATACTGACCCGCGTATCATCTGTGACGTAGTTCCAGGTATGCTCTGTATAGTGACAGTGGCTTGTGGTAAATGATGTACAGTTCTTTGTCCAGACGGCGGTACGTTAGCACTGGTGTAGTAATGTACTGTACTGCCGGTGATGCGAGGCGGAGCGGCTATATGCGCCACGGGTACACTGTGCACCATGCCGCTTGTCGTCGAAGCCACTGTTATGCATTTTGTTTGATTGACTGTAAACTGAAATTAAAATAATTAAATATAGTGTATTTCACATAGCATGGGTACTGTAACATTCAACATTTCATGATGAAGATGAAAGAATATGATTGAATCAATCTCTAACCACTAACAATAGGTTTTAATTTAATCGTCTATCATTTTCATTGATATTTATCTTTAAATGTCAAATGTCACAAGATTGGGGTAGAGACGGACGGTTCATGGGGTCTGAGTGCTCGCTTCCTGTACTAGATCTAGCGAAACCACTGATCGACGCTTCGCGTGATCAGAGGGCTGGCTTATTTCTCGCACAGAGAATAAGCATTACCATCCAATGTGACAATGCTGCTAGCCTTCTGGGCACGTTCCCGATAGACAGTGATGTTGAGGAGGTATTTTGACGCCTAAACGACATTTTTATTTCCTTTTTTGTTTTTTTATATTTTATGTATTTCTTAACTTGTAAGTTTAAAATTTAGTTTTAAGTATGAAGTGTAAAAAATGTATATTGTTTTTGTAAATAAATAAACTAACACATAATCACAAGATCCATGCTATGTGAAAAATACTATAGTTAGTGCAGCCTTAGTGGTACAGTAGTAGCATAAACAACTGCCGTGTAGAGGTTCGGGCTCAATCACCGAGTTGCATGAAGTTGAAGTTGCAATGCAAAATGTTCAATATTAGCAAGGAGGCTGGCAATATGTGCTCCTACTATTATATAATAGGCTAAACGTGTGTCAAATATTTCTGCCTATCGATTCTTCGGGAAGAAAGGCGTAAAGTTGTGTTATGTTATTTTAAAAGCAAATAACAACTTTAATATTTTACATCCAAACACACTAATATAAAAAGTGTCAACTCTTAGGATAAAGTGTGAAGAGATAAAATAAAATAAACAATGATATATAATTTGCGAATTACATAAACATCGAGTTAATGATACCAAAAAAATTTCCACTTTTCAAGGTTCAATTAAAAGGTCTTCTCCATATTAATATTAGGGAATTTGAGGTATGTAATTGTAAAATATAAAGAAAATCTTCAAGCAGAACATAGCTTATCAAACAGTTTGAAATTATCAAACTGTTCTGTGTAAAACCTGAGATATTCTGAGTTATCAGTGCACTTAGGCTTTACTTATAATATAAATGTAAACAAGAAACAAAACTCACATTGCTGGTGTTCAATGTTGTGCCCAAATCAAATTCATCGCCCACCAACGTAATTGTATCTGGATTGGCTCCAGTTAGCTTCTCTATAGTTTTCCTTGCATCAGCGTCACTTTCAATATTCCCTAAGTTTCTACTCAAAAATTCTATATCTGATTCCAATAAACCATCAACCAAATGACTCTGATCATCATCCGCCTTACATAGCCCAAAATCATCATTTTCCATTTTTATGCCTTCAACTTTTATATCGAAATTGTGTTTTATTCTGTCCAAGTCAACATCTTCTACTTTGATGTCATCCATTTTTATATCATCTAAATCTTCTTCTTTTATATTCTCTACTTTTATATCGTCAATATCAACTTTCATGTCAGGAAAATCTGAATCTTCTTTTAATGTTGGAACATCAGAGAAGTCTCGGCTGTTTTCGCCATTAACAATATATTGACTTGCATCAAAGCTATTGCTATCAAAGTTATCAGGATTTGGTTCAACTTTGATATCTTCTATTTTATACTTGTCTTCTTCAGAAATATTACTTGTGGATGGCAGTGGACTGTTTGCATTACTCAAGTCACCACTAAGTGCTCTTTTCAGCACATAGGCTTTTATTTTCCTGAGCATGAACATAGGAATTTTAAACCCTGTTAATTCACCAAGCATTGGTAAAGAACTGTGTCTGTAAGCTTCACTGTTAGCTAGTTCTTCAATGTCTTCTAACACCTGAAAATGGTAAATAAACTTATCAATATAGTTCAACTAAAATTTTACTAGATAAAATATTAAGAGACAATACTGACCATAATGTATGTTTTTCCTCCAACAGCATTGACTAAATTGTGATTGGCAATCCATTCTTTATCTGCGGTATCCGCTGGATATCTTAGCAAACCAGCATGCCTTGTATAAAGACGTCCACGAGAATTTCCTAAGCCTAATACCTAAAAAAAATTACATTCATTAATTTGTAATAACTGAGAGACAATCTCTTGAAGAAATATCAAAAAATCACCTTATTTTATACTTACTTTATGTGCATGAGACCCCATAATAAATAGTGTATCTTGTGTGAGCCTGGCAGGATTCCATTTCTCAGGATCTCTAATAGCAGGTGATGGAAGAGGTGATGATGATGCACTGTCAGTAGTATCTTCTTGTTTGATCTTTTTGCGTTTAATATTGAAGTCAATTTCATTGTCTGAATCTTTTCTCTTTTGTGAGGGACTCTGCATCTATTTAAAACGTTATAATTCAATGCAAAGTATTCTTCAAAGCAATTAGGCAAAGGATATGGACGACAGGACAATTAAAGGGACTGTAACAGCCAATATAAAAAATTCGAAACATTTTTTTGCCATTCCACTATTGGAACAATGTAATCAACATAATAATAAAGAAGAATATTATTGTTTATGTGAAGACCACATTGATTGTTGAAGTCCATAGATAAGCTAAAAAACACTGTTGATGTCTTTTACTGTTGTTTATAACAATAATAATGTGTTTATTTTTAAGTTACCATTTTGTTACGCATTTTATGATAAATCATGAAGATAAAAAGAATATAATAATATACAAAATAAATAATATTTTTCTATGATTTCTTATCAGTTTATTATGTATTTATTGCTTATTTTTTATATACTTACTGCTGGTTGTTTAACGAGTTTGGAATCTGCACTGTTACTAGACTCTGAATCGCTATTCTCATATGGTGATTGGGCTGGTCGTGGTGGAGTGGTATATAACAGACGAGTGGCATCCAACATAGCTCTACATACTGCCCTCACCTTAAAAAAACAATATAAAATTCAGTTACATTGACAAACGTCGCTAATTAGCGCCTATACAGAATGGGACTATCAAAGAGCCCAACATGCAGAGACTGACATCCTCTGGGCAGGAATACATTGGATACTATGAGCGAGACAGTCATTGGCTGCAAAAAGAATGAGCCATCTTGGTCTGGCATACCCTGAACCAAAAGACAGGCACATCCTAATCAAAGATACTGGCACTTGCAAGGGAGACAAGAGGTACAAATTTTAATATTTTTCTTTATTTAGAACTAAATATTCTTTTGCAAATAAATACCTGATCTTCACTAACAGATTCATCTCCTAAATTCAATCTTATGTTGTTGACAGCAGGTACAAAGAATTTCTGAAACATTAAAATTATATTAGTGTTACTTTTATTCATAAAACAATTCTATATTGAATAATTGGCATATGATAACTATTAAATGTTATGATTAACTCTGGGATAGCGAATCATTAGCATTTGTTTTTTTTTATGTTCATGTGCGGATGACACATGAACATAAAAAAATACAAATGAGCACTCACACACAGGAACACAACAACAGTGTTTTTATAGTTGTATCTAAGTTTGCGGTACTTTCCCAGTCGGGCATAAATCAATCAACCTGTTTTAGTCCACTGGACATAAATTTCTAAAAAATATATTTTCTGGATGGCTCTTACTAAAACAATAATTCTTACTTCCAAGTATTTCTTGATAACTTGATCAATTTCTCTGGTAACCGCAGACTGTATAGTTTGCCTCAACATATCCAAGGATTTGTTTGCACTGGCTCTAAACTCTGCAATGGGTCTTGAGTGTGGCTGTACTGGTCCAGGGAGACTGAACCTTCTATGCATAGCAGCCAAGGTGTTAATGGCTATTTGCCTGGTTATTGGCTGCTTCTGAAATTTACAATTTTAATTAGCAAGTACCATAAGGTGGGCCACTTGATAATTAGTTGCTTGTTTGCCTCCTTGGTGGTTTAAAAAAAAGTATGTCCTACCACAGTCTCAGCCTATCCGAATGAGAGACAGATGTGTGACTACATTTATGTATATAACCAGAGGATGAATAGTATTGGTATTTAGTACAATATTACACAAAATATACAATCAATTGAAAACACAGGTTTTTTCCCTTAGTGTGGTAGTTGAATTAAAAAACACGGGGGACTGACCACACTGAACTCACCAAGTGAGATAAATAGCCTAGAGAAGAGACTGCTTTGCAAACAAGAATGTTACTAATTTCATGTCATGCATGCCCTGATTCCTCCAGGTTAAATGCTACTGTTAATACTAAACTTGTGGCTAGAAGGTCAGGGCATGCTCACAATTTAGAGTGCTGTTAGAATACATTTAGAATCAACACACTAAGATGATCACAAGAACAGACCAACAGCTGGGTAAATATATATTTTTCATGAAAGATATTATATTATTATAATCATTATAAATAACAATATATTTATGTATGTTTGTTGTCTATTGCATTAATAAACCATTCATCAGATTGCGCTGAAACTTTGGTGAGTTGTTCTGTGTACACCCGTTCCTGATCAAATAAACATACTCTATTCTAGTGATTTTGGTAAATTTTGATATATTATTTGTAATGTTGTATGTACCAAAACTATTAATTTTTGTTAACTTTGGAGCTAAATATTACTGGTATTATTATTATTAATGGTATGTATTAGGTACATAATATATCACCCTAATAGTACTTTACACTTATTAAAAATGAGTCTTTTCAAGATATAAAATAAATGTAGTGAGTATATTAAAAATAAACAAATAAATATATGTACTTAAGTATATATTTTTAGCAATTTTTTAAGACATCAAAGAATCACTTGTTTTTGTGTTATTTTTATTGTATCGTACTCATAACTCGTCCATGACAAGGCCATCAGAATCAATTGATTACCTTGGTATTGTCCTTGCACTCAAGGATTTTCAATTGACATTAATATTTAATATTAAAAAGATTTACCGTCTGCATGGTACAAGAAGTGCTTGGACGAACAGTCAAAACCTTGGTTGGTGCCTGAAAGCCCCATGTACTAGTAGAGCTTTCAGAAACTGGGTTCTGTTGCGACGCATCAACGTTATTCCAATTCTTTTGCACCACCATTTCGAAACAAGCTCAGCACTGTATATTTTATCGATTTACATGTTAGAACAACATCAATTTAATACATGATTTGATTACACAGAGTTTCAGATAAATGTTATTATTAAAATGATCAATATTTATGATTTTGGAGCTCCCCGTTTATTTTACATTTGTTGGATTTATAGGACTTTGGGGAGGGAGAGTCACTCGGCAGTGTTGCCAGCCAACCTTTCCAAATTAAATAGTAGTAAAGCAGGTATCCATCTCAGCCATAAGACCGTCCACAGCTGGACATAGGCCTAAAACGGGTATTAAAACAATAAATAATGTAGGATAATATTTTAATTAGGGACATTCACTTAACATCGATATATCGAATTTATTCGTTGTTTTCCGTACGATATATCGGATTGGTTCGATGTTTTGACAAAATATTTATTGACGAATTCAATCAAAGATAAAAGATTTCTTTCCTCCTTGAATTCAATAAATATTTGTCAAAACATATATCGATATTTATTAATAGAAACATCGAATATTAACTTTTTTTATTTTTTTGTGAATCTACATCATACATCTGTGAGTAGCTTAATTACCTAATCTATCCTGACAGATCGATCGAATTTTTCTCAAATTTTTTACTTGGTTCAAGTCAATCTTTTTTTCTGTGCACTTTCTTAGTAGTACAATACTATTCAAGTAGCACTTATAGAAAATCATTATAATTTCATTACTTTAGCTATGTTACTCTGGTCTCTAATTCTACATTCACACTTACAAAATCAAGGACCACAAACTTTGCGCGTTTTACTGGAAAAAGGTAATATTTAACTTTTGTGGAAAGTATTCGATAGTGAAAAAATATCGATGTTTTCTAGCGATATATCGATAAACATCGATATTGGGATCCGATGATTGACATCGAATAAAATAATTTGACATCGAATAATATATTGATATACTTTTAAGTGAACACCCCTTAATTTCAATATTTTGACAAAACTGAAATAAGAAGCTCAAGTTTTGGTTGAAGCCAAAGGTACAAGTTTCTTTTCGAGTAGGTAAATGATCTTATATTGTTTTAATTTTTGTAAAGTTGCAAGATAATGTAATCACCTCGTTAACATAAAGTACCCTTTTTAAAACCATTCAATAAATTATTTATCCTTCGGCTTTGGCCAAAGATTGTGACGATAAGAGCCGACTAATCGGCTTCGGCTTTGGCCCGAAATCGATTTTCATTACTAAAATCGGATATCTTTAATCTTTACATATACTTAAATTCGTAGGCATCAGTGTTAACTTGTGATTAGTTTAAGTTTGTTATAGTTACCTAGATCTAAGTCAGTCATAATATCCAGACAGATATTTAAAAGTTTGATGCAAAACGTAAATATTGGCATTCGTGATATTGACTAACGTGTTTGGAGGTACCACAGCTACATAGGGATGAATCATCTGAAAAAAGAAATAGGTATTATTAATCTAAGTAAATAATACTCGCGACAAGGCCTCACATCGCTTTGATTTTTTATGGATTTCTCTATTATTATATGCATGTACTAGTTGTTGCCCGCGGCTCCGCCCGCGTGGATGTCGGTTATCGCTGTAAAAAGTAACCTATGTGATATTCCAGACCATAATCTATCTCTGTGTCAAATTTCATCCAGATCCGTTCAGTATTTTTTACGTGAAAGAGTAACAAACATCCATCCATCCATTCATTCTTACAAACTTTCGCATCACTACATAGTCACTACATCACTACATAGTATAAAACAAAGTCGCCTTTTCTGTCCCTATATCCCTATGTGCGCTTAAATCTTGAAAACTACGCAACGGATTTTGATGCGGTTTTTTCCAATAGATAGAGTGATTCAAGAGGAAGGTTTATATGTATAATACATGCATCATATACTAAGGCAACATTGCTAATTTTAGAGTTTTCTAACGTGATGTCGTAAATTAACCTATTTTTTTGGGCTTATTTAGCAATTTAGCAAAAACGCTGCCTAAACCCTACGAGTTAGATCAAATTAATTTACTACAGTATTGTACACCATAAAAAGGTCTACAAAAAAGTCCGCGATGGTATATGTTTATCTTTTAGGGATAACCCACATTAACCATTTTTATTGTTTACTTTTTACGTGAAAAAATGGCTTATTTACGAAGCTATTTTAAGCAATACGGCATTAATCCTTATCGAATTAAGTACCTTAAATACAGTGTGCAATTAATATAGATCAATATGGTTCCTTACAGCATGTAAATTAAACAAATATTTTCGGAGATATTACAAATTTAAAATTTGCGTTAAAAAGTAAATAAGTAAAAATGTGTAATGTAATAAAAATTGTATGAATTTAGATATTCCAAAGATAGCAGGAAATCTTCATAGTAAGTATAGGGAAAGAGGAATTGTTTTACTCCAAATTTAATGCGTGCAGGCCAAGGGCAGTAATGAATGAATCAAAAATACTGGATCGATTTTAATCATGTTTTCATTGAGTGACATAGGCATTTATATTTAATATATTTTATGCCCGTGCAAAGTCGGAGCGGGCCGCTATGTTTTTATATACAACGTTCATAGTTTTTCTGTAGTGTATTTAATTTAGTATCAGCATTGCACCCGTGCGAAGCCGGGGCGGGTCGCTAGTTTATAATATTAGTAGGATTATACACCTTCCGGAACATGTATATAAACCTTTCGGACGACATTATCTAAATGATAGTGAAAGAAAACCGCATCTAAATCCGTTGCGTGGTTATGACGATCTAAGCGTACAGACAGCGGACTTTATTTTATACTATAGTGATGATGGGTAGCAACTAGCAAGCAACTGGCAACACTAAGTATAAATGTTAATAACTGAATCTCAATTCTCGAGGCGTATTGCGTAAATTAAATTATTTATTGTAAGTTCAAGTCATTCAACTTTATTGACAACTGACAAGTTGTCAAGTATTTAATTGATATCATCGTATCGTAGTTCGTTGCGTTGTTGCCTTGTTGGTCGGCATCAGGCAGTAATAAATAATCGTAATTCGTAATCAGCCAGCCCAGCCCACAAATTCATAATCAGTCAGTCAGTTGTCAGTTCGGCCTAGAGAGTGGGTAAAGTAAGACGGTTAATTTGTTATTGTATTATCTATTCATAGTAACGAAATTATAAAAAGGTAAGTTATATTATTTAAATATTTTATACATATTATTTTATCTAATTCCTTCATCAAACAAGTCTAATTTTAATATTTTGCTGCTATCTCCATAAGATTCAACAAAAACACTTTGGAGATTCTGCCTATATTTTAAACATAAGCCTCTTGGACTTTGCTCTTCGTTTTGCCACGAACCGGTTAGTGCAAGAGAGAAATTTCCAAAAGTTATCATTTACACAATTTAGAAATACCACATTCTCAAATATTAATTATTTCAGGTTATAGATGGTGTATATTTTTAGAACTTGCGTATTTTCCGGTACCTACTCTCAACTATTGCATTGTTTGTTAGACACTCAATCAATATTAAAGCTTCATACCAAGTAGGTATGTATCAATACCTTAATGTAGACATTGGTCTTAGACATTTTACATTTCTGTAACCAAAATATGGAAAGTACATTATGACAGAGAAATTTACTTTCACTCAAATTTTATTGTGAATGGTTTGTAGTTCACTACATCCCATAATTACTGGTAACAAGTTATTATTCCATATGAGTTTTGAAATACCTATTTAATGAATGTAGTTTAATAGATTTTTAGGTATTTATTTTATGTGTCTTGAATAGTAACACTCTTGAGAACCTAAATATATTTTTTTTCATTGTAAGAACATTGGCATACACCCACAACTTATACAATAAACGTTTTATATAAATACAGTAATAATCTTGTATAATATAGATTTTTCATATAAATATTTTTAAATCTTAATCTGAAATGCATTATTTGCCAGTCATTGTTAAGGTGATGATGAAGACAGAAACCTGTTAGATATGCCGTATTAGTAAAAGCCAGTAGGTATAAGTAGTGACTTTTTTTTATTTTATGGGTAGTGAATAATGATTTTATTTAGGTACTTAAAACAGAACACATCAGTGTTAAACGGCAAACATAATTACCACAAATGATAACATACTGATATAAATTATTTAAAAATTGCAGATAGGTACTTTTATACGTAAATAAAATTGCCCAAAACCAATATCTTGATATTATGAGGACATGGTTAACCACTATCAGTGGCCTTGTCTATTTGATAGTATGATATTATCTCATAACTTTGATCATTTGCAGAGTCATTCTACTGATAAAATTAGGTACTTTCATGCAAACCATATTCAAAACCCTGAATTGTGATTGCTACTAATATTTTCTCAATCCTAATACAAGCTTTTATTATTTATTTAGAGAAATGTTTTTGAGCATTGAATGATATTAAAGTTGTACCGATGACTGAAGGAAAATAATATCTCTGCTGCTTTTTATGACATTTTTAAGTGTCATGTGATCTGATCTAAATCAGAGGTTCTCAAAGTCTTTAGTCTACCTAGTTTAAAAATCAATTATTTTTCAGCGCTTCTAAATTTTCTTTTACTTTGAAATTTGGATATTTTTTTTCTTTTCAAAATTATTGTTTTGGGCCCCTTATCGCCCCCTCCCCGACCTTCGAGTCCAGCAGGAGGGAGCCCACTTTAAAGACTGATCTAAATGAAATGGTAAATGAGTTTGACTTTGTACCATATATCATAAAGTCATTATACTGTTTGTATTGTTATTTACCTATCATATTATATAATTGATTATTTATTATTTTTCTTATTTTAGTTAGATAAATATCATTTAGATTATAATATATTGGTTTAGCTTCTGTAAGATTATATAAATTTGTTGCCATTCTGTTTTTCTGTCTCGTGTATGCAGAGTTTACTCTTATTTTTGTGTAGTTTTTGCTCTATTCGTTTTGTTATACCGATGATTCTGCCAATGTCAAGGTGAAGAGAGAAAGATTGGTTTGCCGGTATCTGTAGCTACACTCACTTTTGTAGGTTGTAAAAGGCACACACGTGTCAGTAAATTAGTGTTAGTTGACATTTTTTTTAAATATACAGGGATAAAAATAAGAGGGCGTTAACAAGTGGGAAGTTATAAATGTATGAGCTGGTTACTCTATGTCAACATAGTTTTCACATGTTACCATTATCACAATACCCACGTAAATACTTTTTGGTTCATCAATAAATTTAAAAAAGAAACAATGTGGGACGCAGTTTTGTCACACGGGTCTGTGATTCAATAATATTATCTTATCTACAGAAGATTAGATTGAATTATTATATCACTCACATATTTGTTATCAACACACTAAAAATGAGATATTTCTTCTCCTATAGTTATCTGCTTAAATGAAGAGTTGGAAGAGTAGCATTTATTTTATAATAATATTTTTAGACAACACAAGAGCCATTCTGGATACAATATTATAGATAATATTGTATAATCATGCTCATCATACAAAGTTTACTGGATGGAAATCAAACCCACAACCTCCAGCTTAGCAGGGCCACTAACCACGAGACCAACATACCCATCTCTTGTATGATGATAAGAATTATGGAATACCATCTTGTTCAGTAACATAAAAATGAAACTGTAATATGAATGCAAATTAAACTTAGTTATCTACAGATAAGTTAGTTCATTAAACAACTGTTATTTTACTAAACAATGAACAGCGCATTAATTAAAAACGATATATGGATCTACAAACATGTTTATTGTATCTAGACAGTGAATTATCTCTTTATTATTCAGGTCATTTCGTAAATGCGTCAGTTGCCTACAAATAATGTGATCAATCAATATTTAATAGCAGTTTTATCTTATCCTTTGATTCAAGTAATAATTAATTGTCGAAAATCAAAATGTCCGGCCAATTGCATAATACATACAGACACTTACTGCATGATAAGAGTGTAACTGACTGTTGATCTAGTTAGTGGTCTCCTTGGACCAACGCCGGCGTGGCATTAGCTTGCGCTTATGTTCAACGATCGTGGGTGTGTTCGATTCCCAGGGCAGGCAAAGTTATTGGGTTTTTCTGTTAGAAAATGTTAGTAGCAAAGTCTAGAATAGTGCCTGGTATATGACAGCAAACCCACCTCATATTACTGGTGAAATGTGGGTGTCACACATCTTTGCCTACAATACAAACCTTTAAAGAAGGTAAAAGACGTGGTGCTAAAGTATAAAGAAATTGGCTTACTAAGGCATATAAGGAAATTGGCTAGTTAACAAAACTGCCTAATTAAGGAAACTGACCAGTGATAGCCTAACTCAATTTTAGAGTGTGTGTAGGGGTATTTTCATATAAGCGTATAAAGCTTATATAACTAAGTATTTGTACCTACCAAATTAAATATTTGAACTTTAATCATAGCATTAAGATTTCATTATCTACCAAATGCCAATTTGCTTGTGTCAAAATGTTTCGCACGTTCCAAGGTCAATGCTACTGTGACATCATATTGTTAACATAAATGTTTATTTAATCAAATCGGATAAGATACGTGACCAGCAATTTTCGTTTACCTTTAATTTATTTCTTTTCTGTATTTGATTTCTTTAGTTACCTACCTAGTTTTCATCGTTTCTCTTACAAATAATAACACGTATTTTTACAAAAAATACTGCACTTCACATCTTTACATACCTATCTCCTTGGCTGCATTTTGGCAAAGTTTCCAAGTCTCCGATAGGTACATGTTGACACTTACTGGATTCAAAGGTCAATAAACTGTTTTCGCGAAAATTATGTTAATCGCTATAGCTATATTAAAACGATCTTAGACACCTGTTATTCGGCTATATCTAGATGTATATAACTGACCGTGTTCTCCTGTAACTATAACGATAAACGGAGAAACGGTTTTTTAAAAAGATTTTATTTAGAATCACAAAAGGAATGTTCACATTAAACAAAATCTTAAAACCCTTATCATATCCTTTTTTAAACTTTTATACCAAATTGACTAATTATTTTGTATTTTTAATTACAGATATTCACGATGTCGAAAATCAAGGCTGGACCCGTTGTTGACATCTTGGGCGATGAAATGACCAGAATCATCTGGGATCTCATCAAGGAGAAACTGATTTTACCTTTCTTGGATATTGAGCTGCATGTTTACGACTTAGGTATTGAAAATCGCGATAAGACTGACGATCAAGTAACAATTGACTGCGCTGAAGCAGTTAAGAAATACAATGTCGGCATCAAATGCGCGACTATCACCCCTGATGAAAATAGGGTGGAAGAATTCAAGCTTAAGAAAATGTGGAAGAGTCCCAATGGAACTATCCGTAACATTCTTGGAGGTACGGTCTTCAGGGAAGCCATTATTTGCAAGAATGTTCCTCGTCTTGTAACTGGCTGGGAAAAGCCTATCATAATTGGCCGTCACGCTCATGCAGATCAATATAAGGCAACTGACTTCGTTGTACCTGGTGAAGGTACCCTCGAACTCATATTTACTCCTAAGTCTGGCGAGTCCATTAAACATGTTGTTAATGTCTACAATGGACCTGGTGTAGCTCTTGGTATGTTTAACACTGATGCATCAATCGTCGACTTTGCCCACTCTTCGTTTAAGTATGCTCTCGAAAGAAAATACCCTCTTTACTTGAGTACCAAAAACACTATTCTCAAGAAATATGATGGTCGTTTCAAGGATATCTTCCAAGAAATTTACGACCAACAATACAAACCCCAATTTGATGCTGCGGGTATTTGGTATGAACACAGATTAATTGATGACATGGTTGCCTATGCCATGAAATCTGATGGTGGGTTCGTATGGGCGTGTAAGAACTACGATGGAGACGTTCAGTCTGATTCAGTTGCACAAGGCTACGGATCTCTGGGTCTTATGACATCAGTACTTATTTGTCCTGATGGCAAGACTGTTGAGGCTGAAGCTGCCCATGGCACCGTAACCAGACATTTCCGATTCTACCAACAAGGAAAGGAGACATCGACGAACCCGATCGCCTCTATCTTTGCCTGGACCAGAGGTCTCCTGCATCGTGCCAAGTTGGATGACAATGATGAACTTAAAAACTTTGCAGAAACCCTAGAGAAGGTTTGCATTGATACTATTGAATCTGGGATAATGACTAAGGATCTTGCTATTTGTATTAAGGGTATGAGTGGCGTGAAGAGGTCAGACTACTATGAAACGTTCGAATTTATGGATAAGCTTGCAGATAACTTAAGGAAAAGTTTAGGTAAATGACTACCTACTACACAAAAGAAATTGTGTAACCTGTAAACTATTCATTACCAATCAATATATTTGTATGTTTTTTTATTATGTCACAAGGGATCCAAGGGTAATTTGTTTACACATTATTTATATCAATTACAATTAATTCTAATTTATTATTGTAATAAATGCATTTTCAATTATATTTAAATTATTTCGGTTTTAAATTTTGTGATTGCCATGACCTCTTAGGTAACTCATAGTACTTGCAAATGAATAACGCAAACAATAGTAGTAATTATTGCTCAAATAAGTAGTACCTATGTATTGGTATACAATATCTGATTAATATGCAGCCTCAGATGAAAAACTGATCAACGATTTTTTTTTGGCTTTGTAATCAATTTTAAAGATTGAAGTACATACCTATACCGATTTATTATATTTAAAAATGGGTTAATGTATCTAATCCAGGAAAAAAAGACTTCTACTTTGGAAAAACAATAAAAGGTAGTTAATATTTTGCAAGACCATTTTTACCCAATAGATGCATTGCAATGATATACCTACGTGCTTTTAAAAAAGTTACACTGGGTTTAAAAGGTTATGCAAATAAAACACATTTCTAGTACTCTAACCTCAATCTATTGTTGGGTAGCCCTGGGAAAGATATTCAACGTTTTCCTATCCCATAACATTTGTTTGGTCGGCAACACGCGATTAATGCCCCAGGTATTGCAAGCGACCATTGGCTACGGTAACTGCTTACCATAAGGCGGATCATATGCTTCATTTCCACCCAAGTCGTATAAAAAATTAAATAAAAGGAGGAGCCATGAAGAACTGCGGTAACGCACACAGACATTCAAAGGTGCGGGTACATTTGAATGTCTGTGTATTTCTGTTTCCCTTTAGTCAAAAGAATCCGTTTTTACAACCACCAAATTGGCAAAACTGTGCCAGCCCTCTCCGTTCAATGACAAAACTACTAAAAATACGTCATAAATTATATCACTAACATTGGATAGGCAGGCACCTATATAAAATACGAGTGATGATTGATCAAACATGCCAATTTAATATCGTTGGTAAATAGGGATAATAATTACGTACGAAATTCCAAAAGCGAAACTAGCGCCATGCTGTAATTGTGGGAACTATTTTGTATGGTAGGCAGCAGCCCGGAGGGTTAGATTCCGTAATGTTAAAATACAAAGATAGATGGCAGTCTACAATATTATATAATGTTCCTTTCATTTTATATGGGATCTATTACGATCTGAGTTCTGTGTCTATCGAAATTATTTTGGTAGATACCTACTTATCTACTCATAATAATATACCATAGTATCACGCATTTTGCCTCGAAAGGGCAGGCAAGAGTGTATGGCACCCACGTCTTAATATCTGTTATGTAAGGTCCCATGTAATAATAACTCACACGCCGCTATCTGATCCCGAACTAGTCAGAGCCTGTACTATGACAACCAGACAACTAATAATATACATATTATAGATAAATAACACCCAGACCCAGAACAAACATTTATGCTACTTGTTCTGGGTGGAAATCGAACCCACGACCTAGCAGTCAGAGTCGGTTACTAACGACTAGACTAAACCAACAGGCCAGTCATACCAAAGGGAGAGCCTACTGTCATATACCAGGGCCCCAATTCTGCTAATTTAATTGAATATAAATTGAATCTAAATAGCAGTTTTAAACATGTTTTGGTATTCTGCTAATAATTTAGGACCAATGGTTTTCTATTGACGCTTCATTAAACTGCCACCGGAATATTTGCTATTCTACTCTTCAATCGTGTCGCAGTTGTGTGTGTGGCGTACGCATGCCGCGTACAACACCGGAGCACCCGCAGCCCTAAAAATCATCAACGTGCATCCGCTCGCGACGCGCTACATCAGCCGACTACGATGCAAGTTACAGAGCCAAGCAATTTATACGTGGCATATTTATACGTCGACAACGGTGCCGTCTGGTGGCGAATAGCAACTCCAATCTCAACACACGCTGATTGGTTCCCGCCAAAAATATATCTGTAATTTTAAAGCTAAATGTAAATACGCATCGTGATTGGCCAATGTTCAGATATCGCTCCTGTAATGTTTAGATGTTGCGTGACCTTATTTGTGTATAAAGATCGATCAAATTTGTAAATAAATCAGTTCAGTATTGTACCTCGAAACGTCTTTACTTTACCATACTAGCGACGGTCTAAGGGCTCTCAACCCATCCGGTCTAGTTCTTCAAACCCTACCTACTCTTACTAGCGACGGTCTAAGGGCTATCATACCCGTCCGGTCTAGTGCTTCGAATTACCGACCTCTAGGGTCAGCGACCTCACACTGATCCTAAATTGGTGACCCCGACAAACCCTATCCAAGACGTTTGAACACATCCGCATCATCGCTCAAGTTACCAGCGTATTACCTACTATCCAGCTGACTGCGTGTATCTACATAACACGATGTCGAGCGAAGATAAGCAGCTACTTAGCGACGCCCAGGGAGTTACAACCGTTACGAGCGACGTAGCTACTATATCGCTGCCTGCACGACTACCACCATTCTGGCGGCAGAACCCCCGTTTATGGTTCGCACAGTTTGAAGCCGCCGTCGCTGCCAGCAAGATAGGAGAAGAACAAAAATTCAACCTCGTCGTCCCGTTACTCGGCTGCAGCGACTTAGAACAAATTGCTGACATCATTTTAGACCCACCTGCTACCGGTAAATACATCACACTGAAGAATAGGCTCATCTCCACGTTCCAGGAATCAGATCATCGCCAGCTACAAAAGCTACTTGGTGGCCTAGAGCTCGGCGATTCAAAACCCAGCCAGTTACTTCGCAAGATGCGTGACCTAAGTGGGAAATTATTAACAGACGAAGCGCTCAAGGTCATCTGGCTAAACCAACTACCATCACAAGTACGTGGCGTGCTATCTGTCAACACGGAATCATCACTAGAAGTCCTAGCTGCGATGGCCAACAAGATGATGGAACATTTCGAACCTGCCACAGTCGCCGCGATAAAAAGTGAAAATCCCATAAATAATAACCTAAAATTCGACCTATTAACGAAACAAATCGAAAAATTATCACTAGAAGTAGCCGAATTAAGAAAATACAACCTACGACCGACGTACCGCTCAACGCAGAGATCACCGCAACCGCAACGTCCGTCCTTACAAGGTCACGGTCGCTACGTAATGCGCCCGCGTTCCCGCTCTAATTCAAACCGACGACAACCGGGCGACGCCGACTGGTTATGTTTTTATCATTACCGCTATGGGGATGAAGCTCGCAAATGTGAATCGCCTTGTTCGAAGACTAAGACAATTAATAAAGAGGAAAACTAATGAAAACATCGACTATGGCGGGCGTCGATGTTAATCAAGGAAGCCACCGCCTATGTATAATAGATAAAAACAACCAAGAAAAGTTCCTAATCGATACCGGAGCTGATATATCAGTACTAGCTGCGAAAAACAAATTTGCAAAATCAACGCAAAGTACGAGTACATACAAGTTACACGCCGCGAACGGCACAGAGATACGTACCTACGGAGAGCGAACACTTGAGCTCAACTTAGGCTTACGTAGAAGTTTTAAATGGACATTCACCGTCGCCGATGTGAAGACATCAATACTGGGTGCAGACTTCCTCGCAAAGTACAAGTTATTAGTAGATTTACATCAAAGAAAACTTATCGACCGAATTACCGACCTAAGCGTAAACGCAATTATACATAAATCAGAAGAGACCGTCTACATAGTAAATCGCAATCACGCTTATCACGACATCTTAAAACAGTATCCCGACGTCCTGCGACCTATGTCACTCAAGACTACAGCGAAACATGACGTCGTGCACTGCATAGAAACAATCGGACAACCTATCTACTCTCGACCACGCCCTCTACCGCCGGACAAGTACAAAGCTGCGAAATTAGAATTCGAGAGAATGATGGAAATGGGCATATGTAAACCATCCAGAAGTCCTTGGGCTAGTCCACTACACGTCGTAAAGAAGAAAGATGGTTCACTACGTGTATGCGGCGACTACAGACGTCTTAACGCCGCGACTATGCCCGACAGATATCCCATACCTAGACTTCAAGATTTTACCTACCAGTTACAAGGGAAGACAATATTTTCTAAACTCGATATGAAAATGGCATACTACAACATACCCATCTCGAAAGAAGACGCTGCTAAGACCGCTATCATCACACCGTTTGGATTATTTGAATTTAATTGCATGACGTTCGGCTTACGTAACTCAGGACAAACATTCCAACGTTTCATGCATGAAGTACTACGCGGACTCGACGACATCGTATTCTGCTATATAGATGATCTCTTAATATACTCCACCAACGAAAAGGACCATAGACAACATCTACAGCAGGTTCTCGAACGTCTCAACCACTTCGGAGTCACTCTCAACATCGATAAATGCGAATTTGGCAAAGACAAGACACAGTTCCTCGGTTATGAAGTTACAGCGGAAGGAATCAAACCCGCGAAAGAACGTATGGAAGCCATAGTAAATTATCCCAAACCTACTACAGTACAAGAATTACGAAGATTTTTAGGCATGATAAACTTTTACCGCAGTTGTTTACCACATCAAGCAGACCATCAATACCTATTAAACAAGTATCTACACAACACTAAGAAAAACGACAAATCACCTATACAGTGGACATCGGAGGCAGAGAAATCCTTCGAACAATGCCGACAAAGCATACTCGAGGCGACCACGTTAACTCATCCTATACCTACCGCACCGTTATGCCTACTCACTGACGCGTCTGACACTAGTCTCGGCGCCGTTTTACAACAGAAGATCGACAATATTTGGAAACCACTCGCATTCTACTCCAAGACGATGAGCGACACACAAAGACGATACAGCGTGTATGATCGCGAATTATTAGCTATATACACCGCTGTCAAAAGTTTACGACGTCTGATCGAGGGCAACGACCTCACAATATATACCGATCATAAACCACTGACCTACGCACTTACAAGAACAGCGAGTAGCAGCGACACACCGAGGCGAGAGCGACAACTTCACTACATTAGTCAATTCTGTACTAATATTAAGTACATACACGGAAATCGAAACGAAGCGGCCGACGCGTTATCACGTATCGCAGAAGTTGAAATCTTAAACAACACAATCGACTACAACAAATTATCCGCCGAGCAAGAGAACGACACAGAACTACAATCATGTATGAAACAGCCCAACCTGAACTTTACGCGCGTTAATCTACCTGGAGTTCAACGACCGATATGGTGCGAAACATCGACAGCGAACATTAGACCATACCTACCGCCGACTTATCGTCTAGTAGCCTTCAAAGCACAACACGAATTAAGTCATCCCGGAGTACGTACAACAAGAAAAATAATCATAACAAAATTCTTCTGGCCGAATATGAATAAAGATATAACTCTATGGGCAAGATCATGCATTGGCTGTCAGCGCGCGAAAATTCAAAGACACGTTATCAGTCCGCTCGGCGAGTTTCAACAATCATCGCGTTTCGAACATCTACACGTCGACATAGTGGGACCGCTACCTCCATCGAACGACTATAGGTATTTAGTTACGATGATCGACCGCTGCACTAAATGGCCCGAAGCAATACCTACACGCGATATCACCGCCGAAACAGTAGCGAAAGCAGTATACGACGGGTGGATTACAAGATTTGGCTGCCCATTACGAATTACCACGGATCAAGGTAGACAGTTCGAGTCGTCACTTTTTCACTCTTTAATGAAGAAACTTGGCGTCACTCGAATACGTACAACCGCATTTCACCCGCAATCAAATGGACAAATAGAACGATGGCACCGTACATTAAAAGCTGCATTGATGGCAAGAGCAGTGACTATCAAATGGAGCGAAGAACTACCTACTGTTTTACTAGGACTACGTACAGCACTATGTCAAGACACTTCAGTCAGCCCCGCATTGATGACCTACGGATCTACACTACGCATTCCGTCCGATTTCTTCGTGCCTACACAGCCGAACATCGAAGACGCAGAGTTCGTTCGTCAGTTAACTGAAACAATGTCGTCACTCACACCGAAGAAAAGATCTCATTCATCAAATCTGCATACATTCATTCACAAAGATCTCGAAACATGTACATACGTATTTGTACGCAACGACACCGTGCGACGACCGTTGACCCCACCTTACGATGGCCCCTACAAGGTCATTGAACGTAGTACGAATGGCAAGCAATTCACATTACAACTACCACTTCGCACTGCAGTCGTATCCATTGACCGACTGAAGCCTGCCCACCTGTATAATCACGAAACATCGCCTCTTTATTCACAAACGACTGCTACTGCGAAGAATACAACGACAGATGCAAATCCAAGTACAACAACAGCCCCGGGTACATCAGTTCCAGTCACACAGCGAAGTACCTACATCACCCGCACCGGCAGAGCTATCAAACCCAACGTACGTTTCACTTGAGGGGGAGTGATGTGGCGTACGCATGCCGCGTACAACACCGGAGCACCCGCAGCCCTAAAAATCATCAACGTGCATCCGCTCGCGACGCGCTACATCAGCCGACTACGATGCAAGTTACAGAGCCAAGCAATTTATACGTGGCATATTTATACGTCGACAACGGTGCCGTCTGGTGGCGAATAGCAACTCCAATCTCAACACACGCTGATTGGTTCCCGCCAAAAATATATCTGTAATTTTAAAGCTAAATGTAAATACGCATCGTGATTGGCCAATGTTCAGATATCGCTCCTGTAATGTTTAGATGTTGCGTGACCTTATTTGTGTATAAAGATCGATCAAATTTGTAAATAAATCAGTTCAGTATTGTACCTCGAAACGTCTTTACTTTACCATACTAGCGACGGTCTAAGGGCTCTCAACCCATCCGGTCTAGTTCTTCAAACCCTACCTACTCTTACTAGCGACGGTCTAAGGGCTATCATACCCGTCCGGTCTAGTGCTTCGAATTACCGACCTCTAGGGTCAGCGACCTCACACTGATCCTAAATGTGCAATATCGGTATTCTGCTCTTATTTGACGTTTGTTTGACATTTCAATTTTACAATTGAAGTACGATCGTGCAACAATACGTATTGTTACGATTTTACAAAGGGACATTGACTTAAAGACATCATTTTTCAAACATTTGATCGATTAAATGCTTATCTTTCTTACTTAAATAATTTTTGGAAAGAATTTAAGTACTTTTAGGTTTGTATGTACCTACCTAATGAGTTAGGTACCTACTTAACTCAAAAACTACTTTTTCAATTGTTTTTTACTAAGTAATATAATGTTCCATTGTTATTCATTGAGAAATTGTATTAGAAAAAAAACAGGAATCCCTGACAACTACAACGGCATAACCTCTTGGGGTAGTGAAGGGAATACTCTCTTCCTGCCTTTGGAGAGAGCACAAAGAGTTCTACTAAATGTATTGTTATGAACAAACTTTACACAGACATAGGTACCTACCAGTCCTGACAACTTTACATGTTACAAAGCATTCAAATCTAACATTTGACAAGAGTACCTATAATATATGTAAGAAACAGTTGTGCAGATAGGTTTGTAATGTACCTATTTACCCACCAAACTACACTATACTTAAACAATTTTTGAGTTGTTTCCTATATGAAATCTACATTATATTATTTACCACTTAAACAACCAACAGTGCAAGTGCAAAATAAAACTAAAAACATGGCTTCAAGAACAAAACTAAGTATAGTTACTCAGAAATCATCAATTATCATGTAGGAAGCTACTTTTTATCTATATATAAATTTATTGATAGGTATCATAATTTATTGATACCTACACCTATTTAATTTTGATTGCCCGCTCCACATTAATTTATTTTATTTCATCTGAATAAAGCCCACAATCCATACAATCATCTACACTTGACATTAACCTCACTTTCATACATATTCACAAGATGTGGCATAACACACTTATCTAGTGCTTTGATTAATTTACTTATAATAAACAAACTGGTCCACATATGATAGGCGCGCCTAGTTTGACGACTCAGTACCTAGTTACGTTTAAAACCTACTAATGTAATCTAGCACCTAAGTCTTTTACAGCTGCAGAGAGTTGTAGGGTCTATAGGTACCCCGACCAACCCATAACATAGGTTCATCCCTAACATGGGATTGGATGGGGAACGAACTGACCACCCCTGCAGATATTATGTCATAGTTTCATGAATATCAGTGCTATGAAGTGGTACTATATTTTACTTTTATATATTATGTATATTTTACTTGAATGTTTTAAGTCATTAAATGAACTATCTATCTAATTAAATAAATTACTCATGTGATGCCAGAACAGGCCACTAGTTATTAATATTTTTATTCTAGCCCTAAGGCCGCCCACTGCAGATATTATAACTTAATATAGGCACCTACTTAATAAATATTGTAACAAAAATAATAATCTCATAGTTTTCTACTTACCTATCTACATATTTTAATTATTGTAAGGTAATAAGTTGCAACCACATGAAAATTGAAAAAAATATTTATTTATAAAGTATACATTTACATTTTACTAGGTAGGTACTAATTAATAATAATTAACATTTCAATCAACAATAATGACATGGTATAGCAGTCTGTTATTCACACTCAAGAGTAGTAATGTAGACTTCCATGTTTTTTTCACTCGTACAAGCTTTGCAGAAAGGAATGTCTGTAACTTCTAGATGGTCGCTCTGATGTGTTTATTGAAGGGACCATGACAAGTTATAGCAGTGACTTTGTGATTGTACTGTAGTTGTAGTACTGATTTGGGCTTTGGTGATATGATAAAACACATCATTTGCAACAGAGGTCCTTTATCCTTGCTGTTACCCGGAGTATTCCAGTCTTCATCACCTGTAGAAACAAGAAAAAAATTATATTCTATAGGTAGGTAGGCGCATTATAATAAACTTTTCTTATAATTACTTAAAAATATGCAAGAGTTGTCAAGGTAGGTATAACAATAACAACACACACATGAATGGGTACCGTCTTAGTAACATTATAATATTATTATATCACTTAGTAGTGGTGATAATATTGTGCATAGTTTTTATAGTTTGTGGATTTCTTGTGCACGTACAATAAGGTCTCAGGACTATATTATGCAGTGAGTAGGTAATATAATATATCAACTTACTAATCAATGTTGCTTACCTCCATCTTCCCAGGGGGTATTATATAATACTCCATTTTTTCTACATTATATTCATCTTCTCATTAAAATAGTATTAAATAAGTATTCGTGTAGTAGTCTTGATACTGTGGCGTACGCATGCCGCGTACAACACCGGAGCACCCGCAGCCCTAAAAATCATCAACGTGCATCCGCTAGCGACGCGCTACATCAGCCGACTACGATGCAAGTTACAGAGCCAAGCAATTTATACGTGGCATATTTATACGTCGACAACGGTGCCGTCTGGTGGCGAATAGCAACTCCAATCTCAACACACGCTGATTGGTTCCCGCCAAAAATATATCTGTAATCTTAAAGCTAAATGTAAATACGCATCGTGATTGGCCAATGTTCAGATATCGCTCCTGTAATGTTTAGATGTTGCGTGACCTTATTTGTGTATAAAGATCGATCAAATTTGTAAATAAATCAGTTCAGTATTGTACCTCGAAACGTCTTTACTTTACCATACTAGCGACGGTCTAAGGGCTCTCAACCCATCCGGTCTAGTTCTTCAAACCCTACCTACTCTTACTAGCGACGGTCTAAGGGCTATCATACCCGTCCGGTCTAGTGCTTCGAATTACCGACCTCTAGGGTCAGCGACCTCACACTGATCCTAAATTGGTGACCCCTACAAACCCTATCCAAGACGTTTGAACACATCCGCATCATCGCTCAAGTTACCAGCGTATTACCTACTATCCATCCAGCTGACTTCGTGTATCTACATAACACGATGTCGAGCGAAGATAAGCAGCTACTTAGCGACGCCCAGGGAGTTACAACCGTTACGAGCGACGTAGCTACTATATCGCTGCCTGCACGACTACCACCATTCTGGCGGCAGAACCCCCGTTTATGGTTCGCACAGTTTGAAGCCGCCGTCGCTGCCAGCAAGATAGGAGAAGAACAAAAATTCAACCTCGTCGTCCCGTTACTCGGCTGCAGCGACCTAGAACAAATTGCTGACATCATTTTAGACCCACCTGCTACCGGTAAATACATCATACTGAAGAATAGGCTCATCTCCACGTTCCAGGAATCAGATCATCGCCAGCTACAAAAGCTACTTGGTGGCCTAGAGCTCGGCGATTCAAAACCCAGCCAGTTACTTCGCAAGATGCGTGACCTAAGTGGGAAATTATTAACAGACGAAGCGCTCAAGGTCATCTGGCTAAACCAACTACCATCACAAGTACGTGGCGTGCTATCTGTCAACACGGAATCATCACTAGAAGTCCTAGCTGCGATGGCCAACAAGATGGTGGAACATTTCGAACCTGCCACAGTCGCCGCGATAAAAAGTGAAAATCCCATAAATAATAACCTAAAATTCGACCTATTAACGAAACAAATCGAAAAATTATCACTAGAAGTAGCCGAATTAAGAAAATACAACCTACGACCGACGTACCGCTCAACGCAGAGATCACCGCAACCGCACCGTCCGTCCTTACAAGGTCACGGTCGCTACGTAATGCGCCCGCGTTCCCGCTCTAATTCAAACCGACGACAACCGGGCGACGCCGACTGGTTATGTTTTTATCATTACCGCTATGGGGATGAAGCTCGCAAATGTGAATCGCCTTGTTCGAAGACTAAGACAATTAATAAAGAGGAAAACTAATGAAAACATCGACTATGGCGGGCGTCGATGTTAATCAAGGAAGCCACCGCCTATGTATAATAGATAAAAACAACCAAGAAAAGTTCCTAATCGATACCGGAGCTGATATATCAGTACTAGCTGCGAAAAACAAATTTGCAAAATCAACGCAAAGTACGAGTACATACAAGTTACACGCCGCGAACGGCACAGAGATACGTACCTACGGAGAGCGAACACTTGAGCTCAACTTAGGCTTACGTAGAAGTTTTAAATGGACATTCACCGTCGCCGATGTGAAGACATCAATACTGGGTGCAGACTTCCTCGCAAAGTACAAGTTATTAGTAGATTTACATCAAAGAAAACTTATCGACCGAATCACCGACCTAAGCGTAAACGCAATTATACATAAATCAGAAGAGACCGTCTACATAGTAAATCGCAATCACGCTTATCACGACATCTTAAAACAGTATCCCGACGTCCTGCGACCTATGTCACTCAAGACTACAGCGAAACATGACGTCGTGCACTGCATAGAAACAACCGGACAACCTATCTACTCTCGACCACGCCCTCTACCGCCGGACAAGTACAAAGCTGCGAAATTAGAATTCGAGAGAATGATGGAAATGGGCATATGTAAACCATCCAGCAGTCCTTGGGCTAGTCCACTACACGTCGTAAAGAAGAAAGATGGTTCACTACGTGTATGCGGCGACTACAGACGTCTTAACGCCGCGACTATACCCGACAGATATCCCATACCTAGACTTCAAGATTTTACCTACCAGTTACAAGGGAAGACAATATTTTCTAAACTCGATATGAAAATGGCATACTACAACATACCCATCTCGAAAGAAGACGCTGCTAAGACCGCTATCATCACACCGTTTGGATTATTTGAATTTAATTGCATGACGTTCGGCTTACGTAACTCAGGACAAACATTCCAACGTTTCATGCATGAAGTACTACGCGGACTCGACGACATCGTATTCTGCTATATAGATGATCTCTTAATATACTCCACCAACGAAAAGGACCATAGACAACATCTACAGCAGGTTCTCGAACGTCTCAACCACTTCGGAGTCACTCTCAAACCCTACCTACTCTTACTAGCGACGGTCTAAGGGCTATCATACCCGTCCGGTCTAGTGCTTCGAATTACCGACCTCTAGGGTCAGCGACCTCACACTGATCCTAAAATACGAATACGTTACGATAGTGTTAAATGTTTGTGGTAAGCGTAGTGCACATACTTATTGGCTCTTATTCTATTGATTCTATGCCACGGGATCATACCAGACTCTGGTTGGCCAGAGTATCTTCACAATGTCTCTCAGATTACTGTCTCTAGGGCCATACGGCAAGTTGCTGAGGTACTCAACCACCCTAACATTTTTAATAAGTACATAAGTAAACAAACAAGTAAACAACACGGCTCACTCCACCTTGTTTTTTTTCTTTTTGATCTGACATTGACATGACAGTTATTTTTTTAATTATTGTCTTTGTCATAGACAATTGCGTAACACAGCCATGATGCGGCCACCGTATTTACAAAAATCGTGTTTTAGTGACATAGCGCTTCATTGCAGACGAATATAATTCATCATTAAATAAAAGAAAATAAATAAAACGTTTATTTTAAGCAAAACTATAGTTCGTTTAATCATTCAGTCTTCTGGTAGATTTTGAATGGCAGCACTAATGAGTTAGTAGAATATAAATGGCAACACATGTAACCATTCAAGTGACGAGAGAGTTTCAATTCCAATACGACCCATTGAGCTTCCATACAAGTTTTTGCAGAATACCAAATTCGTTTCAATCGTTGTAGATTCGTAATTGAGTCTCAGCGTTAATATTATTAGCGGAATTGGGGCCCAGGCCAAACTCCAAGATTATAGGTACTGAGAGAGATTTCTAATAAACAAACTTTATATGTGCCCTACCCGGAAATCGAACCCGCAAGCGCATGCTTATGCTGCGGAACCAACGAGGGCACTAGCGGCTCATAAATCATTTTAAAGTTTACATACCTAGGTAGGAACTAAATCATATTTTTTTATACTACTTATGTGGCAAACAAGCATACAGCCCGCCTGAATTAAATCTATACTAATATTATAAAGCTGAAGAGTTTGTTTGGTTAAATGCGCTAATCTCAGAAAGTACTGGTTCGATTAGAATTTTTTTTTGTTGAATAGTGCATTTATCCAGGAAGGCTATATAACATTACGCTATGATCACTAGAAGCAGAGCAGTAGTGAGATTATGTTGCAAAATCTGGGAAAATATTATTCTTTTCAGGTTTCAAATTACCACGCGGGCGACCCCTAGTTTAACTCAACAACAACAACCCTCAGAATGCTGCCTAGCGTTTATCCTATTATGTGCTACGAGCTACCTACCTACATATACCTACCTAATATAATACTTATATAAGTACCTACACCTACTGAAAATATTTATTTTTAATCATTGCGGTTTGAAAGCAATATTGTTTTGGTCTGTCTGGGTTTAGGATACCGCAGCCCACACAATCACCCGTGATACCTAGCTAAAACCAAATTTCCCTATTTGTGGTTATTCATTTCTCATAAACAAGTCAGTTATTGACCTATAACCAAAAGTTATAGGACTATAACTGCTTGCGTATTTAAACGTGCGTATAACCTGCGTATACTAGGTATCGTATCTGCCTATAGATTTTAGTTATCATGGTTTAGGAATTCGAAAAAATGTCGAAGTATTAAAAACAGACACTTACCTGATATGTATACTAATATTATAAAGCTGAAGAGTTTGTTTGTTTGGTTGAACGCACTAATCTCAGAAAGTAGTGGTTCGATTAGAAAAAACGTTATCCAGGAAGGCTATAGGCTATATAACATCACGCTATAATCAATAGGAGCGGAGCAGTAGTGAGATATGTTGCAAAATCGGGGAAAATATTCCAAATTTCCACGCGGACGAAGTCGCGGGTGACCCTTAGTTTTATTTATATTTATTTACGTTATCCGTACCAAAGGTAGGTATAATATCTACTAGTGGACATTCTGCGTGTCTTTATTTACCTACTTGTCGTCTAGTCATTATCTACGATTAGCTAGACATTTTAAATTTTGGTACAAACAGTTTACTAAGTATTAGATACTACCTGTACCTACTATTAAGTATTCTGTGGTATTACCTAAGTTTACACCTACGTGTTCTCTGCTATAGGTACTACTAGGTACCTACATCTGTAAATATCGTTACTTACAAAATAATAAGCTCCTATTTGTACATTTTTCGTATTTAGGTAACTACCTACTTTTAGAAGTTACTAGCTGACCCGGCGAACTGAGTATAGACATTTTTTTTCTTGAATAATTTCTTACCTACACTGTTCAAAAACAGAATCTGAAAATGTTTTTGTAGCTTTTCGTGACAAGCTTAATAGACATCCTACTTCTTATATTTTTTAAACACTGTCCCAAAACTGCTTTTTGTACCTATCTTCGATAATAATACCTAGTGAGTAGATATCTAGGTAGTACTCAGTTATCTATAAGTAAGTAGCTAGGTGCATAGATACTTACGTAAATACCTACATAGAGTATGTATAATTCGCTATAGGTAGGGTACCTATTTTAAATCGCCTATTCGCTTTACAAATCGTTTTCATTTTTCTATTACAACAGAGATCCCCTATGCTGCAAGTCGTCAAATAACTTTTCTTAGTGAATTACCGGAGGCGGTTGACGCGGTTTCCCCTACAAGATCGTCCCTCCCGCGACTCCCGCCATTTCTCCCTCTAGTGGAGTGGGCCATTCAGAGACGGTTCGCGAAGCTCTCTCACGGTGCTTACGGCTTGCTTCAGTTTGGCGGGCTTAGTGTCAGCAAACAGCCGCGCGTGTTGTGCTCACTCCAACAAACATTTGGCGGGAAAAGAAAGCTCGCGCTCTCGGAAAATTAATACCTTCGTAGTTAGCTGATTTTTAATCCAAAGTTTATGTGTAACCCGTGAAAAATGGCTATACAACCGAGCCACATAATGCTTTTACGATTATTCATCGTAATAAATATTATGGTAAGTTTGTTTGTCATCGCGTAGGCGACATTTATCTTTATGATATATGCAAGCAGCTTTATTCTGGCATCTTGTAAACATAAGCACAATAAATAAAGCCTTATTTATTCTGTTCCACTGTCAGAAATTTATTCAAGCGATTTGTTAATCATTAATAAAATATTTAAATGCATTATCAGTTCGTGAAAATGTAAATAGGTAGGTTGTAAGTGTATCTATTCAGAAGATTATATTAACTAACGAAATAATGAACTGTAGATACAAAAATAATTATGTAGACACTTAGGAATTATGTTATAGAAAATAAATTTAATATAAATACTATTTCTACCTAGAAAGAGGAAATAATATAAAACATCTATAAACACAAATTGCTACAGTAGTAGAGAAGGACCTATACTTAAATAAAAGTATAATTCCATGTAGGTAATAATTATCTTTTATACACCCATAAATTTAGTGTTGTTCATGGTCACTTAACTATATTTCTGCTAGAGAGACCATCAAGATATCTGTAGTTCATGTACAACATAACATCAAACCACGTCTACAATCAAACGTTTATTTCGCACAATGGGTCGCATACTTACACGCACTTAAACGCAGTCATTAATGCGGTCGATTTAACCCAATTTTTTACTCACGTCCCTCAAGTCGAGTCGAGACTTACCATCAAAGCGAGAACATTTAGTTCAATTACCATAAGATAATATCACTCGTGTCCAGTAACTGTAACCATTGCAACATCGTGCATGAAGCCGTGGAGTTGGATCGATCTCCGCCCAGAAGCGTCGTTCGATTGCCGTAACGATGAACTTGCGGATCGAAATGCCATACATATCGAAGGGCGTAGATGCATGCGCCGATCGAGAACCGCTAGCTTGCCATATCAATTTACTAGCGCCGCTCTGGTGCACCCAATTACTAGCTCTGGTTCACATGATTCCTATTCATCAGTCTCGAGATTGCTTTAGTGCCCATTAAAAGTGTGTTCGCCGAGGAAGTATAATTTTAAGTGTTCATATAGTCGCGGATACGGTACTGTTCATATGGCTTGACGAGCCGATAATAGGTGCCTTTAACACAACACTTAAGCAAAGAAAACATTGGTAAAATTTTCTTTTTAAAGACTGCAGACACAAATTGAAATCAAAATAATCTAGTATTCAATTTCGCTATACAACCATTCGGTCTTATAATTTAATTAGCTTATTGATTTGCAAAATAGCTAAGTATTTCAAGTGCAATAAAATTGTTTGACTGCGCGGATGCCGTAGTGGTCATTCCGATGAATTTCAGTGCCTAAGTAATAAGGTACTTAAACTATAAATAAAAATAATTAGGTACTCAAGTCGAAAACGGTAAAAGTCGAAAAATATCTGAAATAAGGTGACCATAATTGTAACATGTTATTTTTAATAACTGTTTATTTTTATTATCTTTCTCGTACTCTATAAAACCAATTCTTAGTAAGTTCGTAAAAACCTAGCAGTTCAAAGCTCTGTGAATACTGAATGTGTCACCGTTAATCAAGTCAGCCTGTGTATTTCCTAGAACTCTATGTTCTAAGGACGAGAGAAACCACTTTAGTGTAAATAATCTTGAAGATAATGCATTGCATAAATTACATTATTAATTATGCGTAGAAAAAAGTAAATCGTATACATAAATAATAATTATGTGCGTAAGAAAGAAAACTAATTATAAAATTAGCATACAATAAAAGTGTTGTGAATTATGATTTCAGGATTATAAAAAAATAGAAATTCCTTATATGGCATGTCGATAGAATTTTCAGATTGCAGACATTCAATTGGACGTAGATAAGCAAAAAGGATCCAACCCACAACATGACCGAAAATGAGTTAAGTATACCAAACTGCTCGTCAAGGTCTATATTTTCGATTAGCAAAAACAATCCAAGTAAAATACGAATATTTTGACATTAAAATGACACTGGTTACCAAGCCACATGTATGGCGAACCCCTATTTTAGTTTCGTAAAAACGATCCATTCTCCTTGGATCATATTGTAAAACGGTCACTCTAAGAAACTGACACAAAACTAAAATGTTTAAAAAAATCCAAAGCATGTGGATCCTTTTAGATTATAATATTTACTTCAAATCTATGCATATCAGAAAGCATGAATCTTTTTTGTTAAACTAAATTTTTACTTAAAAATGCAGTGGTTAAATCACAAAAACGATTCAGAACATTTGGATCTCTTTTGTTAAACTAAATTTTTTAAAAGGCAATATTAAGTTAAGTTAAAGGCAATATGTGTAATCGTTTTCAATGTTTGGTGTGAACTTATCACACCAAACATTGAAAACGATTACACTCAAGTATCTTGAATCGGGTCACACATTTTTGCCCAATGATACCGATTTTTCTAAAATAGAGGCACAGTTAAAATACCACGAAAGAATTTACACAGCTGACGAATATGTCGCAGTAATAAAAAAAAGTGAGAAGAATTTTTTTTTTTTTTTTTTTTTTTTATACTACTTGGGTGGCAAACAAGCATACAGCCCGCCTGATGTTAAGCAGTATCCGTAGCCTATAAACGCTTGCATTACCAGAGGTATTACTTGCGTGTTGCCAACCCATTTTTTTACACCAGGGCTTTAAGATGGAAGTAACCCTGGGATAGGAATACGTTTCTTTCAAAACGCATTCCTAAATGAGCACTGGAGACCTGTACTCACACACAGGAACACAACTACACCGCTGTGTGTAGTCATTTGGCTGTGGTCTTCTGTAAGGTGGAGGTCCTTCCCCAGTCGGGCTTGCTCGCTAGTATGGTGCCCTACCTCTCTTAAATCCTCTTCAAGTGCAGAGAATGGAAAAGAAAGACTTTTTTAGTACAAAAAAAATTGAGAAAAATATAGTTAATCGGAAAGTCTTCTTGGATAAGACCAAAGCTAACTGGCTACAAACAAAAGAAATATTACTGAAAAAAGAAGAAAAGTACGTTATATTTATGAAAACTCAAAACGAAGACCAGTTTCACGAATTGAATATAGAGAAAAAGATAAAAGGAAAATCTTTGGAGGTATCCGAAAACGATTTCACATTACTATGGCCAAATGGGAAAGAGGAGTCAATCTTTGACTATATACCTAAAGACTGCCTGGATTTCTATAAATCTCTAAGGGGCAATCCGAGTTTTCATGACGATATGGACGGGTTTGGCGGTGAACCGGACTTCGCACAGGAAGAAGAGTAAATTAGATTGATGTTTTATATAAAAAATAAACAAAATTTTAGAAAGCTAGTTGTTTTATTAATGAAATGAACAATTTTTATCGAGTTAAGTGGCAATTAGCTACTTTGAATCGTTTTTGCGAAATGGAAATGAGCTTAACATAATTGAAAATAGCTTTTATCAAAAAGGATCCTAACACACATTTAGCTGAATATCTCAAGAAATAAAACTAAACTCAATAAAAATTATTTGTATGAGTAAAATATACATTGACACACACACATTTTCTTAAGAAACAATAAACGCAAGCAAGTCTATTAATGAGCAAACACAGGTTAAACTTCAATCTTCAATAACTCAAATGTAACATTTTGTGGGTTGGATCCTTTTTGCTTATTTACGTCCAATTTAGGGTCAAATTTCGTTTTATGTTATTGAGTAGGTTGTGTCCGAGATATAGATGGTTGTAAATTCCCCAGTGACACAAGACACTATCGCCTAAAACGTTGTCTTTTAAAGAGAAAAAAAAACCTAGTAGATATAGTTAGTACCCGTCTAATTAAATGTAAATAAACCTAATTAGTTATCCAAAGATAAAAGGCACGTTTTATTTTATAAGAACATCGATAAAGTTAAGTATTGAAAATAAAAACTAAGGAATAAAGGCTCTAGAGCAAGTTTTCTAGCTGAGTGTAAAATTTAAACTGTTTTAAACTGTGCGCGTTATCGCTAAACTAATGGGTAATGAGGTTCAATTATGTGAAATAATTAAAGTATCTTTCAAGATAGAAAGCAAGAGAAGGTTTATATCATTACTTGATTTTAACTATTGTAAAATTCAATAGATGTAATTTAATGACATGTAGGTACGTACGTAATATGGGTAAAGGTAAATTACACCTGCAGAGACGTTAAGGAACACGCTTATAGACTCATAGTGAACTAGGTATCTAGTGTTTGGCCATTATAATTAGTAGTCATTATAGTTTTTTTTCCATAGCATGTACTGTGACGTTGTACATTTGAAGATATAGATCAATGAAAATAATAGAAGATTGAATATAGACTTATCGATTTAATAGTAGGCTCTTGATCAATCAATAAGCCAATTGGTTAGAGCTTGATTCCTTAATTTTCATTTAGTATCATCGTCAATTAATGTCAAACGTTATTAACGTCTATGTGAAAAATACTAAAAGAGAATAAAATTACCTATAAAATATTATTACACATCTACATAAATTCTACAATATAACCCTAATATAGTATCATATAAACAGAATTTCTAGCTAGCATAATTACATTTCAAATAATTGCATCATCTACAGACATTCCGCCTCATCCACTGAAACGATCTACTACGCCCATTACACCTTGTATAAAAAAAAAATATCATGTACTTACACAATATTATTAGGCACTATTTTATTTAGTTCTTTTGTTACCTATTTTTATTCTATTGTTACATGTATGTGAAAACTGATGGTTTATTTTGTCACAATAATTTACTGCACGATACGAAAAAAACTAGTCTCCTCAGCACAAATCCTACTGAAGTGTAGGTCAACGCCTAGGAATATAATAGTACACATGTTAACCTAAAGGAAAGTAAACGCAATTATGTGCAAATGTGTATAAAGTTTGTAAATAAATAAATTACAACATAGGAAACTAAAACTTCTTCATAAATTATTTCATACTTTGCGTGCAAGTAGAACATTCAACCCTTCCTCGGGATTCGCCATAGTCAAGTAAAAGTAAACTGTACATGATTTTATATTATACCATAGATGTACTTAGGTATAAATATATGTAGTTGTACTGTTAGACTCATTACGAAGGACCACCAAGCGTGGCATGTGAGGGCTTATAACAGTGTGCGAAATTAGGTCGAAATATTATGATGACAGTCTTACCTACTTTAATTTAAAGGCGTTAGACACAAATTGTTTCCTATACAAATATTTTATTTCAATATCCACGTGCAATGTTCGGAAAACATCCCCAAAAAGTTGGATCTAAGGATTTTTCCGATACTTCCAATCTCTCCATCGATGCAAAATTAAGTGATGAAGTAACGTATTTATTTGCCTGTGGCATTGTAGCTCCTAAACTGATAAACCGACTTAAATAGATACGGGTTTTGAAACTGGTTAATTCGGGATTATTCATCACTAGGAAAATTTTAAGAGAATCAGTTCTACAAGTTCAAGGTCACACGATTTGTTTATCGGATTTTATTTCCCACAAATATCAACACAATCCAATCCATAGTAAGTACCTATATACAGTCACGTTGCACATAGATTTCTGTTAAGTATATCTGTATCAGTTTTATTGTTATTGTAATCAAAATACAATGCATCATTTCTTTCTATAGAACATCCGCATGGTACGGAAATTGAGCTTTAATCGGAATTTTTGAATCACATAGATAACGTGGTAACCCTACCTTGCAATGAAGACTGTGATCGAAGCCAACTCACGTTTCATTGTCAACAAAGATATTAATTTACTTAGTATTGTCAAGTGTCGTGCTTATGTATTAATGCGAAGTCTCCTGCTTCTATTCATAGAATTTTGATTAAAGTTACATAACGAGACGGCCGTATTCGTTTAGCGTTTGATTTTCTGTGGCGTGCGTGGGAATCGTCTCCGGGTATGCAATTAGGGAACGACGGGAGCGGAGGGTAGTCAATTACCGCGCGCACTGTTTTTATTGCGATTCTCCTTGTCGATGCAATGAAACCTCAGCCAAAACACAAGCAAGGGGATCATAAACTTTATTGGACATTATTTACTTCCTTAACGCTCACTGGAATTTCTTACTTCACGCTGCGCTAGAATGTTGGTATAATACGAGTAATATATTTTTCATTTCCTATTGCCAAATATAAATTATGTTCAAACCACATTTTCAAACATTGTTAAAATGTTGTCAAATACATGTTAAAAAAACATAGGTTTATCATGACAGTGTTTCCTTGTCATTTATCAAATGATAAAAAAATAATTCAGTTGTAATCTAATGAATGAGCACGTGCGTTCACGTACGACATTTTTGAAATTAATTAGATTCTTTTTTTAACCTCCTGCCTACTACTCATGCGTAACAAATCGCATTAAGCGATTCATAGCACCTCGTGGTCTTGCATAAAAAGCAAGTGAGAAAGTGATTGCGAAAAAAAATAATTAAAGAAAAAATAATCCATATCATGTCATATGTGTATTGCCGCGTCTTTGAGTCATCGACCTGAACCAATTATCGTTGCATAATAGAAGTTTTTTTTTCAATGATTTAAATTGGTTTTTTCAAGCCTTAGCCAATTTACGATAAATATACAGATAGCATCGTAGTTGTTGAGATGGGTTTATGTGTGTGTGTAACTTGATGAACTGTTCCTATTTGAACTTTTTACTGCTTCATGGGTTGGTATAGGTAGTAATATTTACTAATTAACTTAGCGTACTCATAGTGCTTGAGTGTAGATACTTGTGCTAATACCGAAAGTGAGTCTGAGATGCATTTATCCTCAGTGTGTTAACACTTATTAATATTTGTCTTTACTGTACAAACAATTAACTTATTATTTATACAATTGTAGACACTTTTCATTGATTTTCTTTTGTGAAATCATTTGAGGAAGTTTTTTTTGTTATAATATGTTACAAAAAAATATAAAGCCTCCTAGGTTTAAATTTAAAGCCTAGATATGTCTATGGTATATATACCCATTTAGGTACATGTGGTATCTTAGCACCCAAACATTATGTTATGGGCCGATTTTAAAGAGAGTTTTCTGTTTTCTACTTTATTTTTAAAATGCTTTTTAGATGTTTACTACAGTTGATATGTTCGGTTTTTATTTTTGAAACTATTTCGAATGACATGGTCTACTTTTCTATTTCATCCACGGCCTATGGACTAATTTTCTTGTCTCGTCCACTTTTTAATCGCATCTTTTATCCAAATCAGCAATTGTATTTTTTAATTTGCTATTTAGTTAGGTAATAAATGTGACATTTTTTGAGAACAATCAAAAATAAAATATCACGTAAAGTGGCTCCTTTAGGCTTCGCACGAGTAGTTTTTGAGTTTATCCATTAGAAACATCAAATATTTTCCCTTTATAACACTTATAAGTATCTATAGACTAGCCTTAAGCAGGTTGTTAGGCCTATTGTTAAGTAGATAGATTTATACGAATGCCTATAGTTATGCAATTTAAAGTCGATTTCAATTCTAAATGCAGCCAGTGAAATGGCAATGAATAATTCAGTCCACCAGTTTATTTCATTCAATCAATCAATCCTTTGCTGCACATAAAATAGATTTCGCTGAATCGTCTATAAGTTAATCTTATTAACAGATACTAATCTCTATTAAACCTTAGCTGTACAATGAACTTAACATCGGATCAATTTGGATTCGATTAAAACTCAGTTTAGACGAGGATTTTATCAAAACACGATTAATGATGTCTCATGATGACTTATTTAATATTAACGGTAATCGAATTAAAATAAATGTATCATAATATCTTTTCGATTGTATTCTCTAAGTGGTATAGCTACTATCTTATCTATAACTTATTTCCTAACATAGTTTTACAAGGGAATTACTTCACAACTATAATTTGACCACAACTAATAGCAGTCTCCCATACAGCGCAATGTCTCAAAACATTAGCTTTCTTTTGACCAGTGTGTGTTGCCAGTAATGATATATTATGGAGCTGAGACGTTGTTGCTCACTATAGGCTTCATGCAAAGTTATTATGATTGGAGTTTCCCTTCAAGATTAAATCAGAAACAAGATAATCTGTGGAAGAACCAAAGTGACCAACTTAGCTTGCTGGGTTGTCTCAGTTATGTGGCAATGGGCAGAGCTCATAGCTCACAGAACCGATGGCCGTTGAAGCTAAAAGGTTCTAAAGTAGCAACCACAAACGGGAAGACTTAGCGTAAACTGGCCACCAACAAAGAGGACTGACAGCTTGCTGATGGTTACAGGCAGCCGATATTTATAAGGCAGATTGACTGCAGCTCAAGACCAAATACAGTGGAAATTCTTGGCCTATTTCTACCAGTGGACGTTTTTCGGTTGAATATATAGATGGACAAAGTATTCATCGATTGGAAATGTATAATGTAAAAATACTCAAAATAAAATTTAATTTGCTAAGTTCTTTCGTCGAATTTTGATTTCGACATTGACGTCGCTTTTGGGGGCAATGGTGTCAAGACTAAGGGCCATATAGGGTTAAAAGACTTGAAAGTAATCGTCCATGAGGAAATAAAAAAGTGAAAGTAAATTCAATAGTTTCATCATTTAAATCAAATACATATATTATACATATACATATCTTTCATAAATAAGAATATGTTATTATACCTATACAACAATGACGCGTTTTGTAATGTATTATATAGATTTATAACAAAAATAAATTTATAATTAAAAAAAAAAAATTCTAATAAGTATCGCTTATTTTCGTAGAATACGACACGTCTATCTTCTTTCGTTGAAGTGTTTCTATGGCCATCTTACGACTTCACCATCGCAGTCTGAACTCCACCTACTTAGTATCGTACTCGTCAAGACAAATCCAACAAACCTAAACACGACGTGACTATCATTTGTCTTTAAAGAGTTCCTATGGTCACCATCCGTCTTCAACATCCTTACTAATATTATAAACGCGAAAGTTTGTAAGTATGGATGGATGGATGGATGGATGTTTGTTACTCTTTCATGTAAAAACTACTGAACGGCTCTGGATGAAATTTGGCACAGAGATAGATTATGGTCTTGAACCACACATAGGCTACTTTTTACAGCGATAACCGACATCCACGCGGGCGGAGCCGCAAGCAACAGCTAGTAGCTAAATAAAAGCTTGTAGGTGCCTATTAAGAATTTTCTTTGGCACATAGGATTAATTGTAGGTATCTTAAACCACACAAACAAAAAATAACCTTTCGACCTATAGATATAACCATTTTGTTAAAAATAAAGCGACTATTAATTACCTAAATATTTTAAAACATTATGGTATTTCAATGTAAATTGAATACTTAAAAATATTATTAATATTCATCGACTATTATCGTCACGTATGAAATGATAAATACCTACGTGCTTTTTATTTATTAATCACTATTTTCATTCATATTCTTATCTCCAATGAATAAATATAACTATCGTTTACAAGCAAGAAAAGCATAACATTCGCAGGATATCAAAATTCAATCAATCTGATTTCAAATGTTCCAAAATAAAAAATAAGTGTAAGTAGGTATAGTATACATACCTTTTTACACTAAGTACACACAAGGTAAGAAGTAGGCACTTACATTATGTACACACACTCATGTTCACCTTAGTATGAGACCCATATAATCCACATCTTGCAGCAATATTTAACAGATGTGTTGATACAGGCGTATTTCCTGATCTAATGAAATACAGTAAAGTAATACCTTTGTTTAAAAACGGATCTAAAAATGACCCGAATAACTTTAGACCAATATCCATATTGCCTGCTATTAGCAAAATTTTTGAGAAAATTATGTTATTGCAATTAGAGAGTCACTTTAATATAAATAATTTATTACATAATGAGCAATATGGTTTTAGAAAGGGTCGTTCTACAGTAGATGCAGGTGTTAAATTGTTAAAGCACATTTTTAGAGCCTGGGAAAATTCAATGGATGCTATTGGTGTTTTCTGTGACCTGTCAAAAGCCTTTGATTGTGTTGAACACAATACGCTCCTGAGAAAACTCAGGCATTATGGTATAAGAGATGCTGCACTCAACCTAGTTGCCACCTACCTTAGTGATAGAGTTCAATTCGTTGATATTAGCGGAAGTAGATCTTCAGGATTATCTGTAGGTATGGGTGTCTCACAGGGCTCAATTCTTGGTCCTTTTCTCTTTTTAGTTTATATTAATGATTTGCCTTTCCATGTACAGGATTTTTGCGACATTGTACTATTCGCAGATGACACGTCACTTATATTTCAGGTAGACCGTAAAGAATCAAATCTTGAGACTGTGAATGGTTCACTTGCGAAAGTTCTGGACTGGTTTAATGCAAACAATCTACTGTTAAACTCAAAAAAAACTAAGTGTGTTAAGTTTACCATGCCCAATACTAGAAATCTTACATTAAGTAATATAATTTTGAACGGTGAATCATTAAATTTCGTTGAATCTACAGTGTTTTTGGGTTTGACTTTAGATCGCAAGCTTCAGTGGGGTGCTCATATATCGTGTCTTGCAGGGAAACTTAGTTCCGCAGCTTTCGCAGTAAGAAAAGTAAGGCAGTTTACAGACATAGAAACAGCTAGGCTTGTTTATTTTAGTTATTTTCATAGCGTTATGTCTTATGGAATACTACTATGGGGAAAAGCTGCTGATATTGAAACTATATTTATACTCCAGAAAAGAGCAGTACGCTCTATTTACAATTTAGGAGCACGAGTTTCACTTAGAGAAAGGTTTAAAGAAATAGGCATTCTGACAGTTGCATCTCAGTACATTTTAGCCAACATCATGTTCGTTAAACAAAATTTACACCTGTTTTGTAAAAACAGTGATATTCATTCAATAAACACAAGAAACAAACACAAACTTGTTGGTACATATCACCGCCTACATAAAGTCCACAATTCATTTGTGGGACTCGGGGTACGTTTTTATAACAAACTACCTCTTGAAGTTATGAACCTACCCTTACACAAATTTAAACTAGCGGTAAAAAATCATCTTTTAAGCAAGGGTTATTACACTATTAATGACTTTCTAAATGATAAAAAGTCATGGGGTTAGTTGCTAATTTTGATACAGAATTATATAAGAATAATAACTACAAATTTGTAAGGAGACGTTTTGTGATCATTATTGACTTTCTATTTAGTTTTTTTTATTTTTTATTATTATGTCCTGGATTGTCATGCTCACTGAAATGCCATTGCTTGTGGTGTCGTATTGGCCGGGTCATTTCCTTCCCTCTAATATGGCGAAGGAAATGATGGCTGGTCCGTGCGTCATGCTCGTGAACGGGTGCTACTTGGGGTGGCTGGTCAATCTTGGCATGATTTATTTTTAAATAATAAAGATATAGTTTTTAGATTCTTATTAGGAACGCAATGTGATCTCGACACGTTTCTATCTTATACATACAAAAGGAAAGGATCCCTCATTGCCATACAGTGGAAAGCTAAATTCATTTTTTCCCTTCATTGTTTCCTTATTAAATTTTTTTTTTTTTACTTAAATTTAATTTTGTATGGAATATTGGGTTCCGTCCCTTTTTGTTAACACTAATATTGTAACTCATACCAAATTGTAAATGTTATACTCTGGCAATTAAAAAGAGTGGCCCGAGTTTCTTGCCAATTCTTCTCGAGGCCCAACCCTAGTCAGCGAATTGGCCGTAGGAAAAAAAGTATGCTGGCATTTGTTTTTATGACGTTCATAAGTATCATGTATTTGATCTATATGAATAAATGAGTTTGACTTTGACTTTGACTTTGACATAGTGAATGACCACGTCTCAGCATCATACGCCATCACTGGCAATCTTTTATATTGGTGTTTTCTACTCAATCGTCCATAATGGAACATTAAACTAAGGAATATTGCAAACACGTATAATTATATCTATTTATATTCTACTTATGTTAATCTTTTGCCTAATTAGCCAGCTGTTCTCCTAATTATAGAGCTCTATTCTTTTCGTAAGACGTCGTTGACATCTTCCAGTTAAACTTTAGATGTAAAGCCGGTTTCATACGGCTTAAGTATAAGAAATGATTACCGACTACAACTAGACATACTTGTAGCTAACTAGATATGCCTAGGTCTGTACCAGTTAGGTGCCGTAACTCGTAACATAGGGTTTCAAAATTTGTGTTTTTAAAATTTTGTGTTTTTGATTATTTTCGAGTAAGTACCTACTCGTATGCTGGACTTTTAAATTCTTCCGGAGCATTTGAATAGATTTTCATAATTTTAAGAATTTATTTTAAGAAAAGTGGCATAAACGGTAGTCGAATCGAATAGAATAGAAAGCAAATTGACAGACTGACGACAGACGACACTTGATGACAGACTGACTGCCTTGGTGGTCCAGTGGCTGCAGTATCCATGCGTCTGCTGTACACGAGGTTGTGGGTTCGATTCCCACACATGGACAAAACTTTGAGTGACCCACAAAGAGTGGTTCTGAGTCTGCGTACTGTAATTTGTGACTGTTAATTATATGTTTGTAAAGTCCCCCGCAACACAGAGCTTGTTCCCTAGTGCGGAAGGTGTCTTTAAAAAACTCGAAAATGTATAGGATTTGTCATACGTTTACGATATAATGTTGTTTATGCCACTGTTTGTCTAGAGGGGTTTGTGGCAGCGATGGAATGGTCCATGCTAGATGTTTGTGGACCGCATACCCAACTTGCAACTTAATAAATCGAAGTAAGTAGGACGCGGGCCTATGATGTGGGTTAAATGATGTCTGGCCGTCAGTAAAAATGTACAGGCCACATAGCTAGAGAGACGAAAGGTGGGCTAATAGCAGTCAGAGAAATGAAAAGAGATTACGGGGCAAACATATAAAAAAGAAGAGTATAGTCTCTTTGGAACAACTATAACAAAGACTTCACTTTTCATGTAAGCAGCAACATCATTATTAGCCAAATTAAATAGCTGTTTGACGTTCCACAGCATGCTTTTATGAATTAATAATATTAAAGATCAGACGAGAGATATACATTTAATTTAACATGTAGGTATAGTTTAAATGTACAGATATTCAGTTGTTTTTAGAATCATCAAGGTACTCCTTAAACCAGTTTAAATAAACATATGTCTTGATAGCTACGTAAAGTAGGATTCATTAACGTAATCATTTTAACTGGTGTGGCCTTTATCTTGTACATTGTATTCATCCGCTCTGTCCTGCTATGTAACTTATGTTCATAAAACGAGATATTTTAAAGAGGACATATTTTTAGAAATTCACATGAAAGCAACCAACCTTAATAATATAATCTTTTAATCCATAAAAACCTATAAAAATGGACACATAAACCATAATTTATAAATGTCCCTATAGATAGAAAGATATAAATTTAGAGTCTACGAAAAGAACTGGCAAGAAACAGGCTACCCTTTTCAATCGGCAGGTAATTTGTTATGTTACAATTTGTGACTGCACAGATACAGAGACGACAGGTGACGCTGCCAAACTCCACACAAACCAGTGAATAATAAACTAATTCCGTCGTCCAATGCATCAGCTTTGTCATTGCTTAGGCATCATGTTGAAGAAGTAAAGACCGTTGCACATCCCCTTGGTAATTCCTTAATCGCCTTTACGGTTCCCGAGGGAGAGTTAAGAGCGAGGGGTCATTTTACTCTTAACACAAAATGATTGCACTTCACAGCCAATACTTTATAGTTTACCTCATTCGCCATGTTGATTTGAAATATAATCTTTAAAGTAGGTATACGTTGATTGAAACGACTTACAAATAACCAATAACATAGACAAAATAAAAATTTAGTATTAAAAAAAATAAGAAATATTAATAATCATGCCATAGAAAATCTAGCCTTCAAAAACTACTTTGTTGGTTTGCGCATCACTTGAAAATCGTTGGTACTATTTGGAACGTTCATATTAGTCCGAATAAGCTTTTAAGAAAAGAAAAATTTAGAAAAGGTTTTTTAGAAAATTGAAAAATTTGGACAAAACTTAAAGTGCTTTTTTTATTGAATTTTTGTATGCCAGAATAACGTCCGTTGGGTCGGCTTGCATGATACAATTTTACCTAAATTACTTCTTAGCTGTAGGCAAGCGATTAAAACTATGAAGCCATAAATACACGCAACATTGCATATGAATGGCTCGCACAGTGTGCAATAGTACCGTTGCGTGCCGTCAATGGTCAGGTCGTGGTGCTTACGACCTGCGCCCTATCGATCCATATAAGCACAGGAAAGCTTCTAGACATTATAACTTGTTTAGAAAATCTATCAGACACACTTACGAACAATGTACTGTGAGAGCAAGAGCCGGGCTGTATCATGACGTACAGCGATTCATATTCAATCTGAATTTTCAATTTTGTTACTTAACTTATTGTTCTATAATACTTAGTAATAAAAATACCTCAGTGCCTTAAGACGAAGGTTTAAAATACCAGTGTGTGTTGCTAGTGATGACTTACGGTACAGAAACGTGGTCTCTGACGGTTGGCCTCATAAACAAGCTCAAAGTTGCTTAACGGATTACGGAGAGAGATATGCTTGGTGTTTCTTTGAGGAGATCCACAGACGAACCAATGTCACCAACATAGCTCAAATAGTAAGCATGTGGCAATGGGCAGGCCACTTCGCTCGAAGAACCGAAAACCGATAGGAAAGAAAGGTCGTCGAGTGGCGACCACGTTTTGGAAAGCACGGTGTAAGTCGACTTCCCACAAGATTTCCTGATCAGAGCTGCAGGCAGCCACTGCGGGTTCGTTCCTTAGGGCCCCGGTTCCTGAGGCACCCGTTCCGGAGGGACCCGATTCATTTTTATCGTAATGAATGTAATTAACTAGTAGTTTAGGTAAAAAGTACTGTTTGCAAATAAGATGTTTAATAAAGTTTGATAATTTACTAAAAAAATAATATTTATCTTTAAGGATTAGGAAAAAAATAAAACAACTTTAGTTAAGGCAAATATTATAATTAAATACTCTTTTAGAGTAATCACATTAAAATTAAAGAAACGCGATGGACTATATTATGACAATTAAAACTAAAAGTGTGAGAGTGTTTTCTTTTAGAAATTATTTTTATAATGTTGGTAGTATAGTAAATAATTAACACTCTAATAAACTTTTAACATAATTATAAAATCATTATTTTCTTACAATACAGAAACTTACATAAAAATAAATAGTTTTTAAGTTGTGTATATTAATATTATGTTAATGTTGTAAAATCTAGTTCTAACTAAAAAAATATTTATACTAAAGACAAAACCATCATCATCACCATCTCAACCAAACGTCCCACTGCTGGGCACATAAAGAATATAAAGTAGTAGTGTCAAAATTTTAGATAAAAAATCAGTCTTTTCAATTAAGTACCTACCTATCATTAATAATCACCTTTAGTAATAAAGCTTAAAAAATAACCACCACCAACCTTTTGGTAAACAAAATCTGTATAATCCTATCACAGTAATCTAATGATTGTAAATAATTAAAAAAATGTTTAAAAAAAAACAAAAACATTAACAATTTTTAATTACTTTTACGTGATATTAAAACAACGTTGCTAAGTTCTTCTAAGAACTTATATAATTCAATAATATGTCTTTCTTCGTAGTCTTTAGTTAGTTTTTCGATAGCTTTTTGGTTGAGAATGCTTTGGCGTTTCTTTTTGGTGATGTGTTTAGCTTTGAACTGCAATTTGTCTTATGCCGTATCGTAGCTTGCTATGTCTATGGATACCATTTCTAAAAATAATGACAGAGTGGGGTTTGAGTTAAGTCCCCGACAGCGACACGCACTTCATTTTTGAAAAAATCTGGCACACATTGTGGTAAATGTTTTTTTTGAATACTGACAAAGTATAAAGTGCGTGACGTCACCTTCAGTGTCCAGTTTCACTGCACCAACACACACTTGAATTTTTTATTTTTTCTATGCAATACGTAGGCATGTCCGGCATGTAGCAACCATTTCCCACCCAATCTATTTCTCGTAAATTGATAATTTCGATCGCGCCCTCTAGAAGGACCAGCTTCCGACATGTTTGCATAACACACTAAACTTTCTTATCAGTTGCTAATGGCATTACTAATTATTTAGTACATTTACGTAAAAGAGATACAAAATACAATTTTATGGTTAGATGAAAAAAGACAGATATATTGTCCAGCCGGCCGCGGTAGTTCTATTGTTTATAATAACTGGTTCTTGCTCGCTCAGGTAAATTTTTGCAACCCTTTACGCCCAGTTGTGCAATTTTTGAAATAATTAGTTATTGTTGTCTAAAATAAATTTTAAAATATATTTTTATGTTCTGTTTACATTACCATTACATTTACTTTTTATTTCATAAAAATGTACTTATAATATCGAGTATTTATTTAAAATTTATTTTGATTTCAAATAAATTACTTTCATCTTAAACACATACCTACATTTTTACTTTTTTTGTTGACTCTACAAGTTGAAAATAATAAAAATCTATTTTAATTAAATTTATCGTATTCGGGTCCCTCCGGAACGGGTGCCTCAGGAACCGGGGCTCTCAGGAACGAACCCGCCACTGCATGCAGACCACTGAAGTCCGACCACACTTGACGGGCTGAGAAGAAGAATAATCATAGCAACCTATACATGTCGCACTGCTTATTTGTAGACAAACATAATAACAATCAAACTTTGAAAGATTCACTATACCTATATTATGTGTACGCCTATGTACTCGTAGCGTATTATATAACGGTCATCGAGCTTTTCCTGTTTACGTGAGTGCCTATTCTTGACAATAACTACTTGTTTACTTATACAGAATTAACGGAAAAAGTTACTTGACGGAAATGCGGAATAAAACAATGATCGCAATAGAATCATTGTCTCTAAGCTCGTCAATCCCAAAGGTGGGAATAAACTTCTTCAAACGCCTTTATTGTTATCAAGAGTAACATGGTCCTCCGGGTATTACTCAATTTGGAGTTTATTATAGTCGTAAGAATTAGTACAACAAATAAGTAATTACTTTCATAACTAATGTCTATAAACAGCCGATCAAGTGGCTCTAAAAAGTTTGCTTGTTAATTAACTGTAAACACATTCAAATGTTTATTCATATACCTATTAGTTTTTTGCGAGTCGAGTGTTTAATTCAATTAAGTAACCATTACGCCGGTGACAGGCGATGTCTACGATGGCAGCATAAAAAGTTGTCGCGGGCACTTGCGGACGTCAGCCTTCGGAACCACTGACACATGATACGCGACCTACTTACCTCTATCACTAATAACTCTAATCAGGATAATTGTAATTAATTAACACAGTTAGCTTGAACACAAAAGAACAACGCAAAAAATTAGCAGTCGATGTTGAGGCTCATTCGTCGACATTAACCGTTATTGTTATGGATGAACAGAAATTGCACTGGCTTACAACTTTACAGAGATATATACAACCTGACATTTGTAGTTAAAAAAATGACTAACTTTATCACGATGCCCATAAAACCAAATGGACATGTAGCTGTAACAAGAATTCTCCGTGTTTGTATGATTATTTTAAAGTGTAACATGTTTCTGTGTATGTAGGTGGAAAATTGGATGAATAAAAAAGAAATATGTAGCATTCCACATACCACACAACAAGTTTGTTCTAGTTCGTGCAGAGCACATCTGGGAAATCAGCTATTAGACAAGTCATGCAAAAGATTGTTGTGGCCATATTACATAACGCGAGACTGACACAACTCAAACTTGTCTCTCGTTTTCAGAAATCAATGTTGTTTGCTATACGCCGTGGCCGGTGCCCCTCGAGGCGAGGGTGGCACACACCCCCGTTCTATAAATCACTGTCCGAATTACTGCGTTTCTATAATATTTGTAATCCGGCGGTCGGACACGCGGCCGAATATAACAATTGATACACCCTACCCTACGCGCTTCACAAATTAATTGAACCTTGTAAATTTGTCCTCGTTAATATTTTGACCATGTCAAATACCACACTCCGATCCACTTCACACAATATACTTTTAGAAATAGTAAGAAAAAAATTATAAATAATGTATCTATCATAATGATGTAACTTGCTCATCTCACGCACGATTCATGAATCGTCGATTAGTTTATTTTCGTTTTGTCGGCTCGCATATGTGTTACATTCCCATAATAGTTCAAGTAGCGGTATTACAGGTTGCAGTTCATCACCTGTGAACACATTACGAACCTGATTTCCCCACCTGGCTCCCACAACTCGCGTTAGGCGCTAAACAAGTACTTAACATATTCTGCGTTTAACGTTTATCCCGTACGCAGCGTACGCTACATAAACTAATACAATGTCATATGAATTAATAATATAAACTGAAATATACAGAGATACACTTACGGGTTTATTCTTTGTATAAAGAGCGGGAGGATTGTAATATAGAAGTATTAACGCTAATACCCAATTATAGACTCGGCATCTGATCGCCGCACGCCGCTTGGACCGGGGAATGAAGATTAGGCTTTCAACCGCAATCTATAGGGGTGGGAGCAAACGCTATTACAATGTTTCTATCTCGACTCACTTTAGACAACGTCATGTGAAATTAAATAAATTGTACGATTACTGTGCACTTTCTCGTATATAAATATATGAGTTCTCGTGTAATTATAATTTACAAGAAGATACCTACCTACATATCGTGATTTCTCTGTATTGTTGTTGACGTATTAATTGCATTGTGTAAAATTTGAGTAGTACTGTTTCTTTTTACTTCGCCTAAATACACGTCTTAAGTTCTTCCAGTCGAATTAACATATGACGATTTTTTCTTACATTCATTAGTAGGTACCTAACTACGCAACTAGTTTTGTATTGTCGAATAAAGTTTTAATCCAATTTATGAATTCAGAATATGACCTGGTCCAATACAAAACACGCAAGGCATGTATGAAAAAGCGGCTAACATCTAGTAACTCATTACACGCCTCATCGACTACTGCTCGATATTGACACGATCAATTATACAGATTACTCACATATCAATATATGTAAGGCACTCGATACCTGACCGAGAAACGTCCTATTATGCAGATACGTAATTAAATAATTATTTGCCGAATTATGGGCAAGTTGAGTAGGTATCGCGGTAGAGTTAAAAAATACACAAATCAAACACATAATATTTTTATCTATGTTATTGACTCAATTCACAAAGCCACCATACTTAGTGATTGACTAGTTATCATGTGATTGTCTTACGTAATTACCAAACTTCACTAACAAAAACTGATTTTAAATACCACTTTTTAAGTTACAACACATCTCGACATACCCCTTCGGGAAAAAAGTTGTACTGCTATGTGAAGTTATATTTATGGAACAAAAACGAAAACTCAATCACAAAATAACCGTCGTAAAATTTTCTCTTCTCATTCCACACTTTTTCCAGGCAGCGAAAGCTAACAATATTTCATTCTATTAAAGAAAACTTGTTTACAAGAGCTTTTCTATTTGCAGATGTTTAAAATAAGTTGATCCCACTCTGTAGTCTAGACGATGCAGGGAGGGTGCGCCCCCCGGGGAAATGCCAATATAGCAAACCAATAAAGTCATCGTTATTCCATTTCGCAAGACGTAACAGTTTATTTATAAAGAGTTCATTGCATGATGATATTAGGAATCAAAAAAGAGAAAGTACTGATTAAATGACTTCCCATAGTAATAGTGTTCGCCATTTACTATCACCACAAAATTCTGCATATTTTTGTAATTATTTTAAGCCGTAATTAGTGGAAAGTGCTAATAATTGCTGTTGGGTGTCACTTAATCTTTGACTAGAATAGGTGTGTGTGTCGAGAAGTAAAAGGAATGTGGGCAATGATCCAATAAGTTCAAGAAAACAGTTAAGAAGACTAATCGCTTAAGGATGCATTTTGACTAATTAGAAACATTGTAGGAACGTATGTGTACGTAGGTAGGTATCTACTTAACTTAAATCACAAGAACCGGCAATAATCTACTTAGAGAAGTCTTCTAAAGTTTAAAACGACAAACACTCACTCTTTTTATATTTATACTTAATCGTTTTCTTAAATTCAGGCATATTTTCGTAATTTTTCATTCAAAATATAACCTACATTTCACTGTCCACTTTATAAAAACCAGAAGGCAATGTCAATCATATACAAGAACATCTTAAAGTAAAACAGGTTATAAGTCAGTTTCGTATTTCCCGTCATAGTACAAAAGAGCCAATGTGGTCGAAGATAATAGTTATGAATCAAGAATAATAGCATAAGACAGTTTTTTGTGCGCATTTCAACACCCATTAACAATAAAAGAAGCGTCTTGTCCGTAGAAAGAAAGTATTAATAGAATATAATATCTCTGATACCATTTCTTTTGTTAGCTTTGGCGAAATCGTGAACCTATCCGAACGTTAACTGCACAATTTAACGGTTCAACTTTGACACAGAAAATTTTACTTCAAAATTCCCAGCGATTAATATTCGAAGTCGAGATATAGAACAGATGAGAAAATAATAAGATGACGGTAATCGAAATGGATGGAAAATTGAAAATTGAAAAAAAAAAACTATACTTAAATAGATGTCGGTTATCGCTGTAAAAAGTAGCCTATGTGTTATGCCAAACCATAATAATATATATCTCTGTGCCAAATTTTATCGAGATCCGTTCAGTAGTTTTTACGCGAAAGAGTAACAAATATCCATCCATTCTTATAAACTTCCTCATTTATAATATTAGTAAGGATGATATCGTTAAATAACAATTTCCCACTTCTAACATAACAGGGAAGGAATTCAAGTCAAATACTTGCAAATGCGATAACGCAAAACAAATATATATAGATAAAACAATAGGTAGGTAAAAATGTCAAACTATAACACATAGGCAAAATACAATCTCAAACGACTCCTTTAAAAATACATTATCGCTAAACCGAGAATTACATCACGCGACGATGCGCGCCGCGCCCGTCCTTTGCGGCGTTAACAATGGCCATGATACTTTATCCTCCGAGATCCGATATCAGTGCAATATAAAATGAAACGTCATAGATGCTGTGCCCATTGACGTCGCCGATCGTGGCGAGGGCGCGTGCCCGGTCATCGACCACTACACGTCGCGCAAGTTTACTCGCGCATGGGAAGTACGAGTTATTGTGCGAGAGCGGCGTAAGCGCACGTCTGCTCGCACAACTAGTGTCACCAAGAATATCTACAATGAAGAGGCACCTCTAAAATCTGATATCATGTTTTGATTAGTCTGTGAGACTAGTATATTTTCCAATTAAAACGCAGTAGATATACTTATCAGATATAGAAGCAGTAGATATTTATTTAGTGAACGTGATCATCTTAGGCGCTGAAGCAGTAAATTATAAATTATTCTGCATCGTTTATGAAAACGCTATCAACGAGTGAGGTGAATAATTATACCCCTGACTTTGACGACTTCGTACTTAATATCAGAACGTTAATTCCAAACTTAGATTATGGGTTATTAGAGGATACAACCAAACTTTATTCGTGACAAAAGAAACTTACGTTTTATGACACTATTATTAAAAATTTTAGAACGAAGAAAAAGTTATTTCATAAATTCCCCTTCATATCGACGAAATTCATGTGGAGCGTGTTTAACATCAGTAAATCAGTGCGTGTACAAGTTTGTTTTGTTAGTTTTAACGCCTTTAACTTACACTCGCACGTCACGGGCTGTGGATTAAGGCAGTGAGTTTAGAACAATCGTCATACTTTTCATATTTCCTAGTTCATTAGGAACGACAAACGTGTGCATTTGCACTGTCTGGAATACCATAGCGAGTTTAAGGATGAGCTTTGATTAGCAAACAGCGCATCGCTCCGCACTGACCATACTTTACGTCTTGCGTGATAGAATATCAATTCCTTTAGAGATTTCCGCATTCAAACTCGCTTATAGAATTAACATAATTTTCTTATAACAATCTTATTTTGTCATCCTTATACAGTTAATAACTGTTTTATATATAATTGCTAATGTTAATGCCTCCTTTGTCGTATCGTATTTAAATCAAGGCAGCCTGACCTGAATCACAGTTATTATGGATATTCTGATAATATAATAATTCTTCTAAATGTTTTTATTATGCTAATTACTGCTCTACTACATGATTCCAATGGTTTAGTATAAAGATTAGCTACACATCAGGTTGACAACGTATTTTTACAGATATTTATTTGATTACTTTGCCGTAGTAAATTTGTAATTTATTGTCATCATAAATACTACCGTAATATTTATTATTTTATTGGGGATCTTTAGTTTTAGCATTTAAATACAGCTCTGGGGTCGCCGTGACATGACATCCTTTTACAAATTCATTTTTGATGTTAATTTGAAATTAGTAAGTTGTCAACCTCGAAATCCACATTATGATCGAAAATAAAACGTTATAAGGGCGCCGTGGTGGCCTCTGTTATATTATTTAGTTGGGCAGTTTTTTCTAGTTTTTGTTATGTTGCCTGAAATGGTTGCTTCAAGTGTTCCTGTCTACTTTTGTGGTATTCACATAAGTTATCCCTTTTTTTGTGCGTAACGTTGCCAAGATAACCATGATGACCGCAGCGTGCAATATTCCTTGTGGTTTACACGTAACTTGTCTATTGTTCACGAAATTACTGTTGTCTTTTGTTTTGCGAGTCGTAAATATCACACATGCTATGGTTTGGTTTTCAATAAATAACTTCACCGGTTCCAGGCTGTATTAGACCGCAATACTTTGAGATCATTAAGTTCAAAAAGTTTAAGTTCAGAAAATTGCATCTACAATCATAATTTTGAAATCCCTAATTCTTGTCTGACTTCTTATAACGATTATGATGCAAGTCAATATGCATTTAGAGGACATACCTAAGCTACCTCACAGGCATAAACTAGTATAAAAATATATTTCTTTTTGATAAATGTTACGAAACATTGTTATCTCCGCCCACAGGAAAATAAAGTTGATTGATTTGAATTGTGTCAACGACACAGCTTTTTTGTTGTTGTTTATTTTGATCGTGTTGACCAATAATGAGTTATCTACCTTCCTAACTCATTTATTTGCACCAAAGTTGCTTGACGACAAACAGCAGATGACTAAGCTATTAATATCGCAACAAGTAAAATGTAAATCACAAGACGTTAACTATCACCTTTATCGTCGTGTCTAGCAAATAAGTTTTCGTAAAAGGTACTTTCTACAGTACAGCCTACGCCGTGCCATAAAACGGGCAGACTAAATTTTCCTATACAGCTTAAAGCAAATTACTATGCCTTAAGTGTCGTGTATGTGTTTACCTTCAATAATGTCGTAGACCACACAATAACGCCGGTCGCCATAAAAACAAAACTCATCAATGGATGCCTCATTATGTCGTATCTACCTATGTCGTCATCAAGGGAAACCTGTATCCTTGCATCTTGAGCTACCTACTATTATATTACACATTTTCTCTGATGATAATCTATGTCATCATTCGTATGGATATAAAAAAAATGTTGTGTAATGTTTTTCTTAAATTCCTTCGATAGCCACAGGAAATGACAAGTCAATTGAGGAAATAAACTTCTTGTAATATAAGCTCGGAAACGATAACTTCACATAAAAAGTAACTAAAACAAATTAAAGATGTCGTAGGATTTTTAAAATATATTCTATAGAGGGATTGTATCTCCTTGGATGCAAGAACAACATTTCTTGTTTTTGTAGGGTCACCCCTAACTTTATTAAGCCCCATAGCCTACGATGGCTATGGTATAAAAATATTTTATAGTAAGCAGTAAGACTTATTGAAATGAGGCTTACACGTCAAACTAAACTGTTATCTACTCAAGAATTTGCGACCTGTGTCTATCTGTCCCTAAAAACGTAGAAGCTTTAAAATCGGAATAACAAATAGCTTTTTCATTGGTCGTACGTAACTCATTCCCATATAAGGTAACTGCTGCATTAAACATTTGCGGTGAAGGCCCGTAAAAGCACACATATTTATTACCAGCCATCCTCACGTATATTCTTGTCATGTCCCGATGTGTGAATTGCTTTCCTCCATGCTTTCTCAAGGCAATACAGTTAACTTTTTACCGAGTTCAATGTTGTCATCACAATTGTCATACACAACTAATTGCTATAAAAACGAAGCATGTTTAGGTAGCATCATGCTACCTCACGGACAAGTGCTACTATACATATAATGTGTTGTAGATATTGATATAATATAATCGTAGTATAACGTTACGCTCTCGTAGATTCCGTGATTGTGTCGATTTACTTCATTAAAACATACCTCGTACATTTCATTTGGCTCGCTGATACAAATCTGTATAGAAGGGTGTATAATTAGAACGATTAATATGCGCTGTTATGTCACGTAAGGCAATTACACGTTATGGTAATAACAGTAATGGACAGATAGAGATCGCAGCAGCCTGGCGGTTTTACTTTGGAGAAAACTTTGTTAGGTTGAATAACATCAAGTGTTAAGTGTTACATTATCAAGTGTTTTATAATGTCATTATTATTAATGGGGTGTTAAAGAGTGATCAAATGCTATTCAAACGTCGTTACTGCCATCAAAGGAATGAAAGTTATCTTTCACCTGCTTCTAATCGTGACACTCGACTTGTTAGTGTCGTTGTACAGATAAACTAGTTATTTGCTTTACATCAATAACTTTTTGCATTAGAAAGGTAAACTTCTAGATCATTACCGTTTTTAGACTTCCGTAATATCCTATTGGTTCATTCCGCAATTACAAAACTGAAATTATGAAGTAACTACTTGCACGATCTGTAGATACTGAACTAAGTATAGAGTTACGGGTGGTTAGTGATATACCAGGAAATTGATGAGAGAGAGATATGTTCGTGCTCAGGTCATTTATGCGCCAAACGACGCGGTGAAACCAAATCATACGGCTAAATAAGTTTCGTCGGATAATTGTTTACATTACATACAATCGAAGTAACCGCAATCCGCATGATAGGCACGGTAACGGACGACTTTTTGCGTTTCCTCGTTTGGATTCGTAACAATGCTTTCTTAAACAAAAAACTAGTTATACTAAATTTGGCTGCATCAAAATTGGGTCACTAAATCACTATACCTCAGAGAATACAATGTGTCCGTTAGGTACTTAAGAAAGAAAGTAATTACTTTATTCCTAACGAGACTTGAATGCAATTATCCACAACAAACGAAATGTGTCTATACACAATCCGTATGTGATTTGCTGTTATCAAACGGGGTTAATCTGAATAGTGTGATTCGTTTTTCATTACTTTGCAAGATAGCTTCACAAAACGTTTTGGTCATGAATTATGTAGGAACTTAGGTACGTAAATACTTGGGTACTACCGACCCCTCCTTCCTTTCTGTATAATTTCATGTTTCCGGAGCTTGAATAAGTTATACAACGATTCCGAACCGTTTTATAAAATTTTAATTTCGGTCGATATTACAACGCAACATACACGTGGATTTTTAGGGTTCCATATTAAAAAGATCCAAAAGAATACTTATTGTTGTTTCTGCCGCCCGACCAGTCCATCTCGTTTGTTAGAAGTTATTTCTATTTAAAATGAGATAATTAATTAGCGTACTTATGCAAATCTTTGTCACTATAAATAAAATACTGAGTGGAGCATTTTATTTAAGTGTGCGGACAATTTTAAAGTGTACTTTAAAAATAAAATAAAATAAATTAAATGAAAACAAGAAACAAACATAATTCAAGTACGAGTAAGTAAAAGTAGATTGGTAACTTCTGTACGGAACCCACAGTATACAAGATAAACTCAGAAAAAATAAACATTTTCAAAGTTCTGATGTCATGTTTAGTAGCAACTGATTCAGCTAGTTTAGCTCTCATATTAGCTTCTTTTAAGTAATAAAGATGCACACGTATTTATAGTCCGGCTGTCAGAAGTGTATCGAGGATGATGTATCGCAGTCTAGTTGTAGGCGGAGCGGACATCCTCATAGAAGCGAAGACAATGTTACAACTAGGAATGTCAAAGCAATTTGCAACAATGACATAATACATAAACACAAACCAAGTGGAACGAATCGTAATCGGCTCCTAAAACACATTCATTTCTTCACGCATTAGTGCATTACGTGCTCACTTCTTACTAGGTTAAAGGATGTTACTACTAGCCAAGGTTAACATGCAAGTTTACACAAGAACGTTGCCCTGCTGGTACCAGTAAAAATATCCAGCATGAAATTAAAAAATAACACAAAACTTCAAAATACTTTACAAGAGGCTGTAGTGTGTGAGGTACATTCTTGGAAATCCTGGGTACGGTCGACGTGATTAATACGCCTTCGTTATTACGATCATTGTAAATCATCACTAGGGGTACCTTCCCTAGGTATGCAAATGCAACGCAAATTCGCGGGGAAATATAATAGTTGTAAAAGCAATTCTCCGTAGACGGACGGATCGTAAGATTTTACGATAGGTTATAATTTTTCATTACAGTGAGATACTTTACTGATCCAGATAGATGTTCCGATATATTCATACTAACATCCTTAATCAACGCAGACTATGATAGGATAATATACCTTATTAACACAGCTCCCTTTGGTAACGTTAAAATTAAGCTTGAAAAAAGAACAAGAATGATCCTTCTTGCCCTTTTAGTATTATCATGGGAATGTTTTACAATAGTAATTTTCTTTTGCAGATAGTACAAGCAGATAACAGTGCGTCATCCCTGGGCGCTAGCTGTCGAGCCAGCAGCGACTGCGGCGTTACCAACTCCCATTGTGAAAGAGGCGTGTGTACGTGTCAACCGTACTATGCGCGAGTTGACAACTCTACTTGCCTTGAATGTAAGTTATACTTACTTTCCTTTTTTTTAAACGTGCTTTTTGCAACATTATGTGTTGAAGCTCACCGTCATCCTTTTTTCCACGAACATGTCCGCCCCGTACGTAATTGAGGCACTTTGGATCGCGGTTTTCACCTCCCGTCTTTGTTATTGCCAATACCTTAGCTAATCATTCTCGTGTGGTAAACTCTGTGGTGAGACTAACAAATTACTTTCACTTGGATGATCAATTGCTATCAAGTAATGGCTGCCGTTTTCATCATAGGACATCAAAATTAAATTTCAAATTATCGAAATCAAATTTCGCTTTCCATTCACATTGTGAATGCTGTATTGATCAATCAAAATATATATTGATAGTGATGATTATTGTATAGGTCAAGTTGGTTCTTTATTGTATTCTATCATTATAAAAGTGAAGTGACTGAAAGATACTCATACAATAACGATTTAATGCTTGCTGTTCACAATTTGCTTTCACTACATTTCGCATTAATAATGCTATTACTAGATATACACTGTTGAATAACTGACCACTGGCTTACCATTGAGTACAGGGAAAATCTTTACAGACTAGTAAGAAAAAAAAAATGTTGTCTAGACTTTATCTAACTAGAATCATCCGATTTCGTTTCGCCAAAAGCGCGGTACGGACTCAAATTGAATACGATACTATCGGACCATATTTCAGATCTTTACTTCGATATAATCCTATAATCCTACGTGCGTCTTACTTTCTTTGCCACAAAAGTTCGAATCCGAAAACAAACAACTGGAACGTGGTTTATGAAAAACGGTTCCAGTAACTGATTATGTCGCATTTAGCTTTGATCAAGTATTGTAAGCTTAATTTGTATATATTGATTTGGCTCTACGACCTTAAATTAACGGCAATAACGGACATTTTATTATCTCGGTTTATACGCGACCTTTAATTAGATACAAAGGCTAAGATGAATGCTATAAAGAGGAACTACTCACGGATATGGTGAGTAACATACTTTACAGAGCGGGTCCAGTCAAGCAGCATTTCAAACCAGGATAGAACATAGGCCCGCTAGCCACTCGACCATACTAACAGGGTAATCAATAATCATAATTTCCCATCTCATCCTTTCTTGGTGTGCAATCCGCGTGTAAAGTAAATGGAATTCCAAACATAATATTTTCTTTTATCACTTCTTAGTACCTACTTATATGTGCATCTATCGTCGTGCTTTACCGCGATGTCGTTGTGTAGTTTTATATCTTGAATTTGAAGTAGTTTTTATTACCAATTTGTGATAATATTTACTAGGTATTGAAACTTCTAGTATGTAATTTATAAATGCAGTTACCTTCTAATTATTGAGGAGTAAGTATGTATATGCATTTATGCAAAGTTAAAAGAGAAATTCGATCCGTATTAATATCGCACCTTCCTTAGTGCGAGGAAGTAATTATGTAAAGATAATAAGTTAGAAGGAGGGTAAGCGGTGCAGAAACGGGGAGTCAACTTGTCATATCTACTTCCTCGTGGTCAGTGTGTCAAGCGTGAGCAATCATCAGATATATACCACAGAGAATAACAGAAATACTTACGGTTTGAGTACCTAACTACCGGACACTGACAGATAGTAAAATCAGGTAAATGATTTTCTAGTATTCCTTAGTGTAGCCATACCTACACTCTTGTAAGTAGGTATGGGAAGTAAAAAAATCTTTATGTCAAAGTACAGGCCAAAGTTTTTTAGTTCGAACAATGTACTAACATCCCATAATCCTTATCTGGTAACAATTTCTTACCCAGAAGATCCTACGCTGTTGTATATAATAATAAACCCATATGGAACAGGATCCAGGGCTTTAGATAAGCCTTATTTCAATTACATAATAAAATATAATCAATATTTTAATAATGCATCTGTAATTTATACTGACATTCACAAAGTGTTTAAAAATAATAAAAAAGGCCCACAAGTTACAACGTCGTTCCCTTTAATAAATGGCTGCGATCGAGATGATCGAGTTTATTTTTATACCATTTTTCAATACTAGTGACCCAGTGCAACTTTGCGAGGCCTTTAACAAGCTAGTATAGGGACAGGTATTCATTCTTACATAAATGATTAAGCTATTTCTGTGCAAATGTGCATGTATAAAGTGGCGATCTTAGAGTTTGTAGATCTCTATCTTATTTCTTGTAACTATAATGTTCAATAATTCTTATTTTACAACGATTTTATATGAAAGTTGGTTATCTTGATTCAATGCGGTGTATGTAACCACACTATCAAACTTTATTCCAAATTGAATAAAAGTTTGTGTGCCAAATATCCTCGTAAAGACAAAACTGAATCACGCTACATTCGTATCGAACGGTTCCGAAAATAGAACCGCAACTGTTCAGCAGGCTGGCTAATATGTACCTCTACTATACATATTATGTAGTACCAGTGAAACTTTATATCAAATGTATTTCGGAACAAGGCAGAGCATATTTAGAAACAATGATTTTTTATTTGATTATGGTCGCTTCTTTTCCCTCACACTACTGTGTGGCACTACTACTAGAGCCGTGGGAGATATTTCTTTCCCGTGACTAGCAGACATGCTAGCAGTCACATAATTAGACCGGCTAACAAACTGCTGGCTGTCGTAGAAAAATATTTGATCCAACTCTTTTTACCCGCCATTATTTTTTGAAGTTTTAATGTTAGTTTGTTTGTTTAAGCCAAATCTTGCAAGCAGATTTATTTTATGAGTAAAAAACCTGCAGAAATAGATGATAAAAGTATCTTATTTCAAATTATTGACACGTTAAGTTCGACTCAAGTACAGACATATTCATATTACCAAGAGCAATAAGTAATATTTGCAGTCTCATTACTGTTCGTAGTTTAATGGTAAGATGACGCCAATAAATCCTTGTCGCTGGTAATGCTTCGTGTGCGTGGACGAACACGAATGTGTCCATCTCGTTTATTTGTGGTAGGTATCAATTTAAATAAACTTGTTGATGATTACGAGTGCGGCCCCGTCGGCAAGCTTCGCCTGACTTATCGTCCGGTTTACCAGCCGTAAATTGATCCCGCTATCCTTTGAGGGATATGAAATGTAGGGACTCTTATCCATTTTATTTATTTACTAGTACAAACCGTTAGGCCACAAATTTCGTTTGCTATATTTCTTCTGCATCTCTTAATTTTACGACGCCTATAAAGTAGGGCTCATGGAGGGCAAAGTTCGTGACAACCCCTTCGTTGTATTGGATTCTTTAAATATATTTTTTTTTATTTGAGATTCTAACGTTAGAAAGTTCTTCAACCAATATCGTAAGAATTTAGTAAAAATATAAAAACTGCTAATAATTATCTAGGACGTAGCGAAACTAAATTTCATGAAACTCATGGGTAAAGAAGTGGCATTACTAATGCAGATGGTATCAGATACGCTAACGATTGGTATATTCTTTGTAATAACGGTATATACAAAATGGTGTTTATTGCTTGACGCGTACAAGACATAAACAGACGTAACACAAATATTTCTAAAAAGCATGTAGAATTTTGCTTACGCACATAGCAATCGTTAACTAACTTTCTAAGGGCGCATTATAGAAAACAAAGCTATAAAAGAACGCGTTAGTTACGGATTTTAGTGCGTTACCGAAGTAAATTGTGTCCAAAATGTGACATGAGTAAAATGCGACAGTCATTTTGTGAGTAATCTGTGGGAGCGCGTACTAATCCTTGTTTTTGTACCATGTCAAAGCATGGAAGCATGACATACAGTTTTTCTGTGCACCACACATGCCCATTTTGCGTCCATTAACCCAGATATGCATAACTAACAGGCGTACAATTTACGATGTATATCTTGAAAGCTGCTTATAAAATAAGGATATCTCGACCTATAGTTATTTTTACAACTGCAGGTAAAGTAATCTAAAAGCCTTTTTAAAATTATTCGATCATCATTTATTTATTTACTTGTTATTCGATAAGGTTTATTAATGCCATTCTTAGTCATGAAGCTAGAGCTCTATCGAATATATAGGTGCAGATATTGAATTAACGTAATGCAAAACGAGTAAACGAATTGTCTTTCTACCCTTACCCTTTTTACATAACATCTTCATTTCTTTTCGTTACTCTGTGTTCTTGCCTTGCTCTGACGTACCTACTTTGCATAATGTAAACTGCTAGTAGACTGCTAGTTAAGATTCTTAAAAGCAAAAACGAGTACTCATTTATAACACTAATTTTCACTAAAATACGTTGCTATTTTAACAAGCACTATAATTAACTTGTATCCGCATTAACTACATATCTTGTTTTACCTTCTTTAATTGTTTTGACATGCTACAATTCATATTTCTTTGTATCGTTAGAAATGTTTTTATTTCATAAAATCGTTGCATAATTCAACAATGTAGGTACTTGACCTGATGAACCATCTTGAAACCATCATTAATGTGAATTTGGACCGGTTCAGGATTCACCTACATACATAAAATTCTCATAATTTTCCGTCCACACGCTGACACCACGTTGCACATAATTGTATCAATGTATGTTCCCGCGAATTACCTAGATGGTGATTTAGGTCACCTATGACTAGATAACAGTTATAAAGATACCTTCTATAAAAGGTATCAAACAACTCGAGCTTCGGTTTCCCACTATTACTTACTTGACTAAGATTATAATATGTGTGTGAAATTCGGACGTAAAACACAGAGTGAATGAATAGTAAGCTAATGACACCGTTTCATTCACAGTACGTACATTACACGTATCGAATCGGCCTTGACTTTGTATAACAAGATTATAATCTCTGGATTGGAAATCAAAAAGTCACGCGTATAGTCTTTTCACGGTTGTCAGTGGCGCGCCAAATCTAATAAACGTAAGTATTCACCTTTGTGTTCTTCGTTTTGAGATTAATGTGTCAGCCGTCGTAGATGTTGAGCGCGATAAATATGAAAGAATTATAATTGTAGCAAGCCGTGTTTGTTGACTATTCTTCGTCGCACCGTGTACTGCCTTATTGGTCTCGTGTCGTAAGTTTGCGGCTGATCGTGCTGTCCCGGGTTTGATTCCTGTTATGGGGATTTTTCTGTTAGATTTTTTGTTTCCTTTTTTTATACTACCTGGGTTGCAAACAAGCATATGGCCCACCTGATACAAAGCAGTTACCGTAGCCTATTGACGCTTGCAAAACCAGAGGTATCCACTTGCGTGTTTGCCGACCCATTTTTTAGACCAGGACTTTGGAGTATCTGGATTATGGAGTACCTGTAAGGACTAGTTTCTTTCAAAACGCATCCCTAAATGAGCGCTGGAGAACTGTACTCACCACATAGAAAAACAACTACCCATGAAGTCCTTGGAGGTCCTTCCCCAGTCAGGCTTGTTCGCTAGTATGGTGCCCTACCTCGTTTGTCGATTTTACGTCTAATTTCTCCTCGAACGTGTCCTGAATACTGTTTGTGTTTGCTCACACACTTCTTCTTAGTACCTAAGCTGCGCTATGTCCCCTGTACATAATTGGCTAGTCTCCGTTGACACTTGCAGCTGTAGCTTAAATGCGGCCAGGAGTTCATACTAATATTTTTTATTATATACTTACACGCTAAAAGCAAACCCGTGTTCAAATCATATTTAATTATTTGACAATCATCATTATAACTGGCTTTCGATTAAACTTGTGACACGCATGTTTATTGATTGACTTAAGAGCTCAAATATTCCATTTCATTTTTTTACCTTCACTTAATGGTGTAACGACGGAAGTGATCCATTATAAACAGAACTAAATGATAAATATAAAGTCATTTATAAAACATTTATTGCAGATTAAAGAAGGTAAGTAATAAAAATCCCGTTTGTAGTGATTATCTCAAAAAGACAAACAAAACGCCTATAAAAGCCATAGCACGAAGAGCCACTAGCTTCCACTTTACAATGCCAATTATTATCAGGTCCAGACTGCTGTAGGTGGGCGTCGTGTTTTGACCTTCTTTTGATATTATCACTGCCGGGTATTTTATTTCTTCTTTATTTTTACCCGTATATGTATATTGTATATACTTGTATGTTGTTTATATTATTTTTGTTGTGTGAAGTTCAAAACGAATATATGTTTTCTTTCTTTCTTACACATAAGACAGATACTTACAATGATTTGGACATACATACTCCAAAACAGAGTACATACCTTTGCCAGTCGGGTAATAAATCAGCGTTGCAAGTTAAAATATGGGTCAAAAACACTTACCATCTTGCTGATGTGAGTTCGTTACTTGGGAATTGCACAGAGCTTTGTGCAATTTTCTGAGCGATGAAATATAAACGTTATATAGAGCTACAACGTGCACTCATACTGAGCCCACACGAGCACAGCGTGTCCTTGACAATCGCGCGGTGCGAGAAAAATTATTATCTGTAAATTTTGATGATCTATTACAGATTAATTGCCCAGTAAAACTGTACGAATCATTCAGAAAATTGTTTGTTGATATTTATGAGTGCTGTTATAAAGATAAATTAATTTGCAATGGGGTTCGAAATAACAAATGCTGGATTACAAAAGATCACAAACAAATGTTATTAAAAAGGGATTTAATGTTTAACATATGGTGTAATGACCCTAAGAATATGATCAAACGTTTAAATTACACAAAATATAGAAATAAGTGCTATAAAATAATATCTAAAAGTCGGAATGATTATGACAGGCAAAGCATATTAGATTGCAATAAAAATATAAAGAAACTATGGGATAGAATACATGCAATGATGGGAAAAAATAAACAAACTTTAGACACATTAATATTAAATAATATAAAAATAGAAGGTAGTATAAAAAATATATGTAATAAGTTCAGTTCAACATTTACCGAAGACATAGAAAATATAAAGCATAATTGTAACGTTAAATGGTTAAATAGAATAACATACGTAAAAGAAAATAGTGTATCTATGAGATGGCAACCAGTGAATAGTCACGAAATCAAAAAAGTTATAATGGGTATGAATACTAATAAATCACCAGGAAGCGATCTCATACGTATGTCTGATCTGAAATATATTGTAAACAAAGTTAGTCCAGCGCTCGCTCACCTTGTAAACCTATCTGTAAGTACGTATACATGTCCGAGTCAATTGAAAGAGGCGATAGTGCGCCCTATTTATAAAAAAGGTGATCGCAAACAATTATCTAACTATAGACCGATTGCAATATTATCAAGTGTAGACAAAATAATGGAAAAATGTATTGTTAATCAATTAGGAAATTATCTACAGAAAAATAAAATAATTACAGAATGTCAACATGGCTTTCAAAAGGGTAAAAGTACGAACACACTATTGTCTAAGTTCTGTAACGAAATTAATAATAGTTTAAATAGTAGGCAATTTGTTGTGGCGGTATTTTTTGACTTCAAAAGGGCATTTGATACATTAGAAATAAATACCTTATTAAATGCGATGGGGGAGTGTGGGGTGGGAGAACCATTAAATAAATGGTTCAGCGACTATCTTACCGATAGATATTACCGCGTGAAGGTGGGCGAATCGTACAGTGACGCGAGGGAAGTGAGGTGTGGGGTGCCGCAGGGTGCGGGGTGCGGGCCTGTTTGCTACCTAATGCACGTCAACAGCTTGTGCAGCGTATTACAACACTGCTCAGCATACATGTACGCCGACGACCTGTGTGCGCTGCGCGCCGGCACCGACCTCGCTGAAACTTGTCAGCTGGTTCAGCAGGATGTAGACAGAGTTGTAAAATGGTCTCACGACAATGGCATAGTAATAAACGCAGATAAAACGAAATTTATGATAATCCGCTCGCCATACTTACTACCACCCGACACGCCCCTTTCAATTTATACACATAGTGTTGATTGTATCCATAGTGGCTATGTAAACTGTGTATGTAAACCCTTGGTACGAGATAAATGCGTCCCCTACCTCGGGTTGAAAGTTGATGAAAACTTCTCTTGGTCATATCATATCGATCACATATGTAATAAACTTAGAATACTATTATCTAAATTTTACCACCTAAGCTTTAGAATACCTGCCAGTACACTTAAGTGCCTTTATATGCAACTAGTCGATCCTATAATAAGTTACGCACTAGACTGTTATGGACTCACATTTAAGACTAATTTAGATAAATTAGAAGCGCAACAAATTAGGTTTTTAAAATTATTAGTCAATAAGAAAACGAAAGATAATTGCAACGGAGATTATAATAAACTATTTAAAATTTGTAAAATTCTTCCCATTAGTTTAAAACATAAATATCTACTTCTAGTAAACAATCATAGCAGTTTGGATAGTTACTCGTTAATTACCTATAAATACCCAACTAGGGCAGTATCCTCAGGGAAATTTGAAGTACCAAGAGTGCATAACTACTTTGGTGACAGAACGCTTGATAAACGAGTACCATACCTGCTCAATAGATTGCCTGTTAAAATAAGAAAAGAGCATAAAAAGGGTAAATTTGCCAAATTACTAATGCAATTCTACCACGACAATATATAAATAATGCAAACATGTATCTGCACTACCAGTGTTTAACTTTAAGTTCATTTGTACGGATCGTTCCCACAGACAAACTGTGAAAATAGTTTTGTGGGGCTGTGTATAGATATAAGTTTAAATGTAAAACTTTTTCTTAATAAAGATACATACATACATACTAGTCTGTGCCCGCAACTTCAGCAACAGTGATTTTGCCGAACAAAATCAATAAAAATATATGGCCTGTGTACACATGCCATATATTTTTTCAGACTAGAATCTACCTCTATACCAAATGTCATCCAGATCTAGTTAGCCGTTTTGGCGTGATTAAGTAACAAACATACATCCGTCTATCCAAACTGTCGCATTAATAATACTAGTATAGATTAATCGAATTCTTTGACCTGACAATTTAGGTGTAGAAATAGTAATTACAGCTACTTTAAACTATTCCTATGAACTACCGCTGGGACACCTACCGGATGTCGATGTGACACTATATTTATAGTTAAACGCTACAAAGTCGTGATATGCATAAACATGTAGCTTCCACGAACGAAATCCTGTTTTATCTTTTGTAAATCTTAACGTAAACACGACTGGAATCCTTTGGACATATTGTCGTTGCAATTGATCATTCGTAATTTTTAAATATATTTTTGCAAAAATGAAACAACAACTTATACAATAATCATATCACCTATGTGTAGGTACAACAAGTAAGAGCGTTGTTACACAGAATATTTAGGCTATCTGTCATAGAAAAAATATATTTGAATATATTAATCACATAGAAGTATTTGTATCCAGTAGCTATTGGAAAGGACATAATTATAATATTAAAATCTCAATAATGTCAAATAAAATATGTATTTTGAATTTGTAACGCCGCGGAGGCCAACAAAATGTAGTTCAAGAAAGCGCGGGACCGTGTTACTTATTGGATGCAAATTGTCGGCCACACCCGTATAAACGGACCAAACGGTGAACTTGAAACCAAATAGGGTCGCACACGCCTTTGGGTCATGAACCCGTCAGTCTTTGCACTAACTGTCCTAAATATTATGTCTTCAATACAATCGGACCATTACAGACTGCTGCGAAAACGGTATGCTAAAATTTGCTAAATCAGTACGTGATTTTAATAATTTTCTATATTTTAGAATACCGTTCTTCTACCTGTAATGGTCCGATTGTTTAAAAGACAAATATTTAAATCACAATCTTGTTTGTGAATGCAATTGTCATTGTACTTTCGTTGCGTCTTTGTAAAAACTTTATTTGAAGAAAATGTAATTGGCTTTTTTGTTTGTCTAGAAAGTAAATAAGTTTATTATACTTTATGAATTGATATTTCTCTTTAACTCCAAACAAAACTGGTAAAGTACAGTCAGTAAAGTTTTTCTACTTAGGGCTACAGCAGACATGCTACTATTAGCATCGGCGATCTGCGATTTAGTCGCTTTTTAGAAGTTAAATGCTGCGACCAAACACTATACACCGCACACTTAAAAACACCAAACACGGCGACTGAGTCGCTTTTCGGAAGCTTAACACACCGAAGAACGCTACATTTCACACACATTCGGATGCCGGTCGCATCGATTTGGTTCATTGTTATTACATTACATATATTACAAAGAGATCTGCGACCGATCGCAGAGAGTCGCCAAAACGCAATGCAGCATCGATACAGTCGCAAAATCGCTGGTCGCTGATGTTAAAAGTAGCATGTCTGTTTGAAGCCTTAAGTAAAATAAATTTTATTTTAGCCAAGGTACTCGGAGCGTGCCCGCCTTCTCTAAATACGTTGCTTTAACTATTTGTTTTTATTGTCTTCTACTAAGTAATCATTTCAAATTTCACGAAAAAAATAACTTAGTAGCATTGTTGAGAACCATGCGCAGAGAAATTGACATCATTTAAAATCTGTTTTGACGTTTCAATTCGTTACATGAGCTCTAGAAAGTGGGTAATTCGTCTTTGCATGTTAGGGATTATGTTCGTAAGTATGGTTAATTAAAATTGTCTTGATACCTAAGATAAAATACAGTTCTTGACATCCAGTGTATCTTAATACTTACTGTATTGGCAAATGAACATCGAAATCCATCATTAAATAACTGTTACTTCAATATCTTCGATTTTATCAAACTGACAAGTTATTACAGCAACCTTTACTGATCAATCATATTATGTAGCTGCGCTCAATCAAGATACCTGTTATCAGAACAGGAAAATTAAATGAACCGTTTAGAATTAAATTGTGATTACGTACACGTTTAAGCAAGCTCGACTTGGGAAGAATCTCCACTTCACAAATAGCCACAGCCAAATAACTATAACTGTGGTGTAGTTTTGTTCCTTAATTAATATTATTATGGGTATATATTAATATAGGTCTACAGTCCTTATTTATGGGAAACTGATTAGAAATAAGGCTTTCCTTATCCCAGGGTTACCCGTAACACAAAAGATAACTCTCCTGTTACAAAATGTAGAGTCGATTATGCGCGATTACTGCATAAACGGTAGTCAAATCCAATAAAATAGATAGCAAACGGAATTTGACATAAGTTTACGATATAATAAAACTTTCGTCAAATCTCATACTCATTTTCTATTCGATTTGACTACCGTTTGTGCCACTTGTCTACTGGGCTTGTATTGAAAAAAATCCTTTATCCTTATTATACCAAGTGTATTACAATGTTGTGTGTTTTTGTTACAGCCACTTTACTGGGATCGGAATGTACGGTATCAGAGCAGTGTACCTTGAAAGTTGCATACAGCGCGTGTCTCGAAGGAGTTTGCCGATGTACTGATGGACATCTGCAGTTCAGGAAGCATACTTGTCTCTCACGTAAGTAGCTAAAACATAACTGTTATATCCATGAACATAGTTTTCTTTTTCCATTTCCATTAAGGAAACTGAGCCGTGTGCCAAATGCAAGGATAAGAGAAAGAGAGAGAGAAAAATATGTATTTCTTGTTTATCTTATCTTATCTTGTGTCGGGGCTGTCCTTGCGGCCAGCGCACTTCGACCCTTGGGATCTTTTGTGCATGCCCCTATCTTACCTCTCACCCTACGTCTTGGTCCCTGAATACCTCCTGCATGAGCTTCAGTACGTCCTTGACGGGGGCGCGCCTGTAGTCCTCTGGTTCAGGGTATGCCAGTCCCAGAAGGCTCATTCTTCTTGAGGCCAGCGCATGGCACGTGCATAGCAGGTGCCGCATTGACTCCTCTTCTTCGCCACAGGTCCTGCATGTCGGGTTGTTTGACAGGCCCATTTTGTGGAGAAGCTTGTTTGTAGGGTAGTGACCCGTGAAGGCACCGGTCACTGCCCTCATTTGTGTTCTGCTGTACTTCCATAATTTGTTCGTCCAGCCTTTTTCCATTTTCCTTAGGAATTCTTTCGCATGGCTTTGGCCTTCGGTGTTTTGCCAGTACTCGCCGTGCTTTTTGGTGGTCATTTCTGTTATAGATTGCTTGACCACCGTTTGTGCCAGGTTTATGAACGGCTCTGGGCCGCACATAGGCGATTCCGATCCACTTCGTGCTAGGGTATCGGCTTTTTCGTTGCCTTCGACGCCTTCGTGGCCGGGTACCCAGACTAGTTTTACACTGTTGTGTCTCCCTAGTCTGTTTAGTGTTTTGGCGCAGTCTAGTACTATTGCAGACTGCACCTTGTAGGACGTCAGTGCTCTTAGTGCAGCCTGACTGTCACTCGCTATGTAGATGGAGTGGTTCTTTGTTTCTCTATCTAACAGTTCAAGAACTGTTAGATAGAGACATACGCGATAGCAGCCTGTGCCCAAGGGCACAGGCTGCTATCGCGTATGTCTCCGCTTGGAAGACTGTTGCTAGCTTGCCCATGCTCACGCTAAGGCTGCAGGTCTTATTGTATATTCCTGCGCCCGTTCCTGATTCCATTTTGGATCCGTCTGTGTACCATATCTGGCTGTTATCCTTTTGGGGTATTAAGCCAGCTTTCCATTCCTCTCTGCTTGGTATATGCATTGAGTATTGTCTTGTGAGACCATAACTCGCCTGTATTCTGTCGCATCCCATCTCCATGATGCCATCCAGGTGTTGTATGGTTTCCGTTCTCATGTGTATTGACCTTTGCATGGAAGTTTTCCAATGACCGTTTATGATTAGTCTATGGATTGCTTTCCTTGCCTCCATTTCTACCACTATGTGGATCGGTGTAAGACCGAGTAGAACTTCCATCGCCGCTGTTGGCGTGGTCCTAAACGCTCCTGTCATAGCCATGCAAGCAGTTCTCTGAATCTTGTTCAGTGTTTGTCTGCACGTTGCTAGCTTTGTTCTTGGCCACCATGCGATGCATCCATATGTTATGATGGGTCTCACCATCATGGTGTATATCCAATGAACCACTTTGGGTTTTAGTCCCCATGTCTTCCCGTATGCCGAGCGACACATACCAAAGACTCTCAAAGCTTTGTTTGTCATCCCGTCTACGTGTTGTTTCCACGTCAGCTTGCTATCCAGTGTTATTCCCAGATATTTCACTTCCGTGGCTAGCTCCAACTGGGTATCGTACATAGAAAGCGTCCCCATGCCAGATAGGTCCCTTTTCTTTGTGAACGGTATTACAGTTGACTTGTTTGGATTAATGGAGAGGTTGTTGGTTTGACACCATCTCTCCACTGTCCTTAGGGCTTCCTGCATGAGTCTTGCCACTGTGCCTGGGAACTTCCCGTTTATCAGTATCACAAGATCGTCCGCGTACCCGACAGTATGTCTCGGTCCTTTGTTTAGTTCTATTAGAAGCTCGTCTATCACCAAGCACCAGAGAGTCGGTGACAGGACTCCTCCTTGTGGACATCCTCTCGTTACCTGTGCATGCTTGGTTTCTCCTAGCAGTGTCGATTGTACAACTCTGCCTTGTAGCATATTGTCCATCCACCTACAGATGGTTGGCTGTATGCCGTGTTCTATTGCCGCGTTGCGTATCGTGGTGAATGTGGTGCGATCGAAGGCCCCCTCCACATCCAGAAACGCTGCTAAGCAGATTTCTCTGTTTTCTAGCGCTAGTTCAGCTCGGGTCACCACCCGGTGTAGTGCCGTCTCTGTCGACATTCCGGGTTGATACGCACATTGCTGATGGTGCAGGGGTGCCTTTTTCAGTGCTCCCCCCCTGATGTTCTTGTCCACTAGTTTCTCTAGTGTTTTCAATAAGAAATAATATAATAAGCGGGGTGTACCCGAAGGCCAGGCAGGCTTTAAATAGTCTGCACAGGTGTGGGCTTAGTATGGTCACTGCCTTTTGTAGTAGGACTGGGTAGATCCCATCCGGGCCTGGTGATTTGTAGGGTTCAAACCCATCGAGCGCCCATTTAAGTCCGTTTTCATCTACTACTTTCTTTGCTGTGTCCCAGTCTGCTCTGGTTGTTCGTAGTCCGACTTCCTCAGAGCTTATAATGTTCTCCTTTGTAGATATATCTACCGCTTTTGATCCCGGGAAGTGGGTCTTGAACATGACCCGTAATGTGTCTTCGCCGGTCTCCGTAAGTCTCCCATCGTCGTCCTTTATGGTCGTCAGTGGGTTGATCTTTGCCGTGGCCATTGCCTTTGTAAGTCTCATGCTCTCTGGGATGCTGCCTATCATTGTGCAGTGATCTTTCCAGGCTTGCCTTTTTGACTTGCGTACGGCCTTGTTATAGTTTGTTAGCGCTTTGGCATATAACTCATAATTGTTAAGGGCCTTGGCGCGATTGAAGGTTGCTCTGGTCTCTTTCCGTAGCTTTGCTAACTCCGGATTCCACCATGGTACCCTTTTACCCTTAGTTTCTCTTTCCGGGCAGTTGTTTGTCCAGGCCGTTATGATGGCCTGGGCTATGTGGTCGGCTTCGAACTCTATATCAATAGATGAGTTAAGCTTACCTTTTGGGTCGCCCAATTCTACCTTCACGTCCCTCGTGTATGAGGTCCAGTCGGTGTTCCTTGGGTTTCTTCTTTTTACAGGCTCTATCACGTGTGACGTCCTGTACTTAAAACAGATGTACCTATGATCAGATAATGATATCTCGTTAGGTACATGCCAGTCCGTTATATAGTTGCTAGCTGCGTTTGTGGCTAGGGTAATATCAATTACCTCGGCCCTGTTTTTATTAATAAATGTAGGCTTGGTGCCTCTGTTCATTATTTGCATTGGAGTGCTTACCAGATATTCCAGAAGTTTTTCCCCCCTTCTGTTATTTCCTGTGCTGCCCCACATGATGTGGTGCGCGTTGGCGTCACAGCCTATTACTAGGCCCTTGTTCTCCCGACTGCAGTGTTCCACCAGGCTTCTGAGCTTTGTCGAGGCCGGGTCCTCTGCTTCATAGGGCAGATAGGCAGATGCTAGTACTAGCGCTCCGCACCATCCTCCCCCTTTTTGTAGGACCTTGATTGTTGTCAGGTCCCTGTAACAGAAATGGTGTAGCGGAACCGCATCTATGCCATTTCTGACATAGCTGCAGGTCCTGGCACCGTTATCATGATGGTAGCTGTGTATTATGCCCCCCGTCATGCTTAGTCCCCTAATCTCTCCCCTGTATATATAGGGTTCCTGAATAAGGGCAATATCATATTTATTTATTTTTTGTTTACATTACAAACAAAAAAAAATGACTTCCCTTTCAGCTATTTGCTACCACAATGCATTAAGCAGTGTAGAAGCGCTGGTTTTCAAAGGATTGAACCTTTCATTTGGCACAAGGCACAGTTTTCATTTATTACCTAATATAATGGTGAAATAATCAGTACTTATACCTCAGTAATCTTTGTTAGTATGTTGCTTGTGTTACTCAAATACCACTACGTTTGTTTCATAGCAAAATTCATTGTTGAATTAAATCATGCATTTCCTATAACTAAACCGCTGACAAGGGTAGATCCACGAGAAGAATTGGCAAGAAACTGTGGAAAAACAAGTCTTTTTGCACACTTCATGCATTTTTAAATTTTATTAGAAAACAAACAGATAATAGTATTTTTATACATAGGTGCCTACCACACACAAAAACACTTATAGAAATAAATTAGAAAATAAAATCAATTTATACATGTACATAAGTAGGTGTATAACGTATAGATGTAAGTACAAAATTCTATACAAAATCGTATACTCATGTTACCTACTTTATATTTACGACTTCGGTCATTACCATAGACACTCCTCTACCTAAGTCTTTATTGCAAAACCAACAACTAATACTATGAACAATGTAATCAATAGTAATAAACAACAAACAAACACTTGTAAACGTATTGAAAACGACAATAAACTACTCGATTTTATATTTTTACGACATTTATTAAAAGGAAAAGTGCGTAGATAATATTGTTTTTTTTTCAACGTTACACTTTTAAAATAGTTGTTTAAATAGCGGAACGAGGTAACCAATTAATTTGTGACAGGAAAAGTAGAGCCCGTCATAAGCCGGCAGTATAAAATACTGTGTTGCCATCTTCCTACAATTAAAAAAACATTTTCTATACAAACATTACTAATATGTAAAACTGAAGAGTTTGTTTGAACGCGTAAATCTTTGAAACTACTAGTCGAATTAAAAATAAACTTTTTGCATTTGATAGCTAAGTTATTGAAGAAGGTTATATATGCTATTTAACATTACGTTACGACCCAAGGGGAGAATGGCAGTAAGAAAGAAATCCAAATTTAAACTACAGAAAACAGCTTTTAGAATTTAGATATAGGTACGTAGAATATAATTAAACTTTTATTGCTTATATAGTAGATTGCCTATTACCTAATGTTTAATTGCACCCAATAAAAAGTTGTTTTGTGATTTCGTGTTTAATTATTTTTAAATGATTTATATGTAGATGTTAAATTACTGCCCAAAGTCCAAGCGGTGTCAAAACCAATGTCATTTAGTTTTAATTAGGCCTTTTTATGCCAACTGGTTTTATCTAATAAAGGAAGCCCTCTGGCTCCATACCTCTCTGGTGCCCACCATACCTACAAACAAACAAACCCGACTAGCAATACCAACCAAATAACTAACAATGCACAGTGATTGAAAACAGGTCTCCTGTAGTTTGTGTTTTATACTACTTAAGTGGCAAACAAGCATACAGCCCGCCTGATGTTAACCAGTTACCGTGGCCTATGGACGCTATCAATAACAAAGGTATCACTTACGTGTAGCCGATATTATTTTTTATCTAATTAATCTAATTTATTTTTAATTACTTAGGCAGAGGAGCAAATTAATGCTCATTTAAGGATGCGTTTTTAAGAAATATTTTCCTATACCTGTGATACTCCTTCACTAAACTCCGTTACAATTTTTTGAGTCGGCTACACGCGTTCTTGAGCTACGGTTACTGATTGCTATCAGGCGGGCCGCATGATTTTTGTTCTTTGCAGATATATTCGCTTCGAAAATTGTAACACAAAAAACAATCTCAGTCACAATTCTAAACCTGTAACAAAACAAAATTTTCTCTTTATGATCATAACAATATTATTTAAGTCCCTGTGGCTAAAGTATAGCGGAATTTCCTTTCAAAACAGTCTAACAATATATATCGATGACTTTCGATTTCATTCGAATGTTTCGGTTGTATACCGAACCGCACGAGTCACGGACAAACTTACTGTAGGTACTGAATCGAAACGAACAAGCCGTGTAATTCTATAAGCCGAATGAAAGTACAGATTTTAATATCATCTTCAAAAATGACCTCTATTTTCATTTAGACGAAATTGAAAATATTCGGCCGCATTCTTTGTAGTATTCAGCATTTAATAAATTATTTATTTGTTGTTTTCACCTTCAGGAATTTACCGTATCCGACCGTAACTATTTTGTTTGTTTACTAAAGAGAAGTTTAAATGGGAATATTTAATACAAACATTCCATAAGTGTAATTATTTTTCTATATTTATCGTTCACAATAATAATAAGGAAATTGTTAACTGGACAGTTATTTACACAGTTCTGTAACAGACGGGTGAAATTTTCCAAATAAGGCCCCAGTTACATTAAAGGCCCAATAAAAGCCTATAGCGGTTCCCTAATAGACCCTCCTATTTTCCTCAAGAGTTTAACAGACCTTATTTCCGCGATTTATCGTAACAGCTCTGTGAGAAAAATGAGGTAATTGTTCTGTCAAATCCACCGGCGTCTGCTCATGTGAACCACGCTTATTATCACTCATAATGCGAGTATTGTAAGCCTCACTGTGAGAACTCTTAAGTATAGCTTTATAAATTCTCCACATGCCAAGATGCCACTATTAAGATATGTAGATAAAGAATCTGGATCACGAATGATGCTGACATTTTATTTTCTGACCTTGTTACCTCTAACCGTACGAACATTTAAATCAAACATCAGACACGATGAAAGGTGGATATAATCTGCAATTATTAGTCTCTCTTGTTCCGCAATAAGGTTACAAGTTCAAATCATAGCAGGCGAAGTAAATCTTGAAATGTGTCTTCATATCGCTTCGAGTACTAGAAATAGAAACAGTTATACAGAACCGAATGATTGACGTGGTAATATAGTTGTTATTTCTAAAATTGACTTATTAAAAACACGGATAATAAAACTACTCGAGGAAAATAGCTTAAATAACTATACAGTAACGGGTACGAGTAGGTCGTCAAATAGTTTGTTGCGTGCTGCGCTTTACTGTTCCTGATTAACATATAATAGCCAATCATATTACCATTTGTGTTTTACATTCACGACACTTAATCAAATGGTCGGCATCATACGATTAACATGCACGAGAATACAATACCTTAGTCATATATACTTAACACAAACATTTTAAATGACAAATGATAAAACAATTTAAAACTGTATCTCTCCAACTATTAGAGCATGTAATGGTAGACTATATGTTATGCTAAGTATCAGGTAAATTGCTACCATCGTCTCGATGCATCAACAATCACGCAGTAAGCAAATACCAAGGAGTATTTTATTCAACAAGCCATTCACGTGAGCTAATTTAGCGTAAAACTGAAAAGAAACTGCATGTGATACGTGTTTTATCTTGTTATTTCAGCCGCGCCACCCGGTCACGTCTGCTACAGCAATGAACATTGTCGCTTATGGGACAAGGAGAGCCGTTGCGAATTTGTTATACTCAATCTTTTTGGCAGATGCGCATGCAATAGCTACTTCAAACAAATGGCCGATAAATGTGTGCCTCTAAAGATACCACCTTATGCGACCGAAGCAGTCGTAGCAGAACTAGATTCTGTTGTACAACCTACCAATGGAACAGGAATTTATAATGACCCAAGCCCCACAGTTCAACTGACAGCAAGTTCAGATAACTCCTTTGGATCTCCTGTATCTGTGATTAGTTCAGATGACATCCAGCCGAGCAAGTTACCCCTCTACACTAGTAAGAATGACGTTTTTAGTACCCATGAAGATAGCCCTTTGATGCAGGCTGTTATGAAAGTACCTACTGCAGAACCAACAAAGCGCTTACCAGTTTCAATCAGAAAAGATGGCGAACCGAATGAAACAATAAGGGTAGACGAAATGACAGCTAATTTGCATGCAAATGACCAGCCAATTTATAGGGTTGTTACACAGCCTTCGGCGGATAAGAAAAATAACAAAAAAGGCAGTGCATCAAAGGAGCAGTTAAATATTGGAAATAAGAAAAGTGGACATCAAAAGAAATCTTCCTTAAAAGGTATTCAAATTTTATCAAAGTTTATTTTGCTAAACAAACTGTATAGGTACCTACTTTCTCTTAAGAAATGTTAAAAATAAATGTAAATTTTTCAGATAAGCATCGTATCCGCACTGAAATGGCACCGACGGTATTCGACCTCGGACCTACTTCTTTAGGTAATCCATGTCTCACTGACACACAGTGCCAACAAGTTGATCCATATTCACGGTGTCTTAACAAGAAATGTGACTGCGCATATCGCACGAACTCAACGTCTGCTTGCTCGGCTCGCAATAGAGGTTGCTTACCAAACACGTTCCAAGTAAGTATAACGTTTCCTTTTAACCTAAGTGGTACGGAAAATAAGTGGTTTATGCGCTATTATATACATTTCGAGTATTTGTATATGTAGTAAATATTATGCGGGTAGATACTTAGCTGTTAGTTCGTGATATCCTACTAATATCATAAACACGAAAGTTTGTAAGTATGGATGGATGGATGGATGGATGTTTGTTACTCTTTCACGTAAAAACTACTGAACTATGAAATTTGGCACAGAGACTTTGACTTAGAATAACAGGTATAGAAAAATATGTTACAAGAAAGAAGTCCTAAGTATAAAGAGTACACTCCTGAGAGTTCGCCAAGAGTTCTCTTTCATTTTCATTATTTAGAAGTATTCAATTCTTAGAGGGCACGTTATAAGAATGATGGTCCCGATTGTTAACAACCATTATATCACGTCAGAGGCCTATATGGGCCTTTTAAAAACCTTTATTACCCGGTTGGCCACCAACCACTTAATAAGAGGAAAAAAAAGACACGACTCTTAGGCCATCCAAGGCTATCTCTAATAGTCAAATAATAATAAAACGAGTAAATTCCATAGTCTTCTTTTGTTTTAGTGTCGATCAACGGGAACATGCATCAGTTGGTATTTCGTATGCGACGGTCGAAAGGACTGCCCCGATGGATCCGACGAAAAATGTGAAGGTACTGGTAAAGGTTCGTACACTATGCACTTTAAAACTTTCCGCACATCTTTCATCTTCATTTATGTCACTTACATTTCATAATAACTTTCGACGAGAAAATAATTTCGTTAACTAATTTTGTTACTAAAAATATAGAGCAAGTTTTAATTCAAACTAAAATTATTCTGGTGAACGAAAAACGTACTTAATAACTTGGTTACGGTCTACGATTATAATTCTTCCATTTGGTGTTTAACATATTTAAAAAAACACTAATAAATATGTATGTGTCTGTCTTAAACGTATAAACAAAAAATAAATCATTTTTCATTTTAAATAATAATTCCAAAAAAATGCTAACCCATACAAGAATAAAAAATAATATAACTTCGAATGGCATATTTGAACTCGTACCAAATACATGGGTACTTAAAAGTAAATTTATTTTTTATAGCATTATATATGAGGAACTTCAAAAAAAGTAGTGCAAATAATACACCTGATGCAGCAAACGTCCATAGACTACAGTATGCTTACCATCAGGCGGGCAGAATGCTTATATGCCTTCTTAGTAGTATTAAAAAAAATTACACTTCAATTCAATTCATAAGCTGATTATGCTATTAACTGCACTGGTAGTATATTAACCAATTAACCCATATCTTCATTCACAGAGTTAAATGGTGAGCGTTGTCCAATGAATTCATTCAGATGTGGTGGACCTGGTTCTCCTTGCGTGTCAAGAGCATCAAGGTGTGATGGAACTCCTCAATGTCCTGGCGGAGAAGACGAGAAGAACTGCAGAACAACAAGACGTAAAGGGTAGGAACAGTTAATACTAACGGCACACCCCGCACACCACTAGAACTGTTGTGTGACAACTAAAGGGCTTATGTAATAGCCGCGTGTATTAAAAGATCTGGCCATTTTGTAGATGGGTGACCATTTTACCAACACACATAGACTCCTCCATATCTTAGACAGCACATAAAGCTTTTCTGCACCTGATTATTTTTGGTTGTCACCAAAGTTCGTGCAGAATCGTGTGCACTATTTTACGCTATAATTTGCCACCCATTTGCTACTTTTCTGCATTCGAAATTGCGAGGAAACTCTTATCACAGTCTATTTTAAGATTTGTATAAGGGGCTACAATATGCCGTTCAACAAACATAAGAAAATACGATTCATAGGTAGAAATCGCAACTATAAATTACTTCTGATTTCATCAATCAAGCGAGAAAAGTCTATGATGAACAGGATAATTTTCTTGTTTAAAGGGCATAGAAAGTGAGTCAGAGATGGGAAAATGTGAATAGATAGAATGCGATGGATGAAAATGATTCAATTATTGTGAATGAAGTTCTATGACTAGGTACGGATTTCTATTCAAATTATCGTGGGATTCTATCCTAATGCCATTGAACTATCGTTATAATACCACTATTTTATCGTAGGTACCTATTCGTATTTATAAACTTACGTAAATAAACTTGAGACTGCTAATTTTCTTTTAAAGTCTGGCTTGGATCAATGTTACTTAGGTATGTAGGTATATAATCATAAGTCTTGAAAATGTTGACTTTACAACAATAATAGAAATTGCTTTAATCTTCTAATGTACCCTTGATCACAATGAAACAGCATATAATTTTAAGTCTAAATTAGTTATAAACCTTTGATTTTTGTGTTTATTACTAAATAGGGTCCGCCCGCAGCTTCGCCCGCGCGTACAATGCCTCGGGAACAGTTTTTTTTTAAAGTAGCCTATATGTTAATCCAGACTATAATCTATCGCTATGTCACTTAAATCCAGATCAGTTTTTCTGTGAAAGAGTAACAAACATACATTCTTACAAACTTTAGCGTTTATAATATTAGTTGGATGGATTAACTCAAGAACTAGTGCACCATTTTTTTTTTATTTAAGTCTTTCACTTAAATAAAGCTACATTATCAGCGAGTAACAAGGGCTTTCTTTTCAAAAATATATGCGATGATGTGTATGATATTTCTGAGCAAAGCCAGAGTTACAGGCCGAAAGTCGTAAATATTTTAGTGTAGGTACGTCTACATTGATTTATTTTCGCGATATACGAGTATATACACCTTATGACAAAGTGTTATTGTTTTATGCTTAACAACAATTTCTATTCCTACAGATGTCCAAGACATACATTCCGCTGTGGCTCAGGCGAATGCTTGCCCGAGTACGAATTCTGCAATGCAATAATATCATGCAAAGACGCTTCCGATGAACCCCCACATCTATGTAACGAGCAATCTAGGTAAGATTTTTTTTATTCGTTAGTTATTAGTATCATTCCTTGTTTATCGCACCTCATCTTCTGTATCGCACCACATGATCCACCAACCCGTACGGCACTATTCACGCAAACGCAGACTAACTTTACTTTTTATCATTTTAGGTACAATCGAAACTAAATGATGTATTTATTCAGCTTAGGCGACAAAGGTTTTAAGTCGAACGCAGCAGCGTCTCGTTTAATCCGAAAAGTCAAATATACACACACTGACACCAATTAAAACCTTGATATGCCTTTAGGAATACTAATATTTTATCTAATATGTAATTTTATACAGCGTTATCTTACGGTAACCGTCAATAAAATTCTTAGTGCTGACATACATCATGCAAGAAGCGTCGTGATCGTAGTGTTTTATTACCTTGCCATTTTATTCGAAGCTTTCTGACAAACGCACTAACAGTAAGATCTTATAGCCCCAGGCTGTTGTCTATACAAGAATCTCATAAGCTTCATAAGGGAATGTTCGTATTTAACGATCGAGTGTCTCATACAAAAAAAGTGCATAAGAGCTATTTGCGGAGTAGGACCTCTTGAATCATGCAGACCTCTTTTTAAGAAACTAAACGTAATGACTTTGGTATCTCTGTATATTTTTGAAATTGGTGTCTTCGTAAAAAATCATGACATGTTCCCTAAAGTTAGTGAAGACAGTAAGTTTATACACAGGGATCCAACTAAGCTTAAAGTAATAAATTGTCAAAGTACTTTTAGAGCTAAAAATTGTGCAGTTATGGCAATAAAAGTATATAATACAATTCCTCAAATGATTCGGGAATTACCCTATCGACAATTCAGAAACAAATTAAAGAAATGGTTGATAGAAAAGTGTTTCTATACAATAAAGGATTTTATGGACCATAAAGTTTCTGAAAAATTTAATTTGTAATTAGATAATTGAACTTTTAATTTAATTTGTAATTGCATTTTTAATTTAATTTGTAATTGAATTTTTAATTTAATTTAATTTGTAATTTAATTTAATATGTAATTTAATTTAATTTGTAATTTAATTAGTACTTAATTTAATTTATTTAATTTGAGCTTTTTTTATACCCAACTCACTTGTAGGTAATAATTGCCTAGTACAAACTGTAATTATTTATTAAAATAATATAAATGCAATGTTAAAAAACCAAATGTACAATTAATGTACTTATTTAAATAATATTTGCATGCCTTTAAAAAAGGCGGAACATTATTTGTACAAACTATTTTATTATTAAGAACTTTATAACACATGTTCCTGCGAATAAATGTCTATTTCTATTTCTATTTCTATTTCTATAATCTATGAAACACGATATAGGAAAAGCAAGTACATAAACATTTCACTACGATACAACGGTGATTAAAAACTGATTATTAATTTTCAAACATTCTGAGTAAGCGGCACATTTTTAATGCTTTGTTTTTAGACAACGGATTGATAACAATGTTTGCTATAAACATTTCGTTTCGTAGAAAATACCTTCGTAAAACTGACTGAAGGTCGACATTATCCACATCTATCAAAGTAAACTAAATCCCACCGGTATGTCCACTGCGTGGTTTTAGTAGGTGAATGTCCTTCCCTAGATGGGAAGCTCGTTTTTATGGAGCTCTACCCACATGGTATCTCTTTTAAAAAATGTGTAATATCCCTAAGTTCAGTCCAACTTCAATAACGGTTGTCAAGGTATTTAAATGTATTAATACGATTTTTTTATACTTCTTTGCTGGCAAACAAACATACAGCCCACCAGGTAAGCAGTTATGGCGTTGCCCACTCTACATATTGTAACAACAAAATGTTATGGGTAGCCGTGAGATAAGAAAAGCGTTATTTTATTAAATGTTTCTCTTTAATGACTGGAAACCTATACTAACGGACAGAAATCCATGTATATTTAAGTCAGCTCCCACACTAGATGATAATCTGTTGGAGGGTCTTTCTCAGTCGGACCTGTTTGGTTCTCTGCCTTTCCTAAACTTTCGACTGCTACACGCCCTATAATATTATCTTCAAATATATGGAGAACTACCCGATCTCGCTTCACTTCAATTTTATTTTATGTAAATATGACATACATTTATTATACATACGATATAATATACATATCTTGAATCACTCTATTTATTTCTGAAAACTAGCATTAAATATTTGTTGCGTAGTTTAGCGTACAGACAGCGGGAGTGACTATGTTTTTAAACTATGTAAAGATATAAAAATCATGTGAATCATTATAGATTTTAATGATTATGATATTTAAGTATAGGTAATAGTAATGTAAATAATTAGGTAAGCAATACTATACTATACGTGAATAATCCATGAGGCTTATCTGTAAAGTGTTATGCATTTCATAAGCGCAACACGTGCGACCTGTAACGGTATTTATCCAAATGTTTGTCCAAATATTTGACCTTACCTTATGGTAGATGGTGTGACACATATATTGTGTTTATTCAGATGGCGTGCGGCAGACTTTTGTCCATTCCGCTGCGGGAATGGACGGTGCAGGAGCACGGCGGTCGCGTGTTCCGGACGGGATGGTTGCGGTGACAACAGCGATGAGATTGCTTGCAGTATTTGTAGTAAGTATTAACGTGTATTTTGTCTGCTAAATACACCTTTCTACGGTATAGGCGAAGCTGTAGAAGTTTTAAAATACCGATTCGGGAAAGTAAAAACGGACTATGTAGGTACCTAATCGTAAGCTCTAATTTTCAAGTTTTAAGAACGAGTGCCGCTTCCATGAAATATGTATGATGCCGAATATCCTAAAACAAATCAGATATTACCTAATTTTGTAATAAGTTTTTATCACTTATGTAGGATTTTTATTAATCATTTTATCCCTTACTGTTCTTAACCGGTGACTCTTTTACACAGATAAGCCTTTCCAATAAAACAAGTAACTCAATAATATACATTCTAGAAAAAAAACAGCTGCCAAAGATCTCTTATCTACCTATTAAGAAATAAAATTGTTTACGCACTAGACAGCTACGGGATTAATTGTAGAGTGATCGGTATAATCTTTGCAGCTGAGTTGTAATTATTTTATAGGCGGGCAGTTAGTTACTACCGTAAATACCTATGTAGACATCCACAATGTTAAGATATAATGTGAAGTTCAAAACGCGGAACGGAGTCATCATACTGCTAATAACTGTTTATATCAAACTTGCGTTACGACAATAGGTATTTAAGCTACAAAATACCTACCTACTTACAAATAACTTTTGGTTACAACAAATTATATTATTGATAGGTAGATTTCACCGAAAGGAGGTAACACTAAAAATGTTGTTTGTAACTTCATAATATAACAAAGAATCGAAAAAATTTGGTACCACAACAATGTTAGCAATATAATGATTCCTGACAGGAACTGTTAGGTGACCACTTGACCAAACATGTGAAATATGAGCGTCGACTGCATATCGGCAATTCGTCACGATAAGTAATGCCGTTACGCGAACAATAGTGTTCAAACGATACGGCAACAGACGCCGTACGGCATAACAATGCCATAATTAAACTTCACTTGTATTTTTTTGCAGAATGTCCAGCACCACCGCAGTCGCCTTGAAGTGCCGATAGACTAACAACTCTAGTGAACATTCCATGGCTGGATCTCAATGCTCAATGTTTTGTGTAAAGTTCTATTCGATTAACCATTCGAGTTATGAAAAGAAAGAGTCATCTTTCGATTATTTTAAGTGTAGACATTCATTCCAAGTGAAGTAGTCGATTAATATTACTAGGTACTATGTATTTTCTTAACTCGGATGTCAAACCCAAGTGCAACCAATACCTATATTGAAATTTAGTTATACTATATTTTAATTTTTTGAAATTGAGATTTTCGTTATTATTAACAAATATAGAGTTGATGTAAGTGAATTTAAATTACAGCTACAATAGTGGTTTATTATTTTTTGATAAACCTAAATAAATCTTAAATGTAGATTAATAATTTAATTAATATAGCGAATGTCGGCAATATAATGTTAGATATCATCAACTCCATCAACCTATCGCAGTCCACTGCTGGACATAGGCTTTAATACATAATATAATATATGTATCTCCTTAGGACTACATCCAAGCTGATAATATAGTAAAAGGTACCTATGTTATATTACTCTATTTCTATGTACATATAGTTTTTCTGCACAAATTCTATATAGTAAGCATTTTAGGTACAGTCAAAGAAACGTTAAGAAATTTTCTTCTAAAAATATTACTCGTAAAAAGTATGTATGGTTTATAAAGTATCTAATTTTATCATGATAGGTAGATAAATAAGCCACGTATAAAACAAGACTGAAGAGTGATACCCGTGACTACTACTTGGCACTTAGATCATTTATAGAGTTGAACCGTGAATTGTTCCATTGCAATGACAATCAAATCAGATATTTCACTCAGTCTGGGCCTTGCGAAGGAGGCGCGACAAGAGGCAGATTCTGGAGCCGTTACATAACGGCTTTTAGAGATTTATTTTTTATGTTAATTAACATCAAACATAAATCGCTAAGAGAACATGGTACGGCCTACACCCCTGTACACTTCAGGGGTGCCACGTGATTTTATTTGTCAATTTTCTTACTTCCAAAAGTTTATCCCTGCTCCATTGGTGCATCTACCATACGTCTGAGAATGAAATAATTTTGTCAAAACAACAAATACGCTATGCAAGAGTTGCACAACAATTTTCATAGTCTTACTCACCGAGAAAAACCAATATGACACGAGAATGAACATACAAAATTTGCATAGTGTACTTAAATGTATGTAGCACTTTAATGACATTTATGGGAATCCTATTCGTTATCCAATGTCTGCTCCTCAAAATGACGGTTAAAATGATTGTCAATCGCAATAAAATATTTCTTTTTTATTGTTGATGTTTCGAATTGCAATTGATCGCACCGGCATGTTTCAAAGCAGCTCAATGCCCGCATAAAATTATTGTAAATATTTTTTTTCATAAGTCGTTTGGCACAAAAACCATTATTATTTTCATACTCCACAGACTATTAAAACGTATGATTAAGATTTTTATTTAAGTTTTCTTGTGTTTGTGTGCTTGTGTAAGCGCATTCGAGTGTAACTTATTGTAATATAGTGAGGTTATGTGTGTGAATGTGATAATGTATTTATTAAATTAATTTCATTATAAAGATAAGGTTTTTTTATTTAACATTTTAATACTTACCTTTTTACACGAGGTTCTTAGGTAACAAACAAGCATACGGCCCACCTGATGGTAGGCAGTTAGCCTATGAACTTTTACAATACCTGGGGCATCATTGGAATGTTGCTGACCCAAAAGTGTTGTGCATTCGATTCCCCCACCCGGGACAAAAAGTTGTGTGGTCCATATAATGGTTGGCCCAAATCTAGGTGTAGGTACTTTATTATTTGTATGTTGGTAAAGTCCCCCGCGACATAGGGCTTGTTCCCTAGTGCAGGAGTTGTCTTTAAAAGAAAACATGCATACTTTAAGCTCTCCTTAAGACTTGGGATATTGCGAACGACCTTGAGCATATGGGCGAAGCAAACACGACTTACCTCGCACTTATTATCCAGGCGAACGCCGCCGCCGCGGGGATACAGACGTCATATTAATTTATACCTAATAGATTAAAATTTATACTTATTCTAAATATAACATAACCAAATTATGGGTGTATGTTTTCTTTACATATTGTTTTTTTTGCGTATCATTTATTAAAAATTGAAGTCATAAAGTGGTTACATCTCAATAACTATTTAGAATTAATATATAATAATAATTTATTACAAGACCATATTATGAAACACATCTTGTAGATTAATACTGTATTTTTTGGCAGTCTATAATTGCCAACAAAAAATGGTTTCATTTACACCTCTTTTTCATCATTTTTTGAGAGGGGCCTTAATCCAATATTATAGCAACGTCATCTATCGATGACTTGTATCAACACGCACGGCAATACCAAAGTAAGTATACACCTACCTCATGTCAGTTGCTCAGCTAAAGATTCTAACGTCAATCGCTAGATGTCACTTTAAGTAAAACTCATTCATTATAGAGTTTTCATAAAAATTGATGAAGATCAATGTTTAGTTGGACGTATCTGGTTTATTATTAGACTCTTAACTTGCCAGTGGCAGTGTTATATATATGTAAAACATTTTCATGTGTGACCAGCGCAGCATGACGATGAAAATAACATAAATACCTATCTACTTTTATAACAAATTTACTTATATGATTTCTTTAAAACACTATTATATATGTATATTCATAAAATAGTGTGAAGCTATATAATATTAATGATTGTGAAAACCACATCGTCTTTACCCACCGAAGGTATGAAAATGATTCTATTTTATGTAAAATACGCTCAACTTCTATGACATGGGGCCAAAAAAACTAGCGGACTTACACCCTTAAGTAATAGATAGACCTACGCACTTTTCTATTTGCCTACCCTTTCAGTAGAAGGTAGGACTCTATGAAACATAGCACTGCTGCGAATCAATCAGAAATCAATACAATACATTTATTTAGGTGTTTTATATCTACTAATAAAGTGTGTTTCAAATAAATTATCATACGTACTTAGCCATTTAATTAATTTGACAATACTATATGGAGTATTTCCAGAAAAAATTAAATATACAATAATAAAACCTGTTTTCAAGAAAGATGATAGGTACGACTTGAGTTGCTACAGACCAATAGCATTAGTCCCTGTTATTTCTAAAATTTATGAGAAAGAAATTCATGACAATATATACAAATTCTTTGAGACTAATAATTTATTTTGTTGTGAACAAGTAGGCTTCAGAAAAAATAAATGTATAAATTTAGCTATTTATGATTTTCTTCATACAGTGACTACTAACATAGATAAAGGCATTCAATCATGCGCGCTTTTCATGGATTTGACAAAAGCATTTGATCATGTTGATCACAATATATTATTATACAAGTTACATGCATACGGAATCCGTGGAAATATTTAACTATTTAACTATTTAAGTGACAGAATGCAATCCACGCAAATTACTAGACTATGCCCATTAGGAAAAATTGTAACTAATTATTCATCGGATTACAATAGTTATATTTGGTGTTCCACAGGGCAGTGTATTGGGCCCACTTCTATTTATCATTTATATAAATTATTTGCCTAAGCTGACTAACCACAAGTCTATTTTATTTGCCGATGACAGTACAATATTTTTTACCGGTAATGACACTTTCATTACGCAATTAGATATAAATTCAACTTTATCAAGTGTTATTGAATGGTTGACATTGAATAATTTGAACATTAATCTCACTAAAACGAATTATATGAAATTTCGAAATAGACTTAACAAATTGACAAACATGGACATTTCTTATTCGGACGTAAAGATTAAACAAGTTGAGGTGACAAAGTTTTTGGGTATACATATTGATTCTAATATAAAATGGACGACACACATTGAATCACTGTGTTCAAAACTGTACCAGTTCTCATACGCTCTTTATGTATTATCCAAAAAGGCAAGCACGTCGACGGTGTTATTGGCATATCATGGTTATGTCACACCTCTCTTGAGGTATGGGATTATGTTCTGGGGCAACTCGATAAATAAAGAAACGGCATTTTTAGCACAGAAGAAGTGCGTAAGAGCGATCTATGGGTTAAAGCAAACTGATAGTTGTAAACCCCTTTTCTTAAAACTGAGACTACTTACTCTACCATGTATTTATATTTTGGAAGTTGTTTTATTTGTTAGGAAACATAGAACTTTATTTGAAAAGCTAAATAGCCGTCGGCATAATTTAAAAATACGGTTTCCAGACAATAAAACCACCTTTCTAAATAATAGTATATTTTGCATGATACCACGAATATATAATAATCTACCAATAACAATACTGAAAACTACTGAGTTAACCATATTTAAGAATAAAGTAAAAAAAAAATTGTCTTCAAAAGGGTATTACTCTGTCAAGGATCTCTTATCAGATAAGGAATTATAGTAACATTTTAGTATTTAAGTTTACATTATATTTTTGTTTTCTTGACATGTTGATGAAATTTGTATGACATTATTATTATTATTATTTAAACACTGACATTATTCTTAATCACGTTGACATTATTCTTAATTACATTGACATTAATATAATGCTGTTCCTTAATTTTATATAGCTATTGAATATTTTGCATGCTTTTTTAGCTGAATATGGTGAAACCAAATGTTGTAAGATTTTTTTTCTTATGTACCCATATTCGCAAAATAAATGATTTGGATTTGGTAATAAGGAGGCAAACTTGCTTATGGCATGCCTGGTAAGCAGTTACCGTAGCCTATAGATGGATTATATTGCAAATCCAAAGGCATCACTAACGCGCTCTAGAGAAAAACTCGACCCTACAAGAATTATTCGACTGTTATATAACTATTTTACTTTAAACTGGTATTTTACTATGTTAGCACGGCCAAAATTCATAGGTATACCCATATAATACTTATAAGTACCTTTTTTCTTTTCACTAGAAAAATCTTATATAATATTATACCTCATATTATAGTCGTAGTCGGTTGTTCATGGAATTAAAAAAATCTAAACAGCGTTTATACCTGCTCCTTTTTCAAAACATCACGATAGTACTTAATGAGTAGATGTTTAATGAGTCCAGCGACAATTCAGCGAAGCCTCATGCATGCCAAACGAGACCCAAAAAGAATAAAACAAACGAAGGTGGACCTTCACCTCGTTTGTTTCCAGAGTCCAGACCCTAGAGTGGACCTGTCAATAACGTGTCCTTGTAAGAGGAGCTATAATTTTATACAAAGCTGAGATTGGGACCTATTCTGACATCGCACAAGATAACAACACAGGATTAAATATCTATAGTTATGTTGTTAATTCAATGTTAAATTTAATACCTATTTACTTTTTCCTCTGTAATGTCCTGTGTAACTCAAACTCAAAATTCATTTATTCATTTAGGTTACAAAGTAACACTTATGAAGGTCATAAATTATGAATAAACCAGAATGATGATGTCAGCAAAATTTTCCTACGGCTAATTCGCTGACGTGGCTGACTAGTAAGAAACTCAGGCCACATACAGACAAAACACTTTCCTTATACGTGCGAGCAATAGTTTTAATGCAGCTGCAAAAGAATTTAATTTAGATTTATTTAATACCAGTGTATCCCAGGCAAGGCGGATGATAAGTAATAAATTCTTTAGTTCCTAAATTAATTTACAAAACGTTTTACTATATAATTTTATGTTTGTATGTTTACTAAATAGTTTATAATAATTGCTTGTCCCTCAGTTATATAGGTAAATACCTTTCCTTTGTCACTAAACGTGAAGACCTGTAATTGGCTCTCTATTGCTATACTAATTATTTTTTAAGTTAGAATAAGCTGTTGGTTTTCCATAAAATAAATAAATAAATAAACATTTTTGCATTATTTATTTACATATTAGTGCACAATTGAAATATTATTCTAAATGTGTATCGCACTTGCTAAAAATTACATTTAATTAGTAATCAACTTAGATTTTTTGTCTTGAAATACTCATAAATTAACAAAATACCTAAATACACCACCTTTGATATGCTATAATTAATGAATGCGACCCAAAAGTGCACCTCGTAATTAGATCTTATATTTATTGACTATTTAAATTAGTAAATCTAAAGTGTGAAGCGCCTTATCCTAAAAACAATCCTGAAAACCAAAAATGGAACTAATTCTATGAAATCCTTATTCCGTGGTATACATCGGAATAAGGAACCGCCTATTTTTTATGGCACCTAATTCCGCGGTATTTTCAAAACGTATTTTCACCTTCATTTATTTAGTAAAATACAAAAAATAATAGTAGTAGTAATACATATAAAAAATATAGTCCCTCTACTAATTAAACGCAAAGAATTACACACACAGTACCAAAACAAGAAGAAAAACGCTATTCAAAAAAAACCTGGTATTTACGTGCACAGGGTGCCAAATCGTATATCATATTATATCGTTGCGAAACTTATCGATTATCTTAAACATATAATAATATATCCACATCTAGATATATTATCTACTAAATAAGTGATATTCTGGTAAAAAAACAGCTTGTAAATCGCAAGTAAATGCCGTTTTTTTAAATACCTCGGAATTAGGTGCCGTTACCTTAAGCTGATTTATTCTAAATTAAACAAACAATATAATGCAACTAATTCCAAGACTTATCGTTCAAATAATCATTTGTTGTATAATAGCCCTTCCCTATGAGATGATTTTTGATAGTAGGTTTAAATTTGTGTTGCGTGTGTATGTTCGAATAAAGGTTTTTCTTTCTTCTTTCTTTCTTTCTATCGTAGATGTTAGATAAGTTCTGTAGTCTTTTAGTTTAGGTACGTATACAACAACTCAAAATTCATTCATACTTATTCATATGAAATCGGGAAAGGCTGAAAAATTATGTGAACAAATTTACTTACATCTAGTTCACTGAAAATTGTATAGCCATGAGAAGAACTAGCAAGAAACCTACGCAGTGGCAATGGAATTATTAAAATGCATTTAATGCAAATGTGTGTATATCCAACATTCTACATTATTAAACATTGTTTTCGTCGTTTAGGATGTTTACAATGTCAACATAATTAAGTTACAAAACCCCGGCATAAATAACACGACAATTGATATACAAACTGTTTGACTGCCATTTATAATCAGGATCGCTTCATGACAAGTTTGTTTCATTTTTAAATAAGTATATACCTAATGGAAAATACACTGATAATTCGTTGCAGGCGATTATGGATTAAGCTCAAGTTTATAGTCACTCATCCATTAGAAAGGTTAGTAAAAAGCTGATCTAAACATATATATTTTAATTTATTTACTTGTTTAGTCTCTGCGTTAATGATACAGTCAATCATGGTGATGACTGATTCATCAACGCTACAAACTTGACCGACCTGAGAGATATCAGGCTCAGTACCGACAGCTAATCATGGGAAGTTAACCAACAACACATTGCTTGAGGCAAGAATCAAACCTAATGATCGCAAACCTAGGCGCAAACTTATGCTGGAGAGGACCAACGAGATAGTCGTTATTGCATCTTCTTACCTATACCATAACATGCAATGACGACTGTCTTGTGTCTATACCATGAAGGAAAATATTTAGAAAACTTTGCATTAGTAATGAGATAAAAATATTGGGTGTTTCAGACTAAGGAAATTACAGCGAAAGTTAAACGCGAGAAAAGCGAGAGGCTCCATCAGTTTGCTTTTAATATTTATAATATGTTTTATAATAGCAGTTTTATACTATTGGAATTACTTTATGGGTGAAAATATCAGCACAAAATCAAGCAGTATACTAGCTAGTGCTAATCTGCCGCAAAAAATTATAACAGCAACAATACCGCCTATTGCGATAAGTAAGGCTAATAAAGGCAAAAATATTTCTGTGTTTAAGAAGATAAAGACAGTTTTCAAAGTATATCCGAGAAAAGACAATATTGATTTGGATATAGAAATTGATGACCGGAATATTACTAACACCACCCAAAGAAAATCAGATCATTTGGGTACTGTACATTTTTAGTAATTTTACACAATTAAATGTTAAAATTCAATTTTGCGCTATATTCAAAATGTATAATGAAAAAATATCAGCTTTCTCTTTTTGTCTCGTAATGAAAAATAATGGTACAAATAATATTTAACGTTCTATTGCAATTTCAGCTACATTTATTCACACTCCGGGTTGCAAAATACCTCAAGCGATAGTCAACTACGAGAAGTACATTAATGAAACAAATGATACATATAAGAATGCTTCGTGTGGGAAACGGGCAATTTTTCTCAGAAAACTTGATGGAAACACCGTCGTAGCTTCAATAAGACATAGAGTTATCATTAAGCATTATATGAAGTATAAAGAGAACTATTACGACTGCTGTTATCAGTTTTTACTCAAAGCTGTACCGTCACCATCCACCGATGATACACCAGGTCACCAGAATCTGATGTGAGTATATCCAAATATATGGGTCACCAAAAGTGATAGGACGAACAATTTGTTGTTTAACATGGTAATGGCGAAGACGAAACTACCACAACAAGGACCGGTGGTATGTGTGACATGCACGTAAGCTTGTCAATTTGTTAACCTAGCTTTAGGTTCACAAATCACACCTAGCTTTCTTTGTACGAAATACAAAATGATGATAAATAAATCGCTATTATAGGTCTTCATGGCACCGTTCAAGGCGTCCGTCAGCAAAACCAGCTCGGCCAAATGTTTTTTCCCACACAAACTTTCAATTTACACAAATTTTGTTATTATATTTTATAAGTGTTGAAATAGCACTAAGTTACATGACTACATTAACAAGTTAGTGTTAATAACTAATAAGTTAAGGAAGAGCGGAGTCTCCTAATACAGGCTCTTTTAGCTTAAAAGGAGGTTTCATTCACCATCTAGTTTATAAGATCAAACTTGTTAAAACTAATAAATCATTTTTCATTTTTTCATTTCAAATGTCAAGCACTCAGCGTGTGCCACGGGGCTGCGCTTATCTTGTCGTAGCGCCTCGTAGCGCAATTTAGGATTAGTTTTAGCTACGCGGCATTTTAAAATAATTATTTCTAGCACAAAATAAATACAAGATATAATTTCAATTCGATTAAAAAATGTCACGAATAGTCTATTTCTGTCGGTTCCTCTTTCTCTCGACCAGTCCATGCCATATGATGTCAACACGCGACTAAATAATATATTTCAGAAGATACCTTCGAGTGCAAATAAATACAATAATAACTTATTACAAAGCACACAATCGTAGATATTAATATTCCGGTAGACGGAGCGGGGTGGGTTATATCCACTGTTTTTTTAAACCGACTTCAAAAAAGAGGAGGTTATCAATTCGCGTGTATTTTTTTAAATGTTTGTTACCGCAGAACTCCGTCATTTATGGACCGATTTGAAAAATTATTTTTTGTCTGAGAGGACATACCTTCAGTTTGGTCCCATTTTAATAAAAAAAACAGTTCTAATGATGGAATCCATGAAGAGTTAAGGGAACTCCTCAAACATTATAGGCGTGCATATAGCAATTACAATATTTTTTACAACAAATCAACGATTTGCATTCAGAGAGTGCAATTTAGTAAAGTGAAACTGATGAAGAAGACCACAAATGGCCACCTGAACTTTTCAATTACAAATATTTCACCAACAGTGATTAGATAAGTCTCGTTTAGGTTGCTAAGCAACCATTACTAAGTAATTATAATACAGCAAAGGAAAATGTTACAATTGAACTGAACTGATGATGAAGCCGGAAGGTAGGCAACGGAATTTCATAATTAAACAATGTAATCTAGCAGTGTATGAGCTTATTTGAATGGTCATGAGATGCACTTTAGCTGTAAATGATCAGATTGTTAAAAACCGTCTTTAAGGGAGAAAAGTGAGATTAAAGTTAGTATGAAATTTCATCTTGTATAAATACGGTAGACAGGGATTTCAGGGTTTTTGAAAATTCTACAACTGGCCATGTTGAAATCAGTTTTTTTGTTAAAATTATTATACAACGTAACGCTAACAAACAAGCATACAGTCCATCTAATGAACTAGCATTACAAGTTGTATCAATCTTACGTTACTGACCGTAAAATTAACTCCCAGAGTTTCGACCATGGGTAAGTTGGGAAACACTGGGATAATAAAAAGTTATTCAAATAAACAGTTTCCCTTAAATGCACACTGAAGATAGACCTATACTTATGGACAGGAAGGTACGTGGGCCGCACTGCAAAAATACGTCGTTTACACGGGTAGATTTTCGCCGCACAGCGAAAATCGGTCGTCTCAATGAAGATTTGCTAGACCGCGAGTGACTAAAATCGCAAGTACTAAAGTTGGGTTCCATCCATACGACCTCTGCCGTGCGGCGAGAAGCCGCATGCGGCGGGTGACTAAAATCGACCGTGTCCATTACACGGTCTATTTTAGTCACCCGCCGCCGCCGCAGCTGCAGGCGATCGCCCGCTGCATGAGGTGTGTTTTGAGCTGAAAATACCTCCCGTTCGCAACATTTTCTTCGAAAATGAAGAGAACAGGAAGTTTTTGCCGACTGGTGTTAATAAGGTGGCGATTCGTTTTTTACAAGCGATGTGGCTTGCTGCTCGACTAAATTGACTCGTGTAGGTAATCTCCTTTTCCTATCACTCGTGAACTGAATAAAATTTTGGTAAATAAATACTGTTTTTTTTATTTCAGATACTCCAATTGTACGATATTTGAAAGTCATTCGAAAATAACTTTAGAAACGGATTTCATTAATATTAAATGCATCGAATATACTGATACTAATGTAACTTATACTATATACAGCGATGTATACGCATTTGTTAAAAAAATCAAAGAAACAGCAAAGAGTATTTTTGAATGCAATAAAAAATTCAACGTATTGATGATAGGAATGAGCTCCATGTCTCTACCTCGCGCCGGACAAGCACTTCCTAGAACTGTTACCATTTTTCAAAATGAGTACTGGAATGGATATCGAGGATATCATAAGGTAAGGAGGCAAACATAAGCATACGGCCCGCCTGATGGTAAGCAGTTAACGTAGCCGACCCGTTTTTTACCCCAGGGCGTTAAGATGGATAGGTTTAACAAGTTTCTTCAAAACGAATTTCTAAATGTGCACTGGAGACCAGCCCCTCTAGACAAGTGGCATAAGCGATAGTCGAATCGAAAAGTCAAAAAGCAAATGTATGGGATTTGACGTAAGTTTACGACATTATATCGTAGACTTAAGTCAAATCCCATACATTTTATATTTTGACTTTTCGATTCGACTACCGTTTATGCCACTTGTCTGGAGGCTCTGTACTGGAACACACTAACACCGCGCATTTAGTGTTGTGGGTTCGATTATAAGTATATGGGACAAAATTAAATGATGTATAGTATGGTAAGGTTAAGGTGTTATAGCATGTGTTTATGTAATACAATAACATATTAATTAAGGTCTAATTATTATACATATAAGATCTGAATCAGCTTTTTAGAATGTTTAATTATTAAATAACCAGTTCATGTAAAATTCATCACCTCAACCCATAAACGTCCCAATGCTGGTCATGGGTCTCCTCCATAAATTTGGAGGGATATTAGCCTACTATACCACGCTGGCCAGACGGGTTGGTATAGGGCTTTGTTTCGAGTTTTCCCTCTCTTGCAGTGGATATTGTCTGCCTTGCTTACTCCCTTAGTCGACTTTTACGCAACCCACGGGATGGAATGGGGTGGTGACATTTGTTTTCCTAATCCGTCACCACACGGACCATCGTCATGTAAAATTAGATCAACCAATTCTAGATAATTCTGATTTGTACTAACTCTTATATAAATACTAGAGTTATACGGTCAAAGTAGCTCTATACTAATTATGAGTGGTAGGGCACCATACAAGTAAGCAAGCCTGAATGAGGAAGGATCTCCACCTGCTTGTTTGCCACCGAAGTAGTATATGAAAAATATAGAACTAGACAGTCGCACTAGCAGTTTCAATACATAGTTGTCGTATACCTATATTATACACATAAATAATGTGAGTCAATTGAGTGTTAAGTATAAATTGTTTAATTTTGTTTCCCCTTACGAAATTAAAATGATTGCTCATCAATTTATACCTGATTAAATATTTTCTTCTTCAGGTCGCTGATGAAAGCTTCCCAAATTTAATGGCGGTGTTCACAGGGAAGAACATAACGAGTTTTGATGAAGAATGTGCAGGAAATATGGATAATTGCAACCGTTTCATGATATGGAGTAGATTCAAAGAGGCAGGTTATGTCACAGCTTATGGAGAGGACTATTTAGCGTGTCCTGACACGTTTTCAAACAATTACCAATTTTGGAAACAACCAACAGATCATTACATGAGACCATTCTTTCTTAAAAGCGAATACCAAAACAACAATAGTACATTTTTATGTGCTGGAAAGATGTGTTCTGGTGAACACATTTTACATTATGCACTGGATTTTGCTAATACTTACAAAAAGGATTCATTTTTTGGATTATTCTGGATAAACTCCTTTAGTCATGATGCAAAAAGTCGTCCGCATGAAGCAGATGAAATGCTAAAACGTTTTTTTAACCAATTAAAAACATTAGACATTCTAAAAAATACTTTCGTCATATTTTTTAGCGACCATGGCGTACGCTTTGGTGGACAACGCTCTAAAATGGAAGGTTACTATGATGATCGGATGCCAATGTTCTTTATATGGTTACCAGTATTATTTAAAATGGAGCATACCTATCAAGTATCATCGATACTCATCAACCAATTTCGATTGGTCACCCCATACGATATTTACAGTACATTGTTAAGTATTCGGCAGTTATCGTTGTGCTCATATAGTACTGATGATCCTCCCGAAGGCTGTCCCAAGTGTCATAGTACATTCAAAAAAATAAAGCGTACACGCACATGTCGTGATGTATCGATTAGTGACAGGTGGTGTACTTGCCATAAGATGTATCCTCTCCCTATGCATGATCCAGATGGTAGAAAAGCTGTGGACATGGTTGTAAAAAATATAACGTCTATGGTGAAAACAATAGAGACACAAAAATGCTGGCAATGCTTGAGTCTTCGTTTAAAAACGATTTACAGAATACATTTTTATTATAGTAAAGATAACATTAACATGTTCTATGTGGTGGCGTTCTCAATGGAACCTAATAATACAATTTATGAAGCGACTGTATATTATAATATGACAAAAGAAAATTATGAAACTCAAGCAACTATTCTTGATCCAATCAGCCATATAAGTACATATAAAGAATTAGGAAATTGTGTTCTAAATGTACCAGATCGACGTTTCTGTATCTGTCAGAAAATAAAGAATTGTTGACTCCTTTACTTTTTTATATGTTAATTATGTGAACATAATAAAATATTTGTTACTAATTAATATTTATAATATTATAATTTGACACTTTTCGTAAGTAAATGTACTTTATTATCCAATTATTAGGGTTCCGAATTAAACAAGGAAGTCTTATAGTTTCGCTATGTATGTAGTAAAACAGTTGTTTGATTTAGAGATTCGTTTGTGAAATATTAGGCTTTTAAGAGTTAATTTTTGTTAGAGCCAAGTATCCCTCCCCCTCTGGCGGCCAAATGGTGGTATTTGGAAATGTGAAAAAATTCACGCTAGTAGTATATATGTTATAGACCAGGTGATTAATGCGGGCATTATTTATAATGCACGAGCATTATGAATAATGTCTAGCTTTATCGGGCTAAGTGATTAATTACTATCTTAACTCCATTATTTATCACATTGCACGGTCATTATTATATTGCTACATGATAGTTGGGCAATTTGATAATAAAGCTTTATTTAACGCGGTGCGAGTAAATGTAGTTGTCGCAAAGCCAAAAAGTTGTGTACCTCAAAATGCCATCACAGTGGCAGTTGTTCTAATAAATAAATATGTTACGTGCTACATATTTTATGATTATTGTTTTCAATTTTGATGTTCTATTTGACATATATTTTCATTTGACTTTTATTAAGAGAAGATGCTAATTATGCCAAATAATGAGTCTGATTGCTTAAACTTTAGTTTATTTTATGTTTTATAATAATAAGTCATTTCTATAAAACAAAGATAATATATGTTGTGAAATTTTTGTTTTAAATTTAATTATATTTTATGTTATATTTTTAACATTCTTTAAGTTTTAAATGCAAAAACTAGTGGATTTTTAAGGTAGAAGTCCTTCGTAATTAATCCAAATAATGAGTCTGATTATTTAAGTGGTTTAATATTTAGTTTATTTTAAGTTAAATGACAATAACAATAAAAAAATAGTAATTAAATATGTTTGTATTACTCTGCCCAAAAGGTGATGGGCAATATGTATAGTGCCCAGTCAATTTGATTATTTGAATAATTATTATCAAATTGCACTCTCATAGGTACATTGGGTAGGTCTGAGAATCGGACAACATCTATTTTTTATCCCCCTAAATGTAAAGGTGGTCCTAATTTTTTAATTTCATTTTTTAGACAAAAAATTGTGTTTTTATTTTTTTGTGATTCAGCATTAAAAAATACATACAACCCTTAATTTTCACCCCTCTACGATCAATCCCTATTTTTTAATAGGGATATTACTATTTTAGTAGCAAAACAACGTTTGCTGGGTCAGCTAGTGTTATTATAAAATTGAAGATTTCCTGAATGACAAATAATGTAATTTCCACAATTACTATCAAATTTGTTTTTATTATTATTACTATTTTTTATTATTTATTAATCAAATTGACAAATATCATATTACCTACTGTTGACATTTATACCTTAAATAATCTAATATCTATTAATTACTATTGAATCGCATGTCAGAATTTATTATTATGAGATAACCTATTATTTTATTATATACAAATAAGTGATCTGTTACTATTACTTTTACCTTGACTAAGTAACATATAAATTTGCATGTTTACCCAGACAGAACATGTTAAGACAAATGACTGTAACACCTAATGTACCTACACATGTTGAGACAAATAAATATCTTTTATCTTTATCTTGAAATGTTGGATGGTTTAGCTACCTCTTCTGCACAAAGGAATAGTACCTAGTTTCAACTTTGTCATATTTTGTATGGGTTGGCTACTCTATAAAATATTTTTAGTGCTGCTGTCAGTACAGCCGTTCCGAATTGTGGAAGGTAATAGGCAATTTTATGATTATTAATTTAAAACTTTTGCACAAAATGTGTACAAAGGCGGACTTAATGCCAAAGGCGTTCTCTACTAGTCAACATTTGGTTGATGCAGAAAGAACACTAGGTAGGTGCATAAAACCGTAGAACTTAACAGGAGCAATAATAATACAATACAAAAAATAAATACTTATATTAAGAATAATAGACATAGGTAGAAACATGATACACATATACATATATAACAATACCAATAATAAATAATATACATCATTTTAATGTATATATAATATAAACGTTGCGATAATTCTGCTAAATATTTGTTACAAAGCTGACTACTCTAGTCTTGAAGGTGTCTCGGTTAGTGCACATCCTGATTTCAAGAGAAGAATAAACTTGACTTGTGAGAAGGATGTTGTTTTTGTGATGAGTGTTTGTGATGTTGAGACGCGTTTGCCTCGCGACCCAATTTGAACGTTGGCAGACTGACTGAGTGCCTGCTCAATGCGAGCACCAGGTGAACACCCTCGCAATGTCCATACCCGTCTTCATACATAGCGCACACAAGCTATGCCGCAGACATACTTATCCGTATTGAAAATAAATCTAATGCAATTGTTGAGAAGGCGGTTCAAGTTTATCAAGAAGATCTGCATTCAGGTCGAAGCAGCAAATATAATGTCATGCGTGGCATGGGCGTAAATCCAAATTTAACGCAGGTAAGACTGCAACGAACAGGTAGTAAAGTAATGTTTATAATAAAATTTGCTGTCTTTAGGAGGTACGGATGAACCATGCCGGGGCCACAATGGCCCCAGGTCTGACCCGGCAAACTTTTGTTGACAGGTAGGAATAGTTTTTAAGGGAAAGCATAATTTTAGTTTTAATGAAGTATTTTCCAAGCACCTTTTGTACTCACCTTTTAAATCTTTCCTGGACTTCCACAAATAATTCAAAACCAAAGTTAGCTAAATCAGTCCAGCCGTTTTCGAGTTTTAGCGACCTGCACCTTGCAATTGGACAAAGTATATGCGCGATTTGAACTGGAACAAAGAACCTATACGACATTTTAGAACAACTCACACATGGTCATCTGGCCCTAAACTACTGATATTAGTAACCCAAATATATGTCCCACAGCGAGGCACGGGTTTTCTTTCCACTATCAAAAGAACAGCAACGGTTTAAGTCTTAATATATACGAGTACCTACTTACATATTTTAGAAAAACCCAGACAAAGAACAAATACTAGTGCTCATCACAAAAACACTTTTTCTGGGTTTTAATCACACTCAAAAATCGAAATTCTAGCCCGACTGGGGAACGACCGCTATCTAATAGAAAAGCACAGGCAAAAAACTACACTCAGTAATGTAGTTATATTCCTGTGTGTAAGCGCCATTTTTATCAGGCATTCTTAACTCCTAGAGTCATTTAGAAAGTAATCTATTTACTAACTGTTCTTTCTTTGTCAAATATTATTAAACAATATTAATAAACAATTTTAAAAAAACAATACAAATGATTGTGAATGAGGCCATTGAATGTGAATCGCTTATTCTCTACGCCTAAACACTTCAGTGTAGCGCGACAGACCATATCAGTAGGTACGTAAAGAGCTATCTATCTATGTAGCCATAGTTTCTTTGTATCTATCGTACGTACTATATGTATAAACACATAATTATTATTAACAAACGTCAAGGAGAACTCGTTAAGAGAGAAAGTAGTGTTAAATTTCTAGGTATATTTTTAGATGAAAACTGTGACTGGAAAATACATGTTGACAAGGTATGTAAAAAATTAAATAAGTTTGTGTATGCTTTAAAACAGTTACGTATAACTGCAAATGAAAATTCAGCCCTTGTAGCGTACCATGGCTGCGTCAATTCTGTCCTTGGGTACGGCTTGTTGTTGTGGGGAAATTGGACTCACATAGACAGAGCGTTTGTCATACAAAAAAAGTGCGTAGTAGGACCTCTTGAATCATGCAGACCTCTTTTTAAGAAACTAAACGTAATGACTTTGGTATCTCTGCACATTTTTGAAATTGGTGTCTTCGTAAAAATTCATGATATTTTCCCTAAAGTTAGTGAAGACAGTAATTTTATTCACAGGGATCCAACTAAGCTTAAGGTAATAAATTGTACTTAATAAGTACTTAATTTAATTTATTTAATTTGAGCTTTTTATATATCTACCTAACTTACTTGTAATAATTGCCTATACGTACAAATTGTAATTATTTATAAAAAATAATATTATGTATATGTAAAATACACCAAATGTACAATTAATATACTTATTTAAATAATATTTGCATGCCTTTAAAAAAGGCGGAACATTCCTTGCACAGACTATTTTAATATTAAGAACTTTGTAACACATGTTCCTGCGAATAAATGTCTATTTCTATTTCAATAAACTATTCAATTTGTGGTCTAATATTAACTCGTAAAAGGGCAATTAGCATTAGGTACTATGTTAAGTTATATCTATGGTGGTATCAATTAACTAAAATTAGCAGTTTTGTACGTGAGTGTACCTACTTGTCGTTGACCAGTGTATGTTACTAGTGATGACATATGTATCTGAAACGAGGTCGCTCATTATGGACCTTATACGAAGATTCAAAGTCACCCAAAAGCCAAAGGGCAATGGAGAGAGCTATGCTTGGAGTTTCCCTGCGAGATCGAATCAGAAATGAGGAAATTAGTAGGAGAACTCAAAAGATCGACATAGTTCGAAGGAAGTCAGGGCTCATAGCTCGCATAACCGATAGCCACTGTAATAAACTGGAGTGGCGACCATGAACCGGAGGATACAGGGCAGGCTTTCAACAAGGTGGATCGACGACCTTTTGACAAGCTCAGCTGCTCGGTAGTTCGGGACCGAATGCTATAGACATCCTTGACAGAAACCTATGTCGGGCGGTAAAGTGGAAGTCTATCGGCTGAAATGAATAATATTTATAGAGATACCTACTATTTATTAGTAATGTGTTTAATAGTATATATCACCAGTATAAATCGTCACTATAGAGCTGTAGCCTAAAGTGAAATTAATTATAGTCTTACGCTACAAAGTTTGGTGGTTATTAATTGGTATATTATTTGTTTTTCATTGGAATCTCCAAACTATTTGATAAATGATATTTTCTACCTATTATATAAGAGGTACTATTGAAAATTCCTTAAGCGCCTTGATAATTGTGTTAATTTTGGAATTTTTTAAATACTTAGAGCTCCTTAGCAAGAAAAAATAATAACATATAGCGATTATAAAAGATATATAACATAAACACTGCGCGTCAATGAGTTATCGGTGACTTGTGCGCGTGTTTTCAATACAAAGAGAAATATTTTCAAGCAACGTAGGAACACGCACTCACGCCTAAAACAACTCTTTGTAAAACGGAGATTTAAGGTCAACATATTTTTTGATTGCAGGTAACCCTGGCAATTGAAACAAAATGTTCATTCAAAGAAATGCACTCTTGGTACTGACATTGCTTCTTAAATATGCACTACTCTCCTACAGCATTACGGTACCGTTTTATAACTGGGAACGTAGTCAGAAAAAGGACTTATTCAAAAAACCCAGCGTTGTGTTTCAGACCAAACCGTATTTTGGTAAGTAAAAATGTTATAATAATAATAATCAGCCGCAGACAAGTAGACTACAACTGCAACTGCAATTGCACTCACCGACTCCAAACCGCTGATGGAAGCGTTTTTAGCCTCGCGACGAATGTTGACGTTAGAGGTGTCACATATGGTGTTTTCAGGCACCTCTAATTTGGCTTTCACCTCGGCCATTACTGCTTTAACGACTGTAATGTCCTTAAGCAGCCTGGTGACGTCGACGTAGTCGAACGTCACGGGGGGCAGCCTATGCAGATCCTTCGCCACGAACGCAGGCACATCGTTGGGTTCGGTGTCTTGCACACTCTTCTCGGTACCATCTCTAACTAATTAGTAATAAGGTATAATAAATTTCGTAATATACTACTGGGTCTACGACACACTAAAGTTTAAACAAAGCTTGACGTAAATCTAGCCAGCTCTTAGATATGGGAGGAGGTTCAACAATGCAGTCTGTGGAGAAAATAAAGCTTAGTCACAAAAGCTACACTGGCTTTGTAGCGCCAGTAGGTTAATATGCAAGCACAACTAGGAAAGTTGACAAGTAAATTGATTGATCCTTTTGCAAACAACCTACGGGCAAACATTCGATACAAACGCGTTACATAGGTTTGGTAGCAGAAGGTCAAACTCATCACGCTGTTTCAGATGGTTCCATTCCCAGATGGACCGATTCCTTGATGGTCCTATTCCCAGATGGTCTCATTCCTAGATCGTCCCATTCCGAGATGGTCCTAGGGATGGTAACGCATGACGCAGTTTTAAAGATAGGCGTATGAATAAAAAATGGCGTATAAATAAAAAATACTACTTTAATTAACATTTAAACTAACTTTTATTGAAAAATTTTAATTACAATATAGTATGAATAAGAATCAAAGAGTCGTTACCTTTTAAATGATAAATAAATAAATTTACCTGATAAAACATCATTAAAAAAACTGTATTTGTTTTAGACACTATATCAAATAATATTTTTTATTTACTTAAAATAATAAAGAAAATCAAATCTTACGAAAATGGCGTCTAGTCTCCAACATGTTTTTTTTTCATAAAAAAATGCTATGGCCTTGTGTCTGATGCATTGCACTATTTATTTTGGATTAGGCAAAAATAAATCAAAGCTATCTAAGTAAAGAAAGAATTATTATGTAAAAATACTAGAATACAATACTAAAAATAATATTATCTAAAATATTATTAATATTATTTATGAAGCTGTAAAAAAAATACTATTTTCAGAAATCTTTCCAAGGGCATTCTTCTTCCTTCCAATTTTTGTAAAAGTTTATTGTACTCTTCATCAAAGTTTATACTTCAAGCCTGTTTATGTAATTTGTACAAAAATAAAAAGAGATTTGGCTTCTTGGGAATCCGAACATTCATATTCGTACGGTGATGTCACCCTTCAAGCGCGTTTGTAGTTAGTTCTGTGCCTTTGCCCAGCACAACTTAATATTGATGGCGATATCTTTGGGTACCACTGAGTTTCACAATATCGTAAGAAACGTTGCATGTTTTGAGTAGCTGGGGCCTTATTAATAATCAAACGCCATGTTTCGGGAATGAAACTGGCTGGTAGCAATGGCATCATAGCACATTGTTATATTGCACTATTAGCATTCAAACCATATTTCTTTGCTTGCTTCCAAATAGCTGCATTGGACCTGCGAATGGGACTAACCGCGAATGGGACCATTTGCGAACGGAGGACGAAGTGCGAATGTGACGAAGTGCGCATAACCCATAGCAGCCACTTACTTTTGCGTTTGGGAAGAGACTCGATTTTTTTTTATTTTTTTTTTAAAGTCTACTCTACTTGACTCTGGGTCGCGGGGTCTTTATATTACAAACTAACCTACGAACAAAAATACCCAGACTTGGGACAACTATTGATGGTTAAATATTTAATAGCATTTTCGCTATGCAATCCAATCGGCTCAAATATTATATTCAATTAATTTAACTAGTCTGTCTCCCTGGTTGTGGCTCAGAACGTCAACTTCCCAAAATGTCCCCTGGTACCAAAATGTCAACTTCCCATAATGTCCCTTTCCCAAAATGTCGCTTTCCCAAAATGTCCCTTTCCCAAAATGTCCCTTTCCCAAAATGCCGCTTTCCCAAAATGTCCCCCATTCTTAGACTTACGCGTTATAACTAAAAAACAATATAATAATCTTTTTTTTATTTTAATTACTTTGTGGTATCAACTTCGACGACAAAGTCAAAGTAATTCAATATGATTTCAATAGTTAGGATACAGACTGATAACTACGAAGTAGGCGCGCTCTGGCGTTCTCGCTTGTGATTGGATGTAAAGAAATGTAACTACCAACATATACATAACTGTTAGATTGATTGATTTTACACACGTTCAAAATTTAGATCAAAAGAATTACAAAAATAAAAATTATCATTTCTTTTAAAAATTGTTGAATTGTGAGATGATTTCCTTGTAATTGTTTTAAATATCTTGCATATTTTCTATCGAACTCAATATCTCTGAGCCTTCTTCTGCGGTTGGTCTGCTCAAATAGTGAATTCTGTATACGGCCATCCCAGTATTTGCTTTCTTTTTTTATCTTATATAAAAAATAATACAAATTTGGATTCTTTGGTATAAGGCTATTTACACGCCGGTGCAAAAATCACAAACGAGAACGCCAGAGCGCGCCTACTACGTAGTTATCAGTCTGTATCCTTACTATTGAAATTCTATTGAATTACTGTGTACTTGATCGTATTAGTTCTAATTAAAGTTATTTTTTATTGTTTTTATATAATATGTTGATAAATTATAACTATAATATTTACATTTCATTTCAAATTCCTTTTCTAATAAAAAATACGAAAAAGTTAATACCAAAGTAATTAAAATAAAAAATGTGATTTTTATATTGTTTTTTATTTTTTAGTTATAACGCATAAGTCTAAGAATGGGGGATATTTTGGGAAAGCGGCATTTTGGGAAAGGGACATTTTGGGAAAGAGACATTTTGGGAAAGGGACATTATGGGAAGTTGACATTTTAGGAAAGGGACATTATGGGAAGTTGACATTTTGGTACCAGGGGACATTTTGGGAAGTTGACATTCTGAGTCACAACGGTCTCCCTGTGCCGTGATATAAGGCATGGATATATGTCGTCAAATCCTAATAAATAATTTAAAAAATGCCACTCAGACAGCGACAACGTCCCACGCTCCTCTTATAGAGAGGAGTGAACGATCATCGAGAGCTGATGATAAGTCTATCATCGCCCACCTCACGCTCAGGACGCCGCGCCACATCTCATCAACGTGGCTTGCGAAGACTCACATAGTGTGAAAGTCTCGGGAAGAGCTTACTATAGAAATGATCCTATGAAGTAAGGTCTTAATGTAATCGTCACGTTCCGGCCCTTATATACTGCCGCTTGTAACGAAACCATATCGCGATCTAATTTTTCTACTAACGCCATCTTTCGAGGTAGCATGTAAACTTATTTTATTTTATATCACGTGACTTGACCAACGCGAACATCGCATCGTCGTGCGTACGCGCTTTGGACAATATATTACCTACCTCCTTAATATCATCATTATTTTTAAATAATTCTATAGAAATCGATTGTGTATGATGTGAATTAATATTATAAAGAGAAAAGGTTCGGTATGATATTCTGTATGTTTTTTATTTGTTCTGTTTTTGTGATGGATAAACTAAAAAAACTAATTTATACACATTATACATACAAGGTTACATTATCAGCAAGTATTATTTATATTTATTTTGTTTTAAATATGAGAGATCTCGAGATACTAAATATCTACCTATATGTCCACCCGTGAAAAGCCGGGGTGGGCCTTGTAGGTACCTAAATGATATTTGTCTAAGCATGTGAAACACTAGGGGTCGCCCGCGACTTCGTCCGCGTGGTTATTTGGAATATTTCCCCAATATTTTTTCAATATATCTCACTACTGCTCCGCTTCTATTGATCATAGCGAGGTGTTATATAGCCTTCCTGAATAAATGCACTATTCAATAAAAAAAGATTTTTTCTAATCAAACAAGTACTTACTGAGATTAGTGCGTTCAACCAAACAAACAAACTCTTCAGCTTTATAGTATTAAGTATAGATATTAAAGTCGGAACCCAAGAGGCGAAGGTTCGAATTCTGCTCCGGGCTCGTCCTTCTCTACATTGCTTTAAATATTTAAAAACCTATTTATGGACCACACAATTTTTTGTACCATGAGGGGATCGAACCGAACCCACAACACGCGCCGTGCAGTGGTAAATGGCGAGATAGCCACTAAACCAACCCTGCAATTAAATCGATGATTGACTGATTCTGTTTTGGTAGTCAAGGCAGATAAGTTTATTTTCATTGTGTTTCTCTGTCTTTTTCCGAATATTTATCTGATTATGTTGACCGGTGGTGGAGTCAGCCGTCTTTGTATAGGTACTTTCTTCACTTCGCCCTCGTCGTCTTTTGAAACATTACAAGCCTTCATATCCTAGCGCAACACATCCGTCCACGAACACTTGGGTCTTGTACAAGGTTAGAGAGGTAGGGCACCATACTAGCGAGCAAGCCCGACTGGGGAAGGACCTCCACCTTACAGAAGACCACAGCCAAATGACTACACACAGCGGTGTAGTTGTGTTCCTGTGTGAGTACAGGTCTCCAGCGCTCATTTAGGAATGCGTTTTGAAAGAAACGTATTCCTATACCAGGGTTACTTCCATCTTCAAGCCCTGGTGTAAAAAAATGGGTTGGCAACACGCAAGTGATACCTCTGGCCTCTGGTAATGCAAGCGTCTATAGGCTACGGATACTGCTTAACATCAGGCGGGCCGCATGCTTGTTTGCCACCCAAGTAGTATAAAAAAAAAAAGTATAAACACTAATAAATATGTTTTATTTTTCCAGAAACTGACACTTTCCTAGTCACTACACCGGGATGCTATATACCAAATTATTTACTTAAATACAGATACAATTATACCGGACAAGATAATATCCATACGGAATATGCGTGTGGTGTTAGAGCCATATTCGTCGATTACATTGCAAATAATTTAGTTAGATTCCGGATCGATAAATATAAAATGCAAAAATACAACAAAAAATCAAAATACAGTTGCTGTTATAAGTTTGCATATGGAATAGACACAACTAATTTTAATAGCCACCACAGTCAACTAAGGTAAGTACTACCACAGATAACTTAATAAGTAGTGCAAGTGTACTACCTACATACCTACTTGTGTATGGTACATTTATACTTTAGTAAGTATATAGGTACCTAAATACATATAGATACATTTGTTTTCCTGATTCGAAAACCGCATACGGTGTGTATTCGGTTTACCGTTACAGTTATTCCGTAAATTTTTTCGTGTGACATGTCCTGATTTTTGTATGGATTTGATGCACTCGAAAAAGAATTCGGAAATTGAATTAGGAAAACCAATGTAGGTCCAACCAATCTATCTATGTCTAAGACGCTTTAATTCCCAAAATTTGAAATAGGTACGAACTTATATTCAAAATATGAATGAACTAGCTGTTGCTCGCGGCGCCGCCCGCGTGTATGTCGGTTATCGCTGCAAAAAGTAGCCTATGTGTTATTCCAGACCATAATCTATCTCTGTGCCAAATTTCATCCAAATCCGTTCAGTAGTTTTTACGTAAAAGAATAACAAACATCCATCCATCCCTCCATTCTCACAAACTTTCACATTTATTATATTAGTAAGGATTTAAGAACAAATACTGTTAATTTCAGCAATTTACCCGCTATTTATCCCTACATACTAAATAATTTATTTATATTTAGTAGGTATGTAGGGATTTCTGTACCCAATGACATGACTGGTTGGTATGACTGGGACCGTCTGGTTAAATAAATATAAGTGCTTTATACTTAATTACAGTGTAGGTATTTATGAAATAGATATGTGATAACTACTTCCACAATAGATAATTCTGTATCTTAGACTCAACATATCTAAAAGTAAGTGGAATAACGAGTGTTTTATTTAATGCGTCACATAATGCACGTAAAACGTCGTTTGTTTTGCTTTCATATTCATAATTTCTTTCTTTGCTCTATATGTCTGTTACATTACCAATTTAAACATCGTAAGTGTACTTAGGCACCAAGTATCCATCTCAACCATAAGACGTCCACTGCTGGACATATCCCCTAAGGTTTTCCACATGGTTCGGTCCTGAGCTGACCTTGTCCATCGGTTGCTCGCGTTGCCGTTGGTGCAGAAAGGTTCTAGAGTGGCGACCACGAACTGGCAGACACAGCGTGGGCAGGCCTCCAACAAGGTGGACCGACGACCTGGCACCAAGTATAGTCGTAGAAAATTTGTTGTACAGACAGACAGACAAGCATATGGGTTTGCGTTTTTTCATCACATGTTCGGCACCAATATTTGATTTCAATCCTACTTATATTATAAATGCGAAAGTTTGTAAGAATGGATGAATGGATGGATGGATGTTTGTTACTCTTTCACGTAAAAACTACTATACGGATCTGGATGAAATTTGGCACAGAGATAAATTATGGTCTGGAATAACACATAGGATACACATTTTTACAGCGATAACCGACATCCACGCGGGCGGAGCCGCGGGCAACAACTAGTATAAAAATTATTTCAATGGTCTTGTATTTACAGCTTCACAAAATGCAAATATTTTAAAACTGGCACTACAGTAGCACTTGATCAGGAAATTATAACAGTGGCTTGTAACTTAGTAAAGCAGAAGAAAAAAGAAATATACAACGATGCTTATTATATACTGAAGAATATAAACATTCGTGAGAATGATAACAAAACTTATACGGCATGGAACGTCTTGATGGTTGGCATACATAGCATGTCTAGAGCAAAAATTAGCGATGCTATGCCAAATACATTTAAATACTTAAAAAATCATAATTGGTTGGATTTTAGAGGATATCAAAAGGTTCGTATAGTCACAGATAATATAATACTAGTACAGATACCCCATCCCATACAAAGAAATGGTTCCCCGCTAACTCGGGCTAACCTTCGGGCTAAATTTTAATTATCTATCTATCTGTAGATGTCTGTATCCAACAGATTACGTGCATACACATAAAATCAACAGATGGCGACACTTTATTTAAAATTATATTTTTCACAAGATATAGTAGGCACCTACTTCATCACTCACATAGATCTACCGACCATAAAGGGTAGGTATCACTCATTGTTTCGGGCTCGGGCCACGTTTGCTCGCTCAAGGTCACGCGCTTTACGAAATATACTTATTTTGATTGTTTGCTTCCGTATTTAACTAGCGCTCCGCCCCGGTTTCGCCCGGGCTAAACAATTTTTTCCCGTTTAAGTATATTAAAATGTTAATATACCTATTAACCTAAGTTTATTTTTTTGTTGATGGCTTATATTAGGTATACCTATAATATAAATTGATTTATTAAAAAGAATATTCGTGAAACTATAATAAGCAATTAATTTATCAGTGCAAATAAACAAATAACCTGTTTGAAGTGATAAGGGTCTGTTTGAATTGTTTCTGTCTTAGTCAAATTAGGTTAATTATAATATTTTGTGACAACTCACACACCATCTAAATCCAAACTTGGCACAGCCTGTATGGTAATCAGACGACAGACAGAGCATATCACACTAAGATTGGTCCTGAATGGGAATCGAACCCTCATGGATTAGATTCACTAACCACTAGTTACGTAGTAACTCTTTAGTAATCTGTGCCACTAGTACAACAGGCCAGTCGATGTCATTAATGGATGGAGTAAATTATAGCATTCTTTGGTATTAGTAACTATTTATTAATCTGTGGTATTAGTCCAACAGTCCGATGGTACTGGGTTCAAATCCCAGATTCATGTCCACTTTTTGAAATTTGTTTTTTGTAGATGGTTTTTATATCAGATAATATTTTTTTTGAATTATTTGTAAAAATATAGTAAAACAGTAATTATTTAGCATCAGTCTGAATTCACAAATAGGTAATTTTCCCACAGTACGATACCGTAGCACCGCTGCACTGTAACGGCCGTAGCACCGGCCGAACCGGGTTCGAATCCCAACCTCGGATACACTTTTTGTATTTAGTTTTTGTTTAGTTTTTAAAATATTTTATATATCTTGGATGCAATATTTTTGTTGATAACTTTGATAACGTAAAACATTTTTAAAGTTTTTTGTTGAGAGAAAAAAACATATGCCCGTATTATTTATTTTTAACATAAGCCACTGTTTCACATAGCTTTATATATTTTTATACCTACGAGTAAGTAGTATGACCCAACATTAAACTTCAAAACCAGGTAGGTATTTTATAAAAATCTGAAAATGCATACAGCGCCAGCGCCATTACTCACAAGTCACTCGCAAGTTTCAACTTCTTAGTAGTACAAAATACTGCCGCCAGGACTACGGCGACATTATTGAAATTTGTAAATATATAATTGTAATTTTGTTTTATGAGCCCTTTATTTCATTTTCCTATGCTAGTAGGATTTCATAAAATATGTACGTATATGTTTCAGGCTATATTTCTTCCAGGTTTGAATTTTACATAAACGTAAATAACAAATCGATATATGTAACTCCATCTATTGGTATTTATTCGTACTAATTTTGATTTGTTCCTGATGAGACCCCATGGTATAGTAATTATTTGCACGGGTAATATTTTCCGGGGTCCCGTAATTAAAATATAGCCTATGACACTCACAAATAACGTGGCTTTCTATTGGTAAAAGAATTTTCAAAATCGGTTCAGTAGATCCAGAGACACTCCCTACAACGTCACAAACTTTACCTCTTTATAATATAATATAGTATAGATTTATCATGATGTCTATACCTAATTAGCTGTGCTTCACGGTTTTACATGCGTTAAATTTGAATTACACATGCCTGTTTCATACACATGAAGCGCGCCGCGCCTTCGATGGATATGCGTCACGTTTACCTTAGTATGTAGGTAGGTATGACTACTGCTGGTTTTTGAAGTGAAAACTTCTTTAGACGTGTTGAGCACTTTTTGGGTGAACAAAATTCATAGAACTCTCGTCAACGTCACCGAACGCTTTCCATATTCGAAAATAATAATCTAATAGCTCGACGATACAATTCACAAGATACTGAGTTTTCACTTCTATTGGCAATCTTTAAAGACTGCCCTGCATGTTTATTCGTAGAGTAATTAAATCGGTTAAGAACCTATCCTAAGAATCTTAAATAACGCTGGCCAAATCGCTCCTTGGATATGACATGGGGATCGTCAAGGGATAGGTCCATTATTTTATAATTATTTTTAAAAACAATTAAGGATCCTGGGTTTACATAATATACCTACTAATCTATATTAAATAGTTTATTTAGATATAAAAAGTTCTCCAAGCAAGTAAGTAGTATTTACTTACTTGTTTGGAGAACTTTTTATCTAACCTAACCGTGTTCTTCATTTACAGATCGGCTCTAGCGCATTTCCTAACGTAATGGCCGTACTGACTGGTAGGAATTATTCAAATTTACTTGCAAATTGTAGCGAAGGATTAAGTAAATGTGCCGAATACTTCATATGGGACAAACTTAAAGCACCTGGTTATGTCACAGCCTTTGGAGAAGACTACCTGGAATCACCTGAGACATTATCTAGATTTGGCGGATTTAAATTACCCCCAACGCATCATTATATGCGACCATTTTATCAATTAGGAGAAAGACGTCAAGATGATTATATTTGTTTGAGAAGACAGCCTTCTGCTACACATATGCTGAAATACGCTTATGACTTTGCTAATTCTTATAATAACAAAAATAATTTCTTTGGAGTATTTTGGATAAATTCATATACGAATGGCATTACGGATAACCCGGCACTGCTTGACCTTGATATGACAACTTGGCTGTCAAAACTGCAGAGCAATGGTATTATGAAGAACACTTTCGTTATATTGTTCAGCGATCACGGCAATAGATACGGAGACATGAAACTTCCCATCGAGTCATATTACGACGAACGACTACCAATGCTGTTCATGTGGAGCCCACATACTTTTCGAAAACAACACTCACAAAAATATACCAACATAGTTTTAAATCAGCATCGATTAATAACACCACATGATTTATATATAACATTGGGCCATATATTTAAATTATCCAACCCAGCAAGCAAGCCTACGTTGTCAGAGGCATGTCCTCGGTGTACAAGTTTATTCAAACTAAAGTCTCTGCGTTGGACATGCGCAGACGCACGCGTAAGTGAGAATGGGTGCAGTTGCCGTAATATGACTAACATTAAAGCTAGTGCTTCAGAAACTGAAAATAGTTTGCAGTTAGCTGCTACTTTTATAAATAATGTAACAGCTAGTGTTAAAACTATTCCATGCATGACTTGCAAAAAATTAAAAATAACAACAGGCTTCCGATCGCATTCTTTTCACAATAAAGGTAGATTATATAACGTTATAGCTTTCGAAATGTCTAATAACGTTCGTTTTGAATCTACAGTCGTATCTCGTTCCGGAATATCTAGGATTCTTGATCTACATACTATAACGTATACCGTTAAAAACGGAAACTGTGTGATAGACCCGACTGATCGCCCCTATTGCGATTGTGAAGCAACCGACTGTGATGCACATACTGAGTAAAAAATAATCAATTATGTAGGTGTGTTCTTTTAAATATATTTGAAAGTACCTAAATTAAGGTTTAGGCAGAGCATAACTATTTATAGCATAAGTATTGCTATTTAATATATTTATACCACGAATTTCAATTTCCTTCTGTCAGTTGGCTATGGCATAGTACCTATAGGAAGAGATGAGATTCTCCCTTACACTATGGCCACAGATCACTAAATAGTTACTACGCTATGGCTCTGCGAGTACATACGTATTTGATGTACCTAATATAGAATGGCCAACTACAACTTTTTGCCTCCATTTTATTTTGGCGTCACATTTGACGTTTACTCAATGAGTTTGGTGTACAATTCAGATATGAAGAGTAATCGAGCTGTAACGATCGTTACCTGCCTGACGACCTATTGAAGGTTGCGGGAAGCCGATGGACAAGGTCAGCTCAGATTCGAATGCTGTGGAAATCCTTGCGGGACGCCTACGTCCAGCAGAGGACGCATTTTGACTGGGATGATTGTATGTTTGTAAAATCATCATAAAATCATATAGTTGTTAATAATATGTACCTATAGGTTTTTTTGTTAAGGTACCTATGAAATTAATTACTATATCTGTATCTATAAATACCTATCAGTAATCATGATACATGGGCCGGGCACATAGCTCGCAGAACTGATGGCCGTTGGGGCAGAAAGGTTCTAGAGTGGCGACCACGAACTGGAAGACGAAGCGTGGGCAGGCCTCCAACAAGGTGGACCGACGACCTGGTTAAGGTTGCGGGCAACCGATGGACAAGGTCGGCTCAGGATCGAGAGTTGTGGAAAACCTTGGGGGAGGCCTATGTCCAGCAGTGGACGTCTTTTGGCTGAAATGATGATGATGATGAATCATGATACTCCCTCCAAATTAATGGAGGATACCTGTGCCCAGCAGTGGGACGTTTATGGGTTGAAATGATGATGATGATGATGAATCATGATACTAGTCGCTTGTTCAATGCATGATTTGTAAACAGTTAGTGGGTGCCTACCTACCTTATTGCCATTTGTGACGCCACTTTCTGGATACTTATCGAATCATTTTGTACTTATTTCTTTTTCGTAGATTTTTATTATTTAATGCGAAAAAAAATGTTTAATTTTTTATATTGTATACTTATAGGTATTTATAATAATAACAAATATTATAATTTTATTTGATATATAATTTGATTGATATTAACACGGTTCATATACTTACGTGTCAACCCATAAACGTCCCACTGCTGGGCACGGGTCTCCTCCATACACTTGGAGGGATATTAGCCTACTATACCACGCTGGCCAAACGGGTTGGTATAGGGTTTTGTTTCGAGTATTCCCTCTCTTGCAGTGGATATTGTCTGCCTGACTTAGTTCCTTAGTCGACTCTTACGACACCCTCGGATGAAACGGGGTGGTGACATTTGTATTCTTAATCCGTCACCACACGGACTCATATACTTAGTAGGTACCTAAGTAGGTATCTTACTTATGACAGGACAGGACCTATTTTGTTGTTTTAATTAATGTAATTGGTTTTATTTGTAAAGTTTAATTATTAAAGTTAACACATGCTCTTATGTTCTTAGATCATTACTTTTTTGGAAAAATATATCCCTTTACTTCCCATTCGTTTTGGTGGCCTCGGCGTTCACAAAATTTCAGACGTTAGTTTATCAGTGTTTCTATCCTCGGTCCACAGCACGGAAGACTTAACCAGGAAAATATTGGAACCTACACTAGTTAATTGGGAAGTGTCGTGCAAGACCGATGCAGTGAACGCTTGGAAAATTACTTGTCCAAACACTGTTTTGCCTACCCACCTATTCTCCCAGAAACAGTGGGACAGATCGCTCGGCAGCTTGGTAAGAAAAAACTTATTTGTACAACTTCCAGTGCTGCTGAGCGCGCCCTTTTGCTTCCACTTGGCCACTTGTCTTCGTTTAGGTGCTCCGTGTGTTTCTCGGCATCAATGTCATTGTAGAGAAGCCTTCGACAGTCTCGGACACCATGGCCTGTCCTGCAGCAGGAGTTCAGGCCGTATCTCAAGGCACGCCCAACTTAATGACATTATCCGTCATGCTCTTGTCACCGCGCCGGCGTTCCATCCGTACGTGAACCAAATGGTTTGGCACGTGACGATAATAAAAGACCTGACGGTATGGCATTATTGTCTTGAAAGATGGGTAGGCCATTGTTGTGGGATCGAGATGCAACGTGTGTCGATGACGCTTGCACCATTATATCTTCCAATAGCGATAGCGGGTTCTGCAGCTACAGCTGCTGAGGCCCTTAAAGGGCGCAAATACTTTATTAAGTTGGTAATTACGTTTTTGAGCCGTTTGGAGTCGAGACAATTCGGTTCATGGAGTCCGAGCGCTTGCTTACTTCTTAGGGAAATAGCGAAACAACTGATCGACGCTTCGCGTGACCAGAAGGCCGGCCTGTTTCTCGCACAGAGAATCAGCACTGCCGTTCAACATGACGATGCAACCAGTCTTTTGGGCACTTTTCCTGTTGACAGTGAAACAGAGAAACATTATGACGCCTAAACTTATTAAATGTATTTACCGTATTTAGGTTTGGTTAGTTTAAGTAAAATTTTATATTTTCTTGTATACAGTATAGTAAAACCCTCAAAACCCGAAACTCTCCTGTCTTGAATAGTCTTGATAGAGGAGAGGAGACCCGTCTGAAACATTGGGACATAGGTATGGGTTGCTATTATTATATAGGACAGTATAGATTTATTAAATCAAATGCTTATTAATAAATTGATCGATTCATTTGTAATGTGTATTTTACTTACCTATATTGCATCGCCCTGTCACACTATCGGTACCTTACTTAGGTACCGATGACGTTTTATTTAATTTATCTCAATTCTTTTTTATCTCAATTCTTTTTTATCTTAATTCTTTTTTTTATCTCATTTCTAAGCATAGTGACATCTATGTTTTCTATGTTCAACTGCGTTGCTTGTTGTGACGTTATTCTATTGGCCTGATAGATGACGCTACACCATCTACTAACTGTAAAGGAAAACATCGTGACTTGACGGAATTATAGACATGTGGGTTTCACATTTTAAAGACTCTGATCCAACAACCAGCATTTAGTCAGCGCAGAAGCACGATTGTGGGTAGATTAGGATCTAAACACTTCCAACTCTGTTAATAGAAAGAAGACCCATGCCCAGCAATACCTAGGACATAACTGAATTGCTATTATTATAACAAAGTTTCAAAGAAAAATCATTGGTTACTAGTTACTTAGCGTACTTAATTTTTTATATTTGCGTCAGATTACATGCATAATAATAGTAACTTAGGTAGGTACAAAATATTGTAACTAAACTAAGTAAGGTAGGCGGTAGTTAACTGCCAATTAACAAAAAGAATGATCCGAGTTTTTTGCCAGTTTCTTCTAATGGCTCTAGTCTTATCAGTGAACAAATTGTATAGCATCGTTTTTTAGGTTTCCTGTTAGGTACATTTGAAGACCTTCATAAGAATTACGTAATAAAAACAAAAAACAGCATGGTTGGTTCAGTGGCGTTATAGTTACGTCACTGAGGTTTTTGGTGGCATTACCTATGGGTAAAATGCCACGGGCCCCCGGCCTGTAAGGCTCCTCCGGCCCAAGAATGGCCGTGAGTACAGAATTATCCAAATATTTAATATTACAACATTGCCACAGGCCCCAAACGGTATAGTTACGCCACTGGGTTACCTAGCCATTTACCACTGAGCGGCGTGTTGTGGATTCGATCCCCATGCAGAACAAAAAATTGTGTGATCGATGAATATTTGTCCCGAGTCTGAGTGTACTTTGTTTACGATAATAATTGTATGTTTGTAAAGTCACCCGCGCCACAGGGCTTGTTTTCTAGTGCGGGAGTTGTGTGGGTCGAAGTAAGTAGTTACTTAGGTACCTACTTCGATCCGCCCAGGCTTTGTATCAAGTCGCTTTGGCTACAAATTCCTAAAACGTGGCACTAAAGTATCTACTTATAGAAACGCACAATGCGTTGTGGATTTAATCCTCGCAACTACTACCTACGTGTTATCACCCGACAAACCTATTGTGAACACATTTTATATCAGCAATTCATTTCCGACTTTACTTAGGAATGATGTACCTATATATTTTCTGTAAGGCAGCGGTCTTTTATTATACTACTTACCTAGGTGGCAAACAAGCATACGGCCCGCCTGATGTTAAGCAGTTACCGTAGCCTATGTGCGCTTGCAATACCAGAAGTATCACTTGTGAGTTGCCAATCCTTTTTATTACACCAGTGCTTTATGATGGGAGTATCCCTCGGATAGGAATTCGTTTATTTCAAAACGCATCCCTAAATGAGCGCTGGAGTGAGTACAGACTCACACACAGGAACATAACTACACCACTGTGTGTAGTCTCCTGTAAGGTGGAGGTCCTTCGCCAGTCGGGCTTGCTCGCTAGTATGATGCCCTACCTAACTTGCTTGCTGTGTGCCACTTATACTTGCATATCATCAAAGTACTTACCTAAGTACCTAATATGGTGCTAATCTCTAAGATATCTATAAGATAGGATTGGTGATATGAACACACACATAATAATTGTACCTAACTAGGTTAAATATGTGTGAGTGCTATTTCTCCAAACGTCTTGTAAGAAAATGCCTTATATAAGGCATTTTCTCACAAGACGTTTGGAGAAATCACAAGCATTGTTGCGCGCGTTCTGGCAGGCCTTTCAATTCATTGATACCTAGGTAAGTTAGGCAAGTATAGTTTTATCTGTTTTAGTTAGGTAGGTACTACCGAAAGAGCGGCATTTTCTGACACAAGCATAAAACTTTGCTTAAAAGAAAATTCCCTACGCATAAAATGTAACCTAACTTTAAGTTATTGAAAATAAAAGATTTATTATTATTATTATTATTATAGGTACTTCGACTTCACCCTATCTTTTTTATACCTAGGCACAACCAAACGGCCCGCCTAATGTTAAGCAGTTACCGAAGCCTATGGAAGCAAAACCAGAAGTACTACTTGCGTGTTACCGACCCATTTTTTCCACTAGGGCTTTAAGATGTTTAAGAGTATCCCTGAGATAGGCAAACGTTTCTTTCAAAAGGCATCCCTAAATGAGCACTGGAGACCTGTACTTACACACAGGAACACAACTACATTACTGTACGTAGTTATTTGGCTGTGGTCTTCTGCTAGGTAAGGAGGTACTTCCCAGACGAGGTTGCTCGCTAGTATGGTGCCCTAACTTTCTAATTATACCTATATAGGTAGTGGTTGTTGAGTGTGGGTCTGGTCAAAAATAGATAGTTTTTTCAGTCAAGAAATTGACAATAGATGCCCGAAGTTTGCCAATTGGTAATGTTTATTTAAGCCGTTGGTCTTACATGTGATCTCTGGTAGTGTCGAATTGCCGTCCCATAAAAACTTGGGAATGAATAGTTCATTTGAGTTTGCGCACAAGCTTGTACAGATGGCTAGTCTCTGTCGAGATTAGCTACCGTGACCAAAGTGCATTTATAAATTTTAGAACGACATTATTATTGTTCAGGGTATACAAAACTCTATTTACATTATGAACATTTTTCATAACAAGTTTCATGACAGCTCTGTTAAATATATTCATAATAAATACCTAGAAGTAACTCAGATTATACAGTTGGTTGTCCTCGTAGAAGATACAAAGTCGATTATTTCTCACAATTGTTCAAACATTTATTAAACAAACGTCTGGGTATTATTTATATATTATATTAATAACTAAGTCAGGGGGACATGTTATTAGCATAAAAATAATAAAACTAGAGAGCTCACGTTTTTAATGTTATGTAACATAGTTAGAACTCAACATTACAATATAAAAATAATTTGTACCTAAAATTTTATATAACACATAATTGAAATTAATTGGGGTTTTTATTGTAATTATTTTCTACACATAATATTACTTTACAGACATACTGCATTCAATGTACTATGAGTCTAAATACAAACAAGAATACTGTAATAAATTATACTGGCACTTAAAACACATTAATTTAACTTATGTAATTACATCAGATCAAAATTAATTAGGTATATTATTGGCAATAAATAAATTCAAATCTCTTTTCTCACAGCACTAAATAAATTAATTAGTCTTACGCTAAAATACTTTTTACTAAACTTGGGGACATTGGTTTATTAGGGTATATCACAAATAGGGACAGTTGACATACAGCCAGAACAGCACCAACAAAGTTAGGTAACTGAAAAAAAAAAGAACATTTAATCAATTAACATTTATAGTACTTACATCATTATGATTTTATTTTCATAAGCTAAGTAACAATTTTACTACGGTACAATTTAATACCGTTGTAGACTGTTACCGTTTCAATTATCTAAATAGGATAGGAAACCCACGCCTAGCAGTGGGACATAAGGTCCTCCTAAACAAATTTGGATCACGGAGGCTAACCTCGACAGATGCGCAAAGTCAGGTGAGAAAGTCTAACTTACTTGACAGAAAATTCAATATCTCCCTTTCATTCGAATAGTCAGCCGTGGGGCATACTGGCATACATAAACATGTAAAAAGCGATTTACTGATAGTGTATACTGTGAAACAACTATATCGATATATTTTTTTTAGGATTTGAAAATTTAATACCTAAAACTCAATTTTCAAATCTGATATGTTATCTTATTGTAAATATGCATACTTTTTGTGAATCATTGAAATCTATGTGTTTGTACTTATGTGCCCATGTGTAAACATAGTTTGTTTATTGTAAATCTTCTTACTACTTTGTTACTTTAACTTGCATACTAAAATCTGTTCATAAGCTGAATTGTTAGATATTAAGGGAAACCTGTTATTGGCCATACATAATTGTACATAACTATAATGTTTAAACGAACTGTTTCGCTGTTGGTTTTCTTAATAAATAAATAAATATTCTGGATTCAATATCCGTGTCAAGTAATGTGGGTTTTTCTATCAAGAGATGTTCAGTATCGGCCTAGAGTCTTAAATTGTGGCCGGTATTTTATCGGCACTAACGTAGCTGGCGAAATGTGATCACCATTATTTAACTATAAAAATATTATTTTTAAATAGGCACATCACAATGTGGATAAGAGACTAGATAGTAACAAACATTTTACATGGTTGATATCCTGTCAGTGGCATGTTATCATATAACAATGAAGCTATATTTACAAAGCAGTTCTCATTAGAGTTGCATGGAATATTATGTCGTACCAAATATTTTTTTAAGTGAAAACTTCTTCTGGCACGGTATGCATATTTTTAGATGAGATAAAATCTCTGGATTCGCGACACCGTTACGAGACGCAGTTTGACATATCCGAAAAATCTTTTTTCGAGTGTCACGTTATTAAAGCAAAGAGCCGATAGGTATATACATGTACATATAGCAGACCGCAAACGCGTCTAGATAAATAAAATAAAAAAAATATTGCTATAATTTTCGACTGTAGCAAAGAGGCGATTTATACATGTACATAATAGCAGACCGCGAACGCGTCTAGATGAATAAAAAAAAACATTTATTGCTATAATTTTCGACTGTCACGTTATTAAAGCAAAGAGGCGATATATGCATGTACATATAGCACTTCCGGAGTGCAATTTTTTTTGTTTATTTGTAATAATATTTTTTAAATTAACTGATACTTACGTTAAAAACATGGACATAAATGTTTAAAATGCTCTTTAGTTTTTTTTCCGAAAAAGTCGAACATATTTTGTCCAGTGAACATCATTGGACAAAATGAGTATTTTTATTGTAATCTTTCTGTAATACAAATAGTAAACGACTTCTCTCATTAAACCCACATGCGTAAACTTGCGTTTATGTGTTGTGGCTTATCATGAAGTAGCTAAGCTCAAATTATAGGGGTAATGTCACAAATCGCATAGGGCTAAAAATTGGTACGAATGTTTAGAACACCATTATAAATTAAATGTGAAAGGTTCACATATGGGTTTTTTGCTTTTTTCAGCCGTGGCCTTACGGAAATAGGGATTCATTTTTATATATAAAGATTACACGATCTACAATTTTGTTGTGTAATAATTTTTGGATCAAACTTACCATTTGGCTGAAAAACGAAAAAAAAAACATATTGGCGACATGGGATTCTGACATTTTTGCCGAATGCCACGAGAACTTTTCACATTTCATTTATAAAGGTGTTCTGAGCATTCGTACCAAATTACAGGCGCATGCTATTTATGCAAACCTTGCATGTCTATTTTTTTTGCCGACGTCGGATCCACGGGGACTTTACACATTTAATTATAGATAGGTATATTGCAACAGTCTCAACCATATTACGAGTATATTGGACTTACATAGCTGTTGACAGGGTGTCTTCACCTACACTTTTGCTTTCGGGAAAAGAGTATAATGGGGGAAAAATACATATTACACCATCTTGGCATTATAATATTTTGCATATTATAAAAATATTGATGATAATCTATCGATTTGATTCGAACAACGAATACACAAAAAGGCGCTAATAGCCAGGTGCACTCGCTGTTTGGTAAAATCAGTGGGTTATGTTACCGAGGGCGTGGTAACCCTAAATGGGTGACCATAATTAACAGCAAACCGCGTGGGTACGTTGACCCCTAAACGTGCCTACGCCGCTGTTGCCGCCACCAACAAGTCTGCGGTGTTGAAAGAAGGAGCATCGATGAAACAGCGGGTTCCAGAGAAGGACACGGACAAGGACGGCTTCATTAAGGTTGTGAAGAAGAAAAAGAAGCTTCCTTGTAAGAATCAGTGTGGTACCGCGCTGACAGGACCCAATATGCTACTGCGTCCTGCTACACCTACGACGCAGCTATACGTGTCCCGTCTGCATTACTCCACAAAGGCTGAGGAGATTGTGGAGTATATCAAGATCAAGAGCCACTGGACTTTGAGAGTCGAAAAGTTGGAATCGCGTCACAGCAGCTACTTCAATTCGTTTGTGGTGCGAGCGCCGACTCAACATCTCGAGATGTTTCTCAAAGAAGAGTTTTGGCCGAAGGGTGTAGTGTATCGTCGATTTCGTGGACGATTGCACAATACAAGTCAGCGTAACACGACGCCGTTGAAAAGTGTTTAGTTATAAGTTTTATAATATATATATGTTAGACTATAAGGTATTTATCTATGGGTTATGTAAAAATTTCCTGAATTAAATGATTATTATTATTATTGATTATTATGTCTCTTATTAAAAATTTCCTGAATTAAATGATTATTATTATTATTTATTATTATTATTATTATAATAGTGGTATTTCATCTGAGCATCTCCGTGCTTCGGAGGGCACGTTAAATGTCGTTCCCGACTGTATATGGGCCTATACATAGGCGATCTAAATAACCAAACGATACGATGAAGAATATATACAAAAAGAGTACTTACCAATAAAAAGCTATCTTCTACTATTATGCCATAAAGGAACCAGAATGTGGAGACAAAGAATGACATCAGTATCATAGGGAAGGGTAGGCACTCAGTGCTCCTAACTCTCACCACATACAACAGCTTACTCATTGGTGCTGCTATTGTTAGCAATGTGAGAGAACAGGCCATAATCCCTGAAAAAGAAAATAGTAATATACTATGATCTTTTTGTTATCTTATGAACATTTTGTTTACACAGACATAAAAACCCATAAAGTCCCATATAAGTTCTGTAGCACTAGCATTAAGCTAAGTTAAGACCATATTTGAGTCTTGGAAGGCTATTTATTAAGTTTGTTTAAGTTATTAAAAACATAGTATTAAGAATAGTAATTGTAGAAACTAGTAAACCATTTTTTGCAACTTTATTCTCATCTCTTTATTTCACTATGGGTTTGCCCTCCTCTATCAACTGAGCTGAAAGGTGACTGGAAGATGTTCCTTGAACAGCAAGACTATGATTGATTATTCTATCCCCTTTGGCTAAAACTACCTCTACCTTACTTAAGACCACAGCCAAAAAACTACACACATTGGTGTAGTTTTGTTCCTGTATGTGAGTACAGGTCTCCAGCACTCATTTAGGGAATGAGTTTAAAAAAAAAACGTTTTCCTATCCCAGGAATACATCATTTTAAAGCCCTGGTGTAAAAAAATGGGTCAGCAACATCTAAGTGAAACCACTGGTATTGCAAGCTCATCTATGGGCTACAGTAACTGCTTAACATAAGGCTGACTGTATGCTTTCTGCCACCAAAGTCGAATTAAAAAAAAATATAGGCCACTAACAAGTCCAAAAACAAAAATAGATAACAGAACACCTTGTTCTCTAATTAAACATGTAGATACAATAAATAAAACATGTACCAGTCTGATTAAAATAGCAATTAATTGTAGTAGACAGATAACATTCAATTACATTAACAAATAATTAGGTGGATTTATTTATTTATTTAAGTGTATTACAGCTTTCATGATAAAAAGGCTATATACCTAAGGTTAAGGAAACTAAAATGGCAATGGGCTGACTATATCTGCCAAAGGAGTCCCATGTGGAGATATAAGAGAGGTAGGGCACCATACTAGCGAGCAAGCCCGACTGGGGAAGGACCTCCACCTTACAGAAGACCACAGCCAAATGACTACACAGAGCGGTGTAGTTGTGTTCCTGTGTGTGAGTACAGGTCTCCAGCGCTCATTTAGGAATGCGTTTTGAAAGATACGTATTCCTATCCCAGGGTTACTTCCATCTTAAAGCCCTGGTGTAAAAAAATGGGTTGGCAACACGCAAGTGATACCTCTGGTAATGCAAGCGTCTATAGGCTACGGATACTGCTTAACATCAGGTGGGCCGTATGCTTGTTTGCCACCCAAGTAGTATAAAAAAAAAAAAAAATGTGGGAATTGATCCCACACATTATAAAGAGGTAGTTAGTGAGTTTGTGACATTGTAGTACTATCTCTGAATCTACTGAACTGATTTTGTAAATTCTTTTACCAATAGAAAGCCACATTATTTGTGAGTGTCCCTGGGAAATACCACCCATGCGAAGCCGGGGCGGGTGACTAGTCGTATATATAAATATCAGACAGTTTTTTAATGGGATTACTTAAATAAAAATCAAATAAAATTTCTTACCCAGTCTGTTCAGCAGTACTTGTTGGTCTTGTTCTAACATTACATATGCAATTGTTACTATAATGTATACAAGTGTAATCACAACTTGTTTTAAAACTGTCGATTTCTTAAAAGTAAAAATATAAAATACTATTGTATAAGCTACCATTAATATTCCGCCTATTACATTAACTACAATAATTAGATTATCATCTTTAGCTAAGCCATATAAAAACCAAAAACAGCACCTGTAAAATAAAAAGAATATTACCAGTGTTTCGTTACGTGAAATAATAAATAAAATTATAGTTTTCACTCACGACAATACACCACAAATAAAAGGTAATGCCGAGGCCTCTGCCGTCGCTTTGTTAATAACATATTGCTTACACACCAACCTAAAACAATACCGTAAATGTAAACAATCTGGAAACAATACACTGTAAGTAATATTATTACAAACATATTGAACATAAAAAGTATATTTACACGCCAGAAAGAAATTGTAACACTGTTGTTATTACAGCTAAGCTGCTAACTAATTCTCTAAAGTCCGATAAATACATTTTTAACGAGTCTCTCCTACGCTTAGTAATGTAGTTTCTAAAAACTGGACCATAATATACCGAATCAAATTTTAAAATACCGTTTTAAAGATAATCTCAAAACATTTTGTTACTTGTGTTTGACACTTTGACACACAGCTTTGACAGTGACTGGCAGGCAGTGCAGTGGCCTGATTTGGCAGTGCAGTGACATTAGAATCGAGTTGAAAGTTGATAGATTTGACCAGAGGTCAACAAGAGCCAAGCATCGTAAAATAAACACATAGTGTGCCAATATTAAGTCATGGTAGTAGCCAGATGGATATCAATACCTTGTTGACAAATTTGCATATTTTACATGAACTACATTTTCATTTCGGAAACTAAATTTTGAGTTTATGTCTTTATGTACCATGGCTTGTGTTGCTATTGATTGTCAGTGTAAAATGAATGTATTAACAGAAAATAACTAAAGGATATTTTACCACCAGTAAATAATCGATTTCTCTATTTAAGGTTTTGAGTAGATAAAGAGCAAAACAAATCATTGTGACTTTTTTTCATTATAAGGTTTACATATAAAAGGAGTTTTATTTACAGCTTGTTTGGTGAATGAAAATTAATAATACTTTATTTTGATCTTAAAGGCTAGACCGCAGTTTGCGACACTTCGCGGCAGTGGAGCGACGCGACACGTCACGACACTTTAGGTATACCGCACTTGATCTGCAGTGCCGCGACAGACAAATTTTGTCTGTCAGTCGTTTGACAATTTCTGAGGAAGATGGAAGAATGATGTTTTTCGTAAGAGAATTCATGTAATGTTCATTTTGCTGATCATAAATCTCAGGATATTGACTGACTTATATAATTAATTGCTCTTCGTTGAAAGCCATTTTAAACACAACTTTTGATGTGAAACAGACTCCTCCGACAGAGAACCAAAGTTATCGACATAGCTCAAAGAATAAGCCAGCTGAAGTGGCAATGGGCGGGTCATATTTGCCGAAGAACTGACAACCGCTGGAGCAGACGTGTTCTTGAGTGGAGACCGCGGCTCGGCAAACGTAATGTAGGACGCCCTCAGGCGAGGTGGAGCGACGATCTTCGCAAAGCGGCTGGGAGTAGCTGGATGCGGGAAGCCGAGGATCGTGCTAGGTGGCGTGCCCTTGGAGAGGCCTATGTCCAGCAGTGGACTGCGATAGGCTGATGATGATGATGATGATGTGAAACATCTATAGCCGCACGTAAAACAGATTTCTGGCGTGGCGACGCGTCGCCACGCGATGACGTCATGATAACGATTTGAAATAAATTCGTAGTTTTTTGAAAATTTGACTGCCTCGATGGTCTAGTGGTCGCAGTATGCGCCTGCTGTGCACGAGGTTGTGGGTTCGATTCCCGCACAGGACAAAACTTTGTGTGACCCACAAAGAATTGTTCTGAGTCTGGGTGTAATTTGTGTCCGTTAATTGTATGTTTGTAAAGTCCCCCGCGACACTTTTTTTTTTTAAATCTGTTTTTTTCTGCATATTACTTTTACAAAATAATGTCGATGTTTCACATCTGCCAGGCGTCCCGTGATGGCTCACATATTTTTTGTTTTTTTTTTATACCTACTACTTGACTTTACTTACTCGCCTGATGTTAAGCAGTTACTGTAGCCTAAGACGTATGCAATACCGGAGGTATCATATATAGTTTATATTATAATAATGAATAACCAAGTTCCAATACAATGCCGTCAGATTATCATAATTCAATCAATTAATCAGCCTGTCGCAGCCCAGTGCTAGACATAGGAGACATCTCCCAATATAATTAAAACATGAAGTTAGAATTCTGGATGTCAATGATAATAAATATTATTATTATTATGTCTCTCTTTAACATGGGTATTTTCCTATCATTCAAGGAGAATACCCGGGCCTTTGGAAAGCTTACGCGAGGACATAGATCCAACACGCAGAGGTTCCTAGGGAATTTTAATTTAAAATGGGATGAGACGCTTACCTTAGTCATGCCACAGCTGCACTATTGCAGTACAGATGATCTTCCTATGGCAAGTGTAGAGAGAGCTATTGCAACATGTGAAATCAAATATTTTTAGGGTATGGGATTGGGTGTTCGATGGACTGGTTTAGAATGATAATGGGATAAATCGTCGCCTGCCATCATTTCATTATCAAAAAGTTGGGATATACTCTAAATGAAAAATAGGCAGACGGTGACTCGCCTATACATTAGATAGGACCCTTAAAAAAAACCGACATGGGCAACAGCCTACAGGCATCAGGGCAACACCATAGTGCACGGCTAGGTGTATCGAGTGGTGCGGCGCCGGTTTTACTATCGGGGGTCTCAGACGGAGACCCGAGAGCGGGTTTCCCCGTAGTTATGCCTTTGAAAATGACACTTCTACCCCCGAGAATATAGCTCTGCCGACCCCTCTCTGACCAGCCAATTAAGGCAAGCCAGAGTTGAGGCAAGCCAGAGTTGTGAGTCCTACGGGCGCTCTTGTCGGCCCACTCCGGACAGCTAATAAAGTCAAGCCGGAGACGAGGCCCTGACCGACTCTCCGGGGCATTCGAGACTAAACTGTCACCACTCACATTCAGCCCGCCACAAGCTGCTCTGCGATATTTTATTATTATTATTAGCCTATACATATTATATTTTATTATTATTATATATATGTTTCACTGCAGGGCAAATCCTCCCCTTCCTTTTTTCCATGATAGCCTATCTCTTGCCAATTGAAGCCAATCCCTTTTATAAGCGTCAAGCTCATCTCGCCATCTCATTTTGGGTCTACCAGGTGGCCGCTGTCTGGTGACCCACCCAGTTCCACTTTAGCTTGGCCGCTGAGTGGCCTACGTCAGCAATTTGCTTCTTGGAACGTAGTATTGAGTTTTTAACGTGATCTGAAATTTAACTTTTAGAATACTACGTTCCATTTTTTGCTGACAGACTGCGGACTTTTGCTTTTTGGTTAATGGCCAAGTTTGCGCTCCGTAGGTGAGGTTAGGGAAAATGCACATATCCGTGAGTTTTAATCAATCAATCAGCCTATCGCAGTCCACTGCTGGACATAGGCCTCTCCTAACACGCGCCATAGCACACGGTCCTCCGCCTTCCGCATACAGTGCGCCCCAGCGACCTTTTTTAGGTCGTCGGTCCACCTAGCTGGGGGCCGCTCTACCTTACGCTTACCGAGTCGTGGTCTCCACTCTAGGACACGTTTGCTCCATCGGCCGTTGGTCCTTCTTCAGATGTGACCAGCCCATTGCCACTTCAGCTTACTAATTCTGCAAGCTATGTCGGTAACTTTGGTTCTTTGTCGGATTACCTCGTTGTGAATTTTATCCTTCAAAGAGACGCCGAGCATAGCTCGCTCCATAGCCCGCTGTGTGACTTTCAATTTGTGGACTAGTCCCACTGTGAGCGTCCACGTCTCGGCACCGTACGTCATAACGGGTAGGACGCATTGATCGAACACTTTCGTCTTCAGGCATTGCGGTAAAAGCAAAGAGAAAACCCGACGTAGTTTGCCAAAATTCATGAGTTTGCTTTTTAGGAAAAAAGGAAGAAAACCTTTCAAAAGTGTTTTCAATACGTCGAAAGACTTCTTTACCTTGTCTTGTCTTTATAAATATTAAACAATGTCAAATATTTTCTCAAAGCTGCTAATATAGATAATACATACAATTAAAATCAGCTTAGGTCTTTGTAATGAAGAAAGTCTTGTAGAGTGTCGAAACATCGGTTTACAAGCCATGTAATATGCCATGTAAATTTTCATAATCTTTACTATTATAGTACAAAGTTGGAGTTATTACAAAATATTTTATCGATGAACATAGATAATATATATCCATCCTAGGGATACTTATTAACTATGGTTAAATGTCATTTGACATTTTGTTCACGTGAAAAGAAAAATAAAAAAAGAAAAGTTAATTTCAAATAAGTTTATTTTAAATATGTTACGTCCATTCTTATTCTTGGATCTTGCGTCGACAAGCTTGGTGTTGCATTCCATATAAAAAAACAAAAGACGCTCAGGCATACTATGACCTTTGGTCATATTGTACATTGTTTTGAATTTTGCGTTTATTGCTCGCAATACATGGTCCCTGATGGGGCCAAAGTCACCTGATTTAACCACTGAAATTTACACAAATTATTGCAAATATACAATAGGTGGCTTTGACCCACGCAGCTTTTTTATCTTTTTATAATAAGGTGATTTTGGCCCACATTCTCACCTAAGTTAGTCACCTAATTTATTATAACGTATTCTACAACCTCCACAGGCTAACCAACCAAAGGTACAACACAGCACAAAATAGAAGATGGTTCTATGCTTGAAAGCGCCGTTAATAGAAAATCCCTGATTGAATGTTTTTTAATGATTTGAATATAAATCGACTTTTTAATAATATTAGATTACTTCAACTACACTGTCAAATAAGCATAGTAAGTCAGGGGCGGGCGAGAATCTATGCTTTTACGGTTGCACAACGACACGCTTTTGGTTGGGCCTTCTGCCCTACTCGCATGGTAGCATAGATACTCGCCTACTTTGTCCACTCACTTAGGAGGGACAAGGGGGTATGGTTTTAAGGGCGAGCGCTACAGTCGTGTAGATCCTTAAGGCAAGTCTGATGGATATCCTTCCCGAGGTTACCAGCCCTGTTCTTGGTCTAGTTCATAAGAAATAGACGTAACTGAAACCATCAGGCGCTTAGGCAAGCGCGTCTCACACACATGATACACAACGCGCGATACATACATGACACCACACACAACAATGACTCACATGTAAGGGCGGCAACGGCAGCGGGTGCGCGTAAACACGCGCACCTGCCGCCGCCCCCTTACACACACACACCTACACACACCTCCACACCCACACAACAATGACTCACATGTAAGGGCGGCAACGGCAGCGGGTGCGCGTAAACACGCGCACCTGCCGCCGCCCCCTTACACACACACACACACACACTTACACACACTCCTACACCCCTGCCGAACCGTGGCGGCATATCCACACAAGGGTCCTCACAAGGCCCTGGGGCCCAAATAACCCCAGAAAGTCTGTTCCTTGCGGCCCCGGGTAAGCCGCAAGCGTATTCCTACCCACCAATCTTCATGATGAGCTCGATTTTAAAAGTTAGTCCCCAGGGCGGTCCCATTCCTCGTAGTGGGGACTCCGCCCCCGAGCCTGTCTCGGGCAGCCCTCCGTACTCTGGGGTGGGCGAAATTAGCTCCAAGGTCGATTTCGACCTTTCAGGCCTTAGGGAGGCCATAAACACCCCTACACCAACACCCGGACCTGACAAGACGTACTCAGTTACCAATTGGAAGGTCCCCGTCCGCTCTATTAAACCTCGTGTGCGACACCACGAGGCTCCTAACCCAACCAGCGACACCACCCAACCAGGCAGCAACCGCCGCCGCCGGCAGCAACACCGACGTCGGTCCAACAGGAACCAGAGGGCGCGGCGATTAACAGCCCCCTCCGTCGTGGATGCTACCCCGGCCCCCCCAACCGAACCTTCAACACGGGAGTCTGCGGCTGTCCAACCACAGCCCGACCCTGTTCCCCCAAAAACCTCGGTGGCCACACCGACATACACCGCGCCCAAAAAAGGGCCCCCCCAAAAACGACAACCGGATCAACCTGCTGAAGGTGGCGAGTCCTCCCGAGCTGCACCTCCTGCCCCAGCAAAGGGGCAGTCTGCGACCGGTAAACGGCCGCGCCCTGACGACACAGTGTCGCCCAGGGGAGGGAGCAAACGTGCTAGGGAAGACACTCGCACGAGGAGGCCGGTGAACTACGCAGATGTGACACAGTCACACCTGCGGCTAGTAATCACCACCGTGCCCCCTCAGGACTTCAGCCAGGAAGAGGCCGAACAGCTCCACGTGTCTATCGGCGATAGACTTATCGAGGAGCTTGAGACCGGCGAACCGGATGACAAGCCAGCACCATCATTTCGAGGACGACCCTTCCTATATGAAGGGGGACTGGCGATTTGGTGCGAAGATCAGTTGACCCTCGACTGGTTGACGCTCAACATCGCCCACATACCGTCTCCAAGGAAGGGGACCAAACTTAAAATAGTAAGGCAATCGGAGGTGTCCAAAAAGGTAAAAGCTGTTTTACAACTTAAATCACCCGTAGCCGACCCCGAACGGCTACGCAACATGCTCTACCGGCAGAACTCCCGCTGGTATAAGGTTGACTCCTGGGCCTTATATGGTGTCAGCGTCATAGAGGACGAATTCCTCGGCCAGCGGGACCAAAACTATCTCCTAAACCTAGGCATCCCTGAAAATCAGGTCGATGCCATAATGAAACGGGATCGCCGGGTCAACTTCATGTGCGGCAGCGGATACATCCGCTTTTACAATCCGCAAACGGGTTCGACGCCCGAGACTACGGCCCCAACACCTGGCACGCTGCCACAACCAACCGACACAGAGAGGGAGGAGCGGCCGCTGCCCATGGAGGATGAACCATCTACCTCCACACCAGCGGCCGTCCCAGGACCGTCGCGGGAACAGCGGGGAGCGCCCCCAAGCGACCTGTCCGACCTCAGCCTGTCAGACGACACCGAAGGGGAGCTTAGCGCGGACGAATAAATGGCGTCGTCCGTGCTAAGCCACACACCTACCCCCCAAATTCACCAAACACACGCCACCACCGTCATCCAGACCAACCTCCAGCACAAGCAGATAGCGTCTGCCACCCTGCGCAGACTGCTGGAGGAGGCTAAAAGCCCGACGGTTGTCCTGATCCAAGAGCCATGGGTCAGGAAAAACACCATCTGCGGCCTTAACAACATTGGTGGTAAGTTACACTATAACTCCACAACCGAACACCCTAGGACATGCATTTACACACCCAAATGTCTGGACGCATGCCTAATAACGCAATTCTGTTCTAGAGACATTACTGCCATAAAACTCACCCTAAAAGGAAATACAACAATAGTGCTAGCTATGGCAACAGCCATAACAAATATTGTAAAACGTGTGAACGTGTAAATACATTAATATGGCAAAGTGCTGTCACTGCACATTACTCACGTTCATCGTTTAATCCCTTCCAACACATAATTGTATTTTCCTTTGTTATGTTTTAATATAAATAGATTAAGATTAAGAATAAAGACCAGTCGATTACAAGCAAAAATCATCGTCTTATTTTACTCCTCAAAACGAATATAGCAATACGCTATAATTGGTGACCCCGACTGGCTACCGCTTCTCTAGTGCTGATATAATACCGGGACGACCGGAACCCAAATTGGTTTTCAGCATCAAATCTAGAAAGTGATAGAAAACAAACAAGACACCATGGCTCCACCAGCGACTCCAGCGAAAGGCGACGCCAGCACTGATAGTATTGCAGCGATATCAGTTACCGAGAAACTGCCTCAATTTTGGACTGACTCACCAAGATTGTGGTTCGCGCAGTTCGAAGCAATCATGGCTCCCCAGAAACAAGGAGAGGAATATAAGTACAACATGGTAATTGCCAAATTGCCAAAGGAGGTGATCCATCAAGTAAGCGACATCCTGACACATCCTCCAGACGAGCAAAAATATACGGCTATTAAAGATCGCCTTATAAGCTGTTACGAGGAGAGCGAGCACAGAAAATTTCAAAAGCTATTATCAGAGATGGACCTCGGTGACCAGAAACCTTCCCAGCTATTACGAAAAATGCGGGAAGCAGGCAGCGGGAAGATGAACGACGATACGATACGTCTCCTGTGGTTCCGACAACTCCCAGCCACCATTACATCTATCATTGCAGTATCCGAAGACTTGACATTGGAAAAACTGAGCGAAATAGCCGACAAAATTCACGAGAATCTAACGTATACACGAACGAGCGCCATATCGTCGACAGCTGACATCAGTTTAATAACAAACCTGACGTCACAAATTGCAGCGATGCAAATTGAAATAAACGAGCTTCGCAACAATCGTCTGTCTCGAACGCGACAACGCAGCAGTTTCCGGTCACGTAATGATTCACGCTCACGGTCAATGTCGCACTATCGAAAGCCGCAGAATGGCATTTGTTATTATCATAACAAATTCAAGCAAAATGCAATAAAATGCCGGCAGCCGTGTACATGGAAGAAAAATACGAATGCGATGTCGGAAAACTACTAATAGCACAGAAAGCGACGGATCTCTGTGCTATGCACCCCGCTAACCGTCTAACTATAACCGACTTAAACAGTAGTTATAGATTTTTAGTCGACACCGGTGCAAACATTTCCGTTTTAAATCGCACGGAACATGATAGCGACGCATGCAAATACCAAGTATACGCCGCCAACGGAACCCCAATTAACACATATGGAGAACGCACGCTAACACTGAATTTCGGACTCCGTAGAGAATTCAAATGGTGTTTTACCATCGCCGACGTGAAAATGCCGATTCTAGGAGCCGATTTCCTCGAGCATTTCCAGCTGTTAGTGGATATACACGGACGAAAATTGATCGACAAAGAAACGGGATTAGAAACGCCTGCACGAATAATAGTAGCAAATATTTCATCAATACGAACAATTAACTCGAACTTACCAGATTCGATCAGGTGCTTGTTAGAAAAGTATGAAGATATTACAAAGCCTGGATCGATGAAGAACCCTCCGAAACACAATGTTAAGCATGAGATTATAACAAAAGGGTTCCCAGTTGCTACACGGGCACGTCCTCTTCCTCCAGACAAATACAAAATCGCAAAGCAAGAGTTCAAGGAGATGATGCATATGGGAATTTGCAGACCCTCAAGCAGTGAGTGGGCATCCCCACTTCATATGGTCAAGAAGAAAAATGGCGAATGGAGAGCATGCGGTGACTACCGCGCACTCAACAAAATTACCGTACCGGATAGATACCCATTGCCACGACTGTTAGATTTTACGTATATCGCAAGCGGAAAAACCATTTTCAGTAAAATCGATATAAAGAAAGCATTCTATTCGATTGCTGTCGCTGAACCAGAGAAAACAGCGATAATAACGCCGTTCGGACTTTTCGAATTTACAAGACTTCCGTTCGGTTTAAAGAACGCCGGACAGTCATTTCAAAAGTGGATGGACTCTATATTTAGAGATTTAGACTACGTATATGTTTTCGTTGATGACATTTTAATTGCTGACTCAGAAACCGACGTCCACTACAAACACTTAGAAGAAATATTCAAACGCCTGCAAGAAAACGGCATTACAATTAACACAAACAAGTGTGAATTTGCAAAATCGGAGATTGATTTTCTTGGTTATCATATAACGAGCCAAGGATTGACGCCTACAACGGAAAAAGTTCAAGCAATTAACAAATATCCGAAACCAAATACAGTGAAAGAACTACGTCGTTTCTTAGGCATGTTAAACTTCTACCGAAGCAGCATTCCGTACGCAGCGAAGCATCAAGCGCCTCTAAATAGATACTTGAGAAATTCGAAGAAAAATGATAAAACAATCATTCAGTGGAATAAAGAAGCGGACCACGCTTTCGAGCGCTGCAAACAGGATATACGACAAATAACGTCAATAGCCTGCCCAGACAGCCAAACCCAACTAGCAATGATGACTGACGCAAGCTTAAAATGCGTAGGCGCCGTCCTACAGCAACGACAAAAAGGAAAGTGGAAACCGATAGCTTTCTTTTCAAAAGTACTAAGCGAAGCTCAAACGAAATACTCTACTTACGACAGAGAGTTACTGGGAATTTACATGGCAATTAAACATTTTAGAAGACTCATCGAGGGCCGAGAATTCACCGTCTACACGGATCATAAGCCATTGATTCAGGCATTCGATAAGAAGCCATCATTGAATGACACACCGAGGCGGATTCGATACCTGGACTACATATCGCAATTCAGCACTAATATAACACATATTAGCGGCAAGGAAAACACAGTTGCAGACGCCTTGTCTCGAGTTGTTGAAACGATATCATTACCATCCAATATAGACTGGAAGGAGGTAGCAAATTGTCAACAAAACAATGACGAACTCGAACGATTGAAATCAAATAAATCATTACGGTTCGAAACGGTACATTTTCACGAGAAAGGAATCAAGATATTCTGCGACTTATCAACCAGGAAACAACGACCATTTCTTCCCCTTAAATTCAGAAGAGACATTTTCGAGAGTTTCCACAATATAAGCCATCCCGGAAAAAACACTACGAGGAAGTTAATTGCAGCGAACTACATTTGGGAAAACATGAACACGGACATCAACAAGATGACTGAAGCATGTTTACAGTGTCAACGTTCAAAAATACATCGGCACACCAAATCACCACTTGGAAAATTCATGCCAGCAGAAAGATTCTCTCATCTACACGTCGACATTGTCGGACCCCTCACAACATCCCAGAATAAACGATACATCATAACAATGATTGACCGATGTACGTCATGGCCAGAAGCTTTCGCAGCGTCAGACATCACTGCAGAGTCAATTGCAAGAGTGATATACGAAGGGTGGATAACCCGATTCGGATGTCCTGAATACATAACTTCAGATCAGGGAGCTCAATTCGAATCAAGAATATTCAGAAGTTTGGCAAAACTCATGGGAATAAATAAAATACGGACAACTCCGTATCACCCACAGTCAAACTCGAAAGTCGAACGATTACACAGAACTATGAAAGCAGCATTAATGGCAAGAGGGAACACTACAAACTGGACAAAGGAATTAGCCACAATATTACTCGGTATCCGTACCAGCTTACGGCAGGATACTGGATTTTCGGCAGCCGAACTAGTATATGGAACAACAATAACGTTACCTGGAGCATTTTTCGAGACAAGAAGCCTAACAACCTACACTGAAATGGTAGAAGAGTTGAAGAAAAACATCGAACGAATAACTTCCGTGCCACAGAGAGAGCGCACAAATGACAAAATATTTGTACATCCAAAATTAGCAGAATGCACGCACGTATTCTTACGATGCGATAGATTGCGGCCGAGCTTGACGCCGCCATACGACGGACCTTATCTCGTAATTAGACGGAGCGATAAATTATTCACGATATTGATAAACGGAAGACACAGTACCGTATCTATCGACAGGATAAAACCCGCCTTCGTAATAAACGATAAGGAGATAAGAAATCGCACATCAGTAGATAAGAAAATAGTTGTAGAAACGCAAGATAATCTAGCAAATAAAAAAACACGTGCAGGGCGAATCTCACGCCCAACGGTTCGATTCCAGCTATGATATATAAAGCTATACAAACGATCTACAATCACCACTCACGACAAAAAGTTTTCACACGCAACATGGGATCCAACACAAGTACTCATGAGAAAGAACAAGTCAACATGGTGCAAAACAACGCGCCAGCCATTCCGGAAGAGTTACTGCAGATACACTCTAGGCTCGCTGAGGACCTACAGAGCATACGAGGTTGGATCACAATAACGATTATCGCAGTGATAATAATAATATGCATCATCAGTGTCTACATGTTGTTCCGAGCGATCGGAACAAAAATCGAGAAGAGATTTATGCGTGTGATACGAGAAACCAACGTGGTGTAGGGTAATAAGTTTAATCGTAAATATTTTTTTTTAAGGAGGGAGTATCTATGGCAACAGCCATAACAAATATTGTAAAACGTGTGAACGTGTAAATACATTAATATGGCAAAGTGCTGTCACTGCACATTACTCACGTTCATCGTTTAATCCCTTCCAACACATAATTGTATTTTCCTTTGTTATGTTTTAATATAAATAGATTAAGATTAAGAATAAAGACCAGTCGATTACAAGCAAAAATCATCGTCTTATTTTACTCCTCAAAACGAATATAGCAATACGCTATACTAGCCTCCGTCTACATGCCCAATGATGGGGACCCGCCACCGCGGGAGATGGAAGAACTAGTGCTCCACTGCGAAACAAATGGCTGGGAGATCATCATCTCGGCCGACTGCAACGCGCATCACCCACTTTGGGGCAGCGCCACAAGGAACAAAAGGGGTGAGTCACTGACCGAGTACCTTTTTACAACTAACCTAACTGTCCTGAACAAAGGTAACGAACCCACCTTCGTAAGTTCCAGGTACCAAACCGTAATAGACATAACGCTAGCGACGGAAGGCGCGAGCGAACTGGTGACAAACTGGCATGTGTCACCGGAACCTTCGTTCGCTGACCACCGCCGCATCGTATACAACCTACAATTAAAAACACCAGAGCCAACGCCGCACCGCAACCCTCGCAAAACGCTGGTGCCCAAGTTCGTTGGCCTACTGAACGCAGCACTGGACGACATTCCACTGCCGGAAACCTTAACGAACACTGCAGACATAGAACAGCACTGCGGAATAATAACGACAACTTTAATCACAAACTACAAACAGACGTGCCCAGTCACGAGCACCCAAGCAGCCAATAGAGGAAAATGGTGGGGGCCAGAACTCGAACGGTTGCGTAAAGAGCTCAGGAGACTGTACAACAAAGCAAAAAACACAAGGAAAGACACTGACTGGGACAACTACAAGTCGGCACAAAACCACTATAAACGTCGCATCCGCTTCCGCAGGAGCGAAGCATGGCAACGCTTCTGCAGCGGCATAGACTCAACAAACCAGGCGGCCAGAGTAAAGAAAGTCCTAGCGAAGGGCAAACCGACCGAGCTAGGATCACTCAGGAAGCAAGACGGCCAATTCACAAACTCAGACCAGGAAACCAGCGAACTATTACTGGCGACCCACTTCCCAGGATGCCAAATAGTAAAAGATATCACCTGGAACGAGGTTGACTCACACACTCCAACACCCTCAGACTGGGACCTAACCACCAACATAATAACAAAAGACAAAATCCTATGGGCAATACAGAGCTTCCTCCCGTTCAAATCACCGGGCCTGGATGGCATCTTTCCCGCCCTACTACAATGGGGACCACCGAGGATCCTCGACCACCTCCAGGCGCTCTTCAGAGCTTGCGTAGCGCACAGGTACACCCCCAAACCATGGAGAGAGGCCAAAGTCATCTTTCTCCCGAAACCCGGCAAAGAGGACTACACGCAAGCAAAGTCTTTCCGGCCCATAAGCCTGACTTCCTTTATTTTGAAGACCCTCGAAAGACTGGTAGACAGATACCTAAGGGACGGCGCGATTAAAAGCAAACCGCTACACCCGCAACAACACGCGTATACCCAAGGGAAATCCACGGAATCAGCACTGCACCAAGTGGTCTTTAAGATAGAGACGGCCATGAGTGCCAAACTATCAGCACTGGGCGTGTTCATAGACATCGAGGGTGCCTTTGACAAGACACTCCACAACTGCATCGATAGAGCACTAACCAGGTACGACGTCAACCCGACAGTCAGAGGCTGGATAAAAAACCAAATAAGCCGGCGAGCCATTCAACTTACGGTAGGCAAGACCACCAGGGCAAAGGTGACAAGAGGCTGTCCACAAGGGGGAGTTCTGTCACCGATCCTTTGGAATATGGTAGTCGACAGCCTAATCAGGCGCCTCAATGGCAACGGCTACTTCACCGTAGGCTACGCAGACGACTTAGCAATCATTACCAACGGCAGTGCAGAAAACGTACTATGTAAGGTACTGCAAACTGCGCTAAACATTGTAGAGGAATGGTGTGCCGAACAAAAACTGTCGGTGAACCCACTGAAAACGGAGCTTGTCCTTTTCACCAACAAAAGGAAGCTACCCGAAATGCTAACACCAAAACTATTCGGCACCAGACTAGAACTGTCGACGGAGGTAAAATACCTGGGCCTTACCCTTGACAGTAAACTGAACTGGGGCAAACATATGGAGCAAAAGATAAACAGAGCCGGCATTATCTTCTGGCAGTGTAAAAGGCTAGTGGGTAAAACATGGGGCCTAAACCCGAAGATAATGCTCTGGCTATACACATCGGTCATAAGACCCACCATCACCTACGGCTCGGTAGTGTGGTGGCCCAGGACACAACTGACCACAGCCAAATCCAAACTACAGAGCTTACAACGCATCGCATGCGTTGCAACGACCGGCTGCATGCGCACCACCCCCACGGCCGCATTAGAGCACATCCTAAACCTTAAACCACTACATCTGGTGATACAAGAAGAGGCCACCGCCGCGGCACTCAGACTAAAAGGCTGCGGACTGTGGAAACAGGCCGCACACACGCCACACACAGGCCGACTGACCGCGGCGCTAAACAAGTTTCCGCTGCTGGAAGCACCGTGCGACAAGATCCCCTGCACATACACCTTCGACCGACGCTATGAGATAGAACTCACAGCAGAGACAACCGACAGCTCTGGAACCAACGAAGTAAGGATCTACACCGATGGCTCCAAGACGCTGTCGGGCACGGGTGCGGGCGTATACTCGCAAGATCTGAACATTAACATATCCACAACACTGGGCAAACACAACACTATCTTCCAAGCGGAATGTATAGGCATTACCCGAGCAGCGAGTGCGATCGCTAACAGAGATGTAGGAGACCTGGATATCAGAATTGTCTCTGATAGCGCATCTGTACTAACTGCCCTAAAAAACAATAGGAAGACATCCGGTCTTGTACTAGAGTGTCACCAGGCGCTACAAGACGTGGCAAACACCAACAAAGTCACCGTGCAGTGGATCAAAGGACACAGCAACTCAACCGGTAACGACGCCGCGGATGCACTGGCGAGACTCGGTTCCGCCACTGCAATCGCGGGGCCGGAACCGATAATCCCCATCCCTCACAGCCAGGCCCTTACCTGGCTCAAGGAATGGACAACACAACTTCATAGGGAGGAATGGGAGAGCAACGGGGGCTGCAGACAAACCAAGGAAGCGGTACCCTCCGCTACCCGGAAGCTCTCGCGTAACCTCCTAAAACAAAACAGGTCAAACCTCAGGACACTAGTGGGCATCCTAACAGGTCACTGCCCACTCAACAAACACTTTTACAGGTTAGGCCTGACCGACAGCCCGCTCTGCAGGGGCTGTATGGAGGCCGAGGAGACACCCGCTCACGTCCTTCTGGATTGTAGGAGCGTAGAAGACCAAAGGGCACAGACCCTAAAGGAAACGGGCTCTCTACCAGAAGCCTGCGGCCATCTAGGCCGCTTGCTGGCTTTCTGGAAGAGGTTGGGCTGGATGGAATAGCCGAAGGGAAGTCACGTACAAAGGCCCACTTGAGCGGCCAAGTGCGGATAACGCCCCGTCAAACTAACTAACTAACTAAGCATAGTAAGTCCTACCGTGGTCCTACCCTTGTGCTGTCAGGAGTGACAGCCATGACAGAAGTTGTATTTATTATAAATTGTAAAGGCTCAAAACTGTAAAGGTTAATGTTTTTGTTTAGCAATTAAATAGTTCCATGAAATAATTTAAGAATTTCCAATGACAGTCGTTGATAAGTATTCATATATCTCTGAATCATAGTTTAAAAAATGTAAGCGTTGTTTTATTATCAAGTCTACAAAAATGAAGTCCTTCAAGCTTATTGTTCACCAATCTAGCTTTAGCCGTAAGTATTGATATTTTAAATAGATTTCAACAATAAGTATTACTTTTGTTTAGTCCTCGTATTATACCTTCAGTACATTATTCAAGAAACAACATGAAAAAGGAGGTACTATTACTTTTCGTTTATCACGAAATCATTTTTATCAAAAGAAAAACTGCCTGTATGTATCACTGTGTGTATCATACTTATTCTCTGCCTTCTTTAGTTTAAGTAATTATTGTGTAAAATCTAAATTAGTATATTTTTATTATAAGATTAAGCTAGGTAGGTATATAACCACCTACCCGCATTTAAAAATATATTCAAAGTTTATTTTAGGTTTCATCAAGTAATAATAATAAATAAATAGGTCTTTTTTTCTGAGGTCTCTCAATTAGATGAAATGTGTTTCTCAGCTTCTGTGCCCAGCAGTGGGACATAAAAATATGTTGTTTTTATTATTATTGTAAAAATAATATTCTCAGTTATAATTAAGTTCTATACATTTTAGTTATAACATTAAGATATTTTTTAATTAATTTAAGATAACTTCTATTATCAAATTTAGGATCTTCTGTCTAAGAAGATTCTAAATTTGATATATTAATAAGAATTGTTTATTTCAAACCATAAAGATCATAGTTATTAATAAAAACTTTAAATTATGAATTTAAAAATAAAAACATTATAATGTAGAGTGTAGACTATCCTCTGACCCAACGTTTGCCTTCATTTCACTGCGGTTTTTTTATACACACTGACTATACATATAAATCTTCTATTCTTGCAATGATAGTGAATACCACATCAAAGTGTATGGTTGAGGAAATCTAATTTTACATAGAAAAAGACAGGGCAAAGAAACTTTTTTATTTTATATGATGTAAAGTGGTTGTGGGATTGTTTTAAATCTTTCAGTGTTTACATACTCTTTGACATGTTACAGCATTTGATCTAATAATAAATCTCAAAGACTACCCTGGCTTAAAAGAAAAGGACATAGTAGAAATATATCATCCTGACAATGACTACCCACGTCTACTGCTGCAAGTTGCTAAGGTGGATGCAGCGGGACGAGGAAGAGGTAACATAATTGAAGTCTTTATTTAAATTATTACCTTACTACCAAAATATATTTCTTGAAATGTACTTCAAGACATAGGTTTACCTTGATTCCAAATAAAATTAAAGAATGCTTCAGTTTTTTAATTGATTAAAATACTCTTGGTGTTGATAACTGAGGCACCTCTCATACTTCCATTCAAAATTGTTCAAACTGTTTTGGACAAGAAGAATGATGAACACATGCACTGGCAGTTTTATATGGGCTTAGGTATATAATAGTACCCAACATACATGAACAATTTTGAACATTTTAAATATATACCCCTATTCCACCTACACCCAATAAATTCTATAATTACACAAAGAAATTATGTAAAACATGAGTCTTTTGAACAAGAAAGAAGGATGGAACTATAAACACTATATAGCTCCATCCCTCTTTCTTGTTTGAACTACTCCTGATTTAACACATCAATGTACGGCCCCCGGATCAATTTATTTGTGTGGTACTGACACAAATATTATAAAATATATAGTTATAAACTGCATCAACTTTCATAATTACTACTATCAGTATTAGATAAAGAAGTCAATGTTATTAGTTCATCATGTGTCATAGGGTCACTGATACAAATGTGAGAAATGTCATGAACTAAATTTAAACATAGGTGCTCTATAAAGTTACCATCTTAACACTTTTATGCTACCTTAGCTACCATATAATTGCCACAAATAATACCTGGCAAGGTATTATTTAGCATGGGTTATATTAGTACCCTTTCAGCGAAGTTTTAATTTGTACTGCTATATTTTAACAGTAAATGAGAAATTTCTTTCTTGCACAAGTACATATTAAATTGTATTTCCGGTTGCAATCGAGTTTAATACCGTAAGCCTGTTTTGTTTTACCAATTAATTTCTATTCATGGGCTAAAGTTTTGGTCAACATAATACATCTGGTGTTGAAATGCTTGATTGCCGCCCTTAGTAGTATAAAATAATTAAAAAAATATTGGTATGGGTAAAGAATTGTAAAAATAATTGCGTGGATACAGGCCGCTTAAGACCGGCCTTTGTGGAAACATATGGGGGTGGCCTACGTTCAACAGTGGACATCAACAGGCTGAGAAGAAGTATAATTTACAGAAGACATATTGAAATAAATGTTTTCTTTTAGATACAATCAGTGTGGAACAGAGCATAGCCACAACATTCCAATTAAGAACATTTGCAGATGTGTATGTGAACATAGTAAATGTGGCAGATGTGGCTCTTGACTCAGTCGAGCTCACATTCAAGGACCAATATATGGGAAGGTCGGAAATGTGGAGGCTGAAAAATAATTTGGTAAAGTTTTTTATCCTGAGTATTTTAATATCGCTATATCTTTGTTTTTATTTTCAGAATAAAGACCTAGAAAAAGACCTCTAAGAACTGTTAAAGCGTAAATGACATACAAAATAGATATAGATTTATATTTATAGAAGAATCAATATTAACAGTATTGATATAACTTGAATTTTAGAGAAATTGACACTTTTCGATATACATCGTGATAAAGCTGCTGTTTAAAATTTTCTAAATGAAATTACATACATACTTAGATTTGTCTTAAAAAATATTAACTTTTGACTATAACTTATATTGTATTGTAAATATTTCAGGTCAGCACCTGTGTGTACTTGAATAAAAAAATAGAGTATTGCGGAGGTGCTATACGATGCCAAGTCTACGAGATGTGGTCCCAAGGCGACAGAGTAGCTTGCGGGGTCATTACCGAAGACACCAAGATAGTTTTTAGATCATCAACCTCTATGGTCTACCTTTTCATACAAATGTCTTCTGAAATGTGGGATTTCGATATACACGGTGATTTGTATTTCGAGAAAGCTGTTAATGGATTTTTGGCGGATCTCTTTGCTAAGTGGAAGGTATTCAATATTTTGTATGAAATGAAAATTAGTCTTAAGAAACATACATTACCTACCCATTCGGATAGATAACTGATGCTAATCACATATCCGAATGGGTAAGTAATGTAATAGACGCCTATATGACAATAGGCTGTCTTTGCTACTTCATGCTTCTACCTACTTAGAATTTTCTAACAGCCTGCCTAGCAGCAAAGAAACGGAATTGAAACTAAAAAAAAACAAAGAATATGTTCTATATTAGAAACCAGAATACACTAAACTGATATTGATCTAAAATTCTAATTTGTGTATTTCTTTTTAGAAAAATGGCAGCAATCATGAAGTGACTATAGTATTGTTTTCAAGAACTTTTTACAAAGCCAAATCTTTAGAAGAATTTCCCCAACATATGAAGGAATGTCTACAAAAAGATTACAGAGGCAGATTTTATGAAGATTTTTACAGGTAATTTTATTTTAGGTTATCAATATTATTGATTTTAACGAGAGGTTAGGCATTTACAAGAGAGGAAACCTGGCTAGAACAAAATCTCCTCCACCTTATCCACAGAAAAGAAAAAAAAAGTTACGTGCGAGTAATGAACATGTTATTGCAAGTGTCCGTAGCAAAAACAATTTTATTATTAGCAAGTGATACCTCTGGTATTGCACCGTAGCCTATGGACACTTGTCCATAGGCTACGGTTACTATTTAACATCAGTGGGGCCGTATGCTTGTTTGCCACCCAAGGAATATAAATATATATATATAATACTATGCTTTTAAATGATTGTTTACAGGGTTGCAGTTCAAAACGAGAGATTTGAGGACTGGTCAAATGTTTTACTGCAACTAAGGCGTTTATTTACTGACTACCAAAAGATAGTGTTGCAATACCATGAACGACCAAACATGGAGATTCCGACTGCCATTAACTCTACAGCAGCTCAGGGAAACTTTCTTGAAGTGCTTAACATGAGCTTGAATGGTAAATTTCAGAATATTTTTCTTGTTTTTTTTTTTGTATTAAGAGTTTATAAACATGTTTACTTATTTTTTTTTAGTATCCTCTAAAAATGTCTGTAATGCGAAGTTTTGAAAACTCAGGCTCTATTCTACAGTATTTTGTGTACTTGTAGACTAGGGCCACCATACTGCCTGGTACACCGGGAAAAGTCCTGGTTAGATCCATTGCGTGTATTAGTTGCATTATTAAAAAAAATCTTGTAAATTTGATGACTATATTATGTAAAGTGGCAAAAGCGCCACAAAAACTAACTACATAAATGTATAGTCACATTGTTCGTTTTTTTTTCGCAGTCTTTGAGAAACACTACTTGGACAGATGTTTCGATCGCACCGGTCAACTCAGTGTGGTCATTACACCCGGCGTAGGAGTGTTCGAGGTTGACAGGGAACTAACCAATGTTACAAAACAACGTATTATTGACAATGGAGTGGGTAGCGACTTGGTGTGCGTTGGAGAACAACCATTGCATGCCGTCCCACTCCTGAAATTCCACAATAAAGACAACAATCTTAATTCTATAGACGACTATTCAATGCCTCATTGGATTAATTTATCATTCTATTCAACGAATAAAAAAGTAGCGTATTCAAACTTTATACCTAGAATAAAATTGCCGCCTAGAAAAAGTCAAGAACCGTTAAGAAAAATGTATGAAGATGAAAGGAGAGGCAAGCTGTTAAAAGAAGATGAATATATGCACAATTCTATATTTGATTACGATGCATACGACGCTCAAGTGTTTCAGTTGCCGCCTGCGCATAGCACGTGGTGAGATTTCACTATACTAGATAGGTATAAAGACCATTAGGCAAGTCGTACGCTTGTTTGCCACCGTGAATGTATTAAAAAAAAATAGATTTTTTATCCAGCGGTCACCAATAATACAAAACTATCATTTTTTTAATACTATTTAGGTGGCAAACCAGTATACGGCCCGCCTAATGGTAAGCGCTATACCAGAGGTAACAACTGCGTGTCGCCGACCAAAAAAAATAACACCAGGGTTTTATGATATATCCATAGGGATAGGAAAATGTTTTATTAAAAATGCACCCCTAAATAAGCGCTGGAAACTGTACTCACACACAGAAACACTAGTACATCGCTGTGTGTAGTATTTGACTGTGGTCTTCTGTAAGATGGAAGTCCTTTCCCAGTCGGGCTTGCTCAATAGTATGATGCCCAACCCTATTTCTCTTAGTTTTATGTCGGCCAAGTGTTGCCTCTGGTATTTCAAGCGTCCATAGGCTGTAGCCTATATGTATAGCTGTAGCTACTGCTTACGTTATGCTTGTTTGTCACCTTGTAACCTTTCTGTTTACACGGAAGTTACCATTTATTTTGTGTATTCCAGTGTGCAAAGAGTAACTCGCACGAAGAAGACTTCAGTGGCAGGGTTAGAAGGAATGAGTAGGCGGAGTCCACCTTCATCCAGTCTACACCACAGGAAGATGTCTGATCCTGATATTCACCATACAGTTGCTGATATCCTGGCTAATGGCAGTTAGTCATGTTTTCATTATTATAGCGTACTAGTTCCGCCCACGGCTTCGCCCGCACGGACAATCCCATAGGAACAGTGATTAAAAAGTATAATCTATCTTTGTGCAAAATTTCATCCAGATACGTTCAGCCGTTTAGGAGTCATTGCGTAACAAACATCTATCATCCATGCATCCAAGCTTTCTTAGATAAGAAGAAAGTAATTCTCAAATGTCATTGTTAGTATCTACCACCTCTGCTAAACCCTTGGGGAAAAAGGCGTGTTTTTATGTCGACCATAATATTTTTAGCATTTTTGCTATGCAATTCGCTCAAATATACGAACCGGGAAATAGAAATAGAAATAGTCGAACCGGGAGCAGGCTCGAATCCTGCTCCGGGCTCGACTTTTTTCACATTGCTTTAATATTTAAGACCATCATATTTACTTACAGATAAACAAGGGGCATATGATACAAGCAGCGATGCAACGGATTCCGGTTTATCAAGCAACCGCCTTTCACCTCGTAGTTCTATATCATCACACAAGCCGGTCATAAGGACAGGCAGAGCGCTCATCAACCCGTTTGATCCTTCACACGTGACAGTCAAACTCACCAGTAATCGGAGAAGGTGGACTCATATATTTCCTAAAGGTAAGCGTAACGTTACGTCATCGTGTTATCTTGACTACCGGTACCGTGCCACAGGCGTACAGGTCAGGCGACAGCTAATTCAATACCCGGTATTAAAAGCACTACGAATTCCGTGATATTTGAAAACCAACATTATCAATAGTAGTATCTCCGTGTGGTGACGGACTAAGAATACAAATGTCACCACCCCCTTCCATCCCATGGGTGTCGTTCCATCCCATGGGTGTCGTAAAAGTCGACTAAGGGAGAAAGTCAAGCAGATAATACCCACTGCAAGAGAAGGAAAACTCGAAACAATACCTTATACCAACCCACCTGGCCAGCGTGGTATAGTAGGCTAATATCCCTCCGACTGTAAGGAGGAGATCCGTTCCCAGCATTGGGACGTTTATGGGTTGAGATGATGATGATGATGACCTAAAGAAAAAATTTACGCCTTTTAATTTTTTTGTGGTCCGACAATTTTTTTCGTTGAGGAAATCGTAATCATAATTTGCGTGCTCTTGTAGTATTTTTCATTACTAAAGTGACCAAGTTATGCTTGTACTACCAAAAGCAACTACTATTAAGTTACGTCTAACACTTCAGATGAACATTGTACATTTACATTGTTAACAAAACTGAATATTTCTCAGTCATGTTAAATTGCTAGTTTTGGCTCAGTAGGGTAAAAATGGATCATTAAGATAACCCAGAACGCCATCTGACAATAATAATACTTATAACTATTAGCCCGTATTATTGCCATAATAGGCAGGGCAAAGGCCTCTCTATTCTCCTTGCACTTCTATCAAGAGCCGCTACAGTCTAATCTTTGTTAAATGAGTTCAATACATTTGATAATAAATTCTCAAAAAAATGCCTAATCCTTCTTCTGGCTTGAAGCTAGATTTGACATATCTACTAAAGTATAATTCCTATTTCTATATTTAATAGGACCAACTGGAGTTCTTATCCAACAGCATCACTACCAAGCAAGGCCAGCGGGTGAACCAGCGTCGAGGACAGAAGACCATCGTTGTGAAAACAACATAGCCAAAGAAAATGGATCGTCAATTATAAATAATAACCATTCTATTTATCAAGTTGACGGTAAGTTATGTGAAGGCTTTAGTAATATTGTTACGAACTACTGCTAACGCTAACACTTTTGAATGATGACACCAATCGTTATTTTTTCAGAATAAAGTTCGATTAAAATGCCAGGTTACGCAATAACGAGTACATGCGCACTTCAACACAATAACACTTAAACAATATTAAACACTGTACTTGCACTATTACACACAATACTTCACTGTAACAGTTCTCAAGTCCTTATCTAAATGGCGAACGGTGTATCGGCGCCTGATTTTACGCCCAAACGTGTCTTTAGACCATTCCTGGACTTCTACTTTTAAAGTGTACATAAGTACTTCATTAGAAACCCGATAACAAATTGTACCTTTCATTAATTGACATGAGCAAAACGCCGCACCGTGCTCATCAATCGTCCAACTATCCACTTCTCTCTTGTTATTAAGGTTTTCAACAACTTTCGTAGTCAACTATTAGTGAAACTCCAAAACCACACAATAAACATATTATTAAAACATAGACGATGTATCCATCCAATCCTCTTATTTACAGGTAACGTAATAAGCCGAAAACGTATGATATCTGCATCAGGGGCATTAGCAGTGTTAGGCGTAGCTACAAGCACGCCCTCTACTACAAACAATGCGTCACTTGCGTTATTGTGGGGTGCGACAGGCGAACAAGAGTGGACTCCAGCCCTTACGACAGGTTAGTAATCAAAAACAACTGTATATTTGCATTTTGATGACTTGCATCGTTTATAATATCAGACAAGAACTTAAATTTAACACTTGGATCGCTACGCCAGCAGATACATTGGAAATACATTGAGTGTCACTGATGACCCGCGTGGCGATCAAAGACTTCACTATTTAATATTGAAGTAAAAATGCTTCGATATATACTCGTATTATTTTTGACATATCTGCCACTGTTATTACAATAATAATATGTAGGTAGTATTAACATTGAATAAAAGTGTAGGTTTTACCTTTATTTTTCGTGTTATGGGTCAGTAATTCTTGAAGTGTTTATTATTATGATGTTTTGGTATATACTTATGTAATTTTAAACATAGTGGATACAATTCTATTTTTGGTATAATAAAATACTATAACACCCCAAATTAGTTTTATATTAGAGAGTAAGAATAAAAAGATAGAAATAAAAAAAAAGTAAAATCACGTTATAAGCAGATTTCATAGCGGAAAGTGCAGCTAGCGCCGCGCGTACCAGAGTAAAATTTATAAAATGCACAAAACATCGAAACCATTTCGGTGTTTGTGCATTTGTAAAATTAAGACATGGGACAAAATATAACATGGTTTAAAAAATATTGTACTCGAATCAATTACAGGAACAACTGAACAAACTACTTTCAGGTAACGCTTATACCAAGAATAGCATTGTATAAATCTTAATGAAATACTAACTTTATGGAATGTAACTTACGAGGGGAGGTCCAAAAGTTCGTGGAATGGAGGGGATGGAGTGGGGATAGGGATGCTTGCTTAGTGTCATACTAATTGTGGACTCATCATTAGTATATAAGCTGAGTTTCAGCCTAATTGCGTCATTCGTTTACGAATACTCGCCTGATAAACAAGTCAATCCGGAAGAACATTAAAACTATGGAGAAAATTGAACACCGTGCTGTAATAAAATTCCTTACCATGCAAGGAAAGACCGCTCAAACCATTTTGAATGAAATGGGAACCGTTTATGGGGACCAGTGCCCTAGTAAATCAATGATTTACAAGTGGCATGGTCTTTTTAAACATGGTCGGGAGTCGATTGAAGACGACCCTCGCTCAGGAAGGCCAGTTGAGGCCACCACATCAAACATCATCGAAAAAGTGGAGAAAATTGTACTGGAAGATACCCGTTTAAAGAAAAAACAGATATCTGCATTAGTTGGAGTATCAGATACCACCATTTTGCGAATCCTACATGACCATCTGGGTATGACAAAAGTCAGTGCAAGATGGGTACCGAGAATGCTCACACCGATTCAGAAGCAGCAACGCGTCGATGCTTCAAAACAATTTTTGGAGTTGTGTGGAGACGAGCCTGCACAGATTTTGGAGCGAATTGTTACCGGAGATGAAACATGGGTTCATCACTTTGAGCCTGAGTCCAAACAAGAGTCCATGCAATGGCACAAAAAGGGGACACCACCGCCAAAGAAGTTCAAAGTGTCGGAGTCGGCTGGAAAGTTGATGGCTACTGTTTTTTGGGATTGTGAAGGGATTCTACTAATTGATTATAAAGAAAAGGGAAGGACCATAACAGGAGAATACTACGCAACGATTCTAGAAAAATTAAAGGAGTCCATCAAGGAAAAACGTCGAGGAAAACTGACCAAAGGTGTTTTGCTTTTGCAAGACAACGCACCGGTTCACAAGAGCAGAGTTGCAATGGCTGCTCTGCACACACATGGCTTCGAATCGCTAGTCCACCCACCCTACAGTCCAGATCTGGCCCCAAGTGATTTTTATTTGTTCCCTAATTTAAAAAAAGACCTAAGGGGAAGGAAATTTTCCGACGACAATGAAGTAAAGGAGGCAATTTTGGCTCATTTTGCGGCAAAAGATAAAAAATATTTTTACGACGGTTTAGAAAAATTAATTCATAGATCTAATAAATGTATTCAACTTCAGGGTGATTATATTGAAAAGGAAAAATAGTTTTGTTGTTTCATTTTATTTCAAACCCTTCCATTCCACGAACTTTTGGACCTCCCCTCGTATATAATATAAGTTAGATTAAAGTATAAAGTATAACTTAAAAACTTAAATTATATTAACCTTGTTTTTTTATGTACAATCATTAATGGAAGTATGCACTTTAATAAAATCGTTGTATGTAGTTATGTACTCATCGACAAAGTTGGTTCTGGATTACTTGTAACATTTCGTAACAAATCGTAACACTCCTAACAATGCTTAGCTAAAATACCTTAAGATTTTACTGTGCCACTTTACTCGAAGACCTTTTACGATGTCGCGATGTAATACCATATTATTATGTTTTATAACTATACACTCGTCGATTTTTTGTTTAATTATCATCATCATCTCAGCCGAAAACTGAAACAAATTATCTACTTTGCCGATAGTACATAAAAACATTTCAAAATCACTAATAACTATTATTTTGTATCATAGTTATCTTCGGTAATTTATATCATACATATGATATGTAACAGATGACACGAATACACCACTGGATGAAATTATCAAATTGTTTTTCTAGATGTTTATACTAAATTGCATGTTGCATATTTTGCATGAAATAAAAGAACTTATTTCATGCTGGGTCAAATGAGATGAATAAAGCCCTAGGGTGAATAGGACATTAAATGTTTGTTAAAAAATAGTATATAATTAAGTTTAGAATATATTATTAATATTTGATAACTACATTGCTTAGCATCGCGCGTTTGCCTCCTTAATAGAATAATAAAGTGAAATAAAAAAATATTTTGGAAAAATTTATTTGACGAATTGTCATTGTCCCAGTTCAGCCACGGTTTCCTTCAACTCGTTTAACGGTACTATTTTTGATTATGAACTATTTTAATATACACCTATATTAATGAAGTTAACAGATAAATATCTAGAAAATTAATTTGAATTAGTTTCAATTGTACACTATCTTATAAAAGGGAATAAAAGTATCTAATTGGTAATCTATGTGCACAAGGGTGATTGGTTTGGTGATCATAATTAAATTGTGTGTCGTTTTACTAAATGTTCACTTCATTTTTGATGTTTCATGATACCATCGCGTTGAAAATTTTCTTCAAACCTCATTGGATCGAAGCGAACCGAGCTATAGGTTTGATATTCCATTTATTGGATTTGCACTGAGTAGTTTCTGCATTATTATTATATGTTAATTTGTATAATTAATATTATATGCTACAGGGATATTTATATTTGAAATTCTAGCTTTTACAGGTGGTAATTATTTATTTATGTACGCGAAAATCTACAGAATGTAATATATGAATATATGTAGGTACTGTGATGCATAATCAAAATTCAAAGGGCTTTTATAACGCTTTTATTTTCTTAAAAAACTGTTGTCTCACAAGCTGTAAGTGAAAGTTTCGTTTAATTTAGGAACACTTCCGATCATTTACGGCTGACAGCGTAAAGGACTCTGGGTCCAAAGTATCCAAACCGAGCTTCGGCCGTCATACTGTCAATTAATATCCCAATATGTTTTATGGACAACCCATACTATACCGAACGGCAACCGAGTGGCGGTTCTAACAACAGACGACGTTTGAAGACCATCTGGCTATGGCCGCGGCTCGGTCCGAACCGAGCCACGGTGTAGCGTCAGTAGTGTAAGTCACTGAAATTGCGACCACCGTAAATGACGAATATAATAATTATAATTTTAATATTATTTAATTACGAATGAAAACGAAGCTCGCACTGTATCGCAATAAAATATGTTAAACAGCATGCATTGCTTGTTACACTTATTAACGCTTTTTATTAACAACAGCACACTCACTTCATTTCACCTACTTTCATATAATGCATCTATATAATCATATTTTTACTATACAGATATTTATTTTACAAAATATAGACTAAAATGTAATTAAACTTAATAATATTAAGTAGGTATATGAATAAGGCAAATATTTGATATGATTAGGCTGTTATTAGCTTTGCAAATATGTTGAATCGCTTAGTAATGTAGATTACACAATTACCATAGGGAGCATGAGTATCTATTTGAATTCTAAGATATAAGTATATTACTTTTAAACTATTACCAGCGTCTTCTCTCAGCTCTCTAGATAGAAAAAGCCGTTCCTATCAGTCGGACCAGAGTTTCTCAAACCTAATTTTTAGCGCCCCAATTTTTTTTTTTACTTTGGACTAAGTGATGTATTTTTGCCCAATAAGTGGACATTTTGGACCAGTTTGTAAACCACCCTTAAAAGTTGGTTCAAAGTTTGATTAGGCTTTGAACTAAGGCACAAGTCCTGCTCAGAATGCCTAGACGTGGAAAGGGTATTGCAACTATTGCGCAAAAAAGAGAAAATTTTACTTCCACGTAATAATACTTATTCTGTCGACAAATTGTAGAGTGCAAGTTTTGCATTATTAAGTAAAGGTTGCAGAAGTCCATAGGTTTCGTGACTGAATGAAGCATTTATTGGCCTAATGCAGCAATTATTGCACCCACAGAGGAAAAAGGACTCAAGATATACTAGCAGATGGATAACAGATGACTATTCAAGTCACATCTGTTATGCAGTTTTCATATTTGCTGATTAACTATTAAAATTACTAATTAACTATTAAAGTTCAAAATTGCACAAATTACATTTCTCAACACCTTTCTTTTTCTGAGGGTGTAATATAAAACTGCTTATGATCAAATAAGCCTTTTGATTGTTTGCCACTAGTTTTTTTTAAATAACTTTCCATTACGCTGAAGATGCAAACAAATTACATTACTACGATAATATGTGTACATAGCCGTTATAATTTGTTTTTTTTATCATCGTAGTTAATATTATACACTGGCTGAATTTATATCTAAGAAAGAAATGTTACAATAGTATGTAAATTAAACATTTGCCATTTTAATAATAAACGCTGTTTAGCGAGTAAATAGTTACACTTCGATTTCTCTCTTTCGGTCATCAGTAATTTTACATTCGAAAGAAGAAGACAAATCATTCCGTAACTATTCACTCGCTACACGTTTATTAGAAAAGCGGTAGAAATATAATTTTATTATAATCGTAATCAAAATAACTGTATTTGTGTATATTATGGTGTATTAGTGATACTCAAACGCACACATACAACAATTGCCACACCTTCTATCGTAGTACTGTAAAACTAGCTTCCACCCGCGGCTTCGCTCGCGTGGTAAGTCGATAAAGCCTATAGCAATCAGAAATCACTAGCTTTCCATTAAATTTGTAACCTGTATTTTTTTTACCTAGCTCTAAGTTTGTCACTAAGATTGACGATAGACGTCATGGTACGTCTTCTGTAGTGTCAGAAATTACCCTACATCCAAACTTACAAACTTTACCTCTTAATAATATTAGTATAGATGTTTGAGTATACTTATCTCTTAAACATTGCGAATTTGATTAGAATTAGATGGAGAAAGGTAGCAATAGTGTGTTTTCTACCTTAGTTGTCTCACTGTTAATAATATATGTAATTAATTTTTAATAAATCTTATCCAGGTGTGGATTGGAAATCTCTAACGATTCCCGCGTGCTTGCCCATCACGACTGACTATTTCCCGGACAAACGTTCCTTGCAGAACGACTATCTAGTTTCTGATTACAATCTACTGCCAGATGACGTCAATGCAGACTTTGCACAAAACAGAGCTATTTATAAGGAACCGTTAACAACTATGGAAGTGTTTAAGGAGTTGGTATCACAAAGATTAGCTCAGGTAAATTACATATATTATTTTCTAGCTGTTCCTCATAGTGTTACTCGCGTTAATTTTGATTTAACGCGTCCATGTCACGTTTTTGTTACTGCCATGCTCCCTTTAAGTCTTAGCATGATGTAAAATAGCATACAACATGTATGTATGTATGCTATTTATGCTATCATCATGCCCGCCTCCCATCACCGACTTAATACAAAGCCTTATTTCTCAATAATTGGGACTACTTTAGTTCCCGCTGAAAATCAGCACCTAACTATGCCTGGCATTATGCTGAACATGATCCCATTTTGACATAGACAAAAGACACATATAATTCTAACATGATGTTATAACATCATATTTATAGTTACCTTATTTTATACATTTTGTAATTTACTAGTGTGTCTTATGTCTGAGAGGCTCGTAGCTAAGTGTTAGCGGTGTGGATCGATAGATCTGCAAGCTTGCTGCGGTCGGTCCGTAAATGGGTAACCATTTTCTAAAAATATAGCAAGACCCCTCCGTGCCTGGGAAAGCATGTAAAGCCGTTGGTCCTGTGCCTGATCTCTCCGGTCGCGTCGGATTACCGTCCCATCGGACAATGAAAGTAAAGGAATAGTGAGTGCACTTGTGTTTACGCACACACTTGTGCACTATAATATGTCTTGCGCAGTTGGCTAATCTCCGTTGAGATTCGAGAATCCGTAATTCTTGACGACTATTCCTATTATTAGTGTGTCTTATCGTATCAAAATATTCTTTTTTTTTATTTCTAAACATAACTTTCCAGGGTTTTCAACTTATAGTAGGTGTGAACGAAAACGAAGTAATCGAAGCTCACTGCCCATCCAGTGCTGCACCACCCCCGTCCAAAGTAGCTCCACAAATAGGCAAGCAGGCCAACGTCGCTCCTACTAAGCGATATCTACTCTCTATTGGACGAGTATTTCATAAACTGACTCTTGTTGGATCTACCATTACTGTCACTAGATACAGACCGAGGTAAAATTCTTTTCACTATTTGATACGTTTTTTTTTCTTGACTTGTTTGCGGACGATAGTGTCCTGGGTTTAATGCTGGCCTGAGCATTGTTATTGATATTTTTGTAACAAAATTCTCAGTAGAAACACGGAGTTTGAATTGCATTATTATTATTTATAATAGCAACCCATATATGTCCCACTGCTGGGCACGGGTCTCCTATCAAGAGAAAGAGAGGGCTTAGGCCTTAATTCACATAAGCTGGCCTATTGCGAGTTGATGAATCAGACATGTCTTAAGAATTTCTTCTAAGACTGTTTTCTGTGGGTTTTCTCACGATGTTTTCCTTCACCGTTAGCAGATGGCAAATCATTCGATTAGACATATAAACTCCACAACTGCCACACAGGATCGAACTCGCACCTCTTGCGTGCAAGTCGGTTACTTTCCCACTCGGCCACCACCGCTTCTATTATTATTTATTTTTTTGTGTGTTTTTTATTTTTACATTTTAAATGGTCTTTTTAAATATTCTACTTAGGTGGCAAACAAGCATACAAAAAAATGACATCAGGGTTCCCTGGGGTAGAAAAATGTTTACTTCAAATACTGAATAATACTGAAGCAAAGGAACACAACTACACGTCTATGTGTATCTTCAGTAGGACTTGTTTGCTTGTCAGATGATCTAAAAAACTAGTTTCGTTTTATATGTATTTATTTTTTCTAGCGGCCAATTGCGGATAACACTCCGTCAAACTATATGTTAAATTTTAAATGATTTCAGACATCCATACCCGCCATTCAACATACATTACCGCTACCGTTTCCACGCGCCCAACCACGAGACATACGAAGAATCGTGGGTGTCGTTCACCACTGAGAAACTAGAGACGTACAACTGGAACTATATGGACCATTACATTTGTACGAGGGGGGACACTGACTTTGCTCTCGTTGAGGTGAATATCATGGTAATTACAGTCACAAGTTGTTAGAACACTAACATTAGTATACCAACTACTTTGTGACTAATCTAATATATGTATGTTCGCTAAACTTTCTACTCGCTTGCTTTTTCGAAATATTTTGTTTTAGCAATAACAAATGACCTCTTTCTTTAAAATATACTAAAATCTTTTAACAGTTTCCATGAATCATATGTGATTCATAAGAATAGATTTTGTGTCGGATTTGGGACAGCGAAAGGGTTAAAAATCTATGCGTCTTTGCTACAAACTGACAATAACGTAAGATTTTAGTGATTTCTCTCTTGCAACTTTAATTAAAATAATTAAAGGTACTGAAAAAGCGGTTTAGTTTTTTTTTTTCAAAAATGTATACAAACTGCACTGAAGTGCAGAAGGACTTCCAAATACAAAATATCCAATATGCAAACATTTCCAGCAGGGCCCACCCCTCTGTGAAACAGGCGTGAGTCTAGGTAATATGCTAACACAGACTGAATAATTGATGCAAACAATGACAATTTGAAAGTTAATTTCTAAAAATACAGTTTATGTTAAATTTCACCAAACTAAAGGTCATGGTTAGGGAGGCGGTGGTGGCCGAGTGGGAAAGTAACCGACTTGCACGCAAGAGGTGCGAGTTCGATCCCGGGCAGTACCAATGTGAATTTCACTTTGTGGAGGTCATATGTACGAATCAAATGATTCGCCATCTGCTAACGGTGAAGGAAAACATCGTGAGGAAACCCACATGTCTTAGAAGAAATTCTAAAGACATGTCTGATTCACCAACCCGCATTAGGCCAGCGTGTGTGAATTAAGGCCTGAACCCTCTTTCTCTTGATAGAGGAGAGGAGACCCGTGCCCAGCAGTGGGACATATATGGGTTGCTATTATTATTATAAAGGTCATGGTTAACCAAATATAGTGCTTTCAATTATTTTCATTAAAATTGAAAAAACAAAACACCATAATATTGTTGAACAGAGGGCACTTACACATCACGTTCCCGTGACGTCTACGTGAATCGTCTGAGCGAGAAAGAGAGATGGAGCTATTCACTATATATGGAGCTATATATAGTGTATAGCTCCATTCTTCTTTCTCGCTCGAACGCCTCACGTTTTAACACGTTATGGTAAGCCCCTAAATACTTTATATACTTTTGATATTGATCACAATTCCAACGTCAATATAATTTAATATGCATTACTTTTGACCGGCGTGTATTTTAAGGCTCTTAAATACTGGCGGTTCCGAACACTCCTTCTACCACTAAGCAACCCAGCGACTAAACTAATAATGGAGGATGAAACTACTCACTGTGATATATATCCGACGCCCACGAGACAGGATCTCGATCAATTAACGGATGGTTTCCTCAAAATGACAGAACAATACTTCAATAAGGTTAAAAGACCTAATAAGCAAAGGGTAAGTATGGCTAAAAGAGATTTTATTTAATTTAAAAACAGAAAATTCAAAATTTTACTAATGAAAATCTGCTAGAATTACAATGAACTAGGATATTTTATATCTTGATATTATAATATTCGAGTTTAAAAGTAGTAAGCTTAAATACATACATGTGTTCTATATGATTAGAAACATATTATGTATATTATTTTTATTTTTGACTTAACTAATAGAATATTTTTTGCTCGAAATTATTATGACTAGATTTTATGGTCATTCATTAGAAAATTGAAGTTAGAAAAGTCAACACCATTCCAAAAAATATTTGTTTTTAATTGACACTAGAATACCATTTTTTATGTTTATAATTTATTTTGTGCATTAAATGTACCTATATATGTACATAGTTATATCACTTATAGACATTTTCTAGCTCAAAATTTGTCCATTTACCAAATAATGTTTATAAGTGAAGCCTTAAGCATGTTAATTGCACAGAATGTCACGTAGTTACCTACTACTCGCACTGCATGTTTAGTAGTTGAGCACCGTTTCCTAAATATCTAATACGTAGAAGTGCTTGATACATTTGTAGAAAAAATATTTACACTGTATTTGATTAATTCGCACTAAATGGTCACTCAAACATGAACTTTTAAATTTCACTTTTGAATTTGTGTAAACAGCATGTTCACCTTTTACCGTTTAAAATACCTTCGATGTTTCGATACTGTTGTATGTGATTTATTTTTCTAAATGTAACGCATTGTCCATGCAAAATGTAGGTATGTATGTGGGCATGTCAAGAATCCGGTCATGTATTATTTATTTTTATGTTGCACTATGTGTTATTTGTAATTTCTTGTTTGAGTCCGAGCGCATGATATTAACTCAAATATTAAAAGCGGAGACCGCGGACCGGACGTTTATCAGCGTTACGTAGACGATTTGCTTTCTTAGCGTTATCGTTTCCAGTCTCTGTGCATATGCATAATTTGAAGAACCAAGCGGTCGGTGACACCGATCATTCGGCGAAACCGTACAGGTATTGTCTTCGCTTCAATTCTTTCATCTGTCATTCAAAAAATGACGTCTCCGTTCTGCGGTCCTAACGAAAGTATGCGTGCGAAATTCGCGTCAGCAATATGCCTCGAGATCGCGGGCTCTCAATACCGTTATTGAGGGCGTTCGGTCGGAGGGAGGCGACACGGCGCCGTCGGCAACACTGGAGAGTGTGACGTGAGAGCGGCGGCTGTACGGTGTGCTGCTGCAGATGGCGCTGGCGGCGAGCGGCGCGGAGTCGGCGCTGACGCATCGCCGACACTCCACCTCCATGCTCACGCGAAGTGCCCAGGTACCGCCCACCACACACTAAATAATAACCTGCTCTTGTCTTACGTAGACATGATTACGAACACCCGTCACTTGCAACGAACCGATGGAACACTCGAATTAAAATACTTACATAATTTTATATGGCTCTTCACAAAACTGCGTGTGTGACACGTTAACTAACCGTGATTTGAATTAATGCCATATAGCCGAAAACTATGTTAGGTCCGAGCCACACACGCTTAAAATATTTATTTAATGATACTAAATGATTTGACGACGTTAGAGTCACGTCTACGTTAGTTATTATTTAGTGTACGGCCCACCTTCGCCACTCCCTCCGTCTCCACGCCAGATCCTCTAGACACTTTCAATTTGTGCCACGATCAAATGGGGCAGACCCTCCAAATTTTTTGTGATAACACAAGTATATTTTTATTTCATTTAAGAAGTACCAAACATTTTTGAAAATTCGACAGTCTCCTTTGATCGCTTTACTTTGTACCTTTTTTGTTTTAATTCGGAACCAAAATTTTATAATTTCGATGTTATTTTCTGTGGCATATTTGCACACTCATTTTCATTGGCTCTATTCAAAAAGGGTTTGTAAACGATTGTTGTTACTTTGTATTAACCTTACATTGGAGTGGCGTTTTTGACCTTTTAATATTCACACATTAACACGTAGACTAATGTTAACAAATTGATTACGACACAGTTGCTACTAATTTAGATGGAAAATCGTAATTTTATTGATAACAGTGCAGCTTAGATTTCTGCCGGTGGATGTTTATTATTAGTCTACTGTAGATATTTCGTGTTGTCTGTCACTCACGCAATTAAATATACAACATAATAATACGATAATAAGTAATTTTTGACGCATCTTTTGTATTATGCAGTTCCAATTACTATAAAGATACTCTGCATTTTTCAATTGAAATCAAGAATTTCTTCTTGTCAATACGATTATGGTGTTTTACAGATGTTCTTGTGATTACAGTATTATTGAACGAGATCGTGACCACATTGTAAATGCATACTGCGTATATATTTGCACTGCTTATTATAAAATTATGCAATAATATGCACGGAATGCACCAATACTGCAACATCTTTTGTTTGCTCGCTTCTTTTGTTTATTTTTTTTAGTTATTTTATTTGTGTTAAACAACATAACATGAAAAAATAGCATAATAGATAATGATAGAACTAAAAAGTATCAATATAAATAGTAAATTGAACTAATGTCCAAAAAAAGTAGGTACACTTCAACTATAATGTACAGTCATGTTCAAAAGTATAGAAGTTAACTGAGTTAAAGAAGTAGGTAAGTAAATAGATAAAATAGACTTCATAAATTCTTTATCCAAGTCAGTGAAGTACATTACGTTCCGCAAATTTACTTACACAACTTTTGAAAGTTTTGAACAGAAATTAAGTTGATAGCAACTGTTCTTTTTAAATAATACTTTGTTTTACTGGCTTGCAGTTTACAGTTCAAGTGAATTATAGACTGTACATTATAAAATGTTATACTATTTTTTAATGTTATGTAAAAATATAGGTGAATACTGATGTGTTAAAGTGAGTGTTGTGTGTGGTGTATCAGGGCGGTGTATCGAACTCTCCGTTCAGGGACCGTGTGGGCAGCACTCGACTGCCTGACCGGCCGAGGCTCCGGATCGAAGCCATGTCAGTACAAGACACACCTACATATCCTATTCTCACTGTGTAGTTTTAAAGCTAACATTTTTATTATTACTATATTATGTAAAGCTTTAATAAGTATATTCTTTTAACTTTTAGAAGGGATTACATTTTTGCAAGACAGGTTTCATGATGCTTTTGTCTTACTCGTCGAGTAAAACAAAAATGGAAGGAGACTTCCCTTGAGAAACTTGCATCGTGTAAATTGCAATAAAAAATTATCTAGATTCATGTCATAGCTTATTTTTCTTGCATAATAACTTGAGAGTACATATTTTAATATGAAATTCCATACATATATTTTTAATATTGTGTTTTTTAAAACTAGACAGTGATTTTCAATGCATTCTATACTAGTCTCTGTATTATTATACGTTACTTTTTATTTCTGCAAGAGAATAAATGTAATTCGACATTAAAACTCATTTACATGACGTAAATTTGCAACTCTAGTATTGTCTCTTTGTTTTGTTCTCCTCGCCGGGAGCAAATACTACTTACTTTGCATAACTTTATGTGAATGCGCCTTTATTTATGTTCAAAGACTTGTATAGATCTATGCATTGAATACTTATGGATTGCTTATTGTATGCGTAAATTTTAAGGTGTGCTGGTGCTTGTGCAATTTCTTCACTTTATTAACATTATATTCATGGACCATACTTATTCTTTTAATTTATCCAATATTAATTGTCTGTTCATTAACCATTATAGAATATATTTAACATGTTTTATTATATTTGTTTAATATAAATTTATTACATGTAGGTGTATTATCCCACTAATTAGAAGATATTAATATTTTTTTACATATTTTCTTTACAGATATCCCTTGTAATACCAATAGGGTATTTGACTAATTTATTTTTTTTGGTTTAAAACAAAATAGTTGTCTCAAAAAGCGCAAACAAAAATTAAATTGCGTATTAGTATTAGATTAAGGTAAAAATGCTATTGTATGACGTCATACTCCTGTGACTCTATAGTAGTTGCCGTACTAAAGTATGCTTTTCGGAAAAAGGACAGCAATATTCCGATTGGCAAACTAACATTTTTTAATCAATATTTTTTTGTAATTCTTTTACTATTATGATTCTTTTTCATGCGTAATAGGCTTTATTATTTCTTGTCAAATACCCTATTATAATTCATGACACGGTTATTTTTCTATCGCTAAGCTATCATTGAATGCTTGCCCGTGCCTCTCCACTCAGTTGCTTATTCTTATCCTTATTAAATGTTTCATTGCAGCAACTATCACCTACTAAGTCACTAAACACTAGTCAATGCCACAAGTAAGTATATCAGTTCCCTTCATCATGCCTTGTAAACCCAACGATAGGACTCGAAACCAGTTTTTTAATAACCGGTATTAAACGGTATAAACCGGTTTTGAATAAATTTTACAATGACTTCTCGTCATGTTTACTGATAATAATAATAATATCTTTAAAGATATAGAGTATATTATATTCTAAGCTAGTTGCAAGCTTGGGCTAATACCGGTTTAAAAAATATACCGGTTACCAAGTCCTAACAACCATGAAGAACTTGTAGGATAATGTCAACAAAACTATGTGGCCTATATACTTAGATTTCTTAATTTAAAATATATACTTTGACAAAACCCATATGTCTTAGAAGTAATTCTAAAGGCATGTTTGATCCACCAATCGCATTAGGCCAGCGTTTTTGGATCAAGGCCTAAACTCCCTCAGCTCTCTTGATAGAGGAGAAATGCCCAGCATTGGAACATATATGGGTCGCAATTATTATTCTTATATAGTTTAATCTATACAGTTTTAACAACTAAACTTTATTTAGTAATTAAAATTAACCTGCTTGCTCATACTACCTTCAATTTCTTTCAATGGTTGATATAAGTTGAATAAAATCATCATAGTTTTCTATTATCTTCTGCTTGGCAGCTTTAGCGTTTGGAATAATGTGCTTTATTTACATTAATTTATTATACATTGAATTTAGACTAAAGTAATAATTACTTCAGGGCCGCTGTGAAAACTGTTCTAGAGAGGACGCAATCTCAAACTGGCGAATGTGACGATACTTATGATGATGGGTAAGTACATAGATTCACACCTATTACCCAGAGAGGTAGGCAGTGAAATAAAGGATTTATACTTAATAAGACCTTGATATACAGAGTGGATCAAAGTTGTAATACATCCTGATCCTTTTTATTATAAAAAAAAAATAGACTGCTTTATTATATTTTGAAAAGTAGCTTGTCAGTAACATAAACAAACGCCTACGAATTTAAAAATGAAATCTAAGCTAACCATACATTTGGAATAAATATTATTTTGTATCTTTTATGTGAAAAATGTTAGGGCCCGGTGACGTCCAGTGCTTCTTATATAATGGCCCGAGCGAGCGGGCAAGCGGAGGAGTACCCCACATCACTAGTTCATCTGTTGTACCTAGTGTGAGGCCGTCCCAAGCTCCGGTTTCTTGACCTTACGTGAGTCAAGTAATATATGTATTATTTATTTGTTCCAGCGTATTAGAACCGAAACTAAAAGCAAACTCCACATTGGTGGAGATTGTGGAGCGTATGCGCAACCCTACACTAGGTGTGGGCTTCCTACAACAGACTGTCAGCCTTCCGTCACATACCTTTGTTTCTATATACGCAATACATTGGCTCCAGGCTAATATGGAAGGAGTGACGTATGAGAAAGCTACAAGCATTATGGAGGTAACTCTAGTGATAACTTAAAACCTTTTAGCCTGCAATTAATGGTGATGTTGGTAAGTCATTTATACTTTACTGTCGACCCGCCCTCGCTTCGTTTCGGATTTGTTGGGTTTCTCTATTATAATATGCCTGTACTATATAAACTTTTCGAAGTTCTCTAAATAATAGTGAAAACTGCAACTGTGGTTTAGAAGATCAAGGTGTACAGACAGATAGCGGGGAGCGACTTTGTTTTATACCAGAAGAAATGAATCCACTTGAATTACATAAGATCTGACTTCGATCTCAACCGGCTTTACCGTGAATTTCACTTTGTAGAGTTCATACGTACTAATCAAACGATTTACCATCTTAAAACGATGAAGGCAAAACAGTTTTAGAATATATTCTAAAGACATGTTCACATTCAACCAGTATTTGTGAATTTAGGCCTGATCTCCCTTTGCTCTCTCGATAGAGGAGGGGAGACCCGTGCCAGCAGTAAAATATAAATGGGTAGCTGTATCAGACGTTATTGCCAATATTAACTTATGTTTATTTTCTAGAAACTACTGCAAGAAAGAATGATATGTCACGCGTCAGGTGACACATCAAAGCGGTTTGTCGTTGGTTACTACATGTATCATATATTGCCTCTGAAGAAGGAAAAAGGTACATCTAAATATATATTTCTAAATACTTACACCCATTTTGGAATTAATTTCCAAAAATCCAATTTTAGTACTGACGTTATCTAAAGGCGGGTATCGACATCACGAGGGTGCCTCGCGAGTCATGTGGAGACGCGTTTGCCTCGCGAGCCAATTTGAACGTTGCCTGACCGCCTGCTCAATGCGAGAACCTGATGAGCAGCCTCGCAATGTATCGATACCTAGCTTAAGGAACCGTTGTGCAAATTTGTAGGCCCAGCGGTATAGGTTATATACATAGAGAGAGAGAGAGAGAGAGAGAGAGAGCATCGAATCGTGATTATCACACAAGAATAAAGAGCACGTGCTTAACAGTCGAGAGTTACGTATCATTCGCCCAATATTCCAATTACTTTCAGGAGACCATGATATTTTTACTTTTTTTTAAAGATGCTAATTTTGTTCTGCAGATACCATGACTGACTATGTGAAGCCTCTAGGCGACTTGCAAAGCTTTGAGAATGAATGGATGGAGGTGGAAGTACTAGGACCGAGGTCACCGTTGATTCCTGCCGAAAGCTTGACGGGGGCTATTGACATATCTGGCTCTAGTCCTGTGACTGATGACACTGGGGTTCCAGCATTCCTGTGTGATAATATTGATCCAAGTTATATGCAGCTGGGAAGTGATAGCGATAGTATGTTTTTTTTACACTATCAAGAACGCAAACAGTCATACCGCCCGCCTGATGTTAAGCAGTTACCGTAGCCAATGGACGCTGGCAACACCAAAGGTGTCACTAGCGTGTTGCCGACCCTGTGAAAACCTTATATCTCCTTTCTAGAAGATCCCCATGTCTCTCGGTTTCTTTTTTATCTTGCTTAGATGGCAAATGATAATTCAGCCTACGCTAATTTAAAAGTTACAGTACAGCCACTCTAGACAAGTAGCATAAGCTATAGTCAAATCAAAAAGTTAAAAAGGCAAATGTATGGGATTTGACGTAAGCGACGTAGCGACATTTAATCGTAGATTTACGTCAAATCCCATACATTTGTTTTTTTGACTTTTCGATTCAACTAGCGTTTATGCCACTTGTCTAGAGGCTCAGGTATCAAATCGAATCAAATCAATTTATTTTGAGAATATAGGTATATAAAGGTCACATATTACATAAAAAGTTCTTCTATACGGCATGCAAATACATAAAAGTAATTTTATAGGTATCAAAAATGTTACACAATATTTATTTTGTAATACCACCTAGCAGTAATATGGGCTATACTTTTGTCATGTATTGATTGATAACCATAGCCCGCATTAAATTGCGGTGGTGTTTTCAAAATGTAAAATAAGTAAGAAAAAATCTAAAGGCATTTTTGGTCCACCCGCATTAGGCCAGCGTTTGTGAATTAACGTCAAAACGCTCTCACAGCTGCCCGGCAGTGGCGATATTATATATATTGCTATTATTATTTACTAGACACTGTGTACTTTTGGATAAAAAAACCCTCATTTTTGAATAAAATATGTGGGATTTTTTTATCCAAAAGTACTCTGATGATAAACATTTTAATGTGTTTTAGTGCCTCTCTACAAAAACACTCACTTAGACATCGACGTGAACAACAAGAGTGATCGTATAGAGTGGGGACACGCGCGTTACCAAGCCACCTTCCGACCGGACCAGGCCTACGAGATGTGCATACAATGGGCTGTGGCCTCTGGGAATATCGTCGCTGAATTGGTAACTAACTTTAATTTAAAAGTAACACGTACTAAAACATATCGTATTTGACTGCTTTGGTGGTCCAGTGGCCGTAGTATGCGCCTACTGTGCACAAGGTTTTGGGTACGACATAACTTTGTGTGACCCACAAAGAGTTATTCTGAGTCTAGGTGTAATTTGTGTCCGTTAATTATAACTATTTTTTGTGAAGTTATTAATTCTCGTGTGCGGGAATCGGATTAGATCTTCTAAACCACACAAAGTATTCTGATACAGTTTTACTATCTCCCGGAAGTCAACTGCCCAAAAAAAAAAGTTCTTACTAGCTGTTACCCGCGGCTCCGCCCGCGTGGATGTCGGTTATCGCTGTAAAAAGTAGCCTATGTGTTATTCCAAACCATAATTTATCTCTGTGCCAAATTTCATCGAGATCCGTTAAGTAGTTTTTACGTGAAAGAGTAACAAACATCCATCCATCCATTCTTACAACTTAATCCTACTAATATTATACGTTTTCACGTATAATATTAGTAGGATTAAGTCTACTTTCCAAAACACTGCTTTAGTCCCGGGTTTAGTTCCCGGGTGTAAAACGTGGTATTGAAGTTTTCTCTCTACCTCTAGGCGTGATACTCTGTTAATACGTATTCTGAATGTCATCTAAAAGTTACGAATTTTCAGATTTTCGGCTGGGCTCGTAAAGCGCAGAGTTGCCGATTACAAATGTTGCCGATACCTGCTGACCCCCTCGCTTTACCGTTCACATTAAAATCTGACCCGCTCAGAGGACCTATATACGTGCCATTAAAAGAAGAGCCACTGCTAAGGAGTAAAGCTACTTTATTTGAAGGTAGGTATACTCAAAACAATCACTATTATTGAATTTATATCCATCATGATGCACCTGTCAACCAACATTGAAATATGTAATTGCGACAATGTAATACTCGTATATTTTATGAGATTTATATCTTAAAAAATTACGTCTTGAAATTTACTAAAGAATACTATTATTTGACCCTTGGTATTTTTTATCAATCAATCAGACTTCTAAGCATCGCTCGTGTAAAGCAAAATTCTCATTAATCAAGGCGCTAGCACATAAAAGCTTCCAAATGATAGAAACGATCAAACATGCAAACCCAATAAGAAATCTGTGCTGGTTTCAATACACGCTAACGGTGTTGAAACTATTTCAGCTATGTAGTTTTATTTATTTAATAATATTATATATTCATAATAATTTAATAATATTATATAATAATATTCATTATGTAATGTACAAATAAAAATTATAATATTAAATTAAATTATTTTCTGTTGTGAAACTTTGATTTAAATGAAAAAATTAAAACCATTTATTGTAATTATATATAAGCCTATTATGTAATAGTGTAAGGATGAATCTCTGTTTAGTGAGGACACTGTCGTATTATGTCAAAATAAATACCTGAGGCTCGCGCCCCGCTTGCCGTTGCCAGCAAGTTACGTATATGCCGATTGAATCGGTCCTGAGCGGTAGGTATTTATTTTGATAGATTGCGAGAGTGTCCTTACTATATACAGAGAGATTTTCCTTCTTCCTTCCTATGCAATGCTCATGTTCCACACTGCAGAGCAAAGGCGCCACCTTCCTTTATCCATGATACCTTATCAATTGCATGTTGAAAACAATCCCTTTTATCTAGTTTTTAACCGCTGCCTGTTATTAGGAATCCACATGATACTATACTATACTACTTTTTAAACTCTATTTAGGTTTCCCAGAAGACACATGGCCAGAACGTCTATTTTTATTCCAAGAGGCAATAGTCTGTCGTTTTGGATTTATAAAGTGTACGGTGGAAAGTACGTCTCATGAAGCGGGCGTGGGCGACCATTTGTACGTGCACGTTACTGGCAACATGTTCATATTGATACCCACTACCGTCAAGTCTGAGCAGAAGGCGCTCAGGTCGAAACCTGCCAATAAACCGCTAAATAGCAGGTAACTTATTTTATACTACGTAGGTATGTAATGTCCTGGTTACTGGCGTTCGTCTTCCTTCCCCATAGATCTTATCGTTTTTATAATAACACATCAGGCGCTCTTACATTTCTTGTTGTAATCTGAAAGCGATAAAACTTTTCATAATTGCACCGACCGATCGAATAGAATAGAAAGCAAATGTATGAGATATGTCGTAAGTTTACGACATTATACCGTTAACTTATATCTATTCTATTCGATTCAAATACTACTTGTCTAGAGGGGCTGGTGTGGCTGAACGTCGTCTTCACCTTTATTTTGCAAAACTTTTATCGTATAAATCGCGATTTTATAGACTAGCCTACCATTTGCAAAATATAATGTTTATCTTGTATTATTTTAACAGGTACCCAGTACATTTAGATGCAGCTCCTAGCCCTCACGAAGGCTACATAACCAGACACGTGACTGGTAAAAATAAGGACGAATACGATAACAGTAGACGGGTAAGAGTTTTGATATGTGGTTAATAATAATAATTGATAAGATCAATTAGGGAAAGACCGCGACCGCGATGTGTTGATATGTAGATAAAAAATATGTCTTTGGAGACTGCCGATAGAATTGAAAACTAAAATAAGTGGCTTGAGAATTGTATCGTCGAGCTATTAGATTAAATAAATAAAAAAATAAATTTAGATTATTATTTTTGACTATGGAAAGCGTTCGGTGACGATGACGCGAGTTCCATGATTTTTTTTCACGCAAAAAGTTTAAATATGGAAAGCGTTCGGTGACGATGACCCGAGTTCCATGATTTTTTGTTCACCGAAAAAGTCCTGAGAAAGAATGGTGTGGGTTTGATAACTGTATAAATATTTGTATTACTTAAAAATATTGTTCAGGATCTGACTCTCGTAAACTAACGGTAAAGAAAAAGTATGTCACTTTGTTGTTGTCCCTTTCGTTGCGCGATACAAACGTCTTGTAATCGATGGCATTTTTCCTTCTCTTTTTGATAATACACTTTGGACAAAAGAGCATTTTTATTCACCTCTTAATCCATTATACTGCGTTTACATTATTAGGTTGACTGGATTTGGTCATAAATTACTAGTGCAAACTCATTCCGTTGCCATTGTTGATTGTTCATTTGGCTTGAATTTGAACTTGCCGTTGAGTTCAAATTCAAGCCACATTTGACCGCACACTATCGATGTATTTGGTCACCGACCTAATGTAACCGCATCATTATAGGTACTATGCTTCTATTATATGCTTATTTATTATTTTAGATGGGTTTTCTTTGGTCGTGGAATCACATGATATCTAAAAAGCTAAAGTCTTCCCAAACACCAGCTACTGGAGATGAAGGCTTCCAAATGCGAATGCTGCGAGATTTCAAACATTTCTGTGCAAATCAGGAACAAAGACTCAGTCAGTTTTGGGATCAGTGTTGGGAGCTAAGAGAAAAAGCGCGCGGCATAACCTGTTAAATAACTTAAAGCAAATAAGAATTATAAATCGATAATTGTTCATTATTATATTTTATAAATTTTAACTTGTTTTTTATTTGACGATGTGATAACGCCAGTAGTTCTGTATAACCTGTATTTGAGCGGGTCGCTAATATTGTACTATTAAGTATTCTGTGCTAATACTGCTAAAAGGTATAATGTATAATGCCTAAGGTTAATAGCTAGGAGAGTAGGTATTGATTTTATAGAACAAAGCGGACATCTATGGCCGTAAGTCTGTAACCTTCAGCTGAAGGAGAAAGCTCAAGTTCAATAGTTTATTGCCAAGGTGAGTTATCCGTACATTTGGCGCCAAGCGGCGTGGTGTATACAAGACGTCCTTTGTATTTATTCCAAAGCCAAACAAACACCACACTAGCCTTTATGAACCCAGATGACGTGTATGATTGTATGCATCAATATTGCGCAATACATATTGATAAAAAATATTGCACAATAAAATTTAAGCTTGCTCAATAAAACTTATCTAAATTAATTTTCTAAACTAAAGAGGAAAGATTTTAAAGATTCTTTCACCATTAGAAAGCTACAATATTAGCGGGTCACATAGGCTACTTTTTATTGCAAAAAATGCTCTTTTAATATTGGGTACACATTGCGCAATATTATTATAACTTTACCGTAAAAGCAGAGCACATAATAATACAATACTTGTCAGTTCCTATAGGTATATATATTACTCGCAAGTTAATTCGTGATGTAACTCACATACAAAGAAAGTAGAAGTTCAGCGATTTTTTTTCTTATACTACCAAGGTGGCAAACAAGCATACGGCCCGCCTGATAGTAAGCAGTTACCGTAGCCTATGGACGTTTGGAACACCAGTATTTGCGAGAGATATAGGGTGGTGGTTTGCAAGAGTGGTTCTGAGGAAAAGCTGATGTGCGAGGTTATCGCCTGGGGTGTGCCATCCTCTAAGAACACGACTGCTTAAAGGTGATGTGATGTTATGGTGACTAGTTAAAAAAATACAATAAAAATTATCTAGTTTATAAACAGTAGGTACCTATGAACAATGGGCGGTCTTATCACATATATGAGTGTCACTATGTGACTCTGTCTTGTAGACAAATGGTTGGTAGTGAACAAAGTGGTTAAATAATATTTATTTTTAAATACACGTAAGTACCTACTCCTCTCACACTAGGCAAGCCCTGCCTGTTGGGACAGAGCTTGCCTAAGTCGTGAGGATTTTACAAAACAAACCACAATTCACCGCCCCATAGAAGGTTCGTACACTCAGGCTCACTGAGGTACCTAAACTTAGAGTAAAATAAAATATATTCTGGTACTTACTAACTCATTTTTACCCTGTCTTGATGTTGAAATAGATCCTACAACACGCCGCGTAGTTATAAATGACAAGGTAGGTAGTCACTGAACCATCGGTGCAATCAATTCTAGTCGTCATAACTCGTTCACAATATTAACATATGTACATTATAATGTACTTTTATTATTGTATTTCTTTGTGACCTAGATGTATAAAATCTTGAATACCATTATAAAGACCTTCTAACATAAACCATACTAAACAAAGTGCATGATATATTAGTACATATAAGTACTTGTGCACCTATCTATATAAGTACGTGAATGATCGAAGGACGCTTACAATACTAAACTGCGTTGCATTATAGGGCAACAGTGCACTTGTAGATGTAACTTGTATAGGCTCTTATCTGTACCTAACTATGTAGTAAGGTCTAATTATACTTTAACCTTTAAAATAGCACGGCATATACACGTCAGCAAAATATACTTCATTAATCTCGTATGTCTGAAGCGTCATTCGCGTGTCACCGACCTAAAAAAAAATGTAACTTTGGTTTTGTGGTGTATTCTTGGAATAGAAAACAATGATTTAGAAATGCCTCACTTCTTTTTTTATACCTACTTGGATGTCAAACAAGCTTACGGCTTGCCCGATGTTAAGCAGCTTTGATTATTAACATGTCAATAATCAAAGTTAAGCAGTTACCGTAGCCTATGGACGCTTGCAATACCAGAGGTATGACTTGCGTGTTACAATTTTTTTTACACCAGGGCTTTAAGATGTAGTATCCCTGGGATATGGGACGTTTCTTTCAAAACGCATCCCTAAATGAGCGCTAGAGACCTGTACTTACACACATCTGTGTCTTGGAGGCTGTGTTTTTCCGTAAGGTGAAGGTCCTGTCGCAGTCGGGCTTACAACACAACTACATTTTAGCCAAAAGACTTAGCCATCTTACCCCAAAGATATTCACATCTTGTACTTACGTAATTGAAACAAATCATGAGGATTGGAAAAGTTTATTGCTTGGTTTACGAAATATAAGCATATATATATAAACATACATACCTAACATTCATTTCATTGGTTCAAAAATCTATGAGGAGTTTTAATGAATTTTAAAAATATTTTTTTTGTATATATAATAAAATTTCTAATGAGGAAGGCACAATTTGTTTTCAAAATATTTTTTTTTATTAACAATATAAATGCATTGTTTATTTATTACTCCATTTACTCCCCATAGATAGCTTCATTTCTACTCACACTAATGATAAATCAGTCAATTACCATATCACATAGACTCAATCTGAATATTTTTACTTTATTTAAATCTACTTGGATACATTGCAACTACTTCAAAAATTTATTACTTTATTATGACACATACCATGCAATTCAATTGGCACTTTGTAGCCATCACCAAAGACTAAACATATTTGAAACTAAACTATACATTAGTGGAATTGTTCGACAATTAAAAACTAATACAACAATAAATGCTCCTACTGTTGCAAAAAATAAATGTCTTGATGCACTTTTACAATAGTAATGAAAAAAAAATAAACAAAATATTACCAAAAATTAAATTGTGTTGGAGATCATTGGCAGAGCACCAAGTGTTTGCTGGCTTTCTTCAAGAGCTAGCCTGGATGGAATGAAGTCCTTCCGCAGCTCCTTAACATGCATAATAGATACTAAGACTTGATGTTGTGGAAACCAGTACTATACAATACTGATACAAGTACAAATAATAATACCAAAAGATACATTTATGAATAGAGAACAACATAATGTGGCACACATTATTTCATGATATGTCCTGTTTACATTTAAATTGAACTTAATTAATATTTTGTCATATAATGCAATTCTAATTTTTAAGTACATGTGTAATTCCAAATATAATGTTATGTATTTTACAAAAATTATAAAACAAATTTTCACATAACACATGAGATTCTTATACTATTAATTTGAGCAATTAAAAATACAGTATTGTAATGTGCGTACTCTTCCTTAGTAAATCTGAGCAAATTAGTTTTAATCACAATTGTCATGTTCACTCCTATTTGAGGTATTACATTTGCAGTAACTATAATCTACTAAAATATTTGTGACATTGCATGTTAACTCATTTTACAACCACATTTCATTAAAACAAAAGAACTATAAAAAAAAAAGAAATAATAATCTCAATAATGCATCTATTCATGACATATTACTTTAACAGCCATCAAACATTAATTTTCTAAGTAAGGTAATCTTTCCTACAATATTTCTATTAATTGAAATAATTACAAGACATTTGGATACTCAGTATTTGGATACAATAATAGGCATATGAGTACCTATCAGTAGAATGTATTAGGATATTCACTTTTTACCAAAAACGAGAAGACGAGTTAGCATAGTAGTGATGCTTGGAACTTGTTTTTGCTGATGCATAGGCAAGAGATCTGGAGTGTTGGATTCAAAGTCAAATGCTACTCTTTGACAGACAAATGTAAGCAAAGTTAAAATGTCCCTCTCTGTGCCTGCATAACGTAATTCATCACAAAGTGCTTGCATGAACCAGGAACCTCGTGTAGTATTCCTCCAAGAGTAATATCCAGGAACAGTGGAAAATGCAATTAGGAAATCTGCATGGATTGGAATTTTGTATGATGTTGTTGATGTTGAACCATCAGTCTCAGTTACATTCAGTGTGATGCCAGGGTCTAATTTATCTCCTTGACAAGCTTGAATAAAGAACAGCTTTGGTTTTCCAGCAAGTGTAGGACACTTATCAGCAGTGAAGTGGCACCACAAGTTGTCTGGCTTATAATGAGTGTCTTTGGCATACAACATACCTAGCTCTCCATGAGTTAGTGCAGCAACAAGTAGACAATCAAATTCAGAGTGGTTCATTTCTGCAGTCTGCTGTATGTAACTGAGGATCTCGGAAGATGTCAGATTGTGTAAGAGAGTAACACGAAATCCTAAGTTCTTAAGAACTTTAGCGAGATTATCACTGTCTACGTTGGTGCCAGTGCGTGATTTCAAGCTGTGGATATTGAAATGCTCGTGATTAAAAATAATAGCTATGCCACGATACTTATGATTCATGTTGTAATACGCAGCGTTTCTCTCAACAGGCATCCGTGCGACGCGTGCACCCATCGAGGAGTTAGCACTTCCCTGTGCATCACGTTCATCGCCGCCACCACCATTTCTTTGTTCTGTTTCATCACTTCCATTGTTTTGTTGTTCATCCATTTTTACAATTGTTGGCCCCACAAAAATGAATTATTATTATGATCTAACAATAGTTAGTAATACTTTGATAAAATCTAACAAATTTATAAAAAAAATCCTCAAGAATCGTTTCACCGCAAGCTCCACACAAACAGTGACACTTCTTGCTGTAAGTAAAATCAAGTATGATTGTAACGAAAAAAGAAGGCTCAGTAGTAGGTATGTGATTCAATCATTATGAAAATCGATTATTCAGTGGCACACTTTGATCGAATCAAATTCGCCTAAAATATTACGCCCTATTACTAGTACTAGTGGAATAATGTTTTGCTATGTCATGATGGTGATTACTTTAAAATCTTTTTATTGATTGAATCTTTTTTATTTACGACATTTTCATCGTTTTAGGGATAAAAATAAAATATGTATTTGATTTGAGGTCAGTGACATTAAGAACTAGTGCTACGCAATTAATCGACTAAGTAGGTATCGAGTAGTGTATTATCACAGAATACTTAATAGTACAGGTACCTGTACTATTAAGTATTCTGTGAAACAGGTATTATTGCAATGCATACATATTTTATTTTAACGAGTATCATTGATCGGAACTTTAAAAAAATGGAACGAAACGACTTAAATGGAGTAGGCATATTAGTAAGACATATTAAAGTTTTTTTAAAGCGTAGATGTGCACGCGGCACATAAATTGGCTAAGGTAGTGGTCACCTCGCAAGTAACACCGCTCCGAGAGTTGTGGGTACGTTCGATTCTCACATGAGACCAAGAATGAAGGGATGAGAAATTATAAATTAGAGGTCACTGCTTATCGACAGAAAAATATTTTTATTGAAATGTAAATATTTCTCACTCCCTCAGCTAAGCCTGTAGGATTAGATTACTAATCCTACAGGGTTGCGTCGTCGCGCACAAGAGCATCTGATACCACCATAGTGACGCTGTAGGTAGGTGCCAGTGGGAGGTACCTAGGTAGTTCTTGCGGGTCTCGATTTAGTTTGTGCTCGTGAGTTGTACCCTTGTTCTGTGAAGTCCCTGGTAATGCGGCTTGTTTTCTTGGATTTATCAAAATAAGCTATGCAATGCAAAGCAAGGTGAGCTAAGGTACAGACAGCTGTAGTAGATAGGTAGGTACTACTATTCTACTGTAAGCACGAACCTACCCTACACGAAGGCATGTACATGCCCTCGTGTAGGGTACCAACCTATATATTTTTACGTGATCTTTTGTTTACGAAATGAACACGCTTGTTGCCATGACAACTATAAAGTTACTTTAACCTAACGAGTTGCATTTTCTTTTAGTTAGCTCTAAGGGCTAGGGCGATGTCTATATTTAAAGTTAAACCTTGGTGGTCTAACGATAAGTTGCAAAATGAGCGTCCAAATGAAGGAATTCAGAATACTAATTGTCTAAAAGTTGACAAGTTTAATTCGTACCCTGATAACGATTGTATTTTGATTGGTGAAGAGTCCCTCCTAAAGATATACAAACCTTGTATAGAAGAAGAAACATCTCACGTTCTTCTGGAAACACAGCTAAATGACGTCGTACTGCAAATTGAAACTGGAAAATTTACAGGGTAAGTAAACATTTACTGCGCTATTGCAAAAAATTGGGAAGGTTGCAAAGTACCTTGCGTTCTGCGTTTATTATTTAAATTAATTTATATTAAAAAATATTTTCTCGGAATATCGAGTTATCGACAATATAAATACATCTGATGACGCAAGACCGAACTGTGGTGAACAAATCGGGGACAAGCAATTGGTCTGATTCAGCATGGGAACTCGAAAAGCTCTTTCACCTGCTCGCTTAGCGTGGTAGCTGAAGTAAAAATTAAGTCATGACATCCGATAATTATGTTATAGATATTAATTAATCTTTCAATAGTACCTACTCAAAATTATAAATTGAGACTTTCCGGTTTAATTTTTTTTAGCTATGATGATAATTTCACCACATTACATAAAGCAAAGGTAATGTGGTACCTACTTATGAATATTAAGTAGGTATGTATGATATCATCCATCATTCAAGAAAACTAACGGTTCTGCCGGTTAGACGGCTTAGTCACGGTCATGTCATTATTAGGTAGACACTTACCTATCTACTACCTATTCATCATATTTTCTGTAATCCGTATTGTAGATCATGAATTCAGGTAGCTACCGACTAACGTTGCTGTAATGGGATTTTTCGAGACACATTTTTCGAGAGACAGTCTAAATTTATTAGAGCTGGACAATTCATTATAAAGTTGCACGTATTTGCACACAATAACCAATCCACTGTTCTTTTTGTCCAGTATAGTCTGTTATAAATAACAGGTTATATAATAGTAGTATAGTACACGCCCGTCCCCCATTGGGGTTGGCAGAGACTATTATACCTACTAGGAGCCATTAGCAGTCTAAGGCACTAATTATCGGACCTTGGCGGGCCGCCGAATGGCGCGTTTACATTAGTTTAGTCACCAAATGCGGAGGCCGCATTAGGCTCAACCGAATCGGTTTCGGTCACGGAACCATCATGGTGGTGACATCCCGTGTCCTTATTCGGTGCGCCATAATAAGTACGTTTTCAGGGAGTGCATTCTATTGCTAGCTAACATGGAAGAAAATGTTTGCAAGGATTTAGTTGTTTTATCCCATAGTTTACATGGGTGTCCTCTAAGTGTGTAGATATCTAATTATTGTTCTAATTAATTATAATTACCTTTAGTTTCATACCCGTACAGCAGTGGGTACATTCACTCCTCCTTCGAAAGGATACATTGTGTAGTCAAATTAAAGTGGCACTGCGTTGAACTGGAAATACCCACACAAACCACACCACGCGTCGATGATGGGTCTCGTGATGTGGATTTTCCCAAATAACTTTAACTTAGAAAATAAATGTTTTGCAATAGGATAACCTACTTATCTACTATATAAAGTCTTTAGGTACTTAATCTGAATAAAACAATGCTTAGGTTTTGTTTTTGTTGGTAGTGTTATGTTAGGTAGGTATACCTACATACAATCTTTTTTTTTGAAGGGTTACTGAAGATCGGCAGATTTTAATATTGCATCCACAAAGCTATGAAATATATTATCTAAAAAGGAAAGAAGGCCATATGGAAGCCGGTAAGTGCATTAGGGACATCATATTATTAAATTTTAAACCAAATACTTAGAGCTTTATTTGTCACGATTGACCTTTAATTATTTTGCTGTTTAATAAAAACTATTTTGACTAGGTCGTTCCTTAGAATTTAGAAATTTATTTATATCATCATAGTAGTCGACATCCGACCCTACTTGTAGCATAACATTTATTAGGTACCTATACATTATTTTTAATGAAATTTCAGGTGACCAGAACTTTCTTTCACCCGTATTGAAACACTCATTTACACGGAAAGCGGACAGTTTGACTTGTGGTCCTTTTGGCAATATTAAAACAAGAGATTTTATATGCATACTAAGTCTAGATGGCAGTTTAAGTTTCTTTGACCAAGATTCATTTTTGTTTATGTGCATATTCAATGACGTCATTATTCCATCGCCCGTGTGTTACATTGCAAGCAGCGATTCCTTCGTAATTTGTAAATCGACATGGGTGTTAGAGATATTTAGGTGAGTATCTACCTCACCCTGTAGTTACATTTATTATATGGTCCAATCACTGACCTTCAATACGTACAGGTATCTACCATCAACCAACAATTGCGCCTATTACAATCTATTCATACTGTAAAAATCGATATAGGTACCTACCTAACTACGGTCCAATTAGTGACCTTCAACCAACAAGGAGGCTCCTACAACTGCTGATCACGAGGGAGATTTGGTGATGTTTACAACCTCGTACCTTTAAAAGCAAGTTAAGCCTTAGGTCGTACGCTTGATCTCTCTCCGGTAGTGTCTTACTAAGTCTTAAGTCTGATTAGCGTCTCATTGGGCTTTAAGTAGGTAGGTAAGAGAAAATAGAGTAGATATGTATGGGCACATACATTTGCACTATAATATCTCTACAGCGCAGATAGCTATATAGTATCCGTCAAGTTAAGCCGTCGTAACCGAAATTCGGTTAGGAGGACATTATTAGGTAGGTACTATTATCTTTTTGTGGTTGTGTAAATGTAACTATCTTAAATTATATCTAAGTACCTACCCACTAAATTATTTTATTTCAAGTTATCAACAGCTAAGGGAATTCAGCGAACTTAATGTAAGACAAAATAAAAAGAACACACCACAGTGGATATATAATGCAGGCGAAGAAATTACTCGAGTACAAGTTATCCAGGTAAGTAGGTAGGTGCCTACAGATCTATCCTGTTATTAGGTATCTACTAAGTCTTAAGTAACGGCCAACAGGGATTTATAGATTACCGCGGTTAGTCCGTAGGGGCCGGTAGTGGATGAGAATTCTCAAAACAGCGAGACTCCTTTGTGCCTAAGAAAGCACGTAGGTATCTAAAGCCGTTGGTCATGCGCCTGTTCTCTCTCCGGTCGTGTCAGTTTGCCTTTCTTTGCTTTAAAAAAAAACTTTTTTAAAAGACAAATCCCTCACAAGGGACCGAGCCTTGTGACGTGGCCCGTGAGGGACTTGACAAACATACAATTCAACGAACACAAAGTACACGGGTCAGCCATTTATGGATTACACAATTTTTCGTCTCGTGTGGTGATCAAACCTACAACACGCCGCGCAGTGGTAAATGGCGAGGTAACCACTGAACCAACAGTCATTTCCATCGGACTATGGGAGTTATTAAGAGTAGGTAAGGGCCACTAAGGGCGGCCGAGAATCCTAGCCACCTGCCTACATGTTACCTTCGTAGGCAGAGGCGTAACAATAGGGTGGCATTACGGGCAAAATGCCACGGGCCCTAAAGTGGCCGTGGGCACAGAACAATCCCAACATTAAATTTATTATTACAACATTGCCACGGGCCTCGAAATGTACAGTTAGTTACGCCACTGTAGGTATAGGATGTATCGAGTTTACCTTGCGGGACATATTTAATCACTTTTCTTTCTAACTCCTCTCCTCCTCTTTTTTATACTACCAAGGTTGCAAACGAGCATACGGCCAGCCTGATGGTTAGCAGTTAGGTACCGTAGCCTATAGACGTTTGCAACACGAGCCTCTAGACAAGTGGCATATGCGATAGTCGAATCGAAAAGTCAAAAAATAAAATGTATGGAATTTGACGTGAGTCTACGATTTAATGTCGTTAACTTACGTCAAATCCCATACATTTTCTTTTTTGACTTTTCGATTCGACTATCGCTTATGCCACTTGTCTAGAGGCTCAGGGGTGTCACTCAAGCGTTGCCGACCCTTTAAAAACGTATGACTCCTTTTTTGAAGAACCCCATGCACTTACTTCTGATCAAATTTATTGCCAGGTCCAAGACAGTAGGTTTAGTTGTCCACGGGACGCACGAGTGTCAAAACTCGGTGTATTAGTTGGTTACTTCGCTGTTAATCCTGGCTTACAGGAGTCACAGCGGTGGGTATGTGGGTGGGATTATTCCGATAGGTGTGGGATGTAAGCACTAACGTTTATTTTCAGACAAGCAACAACTTTTCCAGTATAGTGGCACTTGGTGAGAGGCACCTTTATTGTTTCCAAGATAATGGACTGATGAAGTACATGATTAAGTTTGATTTCGTGCCCATTTGTTTCTGTGCATATCTCATTGGCTGGTATTATGGTAAGTACCTTATCATTTATTAGATAATAAGCTGTGTTATTTTAAGGGCGTATAACTACCATCGCAGTAGAGAGGTATGAAGCCATTTTTTTTAACAAGCCCCATGGCGCGGGTTTCCATACATACAATTATTGGTGACGTAGTTACATCGAGAGTCGGAATAAGTATTTTTTATTTATTTTATGCTAGGTGGAAAACAAGCTTACGGCGTTATCGTAGCTTATGGACGCTTGCAATATCAGAGACTAGGTTTCACTTGCGTGTTACCAGCCAAATATTTTTTTACACAGGGGCTCGCTTTAAGATGGAGTATCTCTGGGATAGGAAAAGTTTTTTTTCATAACGTATCCCTTGATGAACGCCTGTACTCACACACAGGAAACTACAACTACACCGTTGTGTGTAGTTATTTGACTGTAGTCTTCTATTAGGTGGACGTCTTTCACCAGTCGGGCTTGCTCGCTAATATGGTGCCCTACCTCTTTTACATTAATGGATCACATAGATAATCGCTCTATTTTTGGGGATCTTTCTATAATAATAATGTATTTTTTCAGAGCCTGGAGCTCGACTGCTCGCCATGGTAACATCGGATGACTCCAAATTATTTATTTACGAAGGGACTAGTATGCTATGGTCTTGTTCTCTACTAAGTCCAGCAATTTCTATAACTCGATGCTTTTTAAAAACACTACCGGGTGGATTGGTAACCCTAACAAATAAGGGAATAGTGAATATAGGGTATTTAGGAACTGAACCGGATCTAAACTCAAATACTGTCCCGATGATAAACGAAGTAACAGATCCAGAGCAGGTGCAAGCAGAAATTGAAGTTGTTGAGGAGTCTTTGCGAAAGATTTTGACCACCAATGAAGGTAAATATGAAATGCACTTACGCAATATATATAATCCATAAGTGGCAGGTGCAAATAGCTAAGCTATTTGGTATCGGTCGTCCTGGAGTAGTCCAAAGTTATCCATTTTCTCTTCTTCATCACCATCTTACGACGTGGTGAGATGCGAAGGCTTAAAGTCACCTAAAGAGCAATGGAGAGAGCTTTGTTTGACATTTCCCTGCGAGATCGAATCAGAAACGAGGAGATCCGTAGGAGAACCAAAGTGACCGACATAGCTCGAATAATCTTATCTTTTTTATCTTGTGTTGTGGAAAACCTTGGTAATTGGGCAATGTCCAGCAGTGGACGTCTTTAGGCAGAGATGGATCATCATCTTAGCTGAAAGACGTCTGACTGTTGGACCCTGTGTCCAAGTCTAGCCTAGCCTAGCCCAAGGATTTCCACGGGATTTAGTCTTGTGAAATTAGACCTTTTTCTGTTTTGTTTATTAAATTCAAACTAATTCAGGTACCTGTTCATTTTAAAAACTAGGTATTAAAAAACAAACAATGTTTTAGATGCAGGCCATCAACGATCTATTGTGGAACAAATACTTAAAATAAAAGCAGATGTTGGAAAACCAGTCCAAAACTTATTTCAACAATTTACAAGTGACAGCGATGAAGCACTACATTTATTAATGTGTCCGGTGATTGTGATATTAACCTGTGAAGATCCCAAGTTTATCCAGAACATTCAAATAACTTACGTCTGTGCTTCACCATTTTCGTGTTCAGAACCAACAATTTGCTTAGATAGCATCAATGGAACCGAAATAATTGAAAACCAAGTGTTCCTAACTTGCGACGCTGATATAACGGCAAGTCAAGTTAAAATACTATGTACTGTTACTGATAGTACTGGGAAAATTATTGTATTGACTAGAAAAGTATTGCTGCCATTAAGTCTTTACTGTACACCTGTTGAGAATTCATCAGAGAACCACTTAAAATTGCGCATAGAAACAAATCATTCATGTTTAGAGTTCTCAAAGATATTCACAGGTATGTTGTAATTCTATTAACACAAGCAATAAATATTAGCACTTGCCCGGCAACGCACTCTTCAACATATAGTAATTGTCCAAAATATAGTAAATCATACAGTATAACAATAAAATTAGGTAGCTAAGTAACTTTACACCACTGACGTCTATACTCGTCAAGCGCAAGCGTGCTTTGTCCGACATTAAAATTTATACTCGTCATTAGTATGGTTACAAGAAAAAATAAGATAGATAATAAAACATCATGAACTTATGAGTTTTATTAAAATGAGTTTAGGACATGTCGCGGCGCGCGTCGAGGCGTTCGCAGAATGTCGTTTAACTTACGTAATTGCATGTGCATATAAAATGTATATGATGAAGGTGAATATTAACAATGCGATGCGTTGCCAGCCGGCCTACCATTATTATAGTTTACGTTTTATTTTAGATTTTTCAGAAGAAGATCTAACGAAATATGGATGCAATTTAACATTCGTATACAGGTCAACAAAAAGACATATAACATTAAAAACGGATGTCGACCAGTACTCGATTGAAGCAGATGATTTTACAGAAATGATTTCAATACTAGATCACTTTCTAATACGTTTATCAGATCACTATAAGAGAATGCAGATCAAAGATTTCCGTTTCAAATTAAAATATGACAAGGAATTTGTTAAACAGCTTACTCATAGACTCTTGAAGTGCGTTGAGGTACACGCTAAGGAGCGAATCAAATTAAAAGAATTAGAGGTAAGTAAGTAACACTGCTTCAGTAATGATGCGCATAAAAATATCCTTAACACTTTGAAGGACAGTGAACGCCTATAGACGTCATGACAATAAAACATCTATTGTGTTTACATTACTGTCCGCGACAGTGTTACACGATTTACCAAAGCAATAGGCTGCGGCCAATACTAAAGAAACAATTGATGAACATAGAAAGGGCGTCGCTCAACAACAGCGACAGTGCCAGTTTATATAATTTTGTGCTTATGCGAGCTGACCGCGACCTACGTACGAGCTCACACACAAAATAATATAGAGGTGATCTCTGGTGGTCGAAATTCGACCCTAATTGCTTTCTGCAATTCTTCTCCGTATAAAGTTTAATTAACTGTACCAAATCTCACACTCCTTCATAGGCGCATTGTGCCTAAATAGATGTACAGCTTTTTTTTTCATATATTATATTTTCTCGTTTCTTAGAGCTTGGCGTACCTATTATTCGGAAATGGACAGGGCTTTACGCCCTGTCCATTTCTGAGCTATGTCGGTCACTTATGGATCTTCTCCTTTCTGATTTGATCTCGTAAGACTCCAAGCATAGCTCTCTCTATAATATGATACTAAATAATTATTTATTAATATTTGTCTTTTCATCAGGATGAACTGAATGTACTCCAGAAGCAATTCACGGTGGTGCAGAAAAGGCTATTAGTGCAATATGGCTCACTGCCGCCTGGTGACTGCGAACCGTTAGAATTTCTCATGAAAGATACTCATAAACGACTGATTGAGGTTGTAAACGAAGTAATTAAATGTAAAGAGACTGTATGTAGGTAAGTAAGTATTTACGTAGAAAAAAAAATTAAAAATTCATAAAAAAACAAACATTTTATAATGAAAAAATAAAATAACCGCTTAAATTTAAATACGCTTTAATGTCCAAATAGTCTAATTTGGTACCTACACATATTAGTTTTATATCCTACTAGCAAAGCTTACACTGTAGTAAAGGATTAATTTCCAAATTTCTTACAGAAATTCTCAATTTATACAAATTGTATTCAAAATATTATACACACAACATAACATAATAGAGTATTAAACGATATAAAAAATAAATTAATATTACAATTCTAGCTTTTAGCGTGACATAGAAAAACGTGTGAAAAATTACATCTACCCATATACTTACGGCATACAATAATAAAACAGTACCTAATTACCTATTAACCCATATTACTTACTCTTATTCAATGGGTATATCAAATAACGTCGCGGTGGAGCAGCTAGCCGTGACCCATTGAAACCTAGGCCACTGGCCTCCTTGGATCTTACCCACTGGAAATGGGAGTGATATGAAGCCCCTACGTCGAAAATCTTTCGAGTGGTACGCTAGTTCGAAAACCCATTAAATCAAAAACCGCTACCATCCAATGACGTCAAAAACTCAAAAGCTAATACGAAATCCACTGTAACGAATTGATTTTGTCTGGTAATCAAACTCGTGTCACCGATAACGCCACCAGTACCTACCTAAGCCACAAATTGCATGGTGTAAATGACTATTTAGCAATTGTGTCCACTAAAAACTATTTAATTTTATATTTCTAGAGCTGGTAGTGCCTTGACTGCAGTTGGGAATCTCACTATCTACTTATTAAAACAATGTCCAAAAGATGATTTTAAAGTTTCTTTGGTAGAAGAAATGATGTGTTTGAATTCTCTATATGAACATTATCAAGTAAGTATAATATCGCTCTTCCCTTACGTATCTATGTTCCTATGATAAACATATTGGTGACTCAGTTGTTTAGATCGTCCAAATATGTATAATGTCTTTGTCGTGATCTAACGACGGTTAACAGTCGGGACCAACATTTAACGGGCCTTCCAGAGCACAGAGCGCTCAGATGAAATACCACTATTCGCTGCTGATCACGAGGTCCTGGGTTCGATTCCCGGATCGGGCCAAAAATTGATATTGGGTTTTTCTACCAAGAAATTCACAATATATGCCCGAAGTTTAGAAATTGACGGTGTTAATATCTTCGTGCCTCGGAAAGCACGTGAAGCCGTTGGTCCTACGCCTTCTCTCTGCGGTCGTTTCGGATTGCCGTCCCATCAGACTATGAGAGTGAGGGAATAAAGAGTGCACCTGTGCTTGCGCACACACTTTGTGCTGCGCAGTTGGCTAATCTCCGTTGGGATTGGCCGCCGTGACCGAAATTAGCCTGGACGTGACGTGACTAGTGTTTATATTAAAATACACATTTTATTGAGAAGGGGGCATAAATGCATTTTATTGTACTTATATAAATGTTATTGATATGATTACAGGAATGGGAAGAAGCAGTCACACAAGCATTATCATATATTTTAAATAATGTATTTAAAAATTCTGAAAAGGACAAAGAGAAGCTTGCTCCAGTGACAGAACAAGGCATACTATCCCATATCAACCTAAAACGGTTTTTAAAACAACTAAGAATGGTATTGGACAAAATGTTTACTGAAATTATAGACGACGAAGCTGAAAAGGATGTACAAAAAGTGACGCGAATAGAGCAGTTTGTTGAAGTATTATAATTGAAACATTCATTCTATGTACCATACAATATTGTTTCAAATAAATTGAATTGTACAAACATCAACCAAGCTTTATTTCATTAGATTACTTTAAGACAAGGTTATAAATATATTATGTAAAAAAATCTTAAGTTACGCTTAAGCCACGTGTAGTAGGGTATAAAGAACGAGGTTGAGGTACAACAGGTGTACCAGGAGCAGCAGTACCTTGTCACGTCATTTCTTCTTAGCGTCCTTCAATCCAGCGCCGGCGTTGAATTTGAAGAAGATAATGTCACCGTCCTCAACCATGTAGTTGCGGCCTGGAAATGTTTACACATCATTAGTGACTGCACGGTTGGTTCAGTGGCTAAGTGGCTACTTCGCCATTTACCACTGCATGACGTGTTGTGGGGTCGATTCCCACATGGGACAAAAAATTGAGTGTGATCTATAAATGGTTGTCCCGAGTCTTGGTGTATATAGCATTGAAAAATACATACAACCCTAAATGTTCACCCCTCTACCACCAACCCCTATATTTTAATAGCGATATTACTAATATTACTTTATATAGCAAAACAACGTTTGCGGGGTCAGCTAGTTATTTATAAAAACTTACTTCAAATTAAACTTATTGGTGTTCCCTACTCTAGAAGTTCTTCCGCGACGGAATGATTATATTATAGATATACTATGTAATATTTGCGCGCCATGACATATGGTAAACATGTTCGAGCGACACCATTTATATGTAATCTTGCATGCATCAACTGTATGCATACACATGTTTGAGCAAATAAATGAATATGACGCATATCAACGCGTAGTGCGGTCCAACCCAGTCATGACAATTACCTTGTTGCCTATATTTGCCGGCGGATTTGCAAGCGGCTTCAGTGCCTTCCTCTTTGAAGTCTTTGTAGTGCATCACCTCAGCCATAATGAAACCTTTCTCGAAGTCGGTGTGGATCCGGCCGGCGGCTTGTGGTGCCTTCGTGCCTTTCTGTTAGTGTTAACATGTCAATCAAACGTTGATAATAATTATATTATTATTCTCTTTATTTAACTTTTAACATATGATTTACATTTTTAAATATATAAAAACAAAAATAAAAAACCTATATATCCAAGTCCAAGCTACCGGCGGTTAGGGCTCCAGAGACAGGAACCTCCTCACTATACTATATTATTATTATAACCTTAATATTACTGTATGCTGATTGTAAGAAAGCAACCAAATTTTAACAAATCCTATTTATTCATTTAGGTAACAAAGTAACACTTATAAAGGCCATAAATAAAAAATAAGCCAGAAAGATGATGTCGGCTAAAATTTCTTATGGCTAGTTAGCTGACGTGGCGCCATAAAAAGAACTAGTGAGAAACTCAGGCCAAATTTTTGGTCATGCCATAATATAAATACAAACTTTGTATTATTTTCTAAAAGAAGATATCTAAATTTATAAAAAAACTAAATCCTCATTTGGTGTACAGGCTACACTGATGTTTTGTGCCTAGCATAATATATTACGTATTTACCTGTATGGTCCAAGCCTTTACTTCATCTGCTCCAGCTGTGAAGAAATATTCCAACTGCAGCGCTTTGTATCCTTGGACGATGATCTTATCCAGTGCGCTGTAAGAAGCAAACAATAACAAACAATTATTATGATAGTTACATTCCTATTTCTTTGGCTCAATTTACACTGCAAAAGACTGACGAATTTGCTTTCTTTATAACTGTCTCCAAAATGAAGAAGGTTATATTATATTCGGGGTGTATTTTTATAAGGATTACAACATATCTTTCAGCTTGTTTGTGTATCTGTCTGTAAACAACATAATTATATCTGAATTTAATTCTCTTTACATCTTTTATATTTCCTTTTTCACATAGCAAGGAGCAAATTATTATTATTATTAGCCTATACTGTCCCACTGCAGGGCAAAGGCCTCCCCTTCCTTTTTCCATGATAGTCTATCTTATGCCAATTGTAGCCAATTCTTTTATAGGCGTCAAGCTCATCTCGCCATCTCATTTTGGGTCTACCACCAAGGAGCAAATAATTACACTTATTTATTTATTACTAGCGGCTACCCCAGCTTCGCAAGGATAAGTCAGAAGTTGATCAGGCCAAGAAAACACGTTGTTCCATACAAACCTTGCAACTCCTTTTCACCTCCTTAAGGGTTGCATTTTTTCTAATAATCTATAAAGAGGTAAAGTTTGTGACGTTGTAGGTGATCTCTTTACCAATAGAAAGTCAAATCATTTGATAGTGTGATATTTTATTGACAAAAACATTACGGGGCCTCGGGAAATACCACCCGTGCAAAGCCGTGGCGGGCTGCTTGGTTAGGTTAGGATATTGTTTAAAGTGTAAAAGTAAACACACCTCGTGAGATTGTTTTCTTTCAAGAATTGTTGTCGCTCAGCAGGTTCCATTTCAACGAGCTTCATCTCGAGTGCTCCGGAAAATGGGACCAGAGGTGCACCAGGATCATTTTTGTCAATCCATTCTTTAAGTTTTGGTAACCTGAAATGTGCAATATCAAACATAATAATAGGTCTAACTTTGTCGAGACTAGCTGCCCGCGTAGACAAGCGGTAGATATTACAGGGCACAAGTATTTTTGCCCACAAGTGCACTCTTTATTCTCTCAGTCATAAGACTGAGAGAATAAAGAGGACTATAAAGTCCGATGGGACGGCAATCTGACACGACCGGAGAGCGATCAGGTGCCTTATGAGCTTTTCGAGTAAACTCTTCCAATTTCCAAACTTCGGGCATCTATTGTAAAATTCTGGACAGAAAAACCTACTATCTATTTTGACCTGAACTGGGCATCGAACTCAGAACTCTGGGATTGGCACTCGCACTGAATGGCCACTAGATCAATCAAGAAGTTATTGAAACAATATCTAAATTATATAATAGGTACGTAAATAACACTAACCACTTGTTCTTCTTACGAATGTAATCTTTTTCCGACAAATTGACAAGGTATAAAGCAGGCTTCGATGTCAGGAATAGGTATTTATTCAATATTTCAATCTGAAAATAATAACATTGCTATCATTAAGATATGTGCGTGGTCGAAATAAAGGGGAATTAACTTTTGTGACGCTATATTGTCATCTAAACGTGACAAATGAAAGCTTTGATAAGAGAGGTAGGGCGCAATACTAGTGAGCAAGCCCGACTGGGGTAGAACCTCCCACCTTACAGAAGACCACAGACACAGTAAATACAAAACGGTAGCGGTGTAGTAGTGTTCCTGTGTGTGAGTACAGGTTTCTGGAGTTCATTTTCATTATTAGGTAATTTCATCATAAAACCCTGGGCCCTAACCATACTCCTTCTCTACCTCCAGTGTCTACAAGGGGACGTTATCGCCCACTATGAGAAATACTGCCGCAGCCTATAAACGCAGGCGCATTACTCACGCGTTCTGTGTTTCTTGTAACACTAGAGTTTTGCCTTAGGAATAACCCTTGCATAAAAAAATATATTTTAAGAACAGCTTTTCTTCAATGAGCTATATTAACTTATTAAAAAAGTCTTATACTATTCGAAATAAACATTATTTCAGATGGACATAAGCTACTTTTTATCGACATTATACGCGATTGAAAACCGCGGGCAAAAGCTATACTATACAATTTGCAATTCCTATTTCGTTTATACCAAACTTAGTACTGGAATTATGCAGGGCAAATCAATGCTTTTAAACAATGGTTTTCATAAGGTTTAACGGTTTACTACTTCATGAAATACTTTAAAAGCGATATGGCAACATTCAAGCGAATACTGACTGATGAAGGACCTCTAACTTACAGAAAACCACAGCCAAATAACTACACAGCGGTGTAGTTGTGTTCATGAACACAAATTTCTCTCTTTCGTAATCAACATCTTTCTAGAACTCAGGTATCACAAGCGTCCATAGGCTGCGGTAACTGCTTTCCATCAGACGGCTAGTATGCTCATTTACCAACTAAGTAGTAAACAAAACCAAACTTATAATATTAAAACAAAATTTACATCGGCAGCACTCCAATCACCAAATCGAATATGTTTCTTCTCATCTACTAAAACTGTCTTGATCTTCTGTAATGTATCCTGTAAACAAAGGGGGAGAACGTAAATAATTTTTAAGTAAAATAATAAGCCTAACCTATTTATCATGGCTGGGTCATAATTTAAAAACAATATACCTCAAAATACATACATACTTAGTTTTTAGCAACATAGCGACCTTTTGATATTTTTTAAATGCAGTCTGTTAAAAAAAGGTATCGAAAAAGTCAAAGGGACATGACAGGGCGTTATACAAAGTTTGAGTTTCGGTTTCAACAAACTCCAAGTAGTAGGGGAGGCCACGATGCTAAATGAGATTTACTCGAGCGTCATAGAGACTTATTGAGTTGCGAAGCTTAGATAATAAAAAGAAAAAAAATATATAAAGTATACCGTTTCAACGGTGGGGGGAGCAGCTATAGATTATTAAAATTGTAAAAAAAAAACTGTTGCATGGACATACTCGAGCGCGTCAGATATTGATAGCATCCATGTCTTACGTATTTTTAATAATGTACGTACATATGTTAATCTGATCGTTTTAATCCGTTTGCATGATGGGGGTAGTCATACGTAAGGGTCGAAAATGAGAAAAAAATAATTATAGAGCGCGTCAGATTTTCTAAGGAGAGGTTAAGTGAACCTAAAAAAAGCTCTCAGCTGAGCCTAAGTAAAAGGGTACATCACCTCCCAAGAAATTCAAGGTGTCCCAATCGGCTGGCAAGCTCATGGCGACGATTTTCTGGGATACAGAAGGAATTTTGCTGATAGATTATAAGGTGTAGTGTCATCTATCAGGCCAATAGAATAACGCCACAACAAGCAACGAAGTTCAACGTAGAAAACACAGATGTCACTATCCCTAGAAACACGCAACCCCAGAACAAATGTTCGAGATGCTGAAATCTGCCGCGCTTTAAATCCCGAAGTCCCTTCATGGGCTCCCCTACTATAGCAAAACGATTACTTAATTTTGATAGCCCTCAGATTATTTTACAAGTATTATAGAAATTGACATAAAATAAGAAAATACGTCAAACTTACATATTCCGGCTTCAGTTTCTTGTCATTGCCACGATTAACAACTCGATCGAGTTTCTCAATATTTTGCAAGAGCTGTTCTTCGTCTTTCAATCTAAGTTCTTCTCCAATTGTCTCTAAATCTCTGACGGGGTTCACATCACCATCCACGTGGATCACATCTTCATCGTCAAATGCACCTAGATTTATAACAATTTATTTATTTGTATAATACATAAGGGTAAGAGAAGAGTTCCTAAGCTCATATCCACGATGAAAATTTTGCATTTTGCAATAAGTGGTACACCTGCTCGAACGAGGCGGTCTTATCGTAATTACATATAATGAGTTGATTATACTGGTACGCGATACATATCTACAGCGAATGTGCAGAGCAAAATCTTAGAGATCACATCAAGAGACTTCTTGTAAAACTTACATCGTGTTTATGGTGCTTAAAACTAAGTCAGAACAACTTACGACAGAGGTTAAAAATAGCATCACAAGCTTTTATATGCGACAGGAAAGCGTTGCCGAGCCCCTGCCCTTCAGCCGCACCGCGCACAAGACCAGCAATATCAACCACATTCAGGAACGCTGGCACTTTACTATAAAAAAAATGTATTTATGAAATAAGCTTGACCCGCGAAAAAAGAAACAAATTATTCCTCGGGAACCGTACATTTTTCCAGATTATAATCTATCAATCTATCTCTGCGTCAAATTTCATCTAGATCCGGTCAGCCGTTGTGGCGAGATTGAGTAACACACATCCATTCATTCATCTAAACTTTCGCATTTAAGATTCTATTACTTTAATGTATTAATAGTTAGATACATAATGCACGTTTGACAAAGCAATTTTCATATTGTCTGTCTTACTAATCAAGATCAAAAAAGATGGTGACGATGCTTGCTTTGTGCCACTTGCATTGTGTTAATGTAGCTTATATTTACCTTGCAGGTTTGTGGTATTCGCAGAGATAGTCAAATCTTTCATCAGGTACCGGTACCCTACGTGCTGAAAAGATGAATAGGTTAGACATTTTGTTACCATCCATTATCAATATCATCATAAGCTTTTTGCAGCCTACTGCTGGACATAGGCCTCTCCAAGTGTACGCCACTTGGCACGGTCTTTGGCCATGATCAAGAAAAACAAACTTTGCTTTTAGTTTTCTTGGCATCATCCATCATCATCGAATGCAAAGACAGGTGTACCTAACCTATAGTATATTTCACATAGCATTGGTACTGTGATGTTTGACATTTAAAGATGAATTGCAATGAAAGTGATAGACAATTAAATTAAAACCTATTTATTGAATACTATTGGCTCTTTTCATTCAATTAGCTAATTGGTTAGATATTGATTTAATCATTTTCTTTCATCTTCATCGTAAATTGTTAAATGTCACAGTACCCATACTATGTGAAATAGACTATAGTGCTGGAGTTCTATGTACCTACAGCATCGCTAGCTTGGTACCTATATTTTTATAAATAATATAATTGCGGGCCTCTAATCAATGTAAAAACTATACGGTACTAATACAATAAGCTAAAAGGATTTGTTCTATTCGCTCTAGTCTATGGAACTATCAGTCGGATTTTGCTCTAGATACAGTGGCATTTGACAGCCTAATTCTTGAGGAAGGATATAGGCTATATATCACCACGCTACAACTTAACAGAGCATGGCAGTAACAATATAATTGATACTTGATGAAATCCAAATTTAACACTTAGGCCCCAGTTTAGACTTAGAATACGTCTGTTCATCATTTAAACAGATGTTTAAATCAATATTACTGTTTAACAATATAATCTATATATTTCTTAACACTATTACAGTAGTACTAAATATTACCATATTTCTAATCTACTTTATTTCTATACTACATTCATATACTAGGGTTTTCTTACCATATAAATCATTCGGTTATATTGTAACCTATGTTACGGTCAACTTGGGAAAGTTTGCAAACTTACAATTCGTATAGCATCCTTATAGATAGGTAATAAAGAAAATGGATTTTCTTCAGTTTTATAGACAAGACAGAAACATATTTTTTTCTACTCATAAATAAAAATGTTCATTGTTTTAATAACATATTTATTTAAAAAATACAATATTTAATAACAATAAACACTAATAAATAAATTATATTACTAAATAGTAAAGTTGGGTATAAGTCATTTTTGGGATGCCTATAGTCCAAGTTGACGTTTTGGATAGAAATCGCTAAGTCCACATTTTGAATAAAAGGTACAAAACCGCGTTTCAATATGTACCTACATAAGTAAGGGTACCTAAGCAATTTAAATCGACGCTAGTCATCATTTCGCATGACTTATGAACAATCCGTACTCTATTCCTAATTCTGGTAACGCTATGATTCAAGTACCTATGTAGGTATAATTGTGTGTGTACCCAATAATATTATAGTAAGAAAGACGTAAACATCGCACTAGCGCGAAAATTATTGTCGACAACAGTATCTAAGTAGCTTCATTTCATCTATCACTATCTTTTTCTGTATTATTACGGTCCGTATTATCTATCGCATACATACTTGAAATCTATAAGCATATACGCACTAAAATGTGGTTACAAAACGGGACGTCGCCGTCGCTTAGTGTGAACATACGTAGCTTTCTCTATAATATCATTGTATGTACCCGAACAACAGATAAACTGTATTATTTAGGGTTCGTAAAAATAGTTTACATTTCTTTAGTTAGTTACCAGAAGCATAGTAATAAATCACACCTAAGTGTGATTTGAATCTAAGGTAGATCTTCAAGATCTCTCAAGACATGTAGATACTTTACAAAGTTCCTGATTAAGTGAACCAGTGTCACTCACAGCCAAAGCCGCTTCATTGGAGATTGCGGCCACCGACAAAGTGCCAGGCTCAAGTGGTATTTCAGATTTTGCAGATAATAATACTTCTGAATAATGCTTAGGAGTACCATGGTGACATTTAGGATATGTAATAAACGGATTTTCCATAGATCTCATACGTAATCCTAAGTCTAAAATAAGTCTACTACGATTTTCAAATATTTTTATAGCCTTTTTAAAATTGTTAACTTGCACTTCTGGCAAGCGAGGGTTATGTGTTTTAAAATATAAGGCTATATATATTACAGCTGAAAGCTGAATATTAAGTCCGGGATACTTAGGTCTTACTGCATTAACAGAACAACACGCTTGTGTTAAAATATTCGCTAATGTTTGTTCTAAATAACCAAGATCTGGTAGTTTCTTTAACGACAATCGAGGAAACCAATCTGATCCCTTGAACACTGTAATGTCTGAATAAATATGGGGTTTATCTAAAAATTTTCTTTGACAGGCTTCACTACAAAATAGATACGTTTTATGTTTATAAGTGGCAGCATATTTATTAGTTGCTCGTTCAAGTATCTGACCGGGTAAATTTTCTGCATACGTAACAATGCAAATTCCGTTTGCATATACATTGTTAGCATTAACTACGTGGACTACTGCTGGCAGTTCAGGAACATTTACATAGTTTGACAGATAAAAATAAGGATTTTGTAATACTAAGTCCAAATGTTCTGCGCAAACCCAATAAAATTCATCATTAAAACGCACAACACCTTTTTTATCTACATCAGGATAACCATTATGTCTAAGAACATTTTTGTGCAGACATACCGGGCACATATTTTTGAACCACGATTCATGCTTTGAAAATACTGAATTCGAAATATTCATAGCATATGCAGATACAATATTCTGATTAACATTAGCCAAATAATTATGTATATTAGCTATTCGTTTTTTGATAAAACTATAAGCATCTTGCAAACGCTGCCATTTAGATTCGCTGCCGCTAAGCGTGAACATATTCTGATAATCGCTATTGATCCACGTTTTGATTCTAAAGCACTGTTCACTCCATTTTTTAAACCTGTTTTCTATATATGGATATGAATATGGTGGCTTATACTTAATAATGTCATGATAGATTTCACTTTGAGAACTTTCTAATAGTGTAAGCTTATCGGAGGCAGTGATATCAAAAATCATGTTTGGATAAAGGCCATATTTGACTAAGAGCTTAGCTTCGTAAGGCGAAGTTGGGAATCCGTCTAGCACAAAGCCATAAGTCATCGTACGATGATTAATGGCAACAGTTTGTATAGCACTCATTATACAATCTGCATCGATAGCTTCGCCTTCATTAAGGTTGATCAACATTTTAGAACCTAGTTCAGTCCAATACATATTTTCCAGTATATAGCGTACTGCTAATCCTCTTGATATACAAAGCAAATTGTAGCGCCTTGCAAGTTTTGCTGCTAGCGAACTTTTTCCGGCTTTTGGTGGTCCTATAATACCAAAGCTCAAGGGAAATGTATAGTAATTTTTAATAGCATCACTTGTAATATAATATAAAGGATTACTTCTAAACTTAACAACATTATCTTCACTACAGATAAAGTAGACATATGCCCGATGAATAACTGGAAAAATTAGTCCTCTGCGCTTACTTATTTTGTAAGAATTAATTACTGTTTGTGGGTTTTCATGTATGTAAACAGGACATAACCGACCAAATTTACTTAAAAAACAAAAACCTTGTGAAAGTAACAATTCGGCTATATCTGTAGTGATAATGTAAGTTACTTCAAAAAACGACTGGTTTCTGTTTCTCAGATGTCTTAATTTAGATAAAGCTGTTCTAATAACCTTGTAAAACGGTTTAGCAGTGTTAAATGAAATCATGTTTATTTGATTGTCCGTTAATATATCCCTAAAAGATTCTATGTTCTCATTATCAGTTTCGTATATAGCTTCTAATCTAGCGTCAATACTCTCGCGCACTTCATCCGCTTTTTCCCATTCTCGTGTGTCTATAGGTTCCGGATACTCTTCGGTGATCTGGTTATAAATAGCGAACAATCTTGGATCCACATATGTTGAACCTAATGGATTCGCATCAAATACAAAGCTTTCAACAGATCCTTCTTGTATGGGTGGAGGAAGTTCTATGACAGTATGATCAAGAATTTCCTCTATAATAAGGTTCACAACAACTTTTTTTATTATAAAACGCAACCAGTTTTTTTTTTCATCCGCCAAAATACCTTTGTGTGCGTCCTTTGCTTCTTTTAATTGTGATTGCCATTGTTTGAACATTGCAGGGCCAAGGCGTTCTATAGTATTTTCGGCATTACTTTCTAATTCTATTACTAAATCGGGGACACAATTACATTGTATTAAATCCTCAGCATCTTGAGGAAGTCGCGGGTATCCATCTAGAATAAATCCTGTATGAATATAAGGGGGTGTATGCCATAATTTTTGTATTATTTTATGCATTATCAACGGTGTTATTGGTTGTCCACGTTCAAAATAATTGTATATCATTCGTCTTAGTTCTTTTTCGTTGGATAAGAGATCGTTCAATAAATTCTGATTTTCTTCATCCAGTTGAAATTCTACTACTCCCTCATCTTCTGCAGTGACGTCCGTAAAAGGATTTTCATACTTGCGTCCAACTTTTTTATAATGTCTTGGCAAGTAATGATAATTTATGAAATCATCAATATCAATATGTATTAATCCAAGCTCTATAGCAAGTCGTTTTGCTAACGACGATTTTCCACTGCCTACGGAGCCAATGATACAAATTTTTAATGGGGGTAATTTTTTGAAAGGATTGTTATATGCTTGATACTTCGTTACATCTTTTTGAAACACTTCCATAAACTCTTCTTTAGCAAAATAATGGATTTTATTGTCATATTTTACAGAAAACTCCCTTTTGCCTTCCCATAGAAGTCCATAATTAAAATATGTATAAGGACAATAAGTACCAATTTCACATAGCTTCTGAGGGTTATTATAGCTAAGAAGATCTTTTGGACTATCATTTTCATCTGAGGGTTCTTCTTCATCTTCATTAGGTTTAGGCGTTAAATAATAGCCCTGTCGAAACTTTAAGAAACATTCTTCTAGAATTCCAACGTCTGTTTTATCTTCAATTTCAATTTCAATGTAGCATTTAAATTTCTCTTCTAAGTATAATTTTAAGATATCCCATTCTTCTCTAAATTTTTCTATGGATTCATTGAAAGTTGTTAGCGATTTTGTCATATAGTCAGGGTCGTTAATGTTCTCATTGTCTGGCTGAGATGGAATTATTTCTATATCATTTTTTGACGTTTCCAGTTCTGAAACTTCATTACACGGTATTGATTTAGTCTGCAACCTAGACAAAATAAGTGGATCTTTGATCAACGACAATCTTGCAAGAGGATTTTTTTTTACATTTTCAACGTTAAGATAATATTGCATTAGTTCTGGTTCTATTTCTCTATTTTCTATTATAGCGATGGTATAATCAGGAGTTAATTTAGCACTATTCAAAAGATCCATAAAATCCACACTAGTTGGGAACCCATCTATTATATACCTGCCGTAAATTTCATTTGAGTTTGTTTCTCGTTGGCGAGCTTCGTCTATAGAAAATATTTGTTTATTAATTTCACGCATTAATTCTTCAGTAGTAGGTTCAAGTTCATTTCTTAAATCGTTTAGAACAATATAATTTTCAATGCCTTGTACAACATCCGCGTCACCTAAAACAGGTGGAAGAGGCGGTCTCTCTGTCATTGTTGTTAATTCTGGGTCCGCATATTGTGACACTGTTTTACTTGCAAAAATAGCAGTGCACTCCTCTATATTGTCAAGGGGCAGAAAATAAAGCTTAGTCCTATAAGAATTAAAAGTCTTTAGAAATCTTGGATCTTCTTCTTCCTCTTCCAAAATTTCCGGTTCTATTTCCTCCTCTTCTTCTTCTTCTTCTTGCTGTTGTTCTGGCTGTTGTTCTGGTTGTTGTTCTGGTTGTTGCTCTGGTTTTTTCTGAACCGGTTCCTTTTGTTTTTCAAGTGCTTCTTGCTCTTTTCTTAGCTGTTTTGCTTCTGCTAATCTTTTTCTTTTTTCTGCTATTAACCTTTCTCTTTTTTTTTTAATGTCCATCAAAAATTTATTATGTTTTGATAGTAAAGGAATGTATTTCTTTATTTCTACCAATAGAGCACTACTCCAATCCTGTAATTTGCCTAACCTAATGCTTTCTTTATTTTCCCAGTCTTTAATCCTAGCATCTTCTATAGAAGCACCAATCTCTGAGAGAATTCTTCTACTATACATAAGAAACTTTTTTTCTCTTTCAATCTGTAAAACTGTGTTATAACAGATGATAGGGGTGTCAAAACACCATGATAAGCATTCAGCTATCATAGATTTGCCCGAAGATTTTGTTCCCATTATAACAACTCTACACGTAGGTTCTAAATATTGCAATTTCAAAAAAGGTCGTGGATTCATACAAAATGAAATAAAGTTATCAAGTGAAGACATCAGATATACATGTTTAAACATCATAACAGCATATTTTGGTTTGCCTACGAGAGACCGCCTCTTTTTAAGTTCTATTGGACATCTGTTCAACCAAGGTGAGGCATGACGATTAAAACTTACGACACCACTGCGAATAACTTTCAATGTATGTACCATTTCCCAAAATTCATCCAAATCTTCTGGTGGCTCTTGTAAATATAAAGGTTCAGGGATAATAACAGAATTAACATTCATTAAAAGCAATCTTTCTGATACCTCGTACATCATTTGATAGGTTGAAGTTCTGCCATCAAGTTTGATAACTTGCCTTGGATTATAATCCATGATCTTCTTTTCGATAAGTGGTAAGATATATTGTTTGTAATTACATATTTGGCTTACAGATTTTTTGTTAAAATTTATAGGTGGTCTACAATTGTATTTTGGATTAAAAACATGAAGATCATGAGGATTTTCATACTCCCTCATAGTATATTTCGTAGGCCATCTAACATCTGATGTAACTTTAGTAGGAAAAGGTTGTACAGTGGGCTGACCATTTTTATAATTTATGTATTTATAATATTTTTTAGTTATTGCATCAGCATCTGGGCTTGTGATGTGAATAATTACATCCGGTTCTAAAGAAATATTAAATAGTACTTGAAGTTGTTGTATCAGTGTGGCATATGTTGTCTCAAAATAAGGTTTTATATTAAAAAATACATCGGAACATGTATTTAAAATACATTTGGGTAGTTCAGCGATGCCTCCTTCTTCTTCTTCTTCTTCATCTGCTTCTTCTTTTTCTTCTTCTTCTTGCTCCGCCTCACCCTCAATTTCTTCCATGTTTGCACTACTTTCAGAAGCTGGCGTTTGTGAAGGACCAGTTCCTGCCTTTGGTTTCTTTCTCTTTAAATTATAAATCAAATCAAATAAAAGTTCATCTGCATTACTAAGAGCTTCTTCACTGTGTTTGGATCTGATCAAATAATATGGGTTATCACTTGCTGCCACTAATGGTATTCCAGATATTACATAGCCTCGATATTGAACTGCTGGTGAATTTAATTTTTGTTGTAATAATTTTAAGATTATGTCATAAGTACAAATATTGTTATGTTTCATATTAAAATCCAAACATTTGCCTGTTAGACTGCCTTGCATTATTTCATCATTTATAATATTTTTAGGGCACAGATGAATACAATTATACTTTTTCGAAATAGCTTCACCAAGATTGTATGCACCAAGACCGGGTTTCCCGAGAATAAGATAACATGTCGGCTTTTGATATGAGTACATTTCCTGGGCATCAATATCAGTCCAGATATTATCAAACTTAGTTGTACTAGGAGTAGGAAGTGCCGTATTGTTAGTACCAAGTACTGCAGCTGCTAACAATGGAGATATAGGCTGTTTTGCAGGTCCTGGATCATTTATAGCTTTAGTATCTCCACTATACACCACACTTTCATATCCCCACACATGATCTGTTAGATATTCATCTTTTATGTCTAAATTATCTTTTATACTAGACATAATTATATCAGTAATATTCTTTTTGCTGCAATTATTTTTGCTATAAAATATGTCAGAATGACATTGTCAGTGACTATATTTTCAAAAAAATATAGTCTTAATGTCTATGTGGCCAAGCTTCATAACAACACCCATAGATAAAATAGGTTTTAACTGTATTTAATTTTTTTTTCATACTTTTCACAGTTCATGTACTGTTAGGCCAAGAAGATTAAATTAGTCTCATTTTATAATTATGTACATAGGCTATTGAATTAGGTTGTAAGCCTGTAATGACAGTTTTATGTGTGTGTAAATAAATAAATAAATAATATATCAATATAGTAAATATATAGTTTTTAATAATATAATATAGTTTTTTTTTTTTAATACTTAAGCATGATAAAATTAACAGTGTTACACTGTTAATTTTATCATGCTTAAGTATTTTTTGTGTACAGTTGGTGTATACAGTTGTTGGTGAACCAAATAAATAAAGAAAAAAGTAGAACCACTAGTGTTAATACATCTAATACTTGGTCATTAACATCATCGTTGATATACAACATGTCTCCAAGCTATGCGGTCTTATAAATGTGGACTGCATATACATACACATCTGGAAGAACCGGGCTATCCAACAGAAAACCATAATATACAATCGATCAATCATACAGCATCTGTGCTTTTGATGTGAATAATGACATCTGGTTCTAAAGAATTATTAAATATTACTTGAAGTTTTACCATGTTTCTGCAATACAACCCACAGAAACATGGTGCATGTGGCCTTCGAAATGTGGTGTTAGTGGAGGCTACTATGAGTTCTCGACTGTCATGAGGAATAATGAGTTGACACTGCAAGAACTTAGCTATATAAAATATGTAGACACATATCAAACTGTAAACTTTTACAGCCTTATTATATGTACTAGAATACAGCCTTATTAATGTAGAATAGGACAGGAGTAATTACATTCTATAATCTTTCCGTTCTGTCATCAGTGTCATCAGTAATTTGATATCCGAAAGAAGAGGTCAAAGTATAGCAGAACTATTGACTCGCTACACCAACACTTATCAAAATAAAGCAGTGAAAGCTTTTTAAGATTTTAGACCTTAATTTGTGGTTAGCCATTTCTATTTCTGACATTGTTTATTAAAAAATAAGTCATCAAGTGGTTTATAAGGGTTTTGTGTTTAAGGGGTAAAAGTAATCTTATATTGCAACTTTGTCTGTCTGTCTGTTACAGCTGATGTATTTCAAGAATTTACATAATGCCTGCCTAACCTTATTGCAAATAAAATTGCAAAGAAGTAAGTGCATCAACTGATGTATTTATTTTTCTTCTGTTAATAAAGACAACTTTTACACTAAAAACAGGACCTGTGCTGCAGAGGGACTTTACAAACCTAGTCGCAGAGTAAACCTTTGTTAATCATTCATTGTTTTGTTACAAGACTGGCCATGGTAAATGACCAAGAAAACCAGCTGCCAAACCATGCCTGGCAAGCTCACTGTTTAAGTCATTAAACCAACCATGAAATCAATCTTATTCTACTTAATCCTAAGGTTGCCTGGAAGAAATCTCACTTAGCCCTATACCATGCGCCATCCTGCAGCAGGCATGGGTGTCTCCTCTATTAAGAGAGCTAAGAGGGACCACATGCTGGCCTCAAGCAGGTTGGTGGATCAAAACAGACATCCCCTTTAGAATATCTTAGTATTAAAAATATAAATTATAAAAATACTTATTCTCATTCGGATCTATGGTGCAGAATGGGAAGTTTTCTGCAGCTGCTTGACTTTTGGTCAACACATTGAAGAATGTTGATTTTCCAACATTTGGTACACCAACTATACCAACTTTCAAGTTAGTACCCACTCGTCCAATAAGAGGTTTCTTTTCAGGTTCTTCAATCTTTTTCGGCGGCATTCTGAAAATAAATTTAATTTAGATACCTAGTTATACGTGTAGGTATATCAAAAAATTTAAAATCCCTAAATCAACAGCTGTTGATTGGTTTTATGAATAATATTCATCTCTTAGTCGCGTAATGAGTAACATGTATATATAACCAAAAGTATAGGAAATAAAGTAAATAGTTATTGAAAATCAACATTTTATTTAATTCAGACGAAGCAAAATGAAAAATAAACTACTACCTATATTATTTTTAACCGAATTGTGATAACCTCAAAGCAAAATGTTAGGAAGGGTACCTGAAATTATTTTTAGCACAGCCAATACGTAGTACAGCTCAGTTGGAACACCAACTCCAGATTTAAGTTTAATCAGTATCTTCTTTGCGTCTTATATATAGCCTAATAACGTACGATTACAGCTTAATACATTGGAGACGTGCACAAATGCCCATTTATTTTCCATCCGTCATCCGGCACTTTTGTGGTTACCCTTTTTTACCACAGAGTATAACAAAAACACAGATTAGAAAAACAACTTACAACAGACTATAAAACTAGGTATACATGGTCAAATCAAGCTTCTTGTTTTGGTCCGTTGCATGTTGCATTAAAGTTCATTATTTAATAAATAAATTCGTTATCTCTTCTGAGTCCTTCACCACGTTCACAACAGTCGTTTATTTGCGTTGACGTTGGCTGCCCGCGTCTATTAAACAGTTCAAGCTTATAGTCTTAGACCTATTTCAATGTGGTTATTATGGAACACACTGACGGCTTTCCATAAATGTCTGGTTTAGGAAACGCTAACGGGGATCCGAACGCGGATCCGGACGCCGTTGCGTCGCGTACGGAGCCGATCGTATACGTCGACATCCTGCGAGATGCGATCGGTTGTCGCCGCATCCATTCGTATCCGTGTCGATCCAATTCGAAACGGTTTGGTGGAAGTCATGTCATTCCGTCAAAATGCTACTGGTTCATTTGACTATCCCGTTTTCCACAAAGCTAGATTTTGTTTGAATAATATTTTAATGTCAGGCGATCATGAAAATACCGTTCTGGCAGGGATCGCGGTTGCGTCATCATGCCTTATACGTTTGAAAATGTATACCTATTTAATTTATTAAAACCCTCTCCCACACGGCTCGATTTTAATGTCTTTATTTACATAATGTTTAAGCGTACAAAAAAGTTGCCAGCCTATTTCAATGGTTGGAAGCAGAGATGGGCGTAATCGATTACTTTTGTAATCGGATTAAGTAATTTGATTGAAAGTAATCCTTATTATATTAATCAGATTACATTCAATCGAGATTACATTTAATCTTGATTACTGAGTAATCGTTAATCTTGATTAAAGTAATCTGTAATTCAGATTACAAAATTAAGTCCCACTTTTCACGAACTCTGTTTCGGGTGGAATTTCGTATAAATACTCCGCCCCTATTGGTCGTAGCGTGCTGTTATATAGCCATAAGCGTTCCTCCATATAACATCACGCTGCCACCAATAGATTATTCATAAAAATATTTTTTCAATTTGAACCGATATCGATAGTTCCTGAGATTAGCGCGTTCAAACAAACAAAATCTTCAGCTTTGCTATATTAGTATGATTGATTTGTATTATAGACTGATAGATTTGTATTTAATATATTAGTAGCAGTTTATGCCGCTATAGGTAGGTACATAATTTAATATAAGTTAATGAACTATTTTCTGTACCTATGTTTGTGGTTGCAAAAGGTTTAAGAGAGGTAGGGCACCATACTAGCGAGCAAGCCCGACTGGGGAAGGAACTCCACCTTACAGAAGACCACAGCCAAATGACTACACACAGCGGTGTAGTTGTGTTCCTGTGTGTGAGTACAGGTCTCCAGCGCTCGTTTAGGAATGAGTTTTGAAACAAATGTATTCCTATCCCAGGGTTACTTCCAACTTAAAGCCCTGGTGTAAAAAAAATGGGTTGGCAACACGCAAGTGATACCTCTGGTAATGCAAGCGTCTATAGGCTACGGATACTGCTTAACATCAGGCGGGCCGTATGCTTGTTTGCCACCCAAGTAGTATAAAAAAAAAAAAAAACTCGAAAAGTATTGATGGAATAAAAATGTTATTTTATAAGTGCCATCGATCTATAGGTACTAATATATAATATATGTCAATGATAAGTACCTGTTAGGCTGATTGTATTACCACAGAATACTCTAAGAAGAGTTAGTGCCGAGCGTAGGTATACATGGCTTTGCGCCGCTCGGTATATGCGGGGGGCGTGCGGGCCGCGGGGACTAGGGTATCGCTGCGTTCGCGCTGGAATCGTGAACTACGCGTCGCTCGTCTGTCAGTCAGTCCTACCCTACCGTGCGTAAAGGGATAAACGCAATTTCACTCCGTTACGTTATTTTAACTGACGAGCCAGGAGCACTCGCTGTTCGGTAAACGATCGGCGGGTTAAGCAACCAAGGCCGTGGTAACCCTATAGATGGGTGACCGTTTAGTGGTATTTCATCTGAGCGTCTCCGTGCTTCAGAGGGCACGTTAAAAGTCGGTCCCGGTTGTTAACAGTCGTTAGATCACGACAGAGGCCTAAATATGAGCGATCTAAATAACTCTGTCACCAGGTTAGCCACTAATCAAACGATAAGAAGAACTGACGATAGTTGATTTACACTATAAAACGGTGGCTTATTTTTACATTATTATTTTGATATCAATCAAAAAAAGTAATCAGATTATGATTAAAGATTAATAATCCTCAATCTCTAGTATGATTATATTTTTGATTAAGTAGGTACGTTAATCCTTAATCATGAGTTAAGATTTCACAATATAATCGTAATCTTTAATCTGATTGCAATTTTCCCAACTCTGGTTGGAAGTATGCGGCAGAACGGAGTAAAGTTGTCATAGGAATTATAATTTTTACTGTGTACTACTTCCCACAAGTCTGCAATTTGACGTGAATATTCTTTTAATGGTTTTAAAAGCACTTCTTAACAGCCCGTCATGGCCGTTGCAAGTGCCTGCCAGAAGATTTGTTGACAATAGATAACTACCTCAGGGGTTTGGGTATACATACCCCTGAGGTAGTCCTCCATTGTTAACAAATCAGGATCTGAACAAGGGATTTTTTTTATACTAACTACTCGGGTGGCAATCAAGCATTTGGCCCGCGGTGGTAGGCGGCCGGCACAGTGACTAAAACCCCCCTGTGCACCTACACCCGCCTTCACGGGTGAACCGCCGGAACCAGATATGAAGTCAGTAGTGTTCCAAGGCTATGTTCACCCCTATCAACTTATACTCACATTGGTACCAACTTCAATTTTATTTGTAATTTAGTTATTTTTAACTACAACCCTGGGTACCAAGTGCTTAGCCAAGCCCCTAAGGGCTTATTTGAGTCATCCGTCTGGGTATACATTGTGTGTGTTAATTGTATTTTTGTAAGCCCTAAGAAACAGGGCTTGTTCCCTAGTGCGGAAGTCATCTTTAAAAAACAACCCATCCATATACATATGTAGCCTCTTTTAAATAAAATAATTAAATATAATTAAGTATGGTAAACTTTATTAATACATAATAATAATTTATAATTTAAGGTAACATTTATTTAAGTCGTAAGGGCAGCCCAAGGTGGAGACATTGGTGCAGGGTTTTGTAAATAGGACATAACAACTGCAGATATGGACAGCATGAAGGAGCTCACAATCTGAAAAATTTAATATTATTTTCTAAATAAATCAAGTGAATATGAAGTTTCTTAGTTATAAATACAAAATCAAATAACACTGCAGGGTGTATATAAGTTCAGTGCATTGAGAGAGTGTGGGGCTCACCAAGCCAAGTTGGTCACAAGAGTTACAAAAAGATGGTTATGTGTCGCCAACTTGCCACATAGACCCGACACCATGCCAACAGCCGGTTTGTCATGCCATTTAATACATTTTGTTTCACATCATAAGTACAATATCAAGTGTTGTTAAGTTATTACTATGTAATTTTGCCTGGTGGTATATGGAATAGGATACTAATGTGTATCATTAAATAATACTGGCTTTAAATCGTAGATACTGGGCTAAATATCAATTATATAGTTTATAGTGAAGCATAATTTGTAATAAGTCTTGAGTGGCGAATGTCACAACAAGTGCATTATTGCAGCCATTATTTTATTTTAGCTATGGATGAGTGACATAACCTAGGAAACATTTGGGGAACTTACCTGTTTAGTATCATCAGAAACTCTGGAATTAGCAAAACTAATACTGGAACAAAATACAGCAGTCCAAGCACACCATTTTAAGCGCATCATAAGACCACACATTGAGAAGACCATACCTGAAAATAGTGTTAAATTGTGTTGGTTATTGAAACTAACAATAATGTCTTGGAACAACTCACACCCATCCTTTCAATCCCAAACTATGCAGAGCTTGGACTAAACAACCAGGTAAACAATTTAGTAAATACATTAAAGATTAATAACACCCAGACACGAAATAAAATTATTGTGCTCATCACACAAAGATTTGCCCTGGGTGGGAATCGAAACTTAGCAGTCAGGGTCACTAAACTAACAGGCCAGTCTTGTATTGTAAAATGAGGCCAAGGTTGTCCAAATTATAAAGATAAGAGTGAGAGAGAGACCTAGGATGTTCATATAATCTGTAGTAAGGTCTTCCGCGGGTGCTGATGTCGGTGGTGGCGGTTTAAAACGACGTTCTCTGTCTGCACGACGTGGGTCTGAGTTCAGTTGCATCTGTAAATGTGTGTAGACATTGTTATTAATGCACTTATCACCTTTTACAAAATTCGAATGCAGAAAGAAAGCACATGATATTAAAATAGATTATGCATAGACAATACACGATATACTATCTATTTACAGTTGTAAGTAAAAACTATGATTTGTTCAAGTTAAATTGAATTAAATGTATTTCTGCAGATCTAACCTTTTGAGGTTTTATTATAGGCCCACAAATAATTGAATCTTTAAATTATTGTTTTCATAAAACAATTCAGTTCACAGGAGACCTGTGATAACTGATAATAAGCTACTAAATATTATTGATAACACTAATAATTATATTTTAAAATAATACAGTGACCAACTATAATTTTGACATCACTTTGCTAGTGACGTGACGTTTTTAATTTTGACAGCAATACAATGTGACCAGACTTTGTTTCGTGAAACTACTAAATGGTGAAAAGTCGGGGCATACAATACAAAGACAAGAATATACGGTACGGTGTAGCGGTGTACTTAAATTGACCTAAAATGTTGTGGTTATTTAACAATTATTAGACATTTCCATAATTGTGAATACTACACATACTCTTCAATTAACATTTTGAGATACATGTGTATCATCCAATATCACTCACCCAGGGCATGCGAGGTAGCGCGAGGAGTACGAGTACCTACTTACCTAATAATAAATAGGTAGGAGACAAAATAACAACGTTCAATACTTCAATCACTTTATAATATTTTCTATTTTTAAATATAGGTATGTACGAAGCATATAAAAAAGCTGATACATTTCTTTCATAAGATATTTACATGAATTGTAATAAAAATAACTCAACTTAAAAACATTAAATTTTTATAGGTAGATAAATACCCTTAAATACAATATCTGATTGATTGTCGCAGTTCTGAGGAAGGGTGCCCAAAAGACTGGACACATTGTCACGCTGGATCACAAGACTAATAAGTACGTTGACGTTGTTTAAATATTATAAATTATTGGATCTGGATGAAATTCGGCACAGAGATTGTTACTTTTGTACCAGAACATTGTAATTATGCTGCGCTTATAATTTAACAGAGTAAAATTATAATTTCATGAATGGAAAAAAGTCGATTAGTGCAATCCGATGTTTCATTGTTATGGATGCAATTTAAAAGTGTATAATTCGTGGTATACACTTAATTGCAAATGAAGATTTTGAGTTTTGAGTAGTAATAATTTTTATGTGTTCATAGTTTACTCTTTAAATGCCATGAATTTGCATTTTAATTTATATTAGTTTATGTAAATATTGGTTAACTTTATTTATAAAATTAAAATAATACAATACTTTTAGTCCATTGATTGCATGCTAATTTACTATTACATCATTACATTTTACTACTAAATAAGTACAAATCTGGTTGATTTGGTAATACCAGTTGTGATAACTGACAAGATAACATTTAAGCGCAGGCCACACTGCCAGCTAGCGAGCGAGCAAGATGAACTTAGTTTCACCTCTTTTTAATCATACATCAGTTGATCAGTTCACACCGCGAGCTACGCACAAAATATCCGATGATGCCAGTGATGCTATTAGTTCACCTCGTTTAAGCGTAGTTTAGGTACCGGTATGAAGAGAGGTCAAACAATGCTCGTTCGGCTCGTCCGCCCTTGTCCGTAGTTTCAGTGTGAACCTACATAGTTTAGCTTGCTAAAGCCTCGCTTAGTTCATATAATTTCTATCGCCAGTTAGCTCGCTTACGTGCTAGCTGGTAGTGTGACCTGCGCTTTATAGTTTAGTTTGATAAATTTGACATCACCTGACAGCTGGTTTTGGTATCCTGCAATGCTTGTATACCTTGTATATCATTATTATCATTTAGCAATGGGCGACCGAGCTCCGCTGGGCGATTTATTAATTTTCTTTTTTTATCAATAGACACCTAGGTATATAAATAAACTAAATAGCAAAAGATTTAAATACTTATGTACAAAATTGATCTAAATCGTTAGAACTGTTTTTGAGATTAATATATTATAGGTATGTCGTACCTACAAAAATAATCTCTTTTAATGTTCAGACTCTCTTCCCGTTAAATAGCAATTTGGAAAAGTTGAAAAATATAGGATAATGATATAATAATAATAATAATAATAATCATTTATTTCAGAAATACACAGATTACATAGTACAAAACAATACACGTAGCCTACATATTTCCATAGATAAATACCTTACAAACTAACATATATATATATAAAACTTATAACTAAACACATTTAATCGGTGTCGTGTTACACCTCGCTGTGTTGTGTAACCGACCGCGAAAACGTCGGTACACGACACCTTTCGGCCAAAACTCTTCCTCGAGGAATCTGTCGATACCATGCGTTGGCACCCGCACCACAAACGAATTGAAATTGGTGCTAGAACGCGGTACTAACTTTTCGACCCTCAAGGTCCAGTTGACTTTCTTCAGGATATACTCCACAATATCCTCGGTCTTCGTGGTGTGATGGAGACGGGACACATATAGCTGCGTCGTAGGTATTGCGGGACGCAGCAGCATATTGGGCCCCGTCAGCGCAGTACCGCACTGGTTCCGACAAGGAGGCTTCCTTTTCTTCTTCTCGACCTTGATGAAGCCATCCTTGTCCATGTCGTTTTTGGAAACACGCTGTTTCCGCGCCTGTTCTTCCTGTCGCGTCACCACTGAGGTCTTCTTGGTGGCGGCAATGGCAGCGTAGGCACGTTTAGGGGTCAACGTGCCCACACGATTCGACGCCTCAACACATGTCGAGGCAGGGACGGCGGTGTCACATTTTGCACCGCATGCAATATTGACGGCCGGTGACGCAACTGCACTCACCGACTTCAAACTGCTGATGGAAGCGTTTTCAGCCTCGCAACGACTGTTGACGTTAGAGGTGTCGGGTGTCTTACCGCTTGAATTAGCGTTGCGCAACAACACTACTTCGGCACGTAATTCACATATGGTGTTATCAGACACCTCTAATTTGGCTTTCACCTCTGCCAAGCCTGCTTTAAGGACTGTTATATCCTTAAGCAGTCTGGTGACGTCGACGTGGTCGAACGTGACGGGGGGCAGCTTATGCAGATCCTTCGCCACGAACGCAGGCACATCGTCGGGGTCGATCACCTTTAGCAAGGTGATTATGTCTTGCACGCTCTTCTCAGTACCATCTCTTCGGCGTGATGGCATCTGGTCCAGTTTATCCAGTGACTGGTACAACAGCCTCTTGCCATTGCTTATTTCTTCCTCCTTAAAATTGGACCTACAGATCTGCAGAATGCTGACCTCGTCCATTGTGTCGATGGCATGTTGAATAAATGCCAACAGCTCGTTGGCTATGAGTTGCTGTGAACTCATAGCGACAGTATCGGGCAGCGGCTAGAGCCGCGCAACGCGTGAATTTACAAAATTCGTACGGTGTAGAGGAAGCGCGTCCGTACTGTAGCGCGCATCAACGACGACTGACTAGGTAGATATATACCTGATATAGGTAGGTTATGTTCAAATTTAGTTTTGTAGTCTACATAGTAGGTAGGTACCTTACCTTACCATCGTAAGTATTGCCTTAGATTTTTACTTGCATATTATATTAGGTACAATTAAATATTAACTATGTACCTACTTATAGGGGAACTGAAGGCAAAATGGTATAGGTACTTGAAGCTAAATGGAACAAAATAAATATTTAGTTCTGCTTTATATTTCATTTCGCAGAAACTTCTTAGAATGTCTTTATTAGTCATCAGTCTACAAATTCTTATGAGGCAAATTACACTTTAATTAAATCACATAATTTGCAGACATTCGATTTCCAAAATTTGCCTTTTTGTCCATTTTGCCCGCACAAGAAGGTAAATGGCAATATGGACCCAATAACCATAATTCACAGTCAGGAACACTATACAAATTATATACAATTCTTATGATCTCACTGTGGTCGATATCACCGGCAGAACTACTATGTGCCCAGAGCAGAAAAATTGGGCATTTCTCCTACCTATCCTTCGTTTGATTCGGAAAAGGGATGAGTGCAGTAGATGCACCTGTTTTCCTCTTTTTCATTATACCTACCTACGAAAAATCTTTATTGATTCTTTTTCTCTTCTTTTTATGGATTTTTCGTATTTTTTCGTCTTGTAATAAATTACTAGGTTAAGATTTTATTTAACTTATTGCCTAATTTTTTACATTTCAGTTGCATTTTTTTATTTTTTCTTATATTACCTGGTAACATGACTATAGATACTATATTAATATTGTACTTGTTCGCCATCTAAAATAAAAAATACGATACAAAAATAGCAGTAGGCGTTGCAGTCAGTGACACTGCCGGAGGTCGTGGGTTCGATTCCCACCCAGGACATCTTTGTGTGATGAGCCTAAATGTTTGTTCTGTGTTTGGGTGTTATTTATCTATAATTATGTATGTTTTTAGAAATATATAAGTATGATTATCAGTTGCCTGGTTGCCATAGTACAGGCTCAGCCTAGTTTGGGGTCAGATGGCGGTGTGTGAGTTGTCCCGAAAATATTATTAGATATTTATTTAAAAAAATTATAGATTTTACCCGCGTCCGTTTTGTCTTTTATGTGCTTTTGAATCAATGTGGAATTTTGAGGGTAGGTAGATACAATACGCCACGTCAATAGATCTACCTACTGAAAGATACATTAGAAAGTAGATACGTACCAACCTAAAGTAGCCTTTCGCTATGGTAATTTAATTATTATTTATATGTAGATGATCAGAAACAATATTGTAAGTAACTAACTAGTTAGGTATGTAGGCATTCGCCTAATATTCAATTTTGAGTCACCCACGACCCACGTTAACACAAAAGTAGGTATAGTTATACATCACCCTACCTATAGTTTGCAGGCAGTTTACATATCTACCTAAATATCCAAAACATATTTATCTCATGTATTTTCCGTGTAATGGTCAAAATATGCAAATTTACTCAATTATTGTAACTGACCGTTGAAAAAAGGGAAAAATATTCGATTTGTTTTGCAGTCCTTTGACGCTATTGGTTGGGCTAGTGGCGCACGCCCAACGCCCGCGGCACGCATGCCGAATGCCTCGCCCAGCTATTTACATGTGAAATCTAAAATAATACCTCAATACCTATGTTAAATACATAGTTGTAGGTATGCTGTTCAATTTGTTAGTATCTACCGACTGGCCACACGCAGACTACATTTACAGATTTATAATAGCAACCCATATATGTCCTAGTGCTGAGCACGGGTCTCCTATACTCTATCAAGAAAAAGAAAGATCCTCTTCGAGCTCTTTAGCTAAACCAGAACAAATAGATATACTATATATGGATCACGTATTATGAAACTTATGAAACTATGTGATCTATACCTATATGTTTGTTCCTACACACAGGCAGCCAAGTAGGTATCATCTTCAACTCAATAATTTTAGCCCATAGACGAGTATATTTCGTAACGAGCTTAGACCTCTCAAAAGCGGCGATGCCGAGTGGGAAAGTAACCGACTTGCACGCAAGAGATGCGGGGTTCGATCCCAGGCGGCATTACCAATGTAAATTTCACTTTGTGGAATTTATATGTACTAATCAAATGATTCGCCATCCGCTAATGGTGAAGGAAAACATTGTGAGGACACCCACATGTCTTAGAAGAAATTCTAAAGACATGTCTGATTCACCAACCCGTATTAGGCCAGCGTGTGTGAATTAAGGCCTAAACCATCTCTCTCTCTCTCTCTTGATAGAGGAGAGGAGACCCGTGCCCAGCAGTGGGACATATATGAGTTGGTATTATTATATTATTATTAGACCTCTCTAAATCCTATTCACAGTTTTTTAAAGCCCCTTTCCACTCTGCTACCACTGCGGTACCGCTTACATATTAATTTTAACGCATGTATTTACAAATGAATAGCAGGTAAAGATTTACCCACTGTACCTATAGCACTATTCTATAAGTCGCTCTTGAAATCGATCAATCTAACGGACCAAAGGCCTACTATTACCAGGAAGAGTCACAGCTTAGCTAATGCCTTTTAATTTTGTTATATAATAAATATTATAAGTACATATTAAGTAGTTGATAGGTACTTTAGTTATCTACAACTTTTATATTTAACATTTATATTAAATAAGCCAGAAATCTTAAAAATCATAAATAACCTCCTCAAAAGGAATCCCTCTTTACCCCTACTCCGGAACTTTCTCCGAGTTCTCATCATTTATTTTAATTTTTTTACTACTTGTTTGCCACACACGTATACGGCCTGCCTGATGTTAAGCAGTTACCGTTGTCTATGGACGCTTGCAATACCAGAGGCACAGATAATATAATACCCAGAGGTATCATTTGCGTGTTGCCAACCCATTTTTTTACACCAGGGCTTTAAGATATCCCTGGGATACGAAAACTTTTCTTGAAAAACGCATTTCGACGCATAGTCGACTAAGGGAGTACCTAAGTCTAGCAGATAATATCCACCACAAGAGAGGGAAAACTCGAAACAAAACCCTATACCAACCCGTGTGGCCAGCGTAGTATAGTAGGCTAATTTCCCTTCAAATGTTTGGAGGAGACCCGTGTGACGTTTATGGGTTGAGATGTAAAGCCATAGAGACCTCTACTCTCGCATTGGAACACAGCTTGTATGTAGTTATGTATTTGATTGCGGTCATATGTCATCCTTCCCCAGTCTGAACTCACAACTTCAATTGAAATGATCACAAGTTCACGCAAAAGAAGAGTCTTTCATGAACTACGTGAAGTTTATGTCCAGCGCCATAAACGTCCCACTGCTGGGCACGGGTCTACGCTGGCCACAAGGGTTTTGTTTCGAGTTTTCCCTCTCTTGCGGTGGATATTGTCTACTAGACTTACTTCCTTAGTCGACTATGCGTCGAAATGTCGAAATGCGTTTTTATGTCGATTTTTAAGAAAAGTTTTCGTATCCCAGAGATACTCCATCAAAAATACCTGGTGTAACAAATTTCTGGGTCGGCAACACGCAATTGATGCACAGATGCTCTGGTTATTGCAAGCCTCCCTATGCTACAGTACCCAACTGTTGGCCACCTATATTATTGTCCCATTGTACGAATGTCCTCTTTTCTATCGAGAAAGTGAGAGGCGACACATGGTAGCCTAATGCATGTTGGTGAAAATGACATGCCTTTAGTTGCCTTTAAGAGGGTGTTCTAACAGTATTTTCTTTCACCGTAAGCATGATGATAAATTATTTGATAAGGAGTCATTCGTCAACTCGCTGAATACCTATCTCGTAGGCTTTGGCGAGAGGGCACGTTTCAATTTAAATTATTATTATTAGCCGAGATAGGTATTCAGCAAGTTGACGAATGACTCTTGATAAGTTGGAAACCAGTGGCGAAACAATAGAGTGGTATTACAGGCAAAATGCCACGGGTCCCTGGCCCGAAAGTGGCCATGAGTACAGAAGTATCCAAATATTTATTATTACAACCTTCCTACTTAACTATGTAGGTTTTCAAACAGGTGACATTTGTGCCTACTGCTAGCTCCAGCTGTGATCACAACAGATGTGTCACATGGCGGTTATTACTCAATAGGTTACATTACCACAGCAAGAAAAAACTAATAGGTATATTAAAAAGGTCTTAATAATTACACATAGAACTTAAGTCTTAATATCGACTTATTCTTGTTCAAACTTCACTTCGTTTATCTTATATCTGGACAGGGAGTTGAGACCGGCTCCCTGTCGGAAAACCAAAACCAAAAGATCTTAATTTATTATTTAATTTTGTATTTTCCATTACAGATAAGATTGGGTAACAAGTAGCGCCATCTAGTATCGAGTAGCATTAACGTAAAAGTATTTTAAGTCAGTCGGTCAGGAATTTTTAATGATTTTACTAAGCCATTTTGCCAACGATTTGCGTCCAAACTTATATGCGGTTATTACCTAGTTATTCAATATAACATCTCATTTTTGCCGTTGCCATTATAACTTTGTTTCACGTAGAAGTATTAAGTCAATTAGATATTTATATATTTATAACAGGATCGAAAATGCGTGCGAACTCAACATTTACAATAGTTAACATGTTTCTTTAATTATAATTAATATAAGTATTTTGATATTGTATGTTAATTTTTTTTAAGATTACGTGAGTAAAAAATACATTCTATCTATCAATGGTACGTACTAGGTACTTACATTTGAAAGTTATCCTTTTCGTCATTAAAGGTTTTTATTTTTGTCATTCTAATAGGCATATAGGTACATACTTACCCGTGTATAGTATAAGAACGTATCGGCATATAAGTGATTAATCAGATCAGCCCCTCTAGACAAGTGGCATAAACGGTAGTCGAATAGAAAAGTCAAAAAAACAAATGTATGGAATTTGACGTAAGTTATCGACATTATATCGTCAACTTACGTCAAATCCCACACATTTGATTGTTTTACTTTTCGATTCGACTACTGTTTATGCCACTTGTCTAGGTCTGATCAATACTTCACTACTAAGGATATTATAATTGAAACTTTTTTATTCACTTTTCATCTTATTTTTTTTTTCTTAAAAAAAAAGACAACTCCCGCACAAGAGAACAAGCTCTGTGTCGCGGGGCCCGCGGGGGACTTTACAAACATACAATTAACGGATTATTACATCAACATTATTACTGTACCTACTGTACTGCCACTGATTATAATCGCTTAGACAATTTGATGTATTATTTATTATTTGTATTATTTAAGATCAATAATATTATTTGACTACTTTATCTCGACGGTTCAACTGTGCATCTCGCCGCCACGTCGTCAATTCTGATGACTGACATGACGACGCCAACTTTGACATAGGTATGACCTATGTCAAAGAATCTTAAGCATTATAATAAAATTCACCGACGTAATTAATCGATGGCACCGAACCATTTCAACACATTGGCTATCAATGCTACAGTCTAAAATTATCTTGTTGGGCCCGTGAGTGACCTTGTCCAACCCTGAACTTGCAACCATTGATTACCGAATTACCGAGGGCCTCGCCTATACTTACGGAGCCGATTTAAATAATAAATATCTTATCTAAATAACACCCAAACATTGTTTTGCCCTCAACGATCACGACATAATGACGTACATTAACTCAAATCACTAATAAAATTAGGCTCACCACGTAATTTGACTTAATTTTGCCAGAACCATGTCTGATTCAGACCGCCATTATTAATACAAATTATATTTTCGAAATTAAGACCTAACTGTAATTCTGACTAAACATAATCATGTTAATATATTATAGAATACATAATATTATAATGTAGGTACCTAATTCCCTTGTTAGCTTGCTTGAGTAACAAAAAAAATGTGTTTTTCCCAAGAAAATATGATTCATTTTGCATCGTATGGTTTTCCGAATGTTGCTTTTACGACGATGAAAGGTGGTTATATTGGTTTAAAAGACAACTTTTCACTAGGGAACACGCCCCGCGTAACGGTGGTTTACGAACATACAATTCATGGACACAAAGACCATCTAGACTTAGATTTTTTTTCCATTATGTGTTTTATTCCAATGTGCTTTGAATTTATCCTTTGTGGTAAATATCACCACTAGTTATGATTTTAACTTATTCTGAAAACGTTATAGGTTCTTTAAATACGATACGTTTTCATGTGCTTATTAGGTACAACTTATATGGTAGGTATGCCTAAATAATGGAAAATCTTGCAGATATATTTTGTACCAACAGAAGAGGAAACAAACATACGACCCACCTGATTTCCCCGTTCTAGACATCTACTTTATGCAGTCCAAAACAAGACAGTAACGGACATTTTGAGACCTAAATCTTAAACCATACATTCTGAAGCCTTTAATAAATAGGTATAGGTAGGTTCTCTAGCGCCCCGCCGCGCCACCGTCAACCTTTTACTCCTTTCAGCTCAAACTTCGAATGGCGTTCGCTTGGCTTTACTTTAAGAGGTACGACGATGCCAAGCGACGGGTGCACCAACTGATACTCTTCAATGAAACGATGGGATATTTATCACTATCTTCTATATTCAACTTTGATTAACCTATTTAAACATAATACATTGGATCACGACTCCACTGCTTGGAAGCCTGATCCTGACTCTCCATGTCAACCACCTTCAAGTCATTATTATATGTCAGAACTTTTTTTATTCAAGTATAGTTACATTTACTTTTATAAAATGCCAGAGGTTTTACTACAATAGTTAAACCTCTCATATCTCTCATATGGCCAGCTAGTGACCACCAATAAACCTCTACAGTACCTACCATAAAATCATTACATTGTCTACATTTAAATTAAACTTCGAAACAGCCATAAAGCTAATTCTTTTACCTAGATCCTAAAATTATTTTAGACATCTAAAATGCTGAGAAGTCAGTCAAATGCACCGAAAGCCAGATCAACCAATTGAACACATACTTACGAGTAAAACACATGAGAAAATAATTGGCAATAAAATCAAGTACAAAAACAACGACACGCACTTGTGATTAAGCACGATTTATGATCATGGCAACAATCCTCAATACATCGGTAGTGCATTCAGTAAAGGCACTGTTCTCAGTGAGACTAGGTACTAATTAGCCCGCCATATTAGTTAATTGTTCCCGCCCTCACCTCCTCCCGCCACGCTATCTGCTCCAATAATTGCACCTTCTGTTTCCGTTACAACGTTTTTTTTTGCAATAATTGAATATTCTACCGTGGTGTATTCAGCTGTGATGGTACATCATTGAATCCATTGTTGATGCGGTTTGTTTTCATATTGATTTGAGAAAAAAGACCCATTAATGAAAACCAACACAAGTGCATAAAACAAGTTTTAGGAATAGGTACCGCTTCTAAAGATACGTTACTTTTGTCAGATGGAGCATATTTCCAAATTAGGTTCCTAAGCATTTTACGACAGAAAATAATCGTGCATCCAATGTCCGAGTGCGCAGCAGTAAGCAGTAGTCTCGTGATTCGGATTTGAGTGCACGAGATGGAGGTCAACCAGAAATATTGTTGAACTTACATCCTTACTAATATTATAAATGTGAAAGTTTGCGAGAATAAATGGATGGGTGTTTGTTACTCTTTCACGTAAAAACTACTGAACGGATCTGGATGAAATTTGGCACAGAGATAGATGGGTAGACTGCGCAAGTGGGACTCTGTGGAACTCAAATAATAATAATAGTATTTATTTATTTCAGGAACATAGTTTACATAGTACCTACTTAAAGTACAAGTAGATATTCTCATATATAAATTGTTATTCTTACTTTTTTTCTTATTTAAAAAGACTTCCACACTAGGGAAGCCGTGTGTCTTTTATAATCATCATCATCTCAACCCATAAACGTCCCACTGCTGGGCACGGGTCTCCTCCAAACATTTAGAGGGATATTAGCCTACTATACCACGCTGGCCAGACGGGTTGGTATAGGGTTTTGTTTCGAGTTTTCCCTCTCTTGCGGTGGATATTGTCTGCTAGACTTATTCCCTTAGTCGACTCTTACGACACCCTCGGGATGAAAGGGGGTGGTGACATTTGTATTCTTAATCCGTCACCACACGAACATGTGTCTTTACCAACATACAATTAACGGACACAAAGTACGACGTAGTGACTCGGGACAACCATTTATGGATCACACAATTTTTTGTTCCGTGTGGGGATCGAGCCCACAACACGCCGCGCAGTAGTAGGTAAGTGGCGAGGTAACCATCAACCGTGCAGTCAGAATATCTTACAAATTAACATATTATATACTAGCTGTTGCCCGCGGCTCCACCCGCGTGGATGTCGGTTATCGCTGCAAAAAGTAACCTATGTGTTATTCCAGACCATAATCTATCTCTGTGCCAAATTTTATTCAGATCCGTTCAGTAGTTTTTACGTGAAAGAGTAACAAACATCCATCCATCCATCCATTTTCACAAACTTTCACATTTATAATATTAGTAAGGATTATTATAAAACTTATTCCTAAACACAATTCACCGGTGTTGTGTTACACTGAGCTGTGTTGTGCAATCGAAATCAGTACCTTATTGCAGTCCACTGCTGGAAAATTACAAGCAATACTTAGAAATAGTAACGTATATTCTTGATATCAAAGTAAACGACTATAAATAGCTATTTAGTTAAACGGGTATATGAGACAATAAATGATGGGCGTCCGGCGGGTGATGAGAGACATCCGTTTATTTAATACTAGCGATACGTCCCGGTTTTGCACGGGTGGAATTTTATTCAATTTTCGTAGGGAGCCCGTAATATTTTTCAATAAAATATTGTTGCTTTCTTTTTTAAAAAGACAACTTCCGCACTGGAGAACAAGCTCTGTGTCGCGGGCACAGATAAGTCGCGGGAGACTTTACAAACATAAAATTAACGGACACAAATTACACCCAGACTCAGAACAACTCTTTGTGGGTCACACAAAGTTTTATCCTGTGTGGGAATCGAACCCACAACCTCGTGCACAGCAGGCGCATACTGCGGCCACTGATCCACCAAGGCAGCTAAATATAGCCTATGTTTTCTGCTGATAATGTAGCTTTCTAACGGTGAAAGATTTTTTCAAATCGGTCGAGTAGTTTTTGAGGTAAATCGTAACAAACAAAGAATCAAATCTTTATAATATTACTTCAGCTAATTAGGTACTACCATATCTATGTAGGTAAAGCTATTTATAAATCAGCTAACCGAACATGCCAATCATGACAGCTGTAATTTCTAAGATATAAAAAAATCAACAAAGATGGCAAACCAGCATACGGCCCGCCTGATGGTAAGCAGTTACATGGGCGCCTACAATACCGGAGGCATCATTTGCGTGTAGCCGACCCATTTTTTACACCAAGGTTTTAAGATGGAGTAACACTGGAATAGACCTCTAGGTATACCTAAGTGTTACCTACTTTAAAACCTAAATTAGTACCTTATTGATTTTATAGTTTTCATATAAATATGTTACCGTACTTATTCTCTCGAAAATGTTTATATAAATAGGAGGGAATTATTAAAGAAAATAATTCTCATGTATTTACATTTTTTAATATTTGAGACTAGTAACGGTCTTAAATCTCCCCGTTCTTATTCTTGCAATACAAAAATGTGTCACGTGCTAACACGTCAAGTCAAAATTCTTGCGGGGCGGAGTTCTTGTTCCAACAATACGAGTCCTGGAGAGCCTAAGGATCACTAATACCAGGGTGAGGGCCTAACTTCCGGAGACTGCTGCGCGGCAAATTGTCGAAGAAAGGGTACCGCGGCGCGCTATTGTCAACCGATTCCAACGAATAAAACATTGTTAACAACATTGCCGATCGACTCTTTGTATCGTCGCGCACTCCTTAATTATGTGGAACAGTGAAAGGGTCATGTTTTCTATTAAATTTACACAATCATACATACATGATGTTTCAATTTTTGTTCAGTTATAATAAGACAGCAGTAGCTTCGAGAAATTGATAGGTAGTTACTTATTTTTTACTGTAAAATGATCTAAGCATAAGTAGATACCTACTAAGTATTTATTTGTATAAGAATGCAAAATAAATAGGAGTTTAAACAATTTCTGCGAATTCGAAAGATATAAAAAATACATTATACTTAGCAATCAAAACTAGCTAAGTATTCATGTTATATCAAATACGACGTTACTAGGCAGTAAATGCTGATTCAAATATGTTATCTACGTAGGGCCAAAACTATGTCAAATTTTAAATAATATTATAACATTTATACTATCTATTTATATTATCTATATTTATATGTGTATGTATTGTATTATAATACTTTATATATGTACCTATGTATATTATTACAATGTAATATTGTATTTTGAATTTTTTTATTTTAAGCAACAACCACTACACCGTCACATGTTGTTAATCTTCTGGTCTTTCTTGTCCATCCTAAGGTTACCTGGAAAAATCGCGCTTAGCGATAAGGCCGCCCATTGTACTTGTCTATTTTCTGTATGTTTCTAACACAAGTTTTTTGTTATCATTATGGTGTACAATAGAATAGAATAGAATAGAATAGAAAACTCTTTATTGTACACCAGTTACATTAATGATACAGATATTATTTTACACATTTATGTACAATGGGCGGCCTTATCGCTAAAAGCAATTTCTGCCAGGAATTGCTATTGAATTGCAAACAATAAAGAATTATCTATCTATCTATATTATATAAGTACAATGTTCTTAACCTAATACTATAAATTAAAAAGAGATCAGGCGCTGGACCAACGGCTTTATGACATGATTTTTGATACATGAAGGAGTTTCACTGCGTCTTTTTAGAAAATGATAATTCATAGACAAATAGACACCATACACATATATTTTACAAAATTTAAGTAATTTGCTAACAGTAATGTACGAAGGGCAGCCGTTGCATTAAAAGCTATTTCTTACAGGTAACCTTAGAATGAACAGAGAAGATAGTGAGCAGTTTGGTGTCCATCCATCTACGGGCTAACCGCGACTACCCTGATTAATCTCATAGATCTGTCGACTCTTAGCTACAAGCCCCTTAATTCATAAAAATAAAAATAATAAAAATAACTAGATTAATTCATAAAAATAAAAATCATAAAAATAACTAGAGGACCCGGCAGACATCGTCCTACCCGGAAAAGCTGACATACCGACATCAGCGCCACCTACTGGGTCCAAATCAAAACCATTCTCAAATCCACTTAAAGACACACAAAAATTTCATTAAAATCGGTCCAACCATTTAGGAGGAGTTCAGGACATACACACGCACAGAAGAATTATATATCTACTAATAATAAAGATTCGGGTAAATATTTTTGTTGTGCTGCTTACTTAACTGTTATACTTATTGGAGCTCTAACTGGAATACTTTAGGTGCTCTAAACTTGGTACTCAAAGAAAAGAATACACAATACACCCTTTTGTTACCTTTACATTTTGTCTATTAAATATAGTAACAATATGTGTAAAAATCGTAAAAAAAAATTACGATTTTACCGCTAAGTCTTTGAATAAAATATTGAATCATCCTGTTGACGGTATATCGCATGTGGTGGCACGGCGAGTGCAGCGCTATTGTATCCTCATGAGCAGATTACTATAATCATTGTGCACGTAATGTGGTAAATGATAAGGTGGGCCTAGTGCTCAAAACATATCGTCACTGGAAAGGCAAAATTACTGAAGTGATAATAGGTTGTTTCGAGATAAAGCCGATCAAAGTTTTTATTTTTAGAAAAAAAATCATATCTTTTTACACAATCATCCGATTTCAATGAAATAACTTTATAAATAATTCTATTTGTAGCATGCGTTTACTGGAAGTGGTTGAAATTCGTTTTTTTTACTACTTTCCAAGATAAGTGGCGCTTCAGTAATTTTGACCCAATAACTTAGTAAGCCAAATTTTCTTAAACGCCACCAATGTAAACAACGATTGTATTTTAAAAGTACTGAACACAATACTATTAGTAAATTTGAGTAGGATGAAATTTCTTTAGCATAAATTTTAGTGTCGTGTTGGTGTATCAAAATAACTTCAAGGGAAATATTTTATACTCCTCATGTCTAGGATTTTGACTCATGAGGCGATAGGATAACTAAGTAACTTCAACTAAAATTACTTAAAATGTTTTTTTTTTCGTAATCAGTTAAAATTTCTTTAGCTGAATTTTTATTACATTCAAGGTAAGCACAAATTACTTAAAGGCCATTCTTTTTTAGGCTACACAAAGGCAATTTTACTCAAGCGCCAAACTTAATATTTAATATTCAGGAAATATTTCTTGAGCGACATGAGTGAAAAATTGGCCAAAAAACGCGTCGCTTCAGTAATTAGGAAAAAAAAGCAGCACCTTTTTTTAGGTTACTTAAACGCCACAAAAATGCTCTGATTGCAATGGTTCCTAGGCAGATCGACGCAGAAAAAATCGCTGATTCCGAATATGTATATAACTCAATTATGCCCACTTTGTATGACAGAAGTAATTTTGCCTTTCCAGTGACGATATGCTTTTGTAACTCATTCGTTATGCTAGAGCACATTCGGCAGCGGCAATGTTATGCTGCTTTGTTTAAACAACCCTTAAATTGGGGTTTGTAAACTGGAATGTCTATAGATTGTCTGTTATTATTGCGGGAAATGTCTGATTTAATATTCGAGTATTTGAACGACCGCGACGGTTGCGTTCGATGTTATTGTGTGTCTGTTTATTCAGGAAGGCAAGCAAAATCTTATACCTATAGATACAAAATTTTATCGAACTTGTTAGTTTTATTCTTTCATTATATTTCTTTGGGGAAAGAAATCACAGGGTATTTGAGGGGCTTGTAAATAGCTTAGTATTAATTATACAAATCGATAGTATTGCGAGGTTAAGCAACCTGAGATTTAAGTAATTCTGTAGATGAGTAAATAGGTGATCATTTTCTAAAGAACACAAACTCACTCTCCAATGCTTTAGAAGGATGTTATGTCGTTGGTCCTGCGCCTGAGGCCGTAAAATAAAGTCAAGTAAGAAAATAGGAATTTATTTTTGATCTTGCATTTCGATCAACCATAAAACTTGGTAGTAAAGTTGACGTGTTACGAAATTTCATAATAAGGCAAAATGAATCGCTATAACGTCATGGAAGGGCCTCTATGCTTTCTTCAGCCATGTCAGATTGCCGACCTATTTGTATCTATATAAATAAATAGTCTTAGGTACCTGTGATTGCGCACTACAGTACATCTCGCTCAGTTATTGGTTACTGCAATTTGTTCGCCGACTCGGAGGACTATTTATTACTGTATTAACACATTATAGTACCTAACATAGCAAGATGCGATGATGCTATCTGACTATGTACCTTATAGAACTTTATAAAAGCTACCGGATAATAACAACGTTGGTATCAAGACTCCAGCACGTATTTACCTACTGCGATGTGAAGCGAACATTCTGAGCAAATCGCTCCAATCACTTCTAATTACCACACAGTAATGCTAGAGCATTCGTTGCACTACCACCACTTGTACCCGTAACTAGTTAGGTAGGTATATATGCATAGTGCTGGTAGATCAATCGGCGGGATCGGCTCATTATGCAGCATCCATGAACAGAATCGCGGTCTGTCATTATGGCAAATGGAGGCAAATTGCGCACATCTAACGCACTGCTGCCGCCGCCGAACCATCGATAATGCCGACTGCCGGTAAAAGCGTGAACTCGAATCGTTTCGGTATTAACTCATATGGTAATGAGGATTCAGGCCTATCAAGTACAGTGTAGTAGGAATGATTCTTGTCTCTCTCTATTCTTTTATACAGCCTAACGAAAATATACCTACTGACAGTCTCTTACCTACTTCAACTGCATCAAAGGAGAGATTGACTTTCAAATTATCAGCATTTGCATCAGTCAGTCAGTCAGTCCTGACATAGGTACATACCTGCATAGACTTACGCCTGTTTTCTAGAGAGTAGGGCAAAGACAGTAAAAAAATTCAATTTGCAAACATTTCCATTATTTTCAAATTTAAGTTTTTTAAAATTGGAACTCAATCTGTACTTTTTGTTTTTATGTAGTTTATGGGCCCGCAGTGTACCTACTATTGTTAAAACCAGATGGCGATTACGGACAGCAAGGAATGTTTAGAATGAGGTGGCTAGATTACCGGGAAGGCTGATATGGAGCAATAAAACTGTAAGGGAGTGGTGGAGGTCATGGGTTAGATTTCCACCCAAACAAATCCTTAAGTAATGACGATTATTTGTTCTGTGTATGGCTGTAATTTTTCAAAAGGTATTCCTAGGAAGGTGCACCCAGATGTATAGGTACCTACAACTTTCTTAATGTTCCTTTTCTTCTCTGTATTTTTCCCAATACAAGGCAAGCAACCCTTGCACATACATATTTCCTAGCGCCAAGGTATAGGTAATTATGTATGTATTTAAAAATATGTAGGTAAGTAGTATGTTTACCAGTTTTCTGTTGCCCATAGTACAGGATCTACCTAGTTTTTGACTAGATCACCGTATGTACCTGTGTTGCGAGAGACTCTACAAATATTCAATTAAACGACACAAAGTACACCCAGTCTCGGGACAACCATTAATGGATCACACAATTTTTCGTCCTGTATAGATCGAACCCACAACACGACGCGTAGTGGTAATTAGCGAGGTAGCCACTGAACCAACCGTGTAGGCGTATCAATCGTACCTGCCTATGCAAGTTGCCCCAAGATATACCTACTTCATAACAAAACAAAAACATTATTCTCCATATTAATTTTCATGTCACATGTTCCTCCATATGTAGGCGATGGAAGATAACCAGCAATTGGTATTCAGTCAAGAAAATCATCTAATTGTCACCGGCCTATTATTTGTGGTAATTTGCGTAATAACCATTGCCCTTGTCTCGGTTAAGTACTACTTATGTTTACGTAGGTATAACACACGTACACACGGCAACGGATATATGTATACAGAGCCGCTATATGAAGAATAGTTTTGTAAGTAAACCATTGTATATATTTCTGTGGAATTTAGTAACAGTGTACATTTAGACTAAACCTACTAATAAAAATATCATCATCACCATCTCAACTTATTGACGTCCCACTGCTAGGTACGGGTCTCCTCCATACACTTGGAGGGATATTAACCTACGATTAAGAGACTATTAAGAGAGGTAGGGCACCAAACTAGTGAGCAAGCCCGAACTACTAGAAATAAACACAAGTTAGTTGGCACGTACCATCGCTAGCACAAAGTGCATAATTCATTTGTGGGACTCGGTATACGCTTTTTTAACAAATTACCTAAAGAGATAATGATTTTGCCGGTTTTTGCCCTTACAAAAGGTCTTGGAATTAGTTGCATTATATAGTTGTTTGTTTAATTTAGAATTAATCAGCTTAGTACATAAGTTAAAATTTTTGGTACTAAGTACAATTACCTTATTTGATCAATAAAGTAAGTAGGTATGTATCGTGTTTTGACTGCACCAGACTTGCACGCTATCATACTTGTATTTTACAAAATATTGTAACTATCTGGCGATTGTTTTGCGATTGGCCTGAGTTTCTTGCTAGCTCTTCTCAAGGCTCCACGTCAGCGAACTAGTCTTAGGAAAATTTTGCTGACATCATCTTTCTGGCTTATTAATAATTAATGAAGTGTTACTTTGTAACCTAAATGAATAAATGAATTTTGAGTTTGACTGGGGAAGAACCCCCACCGTACAGAAGACCACAGCCAAATAACACAGCAGTGTAGTTGTGTTCCTGTGTGAGAGTACAGGTCTCCAGAGCTCATTTAGGGATGCGTTTTGAAATAAACGTATTCCTATCCCAGGGGTACTTCCATCTTAAAGCCTTGGTGTAAAATAATTTTAACAAAAAAAAAAAGACTTCAGTACGGCAAGTTGCAGAATTTCAAAAACCTTAAAAACGGTTAGATTACATCGATTACATTGTTTAATTATGAAGTTCCGTTGCCTAGCTACCTTAGCAACCATAATGGAAACTTATTTAATCGCCATCCGTAAAATACTTATTATTGAGAAGTTCAGATGGCCATCTGTGGTCTTCTTCATCAGTTTTACTTTATCATATTACTGAATGCAAATGTCTGATGTGTTGTTAAAAATATTGAAATTGCTAAGTATATGTGTGCCTATAATTTTTGAGGAGTTCTCTCAATTCCTCATGAATCTCATCATCAGAACTTTCTTTTGATGAAAATGGGACTAAACTGGAAGTATGTCCTCTCTGACAAAAATATTTTTTTTCATATCGGTCCATAAACCGTTCGTTCTTATGTAAAAAAAATAAGAAAATTGGGCGGAAAATTAGGAAATGTAAGAAAGTTATCGATAGCTGATCACAAGGCGGTACAAAGTTTGCCGGGACAACTAGTAATATTATAATTATAATTAGTTTCCGCATCGCTGTCTACTGTAAACATGCCCAGAAGACTGGCAGTATTGTCACGATGAATTGCAATGCTTATTATGTATCTATTCATTACATTTATTTGTGTCATGTTTTTGTCTTGACGTCATACGCATTAAATACAACCTACTTATTTGTTGCACAAGACGTAAACTAACTATAATCGTAATCATATCTAAAATAAGAGAGGTAGGGACCATATTTGCGAGCAAGCTTGACTGGGGAAGGACCTCTGCCGTACAGAAAACCACAGCGAAATAAAGAAGTTTTCACTTAAAAATTTAAAAATACATGGTTTTTGTGTTGGAGTATCGCTGGCATTAGAAAACGCTTTGTTAAAAACTCATCTTTAAATATACGCTGGAAACTTGAATGATAAACCTGTCAATGCTTTTGCTTCCAGCATTGTCTAGTTGATAGTACGAGTAGATATTGATGATGATTGATGCATTACATTCATAATTCAGATCAATACTTTCGAAATTTGTAATCTGCTTGTGGTATATAGACTTACAACACAAGTTCGCCTGTAACTGATATACCTATAGCATCAGGTACAGGCGAATTTGTGTTGCTACTCCTCACCTACTCTTATCGGGAAAAAGACGTGATGCTAATATTTGACACTTTCTATCTACGTTTGACACTATTACATAGCTATTAATAGCATTTTAATTAATTTACTACACCTCTCGTCCCGTACTTTGGGCAACAGTTACCGAGTACAACGGGAAGAATATCGTCTCCGTGGGGAAATGTTTGGTAAAGTTTCGGTAGCAAAGTTACCACGCTAAAGTATATTTCACATAGCATGGGTACCTACTATGACATTTTACTATGAAGATGAAAGAAAATGATTCAATTAATCTCTAACCAATTGGTAAATTGAATTATCAGGGCCTAGAGTAGGTATTCAAAATTATTTATTTCATAATACAGTATAAACCACAGATATAGATACACAATAAGAAGTTAGTAGCTGGAAGCTTCCGTTAAGCAAACCAATACCTGTTTTGGAAGGCTCCGCTCTTCCATTAGCTAATAGACTTAAAATAAATTTTAAATTCAGTCTATCTTAATCGTCTATCGTTTTTATTGATATTTATCTTCAAATGTCAAACGTCACAGTACCCATGCTATGTGAAATAAACTATAGTAGTGTAGTATATATATAGATTGGTACCTATCGTTGCTCAAACGCAAAGAAAAACAGCGTGATTTTACGTCTAATGCAATAACTTTAAATTGATAAATATGCAATGCACGTAGGTATGTTACCGCTATAATAAATTATGTATGGAGGTCCTCGTAAAGAGGAATTACTCGCATCAGAGATCGCAGTAATAGGCGAAATGACATCAAAAATGAAAATTATTTTTAATCGCAACCAATTGGCGTGCGGCGTGACGAGCTCTAACCACAGATAACCACTGGTCGGCTGGAAACCAAGCGTGACATTAATTAAATGGTAGCTCTGACAACTGCACTATGCTGTAACTACTGTGGATAATTCTGCTAGTAGGCTATACGTCTGTATATTCACGTAAGTATGCTACTTAGTTGCAATCGTGCCAGCAAAATATTACGTATGCCTGTACGTATAAAGAAATGCATAACAAAAAGTTACAGAATTAACATTTTATTTAGCATTTTTGTGTACAATAACGAATTATCTATCAAAACAGAAGTATACTTATTGGAAGGGGAGAGAGATATTTTACCGCCATTTTGAAACAAAAATAAAGCATTAAAACTACTTTTTTAGCCATTTGAATAAACAGCCGACGTTGTCGCCCCCTTTAGTTTTCTTTAGATCCGGCTTTGGCCTAATTATGGGGTGCCGCATTAATAGGGAACTGATAGGTACACCAGGTACAGAGGAAACCGGAGGTTTACTTTGTATGTTGGCGAACGATCGTGTAATCGTTAAACCTCATTGCTTTACATGTTATTTGCAACTAGGTAAGTAGGTACATCGTTTTATGTCTACATCACCCTATAGGCTGACTAGTAGAGACTGACTCTGGCATTAAGTCCGCCTTTATATCAGTTTGTGTACAGGTATAAGGTGTTAATAAAAGAGTATAGGGATTGTACGATGTATTTGATTTTGGAAAGTCAAAGAGGTGGGCTAGTGGTAAAGTTCGACCGTAGTTCATTAAATTAATTGTGTAAAAAACGATAGTCGTATCAAATAGAATACTACTGTCACAATGTCAATAAAGCCCTCCTAACCGAATTTCGGTCACGGTGGCTAATCTCAACGGAGACTTGCCATCTGTGCGGGACATATTATACCTAGTGCACTAGTGTGTGCGCAAACACAAATGCGCTCTTTATTCCCTCACTGTCATAGACCGATTGGACGACACGACCGGAGAGAGATCAGGCGTAGGACCAACGGCTTTGCGTGCTTTCCGTCCGAGACACGAGGTAGGAAACACCGCCAATGTCCAAACTAAGGGCATCTATTGTGTTTCTTAACAGAAAATACCAATAAAAAATTTAGGCTCGATCCGGGAATCAAACCAGGGACCTCGTGATTAGCAGTCACACACATCGACCACTGACCCACTGAGGCAATTTAAAAATATATGTGTAGGTACCTACTAGTTGTGTCGTTGCGATAATAGTGGGAACGGGCTTTACCAAGTTTAGTTTAGTTTAGGCTGGGTATGAGTTATCTCACTAGCTGACCCGGCAAACGTTGTTTTGACATATATATAAAGTATAAGTAGTAGTTTGGGGACCGATTTCAGACCTACCGATATACATATAAAATTACATAAAGGCGGTCAAGCCGTTTCAGAGGAGTATGGCAAATAACATTGTGACACGAGAATGTTATATACCTACCTATAAGAGAATCAATTTATTCAACGAGTAATACAGGATTAATTATTTACATTATTTATATTACATATTTCTATATATACAATATACCTAATATATTTACACTTCTTAAAAAAAGGAAAAGATATATATAATATAATTATATACATAGAAAATACACGAAAAACGGGAGGGACTGCTTAATTTTAAAATCTGATTTGATATAAGTAGGTAGGTACCTATATTTTCCTGTTGATCAGAAATAGGTAAACATGTCTATAATAGAGGCAGGCCTCCGTCACTCGCTCAAGGTTACGCGTTATGTGCCTACCGCTATGTAGCTCGTAACCGAGCCGATCGCCAGTGGGGCTGCCGCACGCGACACAAAGCGCACACAGCACGTTTCCCGCTCAAAACGCATACGATATTTACGTACACTACATATATTAAGTTAATATTATTAAGTTTTGACTAACGACACGATGGTTAATTATTGTGAAGTTGTTGGATGTCATAGTCAAAAGAAAAATAAAAAAATGTCTTTTTTTCATTGCCGAAAGATGAAGAAAGGTACGTTACGTTATTTGAAAGTAGGTACGCCTTTCAGCTGGCTTCAGTTAGTAGTACCTAGTAATTTTAAAATGAATCTTGCGTGTAGGTACGCTTACTTAAAAATCTACGAGAAAGTTAGAAAGACAACCCTACCGCATTCGTGCGATGACGAGCTTGCACGTGAGTCGCACGGCGGGCAACACAATCTCGACTCTTTGTTTGCGTCCTTATGGTACATTTCTTTTCGCTGCGAACAGCAGGTATTATTATTAAGAATTTGTAGGCTATTATGGCGTAGGTATTTTCGGTTTTGTATGGGAGTGATGTATCTGTTACGTAGTAACTATTAAGTAATCTGTGATAGAGGTAACCTTTAAAACCAGCTATTTATTACAAAGCCTCTAGCAATACCATTTTAAATGGTAGACGCCAATTTGTTCTCATACCTACCTATCTTATTATCACGTTAGAATCGTGAGTAGGTATTTCCCGCTCAACTACTTAGCTGGATACCTACCTACAACATGTACATAATTCTTAAGTTAAGCATGTACGCATTGCAACAACTTTATATTCAATTTTATCGTATTTTCAGTAATTTCAAGATAGATAGGGACCATAATATAACTACATCGCATGCATCAATGCAATGACATCAAACAAGGTATTAGGTATATGTTGGTGGTTCCATTGTATCTAGCTATCGATTTCCTATAAGTGATAGAAAGAGGAAAGAAAGAGAAACATTTTATTTGCCTAGATTAATACTTACTACCTATAGGTAACCTTTTACATAGAAGAATTCCCGCCATCAGTAAACTAAATTAAGTGCGGTCCATTCGGTGTAGTTCCGTGGATTTTACCTATATATTTTATCAGAACCGATCCCATTTCTCATAGTCGAACTTTCGGCATATAAATAAATTCACAGAACTACATCGAATGGACTGCACTAGACTTAAAGTGTAACGCCAAATGTAGGCCATCCTTTTCTGACTCCTTCTGTTGGACAGTACTTTGCTGCAACTTCTTGATTTTGTTTCTAATATGATGTTTTGATACCGAAACAACGAGGTAGTCTTCTTTTAATGTGTTGGTTTTTATCTAAAGAGATATTAAACCCTCTTTCAGCAGTAGTTCTTTGGCAATAGGTGTATGTGCTTTGCATTTTGTCAGGCTGTTCTTTGCAACTCTACATTGATGTCGCGTATTTTGCGGGCCTTATCTGCTTGTATTATAGCATACCTACTATCTACAATAGATAAAAAGTACAAAATGTGGACTACATGTTTCGTATTTTTTCCAAAAGTAGGTACGTAGGTAGATGTCATGTATTTACTTACTAACTATAGAAAACATGGCTATACCAAAACTTGTGTTGCTGAAATACTTACCATTTATTTCAATAAAAATGGGGTTCCATTCGTAAAACGACTCATAATTACTTACGTGTATATAATTGTTATAAAAAAAGTGTTATTGCTACTAGAAAGCATTATAAAAGTAATTGACTTACATAGTTTATATGCCAGACATCATCACGTTTTGACTGGCCTTCTTAACCATATAATCACTACTGAAATATTTCACTCCACTTACAGTAATATCGCGCATTAAGCCGCTATCGCGTGTGTAATTACCTAAGTTGAAACAATACAAAATAATAAAACCGAATCGGGCGCAAGCTATTTGCATTTCCGATGGACGGTGGGGCGGGTGTTTTTCCTTTCTTGCTTCTTCGCTGAGGTAGCGGTCAGAGCGAGAGCTCCGTTCTTCGCTTGTAGCGCTTAAACCGCTTACCGTGCCGCCTTGCCTCATACGAAATTATTATTTTGATTACGTTTAATTTGCATACGGCCTGCGGAGCGTTCGCCCTGCGGCCAGTGCGCCGCCCGGCGTCGTTACGACCCCTGTACTTTTCTGTAATGTTTTCGCCATTTTCAACAAAATTCCTCACAAATCATATAATTTCAGGTATCATCATGGTTATTACGAAGAAGCGCCCGTGGTCCTCGTACCTGTGTAATAGGTCGATCGCTGCTCAAATTCTTGATAACTACGAGTAATCAACATAGAACCAGCCCCGGCAGGCTTAATGATCCGATGTCTTCAATTATTGGTAATATCAGACTGTTAAACGTTCTAAGGAAGCTGACTGGCAGGTTTGGTAGGATGGCAACACCGCTTATTTATTCATAAGGTCATCTTAAACGATCGCCCGTGGATATGTCATATTTATGCATTTTAAATAAGTTTTACATATCTATTAATGTTCTAGACGCAATGCAATTACATAGGTAGAGCCATTTTAAATTACTTTGCCTGTGCTTTGGTTTACACGACTCAATAAATATAAAAAACATAATGAAGGTAGTATACATTTTATGGAGTATAATATGTTTTATTTATCGAAACACATAATGAGAATATGTCGGAGTTAGCTACCGTGCGGCGCACACGCATTGGCGTCGGGCGGTCCAATCGGCGGCGAAGCCACGCCCACACCCGCACAATCTACTTTAATCTCGCGTTACTAAGCCACGAGGTAGATCTTAACTCACCAAATTTTATAATACATACGTACCTACGTACCCAACTGCCTATCTCACTACTGTTTGTATCGTGTGTTTACAAACAAAGATTTGTACCTATACTTAGTAGGTTAGAATCTTAAAGCTAAATAATTAACAAATATAGCAGACATCAAAACTATTGTCATGATTTTTTTACATTTTAATAAAGAAGTTTGAATATTTTTGGAACGCACGCAGAATAAAAATGACTCATGATAAGTTACATCTGTATTGCAATATTTATATTATGCTTATAAAACCTAAGGTTCAAAATTGTCAACCGTAAACTTTTAAGTTACGCCTTGCTTTCACTATGGGTGCGATTTGTCAGATTCATGATAAGCTTTGTAGAGAATAGAGATTAACAGAGGTGGAGCACCATATAAGCGAGTAAGCCCGACAGGGGAAGGACCTCCATCTTACAAAAGACCACAGCCTAATAATTACACACAGCGGTGTAGTTTTGGTCCTTTGTGTGAGTACAGGTCTCCAGAGTTCATTTAGGGGAAGAAACGTATTCCTATTCCAGGGATACTCCATCTTAAAGCTCTGTTGTAAAAAAAAATGGGTCGGCAACACGCAATTAATACCTCTGGTATTGCAATCGTCCATAGGCTACGGTAACTGCTTAAAATCAGGCGAGCCGTATGCTTGTTTGCTACCTAAGAAGTATAAAAAACGTAAAGGTCTCTAGTGATCATTAAGCATATCTACCATTAATCTAATGCATAGAAATACAATTACACCACTGTGTCTTGTTATTTGGCTGTGGTCTTCTAAAAGGTGAAGGTTCTTTCTCAATCATGCTTGGTCTCTTGTACAGTGGCCTACCTCCATATATTTGCACACCAACAACGACACCATCACCTATCCTTAAATGGTGATATCTAAATGGGAACTAATCAACTAATCGTGTTACAAGTGTGGCTTTACTAATTGTATAATTAGCAACATTTAATCATTACATAGAACTTACCACAAGAGAGGGAAAACTCGAAACAAAACCCTATACCAACCCGTCTGGCCAGCGTGGTATATAATAGCAACCCATATATGTCCCACTGCTGGGCACGGGTCTCCTCTCCTCTATCAAGAGAGAGAGAGGGTTTAGACCTTAATTCACACACGCTGGCCTAATGCGGGTTGGTGAATCAGACATGTCATTAGAATTTCTTCTAAGACATGTGGGTTTCCTCACGATGTTTTCCTTCACCGTTAGCAGATGGCGAATCATTTGATTAGTACATATAAACTCCACAAAGTGAAATTCACATTGGTACTGCCCGGGATCGAACTCGCACCTCTTGCGTGCAAGTCGGTTACTTTCCCACTCGGCCACCACCGCTTTAGCGTGGGTAGGCTAATATCCCTCTAAATGTATGGAGGAGACCCGTGCCCAGCAGTGGGACGTTTATGGGTTGAGACCTGCTGCTATAACGGTGAAGAAAAACATCGTAAGGAAACATAGGTATGTCTTAGAGGAAATTTTAAAGGCATTTCTGATCCACCAACCCGCATTAGGCCAGAGAATGTGCATTAAGGCCTAAACCCTCTCTTGATAGAGGAGAGAAGCATATAGCTATGCAATATAGGTATGTCCCACTGTTGGGCACGGGCAGCAGTGGGACATGCCTATTTAGGCTGGTATTATTACAACACCTGTCTAAAATTCTCTATCGTAACTACCAGTCCGATTTTATACCTTTAAACTTTTTCTTTCACTTATCAAAAGCTACACTATTCTCGATTGATATTGGCTTATAATGCGAACTAAACCGGGTGCTAAAGCTAGTAGGTATAATATACAATCAAATAGTTCAACGCTATAAAATATGTAGGTACCTACTATCGACAAAGCTGGCTCTCGACCACACATTTTAACCAAACGATTTTATTGTGAACAGTCATTGTGTCACTTATTTCACTCAATAAAATGCAAACTTGCGAATTTTAATAAGTTTATTTTTGTAAACATAGGTACAGATTTATTGTTATGATAGAATCTCTAAGTTTTGCCAATTAGGGATGGCATAAAAAAATAATTATTAATTATATCAGTAAAGTAAATTAATAAAGACATAGTACAAACACAAACCATTAGAAACATTACGAAATTGTTTATATGTAGAACTAATATGTATTATAAAGAGGAAATGTTTGTTAGGAGTTAACTGAATAACTACTCAATCGATTTAAAAAAATCTTTCACCATTAGAAAGCTACATTATCCAGCGGCTAACATAGGCTATTTAATATTGAAAAAAAAAACGCAATTTCTACGAAAACTTTTTATCTATATCTTTGTGCTATGAAGTTATACTTACCTCATTATAATTAATAAATGAATACCTATTCTAAGAATGGTCGAGCTACTTTTTCCATCGTACAAGCAGACAATATCATAAACAATTCCCTTTATCGAAGAACATTAAAGTATTCATAATGACTAGTAAGAACTTTAAAAAGCCCAACGTATCATTGGAGACAATTGATCGATAGCTGTCGGCTATTCGTATTGAGCTTTTCATCGGATTCGATATCCGGGGCATTGAGGGCTGCATAATGACATAATCGAGCCCGCAGGCTCAGTGGTGCCACGATCACGGTGATTACCAGTGAGAGAACCAAGCGTACCGGACAGCGGGTCGCAAGAATACTGTTGCAAATTGATTCATCGCTACGGGCACTGCGACTGAAACACCTGACCACTACTTTGAATACTCTGTAATAGGAAATTTTAGTATTTCGATGTCAATTTTCTTTAGGCTTTATTCTTTTGTGAAATAAAGTGGTTTCTATTTCATTCGTTTAAAAGGTTTAATTCAAACTAACTTAGCATGATTTCTGAGTAGACAAAGGCATGTAACCACCACGTTTCCCTAATCATATTAAGCTTTATATTCTTCCTAAAGCATGAGTTCTTTTTAAATATTAGGTACTCAATTACATTCAAAACAATAATTTGCGAATTACACAAACGCTATGTGGCAGAAAATGGAGGATGATTTCACCAACATAACGCCATTGTAACCCATTATTCGCAATAAATGACTTTAAGTTTGAAACTTTTGTCCCTTTTGTGTAGAGATCGAGCCTACAATACGCCGCGCACATATCGTGTACAATATTTTGACTTTATATTTATCTATTTTTGATTTAGGTACATATTTAGAAGAGCCCTGCCGAACTTATTCTTGCGTAGTTTAATTGATCTCACTTTAGAGTCGGTAGAAGCGCTTTAAAATATATAAACACATAAAGAGTATAAGTATAATACTAGCTGCAACCCATGTATGTCCCAAAGCTGGGTATGGGTTTCCTCTCCTCTATCAAAAAATCGGAGGGTTTAGGCTTTAATCCGCACACGCTGGTCTAACGCGGGATGGTAGAGCAAACATGCAGTTAGAATTGTAGAACAATAATCTAAAGAGTAGGTAAAATTGTTTGTTATATTATTTAATTAACCTGTTACTGCCTAGAAACAAAGAAAGCTGCTTTGCACTCAAGAAATAGTTGTTTAGTAAAGTTGAGTTATTAGGTACTTGGTCAAAGCTCCGGGTTATCAACCCTGGCGCTTAGTTGCCATAACGATAAAAAATACCTAATGTTAACCATAAATTTGCATCCAAAAACAATGGAAATCCGAATCTTTCGGAAAAGAAAGAAAGAAAGAATTATTTATTTGGTTCAGATTAAGAAAAAGTAATGTTTACGTACTGCAAAAGTAGAACAGAGCCAAAATAATAATAATAATTAATAATAATAAATTAAATTTAAGAGAGGTAGGGCACCATACTAGCGAGCAAGCCCGACTGGGGAAGGACCTCCACCTTACAGAAGACCACAGCCAAATGACTACACACAGCGGTGTAGTTGTGTTTCTGTGTGTGAGTACAGGTCTCCAGCGCTCATTTAGGAATGCGTTTTGAAAGAAACGTATTCCTATCCAAGGGTTACTTCCATCTTAAAGCCCTGGTGTAAAAAAAATGGGTTGGCAACACGCAATTGATACCTCTGGTAATGCAAGCGTCTATAGGCTACGGATACTGCTTAACATCAGGCGGGCCGTATGCTTGTTTGCCACCCAAGTAGTATAAAAAAAAAAAAAAAAAAAATCATTTATTTCTTCTCACAAATTATAAATGTTTAGATTGCACAACTACAAATTGCTTTTTTTATTCTATAATTGTGCGAGGAAGGACTGGTGTATGTAGTAGGCGTGAGCCTGTATCACAGATCACCAGGCACTCACCCAGCATAACACGGTTTTGGCTACAATTTAAACTTAAATTTGGTCTCAAGTATAAAATTAATAAAATGAATTACGTTAACTAATTTACACATAAATTAGACAAAAAGATCACCTTAGATAAAACATCAACTTCTGTTGTTGGGTTATCTAGTACTTTTAGCCATTTTATGATTTTAAATGTAGGATAAAGACAAAACAAAATAGGTAATCTACCTAAAATTATATTATTTAATTTACTATTAATTATACTATTTAATTTTAGCCTTTTTATGATTTGAAATTAGTGTAAAATAAAGTAGGTAATTGATATGTAGATAGATAGTTTTCTATCTATCTATCTACATATCATTTACTTTATTTTACACTAATTTCATTAATGATGCAAAAATATTTTTTATTAGTTATCTTTATTTTTATCACCATGTATCAGATACCTTGTTAATGGGTTCCAGTACAAAACCACCGCCAAGCTACTGCTAGCACTCGCTAAACTGGACAGTGGACACCTATTTAGAAGCAGCCGTGAGGCAGACAGTGCATTGTTTGTAACAGTTAGTTACCTACTTTATTTTAAACTAATTTCAAATCATAAAATGGCTAAAATTAAATTGCTTTATTGCTTGTTTTGTTATAAAACACAAATAAAAGTTATAAAATATATTCTACAACTCCCCATACTTACTAAACTGATAATAATTGAAAAAAAAATTACATACAGTATTATCATATACCTATATCTGAGTATCTCAGGTGCTATAGAACTTTTGGACATTCAAATTGGTCTCAACTGTTAACAGACGTTGGATCATAACAGAGGCCCATATGGTAGACAAGTGGCATAAATGGTAGTCGAACCAAAAAGTTAAAAAAGCAAATGTATGGGATTTGTTGTAATTTTACGACATTATATCGTAAACTTACGTCAAATTCCAGTTTTTTTTGGCTGTAGTGTCACTACATAGGAACCTATGTAGTGAAGTGTCACAAGTAGTGACTTGTCAACCCATAAACGTCTCACTGCTTTCCTCCATACATTTGGAGGGATATTAGCCTACTATACCACGCTGGCCAGACGGGTTGGTATAGGGTTTTGTTTCGAGTTTTCCCTCTCTTGCAGTGGATATTGTCTGCCAGACTTAGTTCCTTAGTCGACTCTTACGACACCCACGGATGGAACGAGGTGGTGACATTTGTATTCTTAATCCGTCACCACACGGACAACTACATAGGTAAACTACAGTAAACTACATAGTACTACTAACTTAAAAATATAAAAACAAAGATTTTTTTTTTCCAACACGCAAATAGCTTGATAATAATGTGCCTATATTTATTTTGCCTATACCTAAGTGTAATGTTTGTATGACAATTGTCAATACAACTTTTATTCCACCTAACCAATAATTTGCATGGCTTCATAGAAAAGTCGATATCACAATTGTGGACAAAAGACGAAAAGCAATAATCAACTTATGTATATTTAAGCGAGTTTTTTCCGCGTCAAGACACTACCAGCACTTAGACGATGAAGAATAAATAAAACACAACCCTTAGTCTGTTATTACAGTTTTAAAATTTCAATTCCTACTGTCACAACAGCGCCGCAGCTAACATTGTCTGCATAAAAAGGCAATTAAGCCCTGTGTATTCTACCTATACGTACATTTCCTGTAATAGACACTAATAGCATTAGATTTTCTATGTAGCAATGGCATTTTTTCCATTGTCCTACCAACTGGTGTTTTCTATGCATACCTAATAGGTGGCTTTGCGTAGATTATAGAGTAGGTGTTTGCAGTGATACCTGTGTTTCCGTGGGACTGTAACGGGAACGCATTAACAAAAGACTCGGTATGATTGAGGCCGTAGCCTACCATTTTCTCAAAGGAAAATTACAAAGAAACGACATGACAATTTTTATAATGACTTCTTTGCAAACATATTCAGTTACGTCGTACCTTCTATCAATAAATATGGTTAGTTGTTTGGATGTCAACTTTATTGATTAAGAAATTATATGTTTCTAGGGAATTAGTTTTGCGCAGTATATTAGCTGCTTAAATAAAATTTCACAACTTTTAATTGCAAAGACAAAATGTAGTTGGTCCTTAATTAGCACTATTCATTTAAACTTTTTATATGTCTTAGAAGAAAGTCTAAAGATATGCCTGATCCACCAACCCATACTAGGCCAGTGTGTGTGGATTAAGGCCTCCTCACGGCTCTCTTGATAGAGGAGAGGAGGAGGCACATGCCGGAAATGGGAAATATATGAGATGTTATAATTTAAACTTTTAGTTTTCTTTTTATTTTAACAAATATTGTGTAATAGCGAACCAAATTGCATATTGTAGCATCGATCATAGAGCGCTTAGTAAAAAAACAGTAGATACCTAGGACCTACCAACGTTTATATTCAGGTACATAAGTACAAATCTTGTCGTGACAATTACGAAGATAAAATCTGCCAAATTCGGCTTTTTTTTTTTAACTCCCGCACTAGAGAACAAGCTCTGTGTCACGGGGGACTTTACAAACATATAATTAACGGACACAAATTACACCCAGACTCAGAAAAATTCTTTATGAGTCACACAAAGTGTTGTCCTGTGTGGGAATCGAACCCACAACCTCGTGCACAGCAGGCGCATACTGCGGCCACTGGACCACCGAGGCAGTCATTTCTCAAGTCTATTTGGCATTCAAAAGTCTACGCGAATTGTTACAGATAACTGTTGTTTTGTATCAAATAAAATATAAAACCTTTTTGTTATAAAACTAATAATACCTGCCATTCATCTATTAAGTATAATATGTCATTCTTTTTGTCAAATTATCGTAATTTAAAAAGTCATTAATGTAAGAAAATGCATTTGGTAGGCGGTGGACCCGCCTTGTTCGTTCTAACGAGTCCCTTTTGTCTAATAATTACATGCTACAAGAGACCACATCAAAGTAAATGCGACATAAAACTTTATTTTATTACTCTAAATTGTCTCAAATTTGACAAAGATTGTATCATAATTAATATATTTGGAGAAATAAAATGATCATTCGTATTCAGGTGGGCTTGAATGTGGAATACAAATGCCACTTATCAGGATATCATTTTATTTGGTGACACCTGGCTATGACTAGTTTGTAACTGAGTAATTTAGGTAGTTATTAAGTTCTGTGCGAACCTAATAACTACCTAAATTACTCAGTGGACGTAGTGACATCCAATTTTTGTGTGATTGTCCGAATCTTCAAATCTTGTCTACTTTATTCCTTAGGGTGATGCATATAGATTGGTGATATTCATAGCAGGTGTACAGACAGTACAATTTAGAACTTATTGTCTAATTATATCCTATTATATATACATAATTATAAGAAACACACATTGTCTTATAAGAAATACTTAAGACATGTCTGATTTACCAATCCGCATTAGGCCAGCGTGTGTGGACCCTCTATCTCTCTCTTGATAGAGAGGAGACCCGTTGTTACAAATTAACATAAAATATTTTCTTTATATTTGATTAAAATTGGTGATCAGCTTTTTTTGCTCACTATTATGGTGCCCTACCGCTCTTAGTTACCTTTTTAATTATATTAAAACTGCTTAAAAACTGCATCACATAATATAAATATATGTGTATTACAAGTTCTACATTAACAAACTCGTGACAGAGTGTTAGTATTAAACGAAAAAGAATCTGCTGTAATCTAATCGAAAGATTTAAGCACGCTATTCTCCGCTAGATGGCGCATTCAACTTTTTAAAAACACCATACGGAGCGTATTAACTTTACTACAATACAATAAATAATTATAAAATAATATAAAACGTATAAAAACTATTTTTAACTGAATATATCTTGATATATTATTATACGAACAGTACAGAACATAACTTTAATACAGTTTAATTAATAAGCTATTCAATAGAATTCAACGCACGCTTAGAAGAGCAGTAATGCGAATATTTAACACTAATTAAAGAATAATATTAATGTGTATTAAACATTTAATAAGTGCATTTCCCATTGTTGGTAGGCGTGGACAAAACACGCCATTAGTTCTTCGCAAATGGCGTAAAAAGTTTCGGGGAGTGCTCCGCCCCGAGTGGTTGCATTTGTATTCATCACCGTCTATCCAGCCTGTATTGGTGCGGAACCTAACTGTTGCATAACATGCAATATGTGGTGACATAGCATCACAACCTATAATTTATATTACCGTTAATAAAATGTGTTTGGATGCGGCTTTTTGTAATAGGTATCGACTGAAACACTTAATTCGTAGATACATTTCTGGCATAGGCTTCAACAACTTACCTAGTAGGTATGTATAAAAACACGGGTTTGTAATATCAAAATAAACATTTTTATTTCATTAAATATGTTTTTACAGCAGCAGCAACACCTATGTTTGTAGTACTTACTTACATGGTGTGTGTTTATCTACGAAGTGTAAAGTTTAGGCTTGTTCTAACGCGTTTCAAAATAGGTTTGCAAAGTTGTATGAAATGATTTTATGGGAAAAAGAAACTAGGTCTTACTCTATTTTTGTAAGAAAATCTATTTTCTTTAAATATTTGAATACAAAATCAAATTAGAGTTGTCTATACATGCAACCTATTTTTAAAAGCATAGGTCACAGACCGTCAAGTACATTTTCTCACGTAGGTACGTGTGCTTTCATTATTCCATAAGGTATCTTCTGTGGTTTCCAGAGCACTACGAAACATCCTCTATATACTAAAGAGAGCACTTCACAGAGACTTGGCTATGTTCCTGCATTGTCTATCTTCAAAATTGACTGTGGCTACTTACCATCCGGTGGTCCTGTGGCTTGTCTGCTTTCTCTGGTATGATAAAACAGAATATCCAACATATACATAACCTAATTATAATCAAGATTTAGTAGGTACTTATACTGTTTTTTTTTGGTCTAGCTATATACATATAACGATGTAATCTTGGCGATTATATAAGTCACATACAATTATATAATTTAATAAATAATTTATATAATTTAATAAATAATTTAATAAAATTTAATTATACAATTTAATAAAAGATTTGTTTAAAAAAGTGTATTTATTGTTCGTTTTAGTGGTCATCGGTACAGTTGGTGGATTTTTTATTAGTGGCGTGCGTTGAAGTCGTAAACGGTGAATGGACGCGGATGATACAGGCTGTAGTTGCATCTTGTAGCATGACGCGTGTTCTCACAAAGCGCGGCAGCTGAGGGGGCGGCCGGGGCGGCGCTGCACCGCCTCACCGATTGTGCCGCGAATAAAGAGCACTAACCAACATCTCCGCACAAATTCATTTCGCTATGCGTTTTATTCTCAACATTAAGTAAACCGCTCGAAGCGATCGTAACCTACTTATTACTTAATAGTAATGCTTCTAATTACTAGCTAATCTCTGGTTGGAAACATAAATAATCATGAGTCTATTTTTCTTACATTCCAAACGGTCGTGAGTCGGTTGCAACAAAGTGTATGCGACGTCATCGCGTGTAATACACGATGTTAAATCGTTCCCGCAATAAAACCGTGAGCGTATTTCACAAAGCTCCATAAATAATGGTCAATATGTCGAGCGGCATTGTCGATGCTGACAAATTGCCGCGCTCGGTTGCCGCGGCATTGTTGGCTACCGAACAGCGTGCTACACTTTTGTCATCTCTCCGCACAATGCTCACGAATCTACCAAATGACTTTTGTCACCTATCATTTTCACTTATATCTTGTACAGAATTGCAAATCGTTTTTATTATCTCTCTTGGGTCGTCTTCGTTTTACGATTTTATGATATGACAAATGGGAATTTTTGTCGCGAATTGTTCGTCGTCGATAAATGTTTGGTCTGTGTATTGTGTTTGTTCATGAATGAAATTTCGAAAAGAAGGCAAATAAAATTGATTGGTTGGCGACAAAAAGTTGGAACGTTGGCGTTGTTGTGATATTGTGCGATTTGAAAAGATTTTTTCGGTTTTTGAAGTAGGCCGCTGGCGTGACCTTTGGTTATTGATCCAAATATATACAAAACGTAAGAAGTAGGTGTGAATAGTCAGTTTCATACATTGTACATGGTAAAGTTAGCGTAGTCTCCTAATTAAAGAAACTATTTTTAATTACTCAAAATATGAAAAAGTAAAGAAACTCTTTTTAATTACACAAATACATTTTACAAAAATAAGTAAGTTTTAACATTTTGTCAGTGTTAATTCTTCTTAAGATACTTCTTTTAGTTACTTCACTTGTGTTTAAATCAAGTAGGTACATCGAACACTATTATTTAACGGTAAAAAAATGACCTAGTAGTAAATAACACCTAGCACCTTAGTGCTAGGTAAGCATTATGCATAACAAAATAAAAAAAAAGTTAGGTCTATACTTGAATTTTTTAATAATAAACACTACAAACTAAATTATACAGACTCTAATTTAGGTATTATATTTGTTATTATGTTCGATTGTTAATAATTTTTATTAAATTTAATTTCATTTACTCTCTAAGCAGGTATGTCATTGTCCAATAGTTTACTTTATTCATCAAAAGTTCATTTGCTTAGTATATTTAGTATCTATTTGTAAAGGAGGGTGTGTACCGTGTCCCTGTTACTCCCTCCAAACTTGCACATATTTGCTTTAAAATCGAACTACACAATAACATTATTGTTCCCTAACAAAAGCAAATTACTGTGAAAATGAAATAAAAACTCTTCATCCCCTACTATTAAGAGATGATGTAGCGATACTCGGCGTGGACGCAACTGAGAATGTTTCGCAGTTCGAATTCGATATTGCCGTAAACCGAAATTGCTGCAAATAAAAATCAACTTTAGACGCTTTGATTTGAAGTTTAAAATGTGTTAGCTCATTTGAAAGTTTAGCGATACTGGAATATAATTTAAAGTAACCATGACGGGTGAATAGGGCATAAAAAAATAATAAATCAAAGTCAAAAAGGCATAGAGAATGGGCAAAGAGCGGTGGTCGCGAGCAGTACCGTGTCACCAGCTGCGATCGCTCCTTGTACGTCATGAGACCATTGTTCAAATGTTCCCATCAATAATGAGGGTAATTTTCGTCATTTTGTCACATTAGTGAGACGTATTGAACTATTGTTGTTTGTTTGTACGAATTATACTTTTGTACCGTAAACATACTGCTTGACAAAGAGTTAAATGGAAAGCTAAAATGTTGAATTTATATTTTATTGATTGCGCGGTGATAGCTATGAAATGTAACCGTGGGTAGTGTAGGTTTTAGTACGCAAAGTATCGTGCCTACACGTGTCATGAATGATAGAAATAAGGTAAAAAATAGATTAAAACGCCTGATCTCTCTATAGTCGTGTCTGATTGCCGTCCCATCGGACTATGACGGGTAGAGAAGTGCACTTGTTTTTGCGCACACACATAAGCATTGTAGTACTTATCGCCCGCGCACATGGCTCGTCTTTGTTGTGATAGCCTTTTTTGACTGCCTTGGTGGTCCAGTGGTTGCAGTATGCGCCTGCTGTGCATGAGGTTTTGGGTTCGATTCCCACACAGGACAAAACTTTGTGTGACCCACAAAGTGTTGTTCTGAGTCTGGGTGTAATTTGTGTCCGTTAATTGTATGTTTGTAAAGTACCCCGCGATACAGAGCTTGTTCTCTAGTACGGGAGGTGTCTTTAAAAAAAAAAACAAATAAAAGCCGTTATGCTACCTCTAGTACTGTAAGTGACCATAGGCTACGGTAACCGCTTAACATTAAGCGGAAATATAATTTATGCTTAAGTACCAACTTTATTGAATACTAGCAGCTTCGCACGGATGGTCTTTACCGGGGTCCCGTAATGTTTTTGACAATAAAATATAACCTATGACATTCAAAAATAAAGTGGCTTTCTATTGGTAAAAGAATTTTTAAAATCGGTTTAGTAGATCCAGAGATTACCCCCTACAACATCACATAGGTACTCACAAACTGTACCTCTTAAATCACATAACGCACTCCTTCATAATATAGTATAGATAAAGAGCACAGAGTGTAAAGAACTTTTTTATAGAGTTCGTTAGACTGTGATATTAGAATAGATAGTTCATTCAAACGCAACTCGTTAGTCAAATTAGTTAGCACAGTTTATGTCCAAACCGCGACCACAGTTTCCGTGTTAGTATTGGCCGCTATTAGCATAATATAGTTTACCACAACTGTCTGTCAACATAACGGAAAACCGTAACTTAACATTGAATTTGATAAAATTTTAAAGTAATGTGTTGGTAATACGGTGCTTTTGTTCTAAGTTTTACTCACTTTAAAAATATTGTTTTTTATATTACATTTGTGGTAAATAAGCATACAGACCGTCTGATGGTAAGCGTTTACCGTCGCTTGCAGTACCGGCAAAGCTTATGAGCTTTCATCACGCGCAGGAACACAACTATAATATAGAAATGTTTGTAGGTACCACCGAAATACGCTTACGTCGATTACCTATGACATCTATCTACGAGCAGTATGTATTTTGCCTGTATGTACAAATATATTCACCAGAGTGACTGTAGCCTATGTCACTTGTAGGTATTTACACCGATAGACAAAGTTCTATTACGTCTTGTTTTTTGTCTGCGAGACATCTGTACCTTCGTCATCTGATTGTTCAAGCCTAAAACTTCTACCTGGATTTCTCAATCACGCAGCCAACACAATTTATTTATGCAAGCATGTGGTAAATAAGATATTTATTTGGTGGCTTTAAGTTTTATTTGAAAATGAACATCATTTGTGGTTTTGGCATAAAAACTGCACACTTTAAATTTATGTCTTCATTCACGTACGAAATTAGGCATTGGTTTAGCCAACTGCCGTGTAACACCTGTGACTGTGATATTATTTTTATCTTTTGCTACTTTTGACATAACGTTGACAAAGTCAGCTCAAGACCTTATGCTGTGGAAATCCTTGGTAGAGGCATATGTGAAGCAGTGGACGTATTTTGGCTGAGACGATGCGATGATCTCTTTTGATGGATAAAAAATCCGTTGTAAAGTATAAGTTAATATAAGTAAAAGTGTTATTTTTAAAATATTTATTTTAAGGGACTTTGAGCAGTACATGATTAAGGCAGAAAATGGCCCAAGAGCCAGTGATCTTTTTACTTTAGTCATTTTATAAGTCATGAAAATTGGCACACTAACTCTCCTTAACCTGTAGAATAATGAACTGCTGTTCTGGCAACCCTCCGCGGCCGGAGTGTTTAACCCTAACATGACAAAGATGGTAAGAAATAAAGTTCAATTTAGTTATAGTATCAGTCCTAAAAAATTTAGTATATGATATTGGCACTATTCTCTATATAGAAAAATGATTGCCAGAACATTTCTGACCCTCCTACTGGCCGCCAGAACGCTGTAAATATGTATAAAAATAAAGTATAATTTTGTCATTTCATCAGTGTTGATTCTTTTACAGAATTATTGGAAATATATGTAGGATATATAATATCAAACGCCAGAACAAACTTCAATCACCAACTATTTGCCAGAACAAAAAATGTTTCCACATGGAAACATTTTTCGTACATGTATCAGGACAGTTTTAAAGGAATATCAAGCAATTCTTAAAAAAAAAAAGATTACTCCCGCACTAGAAAATAAGCCCTGTGTCACTAAGGGGGACTAAGTATACAAACATAAAATTCACGGACACATACTACACCCAGACTAATGTCCAGAGAAGACAACCATATATGGACCACGCAAAGTTCTGTCCCGTGTCGGGATACAATCCACCACCTCTAGCTTAGCAGTCAGGGTCACTAACCACGAGACCAACAGGCGAGTCATTCAATTCAATTAGGTATCAACTTAATAAATGTAGATAACAATTAAGTAGGCAGAGCCGAGAGAGAGAACATTGATAATATTAGTAGGTATTTATCGCTTCGTCAGGTATGAGTCAACCCTTACTGAGCAAATTTGTTGTTTCCTTCGAGATACTTGTCGGCGTCGGGAAGTGACGACCCCACCGCCCACTGGTGCAGGTATACGTAGTTATTTAACTGCCGGTGCCTGCACTTGTGCAAGCAGTCAACCGAATAATGGCGGTCAAACCATTCCAATATGGCGGAAGCAAATAGCAGACATAGGACGGGCAGCAGCGTCCCTATGTAAAGACTTCCGCCACTGCGATCGCCAAACCGCCTGCCAAGCGTGGCGATTATGGTAAATACCCCCCAAAATGATCCGCACCAATACAAATCGGCCCCTAGTCCCCGGCAGTCCCGCTATTCCTGGCTCAGGTAGCGGCCATGGTAACGGTGGGACGAGGGGTGCTAAGAATCTCCGGCAGAGACCAGGCTCCAAAAAACGACGACAGCTGGCCCTGGCAACATATAACACGCGCACACTGCGGACCGACGATAAGATTGCCGAACTGGAGGAAGAATTGAGCAAGTTGCGATGGGATGTTATAGGGCTATCTGAAGTCCGTAGAGAGGAGGAGGACTCGATAACGCTCAAATCCGGCAACTTGCTCTACTTCCGGGAGGGCGACCAACAGTCCCAGGGTGGTGTCGGGTTTATCACTCGTCGAATCCGACTCGGCTGGGCAGCGTTTGGGAAGCTACGTCATATCTTCTCGTCCCAAATACCGCAGTGTCTCAAGACGAAAGTCTTTGACCAGTGTGTGTTGCCAGTGATGACATACGGATCTGAGACGTGGTCGTTCACTATGGGCCTCGTGCGAAGGCTCAAAGTCACCTAACGAGCAATGGAGAGAGCTATGCTTGGAGTTTCCCTGCGAGATCGAATCAGAAATGAGGAGATCCGTAGGAGAACCAACGTAACCGACATAGCTCGAAGAATTGCCTCCATTAAGTGGCAATGGGCCGGGCACATAGCTCGCAGAACTGATGGCCGTTGGGGCAGAAAGGTTCTAGAGTGGCGACCACGAACTGGAAGACGAAGCGTGGGCAGGCCTCCAACAAGGTGGACCGACGACCTGGTAAAGGTTGCGGGCAACCGATGGGCGAGGTCGGCTCAGGATCGAGAGTTGTGGAAAACCTTGGGGGAGGCCTATGTCCAGCAGTGGACGTCTTTTGGCTGAGATGATGAGGCAGAGCCTGTACTTTGGCAACCAGGCAACTGATAAACATGCTTATATATTTCTAAATACATATCTACATATTATAGATAAATAACACCCAGACACAGAACAGACAATGTCTCATGGACCAGCCGTTTAGGCTGTGGTTTGATATAAATAATAGGGTCTAAAGTATAAACTTGCTGTTTTATTGTAATAGGTACTTCGAATTGACCTAGAACCTTCATGGTTTGAGATTTTTGAGTGAAACTTTTTTCAAATGATGGTATGTCTTTACCGCCATGGAAGATGGGTAGGCCTACATTTATTAAGTTTTATACCTAATTCTCTACCTACGTCTCACACTTCTACTTCACAACCTAAGTCTCGTGGTTAGTGACCCTGACTGCTAAGCTAGAGGTGGTGGATTGTATCCCGACACGGGACAGAACTTTGTGTGGTCCATAAATGGTTGTCTTCGCTGGACATTAGTCTGGGTGTAGTTTGTGTCCGTGAATTGTATGTTTGTATACTTAGTTCCCCGTGACAAATGGCTTTTTCCCTAGTGCGGGACTTGTCTTTAAAAAAAAAAAGAATTGCTTGATATTCCTTTAAAACTGTCCTGAGACACGTAAGAAAAATGTTTCCATGTGGAAACATTTTTTGTTCTGGCAAATAGTTGGTGATGGAATTTTGTTCTGGCGTTTGAAATTATATATCCTACATATATTTCCAATAATTCTGTAAAAAAATCAACACTGATGAAATGACAAAATTATACTTTATTTTTATACATATTCACAGCGTTCTGGCGGCCAGTAGGAGGGTCAGAAATGTTCTGGCAATCATTTTTCTATATAGAGAATAGTGCCAATATCATATACTAAAATTTTTAGGACTGATACTATAACTAAATTGAACTTTATTTCTTACCATCTTTGTCATGTTAGGGTTAAACACTCCGGCCGCGGAGGGTTGCCAGAACAGCAGTTCATTATTCTACAGGTTAAGGAGAGTTAGTGTGCCAATTTTCATGACTTATAAAATGACTAAAGTAAAAAGGTCACTGGCTCTCCCTCCAAAAGTGTTATTTAAAAAATAAAGGATCATCAAGTTAGGGCATCATACGAGCGAGCATTTAGTTTGAGGCATGATCTCCACCTTTTAAAAGACCACAGCCAAATAACTACATACAGCGATGTAGTTGTTCCTGTGTGTAAGAAGGTATATGTAGATCTAAAGTACTAATTTTGGACGTTGACCGTTTTTCTTCCTATCTCAGGGTCACCTATAACATTAAATCCTGGTGTTAAATCACGCTACTAATGTTAATACTAGGTGTACACCTAGTTTTGCAAGCGACTAATAATAGTAGGCCATAACTGGCAGTACGCTTCTTTGTCACCTTACGCGCATAAAAAGTCCTTTAATGAGACAGTAATGTGTACCTAATTATCATCTGCACATCCTATGTCTATACCACATAATTAGCGTAAAGATGAAGGTGGGTTTGTATTTTCAGGTTTCTGTACAATTATACACAAGTACAGTTAATTTATACCTGTTCACATATCGTAGTAGAAGCACGTATTACAGGCATGTGCACTTGTGCACCATTGCAGTGTACGCTCGCGGTCGGTAGGCAGTCTTCGGACAAGGCGGTTGCGGTTACTCCACAAGACGCACCGCGCGCCATCTGCCGTCGTCCTAATTACTTCCTATCTTTTCAACTCGACTGAACCCCGCTACTGGCCTTTGTTAACCCACCACCGTTTAATTTTTTAAAAGGTAATTACATGTGTATAAAGAAATAAGAAAGTGCACTAACAAAGAGCCACAGCGAACAGTAGAAAGTTTTGTTTCTGTCTTTGTCAAACTGTCGCGGCAATAGTTTCGTTACTAACCGCAAACTATAATTTCAGATACAAAGTTGTTAAATTTTCCGTTACGGATACTTTAAAAGCTTTTATAGACCTAATACTTTTTTGCCTTTAACCTGTCGCGATTTTTAAGTAAAAATTTTAACAACTCTGTTGATACTTTTTCCACTCGCCGCTAGATGGAATTAGGGAGAGGAGTCCTGTTTTATATATATTTTTTAAATGAGTGGTTCTTTTTTGTAAAATATTGTTTGATTTGACTAGAAATGTGTGCTCTATGGGCAAATGTAATAATGAACCTTGCCATTTGAGGTAACTACTGGTTACCAACCTTCAGGTACCATAATAATAATCAGGGGAAGGCTGAAAAGCTAACATGAACAATATTGGAGTTAGCACGCACGCACACCAAACCGACAATTGACATGCATTGGTAAAGTGTAAGTTTTAATGTTTGATATTATCGTTACGTGCAAGCAAGACGATTAGCTTTTTGTTGAAGTTAGGGTTAGTTCCAAGTACTAATCCTCATAATAACTTTGCGGCTGAAATTTGCATATCATTTTTATACCAATAACACTTTGTTGGTATAAAAATGTCAATAAACAGCAAAATGAAAACATGCGTATTGACAACTTTTGCATGTTTTCATTCTGCTGTTAAGTTCTTATTGTAGCCCATGGGCTACAGTTATTTCAATATGCCATCTTTATTATCAACCCTGATTATTTTTATTTGTCTAGCCATAAGATTCATAATACATTTTTTTTAAAATCGTGTTAATATCTATAAGTTTATTAAGTTGAAATTATTATTTATTATATTGAAGGTATATTTATTATTATATGAATACAGTATACATTATATACTTATTATTAATTATGAATAATATTCATATAGATCTAATTGGTTAAATACATACAATGTTTATTGTGAACGAGGTATTATATGCTATTAATCTACCTAAGATATAATTACAATAATATAGCATAATATCGTATTGATTAGTCAACATTGTAAGAAGATCTGAGTCAAGATTATTACCTACATGCCTATATAAAGGCAGCCTGCTACTTAGGTCATTTGCTATTATAAGATTTATTATTTAATAATTGATTAGGAACATTCTAGATCTTAAAATAATGGAGACAATTGATCGAGTATGAAGTGTCACGTATCACGCGTAGGACCAACGGCTTTACGTACTCCGCAAAGTGTGTGCCGCGGCACACTGATGTTCCGTGGTGATTAGTGATTAGTGTTACTGAAAGTGCAGTGTAGTTAAGTTTAGATTTCATCATCTTCATCATCATCTCAGCCAAAAGACGTCCACTGCTGGACATAGGCCTCCCCCAAGGATTTCCACAACTCTCGATCTTGAGCTGACCGTGTCCATCGGTTGCCTACAACCTACACCAGGTCGTCGGTCAAATTAATATTGATTTATCATCATCATCATCACAACCCATAAACGTCCCACTGCTGGGCACGGGTCTCCTCCATACAATTGGAGGGATATTAGCCTACTATACCACGCTTACTATTATTGATTATAAATATTTAAAAATGGATTTTTCATGTTCCGCCAAAATTTCCCGAATTTCTAGATGTACCTTAAAGACGAACAGTTTGCGGAACACTGATTTAAACGTACGATAAACCCCTAATTTCCAATTTTTGGACATCTTTAAATCTTGACAGAAAACCTCAAAATTAAATTTTGGTCCGATTCCCAGGATTTCGTGATTAGCAGTCAGAGCGTTTACCGTAGCCCATGGACTCGATTGATAATAAATAGATTGAGCAGTGACCGTAGCCTATGAACTCCTGCAATACTGGAGGACTCACTCGCGTTTCGTCAATCCAAAAATGAGTAACACCAGGGTTTTGTGACCTATCCCAGTATAAGGTTTTTTTTTAATCGTATCTCTAAATGAACAATGGAGACATGTACCTACACACGCAAGGGTATACTTGTGGTTTTCTCAGAGGCAAAGGTCCTTGTCGGGCATGCTCTTTTAAAACGTAGGAAGGTCCTCGTAGTCTCTTATTATGTGAATTAATAAATAACCTAAGAAGAGCCTATAAGTACTTCAATTAGTGTCAATAGAATTGTCAACAATTGGCAAAACAAGTTAAAAAAATTAGAAAGTCGAGGAATTAATTTCCGTTGGGAATGTCAAGCCTACGTTTATAAGTTCAGATAACTGGAATTTAATTGTACCATTGAAAGCTCATAAATTACCCCCTCTAGATATTATTATATTTTCTTAACGCGAAAAACAATAAGTTTATTAAATTAACTCAAACGAGTTCACTTGCAAAGAGTTTTATAACAAAACGTCCAAACATTTTACATCCAACGTGTCGGCTCTTCTCGAGCGATCTAATTCAATTAATTTATTTTGGTCCACCAATTAACAGAACAACGGCAAAGCGACCGAGCGCAGAAAATCTGAACAAAATACGACTATTTATTATTTGTGCATTGTCCCCGGAATAAACCTGGGCGGTGCCGCACCACAATGGAACGAGCCATTATACCGATAAAACAATAAGCGCTTTATTAAAAAGACATTCAATAATTTATTTTATTCATATTTTATTCGCACCGGACCGGCTCTAAACAAAAGTGTTCAATACAGTGCCAGTGAGGCCAGATAGATGCACAATGAAACCGCTAAATTGTGCCATGTTTATTAATTTTAATGGCATAAAGGTGGAAATTGATAGATTTTTCTCTATGTATTGCTATTTTCTTTGTTTGTTATTGATATTGGTGAATTGAACTCATGTGACGGTAAAAGTTTGTAACGAATGCAACATGGTTTTTATAAAGAATAGGAGTGGGCGGTACAGAACACACAAACAGCTGAACTATTCAAAGAATGTTTGAACAATTCGTGTCGCGCGCCATCTGTCGAGGGTCGATTGAGACATTTTTGCGAAATAGCAACGTAATTACACACTTCCGCATCCGGCAGCGCGTGCGCAGACGTCGACACTCCCGCCCACAGCATTTGCGGGTTTTATGAAATATAACACTTTTCGCTACTAATGTTACCATGTAAAAAATAGGTACCTAATATATAATTTTATTATACAATATTCATTGTGATACAGCCTAATATAAAATATACTAAACATTTTTCCAAATGTACCTCGCTGGTATCAAGATAAACTTTGCGGCCGATCGGTCCTAGGATGGATACTCGGGTCGGAAAAATGATTTTTTATTTTTATCTACTTATTAGAAAATTTTCAGTAGCAGTATGGGGTCTGGTATTATGTCCGATCTAGCAATAAGCTCGCTCCCTATTACTCTCTGCCTATCCCGTATGTTTTTTTACTACTTAGGGGACAAACAAGCATACGGCCCGTCTGATGTTAAACAGTTACCATCGCCGCGTCGTCGCCTATATTTTTTTGTAGTAACTGGGGCATAAGTTGCGTGTTGTGCTACTAAAATTTGATGCACCAGGGTCATGCAACTACAAAACGTTTCTTTAAAAACGTACTGGCGACCTGTACGTACTCATGCACAGGAACACGACTATAATAGTGTGAGTAGTGACTTCGGTCTTCATTCTGTAAGATCCTTCAAAAGACGGGGTTGCTCACTTCTATGATGACTTAAGTCTCGTAAGTAAATCTTGAAATTTTTATGAGATGTGTTCTTATAATTTTATAGAAAATTCTACGAATGTATTAAATAAAACATATAAGGTATAAATCATCAATTAAACGGCTCATATTTATTAGCTTATTTCCATTATTAATACGAGTATATAATCATGCTAATAGTGGGTACTTCGGTTGTTAATTATATATTTATGCCTATAGGAAAACTTATTGAAAACTAACTACCGTAATCTATTTGAGGCACAATATTCCTTATGCCAGTCTTTTAGTACAATACTTTAATAATGGGTGTAAGAGTACTTTGTCCGTAATAATTGTGTGTGTAGGTATTAAGTAGTTTATGTAATTTATGTTGCACCAATATTCATTACGTAGGACGAAAAATTTGTAGTCTCGTGTTTAAATTTACTTTGTAGCAGTGAATTGTGTTTTTGTAAAGTCCCCCGAGTCTCTAGGATTACGAAGGATGTACGAAAGTAGCTTTAAAAAAAAAGAAATTAAGGTTGATTTACCAAATTTAAATCGCTCAAATGGTGTCTAATAGTGATAGCTATATCTCAAAAAATAAATGTGTGTCAAAAATATGGATTTTTATACTACTTGGGTGCTAAACAAACATACGGTACGCCTGATGTTAAGCAGTAACCGTAGCCTATGGACGCTTGCAATACCAGAGGTATTACTTGCGTGTTGCAGACCCTTTTTTTTACACCAGGGCTTTAACATGAAGTATCTCTAGGAAAAGAAAAACCTGTCTTTCAAAACGCATCTCTAAATGGGAGCTGGTACTCACATACAGGAACACAACTATACCGCTGTGTGTAGTTTTTTGGCTGTGCTCTTCTGAAAGGTTTTTTCGTTTTTTAAAAAGACAACTCCCGCACTGGAGAACAAGCTCTGTGTCGCGGGGGACTTTACAAACATACAATTAACGGACACAAATAACACCTAGACTCCGGACAATTCTTTGTGGGTCACACAAAGTTTTTGTCCTGTGTGGGAATCGAACCCACAACCTCGTGTACAGCAGGCGCATACTGCGGCCACTGGACCACCGAGGCAGTCGAAGCGGCAGGTCCTTCCTCAGTCGGGCTTGCTCGCTAGTATGGTGTCCTATCTCTCATAGTATGCAATAACAGTGACAAATGTAGTGTATAAATATTTTTTACAATGTTTTCGGAGTAGATTAATACAATTTAAACTTCCTTTCACATTATGCGTAAGTAGAAGAATTCAAGGTTCAGTGACAGGAATTCACATAATTAATTAAAGGTCCCGACACCACATAACAGAGTGATTTATATTAGTCCGTCGGAATTCCAGTTTTTGTCTTGACACACGACATTCATTAGCAACAGTCATGCGTCTGAAAAAAAAATTGCCCAACGGGTGTTATTTCACTAATTTATTAACAACGCATAATTATCGTACAGTATACGAGGAATAAACTAATTTATACCTAACTTGCTTTTGCACACGGCTTTGCCTTAGAGCACTCTGGGATAATGTAGCTTCATTTTTGTGAAAGAATTTTCAGAATCGCATTCGTTTCAGAGATTACAGCCTACATCTAAACTTACAAACTTTTAATCTTTAGAATTATAATATAGTTATACAATCATTGTTATCCAGAAGACTTAAAAAATGCAATGAAATGTACCAATCCTAGTAAACGTTATCGTTACTAATAGCGATTAAAAGATTCCGTTACTCTGGCAGATGGTACCACATTTTTGTACTGATATTGGCGTTACATACTTGTACCAGAAGTGAGTGAATTTAATTCTTAAATTTTCACATGTTTCCACAAGTTAGGTAAGATCGCCTTGTAATGACGAGACCTAAATGCCTCTATTACCTGAAGGATTAATACTTACTGAAAAATCTATCTGGGTCCTCAAACAGAACCTTCATTTGTATGAAGATCATGTCGTTTCTAAAGAGGGCAAAGAGGGAAAAGAAAACTCCAGTGAACTTTCTCCCAGAAAGCGACATGAAAAGGAATTCTGAATATCATTAAGCTGTTACAGATTGTACCGCTGTTTGATCCGCGATGACTGCTCGCTCCGCGCCGACAAAGATGATATTTGCATCCACTTTGTCATTCATGTCGTAGCCTTCAACTCATTCCTATTCCGCTTATATCACCGCAGAATGTGAAGCTATGGTAATGAGTTTCAGACGTTTCCGACTTTCTTTTAAAACTTAATGATGTGTGCACGGCGACTGTAATGTCGACATTATATCTAGTCTACCCCTCCCCCTGGCGTTTCCTAACTCCGAATTATACACCTCCAATTCTCTCTCCCAATATGAAAGTAAAATTAGCATGAATAAACTGCAAACACAAAGTAGCACGATTACTTTTCAACATCAAAAGAACAAAATAAAGCCCAAACTAATAAAGTGACGCAATAGGAGATTGCTTTAATGCTTAAAGTCTCCAAACGAGGGCTGATTGAAAAGCTCCCCTAAGCGCCGTCAAATGACAGAGCAGTTTTCATTTTACTGAATAGATGCGCTAATTTGCATCATCTTTTAGCATTGCAAACAATATCTCGCCCTATGACCTTTATCCTTTCATCTTTTTGATGACGTAATATTCTAGGTAAAGTAATAGCTATATATGATGATAATTATTTTGATAGGGGTAAAATTAATTAGTTGTTAGTCCAAATCAAAATAAGGACAATATTAAACTTGTGCATTGAAATGAGTGAATCCGAACAGTAATTTACTGTCATTATTTTATCACATCACAAAAAGATGAGTCGGATTCGTGGCGGGTGCGTAGTTACAAATTTTAAATTCCGTCTGTACGCTGTGTGTGCGAACTCGACGCCCCCTGCCTTTATTGGCGTCGTCGTCGCCTCTTTATTAACCAGTGTTTGATCTTTGTGTGACGCATGAGGAAATAGATAAATTGTTTGTTTTCCGCACTGACGTCAATCGCGACAAAGGGTGGCGTTTGGTGTTTCAAAAGGACTTTTATTTGTCGTGTGTCGGAGTGCGTCTAAATCATTATTTAAAGTTCAAATATTAATATCCTCTGACGGTTGTCTTAACGTCGTCATTTAAGCGGAACATTAAATGTAAACGAGTCAAGTGAAGGGTTGTTTTCATTTCCGTGATTAGTGCCGGCGCGTTGTGGAGATTTATCACCTCTCAGAACGCGGCGAGTGTCAAATGGCGCGGCGGATGGCGGATATGCGCGCCTCACTCGGTCCCGAGTCCCGCGTGTGACGAACCGCGCACTAAATTAAAACATTTTAACTTGACAGCTACCGTCACGGTTATACTGTACACGTTTTAACGGAGATTTGCCCTTCGGCGAACAGTGACGGATGGAATGTTCTTTGAATTTATATTTATTTGAAAATAATGCGTCGACATTGCTATGGGCGGTTGTTGCCATTTATGTTCGAGTTTATTAATATCGAATAAAAGCCGACAGTAAAATATACGCATGGTACTTGTATTTATATAAAATATCAATGTTTGTCCTCAAAAGAAATGAGTACATATCAGTTTTATTGTATATGTTTAATCTTCAATTTTGTTTTAGTAAATAAAGAAACTATTATGTTTTATATTGTTTAGAAAATTTAATTAGCCTTGATGCGACTCTTGTTTTTCTCTGTTCCAGTTGGGCTGTATGTCACGGGAGCTGGGATGATCACAGCTACTTGTTTTATGATGCGCACTGACAGCTCCAATAGTCGTATCGCCTCAAAACAACTATACGGATACGATTTTTGTTTTTGTCAGGTTAAATTAGAGTTTTTGAAGTTATATATTAAGTATAGGCAGAAGTTTTTGTGTTGGTTTCGCCAAGTTATCTGAATATGAATTATATTGTGTGTTTGCTAAATGCGTTCTCTTTTGTGTCTCGACGTTTCCCTTCACATATTGAAGTATGGCAGATTAATGTGAGTTCGAAGAAGTCGATATTACTTCTGAAGGGGGTCTAAACTAAACCATATGATTTACAGCGACCGGCCAGTGCCGTTAAAAAGTTGTAAACTGCTTGTGTTTCCGCCGCTCTTTGCAACAATGTTTTACAGATTTACTAACTTATACGTTAATGTTTTGTATAATGTTGTTAACTATCTTCAACAATGACTGTTCAATATGCGTGATGAATGTATGTTTACCAATACTTCTGCTCACATCATCCATACTAAAATAGTAAACTGGCCAAAAGTTAGATGTTGCATTCACGGTTATATGGCTGTAGCTGAAATATGACTTTGATGAAAGTGAATAGTCGCTCAAGAATACTAAGGAACATACTGTTGTACAGACCGTCATGAAACCCGAATAAATATAAAAAGAAGTTGGAAGAGTTAGAAAATAAGTTATTAATTTCTCTATAACTTCTTTTTATCGTTTGGTTAGTGGCGAACCTGGTGACAGAGTTATTTAGATCGCCCATACATACACCTCTGTCGTGATCTAACGACTGTTAATAGTCGGGACCGAATTTAAACGTGCCCTTCGAAGCACGGAGACGCTCAGATGAAATACCATAATGCTCTTTCTATAGAGAAGGGTTCTGAAACGAATAGTTGTCAACACGAGAATAAGCTCTTCTAACTTGCTCTCACTTGCACATAGGTACTACTGTATCACCTTCAAGTTGTTCAATGAATTCAAACATGTACTTATGTATATTCTGCCTCTGGAACAATGGTTCAACACTTAATTGCCCTAAATATAAATAATCTATTGTTTTCCTGGAAGTATTTTTACACAATCTGAATTGATAACATTGAACTTGAGAACATGGACAGATGGGAAAAGCTACGGAGGCAAGCTAGGCTGCACAATGGTAAAATCCCCAAATATATATTTCCGTGAATAAACTTTAAGAGACACAAGACCTTATTATACATTGTAAACGTTCCTAAAAAGTATCCAATTAAATATATCATGACAGTGTTTCTCGGAAGGTGTCCACACCACGTGGCGCGGCACTTTGTGTCGACGAGTTCACAATTTATGTGTCGATATTAATCATAACTTGTTAATGAACACTGGTTTATTTCAAGTAGGTACATACGTGTCCGCCTGCTGTCAATGTGTTGACACGGGATGAATGGAAATAGTACTTGTACTTATGTTATTCTGTACTTAAACATTTGCATGAAATATTGTGTCTATGAGTAGTTTGTTTTCAATAAAAAATAACTTAACCTACTCATAAACAATCATATATTGTATTTACCTATAAATCACCTATAAATAAAATATCTGTTTGAAGTCGCAGTTCTGAAGAAAGGTGCCCAAAAGACAGGCCACATTGCCACGCTGGATCGCTAATGCGTTGACCCAAGTAAAGGCCAGCCTTAGGATCGTGAGATGACTCAACTAAACGCTTAGATATCTCACTATACAGAGTATCCTTAAGTCCTAAAGTTTCGACCCCAAACGGCCAAAAAATGTCAGTCTCACGGAGACTTTTATATTTGCATTTTGCACCACTTGAAATACTCTGCGTAAGTAGCAGAAGTGGCGGCCGAACCCACTTTAATGCCAGTCAGTGGAAGATAGGAAGGCACCAAATTATCTAAACAGGTAAAAAAATATTTATTATTCCCTATGCAAAAATTGGCAGGGGAAATAGTCGTGTAAGTGTATACCTAAAGGTATGTAAGCATGGATGTTGATGCGGTTTATGTTTTCGTCAGTATACATATTCACATTTCAAAATGTTGAAGCTGAAAGTTTTTTTTAAAGCTATTTCTAGAGGTATACAGGTTTTTCATTTATGACGTTCTCGTCCATCATAGTTCGTTATCGTGACAAGTGCAATCTACTGCGGAGCACACTTGTCTAGAAGATATCTTTTCACTCACGTCTTGAAGAAAGAATATTATACTTATAAAAGACATTTTCCTAACGTTTTGATGGAAAACATCGTTAAAATTAATAAAAAATATTGACCGCGGCCCGAAATGCAGCATATTGACTGCATTATCGGAGGCAGCCATCAAGTCCTACTGCGTGTAGGGTTAGGGCATGCAGGGCACGACGTGAGGTGGGGCACATTGGAACTGTCTCCAATTTTGTAATGTACCCGTATATATCCAAAAAGGAATACACGTTGCATTCATCAATAGTTGCTTAGTTCATTCAATCCTGTGATCTATACAATCTTAGTATCTTATACATTCCTAGATGTCTTTTTGTTAATTTAGTTTAGTTGAAAACCACTATAAATACAATGCTGTTGGGAATTTAGTAACTACATGCTATATGTGCTATATTATTAGCAAGTATTGAAAACAGGTGAGAGAACATATTCAATAAACAGTGTAGGTACAGAAATATGACACACACAAACACTTATGAGTTGTTTCAAGTCGAAGCAGGTGACACAAGAGTTAGTTCATTTTAACGACTCGTTTAATGTTTGCTTTGATGTGCGTACTGGGTCTCCATTGATCGGTTTCAGGCTGGTGCATACATAGATATCTTACAGTGTATAAGAAGAGTTTGTATGTTCTTTTGTTTGTATGTGTGAATCTTACGTACTGCTAGTCTGATTCAAGAAAACTCTCGCATTATAAGAAACAAGCTGTGTCGGGGGACTTTACAAAACACAATTCACGGACACAGGGTTTCTGTATGGACCGACTGTGGAGGTCCTTCCCCAGTCAGTTCGTGAGACGTGTCGTTGCGTGCAGCGACCTAGCGTGAAATAACGATTCAATACAGTGTGCTTTTGGTACAGTTGTCACATGGCCCTTTTCCAATGATAATATTTTGCGATCTAAATCCCCTCTGACTCCTAAAAGCAATCTTCTTGACTTTCCCTAACACATCTCGCAACTTTCTTGTTGTATGGTGCCCTACCTCTATTTACATTTTTAAGGGGGAATTTTAAGTACATAGTACTAAATATTACAATGATGACGTAACTTGACCTATTCTAAAGATGCAATAATGTTACTGTTAAATTAGGTTCTATAAAAATATAACGATGTTAGAAAGAAAGAAAAAATATATAGTATTTTTTTTACTCTCAAAGCAATACAAGAATGCTTAATATTAACTTTTTTTGCTGTAATTTTTGTTACAACAAAAAAAGTTAGTATGCAAGAGCAAGAGCCAAAAATAGTCTTAACTCAGCTTAATGCTGCTACGCCATTTGACGAAGCAGCGCATTACAATGTTATTTTTCGACGCGTACGTAGACTGCATGGAGACACACACTGTCGATAGCTTTTTACTACTTAAACATAAGTTCAAAAGACTCTCAACAGCCGAACGTAAAAAGAAAGCAATCGGAACGTGCGTCCATCAGTGCAAAAGACAACTAAACTAGAGCGAGCCATGTCGGAGCACCTGTAGGAAACATAAATCAATAGTACACCACTGTGCTTAGACTGAGCTTTAGTTAAAGTGAAATATATACGTTTAACTAGCACTCAGAAAGTTTCTTAATACCGCATTAAGTTTAAGAACTGGCAACGGAAACTATAAAAAGGATTATTAGACATAATAAACTTACATACAATCATTATTATTATACATTAGATATTATTTTACTGAAAGGTCAGTCTTTCAGTTGCACCTCTGCGCTGCTTAACAGTGTAGTGGCACAGAGGTGAATACAACTGCTGTTTCTAAGTTTGATCGTCAGGTTTGGTAAGCAGAGTATTGATTTTTCTTTCGAGAAATCTCATTTTTCAGACCAAAGGCCTTACCATTACGTCCTTATAGCGATTTATTTTTATAAATAACTTAACTAAGTATTAAATCTAACATATACCGAATTTCCAGTTAAGAATAAAAAATAATCACTATAGACTCTGGTACCTATTGGGCGCAGTATTATGGCAATAGGTTCGTAATATAGTAACATAGCTGATGAACTATGAGTAAGCACTGATAGATAAAACCCTTTACCGCCTTATTAATCAATGTAGAATAAAGTAGGTGTAATTTTATTAATAATCTCTCATTTTGTCATCAGTAATTTGACATTCGAAAGAAGAAAACAAAGCATGGCGTAACTATTTACTCGCTACAACACGCTTATTAAAACAAAAGAGGTCTAATATTTAGTCTGCTTTAGGTGTTTAGTGCAATTTGATTGTTGGAAATAGAAAATTGATGGGATTTTTCTTCTTATCGTTTGGTTAGTGGCCAACCTGGTGACAGAGTTGTTTATACACTGAGGGAATGAGGGTAGCCTATGTACATTTTGCAATACTCAGGTTATCACTGGCCTGTTGCCAAATAGGAATGCATTTTCAAAGTATTGTATTTACATTTTTCCTAAATGAGCATTGGACACCTGTACACACGTACAGAAACAGAACTATGCCATTGTGTATAATTTTGACTTTGGTTTTTCGTACGGTGGAAGTCCTTCTCCAGTCAGGCTTGCTCGCTTAAACGGCGCCTTATTTATTCCTTTATTCCCTTAAACACTACAAGAACAGTAATATAATTACATACAGCTTACTTTACACAACTCAAGCGTTTTTTCCCGTTACATTCAAATAACTACGGTATGTCAGTATAGAATGGGAGAATTATACGACGATGTTTATACATGCCTACTTACAGTAACTGTTTATGTACAGTATAATAATATAATAATGGTACAACAGTTAATTGTTGAGATCATTTGCCTATAAATTGTTATAGTCACAGTACATTAACTATGTCGAACAGTCAACACTTGAATTACTTTAGATATCTGTATCAGAAGTGGTTGTACTAACTGTCTACAATAAGCTCCATTATTAAAAAAAGAAATTAATTTTCCACGCTAAATTAACTTAATTTTTTAAACTACTGAAGAAAAACACCAGATCTCTTAGACTCTGTACTTTTCAATTCCTTTCTTAAGGAACCCCATGCTAGTTGCTCGAGAAAACCTCGGCATGAAGCTCAATCCACAACTTAATCGTACGTAAGAGACCATTCTTCAGAAACCGTACAATAAGGGACATTCAGTTTCCAAGATCAAGTATCGCAAAAGAACTTTGCAACTAATACATTTTTTTCTATACCTACTACCAAGCATACAGCCTGCCTGATGTTAAGCAGTTACGGTAGCCTATGGACGCTTGCTACACCATGGGTATCACTCGCGTACAGGGTCGCGAGTATAGAGGTATATTAAAGTAATAATACCCAAGTCTGGAATAACAATCACGTACTGAAAAGACGCATCGTAGGTACGCCTCCAACAAAATGAACTGACGACCTAGTGAAGGTTGTCGGCCGCCGAGGGACATGGTCAGTTCGAGACCGAGCGCTGTGGAAATCTGTGACATGGTCTTTCGGTTAAGATGATAATTATGGTGATAGTACTGATTGTAATTTGGCACTGCTATTCTTATTCACTAGTTCACTTCTTTTAATTTGAAATGCGCTAAACTCAGGTAACCTACTTCTTTGTATTTTTTGTATTAATTTGGCCAACGAGCGTACTTATGGCCTGCCTGGTAAGCAGTTACTATGCTTAGGAATGATGCCCTCGTAAGCATCACGTATTGCCGATTTAAAAATTGTAAGGATATAGCGGATTTCTTCTAAAGCGTATCGGTGTCCTTAGTATGTTTCCTTCACCGTTAGCAGTTAAATCATTTGATTAGTACTTACTATAAATTCTACGAAGTAAAATTCAATTTACTCCCCATGTCGGTCACTTTTCCATGCGGCCACTACCGCTGTCAAAAAAAATAAGACTCCAAAGTACCTACCTAAATAATATTTATATTTATTATACCCTAACAAAATATTGTGACTATACTCTTCCCAGACGGGGGAGAGTCGACTAGAATATAAAACAGTTAACGAGGTCTCCCTCTGATTCAGTTTACGCATAATTCCGTTAGGGCCGATAAATCTGTGTGAAAGGGCGATAAGGGTAGGGATTCAATTTGATTACGAAGGCTCACTGCGATAACGGCAACAGTTATGTGATTATAGAGATCATTTACGTGATTAATAGAATAATCTCTTGTTTAATCAAATGTGGACTAACTTGTTGTAATTTTATTAGAATTGATTTAATGTATTATGTGACATCCCTACACTTGAAATGTTTTTATTTTATACTACTTAGGTGGCAAACAAGCATAGCCACCTGATGTAAAGCAGTTACCGTAGCCTATGGACGCTTGCAATACCAGACCCTCTAGACAAGTGGCATAAATGGTAGTCGAATCGAAAGTCAAAAAAGCAAATGTATGGGATTTGACTTAAGTTTACGACATTATATCGTAGACTTACGTCAAATCCCATACATTTTTTTTTTTACTTTTCGATTTGACTATCGCTTATGCCACTTGTCTAGAGGCTCTGGTATCATTGCGTGTTGCCGATCCTTTTTTTACACCAGGGCTTTAAGATGGAGTATTCCTGAGATAGGACAACATTTTTTTCAAAACGCATCCCTAAACGAGTGCTGGAGACCTGTCCTGTATGTGTATTTTATTGTATGTATGTAGGTTTTAATTTCCTCATCCTTTCGGCTCAACATATGATAAGTGTATTAGTAAAATGATCATTTATTTCTGGTCAACTATCAATGTATGGTCGACAATGTTGGCGCTCATCCATACTAGCACGATCACCTTACTTACCACGGCGCGGCTTTCGATAATATACTTACTGCTTATAAGTTACCTGTGAGATCTCTTGTCTCCAATTTACTTTATGTTAATAAAGTATATAAGTAATAATTATCACTTTATGCCTTTTCGCTTATTAGAAAAGATAAAGGCAGGTTTTTGAAAAACCTCTTTTCAAATGCAGTGAGTAAATTGTCCCATTAAAACGAATACAGAACAAAAAAATGTAAGTTAAACTTTTATTTTATTGGTAGTGTCCTTTTTTCAGGATGGTAAAGTTTTTTTTATTCTACTTTGATGATGTTAAGCAGTTACCGTAGCATATGGACGCTTGCAATATCAAAGGTATCATTTGCGTATTGACGAACATTTTTTTTGAACACCAGTTCTGGAGTATCCTGGGATAGGTAAACGTTTCTTTATAAACGCATCCCTAAATGAGCGCTGGAGACCTGTAGTCTACACCGCTGTGTGTAGTTATTTGGCTGTTATTTTTTTGTAAGGTCGAGGTTCTCTCTCAGTCGGACTTGCTCTCTAGTATGGTGCCCTACCTCTCTTTAAGATAAAGATGAGCTTGCCTGTAGCTGCTGGCATTAAAAGTGTCCGTATATGTGTTAGGCTGGTTGTATCAAATATACCTACGGTCCGCATAGGCAAAGTTAGATCGCTACTTACTATTGAAGCTTTGGCACTTTCGTAGTAGGTAGGTTCACGTTATAATGACATCGTAGAATGAAGAATGGTGCCGTGATGCAATGAAAATTGTATAGATATAGGGTGTTAATAGACTAAATCCTTCATTGTCTGGCAGTTAATATATCCAATAGGTATTTGTAGCAGCAATCATGACGTCCTTATATGTGACTTATTACTTAGCTTCATACAATCACATCCTTATGGATGTCATTGTATCAAATTCAAATTAAGACTGTAACTGAATCGCTACAAGGACATCATAGCATGCAGCATGGCTTCTAATACTCAACAATGCAATAGGTAGTTTTACTTTCTCGTGACATTAGCATGACACTTTGCATTTTAAACTAACAACAGTAAAAAGCCGCCAGTAGTTACTTACTGTTGAATTGACACATCATTCTGGTAGAATGGCGGGACCACCGAAGCGTTGTGTCATTAATAAACAGTAGATTGAGCTAGGCCGGTGTGCGGTGTAATGTACTCGTGTTGAAGATGAGCTCGGTTTTTACGGCACGAGCTCTCGGCCACCCGCAGAGGCGACACTTAATACTGATGTAGATTTAGCTGACGTTATGCCAAATACGTAATAGTGAGCTGGCTCGTGGGTGCTGGAATATGTGTTGTAGATTTGTGTGTGTGCTACCTTACAAGAATAATATAAACGTATGATTTTTGTTGCTGTAAAGTTTACTCTTTTGGGTATATTATATGCGTAGATGGATCGTGTTTGGTGCGATTTATTTATTTAATACTGAAAATCCTGTTACTTACTTAACATGTGTAGATACATTCAGACCACTTTTGGCGTTACATATTAAGACTAATCTTTAAGATTAATTATCACTCAGCTCTCAAGTAAGATATAAAAACTGTTTTTAGCATGGTTCCTTGTCTGGCTGTAAGTAATTTGGATGTAATAGGTTTTCTGAATTATCTGTTACATTCCTAGCTACACTTCATAAGTGTTATTCTATAACCTAAAGGAATAATAGAATTTTGAGTTGGAAATTTTAAAGAAAGACATCTCACTCAGACCTAGAAGAAAGAATCGTCCATTACACAATGTTTTTTCCTGGATGGGAATTGAACCCAGGACCTCCGCTTTAGCAGTCAGGGTCATTTACCACTAAAGCAACAGGACCGTCAATGTATGAAATCTGCTGCGAAAAAGAAAGGTGACCATGACATCCAGTCAGATCATTCTTTAGAGGAATCCCCGTGGAACAGACAATAGAACATGTATCAACAGCGTTTTCGAGAGCGTTTACCTTTCACCCAATATATTACCATAAAAGAGGTGTATTATTAAACATTATTTATTTTGCCAAACTTGTTTCCAAATAATATGCAATATAAGCTTTATTAATAAATATCAACTTATCAATTCTAGTTTCAACCCGCGGCTTCACTTGCGTGATATGTTTATAAATGTACCCATAGTAACTGTAGCTTCCTAATAGTGAAAGAATTTTCAAAATGGCATCTGTAGTTTCTGACAGTTCTCCTATATCCAAACATACAGACGTTACGTCTATGTTATATAAGGAATAAGAATAGATATACTTACGTCCTTAGTAATGATGGCGTGGTGTATACTAAATCTGTTTTCATCTTTACTATGCTCCCCTCGTCATTTGTGGTTTCAATTCGCTTTTTACGACGAACGTCGCCCTCTTTGAGTCCTAAATTAATCTTAATCAAAAATGTCGTAATCACCATAATTTGTCACTCCAAATGCTTACTTATTCCTTAGTATTAAAGTTTAAATTGGTTTTATTTTGAATGTGTTTATAGTTATTTTCCTTTATGTGTTCTAAGCAAAATTCATTTGCGGAGCATGTTGATTAAAACAGTAGTGGGTATCAAAGAGCTTACTTCTTATTTTATTTAATGTATGTTTTTAGTTTTTGTCTTGGGATACTTACAAGGCAAGTCGTTACGTATCGCTTAACAAAATATAGGTATCATTTCTATATCATCCATACTTGGTTTTGGATATAGAAGTTCTTATAATGCTACTACCATTATTGTAATTATGGTATCTTTACCATAATCACAAGGACTTGGCAAATTATGGTGCATGACTTAACAAATTTAGAAGGTTACTTTTAGTGATCTTCCTAAACCTGGATAGTAGGTTTTTCCCCTTGCTTAGTGATGTATAAATTACATCAAATATATTCGATGTGATTTTGACTTCTAAGCCAGGCTTTCAAATAAAAATGCAAATGTCCACTCGGAAAAATATATTCAATTTTTATAAAATCAATTTCAGACATTTTTTTAATTCGCACAATTTTGTACAATATACATTATATTATAAATTTTACAATTACTGTTTTCAAGCTAACAATTTATCACCAAATAGTTATCGATATCGACTTGCGAGGATGCAAAAGCCAATAGGACACAATAAATTTCACCCTATTAGGTGAAATCAAGCTCTACTATTGATACAATATAATGTAAACAATTATATAAACTAATACAGTTTATTTTTGTTCATTAATCTCATAAACAACAACGTCTGCTTTTAAATTTCGTGGGCACATAATTATAATATAACAAACTTAGAAATTGGTTTTAAGTTTTTTACACTACTTAGGTGGCAAACAAGACGAGTATATGGCCTGTCTAATGGTAAGCAGTATATGGCAACTTGCAAAAAAGAAATAACATCAGGATTTTATGATGGACTATTTCATTGATAGGAAAACATTTTGGACATTGCTGTCATTGTTTAAGTTACGTCGAAAATTAGAGATGTCATAACTATTGACATAATATATTATATATATATAATGGTTTTATTGGTAAGAAAAAATGCGATTATATAAATAGCCATCTATTTTGCTCGGCAATTCTTAAATTTATATTATTAGACATTTCATTTTTCCCATGGAAAATTTAGGTATGTGATAAAAAAGCTATCAGGAACGCTGTTTATTATTTCTTAAGATTAGAAGCCTTTTCACGATGACAGGTTTAAAACTGGTTTTGCATTAATTGGATTTTATTAATAAAATCGTAATCTAACCCATAATAGCATAATATTTTGGACTTTGATGCGCTTAATACTTGAAGCACGTATCAATATTTAATTTTGATATTGATACGTGCTTGAAGTATTTAGAAAACACTAACGCAACATATGCTGTCACTGTATTATTTATTGAAAAAAAAAACAGAGACGGCATTAGAATTGCCTTGCAAAACTTGCATTGACCAAATGGTGCGTAATCATTAACTGTTGTCTCAGTGGGACAGGTAGATTATTTCATAATCATAATCATTAATATCAATCTACTGCATTGATTTTATTATATTACTGATCTATTTTCGTGCATTCTCTATTTCTTTAGGTACTCTCATAGCCGATGGGACGGCAACCTAGATGACTAGAGAGAGATCATGTGCAGAGACACCAATAGCATGATTTTACGCACCGAGACGGGTGCCGTAGTGTTTTTAGGAAATGGTCACCCATTTATGGAAAATCCGTGGCAAGTTTACTTAACCATTTAATCCATTTATGATTTACATCCAATTATGAGCTGTTGTTTACGAAAATAATGAACATTATATTTGCTTAGGTCTGTACAATAAATAAACGATTCCTTTTGAAACATGCTGAGGTATTGTTACAAATAAATTAAATCTGCAATTTTGGACTAAACAGTGTTTCTACTTACACTAGTTTAACATACAATATCTAGCTATAATATGAGATAATTATTTTTTAATAGTATCTAACTGTACAACACTTTAAGTCTCACAACAAATACATACACGTTCGCGTGCGAGTGGCGCGGGCGCATTGTCTATAGTTACACGTGCGTCTATGTTACAGTGTAGTGATATGTGGTATGTACAGGGTGGTGGTGCACGGCGGCGGGGCGGCGGCTCGCGCGGGCATCACAGGAGCTGCCCGTGGTGCGGACCGGCGAGAGCCGCGCGCCCCCGTCACACCAACGAGCTCGGCTTCACGTCCAGTGGATGCTCCGGCGACCTCCCTCCCGCACCTCCCTCACCCTGACTATTTTCTTCTGAGTCTGAGCATGAGTCTGAACTACCCTTCTTGCCGCCGTTATGCGTCTTTACGTGTTTTGCAAGGTGGTCTGATCTCATAAACCTCTTATTGCACACTGGACACGCAAACCTTTTTTCACCGGTATGTGTTCTTAGGTGACGTTGTAGTTCATCAGATCTTGTGAATCTCTTGCCACAGAACAGCCAATTACACACAAACGGTCGCTCGCCGGTGTGCCAGCGGAGATGAGCTTTCAGGTGGGATGTTTTGCCATACACTTTTCCGCAACCGGGTATGTGACAACTATGTATGTTTTTCTTACGCAGGTGAGCACCAGCAGGTCCAAGCCTCTCTGCCTCCTGGCAGTTTGGACAATCACATGTAGCTCGACCAGCGTAACGACGCTGTGATCTCGGTGAAGGTGCTTGTGCAGGTGGTGCAGGTGAGCCTGGTGCGTGTAGGCCGAAAGACCCTTGTGTAGGTAAGACAGACTTGTAAGCGTCTTGTAAAAGATGAGGTGCGGGCGGTAATAAATGTGCACCACCCGATAACGAATGTGTTAGCTGTGAGTAATCTTGTCCGGCGTAATTTGCCATCTGTCCACCGACGTCTAGCCAGCCACTGTGCACGTCCCACCAGGTACTACCGACGGCGCTAACGCCACTCATCTCAGCAGCTTTCAGCGCACCACCTCCTCCACCACCGCCGACGTTGAAAGGCCACGACTCGTAAGGATGGCGTGAGTACATTGAGCCGAGACTCGCACTGGATTCACTTTTGCCGAGTAGTTGGTCTCCCGAAGAAGGAAAATAGAGATCATTGCCGTAAGAGGGCGCAGCTGCGCACGAGGTGGGTGCGCGCCCGTACGGCGAGCAGGCAGGAGGTTGAGAGCGCGGCGCTACGCCAGCCCCGGGCGGTGAGTGTGCGCCCGGACTCTTCTTCCACGGATGGAACCCCTTGCCAACCGCTGCATCCGCCAAAGGTGGAGGAGATTTACTGGACAGTTTGTTGCACTGCGCCGCCAGCATCGCCAGGGGCGTGCCGCGTAAGCTCGGGTGTTCCTGGAACGACAGAAAATAAATAGTTAATCATTTTGAATATAAAGCTAATATTTTACATCGAGCCTTAATTATGCGCCTGTGTTTAAACCGTGGGAATCGGTCGAAGTGTCAAATCAGATTTATAGTCTAATTTATATGTGAACTGATGTTGGTGTGCAGCTCGTGCCTCGGGGCTAAAGAAACAATATAAATAAATTATAAGAAGCTTATAGGTAGTGTATTTACAATTAGGCGGACGCGGTGACAGCTCCCTGCTGCTACTGCGTGCGTACCCGCGGGACGTTGTAATTAATAAACAGTCTACACCATGAATGGATATCATAAAACTAAACTCTAAAGTTTATTGATATTGACCGATATATTATTTTATCTGTTATTCGTTGCATTTAAATCCCATCAATGTTGCACTAAACCAGCCTGTACGACCGTAAACATTTACCGTATTTGACCGTAAACATACAGTAACCTATTTTAATTTATTATTATTGAAAATTGCAAATCTATATGTATAATATCGCGAGCGAGTTTATAAAAAATAATAATCAATTCGTTGATGTTCTTTTTGTTAAATAAAGGTGAGATCCATAAGAGCATCCGGCCGGATATTTCACCCCAATGTAAGACACAATGGCTTGATAAAAAAGTTCCATTGTATGAAATAATATAATTCGGGGATCACGACACGGGGCCGAGCGGTGAGAGGGGATGGGGAAGTGAGGTGCGGGGTGCAGGGGTGAGCGACCACGCCCTGTTTATTGTGATTGGCGCAGCTGTTGCTCTGCACTGTGTGCCAGCCTTTATTGTTGATTCTGATACTATAAACTTTATAGTAAACATAAAAAATAAGTTCATTCACATTACCCTCGTATCTGGTTCTATTTTTAATACTGCTCATCATAATTTATCATCAATATCTCACGCATACATTTTGAACGCTACTAAATAATAATGACGTCATCTTTATTTCCAACCTGATGAATATTAGAGACTGAATATTCCTAAAACTAAATTTTAACCCAACAATATACAAGTTATAAAATATCCCAATGAAATCGGAACGAGAATTAGTTTGTCGCTTCTAACGTTGTAACTGTGAACATGAGCTTTATACATAGAAGATAGTCATAATTACAACACACAATGTATTATTAATACCTACTGGTCGTAGGCGAGCGGCGGCATTTTAGTAAATAGAAATAATGGGGGCGGCCCATGCGCTATCAAACGCCGAGATCTACGGAGCTGAGTTGTAAATATGGCTGCGCTCTCAATTAACTCCACGACAATTACAATTACCATAAAAAAATAATAAAACTCCGCCAAATTGCGGTCGGCACTTACGTCGCCAGTACGTCGTATGAACCACATTAACTCCACGAATTATTATTTGCTCTCAATTATAGAATTATGTTTGTTGTCTTGATCTCCCAACAGTTTTCCTTGAACCTACTTGCAATGTAAGACTTAATGACAATTGAAATGGAAGCGATTAGAGCTTGTTGTAATATTCCTACCTACTTGGGTTATGGTTGTACTCAGCATGCTAGTTAAATTTATCAGGAACCTAGTTAAGCTACAAAAGCCCTATATCACAAGACCTATAAAATTTTGCTGCCAGTTTCAAAATTCAATATCAGAACTAATGCTATAGTTTCAAGAATCACATCGGAGTGCAAGCTAGAATAATGAAAATAATGACGATCAAATTGATTCGACAATCGATTTCAATGTCGCTCAAAATAAGAGTTATAAAATCGACACCATTTCAAAAGCTATTCCGAAACAATTTAAAGATAATAGGTATTAGGCGACGAGTGGTACAATGGGTAGAATTGATTTAAACCAGCGAGACATCGTCGGCAAGTCCGCTGAAGTCATAATTACCCTAGGCATTATCTTCCATTTGGGCGCAGGCGCAGGCCGAAACAGAGTGATACCGGGTAATTGGTCGTCAACTGAAAGCGCCTCGAGATTGGATCAAAGCGTAGATGACGCGACGGCAGGGTCCCGACACTCCGGCGCCACAGCCACATTATACAATGTTGATGGCTTTCGTTGTCAAAAATGACGAAGATCTTTTGTCATAAAAAATATGAGATGAAATAAAACGAGATTACCTAATGTGAGCACAAAATTGTAGTATCACCAGGTCAGGTAGTCGCAGCTGACACGGTTCACAGAATACTCTTGTCTTACTCTAATTATAGGGAAAGGGCCTGAATGGAAAATAAAGATGACTTTTGGGAGATTGGATTCGAAAAAATCGGAAGGGTTAACCGAGTTACGGTTTTAACATCCATGTAATGTATTTGAAGAACTTCGAAGATAAGTATCACTCTATCATATTCACATAGAGTACCTAACATTGAAACTATAAAAATAGTGTTAATTATGTATGATAAGTTATGTAAAGGTTTTGTAAAAATTGCATAGACTTTTTAACCCCACTTTATAGAGGCTAAATTTTCAAAAATTTCTTACTCTAATTTTAAAGCTTTTTTTCTTAGTTGTGTGTGTTTAACCTACGACCTCCAGCTCAGCAGCCAAGGTCACGAACTACTGGACTAACAGGCCAGCCAATTTTCGATTACTTTGAAAGTATAGATAATTTAAAACAATATTTAATATCATAGGTGACCTAAGCTAGACATGTGCCCAGTAGATGTATAGCTATAAAAATCGTGAGTACCTACCTAATTTCAAGGTCTAATTTGATTATATAGGCAAACAATATCTTCATTCCTGTATAATTACCTAAATACTAGTCATAACTAAAGACATTATGAAATAAAAAATCGCCTCTAACTACATACAACCTTCGGCGATATGTTTGTTTAACAGCTTTGTAATTAGTAGGAAACAAATATGAAACGTGATTAAGATGAAGTATTTCCTATGCATATTGTAATAAAAAAGTTTAAAGTATGAAACTCGCCACTTATTCTGAGTTTAGACATACATACATAGGATATCATCACGCCTATTTCCCTTTGTAGGCAGAGACTATGGTACGCAAATTTGTTTTGATCCAGCCATACTTCTTTCGCTTTCTCTACATTCATCAACCTCTTCATGTATGAACGTCGATTCTGGTTACTTTTAATTTGGCCCTTTTTTATCAAATCACCTACTTGGTCGCTGTATCTTCGCCTAGGGTTATATGTTCTAGCATGCAGATTTCAATCTTACTATTATTTTTATACTACCTGAGGCACAGGTTACAGAGGACTTGCTGTATTTGTAGAAAATAGTCACCCATCTAAAGACCGACCGCAGCAAGCCTGCTTTACTGTTGCAGATTTATCGATCCGGGGTGCTAACACCTAGCTACGAGACCCTCAAAAATACAGTGTAGTACTGTACAATAATAATATAATTCTCACTAAAATCTACCCAATTATAGCCGCAAGTAAAAGCTATTAGGTACATCAATATTATAGTTGTTTTGTAGCCAAGAATTGCTTTCATTGCCTACAGATAATTTGAAAGGCGACCGGACGTATCAATGACTAAGCGTGTCCGATTACTTAATAATGCAGCTTTGTGTTATTAGGCCAGATTGACATTCTTAGGTTACGCTCTACAATCTATACTAATATTATGAATGTGAATTTTTGGATGGATGGATGTTTGTTACTCAATCACGCCAAAAAGTCTAAACATATAGGTGAAATTTGGCACAAAGATAGATTTTAGTCTGAAATATCACATACCCTAGGCACGGTTTCCGCGGAATATATTAGTTCTTGTTTTCGCGGGCAGCGCAGCCCTGCCCGCAACAGCTAGCTCAAAATAAATATCGAATTTTATAATTCACTGAATTAACTTTATTGGAAAATACAAGAGAAAATATAATTAAATTAATGTGTGAAGCAATAAATCGTGGTAACTAAAGGCGAACGTATCTCACGGGCGGAGAAATGGACGCGGTCCCGCGCAGATTGGATAATTTAAAATTATCTACCAAAATTATGATGAACCGAAATGAATATTCAACCGAAACGCTTAGCTCTCGACGTGTTATTAACATGATCGTGAAGTCGTTACTCACAAAATTGTATTTCATAAAATTCATAACTATACTTATGAGCTAATATTTTTTCGACAACACGTTATTGAATATAATGAGTCTAATCTTTATTCGGCAGAGGAATATACTACACGATAATAATATTGATTGGCTATTTAAATATGTGAGGCATATACATATTTATATCATGCAAGTATGTATAAAGGCACATTAATAGCTTAAGATACAGGTTTTTGAAGAAAAAAAACTACTAGATAAACTTTTTAATAAAATCTTTGATGCTAGTTCTCATGAAAATTTGATCGTGGCATTACCAACAGTAAAAAACAAAAATTATTAAATGTAAATAACATTCAGTAATTATTAAACAATTATACCAAAAAAAGATATTTCGATGCATATCGTATTATCAAGTATAATATTGCAGCAACAATGTTTAAAGCGACCCACTTCTGAGGCAATTGATGTGATTTTGGTCGATAAGCCGAGACTAAATTGCCAATGGGTAATTGCACAATTAGGGAATTATCGAGTTAATTCCGGGTGAAACTGTACGCCGCGTCGTTGCCGGCAGCAGCGCGTCGTCGAGCGAACATCGCCTCCCTTTATTCCCCCATCAATTCTAATGCAAACTGCAACCAACTAATTTGGGACCTACAATTTATGACACATTGTTGGCTTTGATGTCCCAACTGAATTACTTTAATCTATTTGATGCAAATTCAACTACGTTTAAATTACTGTGCAGTGTTTGTAACGTAATATAAATATGTTTTACGTCTTTTAAAATTATCATGTCTGTATAAATCACGTCAACATGCGTTTATTAGGTAAGAAGTAACATAAATTTTTACATATCCCAAGCCGTGACCGATGCAGTGAACGATCCCAAGATCTCAATACTAGGTCCACGCATCTATCAATGGGCCATAGAGGCGGTTGAATAACTAAAAAAAATATTTCAATCTTGTCAGTGAAGTAATTTACGACAATTCCATTCAGTCATTTTGCCATTTCAAGCGATTCCTGATGATAATGTCCTGCATTAAAAAAGTAAGAACTAAAACAATTACCTACTGCAATATTCTCGCAAAAGTTTACACTTTTGTTTTGTTGCAGCTTGTTAGCAGTAAATAATCACCACTCATTTATTGTTTCTATCCAATTAATAATGCGAGTATATGACATCAAATTACAAAATAATTTGCTGCGGCTCGTACGCTGTGTTGCTAATTATGCGAGCAACGTTCGCAGCCGTTAAAGGGTTCACAGTGCTATTTGTCATTTGACACTTACGAGGGGGAATATTGATCGACTCTTCCTATAATGTGAGCTTTAGGTCGAAGCGTGTTTACGGCTTTAATATACCGAGTGTAGGCCAAACGACTTATGATGTCGTAAAAATAAGTTGTATGAATTAAGTAAAAGATAATGACTATAGAACATTATTTCCACATTAAGGTACGTCTTGCACGCGAACGGTCTCGTTGATGTGTGAAACTCTCACTGGCAGCTTAATTACAGTTAATTAGATCACTTTTGTTACTTCCACCGATGGTGCTGGCTTTTATGTGCTTTATACTTTTTGCGAGATGCTCATTAATATTTTTATGATTTCATAGAAACTTAGTATAATTATTATTTTCAAAATAACTACAAAAGAAAAATAAGTACAAGTACACTTGATATTGTAGTTTGCTATAATTCATTAAGTATAGAAATCAGTCAACAATAAGGCTGAAGGCAAACGAACGTAACTTTGTGAGTTATGATTATATGAGTCGCATATTTCGTATTCGGTTTCATTTAAAAGCCCAGTTTGTTCCACAGACTACGCAATATGAGTTAACTGTCAACATTGAAAATGAATAATGCGACGCAAACGCTTGTTTTCCTTCAGAATAACAGATCGAATTTCAGCCGATGGACGTGGGTAAATATAATATAAACGATACAATACTAAGATTATTTATTTAAAACAAACAATTAATAAATTATCAGTTCATTGAGTTCGAAAGAATATGAAGGTTCGGAAGAATATGTGAACACAGAGGGCTATTTTAACACATCAAATGGAAGCGGTGAGCGGAGGCGTGAAACCGCGCTAGTTAACAGAGGTCATTAGGCGAAGCCACATGGCGGATCGTTCAAATTGAGCCGAAACAAATTATTTATTTAAATGGAATATTGAAGGCTTTCTCCTTTTTACGATACGATACGAATACGGTACCATGAGCAACAACTTGAAATATTATATTTAAGTCAAATTTGTGCAGCACTTCAGCTTAAGTTGGTAGATTTTGGGCAAGGAATTGGATAAAAATGGAGAGGTTGTAAATTTATTTTTGTACTGATAAAGGTAAGAAGATCCTAGCTATTATTAGTTTAATTATTGTATTAATTAGCCCCATTATTTTATACTAGGGGTCGCCCGACTTCGTCCGCGTGGTTATTTGAAATATTTTCCCCGTTTTTGCAGCATAGCTCACTACTGCTCCGCTCCTATTGATCATAGCGTGATGTCATATAGTCTATAGCCTGCCTGAATAAATGCACTATTCAACAAAAAAAGATTTTTTCTAATCGAACCAGTGCTTTCTGAGATTTGCGCGTTCAACCAAACAAACAAACTCTTCAGCTTTATAATATTAAGTATAGATTGACCAAACTAAATAATAATAAGCCAGTGTTATTAAAGTCAATATCGTGTCGGTCTCGTCTCGTCTCGTCTTGTAATAAAGATGGTTTTATGTTTGTGACGCGTCGCGGTCCGGCTTTGACTCGCATGTGCTCAATCGTCACCATATGCGGCGACTTACGCTTTTTGTGTCGATACAAAGTTGTTACGCTACATTGATTCAAGCCCACTTTTTGTTAAGTTATATTTTTGATATATTACCTTGCGTGTTCCTGTGGAATCTGATCTAGATGTATTTTTACAAGACCCTATAGAATTATATAGAAAAGGTTACCTACCTTTTACTATTTATTATGCATCGTGATTATACCGGTTTAATAGGCCTAAAGGTAACTGCTTATCATCAGGCGAGCCGTATCTCTTTTTGTCACCTTTAGTAGTTAGTATTAAAAATATAATATATATATATAGGTATGTAGATATGAAGGATATGGCACCAAGAAGGATCTGCACCTTACAGAAAAGCATAGCCAAATACAACACGCAGTGATTAGTTTGTGTTCCTATGCGAGAGTATACATAGGTCTCCAGTGCTCGTTTAGGGTAAAGAGTTTTTATATATTTGTTAAAATTTATAATATAAAACTCTGGTGTTACAAGATATAGGGTCGAATTCGGTTTAAATTCAGTTATATATAAATACATAATAAGTAGAAAGGAGATATTAAAAACAATATGCAAAGCGTAAAGCCTGTACGTCGGCTTTACGTCGTGTTTGAGGTGCATTTTTAAACGTTTAGCTCCTAGTACTTATAAACGTCGAGACGTCATGTTAACAAAGTTACTTGTTCAAAAAATCAAGATCTAATGCTGTTAAATATTCACAAGCAAAGTCTAAGCTGTAATGTGAGCCTTTAAATTTGATAAGCCGTTGAAATTGTGTGGTAATGTGTCGGACACAGGCGTGCGGCGCTCACTAGTTGTCCGAACATCAAGCCTCGGGCGAAGCCTTCTTGCCTTGGCCAAGAAAGTTACATACGGATTATATGAACCTTTGTTACATTACCAATATACTAAATATATTTTATGTAAATTATGTGAATGGTCTTTTAGGATTCGTTAGTGAATTTTGGATGGTTTTGCAGAAGATGCCTGTATGTAGGTGGGCTTTTAGTGATTTACCGGACAAAATCACTATAAGAGAGGTGGGATAATATATAAATACCTTTGTCTAAAGCGGTGGAATTGCATATATACTGATACAAATTATGCAAATTAAATGTCTTGGCATGTGTTGTTTTGGTAGGTAAATAAGCGTTATATATAGTTATATAGATATTTAAAATTAAAACTGTAGGACTTTTCAACCCGAAAGAAAGAGAAAAAGAGTGGGTAACATTTGCATTGCATAGAGTAGATAATTGTGCCTGATCGGTAAACGATTAGTGGGTTAAGCTGCCAGGACGCGGTTACTCTCTGGATTGTACAGTGTATACCTAGTGGTCTGTCATCTGAGCATCTCAGTGCTTTAGGAGACACGTTAAGCTCTCAATAACGTAAAAATAATACATCAAAACAAAGTAATCAATATTTTTAACTCGTTTTTCAAAGTGTGACTTTTTATGAAAAAAAAAAGATATTTTGGGATCACATCAAAAACACGTCTGTAAAAATTACCAACTAATATTTTGCGTGTTGGAATTTGCTCCAAAATGTTGTATTGTCGGTCGACCTTCACCGGTTGGGACCAGATAATAGGTGCACCAATTTTAAAACCAGTTCCAGCGTGATAAAAAAACAATCGACCGACGAATGGAACAAGGGACCCCCTTCTCCGAAGCCTTTGTCTCATTGTAATTGTGTTCAAATGCATCGCGGGAATATACATACGTAGGTACATTATAGATACATTCATGTTAACATAACATGTATGTAAATAGGTGCAACTTATAAAACTTGGTTACAATGTAATGATGTAACTCGTTTTGATATTATTGTTGAACTGGATATTAAAATTTCTGTATCCCATGGAAAGGAAAATTTTACGATTAAATTTTACCATGAGTCGACATATCCTAAGTTTGTTTCAATTAAGCAATCAGCTTGATGCAGTTATTTAAGTTTGATTAATATGGATAATATCCTTCCAAATGTATGGAGGAGACCCGTGCCCAGCAGTGAGACGTTTATGGGTTGAGATGATGATGATGAATAAAGATAAAATAATGAATTTGAATGTTTGCGACTCTTGTGAAAGTTGATCTAAAATATTACCGAATAGAGTTTAAATAGGAATTAGTTCATATGCTAACATAACACATTCTATCCGGATAGGATAAGACATCACACCCACGTTTCAGCCTACGGAGGAAAGTCTATTATAGGCACAATTTAAGATTCCTTGTTGATACTGAGCACATCATGTCAGAAAAACCCAATATCACTTTACTGACCCAGGATTCGAGCACGATTTCCCCACTATTAAGTCACTGCGGAATGAGATTAGTTCAGAGCAACCTTATTACTTATACATTATATAAATTTACCATGCAGTGCGAATACAATGCCTCTTTATTATAAAACAAGCCATTAAAATAGACCACAGAGCGTGCACATTCAAGGACGCCTTGCAAATACATTCGCATTGCGTGCGTGGCACATCGCCGTCGGCCTCGCGTCTCTCGTCCGACAGTTCCAAGAAAAAGTTGTTAAACTCACGTATTTTTGGTAGCAGCTTAATGCCAGTAATTTCCAATGAAATTATTATAATTAGCTCCATTTATACGATAGTAACAAACAAATAAACGGCTGGAACATAACCCCGGAGGGCACGCGAGTCACTTTTACATTATTTACGACTTGCTATGATTTGAATCCCTAGTTTTATGTTCTATAGTAATATATCCCTATTATAGTAGTATATCCCTAGTTTTAAATTCTCTTTACTTCAGAAAAAGAACTTCCAGTAAAAATATTTTTAATTAGGTATTACCTCACAACAACAGCCCGAAAGGGACATACGTTTCTTTGAAAATTGTAATTGCGTGTGTCCTCGGTGTGACAATTCAAGTAGTTAAGTTATAAAACAAATGTTTTAAGAGGGTATAAAATGTGAGGTTGAATAAAACCGCAGTGATACACGTTGATACACGACAGATATCGCAATTAGTTGACATTTCATCCGGTCTCAGCCGATAATAACACCACGATTTCGAACGCTGCCACATAATTTCCTTTAACTTCTGTTTCATATTTTTTTTACATTTAACTAATTGAACCGCGTAGGATATTAATTGCTGAGAAAATTACCGGAGCAGAAGCCTCGGGGGCCTAAACCACAAAGACTCGACGCATAACAACGGTATAGAGCAGTCGACTCATAAAAACGAACAATTATGCATACAACTCTTTGTTTTACAACAATTACCTAAGACCAACGTTTCTACCATATTTTCTTTTGCGTAAATGGGCTGATTTTATTGCCTTTGAGCTAATTATACCTATGTTACTTATATAGACAAAAACAAAGACAATGTTGCTATATAATGATAGTACCGATACTATGTGCATTGAACTCATTAGCTAGTTTCACAAGCGTCGATACAGTTTATTAGTGCAATTTCTATCAATTACATTGTACCACTGTATATTTTCATCGTCATACCTAGCTTTTCTTACCCACTATAAGATATAAGCCTCCTTCTTTTTCAATACTCAACTCTTATCATCATCAGTTTGTTGCAGTGCATCGCATAGTTCTCTCTCTCTCTCAGCTGCTCCTGCTTTGCCAAGATACTCCGCGCCAATCTTGCGCTTATGTTTTAATGTAAACTTAACCTACAATTGCATAAGTTGTATCTATACACTGACATAAATATTTTCAATCTTCCTCGCGAACCGCATTGGTAAAGTCCATTACTTACTTATAACAATAGCAACAATTAGATAATAAAACAAAAGACTATAATTTGGCATCACGAAAAGTGTTGGTGGTGAACAATCGCGAGTGAGGAGAGACAGCGAACGATTACGAGGCGCGGAGTGTTGAGCGTTCCGTCGTCACGTAGCCGAGCGGCGGAAGAACAAAGCCTCGGTACAACACAATTGAATGGCCACAAAAAGTCCCATAATTCAATTTGCATCCCGCTAGATGAATGTAATAGTCGGCAAGAAGTATGGGTACGGTTAGATGCCGCGGGCGGAGCGCACACCAAGCCAACGCGCTGCGCCTGATCGCTGAGAACAGCTTTCGCCGCATTTCAACACTTCGACGAATCGATTAGATTGACGTGTTTCTTTTACTGATTTTACCTATTATGGGTATAATTTACGTCTCATTTTTATTTTTACTGGTAACGAACTCCAATATTAACGTTATTAGTCATAACGATACGGGCGGACACATTATTTTTCAATGTTGCGATTTAAGTAAAATAAATTTTCTGTAGCGGCGGGCATTTGATCTTACTATGCACAAGACATTAATCCTTGCTACACTAAATAATATTAAATGCAACTAATCTGAAATCACTAGATATATCAACATCGTAGGTGTTCCTACTTGAACGGAACATTGATTTATTTAAACCATTATGACAATCAGTGTAAGGAACTTCTTTTTAAGCAAAGTTGGTGTGTTGAAGAATTTCGTTCTATTAATTTACATCATCGTTAATTACGCCAAAAGTTATTTAATTAATTAGGTATATACGCCTGATTAAAACCATAATAATATTTTTTAAGCTGCGCAGTCGGTAATGTATATGAAGCGGTGTATATGTTTGTGTGTGATGTTAAGTGTATGAGTATTTTAATGGTGTGGTGTGTGTGATGTGTGTAATAAATGAGTTGGAGTCGTTTAGGTAAAAATGAATTTTGAGTTTTTGAGAGGGTTGGACGTTGTTGTTAACTTCGTACCACACATCATTTCATCAGGTGTGTTGACTAAAGAAGTAATTTAATATCTTCGTAATATTTAGTCAAATAGTAGGTATTTGATGATACGAATAAAATATAGTATCTACGACCACAGAATGTAATTGTTACACTGCACGATGGCAATGTGTAAGTTTTTCCAACCATGTGAGAACGATGAGTTGCTCAATCGCCATCAAATTCATAACTTTACAAGGTTTTGATCTCTTAGATCTTACCTATATCTACCTACCTTCAGTGATTAATACCACTGCGATTTCTTAATGTACTTAAATCAAGTTCCTTTTGATATAGATAACCTTGCAGCTGCAATTGATATTATAGTCAGACTGTTACATATATTTGTAATATGTACTGATATGGTAATAAAGCTACGTAGCCGTCGTCGTGTATTGGTATCGAGTTGCGTGTCGACAGCCGCGGCGCGGAGTGGCGCGAGGCGTCCGAGGTGACTCGCGCATTATTATGATAATGCGGGCGGAGTAGATTGTATCGCGATCGCGGCTATCCGCTCTCGTAACACAATTGAATTAGCATAGCGTTGTACCCGCGGCGGGCGGTCGCGCCAGCCACGCGACCACCAATACACCTCATCATTCTATCCATTTCAGCTATCGATAAATACTCGCCTATGATATCTCCGATTTCATCGCTTTAATCTAATTCCACTAGAACTCTATCGAATGTTTCACGCCTTGGTTTAATTCCCACAAGAATATTATTTATACATAAGTAAATTGATATTCAACTGTCAAATTTGATTCGTGTTATTTCGACAAGACATATTAACCTTAGAAAGGCATTTATAAAACCCAAATGTAGTCATAAAAGTTATATGTAGATTAATTGATTAAGAATATGCAGGGTAAAACTTATAGTTTTAGAGATTTTGGAACTTAATGCAAAAAAGTCGCCTCCATCAGGTCTTTTTAAAATGAGAAATCGACAGGTGTTCACGAATCAATGCAAATACGCAACATTTGTGTGATGTAAAGAGTCAAAATAAGACTTTGTTTTAACTTTATAATATTTCTCGGACCTGGCAATCTCAAACATATCGCAACCTCCGTGTAAGAAAGTCGCTAGAAAACAAGTCTGTTCGGAAATTTTCAATTTGTGTAAGGTTAAAATTTCCAAGTGCAGTTTTATATTATATTGCTCCAATTGAGGGTACACACACATGCATATAACAGTTTTACTACACACAAGAGTTACGCGCAATCATACATTACATGAACTATACCTAACAGTCAAAGCAATATTGAGTGTATTCGGTGTACAAGCGTATTCGAATTGTGCTAAACGTTTCCACACGTCCGATGGCAGTTGTGGTGAGTTGTTATGAATGAAGAGCACCTGAATGGACATGACCGCAGACCGCAACGCACCGCTTATGCCGCTTGTTAGATGCGAGACAATACAGTCTACTTTAAATAATAGCTCTACCATCTTATAGATAAAGGTATATTATACATATATGTTTTTATATTTATATTTGAATGATAAAAGGACAGTTACATCATTTTTATACTGTAACTAGTATATTCGCAGCTTTGCCCGCCAGGATGATGTTTTTACAGGCTTTTATTTAACTTGCAATATATGTCATAAGTACATACATTGCAAGTTAAATAAAAGTTTGTTTGTTTATCCCAAATCTTGCAAGCAACTTTTGAACCACTTACCGGTGTTACACTGTGCTGAAATTTGGTATACCGACGTAACTTCGGTGTCAATACAATAATGTGGTACCATGGAGCTGGTCTGATGATATAGTCGAAATACGGCCATAGGAACTCTTCAACGAAATAAGAAAGCCAGATACGAAAATACACGATATATATATATTTTTAACCTAAAACTTTTTCAAATATAAGGACTACAATTATAATCCATCTCTGTACCAAATTACATCCATATCTGTTCAACCGTTCATGTGATTTAGTAACAAACATCCAATCATCCAATATTTCGCATTTATAATATCAGTTTTAGCTACATGAATCTACACGCTGTCATAACTATTATTGGAAATCGTAAAATTGTTTTAAACAAAAAAAACGTAGGTACCTAATTAGTCTAGCGTGTCTGGAACCTTCATCCAGACACGCTACACTCGTGTCGCGGAGGAGTTTACAAATATAAAACTCACAGACAAATACTACACCCAGATTCGAAACAGTTCCAGACACACATGTAGGTGACCTCTTCAACCAATACATATCCAAAGCATGCAGTCAAAATTATATAAATAGAGGGTGACAAACACAGTACCATTTCTTTTCAAGAGATCAACAATGTGAGTGCATTAGGGCTATCAAAGTCAGACGTGGTTTAAAGTCGAGTGTGCCTCGAGTATTCATGGTGACTACCGAAGTCGAGAGGACGTGATATATAGCCCTCTGAGAGGGAGATAATGGTGAACGATCCTCGGGCGTTGAGGGAAAACGGGAAGATGTTGCCGAAATCATATGACTTTTAGTTGTGAAAACGTTTTACTAGAAATAAAATGGACTTTATAGTATGTTAGAACTACTAAGATTTATTGAAACTTATGTATAATGTATTAATTTAATACAAAAGCCTTGTAGAATACTTTTTTAGTGTTAATGTCACCTATTTATGAGAAGAGTTTGTTATAAATTTTACAGGAATGATAGAGTTAGATAAGAATGCGACGATTAATTGTAAATTGATCAATTGTAGATGGATCGAGATGTAGCAACTAAATGATATTTTAATAGCTTTTTGTTATGTTAAAGAAATAAATTACTAACAAAATTTGTTCTGTGGTGCCTAAATTGTAACAGGATTCTTGTTGAATATTGATAAATAGCCACTTTCATCTTTCATTTTAAAAGTGTGTGAGTCCCCCTTGCCATAGACATCCGGATTCATAACATGTCAGGCGAGTGCGTTTAATGGCCGCCTCACTACAAGGAGCATTTTGTTTGAATTCTACAAATTGCCACCGGAAAATTTACACTTAAAAGCCGGATGTTCATAGTAAATAGTTGCAATTTCCGATATATCTTCTAATGTATGGGATGCTGGTTTAACGGTAATAGAATGGATCGTTTAAAATTTTATAGCCCGTCCTTGTGAAAATAATTTAGATTTCCGTACACAATGAATCATTCTGTTTGTTGGAAAATATGCATGTAACAATGGCATTTTAATGGTTGTGCAGGACTTAATGTAGTTAGAATTAATTTTATTCAATGATTTAACATTCGTAGAGGACTTTGAAATAAGAAATGGGTAGGTATATAAATATAATTTAGTACTAACACCCTTGACTCTATCGGTTTTAGATTACGGTTTTAAAATTGTGATGATTTCCTATACAAAAATGGACTCACCTAAGAACAAGTGACACAATAAAGAAATGACAGTCACTATATGTTCATAAATAATCCGTTACGGTGATAACAGAGATTCGGTGATGGTATGAATGGTGGTATCGGTGTCAGGGACGCAGCGGGAGGCGCCGGCGGCCGCAGCGGGGCGCGCGACCACGAACCCACACTTCTTTGTACCCAACCTTAAGTGTTAAATTAATTGTTGGCCACACACCAATACTTCATACCCTTTCAACAAAACGACGCCTTTCGAATAAAAGATTCAATATTGATTTAGTTGCCGATCTCTTTAATGGCCACTAATGTCAACATTATGTAACACACATTAGTCTAATATTTGAACACATTAGAGTTGACAGTAGAACAATAAAAACGCCGCTTCTTGAAACCTTTTTTACCCAGTAGAAGGTATTAATTAGTGGTGCTGCGTCTTCGAAAATAACCTTCTCCGTTGTCGGACCATCATATATTGACAGGGCGCGCGATGACGGCGCTGACGGGCGGCGGCGGCGGCGCCTCTGGGCCCGTGACTTGCAGCTTGCCTTCATTACGCGCCTCCGAGCCGCCCGGTACCACTCCACACACTAACAAGCCGGGCTAATGCAATGAGTTGCAAAATCACTGCTCAAAGATCCAATCTTTTTCTATTCTATAATAGCTTTTGTGTCAGAGATCAAAAAGAGTATAATGCTTTAGCAAAGTTGAAGGTCGAATATCCGGGAGCTGTCTGGAACGATTTTGATGACATTAATGACTCTCAAATCGGACCGACACTTTTGAGGCTGAAGGGTTTGGAGTGACTATATTAGTTATCTTCGTCCGTTCGGTACATCAGTAGAGAGAACTATTAACTGAGGGCGGTAACAACAAAGAGCTACAAAAGAGCCCCTTCGAGAGTAATCATGGAGGGTGATTGTGGCGGCGACCTGTGAGCTGCAACGAATCTGTGATCTCCGATAGTTTGTTTAGCCATAATTGAGTGAATGATTTCAACATTATGTTCTTAAAAAAAATTGTTACTTATAATAAAATCTTATAATAATATAAACAGATTATTTACTTGTACACGGTAACGTAAGTACTTAATTAGTAAATAAAATTTGTAAAAGCTAGTTGATTTTGTGTCAATACTACTCCTTTTTTAATTCCTTCGATCTCGTTATTTAATTATTGGCACTAAGTTTTAGAAAAATAAGTGTTTTCTTGCCCCTGTTTGGTATTTTAGTCACTTTTTAAATAGGTACATTAATTTTATTGCCTTTTGGCAAGTCATTCTTTTTCTTGTGTATTAGCACCAGCTAATACACAATACAAAACAAGCACTTATGTGAAAGTTAACGAATCAACAATATTTGCTCATGCGCGTCCATAATATGTCTCCTTAACGACTTCTCACATTAACACAATGTGAGCTTTGCAGACTGTTCTTGTCATCTCCTTTACTCTTAACTAGTAAGACAAAGATAAAATAACATTTACTTTCTTTACAAGACTTGCATTGGGTAAATATGGCTTTAGTCTAGCAACTCGTTAAAATGAAAACAAATACACTACGTTTATCTTCGCTATCCTTTTTTGAAAGGCGTTAGACTTTTTTTTAGTACGGAATCATAAATATTATGATAACCTTGTTATGGAAGAGGGGAGTATCCAGGGTATCCTAACACAGGTATTAATATACCTATATTAAAAGTTACTGAATAAACTTTTTTTTTAGTACTAGACGGGCGTGTCAATAGATCTGCAGGGTAAAGTAAGCTTGCCGCGGTCTATTAGTAGATCGGTAACCATATTCTAATAACTTGGGGTGTAGCTGTGCTTTTCCTACAGAAACCCTTCTAGTATTTCCAATGCATGGCGCTCATAGCCAGGTGACGAAAGCCGGGAAACCCTATAGATGGGTGTCCGCATAGTGGTATTTCATCTGATCGTCTCCGTGCTTACGAAGGGCACGTTAAAAGTCGGTCCCGACTGTTAACAGTCGTTAAATCAATATGAAGCCTTAAATATGGGCGGTCTAAATAACTCTATCACCAGCCCCTCTAGCTAAGTGGCATTAGTAGTTGAATCGAATGGAATAGTAGAAATGTATGGGAATTTATATAAGCGTACAACATTATATCTTAAACTTATGTCAAATCCCATACATTTGCTTTCTTCTATTCGATTTGACTACCGTTTATGCCACTTGTCTAGAAGAGCTGGTTGGTCACTAACAAAACGATAAGAAGAAGAATGCGTAGAGTGGTTAATGCGTTGGAAAAGAGGGTATCTTGTATTTAAATTTAGCATAACAGTATGTGTAGACAGAAAAAAAGACACTCTATTATACAGAAATAAGGTTCACAATACCTATTTATGACTACGGCAAATACTCAGAAATATGTTCAGGCTCAACAAATAATAACTGTTTACAATTGTTTGACAGCAGACTGTGAAGACAATTTTCATTTCGTGCTGCGGCAATTCATGCTTGTTAAAAGTTAAAACTAGTTTACAAGAAAGGGTTAAAACCTTAAACTATTCAGTAAGTGTCAAAGTTGATTATACGAATAAAGTTTTCAAATAGTCTATCTATACTTTATAGTTAGCTTAATATTTTAAAACTTTACGTCAAATGTAACAAAGCTTCTAGTACCTACCTAAGTAGGTAAATTGAAGTGAAATTTTGATAACTATTTTTTTTAAATAACAGGCCGATATGGAAAAACTGTAGATGTTTTCTCATATTGTGAGATCTCGAATAACATAAGGGATACCTATTCTTAATATATATAGCTACTACCTACATACGGTGACACCTGATGATAAGAAGCTACTGTATCCGTAGACGTTATATGGCAGGAGCATTACTCGCCGTCCCAAACCTTGAAATCCTATAATTGTGAGTTATGGGCCTTTTTAACGAACATTAGAGACCTATACAGGAACACATTTAGAACACTGTCTGTTGCTACTTGGTTATCTTCTGTTAGTTTGAAGTTCTTTCCTAGCCCTGCTTGTTCATTTGTATTTGTATTGTACGGTGCCATATCGTCTAACTTTATTTTCTTTCGAGATACCATCACAAAGCTGCAAACGTAAACCAGTTCGCACTTTAAGTAGGTACTTATTACTGCACACAAAAAATAGTTTGTACACTGACAGAATGAATGGATACATTTAAAAATGGCCCTGAACAAGATAAGCGGTTGCGACAACCAAAAGAAATAAGATCAAATACTAAAACGAGATATTAAGAAAGGCGTAAGTACCATTTAAACTGTAACAATTATCTATAACGGTACAAAATTAACGTCTAACAAGAAGTATTAAAAGGTCATTTGTGGTTGCGGGAGAAATTGCAGTTGCGTTGTGGTTAGCTTGTTTTTGCCCAGTGTGTGGATGTTGCCTACATTAATAAGCGCCCGTTGAGGCACAAACAGTAATTGTGGGGTTGATCTAGTTGAAGTCCTAGTACTTTATATAATTTACGGGTTTAAATGTAACTTGCAACGCATTTGCCTAATTACTATGAGTGCAACTTTGAAATATTCTGTGTAGTTTCTTGTCCTCTAATTGTTTTCTTTTTTATTCTTATTGGTTCTGGTACAGGTTCTGCTTTTTGTCGTGTACTGTCTCGTGTTACCACTTTTGCTGTTGGTAATTACTTAGGTACTAATTGATGGACAAATTACAATGTTTTATGACACAAAGTTTGTTTTGTAAGCTGTTTACTTAGGTACCTAGGGATATTTTAAAACAGGTGGTATTAAAAGCTATTTAATTGTCTTCAAGTAAAATAACATAGTTTCTCAAAGTAGGTAGGTTACATATGTTTCAATTTTTAAACATCCAACAGACAGAAGATACACACGAAGACACTCATACAGAAGATCACAGCGAAAGTGAATTTGTTACAATAACAAAATCAAAACCTAATTAATACCAAAAGCAAAGATTAATTTGGAACCGAACCGCGAATAAAGCAAGACACAAAGTCGTCGACAAAACAATTAGACGTGCCACAATAAATCGTTGGAACACGCGCACTGACAGATTTGCACTTCATTAGTGATTTTTTTTAACCAAACCCGTGACAGACGCGCGACTAACATTGTTAAATTTGTCGCCAGCACCCGTCGCGTTGATTGATACCAACGTAAATAACTTAACGAGAATCTTTTGGAAACGTTTATGCTATGAGTATTTTGTGTTTATAGATCTAAACATAGACAGAACCAGCTCATGTCCACTCACTATAGTTACTAAAAGTTTTTATGCCAATTTCATTATAATAATTTTTATCCCGCGCCGATGATGTTAGCCCATTTAGCAAATTTACAGTAGGTAATATTGTTAAACAATATTTTTAAATTTTAATAAGTAGTTAGTTTTCAATCATGCTGCAACGTAGACGCCAAAATCCTTATTAGCCATAAGTGGTAAAGAAATTTTCAGGCCACATCATGTTGATTTTAGAAATTACAGTACATATATAATAGAACTTTTACCTATATAAATAGAAAGGCAGTGAAGCCAGATACTGCAACTGTAATATACTCATCAGATGTGTATCAACCATCAACCATACAGCGCGGTCGCAACATAAATATCAATTTAACAGATAAGGAGCTGCATCAATCTAAAAGCAACCGTCACGTGACGACTGTTTAATGGTTGGGAGGAATGTCGCCGACTTGCGCCCGCGCACTAAATATTATTGCCGCGACAGCTTCATTTAAATACCTTTTGTCAATGAACGGGTTAACACGAGAAGTTGGTGCTATAAAAAAGAATTATGGCGGGGTGCCGTCCGTCGCGTCGGCCCGACTGCTACCGATACGGCGTTTATTTTTTAAAATAATCGGTTCATGCGACAAGTATTTTAATTAGAATTATTTTTGAAGCGTCTGTTGTTGTTGTATTTATAGATTATAGTGATTGAGTGTTTTGTGGGGTTGAAGAAGTCATATTTAGTATTTACTTGCTTGTTTTAATTAGTTACTTGACACTTTAAGTTTATTTTATTAAATGTCTACCTACCTATAATATATTTGACTTTATATATTATAGGTATATATTTATTTTTATTTGGGGTTCGTTAGCTATTTCCACTAGAAACATGTTTGTCCAAATAACAAATACCTACAAAATCCTACTCTACAAAAAACATGTCTAACATTTTAACTGTAAGTGGTTTCATCCCAAAGTTAAAGTGTTTAATCCTAAGCAAACTGTAACACAAAGCGCATTCGCTATCAAAAGTGACGGATCTGAAAATGTATTGTGACGTCCTGTACCATGACAATGCTATTTGCTAGTTTAGCGATACGCGACAATGATATTTATACGACAGAATATCGGATTTGCGATTTTGTGGAGTCTCATGGTACGATGACAATGCAGAGTACCTTAATCCCCATAACAGCCATTTAGGAGTATTACAAATAAAAGTTTGTCGGTCGTCGATTCGGTTCAATACCACAATGGCCATTGAAGGGACTTCACGCTGGGCCCGCTGTGAATGGGCTAGCGCCAAAAAAAAACTATTAGACACGCATAATGGTTCTGATGTATAGAACTGAAGTGCGGATAGATGAAAGTTCTTGATTTGTTGTGTGAAGAGGATGTCTGAGTTGGTTAAGAGTTTTACAACTGATCTACGGTAGTACGATAAGTACCTAACTATTTAGTAGTTTTAAGTGGAATAGCCGTGGTTTTATATTTACAGACCCAATTTTAGGTAAGCATGGCGTTTGAGTTTACATATTTCTTTTAATATTTTTACACTTTATTTAGAAAATAAGATTCTTTATATTTAGGATTAGAATTATTAATTTAATTTTTAAATAATAAAATTTGAATTTAGAAATAATAAAATTGGACCACCAGGTTAGCATTACAGGGCCTAAACCTTATATATATTATAAGAGCATTGCGTACTTAGTAGGTACTATTTTGTAACTCATCCAATTTGTTTTCACAGAAATTTAATCAATTTTACAAATCATACCCACAATAAAAGTAAAAATGTAACTAATGTTGAAAGAACCCCTGAAGCCCCTTCCTCTACTAGCTTTTTAAATCAAGAATTGGCTAGACCAGTTCGAAAACTGTTCGAACTGTATCACTGTAAGATCCGGATCAATGAGTCACATTTTCCTGAATTCATAACGGAATAAAAAACATAGGTACATGAGCCCACGTCTTATTGAATTACAGATTCAAATCAATGATTACAAATAATGCACCTACCTATTGTTCGATAGATATTAAAATTACTAAATAAGTTTGCATCGTAATATCGCTTCTTTTAAGAACAATACACATTGTTCTTTGTTACAAAAGCTCAATAAAATTGATTAAATTTAATCGCACGAATGGGGAGCCGGCAGTGTGTTCTCTTTGACAAATATTTTCACCGGAAGATCGATGCGAAGAGGAAACAATTGGAATGAATGACGTTTGGAAGGTATTGTTTGATTCGATTGATTTGATTGAATATCCCTTTGACGATCGTGAGGTGTAAGTGTAATTGGAGGGTTTTTTTCCGCTTTACGCGAACGGTTGGGATTAAAGGATATATTTAAGACATGTGTCAGTGAAATTTGTGTGTGCCATCGTAACGGTATTTGAAAACAATATTTACTTTTTGTGTAGGTACCTATTTTTTGTATATCTATACCAAAAAATACTAAATGCGAAAATTTGGATGTATGGATGTTTGTTACTCTATCACGCCAAATTGACTGAACAGAGCTGGATGAAATTTGGCACAAAGATAGATTATATATAGTCTGAAATAGCACTGGCAAAATTAATTTATTAATTCTTTTAAAATTAATAAATGCAATCTGACTACCAGTTTTTTTTTACTTTTATATCTACTCAACAACTTTAATCATCATAAACTAGTAGGTAGAATGAAATTAGGTTGGTATCTATAGGTATACCTACCTAATAGAACCTTTCCACTTAAAACCACAATTTTAAGAGAGCTAGGGCACCATACAAGCGAGCAAGCCCGACTGGGAAAGGACCTCCTTAAAGAAGACCGCAGGCAAATAACTACAAACAGCTGTGTAGTTGTTTGTGTACCTGTGACCTGTGACTGAGTAGGTACAGCTTTCCATTTCTCATTTAGAGGTGAGTTCTTTCCTATTCTAGGGATACTCTATCACAAAACCGTAGTGTCAAAATTTTACGGTCAACAAAGCTTAAGTGATAATAATAATAATATTTTCGGGACAAGTCACACATCGCTATCTGATCCCAAACTAGGCAGAACATATTAAAACATATTTATATATTTCTAAATACATAAATACATTCCTTTAGTTTAAGACGGGCCGTATATTTGCTTTCTACCTAAGTAGTTAATGTATTAAATAATAAATTAATAACCTTTGTAGGTAGGTACCTACCTAAGTTATTTAAAAAATTACCTGTAATAAAGATTGCATCAACATTCATCATGAACACGAACAAACTATACGACCTTTATGCATATAGATAAGATGCCGACGGGAAAATGACACCTACCTACTATAGGAAAATCAGACTTAGCTAGTATCTACCTATACCTACCTTATGAGAATAACTATGCCTAGGTATTGGGGAACTATGTGTAAGATCCTATTTTATTATATAAAAGAAAATTATATAAATATTTTTAATTATTTATGGGTAAGTATATAGTATAATATGCTTTATGTAGATACTTTAAAATCAGATAACAATAGATTTATTGAATAACTTAAATAACCTTTTTTGTAAAAATACTGTCTATAGGTATATTAGATGTAAGACAGTATAAGCTATAAAGGATTAAATAATAACAAAGGTTGAAATTGAATCCAATTGGAAAATTATATTATTTGTAATATAAAAATGTGGAAACTGGACAAAAGTACCTACATCATAACGGGAGACGCTGTGCAATAGACAATAAGCAACAATAACATTTTCCTATAGCATATTTATCATGGTTCATTTGTTTTCTATGCCAGCTGTTCGAACTGTCAAACGTCATGGAATACAAATAAAAAGGCTACAACTTACAATGGTCTTGTTGGTAGGACCCGGCAGTGGTGCGTACATATCAGTGATCATCGTGATGAACAAACACTAAACGTGACACATACCGCACTTGAGAAAAACGATGGTTTACAAAGTGTCACTTGTTCGCGCGAGTGTCCGCATAGCGGCGTGCGGTGAGCGGCGCGAGCGACGTTTGTGGCGCGACCGACCAACGCGCCGTGCATCCACCGGCGCGGGGGAGTCTACCGGCGCGGGGGAGAGGGTGTGCCGGTGGGCGGGGCTCACCAATCCCAGCCTCTTACCGCGCCCCGCCTATTCCCCAGCCCGCCCGCAAGGTCGCAGGGCGGGCGTATCGATCGCACGCGCTCGCACGAACAGACTCCATTTTATTTCGGCTCCCTTGATTTGCATAAACTTTTTTGTTTCAAATTATTGCTTAGTTGGCGCACTTTGTGTTATTGTCTTGTCTACAGTTACCTTTAAAGTATCCGCCGGTAAAAATAAATTTATTGGAAATTATATTTCTTTACAATATTAGTTGGTAGGTACCTATTATTTTCACAGATCGTTATGCTATTTGTTTAAATTAAAAAATAGTTGTAGGTTGGACATTATGGGTATTATATTATTCGACCTTCTTCTTCTTATCGTTTGGTTAGTGGCCAACCTGGTGACAGAGTTATTTAGATCGCCCATATTTAGGCCTCTGTCGTGATCTAACGACTGATAACAGTCGGGACCGACTTTTAACGTGCCCTCCGAAGCACGGAGACGCGCAGATACCACTATGCGGTCACCCATCTAAAGGGTTACCGCGGCCTTGGTAGCTTAACCCGCTGATCGTTTACCGAACAACGAGTAAACCTAGCTATGAGCTATTCGACCTAATAAAGAAGAAGGATTTTAATTCCAGGAACTTTCCTGTCATAACTACTTATAACTACCTACTTAGTTATGATTTACATTATTTAAATAGATAAGTAGTAGATTTACCTACCTTAAACCTGGTTAATTTAGTTTAGTCATTTTAAAATAAAATGTAGGTAGTAGCACAATAATTTTATGTTATTAACGTAAATTTACCTAATTTAGAAACTCTATTTACTTATGTCGTTTCTTTAATAGGTAGGTAGGTAGTAAGTGGAAGTAGTAGGTAGATAGGAAAGTGTGTACTCAGCTTAATATGGAATAGGTATCTATAATTTTGTTTTAAACGTGGAGAAATGGTTTACCCCGTGTGAAATCGGGGTGGGCTATTAGAAGTATCGGGTACCTAGAAGTATTTTATCCTTTCCTAATACAAAAGCCCTTTCAACAAAATACCACAGCTAAATAACTACACACAATGGCATACTCACGCACAAGATCACAACTCTCCATTGCTAAATATGAAATGTGTTTCTATATTTATAGAAAGTTATATTATCCCAGGGTTACCAACCTATAACACAAAACAATGATGTAAAAAGTTTTTTGGGTTCAACACGCGTGTAAAGCCCCAATTATTGCATAGATTTTTTTATACTAGAACGGTAGCAAACAAGAATGAAGCCCGTCTGGTGGTAAGCAGTTACTATAGCCGTATGGACGATTGCAATTTTTTTTTTTTTTTTTTTTTCATCTCATCCCATAAACGTCCCACTGCTGGGCACGGGTCTCCTCCAAACATTTGGAGGGATATTAGCCTACTATACCACGCTGGCCAGACGGGTTGGTATAGGGTTTTCTTTCGAGTTTTCCCTCTCTTGCGGTGGATATTGTCTGCTAGACTCCCTTAGTCGACTCTTACGACACCCTCGGGATAGAAGGGGGTGGTGACATTGCAATACCCAAAAACAAAATGTTAAAAACGAATCCTTAAATGAGGTTTGGAAACCTGTACCTACCCACACACAGGAACACAACAACTTTTTCGTAACCTACTTAATGAACAATTTCTAATGCAGTTTTAATTACGGGGTGTAGCGTTACGTTTAACGTGTTATGTTTGGGTGTATCTACGGTAGGTATGTATAATATGTTTTATGCCGTGACACTGGGATTTTGCAATGCAAGATTGTAATTTTAGAAGCTTTACCACCATATAAGTTTGATACATTTTCACATAGTTCACTAAGCAAACGATACATCGTCACATTTTTTTTTCACCTGAGCGTCACCGTGCTTTGGCACGTTAAAAGTCGGTCCCGACTGTTAACAGTCGTTAGATCACGACAGAGGCCAAAATATGGGCGATCTATTAATACCTCTGTCACCAGGTTGGACACTAACCAAAAAATAAGATGAAGAATTTTTAATATTTTTTAGGTATAAGTACCATCCTAAATGATAAATAGCTACATATACCTAGGTACTGGGTACCTAACACTTTTCGACCTGCTGACGACTCAGACACAATATACCTACCTATATTCGGACACAGAATCCGAATTGACACATTTTCATTTAAATGTCTGAATATATTATGAATCAATTCGTACCTAGGTATATATTATGTACCAGTTGTCAGCAAGTTTATTTTTCAGCCTATCTACCTTTGTTGGTATTTAAAATGTAAGTACCTACCTATATCTAAATAATAAATCTAGCCGTTACAAAATACCTAAATATCACAAATTCCCCTACAAACCGAACAGCTGACAGAACGTTATTACGTGCCTAATAGCTCGGGTGAACGACCAACAAGGTGTTAAAGATAATGAAATATAATGCTCACCACAAAAAACATTATAAACACGACCAAATAATTCGTAATGGAACGTGAAAAAACGACACCAAAGTTTCATCATAAAAAATGTGATGGCGCCCTTTTGCGCCCCGAGTTCCTTCAGATCGCTAAACATTTTTACAGGGACGTCGTCGCTTCGAGAATAGCTTAAACGGCTAATAGTTTTATGACACGCATAACACGAGTAAAATGCTCATTATCATAGCAAACAATAGTGAACTTTATATTGTTATTCTTAAGGTAGAAGATTATTTTGAGAGGAGTCCGGAAATGACAGTCGCAAGGCATTAGGTATAGGGACATTAGACAGGGGTGCCATCAGGTTTATAAAATAGTGAACTCGTCGAGGTGAGCTGAGAGGGGAGGTAAGTGAGGGTAGAGGGGTGAATGGGCGTGTCGGGGATAACGAAATAAAAATGCTCAGCCCGCTCATAGGCGACCGTACGAACTCCGCTTAATGCAATAAACATTTTAATTTGAACACGAAACTCATGCTGAGATGTAAAATTACGACGTGTGCGGAAGAAATCAAATTACATGGAAATTTCATGAGAGGCGGTTCTACGAGCCCATCGGTACATACTGCAAAATGAAAAAGCATAAACCTTAATCTAATCGTTGACTAATCATGAACGAAGTTGATGGCAATAAACTAGTATTTTAACGGGTTATGCCAATTTCCATTTGGTGACTAGGTACGGTATATTTATTTTGAGTTTTTGATATAGGTAGCTAATTTGGTTAGGTACCTATCTACCTATATGCATTTTAGTGCTAGCTTTATTAGGTAAATAGTTTTTTCAACTTTAGTGCCAGCTATTTCAGGTCATAGGTATACCTATGACCTGAAATAGCTGGTGATGACTATAGTCAACAATGTTTTGGTATCATTAGTATAATAATAAATAATAACAACCTATATGTGGGGACCAATATGTGAGACATTGGTATATGGGTTGCTAGACACGGGTTAAACGGCTAAATTGTCTACTATAAAAAAAATTACATTGTACATAAGTACATGGTTCCTAAATTATGTTACTCCTTATTCTAATACATACCTACATTAATTGCAATTAATGTTTCCATTCTATGCTATTCCTCGTTAGCAGATGGTAAATCAGATTGTATACAATTTCCTTAACTATACTAGGATATATAGGTATCGAGATGCAGTTGAAACTCACTTAGTAATTCGGCGTCACGCGCTCCCTAGCGGAAATAGACGGAAGTGACCGTCGCCGGCCCATATCATACAGATCACTGCCATTTTGGTGATATTGGAGTTTGATATACGGACAGATCTGTTGTGTATTTGTTACTACAAGAGTAGGTACAACTAGACAAATAACTCTCTAGACAAGTGGCATAAACGGTAGTCGAATCGAAAAGTCAAAAAAGTAAATGTATGGGATTTGACGTTAGTTTACGATATCATGTCGATAACTAACGTCAAATCCCATACATTTACTTTTCGACTACACGGTTGGTTCAGTGGCTTAAGTGGTACTTGTGATCAAGGGAGACATAATAATAATGATAAATCCATCCACGGTAGTCTTAAGGTTTTACAAACTCAGCTTTTTATTTTTTTATATAAATTACTACTGTGATAACCAAAGCGTACAGCCCCCCGTTGGTAACCAGTTACCATAGTCTATGGACGCTTTAATACCAGGACCCAATACCTACATTTTGTCGGTATTAGGTTCCTGGATGACCGTCCTACCGCGCGTTGTGGACTCTACTCTACTACTACTCTACGTTTTGTCCTACGCATTTGACTAATCTTGGATCGCACTGCCCAAATCGGCCTGGAGGATATTATGTAGTCATATTATTTCAGAAAATAGAAAAGTAAGATGCTATAACTATAACGAGGGCCTTAATAGTAAGTGAATTTTTAAACTTATTTTCGCCAATAAATTCTTTTTAACATCAAAATGCTAACTTGTGTTTGTCAGTTTATTATCAACGAGAGATTATAGAGAGTATCAAAGTCAAACTCATTTATTTATTTCGATCAAATACATGATACTTATGAACGTCATAAGAAACCAATCCCTGCATTTTTTTTTCCTAAGGCCAATTCGCTGACTAGGATAGGGATTTGGAAAGAATTGGCAAGGAACTCAGGCCGCTCTTTCTAATCGCCCGAGACATTTACAATTTAGTATGAGTTACAATTTACAAAAAGGGTAAGGCTTTTCAACTACACATCACGAAAACCAACTTTTCAGGATATAATTGGCTGTAGGTAGATACTTACAGGCTTATTTTCCAACGGTCATAACTTGCACTCAATGAAATAATGACATATTATTGTCTCTATTAGGGATACGACCCAAGCTATTAGTTGAAAACAATCGTTACAGTGTAACTAAGTGTGCAGTACAAATTGTATTTATAATTTAAGTGTAGCAACTTTGCTATTATAAAGTCTAGAGTAGTGCTAGAAATGTCTTTAAATCTTTTTTTTTTTTCTTTTTTTAAAAAGACAACTCCCGCACTAGAGAACAAGCTCTGTGTCACAGGGGACTTTACAAACATACAATTGACGGACACAAATTACACCCAGACTCAGAACAACTCTTTGTGGGTCACACAAAGTTTTGTCCAGTGTGAGAATCGAACCCACAACCTCGTGCACAGCAGGCGCATATTGCGGCCACTGGACCACTAAGGCAGTCAAAATGCCGTCGAGAGTCTGAGATTGCGTTTGGTTTTTACACTATTATCCATAAAATGCTTTTTTTATTTATACTACTTGAGTGGTAAGCAAGCATACCGCCTGATATTAAGCAGTTATCCTAGCCTATGGACGCTGGCAAAACCAGAGGTATCACTTGCGTGTTTCTGACCCATTTTTTACAGCAGGGCTTTAAGATGTAGTATCTCTGGGATAGGTAAACGTTTCTTTCAAAACGCATCCCTAAATGAGCGCTGGAGACCTGTACTCACACTCAGGAACACAACTACACTATTATGTAGTTATTTGGCTGTGGTCTTCTGTAAGGTGGAGATCCTTCCCTAGTCGAGCTCACCTTAGAATAGAGCATCTTAAGAGTGAGATGCTCTATTCTAAGGAGAGACTTCTTTTTCTTTGTTCAAAGTGAGGTACGGCTCTATACAAGCAAGCGCGCCTCTCAGGCAGGTAGAAGGACCTCAAACTACAGAAGAATACAGCCAAATAACGGTGTAGTTGTGTAGGGACAATCACAGACAGGGAAAATCTGTACTCGCGCACAGGGGTGCGTGAGTACAGATTTTCAGTGCTCATTTAGGGCGTTGTTTTAAAAAAACTTTTCCTATCCCAGAGTTATCCATAATACAAAAGCCTGATGTAACTTTTTGTGGGTCAGCAATACGTGAGTAATGTCTGGTTTTGCAAGCTTTCATAATACATAATATTCAAATACCCACATACGTATCAGTACCATCGTACTCATAGACATAAATATACGAATACCTAGATGAGTATATATCTCACGTTAGGCAATGCTGTTCGACTAGTAGACACCGAGCAATCCTTGCTATATTACGTGAAGACGCTCACTCTATAAAACCTATAGGTATATTTAAACGTCTGCTTTTTCATCTATGTCTTTATGTGTACGTATATCTAACTAAGGCTAAGATAACATGGAATGGTTTAATCCGGGAATACGGACAAGTACCTACACATTGCGGTTTCAATGGTGAGTGTGTGAACGCCGCATATGCAGACTTAAACTAAACAGGCAGAATCAACACTAATAAATAATTACATGCCTAGCTAAAAGTTGTGGTTAGTGACTCTAACTGCTACGCAAAGTTCGTGGGATCGTTCGATTCCTATCAGTACAAATCTTTGTGTGATTAGTGACAATTATTTACTTATAATATATCATCTCAACCCATAAACGTCCCACTACTGGGCACAGGTTTCCTCCATAAATTTGGAGGAATATTAGCCTACTATACCACGCTGGCCAGACGGGTTGGTATAGTGTTTTGTTTCGAGTTTTCCTTCTCTTGCAGTAGATATTGTCTGCCTAACTTACTCCCTTAGTCTTCTTCTTTTACGATACCCACGGGATGGAATGGGGTAAGTGACATTTGTATTCTTAATCCGTCACCACACGGACGAAATATATAATGATATACTATCTATAATATGTATGTATTTAGAAATATATAAGTATGTTTACCTATTAGTTGTCTAATTGTGTGATCCAATCCAATTGTTAATGTTTATTACGAGTCTGGGTGTTATTTCTGTCCATGAATTACGTTTCGTATAATCCCCAGACACAGGGCTTGATCCTATTATCTTTAAAAAAAAACTTCATTTATCCATAACATGTGTATATCTACTGTTTGTTTATTCATTGTCGCTTTACAATTGCAGTACAATTTGTTAACATAGGCAGAGGCCACACGCGGTCCGCTAGCTGTAGCCCGCGGCGTCTCCTAAACTCTTCAATGCTCATTGTAAGCCTTGCATCGATAGCCTTTTCAATTGCGCTTTCTTAATGCTCAATACGTGCAATATTAAAACATACAATCGTGTTTAAAAGTACGGACAAAATGGAGAGATTATTTGATAAGATTGTGAGTTTTATTGTTGTATTGTATGTTTACAACTTTATTATGTAAATTACTAGTATGATCTTAGATCATTACTCCAGCATTTTCTAGGCCTTCCTCGGCGACGATGTGCAAACTTGCAAAGGCATTGAAAATATAGATTTATTACTTTATAAAGAACTGGCTGTTGCCCGCGGCTCCGCCCGCGTTGATGACGGTTATCGCGTTCAAAAGTAGGCTATTCGCTATTCCAGGCCTTAAACTATCTCTATACCAAATTTAATTCAGATCCGTTCAGTAATTTTATTTTTTATTTAAAAATTCGGAAATGCTTTAAAGATGTTATTGTTCAAAAACCCAAAATCTAAATACGTCACATATTTCATGTTGAAAAAAGCTCTGTACCTGCAATGTAAAATCTCGCATAAAATATCACAATATCTTAGCAGTACATTGTCATGGATAGCGTCACGTGGTGCTGCGCACGCGCTCCAAGGCGAAAGGCGCCCGGCCCGTGACGAATGCATTATTCGCGGCTATCATCGAACACAATGCCCATTTCACAGTGTCCATCGAATCAAACCTCTCGATGACGACAAATCGAAATTACCATCTTACCGATTTCGTCATTCTATATTCGTTCCGATATAATTTCACCAGTCCGTGGCGGAAAATTGTAATAGACAACGCTTAGATGGTCATCAGAGGTGTTATTAAGGAATTGCAAGACAAATGAATTAGAATTATCTTTTATCTGTACAATTTGTTTGTTAATGTCTACGTACGATGTAGAGTATTTGTTAAATAATACAGGTAAAATAAGACCTGATACCTGGACGTTAAACGAGCTTATGGATGATAATGATAACGTTTAACTCGATTTAGATTGTCTTAAACACGCTAAGAAGAAGAATGAAGTTTCGTTTAGCAAATTTGCTTCACATAATAATAGTCGAGAAGAATTTAAAGAAGTATATCGTACGTAAGAATTTATATCGTACTATTATTACTGTGCTTTATTATTATATTTACTAAATGTACCTACACTTCGATTACCCTTACTTTCCTCTGCACTTTCCATCACTCAAAGGTTTGCTGTAAGAGAACTCATCTTTTTTAAGCTCGCCTTTGTACATAATAATGTTATATGTTTGTTATCTATCCTGTATTTTATTTTGTGTACATTAAAGAATTAAAGAAGTACACATGGAGGCCGTAAATAATCACCATCATCAGCCTATAGCATCCACTGCTGGACAAAGGTCAAGTACACGCTACTAAGGACGATTCCTGGCTTCTCACATCTAGCTGCAGCCAGCGACTTTGCGAAGAACATTGTTTCAGCCTGAGCCAGCATCCTACACACCGCGGTCTTTTCACTCAAGAATTTCGTGCAAAATAGAAATAGATAAATGGTGGAGGTGAAGATAAAAAGAGAGCCTACAATGAGAGAACAAATAGTTAGATTGAACTCAGAAACATGGAAGAAAATTAAATACATTTAAAACCAGACATTGTTATTCTGGTAATGATGCTATAATAATGGCATCAGAATCATTATTGCAAAAAGTACCTACTAAATTCAGTAAATCTAACAGAAGTAGCTCCATAGCCAAAACAGAAAGGAAAAAGATATCTCATGACATACCAGTGTGGAATTCAGTCCATTTAACATGTAAAGTGGTCTATGCTGATAGACTCCGACATCGATATAATTAGCAGTACAACAAGCCGACAGACATGGTCAGCTCAAGAGGTGTCCAGCAGTAGGCGTCTTTAGGCTTAGATGATGATGATGAAGCAAATGTTAAGATGTAAATTGTTGTACATAATCGTGACAATAGACTAACAAGATATTCAAAGTTTCCTTACAAGTCAATTGGACTTCGCGATATTTTTTTCTTTATAAAAGAAATCTTAGATCTCATATTAGTAAATCAAATCCAACTTAGTTTTTAAGTTTTACTTTATCTGGATTAATTTGAAACAGATATAAAGAGAGACTCCTGTTCAATAGTTAAATAAGATGATCTCACAAGATCAATTTCACGGTTGATTTTGATTACTAATACTTATAGGTGTTAGTGCTATAGTCACAAATATATAAACAAACATAATAACAAATGCAGTACTTACTAATATCTTCATATCCTTGTGATCTGCCGTCACGGGGTCGATACTAACCTGGAAAAAAGAGAGAATAGATTAATATCATTTATAGAAGCAACACAAAATACCAGGTGGATCGAAATATTCGCGGCCTACCACATAAATACTTGACTTATTTTAATGTAACTGAACTCATTCGATTTGTTTACTCTCTGGTTGTCACATTGTAAAATTCTGTCACAATAGCATTATCTGTTTTTAAATTAGACTGAATTTTGTGAGCCTAAGTGCAGCGTTTTTAAAGAATGGAGAAAATTGAGCAACGTGCGGTCATCAAATACCTGTTTAAAAAAAAACTGACTCCAAAAGAGATTCACGAAGATATGTCAACAACATTGGGGGAATCTGCTCCATCGTATACGACTGTGAAAAAGTGGGTTGCAGAATTTAAACGCGGACGAGAGAGTATTGAAGATGACCCTCGCTCCGGCCGGCCTACGACGTCTACGACTGAAGAAAACATTGGGAAAATCTGTGATCTGATATTGGCAGATCGGAGATTGACCATCAGGGAGATTGCTGACACTATTGGCATCTCATATGAACGAACACAAAGCATCATAGTCAATGAACTTGGATTTTCTAAGGTTTCTGCGCGGTGGGTCCCCAGATTGCTTTCAGTTGAACAAAAACGAATACGGCTCACGATTTCTCGCGACAGTTTGGAAATGTTTGAGACTGATCCATAAGATTTTTTGGACAGATTTGTTACAATGGATGAAACCTGGGTACACAACTACACCCCAGAGTCAAAACAGCAATCCAAGCAGTGGAAAAAACCTGATGAACCGACTCCAAAAAAAGCCAAAACAATTTTGTCAGCTGGCAAGGTGATGGCGTCAGTTTTTTGGGATGCTAAGGGTGTCATCATGGTGGACTACCTTGCAAAAGGTGAGACTATAAACTCTGCTTATTACTGCACCCTTTTACGTCATTTGCGTGAAACGATCAAAGAGAAAAGGCCAGGACTACTCAGCAAGAAAGTGTTGTTCCATCAGGATAATGCACGCGTTCACACGTCTGTTGAATCAATGGCTCAAATTCGTGATTGTGGCTTTGAATTACGGCCCCATCCCGCCTATTCCCCTGATTTGGCACCTTCGGACTTTCATTTATTCCCAAACCTTAAAAAACACCTTGGAGGTCAAAAATTTTCATCAAATGAGGAGGTTGAAACCGCGGTGGGTGACTTTTTTGAAGGCCTTGAAGAAACTTTTTTTATGACCGGCATACAGGCGTTGGAAACCAGATGGAAGAAGTGCATTGAGTTAAGTGGAGATTACGTGGAAAAATAAAATTACTTTTGTTTATATTTTATATTGTTTTCTTGCTGAGGCCGCGAACTTTTCAATCCACCCTCGTAGGTAAGTTAACGACGCCGCACCGCATAAGATTAAACCTAGCTGTGTAGAAACCAAAAATTCTTGGATAAATTAAATTTTGAATTTTTTTTTTTGTTTTTATACTACCAAGGAGGTTGGCTTGTTTATACAAACAAGCATACGGCCCGCCTGATGGTAATTGCGACGAACTTTATATTATCACCGCGGCAAATTTTCACGGGACAAAACATTGTGTACACCCTAAATGATTCCGAGTATGGTTGTACTTTTGTCCGTGGATTGTATTTTTTAAGTCCTGACCCTAGTGTGGGAATTGTCTTTAAAAAAATGGTTTTAGACAAAAACACATGAAAGTCCAAGTGAAGTGGTATCATGACAAATTGTTGCAATTATTGACAATATTTAATTTGATTTTACCCCCAAAAATATAAGTAAGGTAAGTATTCTTGATGTATTTTGTATTTTTTAAGTATGTGAGTTTATTAGATAAGATTTTAGATATAGCATCATTCTTCTAGTGATGAGATCTTCAGAGAAAATTATAAGTCGGGCATTTAATAAATGATCTAACGACTGTTAACAGTTTATTTATGACTTAGCATAAAAAGAACTGGATCTAATAGAACATGGCATAAACATTAGATTGGTTATCCTATTATTGGCGCTTGTTCTTAAGGTCTATGATCTCATCATGAGTAATAATTGTTCACTGCATGCCTTAACAATATGATGATGTAATCATAAACTTATCTTAGACGAACAGAATCAGAATTAAATATATAACAATATATATTATAAACTCGGTTAAGCAAAATATCTAAAGAGTACCCAATCCGCAATATTAATTTGATATCCGAAATTGATACAAAACAAAAAGTTCCCATTGTGTTGATTTCCTATTTCTCATCAGTCAACGTAGAAAAACAAAAAACTAATTAGAAAGTCCCTAAAAAGTTAATATCATAAGTCGGGGCCGTACACACGAGCGAGCGAATTTAATTTGGAGCTTTTTTAATTACGCCAGGAGAATCGTTCGGAGCGGGGCAGAGCGGGCTGGTTTCGGCGCCGCGCGGCCGCCAGCCCTGTAATTATGGGCCCCGTAATTGCGAGACCCAACAGTGTGCACCCCGGTCCTCAACCCTCCCCCTCTACCTAGCCGCAGATAGCCAAGGAAATTAGAATACCCGGATTTTTTGATCTCATTTCAATGTTAGTTTGCGAAATAGCCGTTGTTGAATTTCAGTTTTTTGGACACTGGTACTGGATTTTCTTTGACCATTCGAACTATTTGACTGTACCTACTATTCTGCTACTATTCTGCAATAAATAAGTAATATTTTGAGGCAAGTTTTTATATTTTTATATTAGGATCAGTCAAACAAAATTTCACGTATCTTAGAACTTCAATGAGATATAGGTATGTTTGCCAATTAGTGAAGATAATATTAATTTAGAGCTATTCTCCAAAACTAAATTTTATTGACATTTTTTTTGTATACAAAAAGAGCTAGTTTAACTAATGCAAGGTTTAGCATCCACCGTACCATTACCATAACACTGACGAATGAGGGTCATTGGAGAAATCTTTACATTACATCATACGCTCTGCGCTCTAATTACAGCAAGGATATTGTCCTGTTGCTGACAGGCTAAGTCCAGCTGAATTTTTTTCTTCATTTACTGGTCTTTTCAATAGCTCGCTTTGCTTTGAAAGTATCAATATTAATTCTAAGAGTACTCTTACTCTTAGAATTAATATTGATACTTTCCTCATCGCTTAGTTCATTCCAGAAATTTTCTGTATTCAATAAGTAAGGTTAATTGGTGTGCAGTGGTGCGTTCTACAGGTTTAATTGTGTAATGCAGCATATATTACGGGGTATACTGTATATATACTTGTAAATCTAAAATCTGATTATGTTCATAAGACTGTCTGGTTCCATTAAAATCGTGTAATGAAACGTTTCCGTACTAAGAACTTTTTTTCCCATCGCGTGTATAGGTATTTAGCAACTACATACCTACATTCTTAAAGAAATAATCAGTTTAAAAGTTAGATTGATCTTTTGTCTTTTTATTAGATTGCGTTATTTGTATAACAATTTTATTAAATTTTATTGCAATAAACGTTATGATTTTCTGATATCTTATTGTTCACTTTACTCGTGTAAAAAATAAAGATACATTTATATTCTAGCATTTTTTAGCATTCGTTTTCATAAAATTTATCTTAGTTTTATTACAAAATACAGGAAATATTTTTCAGATTATATTCAAAACATACATCTCCTACTAGCGTAATTTGAACATTTCTTATATGAAAATACTATTAGGTAAAATCTTTTTAAATGATAATTTATTCCAGCAGGTGATTGCCTGTGTACAGTTTGGTCAATGCTTCTAACAGAAGGAGTGAGTGAATCGTACGTTTAATTACGATGACTGGCCATTGTAACTCGAAAATATATTTTATACCGCATTATGATAATTATACATCAGGCCAATGACTAATGTATATACCGAACTACTTACTGTTAGGATACACATCTCTTGATGTAAATCTTTTCTTATTTTACTTTTTAAGTACGATGTAAAAACTAAATTAAGTAGCTGATTTAGTGTTTAAATATTCAGATTTGATTATTTAAGTGGATTAAGTAGGTATCACATTTTATATTTGAAATTATATTAGTCTATAAATTTATTGCTAGTGTTTTACTTGTTGTTTATTATACTTATTGAGATTATTTTATGTTTTTATTATAATTGCATCGATTAAAGATGTGGTTTTGTTTATTGTTTAATAGTACGCAGTGTACTGAATAATAAGCTCTCTATCGCGGAAGACTTTACAAACAGACAACTTAAGGACAGAAAGTAGGTACACCCAGAAACACCATTAGTGGGCCAAACAAATAACTAACATTTAAAACGTACTTATAGCGATTTTCTTACAATAATAATTTTAATTTAAAACAATGACAAATTTTAAGTTAAGTCATAAAGTTGACATTAATATAATTTCAAATTTATATCGATAATAATATCGCCCCAAAGGCAAAAAAATAATATCTTATTAACAAGTAAATAGACCAAGCGTCCAGTAGAGTAACCCAATGAAAGCTTTAATTGTATCACCTAGTACCTACGTAAGTTTTGCCTGTGAATAAACTAATAGATCCAACTAATATTTTGTCCTATGTGGGATAGGAAATATAACACTCAGTGTCGAGGTAACCATCATAACCACTAATGCTACACAAGTGTAGCATAGTGGTGATTTAATCATCAGGTTTATTAAATGAACGGTTCTTGTGCACTACCTATATTAATCAAATATTTAAAGGAAGTATGGAAATTGCTATATGAATAAGCGATCACGATTCAATTTATTAGTGAAAGGTTGAGTATCGTAGATTGAGTGGACTTTTACAGGTTTTACCAGTTATTTACACTAGTGTTGACATCGCATTTAAGTCTTAATACATTAAAATAAATACACAACAGTTAATCATTAAATAAGAAAGTTTTAAATAGAGGTAGTTTCTATATGTTCAACATTAATTCAATCTTCGATTGTGCTCCCTTCTACGAAAGTGGCGAGTATTGTAGATATATTTATCTAAAATCAATTGAATAACAAACTAGCATTATAAGGAGTAACAATGGAAGAAAGGCGTCTAACGGCTCATTGTGTGAACGGCTCCACGGCGGGCAGCGGGAGGTGTTTGTGCCATAATCACGTACGTAATCACACCAATTAAATATATTTATTCTCATTCTACCTTTGTAAGTTGAGCCCACTGAGCTCAGCTTTTGTTACCTCAAAATCTCTTTGTTTGTCAAAAGCGTGAACGCGTTTTTTACGTCTTCGAGTCGACTAATTCGGACGTAATCAATGAAATAGCTAATCATTGTATTGTGAGAAGGCTAATAGACGTTGTAATTTTTGCGCAAAAAGTGGTGTTGGTTTACTGTAATTATGATAGCGCTGTGAATAGAATTTAATTACAGTGTAATTATATTTTCGTTTAGGTGTTTAAGGTAATAAAATGAATCTAATAATATGATACCGGTGTCTAGATTGTAAGTACAAATTGTCTCAATTAAAATAATCTGAGTATAATTTAATTTCAGTGCGAACTTACATTATAGATATTACAAAACGTGCTTTTGACAAAATATTAGTAACCTTTGTATTTGAATGCAATTAAATACGAAATAATTAATTCTTAGAATTAAATAATATAAAATAAAAAGATACATTCTTTACTTTTATTCACACCGAATCATTTTTTTATATAAAAAAAAAGCAAAATAATATTGATATTCACAATTTAGTATAAAATAAAAATAATGTAAAATTTAGTTATATTTACCTCGTTGAAGTAATTATTATTGACATTATGCGGGACTGGGTGCGAGCCCGCGTGTTGTTGGTAGTAAGCACAGTTCATTGCGGCCCATCAGATTCTAATAGGACACCAGGAAAACTCACTAGCACACGCGTGACGAATTTTTCATGTCAAAGGAAAATTTAGAGGAGCAATTATCTCGTAACGAATCGATGCGGCGAGCGAATCTCGCCTACTAATCCTACTAATTGTAGGGTTCGCGGTTCGGTGCGCGAGTGTCGTCTCGCTCGTGTTCTTGCGTCTCGCTCGCGGGCCGCTCCGAGAGCCTCTGCGCGTTTGTTTAGGCGCGGGGCGGCAACTGGCGCAGGGCGGCTCGAGGGCGGGCGCTCAGCCGCACACGCAAAACTAATGTAGGTACTACGACAACGCACTCACAGCCTGATACAGTAAAAGCTTTGATTGTTTCACTCTTTTGTGGACACTTGCCACTTTTCACTTGTTATGGCATATTTATTTTTGGCCCAGTAGTAATTTTTATTATTTAGCAAAATAGCGTGATAAATGCTATAGTTTATATAGATAACCGACATATTAGTAAATAAAAATATAACATTTAAAACTGCTACTTGATTAACCCAAAAGTGTAATAGTAAATTTAATAATATTAATAATAGTATTTTGGGACAACTCATCTGACCCCAAACTAGGAGCACAGAGCCTATTATACTATGTCAACCAGAAAACTGATTAAAATACATATATATTAAATATTTTTAGCATTTTTGCTATGCAATCAGCTCAAATATACTTAAATTACCTGCTCCGGGCTCGTCTATTTCTACATTGCTTTAATATTTAAATACATATATATTTTTAAATACATGCATTTTATAGATAAATAACACCCAGACACAGAACAAACGTTAATGCTCATCACACAATTATTTGTCCTGGGTGGGAATTGAACCCACGTCCTCCGGCGTAGCAGTCACAGTCACTAACTACTAGACCAAATGGCCAGCGATTTTAAAATTGTATATGTTACTAAGAAACTATTGTCCGTGTGGTAACGAATTAAGAATACAAATGTCACCACCTCCTTCCATCCCGAGAGTGTCGTAAGAGTCGATTAAGAGAGTAGTCTAGCAGACAATATCCACCGCAAGAGAGGGAAATCTCGAAACAAAACACTATACTTACCCGTCTGGCTAGCGTGCTCATAGGCTGTAGGCTAATATCCTTCCAAATGTTTGGAGGAGACCCGTGCCCAGCAGTGGGACGTTTATGGGTTTAGATGATGATGATGATGATAAAGGTACTATAGGTAAGTAGACATCTAAAATAAGTACCATTTTACACCATCCAAAAGTAATAAATGTTTCCGGTTTATAATAAAGAACATCGGGATCGTTACCCCATGCGACTATTATAAAAATTGGTCCATTTTTTACTGTCCCAATCTGTGCGGGGGCGGATACGGCTCGTATGACAGGATACACTTTCCTTTCAATGTTGGTATCATGCGAAATAGTCACGTGAGCTCCTAACAGATGTTACGCTTACAATTTTATATCATTTTACTATTATTTATTGTTAAGAAATGTGTTAAGGAAATAAAAATATATCATTATATATATATATATAATTCTTCTGTGCTGTATTTAATGAAATTTTGTGTGTGTGTTTGGGTGAAGCCGCGGATGGTTTATATTCACCCTATCAATATATTAATAATAGGTACCTACGTAGCAATGGTCACTAATATAGTGCTCTATCTCTCTTACAATAACACATAAGAACATAGTCATCTTTTTATCGACACAAAGAAACATGACCGTGCCGGCGATTCAAGCGTCCGTTAAATTAAATTTCTCATTTTTTAAACGATTTCTGTCACGATTTCGTCACGATAATATTTAACACCGTTATTATTTAGGTGGACCTCTCACAATGAGGTTGGGAGTGGTGGGCCCGATGTCACCAGGCGATAGGGCGAACATTTTGTATAGAATACAGAATAACATGCGCAAATGATAGTTATTAGAGCGGAGTGGGTGCGGCGCGTGCGATCGTAATTGTTGTAATCTCAGCGCGCACGCTGCGCAGGCGACGACCGACGACGCACCCGCTGACTGCTAGCCTCGCGGATTTGCTTCTATTGTTCATTGCTTTGTGAATATGAAAGAGTACCATGCCTAGGTACCTATATAATTTCATTTTCTAAGAGCTTCATGTTTTACTATGATTTATTATTGAATTTTAAAACTTACAATAGATGTAGTAAGTGATTAAGTATGCCTTAATACTTAGTCACCGATACCGCTTCTTCACCAAATTTAATTTGTGATGTTAAAATAAATTGCGTATGTCCCTTTTTGGGGCTCACTCCGTAAGAAATTTCAACAAAATGTCTTCAGTAGTTTAGCTCTGAAAGTGTAACACACAAACGCACAGATTACTTTTGCATTTATAACATTAGATACTTATTAGTATGGCTGAAATTGCAATTTAAGCAACCTTTTTAAACTCTATAATTTATCCACTTTAATCTAAATTAAGTGAATATATAATACACATTAACTCTAATGTGTTAATTAATCTAAAGCACGGTAATTTTCTGTTTTTTAAAAAAGAGGTAAGCATAATAAAATTACGAGAAATATATTGAGATTTGGTCTGTAATCAGGTTTTAAATCGGCACCTAACTACGTGGAAAACTCAAATTGTCTATTCTATATTTATTTTAGCAGAGAATTCTTGACGAAATTCACGGTCTTTTACTAAATACCGGAGCTTTAAATTTACAAAAATATCACTCGAAACTTAAATAATGAAATATAACACGGTTCAATATAATGACCTACATTTCTTATTATAAATGAAACGCAATATAATTCAAATAATGAATAGTTTTATTGTACATTTCGTCACATGCTAGTCGCTACAGGCAGCGTCGCGTGCGCAAGGAAGGCGCGCCGCCCTCGTCGCCGCCCAGCGCCGCCCTGGACTCGAACCCGTATCGGATTGCAATCACAAAACAACGTACTTCTTTCATTACCAAAGCGTATTATTCCAGCCTCTATTTATTCGTGTCAGCAACATTGTACTTTATTTATATTACATACAATTTTCAAAGTTAGGGCTGGACATAAATTATTTGAATCTATAATGACTTTTGTACGTTGAAATCTTAGAGCAGTTACACACAAGGACTTTTTGCATCAATGTAAACGCGTGTTTCTAAACGCACTATTGATCGATACACATGAGATTTAAAGGAGTTGGCATATTTTTAATAACAATTCAAAAGGCAAAATTCCTTTAAATTGACAGCTAGCAGTTGCATAGTAATTGTTGATGCAAGACAGATCAAGTATAAGGTATCAAGCGAGCAAGCTCAACTGGTAGAAGGACCTCCACTATACAGAAGACCACATCGAGGTCATCCCCAGGTATTGCAAGCATACTACACTACGGTAACTGGTTACCACCTGGTGGCCTGTTTGCTTGTTCATCACCAAGGTAGTAGGTATAAAAAAACACGTAGTGTGTTAAGAGTCTTAGTTGTTTTACTTGTACGGAGTATTCATATTTTATTGCATGTTCTATATCTTTGTTTGAAAGTTTTGTAACTTGTGGATACTTTCTATAAATAAAATATAACTTGGATTTTATACAAGTATATATAATTTATAGCGACCTGATTTATCAAGATATATTATAAGTTGTTAATTGTAATTTTTATAACATGTTCAATTTCATGATGTAGGTATATCAACTGAAAATGTATAAAATACAGGTCTCCAGTGCTCATTTAGGGATGCTTTTTTAAGGAATCGTTTTCCTATCCCCGTGATATCATATCACAAAACGAGAAAAATAGACTTTGGTAATTGTAATTGTACCGTAGTCACAGAATACTTATTAGTATCCCGTAGTCTATTAAGTAGCTGTATATTTGTTTAAGCAAACATACAGCCCACTGTATGTTTGCTTATAACCTAAATAATAAATAAAAAAGTATTGTTTTTTCACGCCATCTATTTTTGGCAATATAAGAATTGCTTTTCAAAATTTGTATGGTCACAATGGCGCTTAAAATAAGTGTCTATTCATACTATTATCGGTTTTTTTTAATGATACCGACATTTGTATTAATAATTTATTTTAATTCGTATGATCATTGTTTTACTCTTAAAACTATTGTATTAATAGACTGGTAATATATATCGTTTAATCTAGAAAGCCGTAATATGAAACGTCTTTATCAATCAATCAAACAATTTATTTAAATAAAATACATAATTCAAAACTGAGTTTTTCTTTTGCCCCAAACTAAGCGAAAGATTGTGTCTTGGACGCCGTTAATATTATAAACTTATTATTCTTACCTTCATGATCTTATTCTTTAGTTAATAAATTTTCATAAGATATTTACATGAATAGTTATTAAAATTAAAGTAACCTAACCTACTTACAAACAATCAGATTTGTCTTTAGTTTATACTTGCTTTTATAAGAATACGAATTACTATTTGGAATATCAAACCGGTAGAGGTCTATAGTTTCATATTTACAAGCTGTGCATCGAAGCAGCTCCACGCACATTCGTCCCTTTAAGTGGTGTATTGTGCAATCTGAGTACAACACAGTTGCATGCTTGGTATAGAAGGGGTGCAATGCAACGTATCCGGTTGCAATCTTACACCAACTTCCTCTAACACCGGAGTAGGTACACAGATAATCGTCGGCTTAACTATTTATCCATTATTCAGTACTCACCTTTATTTTACTATACACGTATTTTATTACGATTTTTATGGATCGTAAAAATGAGCTTTTCGTATTTTAATTGTTGAATACAGTAGCCGGTTGTTTAATGATTTCGTTTTATATTGCAACGATATTTTATTAACTAAGCATTTAAATTATAATTTTAAAGTCTAGACAATATTATGTGTTAGTAGTAGTTAGTACCAATAGTTATATTGATGGTATACAAGTTCCAAGTTACTCAATATTCGCACGGGTTTATTGTCAAAAGGTGTAATATTTTACGCTACATCTCGATAAAGCACAACCAGATATAATCGAATACACAACAGATATCTAAAACGTTATCCATATTTCATTGACAACACGTGTGATTTGGTCTTTTGGTGCAGGCGTATTGTTGACGTACTCGGATTATCTCCATTCATAAGGACTCATTCATGTTTCAATAGCAGGACATTGGACGACAGTTTCCTATGCAAAATTTCGCGTAATCCCGGAATAAAGGTATTGTAAATGTTTCCGCTGATCCGTTGTGTGAACACCCGAGTGTCGATACAATGAACGACGCGGTGTCGAGATGTTCACTTGACGATGCATGTCACCACTCCACTGTGTTTACTGACATAATAGGATTAAGCTTCTACAACGAATTGTGTTTTGAAATATTGAAATTTGTTGAATGCTGCATTAGATTTTATTGAGATAACAAATTGTAACACGGTTTGAGTACTTCAAATGTAATTTAAGTACCTACCTGATCTGTTTTGTTAACATTTTAGTTATTTATTATAAGTGGTAGTACATAGATTTGTATTAAATTCGTGTAACTGCTCTATGACGCGGACGCTTAAAAACTTTTGTTATAAAGCTTAACTTTAGTTACAAAGTATTTTAGACATAAAATAATGTAGTAATACGTCTAAAAGTATAATATTTATGAAGTGCGAGCTTCATGACAGTGAATGGGTGAGTGGACAGAGCGAGAGCGGTGAGCTCGCGCTCTGACCGGCACGGCTGCACCGACGCCACGCCGCGACGCGACCGTGCCAAACAACAAAATAAACCGACGAACCAGTGTAATAATGGTGTTTCCACCCTGTAACAATAACTACATAATAGTCGAGAGCTTTTACGAGCTTTTGTGAGCTTGTCGAAGCTTCTACTTGGCGTTTTTTGTGATGAATGCCGCTCGTTGCGCCGCGCTTCACTTTACGACTGGAGAATATTTTATTGAATACTTACGCCGCGCTTAAGGATTTAACTTTGGCACGAAAGAGGGTCTTAAATCCGTTTGTACCATCATCATATTGTTTGACAGATGAAATACTTTCCTTTGAACCGGTTGTAATTTTGTAGTACGAAGTATGTACACAGTAAGTATGCATATATTGGTCTGTAGCGGCCGACATGAAACACGATCATGCTCTGAGACTGTGAGACACTGACAAAGCACCGATTACCATATAAGTACGATCTCGGTGAGCGCGCTCAATGTGAGAGTTGCCTACACGACGCTCGAGATGAATTTTTCCAATTATAAAAAGAGATAACCGCAACGTATAAAGAAATAATAGCGGTTGTTAATTGAAAACTTAATCGACAATTCATATTTCATGACCGTACACATTTAGAAAACTGCTTTCTCTATCTAAACCGCTGTTATTACTTATAAATATTAAATTATATGTAATTTAATTATTAAATCACTTGTAATTAGATATTATATTATTATACTTACTATGTGCTTTCAGACCATATAATGTTACCGTTGTAATAATGTTAAATATTCTCAGACAGCTTTGACGAAATGATCAAACAATCAAACAAGATTCCTATGGTCAAATTCATGTCGCAAATCAATTTGATCGCATATAACGGGATGGGATAATGAATAAAGTATAATTAAAATAGTTGCGATATTATTAAAACTGAGCTCGCATTGCGAATAGAAACGACGCTTATAGCTTTAGACGGGTGCGAGCGCGTCGTGCGATGCGCGATGGTCCGTTGTTGAGATAAAATTAATAGCCGCTATTAAACCGCGAAACACTCCGCGGAAGACTTCATTAATTTCCCGCAACGGAGTACGCCTTTAAATGCCTTAGATGATCCGCCGATAGATTTATTAATTATTGAGCGAATACCATTTTCCTTATCTAACACGCATTCCAATTATCCATCTAGTACACGTCGCTATCTATGAAATTTAAAATAATGACGAAAGAACGCAAATCAGAGCCTCTAGACAAGTGGCATAAGCGATAGTCGAATCGAAAAGTCAAAAACGCAAATGTATGGGATTTGACGTAAGTTGACGACATTATATCGTAGACTTACGTCAAATCCCATACATTTGTTTTTTTGACTTTTCGATTCGAGTATCGCTTATGCCACTTGTCTAGAGGCTCAGGTGAGACTAGAGTGGGAGGGCGGTGTGCGGTCAGGAGACAGAGGGAGAGAGGGGTGAGGTCGATAGCCGCAATAAATCAAGATATTATCTTCGCGCGAGCATTACGACCATGCCGATACCAAAGGGTAAGTCGACGGTCCTCAGCTTTACGCATATATGAACTCAAGTATTTCTACCAAATTTAGGTAGCACAGTTCGTTACACTACGTAGGTAAAAGTTAGGCGATTTTTCCAAGTAAAATTAAATGGTATTCAGAAGGATATAAGATAAAAACAAATAAAAATAAGCTTGTATTCGAAGACAAACTATAAGTAAGTATTACTTATAGTTTGTCTTCGAATTACTAGATCCGTATTTGGCATTGACTCTAAAAGCTTTAAGGTACACATGAAAAGTTGAATGGTGAGAAAATGTAAAGTAAGTCAACTAATCTGTGTTCTGTGTTCCTTACAGATGTATTAAAATATGGCTAGAGGCAATGAACCCGTTCTATTTATATTTAACACCAAATACCTGTATTGATTGGTAAGTAATAAATCTCTAAGATATATCTCTGTTCGTAGATATCATTGTAATCTTAACATATTATAGATATGATATAATTATGTTTTTTAACCCAACCAAGGAGATAAATATCAAGGGTACATACCTAACATCGGAAAAGCAATAATCAGTGATAAAATAAATTATAATTACACACAAAACCGTATAATTTGTTAGCCATTAATTAAAATTCAACTAAAGATGAAAACAACAAAGTTGTCTGGGAATCACAAATCAAACGCAACTCGGCGATGGCCGGGGGCGCCATAAATCAGTAGAGCGCTTAGGCCTTCTTAGCTTTTCTAGATAGAGATTTATCCCATAATAACACGTTGTTTTTCACTAAATCAACCGCCGAATTATCCGGTAGAGGAGCAATGATTAATCGGTGGAGCTGCCGATGTAATGACGGGCGCATAGCGATGCGGTGCACGCAGTCCGCCACCGAGCGCTGCACACCGCCTCGCGAGCTTGCTAGACTCGCCCGGTCAATTGCACATACCTCAGGGCTTTCGCACACCTTACTAGTCTACATCTAAATCTTTATCAATATCAGTTTGATTCAAAAATAATCCTTCTTTAAAAAACTTTCGTAAATATACGTATACGTACCGAAAGTATAGAATTTATTTGCAATTATAAAGGCATTTGGTAATTATAAAGGCATCCAACCAATTATTTAAATCTTCAGATATTTAATAGCATGTACCTACTCATTTCTGCTAGTGTCTTAGTCACTTCAGGAACAGTAGGACCGTATTTATCGTTGTTTCTGCGCCTGATATATTCAAGCGTGTCGAATTACTGCCTCATAGGACTAATAATGAACAAATACACACTTGTGCACAAATATCTAAATAATATATATCCTGCACAATTCACTAAGCTCCGTTTAGATTGGCTCAATTGTTGGTCATAGCCGAATTCACCGAGCAAGAGAATAATTGTTAGGCCTATAGGGCTGGTAAAATTTGTAGGTTATGAGACATGTTTCTTAAAAAGTCGCCCGCGCATTTGGTAAGTGTTAAGGTTGTAATTGTCCTAATGTATTTTTACGAATAGGCCAGTTTTACCTCTGAAAACCAGCTAGGAGTCAAGTAGACCACTGAGGTAAATTCTAGCCACTTTATATGACTATGTTTATATTTAAAACCTGATATGCGACGCAGCTCACTACTATTATCATTCAATAAACACCCACATAGTAATCTGCGATGTACTACACCGACTAGATTAGAAGTTTATTTTAATAATAGTCATTATATTTATATTTTGCGTGAAACTTCATTATATCCATAACAAGACTAGAATTTACATTTTGAACGTAATGGTTAAGCTGCAATAAATGGTGAAAATTGCTAACGCTATTTATTTTTTATAGGTTATACCAAACGGTTATACTGAACTATGCTAGCTGTTTATCCGTCAACATACTAAGTAGAAGGCTTTTAATTTAACAAACAAATTGTAAATATTAAAAACAATTTAAGTTTTTAAACATCGTAAAACCTAGATCTAGTTTTAATCGACAAACTATACGAATATAGGTACGAAATTTTCAACTTTACATGGGTATAATTAGATGAGGTATATTTCTTTAGAATAGATAAGTAAAATAAATTGCAATATTTAATTTGATTTTCATGGTTTGAATCATTACTAAAATCGAAAAAAAATGATACTTAAAAAAACTATCCTTCCACTAACAATGTTATTCATCTGCCCAGAGTTAAATAAAAAGTTATTTTTAATTAAAAGTCCTACACGCGATACCCAATATTTCAATAACAAAAATAAGTTAGTAGTGCAATCTAGGAAGTGTTTATTAAGATTGCGATTGCAAAGAGGCGGGGCGGGCCACTTGTTCAAGAATTTGAATAATCACCGCATTACAAGTTAACATTATTATGTACGGTCAAATATACCGCGATTTCAACATATAATTATCTACAGTGAACGGACCGTATAATGTTCCACGTTCATCTATTAAGTCAGTCGGTCAGGAATTTTTAATGATTTTACTAAGCCATTTTGCCAATGATTCGCGTCCAAACTTATATGCGGTTATTACCTAGTTATTCAATATAACATCTCATTTTTTTATTTGTCACGATGATGCCATTATAACTTTGCTTCACGTAGAAGTATCTAGTCAATTAGATAATTATATTTTTAATAGGATCTTAAATGCGCTCGAACTCAGCATTTACAATAGTTAACATGTTTCTTTATTTATAAATAATATGAGTACTTTGATATTGTATGTCTAATATTTTTTAAGATTACGTGAGATTAAATTGGTAATATATATTATACTACGTAGTAATAAAGAACGATATAAATAGATGATAAGTGAGACAGTTTGGCGCGTACGATGGATCGCGCCGCGAACTCGGCAAAATTCCGAAGTTTGCATACGACGCCGCATCGACCATATTTCAACGATAATGATAGCGAGCGAGCGTGATAATAATTGTTATTACTATGATCCACATCTGCTATTATTTTATAATTGAGGGCTTTTGGGTGAAACCCTGCAATTATAAGAAGAGCCTGCAGCAACAACGAGCAACATGCAACGAGGTGAACGAGTTTTTGCCTCGTTCCCTAAATTATGATATGTTTACTAAAAAGTATTCCCTCAATAGGTCATGTTATAAATCTTCTGATACAAGAAAATTTATTAGATATTTTGGGTTCCTTTTGGTTGCTTTTAAATAACTTTTATGCAAAATTTAGTTTAAAAAACTTGTCTTTTAGATTTAGGATCAAATCTTGCGATCGATCAACGGTCAATTATTCATTTATATGCATTGTTTTTAAGTTTAAAATTAGGGCCTAATGGGCCAGGTCTCGTTAAAATTTTGAATGTTTCGAACTAACTCATCACACTTCATTTTTATCCTAATTGTCTGGTGATCTGATGCAAGGTTTTGGGTAATCGTTTTAAAAGAATGCGAATAGCACCAAAGTTACATAACTCTGGTTGGATTTATTGAGCAGAAACAAATCAAATCTTGTTACCAAATATCATACATAATTTGTTATACATATTTGCGACTACAATCGAGAAAATCTTACCTTTTTCAAACTCTATAATATATTTTTAAATGTTTTCGCTCGGCAACCGCGATCATTCGATTAAAGCTCAAAAATATTAATCTCTCGAATATCTACATAGTGTAATCCTGAGAATGGAGAGTTCATTATTTATTATGAATATTAGTCAATTTTTATTTAGTCAAAAAAAGCGAGCGACGTACGGCGGGACGAGCCCGCCTGCAATTAACTGAGCCAACCCTGTAATTATGGACAGTAAATTTCTGGATGCGGCCAGGACTTGTCGGTATATTGTTCTATCTGGTCAGCTTATTGGGGATTAGCTCACCGCTGCCAGGCATCGGTCATTTGATTCCATATCTAGACATGATCAGTGGCGGGTTAAACCAGTTGCTTTAGTTGACGCATTTTTTGTGGAAGAGTTGCGGGTTATGGCGTAAGTAAATTTCGTAAATATATTTTTAATAATTTACGGAGTTATGATTATTTACCCACACTAGATAAATATGATTAGGTATTGAATCTTTCATCATATCAAGAAATAGAACAATTATACTTTCTATTAAAAATTATTAAAATAAACTAAACATTGCGAGTTCCATAATCATCATCATCTCAGCCAAAAGGCGTCCACTGCTGGACAAAGGCTTCTAGGATTTCCACAACTCTCGATTTCATCATATTTATTTGTAATTATGACATAAATTTAACAGCTATCATACGTGAATAATATTAGATAGGTGGCTCCCCTTTTGTAGAGTGACCGTTAAAACGTTGAAAACTTGAGTATTAAAGAAGAAGGAAAGTTTTGGACTTAATTACATGAGGGCTTTATCTTTAGTCAAGATCAGATACCGTGGCCTCCTAATTGTGTTTCCTATTTAAATAATTTTGAAACGGCGCCAGCTTTTAATATAGATAAATTGACGGTACACCATTTCTAGCTTATTTTACCTTTAACTATGTAGAAATGTATAATATAGTATAATAAATCAATTTTATTTTATTTACATATTCAGACTTCATATACCTACATACCTATTGTACATAGGCGGACTTAATGCCAGTGGCATTCTCTACCAGTCTACCTGTAAGGGTGATGCAGAAAAATACATCACCGTAAAGATTAATGAATAAAAAACATAGCATATAAGCATGTAATTTATACGAATTTATTAAAGTAAAAGTACAGATAAATTAGAAATGGATTTTTAAATTATCCTTTGCATTAACTTATTAGCCTGTGTCAGTCCATAGAATCACGCCTGTCTCCAGATCGGTAGGTAGAGACAAACCTGTCCCTCTTTTAGGCACGGGTCTTCACTTCTCTATCAAGAGGGTCACGTTGGTCTAATGCGGGTAAGTTAATAAGTCATGTCTTTAGAATTACTTCTTGTGGGTTTCCTCACGTTTTCCTTCGACGTTAGCAGATGGTGAATCACTTGATAAACTCCTCAACGTGAAATTGTCATTGGTACTGCCACTAAGGATCGAACTTGAACCTCTTGCGTGCAAATTTTGAAACGCTGGAAATATTTGCATATTACATATTTTTATTTGAAAATCATTGTTTTTATGGAGTTTATGTCTGTCAGTGTAATTGACGTTTTTATCTACAAATTAATAATAATTTTATCTAGCAGAAAATTGACCTACCTACATCACCAGTGATGATACCATCCCGTATGCCTTGCATAACTTCTACATGAGGCTATACGAGTACATCTATCAACCTTGGCGAAATATAGACCGATTGGTCATACAATGGTCCTACGAGTAAGTAAGCGTGACATAAGGGTGCAATTTTAGTTGTCCTTTTTGCACCTGTATTGGGGATTATATAAATAATTTGTATACAAAAGGCAAGAAAATAAAAATATACAAATAAAGGATTCAAGATATCGATACGATGCGGACATGTCTCTTCATGGAAAGTAAAGTACTTCTAAGAAATGAACTATACTTATAATTAATTAATTTGTAATTAGTTTTAGTACTTATGTGGTGTACAATAAAGAATATTCTATCTATCCTAAACCTTAAGAAACTGGAACTGTCATGCTTTAATGTTTTTATACTAATAAACATTTAAAAAATACCAGAATGATTTCCTATTGCACCATCCCTGTGTAGAATGATAGCCTTACAAAGACTATTAAAAGAATTTTCATCGCCATGCATCGGTCCAGATGCATCGCATCAAGATGCTAAACAATTTAGTTGTCAAATAACTCGCGATCTCTCATTCACTTTTTATTATTTTACAGGCGATAAGTCTACTTTACTATCTTAGAAGATAACTTACTCAAGCTTTTATCTTTAGTATTACCATCCGACCGATTATAAAAGTGTCCTAAGAACAAACAAAAGGAATTTACTCATAATGATGTCCCAACCAAATTTTGGTCACGGGTGGCGCGGTAACTAATCTCGACAGTGCGGTGACTAGTCATCAACGCATCAGTAGGGGTATTATACATACAGATACAGATGCACTCTTTATTCCCCTACTCTTCTATTCCGATGGGAAGGTAATTACACGATCGGAAAGATATATTAGGATTTATGCAGAACAAGACATTTATTGTGAAAATCTTGACAGAACAACCCAATTTTAAATTTTGACTTGACCCGGAAATCGACTACGAGACTTCAAGCTCAGCAGTGACACTCAACAACTACTAAACCAACTAGGCATTTGCAAACAAAATGAATGTTGTTAACGTCAAATTTGTCAAAGTTAACATAATCGATAGAATGTAAATATGAAAATGATATTCATAACAGGAAATAGGTATCGATTATTGAAACGAGCGGGTGATCTCTGACCCCCATTCATTCACAATTAGAGTCGAGTGAGCATGGCACACATGTCGTGTTGTTGTCGTGATTTCGAGACACAATGGCATTCACGTCATGACGCAGCAGAATGTCGGCCATTCATTCATGCTCTTTACACCACACACGAATGCCGGTTCTTTATTTTTGATACGTGAAAATTGTAACGTTTGTAACATTCTAAATACCTACTAATGGTTTTCTACTTTACTAAGTTCACTTCACATTTTACTTTAAATAGCCTGTTGTTAATTAATTACGGATTTGATTATCACAAAATATTTTTTAGAATCTTATTGTTACGCACTACACGCTAAGGAAATTATGCTAGAATTTTTGTGTTAGCCTTTAATGGCTAAGTAAAATAGATAGAATCATAAATTTTGTAACAAATAAAGTGTTACAACTTGAAATTGGTATCAATACTAAATAATACCAAAGTTCATACAAAAAGGTTTTATTCTAAGGCGTCACAGTACATATAGGTATACGATAGGCCATACAGTTTCATTGTCTGGAAAACATTCTCTATGAAAATTGAAATTAAAAATAGTTTACTTTGCTTTAAAAATAATTTCATAGGTACCTAACATATCAAATAAATGTACCATAAGCGGACCAATAAGAGTTCACAAAAAAACAATGACCAGTTTGAGCGTGGTCGGCGCATGCGCCGCGAATGGCGACCTGCGACCCAGGATTTGCATACAATGTTGATGCGTGGGCGCATCTACATGCGCATTCTTTGTGCACGTGTGCTTGGACGCAACGTGTTAGGTATATTTAGTAATGGATATGTTGTAAATCTTGTAGCTGTTTAGTTTGTTACTTAGATCTTCAAAAGGTATCATTAACAAATGATGAAGAAAATGAAAGGATTAGATATTTTGGTTTTAAAATTTTCAATTTGTATCCAAAGCTTTGCTTGTATCTAATGTATAACATTGTCTTTAAAGAGTAACTCTTTAAAGACAATACAGAGCTTTTGTAACTCTTCTAGGATGTTTGGTGAATTAAGGGTTGAAAATAATTAATTTTACGCAACCATTATTATTAGGGGAGGCCTATGTCCAGCAGTGGACGTGTTTTGGCTGAGATGATGAACAATTATTATTTCTAAATTATGAATTTGAATTAAATACTGTTAAATATTTAGGCTCTTTGTCATGTTTAAGTACTTATAAATTAGTTTTTTAAACTTTGGTGAGTGTCTTCTATTCTTAGCGGATTGATTGTAATCTTGTGTCAACTCAATGCATTCTACGGCCAAACTTTGCTTCAAAATTTGTATTCATATTCAAAACATTAAAGCATAATTCATCATTATCATGTTAGCCAAAAGATGTCTACTGCTGAACATAGGCCTAAAACATAATAAGATGCGATTAATTTACAAATCAATCGGACCCACCTACCGCACAACAAAATCAAATACTAATGTACTTACTAAACATATTTCACAGTACGCAATCACGCTGGCATGTTTATTTGAATCGGCAATTTTTCAACGTGCTCGTACCGCAATGCAGTTGCCAGAAAGATTTATTGCACGAGAGAGGAGTTGTCCCTCGCGTCGACTCGAATCAGGCGCAGTGATTAATGTTCTGATCTATTTACTGCCCGCACACAGCCCTCGACCAGATACTAGGAAACAACTTGCTAACTATTGTCTGTTGCAATGAATTTTTAGCTTCTGTTTCTGCTTTTTAACCTCTAGTGCAAACAAAGGGTGTATACGATAAACGTGTGTATTTGTGTTTCTATCTGTTTTGTTTTATTTTCCTAAATGAAATAGAACCTTATCTTTTTTTGTATTATATTTGATTAGTAAGTAGTTGACTGCCTCGGTGGTCCAGTGGTCGCAGTATGCGCCTGCTGTGCACGAGGTTGTTCGAGTGTGTGAGGGTTCGATTCCCACACAGGACAAAACTTTGTGTGACCCACAACGAATTGTACTGAGTCTGGGTGTAATTTGTGTCCATTAATTGTATGTTTGTAAAGTCCCCCGCGACACAGAGCTTGTTCTCTAGTGCGGGAGTTGTCTTTTTTAAAATAAAATAAAATAAAATTGCTTCTTTCAACACCTCACACTAATATGGCCTACTATGTTTCATCTCTACATCATCGTTTAGGTTGACTGGTAGAGAATGCCTTTGACATTAAGTCCGTCTTTATACATGTTTTGTATATTAAGTTCTTAATAAATAAAATAAAACCTAAAGGGAACAGACATACAATTCACGAATATAAAGTAGGTACCTAAATCTATACTCAGAATAAACTTTCATGGATTAAACTGTGTTTTGTCCCGTGTGGGACTCTAACCCACAACAATCGGAGACCCTTACCCTTTACCTCATAGTTGGGTAACCACAAAGTGAGCATTACATGTGAGCGTCTCCGTGTTTCGAAGTCCGTTAGAACGCGGCAGAGGCATATGAGCGATAATAAAACATATAGGTACTTAAAGCGTAATTAAAGATGGATGATTACTTCACTCGAGTTAAAGTTATATGTTTTTTCTGCTACTGAAATACCCATTCTAGTTGAGTAAGTAGGTACGTAAATTTTAAGCTTTATTGTATACATATTTCTTGCCAATACATTTACCTAACAGTTTTACGAGCTATTACAGTCAACTCAATAACCTAGAGGTAACAAGCAAATGCTTTACATCGATTAACGACGACGACAACGACATACAAAAACATCGATTCCTACTCAGGGCCAAAATATTAGTGTGATCCATTGATTGTTGTATATTTTAAAGGATGATTTACGTTACACCAGGCCGGGACAAGGCCAATCGAACATCTATAGTATCATTTTGTATTAAGTACCTAATTCATGCTTGTCAAACTGTCAGTGCTCGGGCTGGAGTCTAGCCCGGCCCGGCTCGGTGAAACGTGAAGTTACTTTAACAGGGTTGTATTTTTTGCCCAGAAATTGTATGTTTGTAAAAACTTCCGTGATGCTGGGCTTTTTCCTTAGTGCCAGAGTTGACAAAAAAGAAAATTTAATTCCACAATTTGACATGCACTCCACTCCACCTTGGACTCTTTAAAAGTTTGTTATTGGTTTACGCTATACCAAATTTAATTAATATTTTGAGAAGCTCTTACATATGTATTTCACTAAAAATCCGAATCAAAACCACACTCAGTTGGATATTTATTTCATCAAGATAAGAAATAAAACAAAAATCAACAATATGATTTATGCAAATGAACACACTTATAAACAAAAACATAATAAAATCAAGTACCATATCTAAACATAGAGATTTTCTCATGGCACGTTCCCATAGGGTGTGGAGGGGTTTAGTTGACCGCATTACCAGCGCGACAACGCTGAGCGCCGCGCGCCGTTTCACCCCCGGGAACTATTTATCAAATGATCATTTGATTTTCTTGTGTTTGATCACTGAACACATTACAATTTGCAACAGTTAGAGGGCTGGTAGCTTCACTTTATTTTTAATAAATTTAAAAAAAATATGTTTCAAAGTTAAATTATTCAATAAATGAAAAAAGACAACTGTAGTTATATTATCTACTAGCGGCCCGGCCTCGCTCCGTTTAGGTTTTTTCTAGATTTCTGTATTATACCTAATATATAAATTATTATACTTATTAACCTTCCGGTAGAAATTTTCTTAATGATAGTGAAAACCGCCACAAAATCAATTGCGTGGTTTAGAAGATCTTAGCGTACAGAGGGACAGATGGCGGGAAAAGACTTTATTTTATATATACATATATACTTAATAAGTAGATACATTTTTACTTCTGCTCCAAGTGCTATACAAAAAGTGAATAAATATTTGTATGTCTATAAACCTAAAGAAATATACATACGCAATATTTACACATCTAGGCTAGCATCGAAACCTATAGAAGGAAGAAAAAGAAAGCCGCAAGAATCGAACCCACACCATGAAACTGCGGCGCCAACGACCAACTTCATCATAGCTCCGCGCACCCTCGCCCTCTATCGGGGATACGTCTTATAAAATACGATCTGTTTTGATTGTGGCCTGGGGCACAAATCAATTAGGCTCCCCTCGGCCTCCCGCGGCGAAGCAGCCGCGACACCCGAACCAGTGGCTCGTTTTATGACACATCTCACAACGCACCGAAAAGCGATTCATTAACATTCACCGACTTTATTAGCACCAATTGAGGCGCACTCATTATTATCGTCGATTGGTTATTTTATTACGCTGTAAATCAACGCGCTGTTAGTGGCAAATTGCTCGGTGACGTTTTGCGGAAAATGGCCTGATAAGTATCGCAACTATTGTGTTGATGACGAAATCTAGGTGACATTTTATTAGGTCGGGAAACGCTCGGAATACAGTCAGCTGCCAGAATAAGGATACTGTACTGTATGTCCCGGGTACGTGGAAAACTAATAATATAAATTACTTCATTAAATTTTCAGAATTACTTCAATATGTCGAAAGTTTAACTCAAAATGAAGACAGCCTCTTTACAGTGGTGTATCTAAGTCACATCTTAAGAGTTCGCGTAATCGAAAGTTGCTACAAAGAACCATTCATACATAGTCCACTACATAGTGGACTATGAAAAATATTCTTTTTAAATCTTTATGCCATCAAATTCAATTCACGTTAACTTACTACAAGCTTCGATGTTCTTGTGGTTACCAATCTCAAATGTAGTCAAGATAATTTTAAACACACGGCAAGGTCATTAAGCGTATCGATTTCCTATTAATCTTCCATTTAATATACAATCTAATATAGAAAATAATGACGTAATAGAGGCCGCCGGCGACAGGGTCGTTTCCCACGCCGAGCGGACAATTTTTATAGTTCCTTTTTTATAAAGATAAAAATAAATTAAGTTTTGGTAATCAGACGCCGCCTGATTCTTGACCCGCTTCTTCGCAATATTTCTAAAAGCTATTACAAATACATTTATATTACCACACAAAAAAGCTCTCGGGCAATTTTCGCCACATAATGAGGCCATTATGGGGAATTTTGTTTTACCAACATGATAACACCGCCTTTTATTCGAAAGATCCCGTCCGCAAAGGACTTCGTGTTTTAAAGGACAATATTATTCCTGGCTTGATGAGATTTTCGTGCTAAAATTTTAAGACTAAATTGCCATCATTATGTATTTAACGCTGCGGATTAAGATAACAGCGGTCGAATAGGTCAGCAGCCATCTCGGCGAAATTGCCTACTGATTGCTTAAATACATGCACAAGTTGGAACGACACGACCTACCTGCATGGAGGTTTTAACTAACATAATTGACATTATATTTTGTTTAATAAACTGATGTGAAATCTTTGTATATATGGGTTTAAATAATATCCTTACTAATATTATAAATGTGAAAGTTTGTAAGAATGGATGGATGGATTGATGTTTGTTAATCTTTCACGTAAAAACTACTGAACGGATCTGGATGAAATTAGGACACAGATAGATTATGGTCTGGAAAAACACATAGGCTACTTTTTGCAGCGATAACCGACATCCACGCGGGCGGAGCCGCGGGCAACAACTAGTATGTAATACTTTTGATACTTGTTTATTTTCTTAAATGTTACTTCCTTACTAGATAATTGTTAAAGGTTCCTTAAAAAAAAGATCCTTAAAAAATGAATGAATCCTTAAAAAATGAATCCATAAAAAAAACTTACTACATAGATGTTACGCACGGTTATCCCGATAAATATAATTATTTTAAGAGATAATTATAATAAGAGAGGTAGGGCACCATACTAGCAAACCCGACTGGTGAAGGACCTCCACCTTACAGAAGACTACAGCCAAATAACTACACACAGCAGTGTAGTTGTGTTGTGTTCATGTGTGTGAATACAGATCTCTATCGCTCATTTAGGTATCGTCACATCATTCATCGGAACAAACGTTTTTAAAGAAACATTTCCCTATCCCAGGGATACTAAATGTCCAGGTTATGGTAACTGCTTAACATCGGGCGAGCCGTATGCTTGTTTGCCACCCAAGTTGTATAAAAAAATAGTAGGTTCCTTATGTCCTTCCCTTCTTTGCTAAATTGCATAAATATCCTTTAGCCGTTCAGTCGTGAAAAAGTAACAGACTTTCGATTTTATAGTAAATATAGTAGAAATACCTGTTTTTTTTTGCCCCTATCTGTTCAAAATATGTGCTTACAATAGCCGCCTGGTAATACTAGGTGGCGGGATTGCGCATGCGCAAGTTGGGCAGCTGGATGGTCAGTAATGGAGCGCTCGTGAGCTGTCCATTACTCCGTCACCGCGCGCGCACCCGATCTGCAGCCTCACTACATCACGCTCCAACTTCTACCTAGATATTCTAGATAGAACTTATTTGTTACCTTTATTAGTAAGAATTTAAAAATGTTTAGCGAAATTAGATATAGCATCTTGCTGGACAGGTAGAGACTAAAGAATAATTATATACATTTTTAGCACTATATAGGTACATAATTTATATCATAAAAGTAAAAGAAACAAACAATAAAAATAATGTTTTTGATTGTATTTACCTATTTATAAGGTGAATATGTCGGGCCACTTCTGTATTCTGTCATCTTTTGTACCATGTTCTGAGCGAATAAATATCTTATCTTATCTTATCTTACCTACCTACCTAATTAAATAACCGAAACCTCATGAATTTTGGAATGGACAGACACAAATCTTTCTCCTTTCACCATTGTCTTTAATACTTGTAATTCTTAGTTTTTATATATCAACCCTTTACGAACACTTGATTGCAATATTGCAGTTTACTTACCCTTTTTCAAAAGCTCTGTGCGGAACCGCACGCACCACATAAAGACATCTTCTGAACTTAAAGATCAATACCTAAGTAATAAAAAGACAATTGTTTCAAGTATGTAAGAAAACAGTTATTTCCTTTTGGCGTCCCTATATTGTTTACTCTTAACCTACGAGAACTGAAGAACGTAAAAAAATGAAATAAACTCACGAAGAAAAAATGAATTTAACTCATTCTGTTCACATACATACGTATGTGAACATCGTCGTAGCAAAGGAAATCTGTAGTATCACTGCCTACGTCTACGCGTCTCTGAGAAACGGTTGTAAACCTACCTAAGTCTGTATATAAAGCAACCAGTTCTATAAATGATTCTGGTAATCTATCTTGTAAACATAAAGCAACAAAACACACAAAATATCTATACCTAAGACAGTGACATACAAATTTCATCATATTAAAAACAAAAGTATCTAAAAATAACGTACAAACCTACAAATATAAACTTTAAATTTGAGCTTAAAATCATGCCATCAAAAAAGATTTTGAACAAAAACTTCAATCACGAAGTATGGTTAAAAATAGGATCTCTATTCGAGCGGCGATTATACGACACGTGACGTCGAACATCAACGGATTAATCCTGTTACAAGATCAGAGCACCCTAATTATTTCATTATTGTGGCTCGTCTATTCGAACTTAAGGAGGTAGTGGATTGAGTTGATTTTGGCACGTCGTAGGAGAGCATGCGCGAGCCGCGCCCGCGCCGCATCACCGCGCGCCGCTCCCGACATTATCCTTGTAATTGGCGATTTTATGCAATTTATGGCGATTCGCGCAATTTACGAGCAGCGGACAAGTGGGCGACGTTGGCGTTTTACCTGGGATATCGCGAAATTGACTTAGGGTTTCAATTAAAATTTTATATTCCGCAAATTACCTGCCAATTATATTCCATTAGTCTCCGTTAAAGAACCACAAAATGGTATTTTGTTCATTTTTTTGCAGATATTGCAATATTGCGGTGTTTCTGCGGAGTATATAGACTATATATACTATACTATTAACTACCTTGCAGAAGAATATTACAGACAGACCATGCAATGGGTACTAATACCCCATATGATTACTTACCTAACCGCAAAACTATAAAACAATACCTACCTACTTACTACCTAACCGTTATTTATTTGGACCATTTTAAATAACATTTCCGTCATTAAATTTATTGGTTTAAGTAGGTACTTTATTGAGCCAAAGACAAATGGCACGTATGATCTGGTCAACAAACCTTTGATAGAATTTCAGAGACCTACTCTGAAATTCTATATAAAGATACATTTTAATTGCTTCTATATCGATTCAAATATCTAAACGAAATGAAAACGATCAACAAGTGTAGATACAATTTTATTATGATTGCAAGCGCTGATAGAATCAATATCACCTCATATCTCATAACTATTGCACTAGATATTACTACAAAGCAAGCTACTAGGGAAGGACCTCCACCTTTAGAATCATTATCCAGTTTTAGGGCGCTACACAACTCTGGTCTTGCAGACGTGCATAGGCTACGGTAACTGCTTACCATCAGGCAGGTCGTAAAGCCACTTTGTAATTAAGTCTTTTCAATATTTAAAACTTAAATACATATTTGTCTAGAATTCATGAAGGACTTATTCAAGTCAAATACATTTGAGATATGAAAAAAAAAGTAGAATACGATCACATTGAGATTTTAACTTGTGACTGTCATTACAGTTTTGATGAAATAATTGTTCGTAAATTATTATACATACGATAATTTAATGAGGCCCTTGAGCAATAAATTGCACATAATTTAAGACAGAGAGTGGACGAGAGCACACGTCGCGTCTCCGTCGACGTAACAGGCAACGCACACGCATCTGCTCAAGACAAATATTGCATACATAATAACCTCTCTCCATGTAATAACAATAAGCCTGTGACATAAACAGCTGCAGCTGAATAAACAATCTGCTCCTTCATCAAAACAATATAATTTTGCAATATTAAAAAACTATTATCGACTTGATATTGAACATGGTTTGTGATATCGAATAATAAATACACTACATATGGAAAATTGCAGCTTATTGAAGTGCCGCGCCGCTCCGGTATTCATGCTTTGAGTTTATGTTTATGAGTTTTAATTAAGTTAAGTTATAACTTTCTGTGAGCGTGAATGAAATTAAATGGTAGAGCGGCGATATACCTACCTACTAAATTATAGAACATGCCTAATTAACTGGTCAAAATTATAAGTATTTCTCTAAAAATAGTTTCCAATTACGTCTCTGCAAGTAGCCCATCGTTTAGATAGACAGATAATAATTCAAATTCAAAATCATTTATTCATATAAAAAACTGTGACACTTAAGCAGGTCAATGAAAAATGCAAAATGAGACGTCAGCTAATTTGCCTACTGCCGAGTTTGCTGACTGAACAGACAGGGATAGAGCCTAAGGAAAAAACGGGCAAGGAACTCAGGCCATTCTTTTCAATCGCCAGATATATAGATATAATTTGATTTGTGTTACAATTTGTGAACGCAGAAAATGATGCAACCAAAACTTCATACAAATACAATTGGGTAAAAAACTAGTAGGATAGTAAAGATATAATCAGTGTCTTGTCAGTCTGTAGCGAGCCGCTTTGCTTAAAATACTATATAGCATTTTACAAGTCAAAATTAAATTGAATGATATTCTATATACTTAGTATGTGTAAGTATAATTAATGTAGGAATACGTATAATGTGTCAGTAAATATCTGGGGATAGTTGAACCTTCCAGTGTAATGGCCCACATTCATCAGCCACCATGCAGCTCAACCATTTCTTTGGGAGTTATGAAGAAATAATCAAATTGAATACTTATTTCGACCATATATCTTCAACTCCCTATATAATTTACTTGCAATTTATAACCGTTGTGCAATTATAAGCAAATAACTATGATCTCAGATTGTTGTTATTTGATTAAATTAGAGATAAATCAGACTAACAATTATATAGATATTTGTCAAACGTGTAAAATTTATTGCGGTTATAATTCCACGAATCTAAGTGCGATATTATAAAAGTTAGTTGCAGGATAAGTCGGCGTAAGGCGAATACGCGTCTCGTCCGAAATAGCCCGGCCAGATATCCGCCGCTCTTATGACAGCCCGACCGATATTTATGTCGCGCGGCCCCGCCCACCGTCGTGGCTCCATTCAGCCTGTTTGTATTTATTTCGTGCCTATTTATTTGTATTTGCCTTCGCTTTTGAATAATACATGAGCGGAGCGTTTCCGTGGTGTGTAGGCAGCGTGACGCCGCCGCTTGTCGCAAGTCCCTACACTTTGGAGTTTTCGCCTCAGGTCGTCTTTGTAAGATTCGAACATCGAAGTTTGCTCTCAGCGATTTTCGATTAGTGGTCAATAATGTTAAAGCCGAAGCTTTCGTATAAGTACGTAACATCTCGCTTGGGGTCACGAAATTTTATTATGTCAAGAAGGTGTAGGATCGAAATAAGTAAAAGTTTAAATCTTTGATATCAAATAAAGCAGCCTGTGAACTACTACTTTACAACCAAAAAGATATTTCTGATTAGATTATTGGACTATCCACAACACTAATCAACGTTAAATTAGATTTCACCTTTCGTATCGAGTTCTCACGGAGTTAATTAACATCGGGTATGGATTAACGGAATTAATTATCGATAAGAGCATTGGATTGGTGGATGCGTTCCTTTATTATTTGTTAGGTAAATCACGCTGTATCGGGCCTGTATCGATTGGCCACGCCCGCCGCTATTTACAACCGCACGGCTATTGCGTCAACCGGCCCGTTCGTTGGTGATATCACGCTTTGTCTCAGCACTACTCGCTCTTCGGTACTTTATTAATATTCAACAGACATGTCTCTACATTATAACCGTGAGAAATATTATCATGTGTTTTCACAATTCTCGTGGAAAATACTAGTTATGAAAAGAGGTAAAAAGAATACTTGAAAATAGCGGTACCGACTCAAAACATTAAAACACCAAGATTTTATGATGGGATATCCCTGGAACAAGAAAATGAAAACACAATAATTTTAACAAAAAAAAACCGACTACAGTACGGCAAGTTGTAAAATTTTCAAATACCTTTAAACTTTGTTCAGCTCAAATGTACCAGTTTTCATTTGCTGCATTACATTTGAAAGACAGAAAGAAAAGCATTTATTCGAACATACACAGGATAACAGATATGAACAAAAACAATAGACACACAATAACAAAATAAAAAAATATCCTGTGTGATGTCAGCAAGGGTCGTAATCTCAGCTCTGTGCTGTGGCATTTAAAACTGCAGCGCTGATATTCTGATCAGGCCTTGGTGAAGTCACGGTCAGTTATATAGGTAATTGATTTGATAGAAAACTCTTTATTGTACACCTATATATTTTATGATACAGAATATACGTAATATACCTTTAAATACGTGTTTGAGAATATTAGGAAAAAATTAAGAGAATAAATATGTTTAAATAAAGAAATTTTTTGTTTGTTACAATCGAATAAAATCGACTGAGCGTCGGGCTGAACACAGGTCAAGTAGGTATTAAAAGCAATATTTAATGTGTGTAATCCGCGCTCAATTCATTAACGTCATTATTTCTTAGTATATGGTTGCTTAGCAACAATAATCGAAACTTATCTAATCGCCATCAGTAAAATACTTATTATTGAGAAGTTCAGATGGCCATCTGTGGTCTTCTTCATCAGTTTTACTTCACCAAATTACACTTTCTGAATGCAAATGATTGATTAGTTGTTAAAAATATTGAAATTGCTATATGTGTGCCTATAACTTTTGAGGAGTTCCCTCAATTCCTCATGGATCCCATCATCAGAACTTTCTTTTGATGACAACGGGACCAAACTAGAAGTATGTCCTCTCAGACAAAAAAATAATAATTTTGCAAATCGGTCCATAAATGACGGAGTTATGCGGTAACAAACATAAAAAGAAAAAAAACACACGAATTGATAACCTCCACTTTTTGAAGTCGGTTAATAAAACACATCCCTAAATAACTACAGGAGACCTGTTCTCCGGCACAGATATACACCTACACCACTGTGTGTATGGCTGTAATTTTCTGTAAGGCAGATGTCCTTTTCCAGTGAGGGTTGCTTGCTTGTATAGTATCTACCTCTCTTAAAAAAGGCTAATTAATCAGGCTTGACTATGAGTCAATTCGTTTTCTTCTGTTATGTCACTACTTTAATAAAATTTAAGAAGACATCATCATTACATACCATGAGAGATAACGGAAAAAAATATCAGTTATTCGCAATAATGTAGGAAGATCAGTCACGCCGCTGCACGCAACAAATAAATCACTCGTTGTACACGCGACATTAAACATCCACTTTATACTCGATTACTTGATATATAATGAACTTATGTAAAGACATTATGATACCTTCAATTATATTGACAACGTGCAATTGTAGACTTATAATTACCAACTCAGCTTGCTACAGTTTTACGAAATCGTCTATCAACACCAATTACTATGCAATACAATCGTACAATTGTACGTTTCAACACAGAAAAGCAATGTCTGTTATACTTTATTTGCAAGCTTACTCCCTATAATTATAATGTATCAATATATTTATTAGCGTGAATGACAGTGACGTGATCTTGAACTAATTTGTATGCGAAATATCGTCTAAAAACATACCTAATGTCCTCCTCGTAAATAAATTTCGGTCACGGCAGCTAATTTCGACATAGACTATCCTATAAGGCACAAATGTGTGTACAAATTCAGATGCACTCTTTATTATCTTACTCTCATAGTTGTCTTACTTTTTTCGAAATCTGAAATGTAGAAAATCTCAAATGTAGAATCCGTCATATAAAAAATCTGACATATGTACAGTCTGTTATATGTAGAATCTCTCAATATTAGACTATGATGTCAAAAGTAGAATCAGGTTCATGCACGGGGGTGTAAAAACTGCCAATTTAAAAACATTGCGCTTCTATTGTGAATTTCATGACAAGAAGTCGGAATATTTTTGAAGAATCCCGGGTCAGGCCCGGGATTGTAAACTAGCTTCAACCTCGTAAACAGCAGTCACATTTGACGACTACTAGCCCTACTAAACCATTGAGGCAGCTAAAGATTAATACCTAAAATTTAAGAACACTTTTATGCATTCCAATGTACCTTTCTAATATTTTAATCTAAACTCATCATCACAAACCGCTATCATACAGACTCCAAAATCGATGTCAATGCCTTCAAGCAATTACGTAGAAAAAGACAATAGCAACACTTAAATATACTTAATATTTTTCATCTGACAAGATAATAGGCGTAATAAAAAGTAACACGTGCTAGCATCGCATGATGGCGCTCATCAGTGAGGCTGGCCGTATCCGACTGTTTTATTGATTGTTCTGAGCGTTCTGAGTCAAAATACAGCAAAAACTTATAACTTGACTACAGTACAGTGGCCGACAATATTGGCTTGTTTCTTTAATTCATAAACCTTTTTTCAAATTTAAATATATTTTTTATTATCATTATCATTATCTTATCCTTAGACATCCACTGCTGGACTAATACTTCCCTCAAAGATTACATATTAGTTCCTGAGCTGACCTTATCCATGAGCTACACACAACCTTTACCTATCCTAGGACCCATAACACAAAACCCTGGTAGTCAACAACATACTAGAACTAAATAATAATAATATTTACGGGGCAACTCACACACTCACACATCGCTAACTGATCCCAAACTAGACAGAACCTGTACTATGGTAACCAGACAACTGATAAACATACTTATATATTTCTAAATACATACATATTATAGATAAATTACATCCAGACACAGAACAAACATTCGTGCTCATTACACAAAGATTTGTCCTGGGTGGGAATCGAACCCACGACCTCCAGCGTAGCAGTCAGAGTCACTAACCACTAGACCAACAGGCCAGTCAAATAGAAGATGTGAATATTTCGTAAGCACAGTCAAAGATGCTTTTAATTTTAATTATTCCTTTCCCAAGTATACTCCATCACTAACCCCTGGTGGTAACATTTTTGGGTCGGCAGCGCACAATTGATACCTCTACAACCATAGGTTACGGTAACCGCTTACCATCAGATGGGTCGTTTGCTTGTTTACCACTTTATTAGTACAAAAAACTGGTCAATAAGTACACCAACCAGTATTTTATATAGGTACAGTAAGATAGGTAAGTACTACGTGTATCTGTAGGGCGGGCTAGGACTAGTTTTGTTGTCGGAAATTACTAAGCGTTATCAGACAACGGAGATTACGTTGTGTTCCTAGCTATATTATTTACTTACTGTGTAGGCACGCGGGCTACTGATAAACTGTTTAGTTAGTTCATGGCTATTCATTAAATATAATCAATATAAAAGGTTTTTATTCTATACTAATCTATACTAATATTGTAAAGAGGAAAGATTTGAATATTATAATAAAGAGAAAAGATTTGTATTTTTGTATGTAACGAATAAACACAAAAACTACTCAATCGATTTTAAAAATTGTTTCACCAGTAAAAAGCTACATTATCTGCGGGTAACATACAAATACATACTAATATTATAAATGTGAAAATTTGTGAGTATGAATTGATGGATGGATGGATGTTTGTTACTCTTTCACGTAAAAACTACTGAACGGATCTGGATGAAGTTTGGCACAGAGATAGATTATGGTCTGGAATAACACATATTTTTTACAGCGATAACCGACATCCACGCGGGTGGAGCCGCGGGCAACAGCTAGTCGGCTATATTTTATTGAAAAGCATTTACGGGATTAATGTTCACCCGTGCGAAGCCGGGACGAGCCGCTAATCCTTTAAATCATAACTGGTCTTCTTTTTATCGTTTAGTTAGTGGTCAACCTGGTGACTGAGTTATTTATATCGCCCATATCGCCTATGTCGTGATTTAACGACTGTTAACATTCGGGACCGGCTTTTAACACAGAAACGTTCAGATGAAATACCACTATAGGGTTACCGCGCGTTTGGTTGCTTAACCTGCTGATCGTTTACCGATCAGCGAGTGTACCTGGCTAGGTTAATATTATAGGTAAATTGGCTAATACCTTACCTAAATAAACAAGTCCCGTTTATTGATGGGCAGTTCTGTAAGCCTATGGATGCATGCAATAACAAGAGCACTCTTCGCGCGTTGCTAACCCTACCCATTGCAACACCAGTTTTAAGTGAGTACTGTAGACGTATATTTATAACACCAATGTGTGTAGTTGGAGCTGTGGTCTGTCGAAGTCGAAGGTCCTTCCTCAGTTTGACTAGCTCTTTTGTTATAATACTCTACCTCTCTCTATTTATATTATTATGCATGTGCTTAAATTTAAATGCAAAAGGAATTAAAATAACAAATGAAATACATACACAAGATGGTTAACTAATAAAGAAGTTTAGAAGTTTAAAGTCTACAAATCGGGCTCTTATTGTCCCTGTGCTGCAAAACAAATGTTTAATGAGTTTTGGATCAGCAAGGCTAGGCTAAACTCAACACAATCATAGAACAACTCAACAGGCTGAGTGTAGTTTTCTACACAGTAGGCCCTGACAGAAATATTACTGCATCTAAGCAATTGGCGTACCATAGTCTCTGCCTAGCCTAATCACGCCCCGTCTGGGCGTGATGATTATGTATGTAGCCCAAGTATTTGTATGTTGTGACTTCTTGAGTGTAACATTATTGCTCCAATTGTAAGCATCATTAGTCGTGTAACCTGCCTCTTTCTATATAGATAGCCAAATTCTTTTACAACAAAATGAGTTTCCCTCTCACCGATTCATATAACAAAAGTCAACAGTCCCCACTGTGCCAAGTGCTTGACTGGCCGTTGTCATGGCAACCAGCTGTCTCCCGGTTCGCTACCTCTTCAGTTTATGTGTTCATTAAGTGCTCCCACTTTATTTATATCCCCACGGGCTATTGTTACTGCACGGGAATTAGGTAGCTTTTGTCTATAGTTGACTTTGCGCCCAGTGAGGGCAACGCCATCGTTAAGTGGGACTTATATATTTCAGAGATTTTGGGGTTGCAGCTATGTGAATAGATATTTATAAACAAGAAGAAATACGTTCTTGAGATACATAATTATTTTTAATAATTGAATATTAAATAGACAGAAGAAGACAAATAGGAAGAAATCTTCAATGTTGTTTTTTTTTTTCATGTTGTTTCTCCGAAGTCTAACACTGAATGTAACTGTCACAAATGTATGATTAACGCATCATGCCGGTTACATTCCTTGACGGCGGCCGCCCGTTACAAGTTCATCCCATTTAAATTTAGCGCGGCGCGTGCCGTACGCGGACGTCTTAGGGGATGGCAGAGGGTAGCGGGGTACACTGTCGGGGGCGGGACGCTCTACCATCACTCAAGTGACGAAAATTGACGGAAAATGGGCGGACACCGCTTGCCCGCGACGTCATCAATTACCGCGTCCCGACGGTCACCGGCGTGCAGTTTCAACGACATCGACGACCGAGATGCGCATACCTAATATACATACTAAACGTTAGTTATTATTAGACTAACATACGATTGTACAAAAAATAAGCGAGAATCTTCGTGACTAAAGTGTTCCAGGTTTTCATTATACTGTATTAAGGTAGGCATAGATAGTAGCTAGACGCACGTTCGCCCCGCAATCTGGGACGATATCTCGGACAAGGATTATTGAGATGCAATCTAGAAGCCATTGATCGCTTGATAATTTGATCTAACTGCGCTTGCTATTGCGCAACCAGTCATCAGATCAAACCGTCGATATCTCGATGATACCTTTATTAAATGGTAGCTAGAGCGAGCCTCCGTTCGGATACACATAATTCACTTTAATAATAATTTCGTACGTAGGCTTTTCAAACAACTGTTGGCCGGTATCGGTCCAGCCCAGTACCGACTAGGACAGGTAACTAGATGTAAAGAACAGACCCAACCGCAAATAAAACTCTAAAGCGGTATTTCAACTGGCTTGTTTGCTTACGTTTTCTCGAGAACGAGCGAACGCAGGAAGCCGCAAGCAGGGCAAAAGCTCGGCGATCGATTTTGAAAATTGCCCATAATTAGCATGTATCTCACTCGTCCGGACGACTGTGCGTTTAAAAGTGGGAACTCAACCACAGACTGCACAATATTCCAGTAGCGTTTACTGAGTAACGGCAGGCGAAGGCGACGGACACAAATTGCCTGAGGAGCTGCCACTACGCAAATTGTACACGGAGAGCTCGATCGATTGTTCCCCTCGCAAACATCTCGACAATCAACGCTGTCAGGGAAACCTCAGCCGGCCATTCAGCCTTCAAACTTAATGGCTAAAAGTTTCAATGTTTTCTTTTACGGTAAGGTTCTACCTCCAAACAAACAATTCAATACAATGTACTATACTGTATACTGTTATTATCTTTACGCCAAATAACTGCATCATTTTGTAGCTACACCCACACACTGGCCGCGTAGTTATTGATGTGGCTTACAAAGACCATTAATATTGAGCCGACACCTTTCGGCTTTTGATCGCACCAATTTTCATTTTATCGATTCCTTTGAGCATTATGTCGTGATATTCGAAAGTTATGTATTGACACAGATACTAGAATATTATGGCTATTTTTATGTTAACAAGATACTGATAGGTATTCAGTATTACTCAGTGCTTACAAATGCTAGTGAGTCTTATTCGCCCTTGAGGTGAGCATAACGCAGGCGCCCGTCGGTCGCGCCTGTGAATAATTTATTTCGAATCTAGATAATGCTTGTATTGGTAGCAACGAGTCACGTCTGAGACATTTGATCGTGTAACAAGAAGTGCGGTGTTTGTGCATGCTGGTCGGTAATGGGGGCGTAATTACGCAGGCATTATCACGTGACCCCATATTGTGGTTGGTCGGACAGGGCATACAGTGCGTCGCCGCCGGCCGACACCTTAATGGACACAATATGACTAAGCCTACACACATAACTACATAAGTATATGCGACGGTTTTTATAGATCGAAGTATCAACCAGCTCTAACTTTATAGAACGGGGAATAGTAAGTATTGTCTTTTAAATTGCTTTGTAGCCGCACGTAATGGCGATTTGTCGTGTATAAACAAACAGAATAAGTATTGCATATTAAATAGACATTCATGTTTACTTTTCAGTTATTAAAACATGCCTTTTGAGTAATTATGTTGTCTCAAGTAATTGACAGGCTCGATTAAACTTGTCTTTCCAATTAGAACTATTAATATGCACCTTGTAATATTAGGCTTTCGTAATTTTACTATCTATAGCATTAAATGGCAAAATGAGTAAGACAGTAGCTAAATATTTTAATACAAAGAGGCACAACAAACATGGGTTTGATGGCGACCATCCGTCGCCACTCTTTGATGTCTCAATTAGTAACGCGAGCAAGTAATTGTGGCGAAAATTAATTCGCGCCCGCGCGCTTAGCAACCGCCTGTGTCGATTTACACAAACTAGGGGACGGAATGTCACGATCTACTTTTACATTTTCACAAGAAGGACAGGATTAAAGGAGCTCTGCTTTTTATTATTTACATCTAAAGTTAATAAATCTTCACAATTTAAGCTACGGATCATAAGTATAGTTTGGAAAAGAATATTTGACTAACATTACTGCCGATCTAAATAAGATAGACCTACATAATTACTATTAATGATTTAATTTAAAACAAGGGGACAGATTAAGTACCTATCTAAACCGAAGACAATATAAGCTCTAAAATAAGTTAAAATAAAGAAAAAATGGAGACTAACTTCTACTACACTACACTACTTCTACTAAACTATCGCGGTGCTTAATACACAGTGTTACTTTTTTGTTTTATAAGACAACTCCACCGTTAAGGAATAAGTACTGTGTCGCGGAGGACTTTACAATCACCCAATTAACGGACACAAAGGACACCCAGACTCGGGACAACCATTTATGGATTACATAAAATTTGTCTCGTGTGAAAATCGAACCCACAACACGCCACGCAGTGGTAAATGGCGAGGTAACCACTTAAGCCACTGAACCAACCATGCAGTCACTTGTACATAATACTTGTTGTTAATTGTACTTCGAGTATAATGGGATCAGTCAAGCAATCTAGAAGTATATTATCCTACTAATATTGTAAATGTGAAAGTTTCTCAGTAGGTATGGATGTATGGATATTTCTTCGTGAAAGGGTTCACGTAAAAACTACTGAACGGATCTTGATGAAATTTGGCACAGAGATATTTTGTAGTCGGGAATAGCACAGAGGCTACTTTTTATCGCGATAACCGACATCCACGCGGGCGAAGCCGCGGGCAACAGCTAGTTTAATATTGTAAAATAGAGACTTTTTAATTGTTAAACATAAGTTCATCAAAAACTACTGATTTATTTATAACCGACTTTCATAATAGATACTTCCCTATATAATCTCAAGTACTTACATATCCACAATAAAACCACAACAAAACCTACAATTCAAATACACTAACAAACATCCCACAATTTCCACACACATTATCAATAATATTTTTTTGTCAATCCAATTTCACGATCCTTTAGACAGCGGAAGTGACTTGACGTTAGTCTGTAATGCGTTTCACACTCAAATATGTTTAAAGTAGAGCCTTAATAAACCAATTAAGGTTCATTACCTAATGCAATCCGGAAGAGGAATATTACTCGCTCATCATTACAACCGCAAAACTCCCTTTGTGTAAAATATTGCATTTTATATGTTTGTTGAAAAAAATGTAGCGAAAGAGCGTTAACGGCTTTATCGCGCCGAACTACTAAGTATTAGGGTACCGTAGGAGACTAATATATTTTGAATAACCTATCTCGCTCATTGTTTAGTAGAAAGTGACCCTATACCCTACCCAAGAGGTCGTCCGGTGATCGAAATTCGACCGTAATTGGTTTCTGCATTCCTTGTCCGTATGATTTTTAACTGTGCCAAATCTCACACTGCTCTGCTCTGCCGCTTAAAAACGGGTACAACGTTTTTTCGTCACGATATTACCCTTATTGCTAAGAGGCAGGAGAAATCTTTGTGTGATGACACAATTACAACACAACTGGTAAACATACATAAGTATGTTCACCAGTTATCTGTTGTCCATAGTTTAAGCTTTTATATGTATATCATATTTTGGGATCAGATGGCGGTATGTGAGTTTCCCAAGATATTTTTCTTACTCCACCTACCAAAATTCCGTTTAGAATATTTGCGCGGTGTAAGTGTAAGTCAAGGTTTTGCCCGGCTAAATTTATGTCCAGTGCTCTCATTCCAAGAAAATATTTTCAAAATTACTTTTTTTTGGAGAGCAATGGGCAAATAATATCTCTGGTTATCCATAGACAAAATGGTAAATGCTTTCCAGTAGTAGACGGGCCGTATGTTTGTGGCCTGTATAAAAAGATAGAAGTAGGTACGTAATATATAAGGGGTGCTAATTAAACAGGCTTCTTTTTAGTATCATTATTCGCCCCCAAAAATGTATGTTGCCTTCTAAATTACTAAGTCAGCCACAATTAACGAGCATCAAAATAATACTATCTTAGCCACTAGTTATCTTCTATGTGAACCACTCTAAATACTATTCAGCATAATGATTATTTTTTAGCATCTAAATTTGTAGCATGCATTCTAATAGTAAACTTCTAAAATACTATTAAATGACATCAAAATATATATTTATTTAGCATCTAACTTTTTAACTGAGTACGTTTAAAATGTAACTCATCCCATATAAATCGATAGTCAAAATTTTGCTAAAATGGGTGCCAACATTACTGAATATGGCGCACAGAAATACTGTATATGGGGTACAGAAATACTAAGTGAGCTAAAAACTGAGGGCGAACACAATTTATAAAAATTAGCGCTTCGCCGGCCGCTGCCGCGGCACGCTCGCTTCGCTCGCTCGGCTCGCGCGTTGTTAGGGTCACAGTTCTAACCTAACCTAACCTACTTGTCTGATAGCATCTCGTTTCTGGTAGCAAATGCATGAATATATAATAATATTCAAATGCATGACTTTCTAGTCGGTCACTTAGTAATTTAGTCGCCCACCTATTAATTTAGTCGCAGGGCTAGAATTTACAGTATCTTATTTCACGATAAAAGAATATGATGTATTATTTTACATGCTAAGTTATAATAAATGGTGCTTTCTGTAGAAGCTTGAATTATATTTTTTTGAGGACATTGCGTAGAAGCTGTAAAACGTAAAATGGTGACGAGATGTAAAATCCGTGGCCGAGTTAGTAAATTAGGTGGTAATGCATAAATAAGAAGGACAAGTCACAATAATTGATGATCTTTACTTGACGCTTTCTATAGAATATTTAGCGGGCGTTGTAAAAAAGACGAATTAGTTTATTAGAGGCTATGTCATTTTCCCGTTGCTTAGTAATAAAATTAGAAGTTTAATCACGTGTCCAATAAATATTTTTGTGGCTAGACTTATAATTTCCCATATATAAGTAGGTACATTTTTTTCTGTCTACATAAATTATTTATAACATGATTTATTCCTTTATATAATTGAATAATTAGGTATAATTCATAACTTAATTTGCGAACGGAAGAAATGGAACGCATTTTTAATACCGAAAGAGTAAGAAAGGGAAAATTTATATACTGTCTGAAAGAAATAAACATTACACTTTTATTGTCATGTAGTTCGTTAACCGGTGTTCACACAATAGGTTCTCGTTCGAACATACAAACTACGGTTAAGTTTATTAGATTTTATTTATCAAACTTCTAAATTGATACCCCATATATATTATTTCTAACGAGCTGAAACAGAGGAGCTATCTATACAAGTATACAAAATATTATTCTTATGTTAAATATTATTTTTAGTTGAGGAGTTCCTATGGCCACCTTCTGACTTTATTATAAATACTACTAAACACTCGTCTAGACTAGTAGTCCAGGGCTTTTTTAAATTACTGATGTAGAATCGATTTTTGAATTGATTTAATTCAAAAATCGATTCTACATCAGTAATTTAAAAAAGCCCTGGACTTGGATTTCATGGCCCAAATAAAAAGTTTTACCACAAACCAATTGACTTCCTGTAATCGTCTATAAAGTTTATATCGTTAACATAAACCCACGGAACCTTACTACCAAATAAAAGTCGGTTCACCACTTTTTACCGCACAGTATAGTGAAAATGAAAACGCCGAGCTATTTGCGGTCGTATGATGAATGACGGCGGGTCACTTCCCCCGTTCGCCCCCATTGCTACGCGTTTGACACAACATATGGCTGATTTGCCTTTATAGGCCATGGGGGTACAAACCATTGTTTGTTTTGTATATATGAGTACTTTAACTTTAGCGTTTTATATTATGCAACCGTAAATACAAACTTGTCTGTTCTATTAGAGTATGTGGTTGAGAAAATAACGGTTGAATAATAGTAAATTTGGTCTTTTTGTGTACAGACAGCACCTAACTTAAAAAATATGAAGACACATCACTCCGAAACTTGACTTTTAACTTTATCTACTTATGTTTAACTAATTAAGTTCAAGAAATAAATTACATAACAAAGGCTAGTATTTTAGCGATGCCTTTTGTCACACTTAGCTTCAACTCAGTTTGTTATCAAACCAATTGTGATAATTTTTTTTTATTACTGTGTTATCATTTCTGTATGAGACTGTACGAAAGGAAATAAAATAACAAACCTAGATAGTCAACATTACGGAGGTCGTGAATTCGATTTCCACTTAGGACAAATCTTCGTGTGATGAGCACGATTTTATTCTTTGTTTTGATGTAATTTATCTTTTGAATTTAGAAACATATATATATTATGTTTATTAGTTGTCTGGTTGCTGTAGTCAGGTTCTATCTATTTTGGGATAACATGCCCGTGTGTCATTTGTCCCAAGACATTTACATAATATCTTGAACCATATTTTTTAATATTATTAAAATCACGAGCTTTGAACTACTATTTATGAATCACACAAGTTTTAGACTCATGTGAGCGATTGAACTAGAGCCACGCCCTGAAGTAATAAATGGTAAAAACTAAGGTGACCACTTAAATCACTGAGCCATCCGTTCCTTCAAAGGACATAACCATTCACGAAAACAACACCTTGGAATCATAATACGTTTACCGCGAAGTATTAAAGTCACATAACATAACAGCTGGTTTGAAAGGACAACTGAAAGGTACTGTGTTGCAGGAGGGGGCCACACAATGAGGCTGGAAGTGGAACGCAATAAAAGTCACATTAACTCAAGAGCAAAGAACGTAGTCGACGACGAGTGAATTTATCTAACATTCAAACGCACAGGTTGAGTATTTTGGTACCGCTTGAACATCTTTACTTGTTTAATGAGAATCTGTCACTGTGAGGTGTGTTTCGAACGACATTGAGGTACAAATACAATTTCTATACAATATCTTCTTATTTGTTCGCGGTTCACCGTATACAGTATTTTGATGTGGAAACTTAAAGGTTAATAATTAGTGATCTAATAATGTAGATATACAATCCAACGTGGAAATGTGGCCAGTCTTTTGGGCACCTTTCCTCAGAACTGCGATCTTAATCAGATATTTTATTTATAGGTTTAATACCTTTAAATACAATATCTGATTGTTTGTAAGTAGTTTAGGTTAGGTTACTTTAATTTTAATAACTATTCATGTAAATATCGTATGAAATAAATGTACATTATTCGATTAATTGAAATAAATAAAAGATAAAACAAATAATCGCGAGAAAACTCACATGTCCTAAAATAAATTCTAGTGGCGTGCCTGGTCCTTCAACCCGCATTAGGCTAGTGTGTGTAGACTGAAACCTGAACCCTCTTAACTCTCTTGTTAGAGGAGAGGAGATCGTGCCTAGTAGTGAGATAGGTCGTTATTAAATAAACTGAACACTACACTCATTCTGTAGTTTAAACACAATTAATTTAAAAATAACGTTTTTTTCTTATGTCATTTAGAAAAATCAACCTTGTCTTAATTTTCATTTAATCATATACACAATTTTTACACTCAGTACCATTATTACAGTTTAGGCATTATTCAATATCCATTTACTAACATTTACTTTTCATATTGTAATAGAAACCATCCATTTAATATTTCATTAATAAAACGGACTGAATTTAACAAACTAGTACCTACCTATCTACTAAGTAACGATTAACAATTCTAGCTTAGAAATGGGAATATGTAAGTTAATTGGAATAAGACACGCCTTAATCACCACCTTTAATTATCAACCTTTTAGACACTATTCATGCTAGTGAAGCTTATTTCAGGTGTTATTTGATCAAAAATTTACCATCCTTACAATTAAATTTCCACTATTCCAACTGGACGAATAATTTACCCGATCACGTATTCAGTAGACAGGTACTACAGAGAATTTTAAAGACATCGTGCTCTGTAATTATGTATAATAAATCTAACCGAACAAATGGGGCAAGGACATAATTATAAGCCATAGTTTTAATTAAAGATAGTTATGTGAAAGGTGTCCACTTTCACGCGCACTACGCGAGGACTCTTGGAATCTTGGACTTCAATTGCGATTCTATACTTAGTAATTAATAATTTAAACGACGCTACTTAATTGTTGGATAAATAGAGAGCTCGTTTTCAGAAATATTATCACTAGTGGAAAATTGTTTGAAGTGTTTTTTAGTAGATTACATAAATCATCGGCACACGTGTGTCCACTATAAATCATTGCATGTAGGTTGTAATTAAAAGCACGATTTCAGGTAAGATTTGAGAACACAGTATATAATTAATTTTTGTGTTTCGTTAGATGAATCACCGTTGATTAGATGCGTGGAGCGCTGGCTGGTTTCCGTGACCACTTGTTGTGGATGCAGATGTTTACGTTATAATTACTCCCCGTCTTAATGACCTTTTCACTACACCCGTCGACTATGTACAAAGTATTACTTAAAATAGTTGATTTACAGATTGTTTAATAAATTAATGAATGGTGCTAACAATAAATCAGTGTGAATTACCCTTTAAAATGTTTTTTCGCACGTCCTCACGGGCACGATTATAGGAAAATTATAATAATTGTGTGCGGTGTAATTACGTGATGTAATGTATTGCGGTCAATTTGAATTCATGTAAAATATCGCGCAATAAATTTACATTTTATAAGTTTGCCTTTGCGCTGGAAGTGGGCTCGATATCTCTGTTTAGGATCGCAAGCTCGTATCTGAAAATTGCGCCTATCAATCTTATGTTGCGGTGACTAGGTCACTCAATATCATCGATAACCATTAAAAACACGTGATTGGCATAGCCAATGACGTTGTATGTGATAAATATCTCGTAAAACGAGCTATATCAAAAGGATAATGACTTCATCTACTAACATATAGGTACATATTTACTGAATGTCTATATTTACTCGAAATATCGTTGTAAAAGACAAAAAATATACACGTAGAAAATTTTCCTTTAACATTAAGCGCATCAATTAGGTTTCAACATGATTATCAACCACGTTTATTTTTATTTACTATTGTATGTACTTACACCTATAGTAAAGTTAACATCGATTGAAGGAGATTACATTATTTTTATCCGTGTAAAAACATTCTCAGTATGATAATGCTTAATTCTTGACATATTTTATATAATGCGGGCCTGAGGCGAATCAGCCGACACTATGTCTAATAAATTTATGAACCTTCATTTTCATGTTGATCGGCGCTCGAAATTATAATCGTCGTGCTCGGGGCGGCGCGCGAGTCGCGTGACGCGGCCGCGTACGGTGCTGCGCCTGCGCGGTGAGCACAGGCGACGACGCAACGAGGAACGCACAGAAACACGAATGGAATAATTATTATTGAAGATATTGAAACTACTAATTACAGGCTTTAATCCTATCATTTGTGAGTGACCTTTGCAAGTTGCGCTTGACAATAAGGTTTGTTTTGATAAGGTCGGAGCGTTTGTGAAAAACATTAATTTAGAAATTATTACGAGATGTTTTTGTTTGTGCTAATTACAAGGTAAAAAAACATATTTAATAAATAATATAATCATGGGTCCCATGATTATATTATTTATTAAATATGTTTTTTTGAGGTAATGGTACCTCCAAGACCTATAGAATTAAGAATCGTGTTCATCACACAAAGATTTGTTCTGGATGGAAATCAAACCCACGACCTCTGGTTAATACATCAACAAGCCAGTCATATGACCAAAAATTCAATTAGTTTTCCATTTTTTCATAAACAACATCGCTGCATCGTAGCCAAAATATCCTCTAGGCACCGACTATTTAATACTATAGGAATAGAAAATTGAGATCAACAACCCGACGCGCTTTCAGAAAAAGTTGTTGACGTGACATTGAAAGCGATCTTACAAAGTAGGTACCATCATGACAACGCGACGCCTTGCAAATTAACTAACAACAAACGTTCGACATAACACTGTTCTCACGATGCATTTTCTAATAAAAAATACAGTAACAGTAGTAGTAAGGAAAAAGTGAGAAAATAAATGTCAAGGCGATGTGCGTCGAGGAAACAGTATTCTATGTTAAATGATGTGGAAACTGTTCGCTTTGGGGTAAATGACAAGCTGGATATATGCTTTATGTTTGTTAGAATTTGTTTAGCATACGAGAGGGTGAGTAGAATTACAAAGATTTGAAATTAGATGTTTTTTTTTATACTTTTCAAGATAAGTTCAGTGCCATACTAGCGAGCAACTGGACTATCATCTGGGCCCGACTGGAGGGCCTTTATCTTACAAAAGACCACAGCCAAACAACTACACAGAGAAGTGTTGTTCCGCTCCAGTGTGCGTTCATTAAGGGATGCGTTTTAAAATAAACGTTTTCCTATCCCAGGGATACTACATCTTAAAGCACAAGTAGTATAAAAAGATTAGGTGGCAAACAAGCATACGGATTGCATGATAATAAGCAGTTATTGTAGCTTACTGACGCTTGTTACATTGAGGTATCCCTCGCGTGTTGCCAAAAAATTTTAACTCCAGGATTTTATCCATTTCAGCGCCTGACTTTCTCTGAACATGTCAGATTTCCGTACCATCAGATTATGAGAAAAAATAGTGACTGCATCTGAAATTGCGCACACACTTGTGCACTATAATAACTGCCGTGGAACTATGCCTTAAACTTCAGACAACTGGGTAGGTGACTTCTTTATTAGTTGTCAATTTGTCAATGCCATAGGGGTCAATTAAGGCCACCAGCTATTACTTGCAACGATCATTTTATCATACCTGCCAAACCCTTGATCTTCACTGTCGATTAAACTATGAAGTCATAATATATTTAAATATATTACCGTATTATTATTCAATAGTTCATTATAATCATAAATACGACATATTAGGAACGGAGCATGACACAACACCGTCTTGTTTTAAACATTAGTTTATCCAAGCATTAATATCATTTGGCCATGTAGGTATCAAGTGTATAACCCCATATACATTTTAATCGCTTACTCAGAAATCATTATAATAATTACTTATAATGCGAGCAACATTGTGAGTTAAGGAACAAAGAGAGCGACACCTCGGTCGGTGGCGCGGGCGCGGCGCATCAACTGACGTACTCGTACTACCTACTGCAATGAGATCATTATTTGATAACTCAGAATGTCGTTACTCTAAGATTATTATCAGACTTGGAAATACTTTTGCACTACTGTGTCTATGTCAGATATAAAAATGTGCATCGAATGAGTTAATGACTAGTTCATTATAAACTTCCTACAGGTCGTTAGTGTTATATTTTGTTAAATACTTAAGTTTGTTTGATTTTTTTTTTATCATTTAATTTATATTTATTTATTGACCGTCTGGGTGGTCTAATACTTAGTGACATTGACTGAATAATGTGAACCCAGGACAATCATTTGTGTAATGAGCACGACTGTTTCTTCTATGGCTGGGTGTAAATTATTTATTACTAGCGGGCCGCCCCGATTTCGCCCGGGTTAAACTATTTTCAGCGCAACTTTTTTTATTTTTTCTCACATAAAAACCTGAAAACTGACAATAACAAACACAACAAAAAAAGAATTAGCGAAATCTGTTTAGCAGTTCTCGAGATTTGCGCTTAGCAACACATTCAGCTATTCATTTTTATATTATAGACTAGGGTTCGCCCGCGACTTCGTCCGCGTGGTAATTTGGAAAATTTTCCCCGATTTTGCAACATATCTTACTACTGCTCCGCTCCTATTGATCATAGAGTGATGTTATATAGCCTATTCAACAAAAAAAGATTTTTTCTAATCGTACCAGTATTTTCTGATATAAGCGCGTTCAACCAAACAAACTCTTCAGCTTTATAATGTTATAGTAGGTATAGATTATGTCTATATTTAGATTCTATAGATACTATTTTATATTACATCTTTTAAGTGCTAAATTTTAGAAAAAAAAACAGCTTTCTGCAGTTGACTATTCTGCGCAATAGAATGAGCCGTTGATTGTACGATTACAAATTAAACATTACTATTACTGCTACGTATTTATTGATTTATTATATAAGTTCAATTAATATCTCTGTTAAAGTGAAATACCTATATAAACATGACTTGTAATCGATTTTGTTTACGGAAACATGTTGCATGAAGCCACGTGTTGGCTCTCAATACAGTTGGCGCAAATAAAGCAAACTGCTGTTTTATGGTAATACAAGCTTGCGCCGGAAAATATACTCGCGACAAAACGACTTGTTCAGGAAATGATGCACTCAGATGTATGGAAGATTTATCTTTTTGATGGCATAAAAAATGTCCCAATGGGGTAAAAAAATAATGAAATTTGTTTTGGCTTGTCTCTTGGTCTAATGGTTTGTGATCTTGACTGCTTAGAGGTCGTGGGTACTGTTATACGTAAACGGTTGTTCCAGGTCTAGAAGAACTTCGTGTTCGTGGATTTAAACCCTTGCTTGGGCTTGCACAAAAGGGCGAAAATTGACTTTTTAAAAATAACATAAATACATACTTACATATTATCATCACGCCCGTCTCCCATTGCGGTAGGCAGAGACTATGATACGCCAATTGCTTCAATCCAGACTTTCCTATCTTTCACTTCCTATACATTCAATAACCTCTTCATACATATTCGACGGATCCCTGTACTTATAATTTGGCACTTTTAAAAACAAAATAACTATCTGCTTATAAAGATAAGGAAAAACTCTTCCATACAAATACATCCTTTTATTTATTTTTCTCCCAAGTCCTCACAATGGATTAAAGCCACAAACAATATCACTTCACATTACGAAAGCAATAAAAAGCTGAGATCATGGGATGTAGGACCAATCGCGGGGCGTCGAGCCTCCATTGGCGAGGTCGATGTCAACGGGAACAGGTCCTGTGACGTCACAATGTTATAAAAGCATCGTATGTAATTACGAACACGTTTGGAACGCACTGCGAGCAAGTTTTTTGAATGTGGAAGGTGCATTAAGACTTTTTATGTCTATGGTATGGTGTAGTGAATAGAAAGTAAGTTCATTGATGGTTTTAAAAATAAAATACTGTAAGGTCGTATATCGATATAACAAAAATCACTTAGTTGTAAAATATGTTTACTGAATTTTATTTTACATTCCTTATTGTTAACAACTTATTTGTTAACATAAGTGTTTCTTTGTAACCTAAATTAATTAATGAATGGAGTTCATTAATTTTATAATAATGCTGGGCATGGGTCTGCTCCTCTCTATCAAAATAACTGAGAGGGCTTAGGTATTCCTCCACAAGCGCTGGCCTAATATGGGTTAATGGAAGACATCCCTTTAGAAATTCATCGGAGACTATGGTTTCCTCATGATGTTTTTCCTTTACGGCTATTAGATGGTAAATAATTTAATTACTAATAAATTTTACAAAAAATAAATTCAGATTGGTAGGTAGGTACTGCCACCTGGGATCGAACTCACAATCCATGTGTATAATACTTGGCAGAATTGTAAACATCGGCATTGCTTGACGAATGTGTGTGTAAACAAAAAATAGAATGTGTGTAATACTGTTACTTATCCATACGTAGGGTCGGCTACCACAGCTCTACCTACATAATCTTTAAAATTATAGTCCTCAATTTAAAAAAATATTATTATCTATAAACATTAATCTATCAAAAGATTTATTTATTTTAAATATTTACAAGATAACGCCCATAGAATAAATAAGTTGCGAAGATGCGTTCTTAAAAATATTACTTAAACTTTATATCTGGTATTACGATCTGGGATTTAATGAGTAAATTAATTGGATTGCGAAGTATGGCCATGTTGCTATGATCATTCAACCGGTTATGAACCAAAGCTGATGAAGTTAAAAATATCTACCGATATGTATTTTTGGGTAAATTTTGGAAACTAAGCAACGCCTACGTATCTTTCTACAAAGTGCTCCTTCTGTATTAGTTACTTACTCTGTGACACTAGCAAACCAAAAGACATATTACCGTCAAAATCTGGTCAAATAAAATGATGGCTGCAGATACATCTACGTAATAATAATGTTTTATTAAATAAACTGTATTTAGCTACAGAGAAACAACTAAGACAATTTACAATTAAAATAATTCATTTATTATGATTAAAAAAGGCAATTACCGCAGCCTGGTTTGGTATCCATACGTTTACAATACAACCACAAAACCCAAGAAATTGTAACACCAGTGTTTTGTCATAGAGAAAAATATTTCTCTAAAAACGCAAGACTTGTACGCGCACAGGAACTAAAACGACTACATTTCTGTGTTGAGTTATTTGGTCCTTCTCCAGTCGGTTTTGCTCACTTGTACGGTACAACATGAGAACCACTTAAGGCTCTACTTCTGTTACCTAGCTACAGTATGAGTTATGTTTAAAAAGAGAGATGCGATTTATTTGAAATACTTGTATTTGAAATGCAAATACAAAATGCAAAATACCTATTTTGTATTTTGCATTTAAATGCCTTTTAGTAAAAAACATTTTGTATTTTATTTGAAATACCTTTCCAGATGTATTTTGCATTTTTAATATTCATTTCAAAATGCAAAATACTTTGTGATCAAGTTTAGCCAACATTACTAGTCAAACAAAATGAAATGAACGAATGACGCTTGTATTTTCGAAGTTGACCGATAGAGACGCCTGCTAGCCATGCGCCCCCTTTTTTTCTTCTTTTGTATAAATAAAAATTTATGTTTATTTTTTTACCCTTTTTAACAATACCAGTCTAGTTGTTATTAATAAAAGACAAGTGTTAATATATATAATAATAAAATTATTTTAACAAAAAAAAACCGACTTCAGTATAGCAAGTTGCAGAATTTCAAAAACCGTAAAAATGGCTAGATTATGTTGTTTAATTATGAAGTTCCGTTGCCTAGCTACCTTAGCAACCATAATGGAAACTTATTTAATCGCAATCCGTAAACTACTAATTATTGGGAAGTTCAGGTGGCCATTTGTGGTCTTCATCAGTTTTACTTCATCATATTATATTTTCTGAATGCAAATGTTTGATGTGTTGTTAATAATATTAAAAAAAAATTTTCTCCTTTTTAAAAAGACAACTCCCGCACTAGAGAACAAGCTCTGTGTTGCGGGGGACTTTACAAACATACAATTAACGGACACAAATTACACCCAGACTCAGAACAATTCTTCGTGGGTCACACAAAGTTTTGTCCCTGTGTGGGAATCGAACCCACAACCTCGTGCACAGCAGGCGCATACTGCGGCCACTAGACCACCGAGGCAGTCAATTGCTATATATGTGCCTATAATTTTTAAGGAGTTCCCTCAATTCCTCATGGATCCCATCATCAGAACTTACTTTTGATGAAAATGGGACCAAACTGGAAGTATGTCCTATCAGACAAAAAAAAATTTTCAAATCGGTCCATAAATGAGGGAGTTCTGCGGTAACAAACATAAAAAAAAAAAAAAAAAAAAAATACACACGAATTGATAACCTCCTCTTTTTGAAGTCGGTTAATAAGAACTAGAAGCACAATCAACCGAAATAAATGGCTACACAATTTTCACAAAATGGAGCCATGGCTCTCTTTTCGTTAGTCTAGTTTTTTTTACATTATTTTAAGTGTGTATTATTATTATTAATAACATAATAGAATTTATTGATACGCATACTGATAAATATGACTAAAATGTCATGAATAAGGTGCCATGTTATTAGACGTTTTTGTTCGGTCCGGCAATGTGTCTCTATTTCTCATGATAAATACCTAAAATAAATAAAAATATCTGAGATTTGATCAAAAGGTATTTTATTTTAAAAAAGTATTTTGTAAATACCTATTTTGCATTTAGCATTTGAAATACAATACAATACTATTTGGTATTTTGCATTTGAAATAGTAAATCTGAAAAGTATTTTGCATTTTGTATTTAAATGCTTTTTTAAAACCATTTTGTACATCCCTGTTTAAAAACCATTGACTATAAAAAAAATCATGCGGGGCGGTCTTTGGGAACTGCCGATAGAAGAGAAAACTAAGTAACTTGTGAATTGTACCGTCGAGATTAGATTATTATTTTTGAATATGCAAAGCGATCGGTGACAAAGTTTCATGATTTTTATTCGCCCAAAAAGTGATCAACACGCCTAAAGAAGTTTTTACTTCAAAAATGTGTTTGTTTACTTACATACATTTTACATTATACAGTTTGTTTCAATTATATAATATAAATGTAGGTATACATACATTAAAATACTCACACATTTCATAAACGTGTCAGTTAAAACTATCGAATGATTTACCTTCACATTTGAATTTATTAAGTGTTGAGTGTAAATTGCACTAATTAAACTACAAATCATATTTACTTTTAGCAATTTGTCAAAATGCAAACCACATGTGCTTACTTTAGTTTAATGTCGGTGTTTTACCCCTGGTGTTGCAAGCGTCCACAGGCTACGGTAACTGCTTATCATCATGCAGGCCGTATTCTTGATGCCTTCTTAGTAGTATAAAAAAATAAAAATTTAGGTTTTGCCCGCGTATATAATCTTCCCCAAAATTCCCAAAAACAAAAAGAAATGATTATTCACGTTCTTCGTCATGGGTATTTCAGTACTCGGGCTTTTGGAAGGAGCAGGGACATGAGTCTATCACGCTAGCTCCCTTAATTCTTTGAACGCCATCGGTCACGGATGAGCCACAAACAAACATTGTGTATACTTGCGTGGCGTTCAGTGTTAATGATATTTCTATTATAAATATTAGCATTATAATACTAATCAAACACATAGCTAGTTAAGTTAGCCTCTCGACTAGCAACGTCGATCGTGTAAAATTATTTCTTTTTATACTTGATTCTTTAAACCGAGGTTAGGACTTTTCAATTACCAGCTATAAGTTTCTCATGGCCAGACAAAGGCTTTTATTCCTCCGTAGGTCACGGTTATGCAACAATAGAAAAAATGAAGGATCCAAGAGGCTTCAGGCAACTGGGACCGAATTAAAACTGGGACCAACGTTGATGCCCGAATTTTTTTTCTTAAGGCTACTGGAACTCGCAATATAAACAAACAATCTATTATTAAATAAAAACTTTTACAGTTAAAAAGTAAGGTACTTACCTAAAAAATCTCAATGTTTATGGTGTTTTTGACTTACTTACGAAAATTATATAAATTCATCTTTAATATTATTTACATATTTAAAGTGCTTTTTGATTTTTTTGTCTGTACAATTTTTGTCATGTGGTTTATGATCGCATTCAATTTTTGTCATGTGGTTTGGGACCGCGGTCCCAGTAACTTGTATTCTCCCAAATGTAAGGAAAAACGGTAGTCAAATAAAAACTAGTCTGCTGTATAGCCTTTTAAAGCATAGGCTGCGAGCATCATCTTCTCCAAGGTAATTGATAAACAAAAATGTTTATAATGTTGTATAGCTTGAAGCTATATTACTTTTGCATTTTTATAGGTCGACAGATGTCATTGTAGAGTCTAAATGAGTCCATATATGGAAGCTAATTTATTACCGAGCCAAAATTGATATTAATATGTAAAGTGAATATCCTTCTATGACTATACTGACACTAAACTTTAAATGTGACTTAATTTAATAATAACATCAGCCCTTTTAGCCTGAGGGGATAGACAGGAGTTTACGTTTGCAATAATAATATAATTATGACATGAAATTTATTGGACACGACCTGATTATTTCGGACATTATGAGGTATTTTCAACAAGCAAAAATGGTAGGTAAATATTTAGAATGAAAAATAATCTAGCTTACATCGATACACAGAATAAAGACTCGTGCTCGTCATTACACAATTATTTGTCAGTAGCAATCGAATCCACGACCTCTGGCTTAACAAACAGGGTCACTAACCAACAGATCAGTCAAAGATTTTCACAGATTTGGATCATTTAGTGCAATAAAACTAAACTACTCGTAATATCGTCAAAGCTTGTTTATAAGCTTGAATGTAGGCCCTGATTGCGATAGACTACTTTTATCAGTTTCAAGCTAAGTTGCGAACGGAAGCTCCTACCTAACATTTAAGTGCAGGTAAACCTGACAACTAAAAATAATGTACCTAACTACTTTTATAATGTGGTTGTTTTTATTAACCGTTTACACAAAACCCATCAGGTATTACATAAATATTTATAAATTCACACAGGGAAAACATTATAATTATGTAATTCTGAATTAATTGATTGGAATTTACTACATTTAGTCACACAACTGACATGGCTATGAATTAAGATCATTAGACCGCTTACATACTACGACATTTGCAACGATCTGAACTCGATTCAGTCACAATTCAAACGTGATACAGTAGCAAGCTGTCATCCTATACACACTGCGTCGTTTTTGCATCGATACAAATGCGCTGCAAACACTGTTCAGTCTTTGCACTTATTTTATCTTCTTATTAAATAAAATCTTATATTTTCTTGTTTAATAAAAAATACTATCACACTGGGCAGCAAGCTCTGTTGCGCGGGGACTTTACAAACATACCATTCACGGACACAAAGCACACCCAGACTTGACACAAACATTAATGTACCGCACCATGCTTTGACCTGTGTTGGAATCGAACCAACAATCCTTAGTATTGATGGTGGCAAACCACTAGACCACACGTGAATCATATGTATAGTATCGATGTAGTAACACGTTAAAATGCATGAATCGATGCAAAAAGTTGCAATGTATAACCATTTTTAGCCATTAAAATTTTTGCCTTGTTTCATTTAATATGTCAACTTATTATTATTTATGAAAAAGGTGGTTATCAAAAGAATTTTAATCAGTAGATATTATGACATTACTATTTGTATAATCCTCGTATTATCATTCATTTTTCATGCAACAGCTTTCGTAGAGATAAGAAATATACTTGACATGGCTATATTTTGCCGTTTTCTAATGAATGCAGGTACCTATTTTGATGAAATGACATTAACAGAGTATCACGTATATTTCCGTGAAGGGGTAGGTAGAGATGTCTGACACACTTTTAATGTTTTGTTTTAATATAAAAAATATAATTTTAATAATAGTAATTAATTTTCATTAAAATTAATTACTATTATTATATTAATATACATACATGATTGATTACCGAAATGACACCTATGATTTCGGGTCAAAAAATATTAATTGTCCCCGACCTGGGAATCGAAAGTGGACTCGGGACCTCTGCACGTCATTCATCCGCACCACCATTGATTTTGATGGAGTATTCCGCTTTGAGCACCTAAGATTTATTAATAAGGAATAAAATTATTTATTCTTTCACTTTGAGCACCAAGCTGTTATGCCTGTTGGTGCTCGGTGTAACTTGGTGTTTAAAGAGGAATACTCCATTTTTTTAATGGACGGAAATTTATTACGAGTAATTTCAAAACTTTCGCTGGTCCCTTCATGTGTATCGATTTAAGTATATACTTCTGTGACGTTTGAGACGTACCTAATTGTATCCTCATGATATGTAATGATCTAATATAATTTTAATGTATGCTGTATGTACAGCATACATTAAAATTATATTAGATTCTAATTAGGTTGATACTAATTTATGGATATGGAATACTTTATTACACAAACAATATAAACAGAGACTCATAATAATCTTTGGTTGGACCTACACGATGACGTGCAAGTTAAAATATCATGATATGTAAATTATTATTGTGCTTAAAATCTAACACATAATTATATTCTGCACATATTACATTATGTAGTAAGACAACTATTTATTTGACGTTATATACAAGTACAAAAACATAATTACGACTACGTACTTATGTCTAAAATAACGTATAAACACTGTTTATTAATAATATAATTGTATAGTTCATAAAACACAATGTCTTTATCAAGTTAAGTATAATTAATATTTTAGACTTAACTCGTTTCACTTTTTCTAGGCACGTCCGTCCGTAGTAGTCTGTCAAATAAATTGTTCTTGAACGAGTAGAATATATTCGTTGCAAATGTCAATGGTGCCTGGAGCCGCATGCGCACGCACTAGTCGATGTGTACGCTATTAATGCGAAATAACTATAATTTAGGCGACGTCGACGTTTGGCGTTTAACCGCCAGCCTCTGGAAAGGCGACGGAAGCCTGTCACAGGCGCAATTACAGTACCGAGAATCGGCATTAGTTCGTCGTGTTGAACTATTTATGTATGTAAAATAAGAGCAGCCTCTCGTACGGGGAAACGGCGATTGCACGCATCTCTCATTAAGCACTTTAGAGCAATTTGAGTGGAGAAAAAGTCGGCCAAGACGCGGCACAACATCGCGTGGTCAATTAAAATGTTGCCGCACCAGCGCTGAGTGGCGACCAGCGACCGGTGACTTGTAGCCAACGGTATGTTTGCGTACAGAACGGACAAATAATACAGTCGACTTGTTCTGAATTGCTCGTATCCTCGGCTATCTAAATACTTAAAGTGACAGGAGTAGCTGATGTGCAGTCATTGAGTGATGCGTGACGGGCGTCAGCGTCAGCGTCGGTGCCGTAATTGGCACCGAACTTGTTATCGCTTTACAGTTTCCAAATCGGTAATTAGCTACTTAGTACTTTTTATGTCAGTTCAGTTGTCAGGTTTTTTTACTTGACAGATTAGAAAATAATAAAATTTAATTATTTTATACATACATACATATATCAACACGCCCGTCTCTCATTGGGGTAGTCAAAGTCTATGGTAAGCCAACTGCTTCAATCTAGACACTTATTTCGTTTTCTCTCCATCCATCGACCACTTGATGAATGAATATCGGTGTTGGGTACTTTTACGTTACGTTTACGTACGTTATTGTAATTAATCCTATTGAGAGAGGTAGGGCCATTCAAATGAGCAAGCTCGACTGGGGAAAGATCTCCACCTTACATAAGACTACAGCCAAATAACTACACGCAGTAGTAGTGAGTAATGCTCCTGTAATTGAGTAGGTCTCTAGTGCTATAGTAATGTGTTTTTAAAGAAAAAAATCCTATCCCTAGGATATCGACCTACTGTTGTTAAAGACGAGTTATAGAGTAGCATTAACAAAATAAACAATTACGTTGTATAGATCCACCTGAGCCCGTGCGGTTGCGCCCGCGCCATGACGAGGCGTCCTGCGCCCACGCACCTCCGTACAACCACGCTTCGTTCTCGGACTAACACGTTTTGAAACACTTTCATAATACTCAGTGAGCTTTTGAACTGTTCAATGGTTTTACGTAGGCTGATTAGATAAATCGGTTAATAAACGTTATTTTTAACCGATTTCAAAAACGAGGAGGTTATCAATTCGTGTGTATTTTTTTATTGTAGACATAGAAGTGCTATTTGTTAAATAGATTAATAGTCATTGTATTTTGCAATCTTGTACTTGCCTAAGCATAAGAAAATTATAATATATCTACATATCTCTGGCACAATAAATTGTTGAAACAATAAAAAAAGACTAAACCGCCATCGGAGAGACCCGTGCCCAGCAGTGGGACATATATGGGTTACGTTATTATAATTTTAAAAAAACGTTAGATGACTAGCCTGCTGGTTTAGTGGTTAGTGACCCTGACTGCTAGAGAGGGTTTGATTCCCACCCAGCATAAATCTTTATTTAATAAACACGATTATTTATTCTGTGCCTAGGTGCAATATCTATATTGTACGAGTATATGATGTATTTATACATAAGCATATTTACCAGTTTTCTGGTTGCCATAGGCTCTGTCTAGTTTAGGATCAGATGGTCGAGGATGACGAATAATAAAAAATATATAAAACGAAAAAAAAAAATAGATTTGGTAGATTATTTAATGTGTTAAAATGTTTTGTATTTAATGCAATAGTATGGTAGGTACATAATTATAAAGATAATTAAATAATAAACATATTTTAGTTTCTTTTTTTTTCTTCTCTCCCAGCGTAGTCGTGGGTGATCTAAATACTAATTGTACACCGACGAAAGCATAGTAAAGTCGAACAAAATCTTTTGTTCCTGCGTACTAATTGCAACCGTGGCATTGGACATCAATCACCCAAGCGACGTAACAACGAAAACACTGTTAGTTTTGCCGCCGAATTATTAATTACATTCTAACAAAAAACTCACACACAACGCCGAAACGCATAAATTTGTTCCTTTTTCACCGCACAAAGGAGCCGGGCGGCCTACAATATAACGCTAAACAGATTAGCCCGCGCCCGACACGCTCGTCGCGGCATAATTTTTGGCGCCAGTAGTCCTGCCTCTAGATTAAACTAATATGAAAAGGAAATTGAGTAGAAAATGGATGAAGCCTCTATGTGTCATTAAGGATTCGATATGCCGCTCTAAAGTGCCGGCACAACCTTTATTTTATTTGACTTCATTTAATTGAATTAACTTTTACGTTTTTATGAAGTGCTAGTGATGTTCGGAACTAAATTTAATGGCCTATTTTCAGATAATAACAATGACGTTTATGTGACGGATATCGCTTTATAAATAATAAACAATCCTACCGTATTTTAACCGCTCGGACGAATAGAAAATTGTGTTCTATAACAAGCAGGTAACCCCACTATGCAGTGATTTGTTCCACACCGTTAAAAAGACACATAATGTAGGAACCATTACAATTTCCTACTTAAACTATTTGAACAAATTACGGTTGGATTTATTATTCAGGACGTACGACCGAGTAAACGGCGACTCTGATTATTATTCAAAGGCACGGCAATATGAAGAAAATTTACACATAATGTTTTCTCTTACGGGTCGAGTATATTTTGGTACGGGTGGGGCAGTTCACCAGACCCGCGGGGGCGGCCGGGCGGCCATGAATAGTAATAGAGGTTAGGGCTCGAGGGAGTCTCGCTGCTCGCAGACTCAATCGTGGGTAATGTGCCGCTTATGGTGCGTGCTAAATCGACAATACCCGAGGGTGCCCTGCTCACTAACAAACCGTTTCATCCACTCACCTATTTGGTTCGGTTTGTTCTTGAAATTAAGCTTTGTAAACCGTGAAAAATTCCTTGAAAACAGTTATAATAAGTTTATTTACCAGTGATTACTATAACATATTCATTAGATACGCATCCTTAAAATTTTGATTAGTTTCTGGCAGTAAATTTAAGAGTAGATATTGATTCAGATATAAAATATAATAGGTACTGCTACTCATATCAAATACTTCTATAGATAAACTAGATGATATCACTCCTATACTAGACTTATTAACATATCTGTTCATAGTACGATTAGTGTTAAGGATAGGGTTTAAAATAACATGGAGCCTACAAAAAAAAATTATGATATCATATTTCACCTAACTGACAACACTGATAAGCCGGTTAGTAAGGTAGAGTTGATTTATAGTTAGTATGTTAGTATTGTTGTTTGTGAGCGAGCGGAGACTCACATTCATGAGCAGGTCCGGAGAGGAGGAGCCCTTGCCGCTCATGGCGCCGTGGAGCCGGTAGTGGCGGGTGTGGTGGTGCTTGCGGGTGCTGGCGCATGTCACAGTCACTACACTCGCGAGGCGCGGCGCAGGCGGCGCGGGCGGTCTGCGTGCGCCGAGCGAGCGCGACTGCCGCGCGCCGGTCCCCACCGCACCACGCGAGCCCCCACCGCTACCGGCTGCCTCATTTCTCACTATAATTTGCGTGCTGCTCGTTTTTTACCATTATTACTCCCTCGTTTTGTTTTACGTATTATCGAGTGCATCCCGCTCGCACCGGCCGCCATGCGCGCTTGGCGCCGCCCAGATAATAGCCGCATGCAATTACGTCGCAGCGGCAGCGCGGTGACGCGCCGTCGACGACATCGCTGTACTCACACACCTAACGCCATCTTGTGACGGGCGGATGAAACACACATCCGAACAACTATCACACGATCAAAATATTTATTTTCATCCAACCAAATAAACTATCTAATTAATCTCAAATGAAATATTGTTCAAAAAAAAAATTATATGTAAAAGACTGACACCGCTTTAACTTTGCACTGATATATACCAACACAGATAACCTCCTAGTTATCTGTGTATACCAATCATTACGTAATAAATTATATATGATAAACAGGAAACATTAATATTCTTAGCGTAGAAATACTGGATATTGAAATATGCTACACACATAACTATGCATATGTTTCTACTAAAACAACTGGCAGAAACTTACACAACCTTGATTAAGAAACATCTAAAGTTAAACTTTCATCGTAGCTCTTCGTAGCACTCGCGTAGCACCAACAGCAAAGCGTAACTTACTCTTAACCAGAGAATGAAAGAAAGATCATAAAGTGTGGTAACATTAATGTACTTTTCTGTCATATTATACGTGTACGACACCGAGTTCATAATTGTTCTGTATTTCTTCAGTATCGCGGATTTATTCAATTGAGCCGTAGAGATGCGTAGAAACTCAATTGAAATCAATATATCTTAGACTGACTAGATATGAATTGGCCATCTCTTTGTCATTATTTTAAACCTTATATAAAATCACATAGTGACCGTGGCTTCAAAACGGCAACTGCCGGGTCCGAGTCAGATGTATTGATTAATAAATCTATTTAAAATATAAGTTGGGAAACGTCGGTCACCAATTTCATAACCGCTGTTTATAGTACTATATTAATTTATAGTAGAGTACTTTTGTAGAAACAGAGTAAATGGAATTTTGTTAAAAGTAAGAAGTACAAACAAATGTCAAGTAAAGTACTCGCCTAATATAGATCGGCTATAAAAACTCATCAAAGAGTGTTGAAAGTGCTATTTTTATTTCTTAAAATATAATAAAATATTCGCGATTGAAATTATAGTTAAATAATAAAATATTTGTGGAATATATATTCTAATCAAATGATTTACCATCTGCTAACGGTGATGGAAAATATCGTGAGGAAACCCACATGACTTAGAAATAATTCTAAAGACATGTCCGATTCACCAACTCGTATTAGGCAGCGTGTGGAAATTAAACCCTCTCTTGATAGAGGATAGAGAAGACCTGTGCCCAGCAGTGGGACATATATATTATTATTATATTAAAAATCAATTACCTAAAAAAGTTACAGTAACTTTTTTTTTTTTTTAATTTGCTAGATTAGTATCTATTCTATGTTAGGTCTAACGTTCTCGTAGTAGGAGATCTCGTAGGTATCTTGCGTAAAAGGGGCACAAATTTAGAGTACATACTGACACAGAGTACCCACAGAGATTGTGTACTAGAAACCAAAATAAGTATATTAATAATAAGTGTGATCATTACTACCTCTAGTATAGGTGCCATCAATGTCTATAATTATTGTCAAAAAAAATCTTAGATCATTACATAGAGCTTTATAAAGCGTCAAAACACTTTTAAATATTTAAAGTGTTTACAAACCTGTTTAGTTTATCATGTATTTATTTGATGATATAAAAAATATATTTTCGAATGCCGTTATCTATGGTACGATCAATGATTAAGGTCGTAATTTATACTTATTTTGCATCGATCGTTTTTGATTTATTGAGACTGGTTTTATGTTTTCATAATGTTTTGAATATTTAAATGTTAATATGTTAATTTTGAAAATTGAATGAAGTTGTGTACCGCCTTCTATGATAGCTAAAGCTTAACATGTAACAGGTTAGAGTTCACGTTAGTATGTAATGGTTTTAGCTGATTTCCATAAATAAACTATAGATCGATAGATTTATATATCTGATTAGTAATTAGAAAGCCAATGTTTTCAAAAGTTAATCGCCATTTACACGGTACAACATTTAAAGGAGGAATTTTTTGACATTTTCGGTTTTTTGGTGAGTAAAAAAGGAAGGTCTGTGTAAATAATATTTGTGATTTGAGCGTCATCTCACTGATTCGGTAGTATGTATTATGTCGCTAAAGGATTAGTACATTACTTACTCTGATCATTACTTATTAGAAGAATTAATATTGATAATTTGTATTACTTTTTGAAAACTAATCACAATCTATTAACTATTAGGAATTGAATAAAAATACGATATAATAAAAACATATTTTTATTTTATCATATCACTGAGAATATGTAAAATACAACAATCAGAAGGCACATGTTAATTACAGACTTAATTTACTTCTATTATACATTCATCACATTTAAATTCACCTGGTAACTTAAATGATTCTAATTTTAAAACGTATACACATGCAAGCTTTCTCAGAAGTGTTCAACGCTTAATCGTATTCCAATTTCCAATCGTACTTACAACAATTATACAATAATCACTTATTGTCCTAAAGCCACTGGCGGTTGTAAATTATAGTGTCCCTGAAACATGGTATAATTATCCTTAGTAGCGCACTGGTACGTAGTGATGGGCGTCGGGTATTGTTGGTACACTCGGTGGTCACGGACGGGAGGACGAGGGTATAACGCGTCTTGCCTCACTTCAGGATACCAACCACTCATCATACCACTACCGAACACTGGACCACTATTATAATTCGGTGTACTTGACACCATATTTGGAGCCACTGCTGCGTAATTCAAAGACATCTGTTTAGGTGCACTCGTTACTGGTACTGTTGGCACTGTTCCGTAGTTTGTGCTGCCAATAACTGTTGTAGGCGCAACTGATGGAGCTGTCTGCATCTCTGTTACTCGCTCAGGCTTGTCACTTGAAGAAGTCTCTTCTTTCTCGTCTTCCTTAGATTTCTTATTTTTCCTCGACACATTAGCGTGAGTCTTCACATGTTTGGCGAGATGATCGGAGCGCATGAACCGTTTCGTACACAGTTGACATGCGAACCTCTTCTCACCTGTATGTGTTCTCAAATGACGTTGTAGTTCATCAGATCGCGTGAATCGTTTGCCACAGAACAACCAGTTACACACGAATGGTCGCTCTCCGGTGTGCCAACGTAGGTGAGCCTTCAGATGAGACGTTTTGCCGTAGACTTTTCCACAACCAGGGACGTGACACACATGTTCACGTTTAGCTCCGTCCTTGCCGTAGTTAGGGCCAAAACCAGCGGCCTCCGTAAGGCAGTTGGGACAGCGGCACTTTGCACAGCGCCGCTGAAGTTCTCGAGCTTCTTCTGCAGCGGCAGGAGTCGGAGGCCAGTACGCAGGGTACTGGGGTGGGTAGGGAGGCAGCTCGCGCCACGCAGGAGGAGCGCACCACGCGCCTGAAGACGCACTGCTGCATGACGATAGATCTGACGCTGGTGATATGGCATCACCGCGCCCGTAGCCACATCCGTAGCCTGTCATCATATTCATCATCTGCAATAAATTAAACATTATTAGATTAACAAACTTACTAAAAAAAAGTTCAAGAAAGGATTCGCGATCTTTTCAATTAACTTAAGATTGATCGATACAAGTACTAAAACAATTATCGAAATTAAATCAACTTAAAACGGTTACGCATCAATTATTTTACATGAACTGTAATATCGTATATGGTGGGCGGGCGGACGGACCTGTTGAGCGGGCGGATCCACGTATTGCATTTCCGGGGCCGGCGGTGACAACGTTGCGCGACGAAACCTTCAACTGGATAATTACAGGGCGGCGCACCGTTCGCGCCGAGACGTTTTTAATAACTGGCTTGGAATAGACGTAACAAGCGGTTGTCACCTCGCCCCGGCCCCACTGCCCCGAGGGAGCGAGCGGCGCGCGCGCACCCCGCCCCGCCGCGCCGCGCACCCCCTCGCCCGCCCGCCACAGCCTCCGACACACCCCACCCTGCCCCGTGAGTTATGAGCTTACCAGCGAGACTTGAGAACAGGAGAAAGAGCGAGACGACAACCGTCCAACAAAGGTTACGTTAAGCTAACACTGTTTACTTTGAACTTTATCTTATGTGGTGGATAAGTGCACTCATCATAACGGCTCTTGGTAGTAAGTAGGTATATTTGTGAACCACTATCATAGAATATTTCACTACTATAGATCTAGTAATAAAAAAGCTTTTTATGTAAATTGTCTCATATTTTTAGACAACTACTAAGCCTTCTGTAAATCAGTTAATAACTTGTTCATAAATGCTATACTGTAGTTAGCTAGTTATGCAATTACTGAAACTAATAAACATTTTAAATACCTATAATTACCGAGATATCATTATCATTATTTGAACACTTGAACGTCTAGCATCATCAACGTCATACAAACATAATTTCTTTTGTAGACAGAGTCAGTTCCCAAAGAGAGACCAGAGAGCTTAATGTATTTAATTTTTTCTCTATTTCGGTCGGCAGTTTGCGGCAGACGCTTGATTTATGCATATTCGAGCGGAGCCAAACCTTTAATTACACGTTGTTAAAATATGGCAGTTTGTTAAATCGTTCGCTCTGCTTTTGTTTTACTAAACACCGCGCGCCTCTAACAGACCACGCGGCCTTTTCTTCCTTCAACGAAATTTAATGTTTATATTTTTTATTTCTATAATTGCCTTTCCAAGTACAAGTATTAGTTGTTTATTTTTGAAGGTCTGTTATCAGTTTTGAAGCCATGGGAAAATATCACACACGTATTTAATTCGTTATATTATAAAGTTTAAATTAATATTTTTGTGGTAGTGCCTTAGTAATACTTTTTTCACGTCTATGTTTGCTCATAGGCTTCACAGCAGTTCCTTTATCGAAGAAGAACTTGAAAGAAAGACCTTTAGGAGAAGCATGGGGTACCTAGTTACCTAGATACATGTCTTCGCGTTCCAATGTATAAGAAATTGCAGTTATAATATATCAGTAAATACCCCTCTAACTTTCTGTTCTGTGGTAAATACAGTCATGTGTTTCCATTATCACTTGTTCTTGAGTTTATAAAATACAACCTTAACTTACAATGACCTGCTAATAATGACTTTACATTCACCAAGGAATTTAATGATTTAAAAAGCTTCCTATCCTTTTGTTGACTCTTTCTACGAACTTACTACTGTTATACTCATATTCTAGTACAAATGCGTTAACCTGTCGACATGTTTACGATCCTGGTAGAACAATAGGTTTTGGATGTACGGACAGAAAGACATGCTACTGTGTCGGAGTCGGCGTTCTTAGTACAAAGCCCACATGCCGTGGACAATGACTGACAATGCCGGCTACTAATGTCCTATGATCGGCTCTAGCCATAAATCTTCAGCTACTGTGTTTTTGTGAACAAAAAAAGAGTCTCGCCGTTCTATCCTCAGTCATGTTACGATATTGCATGTGAAATATATTTCGCGGATACTTTGATCAATTTTATTTTTGTATTCGCCGCTTTTGTTGACATAGTGGGTCAGGTGAAGTGCTTTCAAAGTTGTATAGCTGTATTGCAAAATGCAATTAAAAGTGTGAAATATGGTGTAATAGATGCCGTAAAGCCGTAGCATTATAATAGTCACTTTTATGTATCAATAACTAGCTGTTGCCCGCGGCTCCGCCCGCGTGGGTGTCGTAACTTAATAAATATAAGTAAATTTTCTAAAATAAAAGTAAAGTCACTTCGTTACTCTTATTAAATCACCTATCTGTCAGTGAAAGTCCCTTCAAAATCGGTCCAGCCATTTCAGAGATTAGCCGGAGCAAACAGCAGACAGACAACCATACCGTGTATGTCGATATGCATTTAGTAAAGAGGTTTTTTTAAATATAACAATCACACACTTCAATTTTATTTAGGTAGATAAAGATAACTTTATGTAGGTAAAGCTTACTAGTTAGTAGTCGATCAGAGCAACATTCCACCAAACATTACATATAAGTAGAGAGTAGAGAATTTTATAAATGATTATAATATACTTAGTTTTTGTATTTATTACAAACAAGCATAATTTTTGTGAGGTCGTTATTGTTATACCCTACCAGCTGTTGCTAGGGTCCGCCCACGTGGATTTCTATTCTAGGCCTATTCGATATTCCAGACTATAATATATCTCTATGCCAAATTTCATCCACATCCGTTTAGTAGTTTTTACGTGAAACAGTAACAAACATCCATACATGCTCACAAACTTTCACATTTATATTATTAGTAGGACAGATTAGGTAGGGTAGGGTAAGATCGGAAGTTCTTAGTAGAAACTTCACTACCTACTAAGTAAATATAATGTCCTCCTGACCTAAATTCGATCACGGCGGCTAATCTCAACGGAGACTAGCTTTCTGCGTGGGGGATATTAAAGTGCTAAAGTGTGTCACTATCATAGTCCGATGGGACGGCAATCCGACACGACCTGAGAGGGATCAGGCGTAGGCCCAACGGCTTCACGTGCTTTCCGAGGCGTGGGGATGTAAACACCGCCAATTTTCAAACTTCGGGTATCTTTTGCTAATTTCTAAACCCAATATCAATTCTAAGCCCGACCCAGAAATCGAATCCAGAACCTTGTGATCAGCAGTTACATATCGACCACTGAGCCACCGAGCAGTACCAAAACCTAAACCTAGTACCTAAAACACAGCATAGGCTTTAGGCAATATAGGTGCCCAAAATAAAGAGTTCTGAAAATTCTCACAGAGTTTATACTAAGCTTATATGGATAGTTGAATTGATGAAACTTGTAGCTGAGACATAAAACCATAGATAAAACTATATTCGTTTCGTTGTATGAATCCATTAAAACGTTATGATAATTACCCTGATTGTACACCGGCGCACAAGTACCACCTACACAGACATACGCAAGTCGTATCATAAAATTAATAGCGAATATCGACATCTGAATCGAGAGAACACGGCCATTTCCGCTCAAGGAACTCGGTGTATTTTACACTAATTACAGGTTTCTTATATCGTGGGCGGGTAATTGGTTCTATCGGTTGTCCTTCACTTCCTGTCTTTTGCCAGGGTGCTCAATGGAACTGGCGCTTTATGAGAACGTACAAAGTACCGACACGTGGTGTCGGGTTGCTGCTATTGTGGTAGCCAGCGCGGCACCCACGCTCGCAGTGTGTACCATTTGGTAGTGAAGCAAATTGTGCATTCCTAATGTACGTTTTATGAAATTTTTGTTTGAATAAGTAGTGTATTCGTTTGTAAAGGTGATAAAGATCTATCTAATAATGCGTAAACTTTTATGCATTAACCGAATAATATGTTCCACTAACAGATCGTGCGGTTATCAGTCAAGGGGATATATCAAGAGTCAAGACCGCTTAGAATCTCATCATGGTATCGCACTAACTACCTCGTTGGTCTAGTAGTTTTTGAGTTCGACTGCTGATCAAGAGAGCCTGGGTTCGGTTCCTAGGTCAGGCCAAATATAGGGTAGGTAGGGTACGTATAGATATTAGGGTTTTCTTTCAAGAAATACACATTAGATGCCTGATGTTTGACATTGGCAGTCAAAGACCTAATACTTGATGGTCCTGTACCTAATCTATTTCTAGTCATGACTGATTGCCGTCCAATTGGTAAGTAGCTTTGGTAGTGTAGCGATAGATTGCACCTGTGTTCTGCGCAGTTGATGAATCTAATCTAAAATTGACCGCTGAGACAGAAATCTATGTGGAGGATTATTAGATATAAGCTTCTAATCCTACAATCGAAATTTGAACACATCATGGCAGTAAGCATTCCAAATTTTTATCACACATTTAACATTTTTTTACGTAACCTGATACAAAACTTTAACAAAAGGCATAAAAAGCTCAAATGTTACGCGGGTTACGAATAAGTTTTATATTGCTTTTGTATATCAGCGGACATTGTTGTTATCTGATCGGAATTCCGCTCAGTTTCGCGCTGTTGAAGGAGTGAAGAACCATTGTGAGGGTGTAACAAGATCACTCAATGTACCTGTCGCGAACAATGAGAGATGCACAGGTTCGCACCACCGATGCTCCCTTGTCACCCTATTGTATCTGTCAAATTCGTTACGTAACGCAGTAGCTATGAAAACAATTTACGATAGGTAGGTTTGATCTTATGATTAGGTAGCATAAACCCAGGTACATAAACCCAGGAGATAGGTGTTGCATGTTGTAGATACAATGAGACTTTTTACATTTATTCTAAAATCTAATAGAAATCAGTGACTAAGTAGGTAGTAATGCACACACGGCAATAGAGATATCTGTGCAGGGCCTCTTCAAAAAGGATAGTTTTTTAAGAAAGCCATTGTATATACTGTGGAATTTGGTAACAGTGTACAATTAGACTAAACACCTACAGACAAAAATATGTTTTCACACAAATTCAACATTGGTTTTTTAAAAACTTATCTTTATATAGCGGCCTATGAATCACACAAAGTTTTGTTCCGTGTGGAAATCGAACCAACGACCTCCGGCATAGCAGTCAGAATCACTAAACCAAATAGGCCAGTCAAAATTATGTAAATAAATAATAACATATTATGTAAACTGCTTTAAAACTGGATATCTATCCGATCCTGAACGCATCCCTAAAGGAGCACTTGAAATCTGTATGCATAGGCACAAAACTATACCACTGCGTGTAGTTTTTTAGCTGTGGTTTTCTAAGGTGCTTCTAAGGTGGAGGTCTATCCCCTAGTTTTAAATAGCCGAACAAAAATTGGTAGGTACGTATAGTTTGACTGCTTTGGTAGTCCAGTAGCCGCAGCCGCAGCAGGTCCAGTTGTGGATTCGATTCCGACACAGGACAAAACTTTGTGTGACCCACAAAGAGTGGTTCTATGTCTGGGTGTAATATGCGACCGTTGATTGCATGTTTGTAAAGTCTCCGCGACACAGAGCTTGTTCTCTAGTGCGGGAGTTGTCTTTTTTAAATTAAAAAATATATAGCCCGTACCTACCGTATAGGCAGGTAACCTATACCTACATAACAATGTTGCGCTAATAAATTGGTAACTAATGACTACATTGTTTCTACTTTTTTTTACGAAACGGTATCCCAATAAAGTGTTCTTAATATCCGATTTAAAAATCTATTTCGATTTTATGGTAAATAATTATGAAATGTAAGTATTGTTTTGTCCTCTCCCTATAAACTTGACACTAATGACAAGTCCCATTCATATTGCCTTAATTATTAACAAAGATGGTCATTTTACAAAAAAAAAAGGTCCTAATGAGAGCAATAGATTGGCGTCAAAAACGTGTCATCGTTATATGTGTGCCGAACGGCTTGTTGTGTAAAACAAACTGCTCTCGAGATGTCGTTTTTACTGATGTGGGGCAATTTCGGCTGTCAGGGTACAGAGAGAGATGCGTTTGAAAACGGCCGCGGCGCCACGGGGTGCCTTGCTCCGCAGAAATCTTTTACCTACTTCGTGTATTTTTTGTGCAGTCCGATTTGGACGTCTCGCTTTCTGTTATGATTTGATGTATCTAAAATAGTTTCTGCAGGTTATACAAATATAATTCAGCTTGTTAGATGTTCGCTTATTTTATTTTGGTTGGTATCTTCAGATTTTGTTATTAGGAATAGTTAGAGACGACGAATTTAGCTAAACATTTCATTAAGAACATGCACGTATCAATAAAATAAAATTATAATTTAGTCATAAAAATATTAATAGGTATCTGTTAGGTACGCTCAGTCCTAGGTAGAGATTAAAGTAACTAGGTACTTACAAAATAATATAGCAACACTAGATACCTATCTATGGCATAACGCTAAGCAGAGTTGTCTACCTAGGTAGGTGAGTACGCTAATAACTTGTAGATTAGGTAAAACATCTGAGCCTCTAGACAAGTGGCATAAGCGATAGTCGAATCGAAAAGTCAAAAAATAAAATGTATGGGATTTGACGTAACGAGTACGATTTAATGTCGTACATTAAATCGTAGACACACGTCAAATTCCATACATTTTATTTTTTGACTTTTCGATTCGACTATCGCTTATGCCACTCGTCTAGAGGCTCTGTTTATTCCTATAGAATATAGGTACGGTGTGAGCAACGGAGATAGCTAGAGTCGGTGCAATTTGTGTCTGTGAATTATATGTTTTTAAAATTGCCCTGGCATAAGGCTTGTTCCCTAGTGCGGGAGTAGTATTTTTAAACAGGAAGTTGACTTTTAAAAACAACAATTGTTTAAGAATTTAAAATATTAGACAAATAAGAACCTACCAACTCTATTGTGTCTCGTGGAACCTATAAAATATAGTCTCATATTGTCGTCCCGTCCCGTGTTACCTGGAATCTTGTTAATGAGAGTAGCTTAGGCATAAGTTTAGTTACACTTTCAGCCTATCTCTCCAGGAGCAAAGGCGAGCTACTGTTTTATATGTACTATATAAAACAGTAGCTCGCCTGTATGTTATGTTTGTATGTAGGTACATTGCCACCTATTACAAAGTAATTTTAGGTACTTTTTTGTGACGTCCATGGACCCCACATCTGAACTATAACTAATTAAAATAATGGGGCCACCCATGAGATTTTTCCAACAGTCTTAGATGACCATATCTAATCAATAATACATTAGTTTGTCGCCTTGCTCAATATAGGAAGCAGTAGAATACTTTTGCATTTCAGTATTACCACAGAATACATAATAGTACAGGTATTACGTAGTAAAGGTAGGTACGAACAGCAACAAAAATGGTTTCAAGTACTTTTTAACACAGCATTAATTGAAAAACTAATTTATACTTACACAAAAAACACTAAATAGTATAATTTGTATTTGTTTTATCTAGATTCAGATTCATTTATTTGCAGAAATGTGGTACAATATTTTACAGGTGTTATAAAAACATTTAAACCAGCACATTTACCATAACGGCATACAACTACAGATTGTTTAGGATTAAGAATTACTAAATTAAATTACATACAATATGTCAAATTTAAACTATATGGAGTACATATAAAATGTCATTAAAATTAAATTCAATTAAACATGTCAAATATTCAAAGTCACTTACTTATATCTAAGACGTCTTCTCTCTACGTTTTAAAATGTACATCGGTATTTATATAAAACTCCTCAATAGAATAAAAGCACTCATCTATCAACCAGCTTCGCAGCACACGACAAAATTGTCCATAAGGCAAATTTGTAATTGACTCCGGTAAAGAGTAAAAAAATAGAGGGGCCATATATACACAGCTCCTTCTAAACATTTCTAGCTTTGGGCTTTTCTTTTATTTTTATTATCCATCGGTGAAAATAATGACGGATTAGACCTAACAAATTTAGCAACTTCGTAAATATATATATGCAAGGAACTGTTAGAAGCTTGTGAGACACAAATACAATTCAGAGTCAGAGCCTTGTAGACTCTGACCACTCCATATTGAACATTGCTCGAATACACTTTTTCTGAGCAATAAATATTCTTGTAACCTCAGATGCATTGCCCCAGACTACAATTCCGTATCTTATTATATAACAGATATAGGCGTGGTACACCATTAAAGAAGAACTTCTGGATGTTACAGTTTGGACCTTTTTTAAAGCAAATACAAACGAGTTAATTCTTTTAGAAATCGCATTAATGTGATCTTTCCATACAAAATGTTTATCCAATATTATACCCAAGAATATAGTGCTTTCTAGTTGTCCTACTTTTTGGTTGTTATAATTAATATGAAATTGTTTATTTCTACTTTTCCATGTTTTAAAATGTATTAAATGAGTTTTTGATATATCTATTTTTGGTCTATTATTATTTAGTCAAATATCGATGTCTTCTAATGTTTGATTTATTTCACTTTCATAGGTTTGTTCATTTTTACACTCTATTATAACTGTAGTATCATCGGCAAATAAAATACACTTATGCTTTATTGCTTGTGTTAAATCATTGATGTATATTAAAAATAATAACGGGCCCAAGATGCTACCTTGTGGTACACCACATCGGTTTATCCTGGGGTTCGAGTCAAAACTTTCAACGGAACTAATGACAGATTGACAATATACGCAAGTGGCTGTGATATATACTGAGATACGCGCTTTGTCAGTTCAGTTGTTATATCATAACCCGCTGACTTCGTATTTTTAACGACTTTATGATCAAATAGATCTCACTTGTATTAGTAGGTTCTAGAAATATACTTTTATTTCTGTACAAATGTATGAAAGAATTGCTATGTTTTGAAGCTAGTAATTATTTCGATATACCTATCTACACACTGCCCAAATTCAAGGCTGTAGGGCATACCCCAGCGACATGTCCCAGTTGGTGCCGAGGCTACAAAAATGCCGTTTGGGCATTAGTCTCTCTGGACCCGAGCTACAGCCCTGCCGCAAACTACAAACGATGGAAATTTGAGCTGATCATCTACTATGGACTTGATCCTATAGTCCTAGTACATAATATATGTCTATGAGTCTATACTTATACATTGCATCAGTTGCAAATGTGCAGAGAATATTTTTTGGATGAACACAGTGGTTTACAATATGATAAAAATCTATTGTTGTTGATTCCCCAAAATTAACACTATTTGGTCTAAATATAGCCTAGAAGAAGATCTGCCAAAGATTTAAAAGAACGGGTGTTTTCATTTCACATATAAAACGTTTCAACTAGCATTATTATATAGGTTGCAAGTAGAGCATATACCAAAAATTTGCAGATTTTTCAATTACAGCAAAAAAAAACTGTAATTAACCTTTTCCACAAACACACAATTTTTGCACTGAGACTACTATAATAGATTATATTTTACATACAGTAAGTGTAAGTGTACTTTGTAAGTTTGTTTGTATTTATACGTGTCAGACTTGGTATTATTAATATTAAATGGCATATAATTAGAAATGTCAATGAAATAATTATTAAATTTATTCGAAATATTACATCCTGATGTCAATTTAATTTTATCATCTTTAATATTATTGATATACTGTACAGTTAATGCTGTTCCTACATTGCGTTTAACAATGTCCCAAGTGGCTTTAGCTTTGTGTTGAAATATGCCGCTGGTTACACATTGATTGCAAATCACTCATACATTTTCTTAATAAATTGGAATATGATTTAAACTTACCTTTGTTTTATTTAAATAATACTTATATCTTAATGATCTCTTCGTCTTGCAACTAGTTTTAATTCCTTTTGTTATCCACCTAGGCTTGTTGGTCGTGTAAGATTTTTTTATTCTAATAAACATAATTCTAATAAGATAATAAAACGAATTTTGTAAGTAGTTATTAATTTATATAGGTACCTACTACACACAAATTATCGTAGTCTGTGGACGCTTGCAATACCAAAAGTATCACTTGCGTGTTGTCGGGCCAATTTTTCTTATAACAGAGCTTTAAGATGTCTCTGGTACCTATATGAAAAAGTTTATTTCAAAACGCATCCCTAAATGAGGACACAGCGGTGTAGTTATGTCCACACAGGGACACAACTACACCGCTGTGTGTAGTTAATTAGCTGTGGTCATCTGTAAGGACGTCCTTTCCCAGTCGGGTTTGAATTGATAATCATTTTTGAATCGACAATCGAGCAAGCTCAGTATTTTTCAGAGGGGTAGGGTCACCCATAAAATCTAAACTAATATTATAAAGAGGAAGGATTAGATTTTTTTGTTTGTTACGATTTAACTTAAAAACTACTCGACCGATTTTAAAATTCTTTCACCATTAAAAACTGTAATTTATCAGCGGGTAACAAACGCTATATTTTTATTTTTTTTAAACACGGGATCCCTACGAAATCTTACTAAATGTCAATCCGTTTAAAAAAAATATATCTTGTTAGGAAATTTAGATTTTCTTGGCCATTTTGTAAAAATAAATTTATTTTATTTATTTATTTATTTTATTTTAAGAAGGCTTACAGACTAATAACAATGTAGAAAAACAAATATATGAACATATAGCTAATAACAAGCCTCCACAGGTAATTTGCCACATAGGTGGTTTCACTTATATAATTCATTTAAATAATAAAGGTAGGTAAATATTTATTTGTTAGTTGCGCGGTATGGCCTTACAAAATAAGTCCAAGTAACACTTTACCGACGACGATATTGTTACGACGCACAGGTTGGCCCTAAAAACTACCGCTATCTGAAAACAATAGCTATTCATAAAGTGTCTCGAACAATACAGAAAAAACATCATAAAGAGAACAAAGGATGAATAGCGGTCGAACAGAACGTGCGAATATGGACCTTAGCGTATGGGCCCAAGGTTTATGGCACTTAGCACGGTGACTTGTTTACATCATGAATGAACGTTCGAGTAACGGGTTTCTTCGTAAAGACGCTACTATAACTTACTACGATCCTCGCGTATATTCTCGATTCCGTGGCGAGTGATATATAAGGGGCCGACGTGCGGCGGACAGTCAGTCTTGGTTGAAGAGTCTTAGTTGAGTCTTCGTTGAGCAGTCAACGAGTCTACACTGAGAAGAAGACAGCGATACAGGCGATATATCGGGACGATATTGGAAGACTTTAATGAAGTGTTTTGTGTTATAGTGAAGAGTTAAGTGAGTGAACTGTTATAGTGTGTAATTGTGCTTACGGTGTATTGTAAGTGACATTGTGTGTATTGTGCTGAAGTGCTAATATACTCGTTATCGCGTAACCTGGCATTTTAATCGAACCCTATCCTGACAAGTAACTATTGTTGTCGTCATTGAACATAACAATTAGTGTCAGCGGTAGTTCGTAACATTGGTCTCAGAGCTGGGACGTAACATTGGTGTCAGAAGCGGAATGTCAGTCACACTACGCGACGGAGACGACGGAGTATACACGCAACAGTTGACGACAGAAGTGCAAATGCCTGTCAGACCGAGCGACGGTGACAAGGGGGCATGCACTCGTCAACAGGTTGTTTTGGAGTCTTGTGAATCTGCGACTGCAGCTCAGGAAGATTATAGCACAGGAAAGACTATTCGGGGTACCTCTACGGCCCGAATGACCACGTCTATTATGTGTGATATGTCAATCATCTTGGCCACTATGCAAGACTTCCAACGTCGATATGAAGAGAGCCTACGCCGAACTGAAGAGAGCTTACGCCGAACTGAAGAGAGCCTATGCCGAAGAACTGAGGAAAGACTTATGCAGAGTGTACAAGTTCATAGGGAGGCTCAGCGCCGAAATGTGCAAGAGCTAATTCGGATCTGCGACTCCATAAAGCTTCAGCCTAGCACACATCAAGCTATGGAAGACGTCAAGAACAGCCAACGTGAAGGTACGGAGGACGTCAAGGATGTTCATCTTCAGAGGCAAGATATGGAGAACGTAATGGATAGCCAAGGACAAGCTATGGGGAACGTCAAGAATAACTACGGTGAAGCTATGGAGGACGTCAAGGTTAGCTATGGTGAAGCTATGGGGGACGTCCAGGATAGCTGTGGTGAAGCTATGGGGGACGTCAAGGTTAGCTATAGTAAAGCTATGGCGGACGTCCAGGATAGCTGTGGTGAAGCTATGGGGGACGTCAAGGATAGCTATGGTGAAGCTATAGAGGACGTCAAGGATAGCTATAGTGAAGTTATAAAGGACGTTAAGGATAGCTATGGAGAGGCTATGGAAGACGTTAAGGATTGCCAACGTGAAGTTATGGAGGACGTCAGGGATCTTCAGAGGCATGTTATGGAGGACGTCAAGGATTGCCAGCGGTATGCTACGGAGGACGAAGTCAAATTTTCTACGAGAAAGGTGGGTTGTAGCGAGGCAGCGGTATTAGAACCGGGCCCCGAACCGGTGGACATGCAGAAGGAAGAAGAACAACTTACGACTCAGGTGGAAGAGAGTAATGTGAAGATTTTAAACATTCGAGAGTTGAATAAATCCTGGAAGAAAGAAGATTTTGTGAAGGCACTGAAGAAATATAGCGGACGTGAGGATATTGGTGGCTACGGCGGACGCGACGGATTCCGCATTATTGAACGTGCTGGATTAGCACGAAGAGAACATAACTGTGAATTTATGTATAGAACTTTTGGTGAACAGGATCGTGACCCACCGCCTAAGAGAAGATGGCTATGGGTTGAAGAAGAAGTTAAGCCCCGTGTGCGTATGAAGTTGCAGGATTACTCTGCAGACCCGCGACAGGAATCGTGCGGGTGCCGTGCAGACATGCCGAGTGACAGACCATATGGAGATGTTGCTCGGGACGAGCAAGTTTAAGAGGGGGGCAGTGTTACGACGCACAGGTTGGCCCTAAAAACTACCGCTATCTGAAAACAATAGCTATTCATAAAGTGTCTCGAACAATACAGAAAAAACATCATAAAGAGAACAAAGGATGAATAGCGGTCGAACAGAACGTGCGAATATGGACCTTAGCGTATGGGCCCAAGGTTTATGGCACTTAGCACGGTGACTTGTTTACATCATGAATGAACGTTCGAGTAACGGGTTTCTTCGTAAAGACGCTACTATAACTTACTACGATCCTCGCGTATATTCTCGATTCCGTGGCGAGTGATATATAAGGGGCCGACGTGCGGCGGACAGTCAGTCTTGGTTGAAGAGTCTTAGTTGAGTCTTCGTTGAGCAGTCAACGAGTCTACACTGAGAAGAAGACAGCGATACAGGCGATATATCGGGACGATATTGGAAGACTTTAATGAAGTGTTTTGTGTTATAGTGAAGAGTTAAGTGAGTGAACTGTTATAGTGTGTAATTGTGCTTACGGTGTATTGTAAGTGACATTGTGTGTATTGTGCTGAAGTGCTAATATACTCGTTATCGCGTAACCTGGCATTTTAATCGAACCCTATCCTGACAAGTAACTATTGTTGTCGTCATTGAACATAACAATTAGTGTCAGCGGTAGTTCGTAACATTGGTCTCAGAGCTGGGACGTAACAATATCAAAAATAAGCTGTTCAGGTTTTTTGGAATTGTAAAATTAAATATTTTTTATTTTCAAATCATTTGACTAGCGCTACCCCTAAAGTTATTGTAGAACTATTTCGACAGATCAAAATGAAATAGCCTGATACAAACAATAAAAGTATGTAGCGCCACCTATATTTTACCATAAGAAGAAAGAATCACAAGAGTCAGCAATAGCGGCGATATTAAATGTGGGAAACCAATAATAAACTTGTTGTACGCACTTTATGGCTTTAAATAATCAAACTAAGCTAAATCTTTTACAGATAACAGTTGTTTTTCAATTCCTAAATAATATCTTATTTCCTCCTAACCGAATTTGGGTCACGGCTGCCAATCTCAACGGAGATTAGCAAACTACGCAGGACATATTATAGTGCACAAGTATGTGCGCAAATACAGGTACTCTCTATTCTTCACTCTGATAGTCTGGTGGGACAGCAATCCGATACGGCCGGAAAGATCAGGCGCAGGACCCATTGGTCCTGCGCCTGATCTCTCTGCGGCCGTGTAATGAATTGACAAGTTGTTTGAATTTAGCGATAAGTAATCCTTCATTGATAGAATTTTGTATTCGCGCTCACGATCGTTCACTATAATATGTCCACGCAGTATGCTGATCTCCGTTGAGATTGGCCACCGTGATTAAAATCGGTATGCACGACTATTATTATTACTATTATAATCCGAGACGGAGACTGGCTATCTGCACTGCGCAAAGACATTATAGTGCGCAAAACTTATTCACTTACCTTTGGGCATCTTTTTCAGGGATTTCTAGAAAAAGAAACCAATCAGTTTCTGGCTCGATCCGGGATTCGAACCCCGGTGCCTTGCGAACAGCAGTCGCACTAAAGTGGCAGTTTATTTATTTTTATTGTATTTATTTATGATACTTCACAGCTTACAACTCAAATGATTGTCATAATTAGTACAATACGCCAATAATGAAGTATACAGATAGGTAGTAGATAGTTATAGTGCGACAGACATTAAACAGAACAGTTAAAGATAATAGTAAAACAAAGTTAATAATAAAATTAATGGGCATTAAATTTCCAATTTTTGAAACAGATTTTTTAATATCTCCCTTTTAAAGGTGTTGCTTGTACAGTTGAAAGGGTCTAATGATGCCAACTTGTTGTTGAATAAGTCTGGAAGACGATTAAAAGGCGAATTTTTTTGATAACTCTACTACTTAGACAAGTGGGTGTATTTTACAATATTATTTTTGGAAAAGAAGTAAAACAATATAAATCCGGCTCAAAAAATTTATTACAACACACGTCACAAAACATACATTTGTACAACCATTTCACATTATAATTATACAATAAGTAAATAATGACTATTCAGTTTAGATCGAGGAATGTTTTATCTCGTCACAAGTAGGTTTTATACCGAATAGATTTAAGCTATAGTCCTTAGGAATTCAATAGAAATTAATCATCAACAATACACAATAAGACTTACATGATATTTGAATCACAATATATATGCTAATAAATACATCCTTAATACAAGGTTTATTCTATTGCCATTAAGTCCATTGTAATTTCTTCTATATTTGCAATAAATTCATAAATTTTTAACAATATCAGATTCGCACAACCTATATCTATATAAATAGGTAAAGACAAAACAGTTCCATACCTATTTCTTCTGTTCATCAACCGATTTTCATTATTGTTTGTTTTGTTGAGCTATTATCGAGCTTAATTATGAATAATTATGATCAATAAAATCAATTTGTAACATTTTCTTTCTCCACTATCGATTTAAACCTCTCACCGCCTCTACCGCCATAAGAGTACGGTCGAATTTCGACCATAGAGCGGCTTCTTGTAACTATTAACATTCTAGTAACAAAATTATTTAAGAAGATAGTTTAAATAGAGGGGAACTTTTAGTTTTATATGTACAACGTGGAAGACATCACCGACCGACATTTCCACTAGTTATAAACGTATACTGGCGAGAGACATATACATCAACAATATACAGAAGTACTTTCATGCTTAATAAGCCTTTGTATCTACGATCATTTGGACGAAGTAGTCTGAAGACGCAGTGGACAAAGACAGTTTTTCACTGGAAATATATGCTGGATAAATGTTTTTACCGATCATTCTGTACTTTGATGCAGTTTATACGTACGTCCGGATATACAATTAGATACATAATATAGCTAGATTTTCTAGTTTCTTTTTTTGTAGCTAGCGTCGAATTTTAGTATTAACAATTTAAAAAATTGACCTTTCTTTAACCTATTTAGCCCTCTCGAATGCCAGCCGGAGCGCAGATCTACGAGACACTAAATTTTCTATTGAGTCTGGTCCACCGGCAACCGAGAGGTTGAATTACGGTCGAATTTCGACCATCGACCGATCTCTAGTAACAATAAACATTCTAATAACAAAATTATCTGAGGAGATAGTTAAAATAGAGGGAGACTTGTAGTTTTATATATGTATGTACAAAGTGGAAGACTGCGAACAACATTTCCACTAGCTATTAGGTATATATTTTTACATAATTATGGTCTAAGTAAATACAGCTACCGCAAAAGCGCGTTCATTTAACCTTCACATACCCAAATCACTCATCATCCAAATAAAATACAGGTGTGAATAGTTCTGAACTTTTATCTTAATATTTTAAATATCTGATTGCTTATTCTTTAGTTGGTAGTGAACATCCAAAATGCAAAACTTAAAGTATAAAAATAATCAACTACAGACTACATTTATAAGTAGAAACGCTAAGGATCATGAAGTGTGTTTAAAATATTAAACTACGTGAAATAAATAAGAAAGAATTAAGAAATAAATATATGAAAAAACAGAATCTAATTGTGTACCTCAAGTTTATTGCACACCAACATTATTAGATTGTTCATCGAACGATAGAATTAGCAATAAATAGTTAATAATGGAATCAAACAACTGGCTTTGTTCGTAACCAAAAAAAAAGAAAAATAATGCCAACATGTACAAACAATTAGTAAAGAGAAAAAAAAAGAATATTTTTCAAATAAAAACGAGATAAAACTATTTCTATACAATAAGGTAATTCTTTAGTAAGTAACTTATACTAAATTCATGACCTAAGTGCAACAACTTTATAATTCGTCCCTGAGGAGGGTGTATCGGTTCTTGGACGGTGCTAACTTCTTGAAAGTGGATTCAGGAGGAGTGGTCACTTTCACTTCTACATTTAACAAAAGCTGGTCTGGGTCCGGACCATAGTGGAATTCCCTGGAATACACAAATTAAAATATTTAACTATTTTACAGCAAAATAGGCATAGAATGTAATAATAACTCATACGGATTTATATGGGCAATGCACAGATAATAAATCCGTATGACATACGTAATAAAAATATATTAAGAAAAAAAATCAAATTATTGTCAACGTAAATATTCGCTTTATATTTATTTATATACAAAGTCGTTTATATATAGATAAATGAATCGCGGATGAAATAAATAATTCCCTGTATCGCAGGGTTGATTAATCCCTGAAGGGAATTATTGCTTTCGTCTATCCGTCTTCCTATTCCGTCCGCGTTTCAATATTATAATTAATATTGAATCGCATAGTACACCCACCCAGAAAGAACCTTTAGCAACAACCATGACATTATTGATGTATTTCAGAGTAATTGCAATAAGTAACAGCACAATGCGGTAATCGATCAAATTTAAAACTTAGGGCTGTACCATGAACCGTGACCGGTCAGATACCGCCAAATAAAAACCATTGTTACCAGTAAACCGGGGTACTAAAAAGTTAAAGTAACTTATTTTCGATCTTAATTATAAACTCAAACAATAAGAATATCACGGTACGATCCTTGAACCGAGAAACTAAATGGCTATAAATAAATAAACGTACATGAAGTGATTAAAAACGCTATCAAAATCACAAACACATGGTAGCCATGTACTTACATTAATCTAAAAATCATATCAACATCTACAAGTTACCAAACAATCTGATTGTTTCATAACTACTATAAACAGTTATATCATATAAAAATCGTAGTACGCTTTATTATCATGTTTCAAACAACTGCAGAGGAAAAATGTCTTAAGATGAAATACGTCTGTCAGGCAATTTTCATCTTATTCCCGTTAACAGTTAAGGTTCAAAATTGCCAAATGTCATTACTCAAATTACGCTTTTCTTTCACTGAGAGTGCGATACATAATGTGTAAAATCTTTGTATATATTTAATCTCGTTTAACTATACCAATAACTCAGACTAATAGAATAAGATAGACGGAGCGTGTAGAACAAATCAGTGAAGCCACAAAGCGCTGTCAATGTCGTGTGACGTGGAAAACGATGTTGCCAGCAAATGAAATACTCCCAACAAAAGTTGAAACAAAACTGTTAACTCGTGATAATAATATGCAATATCAATATTAAAAATTATACTTCAAATTGTTTGTTTAAATAATGTTATTATTTATAATTATTTTACATTAATATTTCAAAATAAATAGGTAACAATAAACAACTACATGCTTTAAAAATAAATCTTTTTAAATATAACATCATACATCTTAGCATTATGTTACATTAAAAAAAGGTTTCTGTTAACAAACATATCAAGACAAAATACAATATTATATTAAAAAAACAAACATAAAATACAAAACATATTACTCGTAAAACAAAGCTGGCAAAAATTGTATCTAAAAAAATGTATATATATGGTGTATGCTTGTTTACTATCCAAGTAGTATAAAAAAAAAAAATATTTAGCGGCAAGCGGTAAGAACAAATTTTGTTCATACCGCTCGCCGCCGCCGCTCACAGCCGTGGTTAGGATGTAAATACTTTTTTTTAAATAAATCATAAACCTAACATATCTACTTATTTTATGAATTTAAATGATCAATTATTATTATTATATTAATATTAATTGATCATCATCTGAATAACATAGAAAAACATTATCTAAGTACCTACCTAGGTACCTCTTAAAATCACTACAAAAATACGGAATTACTCGCTAAATGCAAACAACAATTTCTTTTTTTTTTCGCGTGGATCCCCAACTATCATTCAGATTTATTTTAAATAGTATATCGATAGACTGATTAATATTGTTTTATATTCCCACTAACACGTTGCAAAATATTTTAGGGAAAAAGATATGCTAAGAATGGCAACACTGTAGAACATGGTAGAGGTTTTGTGTTCCTAGTTTGTGTAACTAAAATATTTACGAAAACAATAAGAAATCTATAATGTTAAAATTATTTACCTATGGAACGATACTCCAGAACTCTTTTTGAGATTTGCTGAAGTATTTTTACAACGTTTTACTACACAATACGGCATTATAATAATATTTTGTCAGAACGTGTTTAGACGTGCGTACTCACTAGCGGCTCAAATCGACTGCGCGCGAAAACGTATGACATTGCTATTTAGTATTGCTTTTGGCGGCTTCACGCGCGAGTTCTACACGCTCCGTCTATCTTATTCTATTAGTCTGAGACCAATAACTGCGTCGAATTAGATATTATACATCGAGTTAGCAAATATATAAAGCGAACTAAATAAAATATCGTAATAATCTATACTAATGAAAAGTTTTTTTATAAGAACACGTTAATAGTTTTCAAATATTAAAGCAATGTGGAAAAATTCGAGCCTGGAGCAGGATTCGAACCTGCGCCTTTTGGGTTCCGGCCCAGAGCACTACTACTATTACTAGTATAAACTGATTATAATTTAATTCCTGCATATTATGGAAGAGCGGTGGTAGCTGAGTGGGATAGTAACCAAGTAGTCTTGACACATGAGGTGTGATTCCAGGAGAGGAGACCCGTGTCCTGCACGTAATTACTACTGAACGGTCTGGATGAAATTTGGCATAGAGATAGTCTTTATCACGATAACCGATATCCACGTAGGCGGAGCCGCCGACAACAGCTAGTTATACATAATGGTGACAAACTAGACAAGTCAAATGTATGTTGGAACTTTGTGAATGTGCTTATGTAATATTTGACCTTTACGCAATAAAACAATGCATAATTGTTGCTAAAATAATTGCATAAAGACAAACAAAAGCAAAAATTCCCATCATAAATATCAAGTAATAATATTATGACGTGTGGTCATATGTGTAGGAATAACGTTCCGCTATCTAATTTCAATATCAATGAGATAATCAAATTATTGATATCTGTATTGAATTCTATATTGTAAAGGATCAAATATTCATATACAGAAGATGTGTACATAAGAGGAAACTTTGGATACCTTTGTAAGAATATTGCGCGGACGGAAGACAATAGCAAGGAGATGGCATACTTAAAGTTTATACACAAAACAAATGCCGAAGAATTTGTTATGAATTATGGTCGAATTTCGACCACCGGACGACCTTAAGTTTACATTATACTCTTATCCACAGTTTCTCTCGCGGTTAACTTGGTTTTGACACGTCGAGTGTCACGTTTATTATTACTGCCGTGCTTCCCTAGTGTCCTAGCTTAAACAGCTTCTGACCTTCCTCAACAATTGGGATAGCAAATGTAAAAATATTTTCTCAAATCCTACCGGTAGTTTTAGAGATAAGCGCGTTCAAACTATTCAGCTCGATTATAATTAACATAGATTTATAGTAAAAAAACTATCGCTTTGGCAAATTCCTCCCTAAGGTTGCAGTCTAGAGGTTAAGTTGGTTACTTTGCCACTGCGACAACGCACTGGACAAAATATAGTATAATAATAATAAATATTTGTTCAGATAATAAGGAATTTAAATACAATATAGTTCTTAAATATAACTTATGGTATATATAACTCTTTGGTGCCTATACTAGGTATTAAAACCTGTGCTACAGACGGTTATAAAAACAACAACAGACAAAATATATCTGTGTTGACCACAGATAGTTGTTCCGAAGCTGGGTGTACTTTGCGTTCGTTAAATATAAGTAAGTACATATTTAAAATGTCCTGCGACACGAGGCTTGTTCCTTAGTACGGGAATCATCGTAAAAAATATAAACGATGACATCCAAAACACAATAAATTATATGACAATAACGATTTCTCCCTTACCTATGAAGTTTCCCAGAATAGAGGTCCAAAAGGAATTGCTTAAGTCTGCCAGGCTTCTCCATTTCCTTGTAGTCAGGGAACATGTACATGTGGCGGAATGAATCAATGGCAATCAGTGGTAGGTCTGAGATAGATTTTCCTAAGTGATGCAGCGGGTGCTCGAAGCGAACGCCGTCAGCCGTCAAGAAGTTTACATTTTCTGTAATTGTGTGAAGAAATACATATAGTACTAGGATAAACATGAAATCAGGCGAGGTGGAGCGACGATCTTCGCAAAGCGGCTGGGAGTAGCTGGATGCGGGAAGCCGAGGATCGTGCTAGGTGGCGTGCTCTTGGAGAGGCCTATGTCCAGCAGTGGACTGCGATAGGCTGATGATGATGATGATGATGAAACATAAAATGTATACACCAGCCTTTTCATCAACATACATATCACGCCTTTTTCCTGAAGGAGGTGGTCCTAGGTAGAGAGTTCCTTACCCAGTCGAGCTTGTGTGGTGGTTATCTCTCTTACATCAATTAAACAGTAGGCATATCACAATATAAATTATGTAATGTGAAATTAACATTTGAAGGTTAAACTCGTAACTAATGATGACGAAAAATTAACGTTTTCACTATATAATTAAACAATTATTACCTCATAACTTTCCAGTTTTACCATTTTAATATTTTAAAGAGCAGTGCGGGTTATATGTGGACAATCTGCCCGGAACTCCAAAACAAATTAAAACAGTAATGTTAAATATGTAATGGAAGTGCATTGCATTACTTATGCACCAGACATTGCCACTAAATCCAGAGCTAACATTATACTGCTCTTGAACCAGCTTTTATTGTCAGAAATTTATATAGATGTATAGATGATGTTGGAATCAACTAAATAAAGTTACATAATATGAAAGTAACTCTTTTGCTTTTTAACAAATAAACAAGATCACAAAGATCTTAATGAAATTTGGTCTTACTTTTATCCCGCTAATCGACATCCACACAGCTAGAGCCACAGGCAATAGGAAGTAATAATTATACGAAAGTAACCTTGTCTGACAATCAGTGACGCTTTCATAATAAACAGCCAAATCGATTTTCTTTTAATTTGTTACAGGGATAAATTCAACCTAGGTAGTGTTGACTAGATTGCAAATATTTAATTTGGATTTCAATTAGTCCTCTACGTTTGTAATGATAGTAATTACATTTAATAACTCATATATTTCAATATTATACCGTGAGAATGCAAGACATAAAAGCTTCAGATATAAAAGTTATAACTGTGTAAGAAAACATCCAAACTATCATTGTTTACATTCTACTTACATAATAGTTGACTGAGAATAGAAAGTTAATTACTTTAAATATCTCTTCAGATAATTCATGTAAGTAATTAATTTTTGAACAAACAATCTATTATGCAAAGGTTGTTGTTTGTTTGTTGTCATAAGCTATGTGATAAGCATTCGCACTCAACAACCACTAGATCTACAAGCTAATAGGCCGACATTAAAATCGATATTTTTTGCGATTTGGTTACAGAACTCTAAATTTAATAGTATATAACATTTACTTACGTTTTTCACCCTCTAGCTCCTTTGAAATGACCTCCTTGTACTGCTTCACACTGTCACTGTCGGTTGGGTGATGGAACAGAATCAGGAACGGCAATCCTTCCTCAGTTAGTTCCTCAGCATTCTCAAAAGTAATCTCACGAACTAAAGGTATGCATTTCTCTTGAGCCCACTTATGTAACTCTTCAAAACTCAACAGTGATCCCTTGAAAGTCTCATCTGGTTCTGTTGAAGTCTTCTTGTCTGTCCTAAACACTACTATAGGTTGGCCTGAAAATAATAGAAATGTTTAAGTTAAATATTACATAATTGCCTTTACCTACATAATTTTGTAAGATTTCTAATATATTAGAACTTGTTGAACACACAGAAATTTAGATCCCAAATAAGACAAAACCTGTAATAAGACAACCAGTGACCAATTGAATAATCATACTCATCTCACAAAGATTTGTGTGAGAATCAATCCCATGAATTTTAACTTAGTATTCAAGGTCACTAATCATTAAACCAACTGATCAGTCAATAATTTTAATAATATTATTTAATCATACAGAAACATTTGCTTATCCTTTGAGGAAATAAAGTGTGATAATATGTTTTGTATTATTAATACAATTAAATAATATTAGCTTTGCAAGCAAGACTCCAAACATCTGACTAGTACAGTTAATGTTATGACTAGTAGTAGACTAGTAGTAATGTTAATAAAACCTAATTACAAATTAGTCACAAAATTCTTGTACTCCATACCAATTGTAAATACCTAAATTACGATACACTTGTCGCCCATAAACTATTTACAATTTAATTAGTACGTAATTTATATGTGATTTTCTTTAAACTATGTAAAGAAGATGGGGAGTGATGTTACTGAACTAAGAGTGGACAGTGGATATTATTATTAAGCCATTTCGGTATCCTTATATAAATTTTTAAGATTTCTTTTTAAAGACCTCTTTACGAGTAAAGGCCTCCTCCGTCTTATTCCACAGACTTCTGTTTTTAGTTTTTAATACCCAATCTTTTTCTGCCGTACTTTTAATCTCTCTTTCTTTTGCCGATTAGACCAGCCCAGTGCATTGTTCTGTTGGGCCATCTGTCAGTGCTCATACGCGCAACATGACCTGACCACTTCCATTTTAGTTTTTTACAGTGTGTTAGAGCATCTGTTATGTTAGTCCGTTTCCTTATGTCTGAGTTTCTTTGTTTGTCTATGCGTTTTAGGTTTAGGATGCTCCGTTCCATTGCTCTTTGGCATGTTTGAATTTTTCTTTGGGTTTTATCATTAAAGATCCATGTTTGACACGCGTATGATAGGCATGGCAGAAGACAAGAGTCCAAAACAATCGACTTTAAATTGGTGGGACAGTGGATATAACGGTGATTTCTTTGCAGTTTCTAAAACTGTTTTATCTATACTTATGTATAAAGCTAAAGAGTTTCTTTGTTGTACGTAATATTCTCTGAAACTACAAGGCTGATTTCAAAAAATCCTGTAAAATTCTTTAAAAGGTTTGCATTTGGTAATATTTTTTTTTAAGAATGGTTAAAGCTCATTACATTAGCTTAGCATCATGCTATGTTCCAGGTGGAGCATGGCACCAACAATAAATGGATGTTAATCTTTCTTTCTTTCCAATTCAAAATTAATGCAGGTGAAATTGTGGGGCCCAGATAGCTATTATATTAAATGACAAAAATATACCATTTCAAAGTCAAAAATACTAATAAATGGTAATATATCAAGACTCTTTTATCTAATAATGCCATAATATTATACAAACTTATAATGGCTATCAGTTAAGACAATAATACAATATAATTATTATGATAAGAGATATTTATTTTTATCTGCAATTTGTTTAAGTTCTCACTCATTAAATTTCTGACACTAATAGAGATATCTAATAGAAGGGCTGGGGACATTAGCATTTTCCTTATAATTGAATAAGAAATTAATATAATATTTGTAGTCTTTGTCTACCCTTTTGGGAAACAGGTATGAGTATAAAAAGAGAGACTCATGACTATTTGTCTTTCTACCGCTCTTGGAAAGAGGCATAAATCTGTACTCATGTCTGCTTTTCAGAGTTTTATATACATAAAATAATGATTCTATTCTACACTATGTATATTTAATTACTGACAGTTTTTTTTTGTTTGTTAATTGTATGCTTGTAAAATTGTTTGTTTCTCTTGTACTAGTTTAAAAAGAAAAATAAACACTACTTTAGTGATGTTATTGTGATAAGGAATTGATCAAAAACATTCAATGTGAAGCACCTACCTGGTGGATGCATTTGTTGTGAAGCATCACCAAACCCAACATGGAATTGACACTCATCCTTAAGGTTAGCAGCCGCTCTTCTAAACGTCTCATACTCAGGCTGGTCTCTTCGGTCCATATAACCAATAATGTGTCTTTTATCCTCACTTAGATTATGCAACTCTTTCAAATCACTAAATGTGATCACAGGATCAGTTAGTTGCTTCTTGATGAATTCAGCAAATGCCTCTACTGAGCGCTGACCTGTTTCAAGAAAAGAGATTTGTATTACTTGTTTAGAAAGATGTTAAAGAAGTATTAGTGTTATTGATAATTATATTAGGCTGTTCTCTGCAACTCCACGTGGATACCGCATATTTTGCGTAAATGTATTAGCATTAGTGCTAATTAAGAGATAAGAATTCACACTTGACTTTAACTTTGTTTATTTTATCAAACATTTATTAGTCACACTGGAATTTCCAATAATTTATTTTTAATAATAAACTTAAATGATGCAGAGAATAAGGGTATGTGTGTCGTGTCCAGGGTGGAAATCAAACCCACAATCCCTAGCATAGTAGTCAGAGTCACTAACCACTAGACTCTAGGCTAACAAGCCAGTCAAAACAGGTACTTTTGACAATTAAAAATTATAAATGAGGTATTTAAACAAAGATTTGTTTAGTTAGAATGATAATATTGGTGTAACAGATTTTGGATCTACTTACCTCTATACTCTTTTTTAGCTGGCATTCCATTCCTAAACATCTTTAAAGTAGGATATTTGGTAATATGAAACCTAGTTGCTACAGACCCTTCTCGATCACAGTCCACCTTCCCCATCACTACTTTGCCAGTATCATAGCCTGCTTTAGATACTTCATCAGCAGCCTCGTCAAATATTGGCATAAGCATATTACTAAACTTACACCATTCGGCGTAAAAATTGATAAATACTATTTCATTAGAAGCTGAAATCAAAAATAAAGTCAATACATGGTTGTTCAATTAGTAATTACAGAAAAATTGCATGTTATTGTGAGTGTTGCCTATTTAGAAATTTAAAAAGGAGTTTGTAAATTGTTAGCATAATAATATTAACTATTGATTGATGACCTATTTGTTATGGTATAAAATAACAATAAAAAAGTTTATTGGAGTTATGAACAATTGTACTATTGTCACTTACTATGAAATAGGTATACTTTATTTACTGTTAAGGAAATATGTTAATAACTATGTTTACATATTTTTGATGATGTGGCTGATTTAACCTTAGAAAACACATAATTATATATTAAATTAGATACTAATTCGAATAAAATATAGGCTCCCAGAGCTAATTTTTCAGTACATCATATAAATACATGTGTGATGAAAAATAATTACCTAAATTATTTTATAATAACATGATGTAAAATACTATTGCAGTAAAGCTTAGAAATCGATTAGGAGGGACCCAAAATCAACGTAAGTTATAGGAAAGATGAGGACCTGATAGACAATATTCACGTAAGAGGAAAGTCAAGTAATCTTTCTAGAAAACGTGGAATCAGTACATTACTTACCTAGCACCATATCCAAATTACTTTGCGTAATTTGCACAGCACCGCTATCGGTAGGGTTGTAAAAACTATGGCATATCTGAAACATAACAATCCTCAAACATTAAACAGCAATTACTTATTCATAATAGACCATAAAATCAACAATCAGTTTTACATTTTACGAAAACATTTCGGACATTTTATAAAACTTATATGCTTACCAAGACAAAAACACAAGCCAGCGGTTTGTAATTAAATATATTTAATCGTCTCCAATGCATAGTGGAAAGATGAATATTTCACTTTTTATGCTTTGCTGAAGAGAAAATATCTGCCGCTACCGCTGGCTGGCAGTTGGCAGTTTGCTAAAAGGCTGCAATGGATGGATGGCACTTGGCACTCTGGTAGAAATAACCACAGGCTATAGCTAGAGTTAAAGAATGTCATGCACATCCTTACATGCTCGAACTATTATAATTATTTAACATTGCCTTTTAAGCAGACTCAGTTTCTTCGCTCAGTGCAATAAATTCTGACCAACCGAAAAGAGAGTAGCGTCAGTATAAAATCATATCAAATAGATTAACGAATTGCGTTAGCGCATTACAAATAATATCATCTCACTCAACTCAATAAAGTTGAACAAAAACAAATAATATCCAGCGATGTGAATAGCCATCCTTAATAAGGGTGTATAAAATAAAACAATATGAAGTTTATGAACTCTTCGTTTGTTTCACTGGATTATTTATGAACAATAATAATAAAAAAATATAATAATGATAATCAATTATTTTTAATATAGTTATAAATTTATACAATAGGTCTTACAAATACATATAGTGACCTCTATAAACCTAACATTAGTAATAGGTATAACAGCCCGCAAACATCTTGACAAATGTGCATTAGGTGATTTTTAGGTCTCTGGTGGTATGTACGCTGTAGAACTATGTACCTTGCACTACGACACCTGCATCACCGTACATGCGCGAACCGCGAACCGACTTTTGTTCAAGATGTTTGCCGGCTACTTTATGTGTGATTTATTTTTTCCCGTTACTATAAACAGAACGATGGTATGCTTACCATCAGACGGGCCGTATGCTTGTTTACCTCCTTGGTAGTATAAAAAAAACAGACCCAATTCCTATTTTAATTTAAAAATAAATTAGGGCAATAAAGAAAGTCGTCCAAAAAATGGTTTCAAATTTTCATTTAATTTTTTTGTTAATCAGTTTCAGCGCCATCTAGGAAATGTTCGTAATTGCTCAAAACAGTAATACACTGACCGAAGAAATAATACTAATCTAACTGAGATCTAACTTTAATAAAACTGGGGTAGGTGTGATGAATGCGAATATCGAGCGCCAAAGCTAAATGCAGTTATACAGATCAGCAGAAATTAATAAAGCCCGTGTTTATATACTTTTGTAGGGTCGGCTACACGCAAACGATACCTCTGGTATTTCAAGCGCAAGCTTATAAAGGCTATGGTAACTGCTTTGTTGTATCATGCTTGTTTATTAATTAAAATTAAGAAAAATACAAATCTTTATTTCAAAATTTATTGTAAAAATTATAATCCTAATACAAGTTGCTTAATATCTAAAAAAGGAATACTTATGCAATAAATTACATTACAAAAAGTAAAAATAAAGCACTGATTGGACGGAGTGGTAAATAATATTATTATTAGTTACTTATTTTAGGCTTATAAATTAGAGATTCATTTTATAATGTATAGGTATAGGTAAGTCAATCTATATTGTTAGTTTTAATGAGCAGTGTAGATAAATACAATTACAATAGTAATCTATGTGGTTTTTAGTTTCTGGAGCCCTATTAAGCCCCCCCCTAAGCATACCAAATGGCAAGCTTAAAAAGGTATATATCTTTTTTCTGACCTTGAAGTGTATATTACCTTTTTTCTACCCTGTATGATGTGTTTTTTTTGTAGCTACTGCTCTTCTTTTAATGTATCCGTTTTTCTAGTACATAATAATGAATAAATTGTGTAGTTTTTTTTTATATTGCAATTTCTTTTTACTACTTTGTTCAGATACTTTCCTTGCTGTCTGTACTTCCAACTAAATTTTAAAAACAATATAATTCAGTTTTATAGTTTCCTAGTGTAAATAGTATGAGATAAATGCACATAACATATTATTATAACCGAAATAAAAAGTAATTACCTTAGAATAGAAAATAAAAGATACCTAGACAAAAACATAAGGTACAAAATGTTTTGTACAGGTTGTGTAGCAGACTGGTAAAGTAACAATCACTAGTATAACTAAATTAATGTTAACTATTATTTTTGCAGAATATCTAACAACATTTGTTACTTCAATACTCTACCTGTTACAAATTCTTTCAAGAACATGTGTTACTTATATCTTTTATACTTATGCGGTGTTTGGACTTACTAACAAACTAGTTTAACCTTTATGAATATTATCTGCCAGTTTCTTATAACAAGCCTTTTATTAGCAGCAGTCCAGATAGTGTGAATAAAACAGGTTTCACAACATCACCTCCACTCTGAAATTGAGAATAGACTTAGATTAATATACATTTTAACCCATAAACGTCCCACTGCTGGACACGGGTCTTACAACATCTTCGGGATGGAACGGAGTGGTGACATTTGTATTCTTAATCCATCACCACATGGACACCAGATTAATATAATTTGTCTATTATTGCAGTACTTACTATATTTGATAAAGATTCATAAAAACATATATTTCATTAATCTTTACATAGTATCGAATTTGTACCTGCTGTCTGTACACTTAGATCTTTTAAACTACAAAATGGATTTTAATACAGTTGTCAGCAATAGAAAGTGACTCAACATTCAGGTTTATATGTATAATATAATAGAGGAATAAAATATAAGAGAGGGTGAGTTGCAAGTCATTGATAAATGTGATAATACTGCTAGAGAACTAGGAACAAAAGAAAATTATTGTCTCTTGCTTGGATCTGTGTTCCTGTAATTTCTACAACATCAGTACTATATTATAGTCACTAAACAAATTTAGATATAAGCTATGTACTTACAATAACATAATAGTTACAACGGTCCCCTAGACAACAATCTGAACAAACCCAATCCTGGTACCATATGTGAGTACATAGTGGCATATATCTATGTCTAGTTGTCGCACATTCTGTTTTATTTGAACACCGCTTGGATATGTAATACTGTTTTTTGGCTCCTTGTGACCAATACGGCGTGCTTCCCCATTTTATTTCAGTCAAACAAACATCTTGATTATATTCGCAATTCTTGATAGTTTTTACACACTTTTCATTATTATCTTCTTGGTTTTCACACACGTAGCACTCAAGACCTAACACTGGCAAAAATATACAGTATTAGCATAAAATAGGAAGTTTTACAGCTAAAACATAGCATCGGTTGTTATTTACCATTTGAGACAGAGAAGAAAAATAAAACAATGCCAAAAATTATTTGTTTATCCATATTATCCAGTTCCACATATATCTACTAAGAAAATGAGGCAATTGTGGACTTTTAATAGATAATTTACAAAGATCATCAACGGATTTTTACCACACCCTCAACAAAGCTCAATCAAAGTAAGTATAACATAACTTGAAACATCAACAACTGACACTGACACTCTTGACAGTTCTTTTCATTCAATTTCAACAAGTTATCAACCACAACATGACGGCGCGGCGCGGCGCGTAGACACTAGACTAGACATAGAAATTCTCTGTCTACTTTCCGTATAGTTGTATTACTCTTTGCTGTCTACGCATGACGGAGTGTGACCAGTGGCCATACTGATTATATAGTTGGATTATATTGCATGCAATACATAGTAGTAAAAAATACTAATAAAAGTAGATAAACTATGTACTACTTTTAATTACTTTTAAATAATTACCCGTGCTTTACTTCTTTGTTAAAGTGAACCACAGGTACAAAAAGTTAATCACTATTGCTTCTTTTGCAGACTGAGCATACATGAGTGACGAACTAGACAAAGGAGTGTGCTTGGTAGGTTCCGGGGAGAAAGCTGACAGGAAAATAAATTGATATTTACACATGCTTTTTATATTAATATTTGTTTTTTGTTCGTTCTACCTATTTTGCGGCTTTTAAAACTAACATAACTGTTATTACTTGTACAAGTTGTACAGTGCATACTTATTTGTAGCTCAGTCAGTTTTAATGAAAGAACGGATTGAGGGAATGAGCTTTAAAATAAAGCGGTGATAGGCGTGATGGCCGAGTGGGAAAGTAACCGACTACTGGCACTACCAATGTGAATTACACTATGTTGAGTAAGTATAATATATTATACTAATCAAATGATTCGCCATTTGCTAACGGTGAAGAAACACATCGCGACGAAACCCACATGTCTTAGAAGCGATTCTAAAAACATGTCAGATTCACCAACCCGCATTCTCTCTTGATATAGGCGAGGAGACCCGTGCCCAGCGGTGGGACATTTAAGGTTCGCTATTATTTTTATTCTATTAATATTCGGCAAATATTTTTTATTGCAATCCCGTGCGTAAAATGTCAGTGTCAAGTTGACGATTTTGACATTTTCAATCCAACAAGACGAAAATTCCCAATCTAAACGATTCTGAAGAGTAAATATAAATAAAACAAATTAGGTAATAATAAAATTCCTAAATTTATAATGGAAGGCGTTTTATGGAAGTGGACTAATTACTGGAACGGTATTATATTGTTACACTACATCCGAAGTTATTTTAGTATGTTATAGACATACATTCAGTCAATAATATAACAACATATTGTAATTATTACAGGTTGGCAAACGAGGTGGTTTATATTAGAAAATGGCATAATTTCGTACTACAAATCCCAGGATGAAGTCAGTCAAGGATGTAAAGGATCGGTTAAAGTATCAGTTTGCCAAATAAATGGTAAGTGAAAACTACATAATATTCAGAACCAGTTTTGTGAAATGAAAGTAAAGTATCCATTCAATGATATACCTATATTTACATACATATCTTCACGCCTGTCTCTCATTGGAGTAGGCAGAGATGATTTTTATATCTCTTATATTATCACCTATTATAACTAGTTACTTTTCATCCAAATACACAACATCAATAAAGAAAATTAAGATAAAGATATATTTTATACTACTAGGAAGGCAAACAAGCATATTAATGGTTACCTACTCTAGCCTATGGATAGTTTTGCAACACAATACTGACACTTAAAAGATTGAATATCAGTCTTATCCGTTTATAATATGATCGACTACTGACGCTATATATTTAAATTAATATGTTAATTTTAACATTTAAGATAACATTTTACAAAGTGCATGTCACATAATAACCTGTTTGTCAAGTTTTGTGGAACAATTTTTAATTCATTATCAATACCAACCTGTATTTTATAGTTAACACATTAACTGCTATGCCAGCAGACATTAGAAAATCTATTGTTTGTGGGTCATTGTTGACCTGTGTGGTGTTTGAACTTTGAATATTATGTTTTGCCTTTACAACATAACATATACATTTATATCATCACACCTATCTGCCTGGGGTAGGCAAAGTCTATGGTATGCCAAATCCTTTGATCCAGGCTAATTTCTTCAAACATAACATTACTAGATTATCTTGTCAAGCATTTTGACAGAATCTACTTCCAGCGGCTTCAACAAGGCCAATCGGTTGTCTTGCTATTCACATAATTAGTCACAAATAAAACAGTATAATTTTATTTAGCATATAAATAACTAATTATATTTTTTCCAGTAAATACCATAGATAATACAAGACTAGATATAGTAATACCTGGACAGCAGCACATGTATCTGAGAGCACCGTCACCACAGGAGAGGCAGAAGTGGCTGGTTGCTTTAGGCAGTGCCAAGGCATGTGTTGACTCAAAGGAATTGATTGGTATGTCATCTGTACTGTTTTTTGATAAGTATCTGGGCTACTGAACTGTGTTCAGACATTTTGTTATTGTAGAATCGTGTTATTTTTTTAGAATAGATCTCTGTTTAGACAAACCTTACATTGTCATCATTACAGCATTACACCAAAATATATTGGAATATATAATTGTGTACTAGCCTAACCTAGTTGCCCGCGGTTCCGCCGGAACCGCGTGGATGTCGGTTATCGCTGTAAAAAGTAGCCTATGTGTTATTCCAGACCATAATCTATGTCTGTGCCAAATTTCATCTAGATCCGTTCAGTAGTTTTAACGTAAAAGAGTAACAAACATCCATCCATCCATACTTACAATCTTTCGCGTTTATAATATTAGTAGGATACTGACTGACAAACCAATTACCTAACCAAAATGTTAAGTGAATCATAGATAAATTTGTTTACCCATGTTTGTGTTGATAGGATGTCTGATGAAACAGTCAGTAATTTTTTCAAACAGGCTTGCAATGTCACATTATTATCATAATAAATTATATTAAACCATTTGGCCTGATTGACTTGGAACATAAGTTTATTTTATAACAGCAGCGCTAAGAAAAGATATTTGGGAACTGAATCCTTGAACATAAAAAATATTTTAACCTTTTTGACGTCAGGTGGGCCACTTGTACGTTAATAGATAATAGCAACCCATACATATCCCTTTGCTGGGCATGGGACTCCTCTCCTCTTTCATGAGAGAGAGAGGGTCTAGGCCTTAATCCACATAATAATAATGATATGTCCTTTTCGTTGTAGTTGCAGCTTTGGATGATACCAACTCTATACAACATAAAAAGTCCGAGTTACGGTTGTACTGTGACCTAATGATGCAACAAGTGCATGCAGTGAAAAGTGCAGCTTCTGCTGATGGTGGACCAGAGATTCAGGTAAACTGTTTTTTTTTTCAAAGTATGACTATTGTTTTGAAGAATAATCCCTATTGCAACTGTTTTACTAACAGTAATATCAGACTTGGCTCAATTATTTCTGGTTCATGCAAATATATGGTTAACCATAGTTTTTAGCTAGCTAATCTAAAGCTGCAGCTGGTCAATTTGGTTACGTTAACCAAGTTGACCAGCTGCACTGGGAAACTAGGTGTAACTGCACCTCAGCCTGTAGCCATAAAAACAGCCAGCATAATACTTACTACACAAGCAGCCTTTATGTACCTAAATGGAATTTAAAAACTTATTAAACTTACCTTTTTTATTTTCAGAAAATCGATGATGCATCAAGCCTTCTTACTGCCACATGTGATACCTTCATAAGAACTTTAGAAGATATTATGAGACTAACTTCAACTGTTGCACCATATGAAATGCCCATACCAAAGAGTAATAACTCCTTGAAATCACAGATGGCTGTCAAAACTCCTAGACAAAGTATAACTAGAACTGTTTCTCAAGAAAATAGGTGAAATGCTTATCTGTAATAATATCCCTGTTATATAGTCTAAATTAAATATAAAGTTGTTATTTTTAATCATATTTAGTTATGCAATAATAATACAATATGCTTTTCATTTGAAGTATGGCCAACTTGATTAGACGTGAGATCTACTGAGTAATCTTTGTGCGAACCACCACTTACAGAATCAGAACTTTAAATCCAATTTTTACATAATTAAATTGGAATTAATAAAAAAAACAAATTATTTTTTCATCTCTTTGTAGTTTAAAATGGTCAACTGCTTTTGACCCATTAGACACCCCAGACCTATATACCCATAACACAGTGTAATAATAGGTGAAATATTTAATTTTTATTTCTATGTAGTATTACATCTGTGTAAAGTTTTCTATAACTGGGGCTATACCTTGACGTCATTATTGTGCGATTTATTTTCAAACCTTAATATGAGTTTCGTACAATGACAACCATGCAGCGTCAACTAAATAACCCCTAAGGGGTTAAAATTAGGGATTAACGGTTGTTTGGGAGTGTCAATTTCAAAATATGAAGCAAGAAATGTCATATACCTGCTGGATATTAAAAATAAATGTAAGTGTAGTTCCACCTATAGAGTAAAAATAAAAAATGTTTAACCCGGGCGAAGGTGGGGCGTGCCGCTAGTATTAAATATAAGAAATCGCTAGAAAGACATCAAGACCCCAGATTAGAGACACGTCGTTAATCAAGTGCATACTAGTCTACAGCTAGATTTACCTGAGTAAGTTACATCAATTTTTTTGTATTTTACCTAGGAATAGTTGTGTGCGAGCCGTTGATGGCTGGCATTGTTCTGAATATCAATTGAGCTGGAAAAGGGATTTGTTCATATAATATAAATGTATAATAATTAAATTATTTATTTTATACAATAATATTCTGAGATCGAAAGATGAATCTGGATATATTGTTCTTCCAAATAAATATACTCGGTAAATTTACCTTGATAGGTAAAACGTGACCATTATACCACGAAGGGGTTAGGCTCTTCGAGGTATAAAAAAACGTGTCTTAAAAGGACAAAAATGTCTAGAAATCGTATTAGATAACTAATAGATAACTTGGTCACTTATACCCCGTATTTTCGTTTTTTTTCTGTGAGTAGATTTATCTACACACACTTATATTAATCATCTGACATATCTACCAATTTAGGTTCATCTTCCGTTACTCAAACTAAAAAAAAAGATCATGATATTGAGGTTGTAATCTATAATTAAGATATATCATTCCATTACCCCATGTGATGTTTTAATTTAGATCTCAAACAATCAATAATTGCACTTGTAATCTATGGTGAAATCAGTTAAAAAGAAAAAAACACAAGCATATTCCTTTATTTAAAAAATAAATTTCAGTTGACGAAAAATAATAAAATGATTTTGCGTAATGCATTTTTTTGTAAATTTAAATATCATTACACAGTCATCTTAATTAAAAATAAGTAATATGTATGTTGTACTTATGTTTTACGCTTCGTCAATTCCTAGTGTAATTTTTTTAGTTTTTGTTTAATAAATTGATATTATAATTTAGTTCTCTGTCATGTACTTATACCATGCTTGCATAATAATGTATTCCTGTGATATAAATAAGCTGCTGTTATACTATATCTGGCTTCTTATGTACTATACATACATACAATGTTAATATTTTATAAGGGAAAAAAGGTAGATAGGTTATTACTTTTTTTTGGTGTATGAAAATGTCACCATAAAAACTATACATGTTTGCTAATTTAGCTTAGTTAGACTGTTAAAACATGTTACTTTTGGGTTGTATAACCTATCTACTGTTTTTCATAGTTCCGAATCATTTGTGTATAATTAAAATGATCTAATTTGTAAGGAGTTGTATACTCTATATTTTAGTAGATTTTATGTATACCTATCTAGTTATTTAATTTGACAAGAATTCTTTATGTATGTACTTTCAGTATACTAAGATGAAATGTCTGTGAGAAAACACCAAAAAAACTTACAAGAAATGTAACAGAACTGTTGTTGAACATTCCATATTTTGTGTATCATAATAAATTAATGTTTGTTTTGCCGAAAATCGACGAATGTTGATGTTTGTTGTTTTGTTTCAGCAATGAAATGTAACATTTCACATCATTATATTGTAACAAGCGAAATAAAAAATAGTAGATTAAAACCATGTCGTTTTATTTTTATTCACATTTTAGTAGATATTGAAATACATAATTGTTAGCATACTTATTTTGCTTTCATAATTAAACCTCTAGCTAAGTATTCTTCCCTGCTAACAAAGAATTATGCATCTGCATGGAATAAATTCCAGTATAAATGAGGTAGTTAGACCTCAGATTTGTTATTCCCATAGACTTGTGTCATAAAGCTGCAACATTCTTTTTTAGCAGGGCAGTATTAAAAGTACCTACTTATTTACCATGAAGGTTCACCAAATCTTAAAACTGTTTTTTCTTGTGTATCTAGCTCAATTCCCATTTTCTTTCTCATGTAGAAAATAGTACAATCTCTATTAGTACATAGAACTTCCTCATGAAGACTGCCCTGACACCTTTGACACTCTGTCCAAAGCCTTGAAAACTTTTCTTGCAGCTGTCTCAATTTATATATTTCTGTAATATATATTTGTGTTTCTTTATCTAAGCAGTGATTACATAAAGCTTGCACAGTATCATTAGGCATAACTGTCTTACAGCCTATGCACTTTTCTTTTTTCTTAGTGAAAGCGGCCAAGGCACCTACTTTGGAAGTAACCATTGCCTTTGTTCTAGTATGTTCTCCTTTCAGAAGTAGGGATTCAGCTTTGTCACCTAATATTGGTTCAAAAATTCTGAGTAGCGGCTTGGATAGCTGGTTTTCCATATAATAGCTGAAATCTATTGGCACACTGTTTTCTAATACATAAATGGGGTCTTCCGCTTTCATATAAGCCGGTGTGTTTTTAGTAGCACAACATATAACATATGGCACTCTGTCACCAAGTTTAGGAGCTGTCCCAGCATCCCTCTTTTTCATTTTGTTTGCCAATTCTACATGAGCTTGCTTAGCAGCATAATCATTTTTAGTTAACTCTTTAGTTATTACAAGCTGAGATATGTCAATTCTATTACATAGTAAATCAGATATGATTTTTTTAGCATAATTAACAGCTCCATCTGGATCTCTATCAATTAGCAATTTTTGTAAGCAAGTGCTCATCATGTTGGATACAAGTGGACTATTGTCCCTTCTAACAGTTTCAATACCCTTGCAATCCATTTTATCATATTTATCTGGTCTTGTAAAATACAGGCCAGCATATCTTTTTTTATTTATAAGTAAGTATGGATAGTATACTTTTTCAAATTCCAATTTGATTGGTTTAACAAATTTAGCAGTCACGAAATCAGCAGCTTCTCTGCCTAATTCCATACTTTCCTCAAGGGTTTTAACACCAAACTTAACCATAACCGAGTCTGTGTCACCATAAATTACAATGGCATCTTCTTTGTAGCCATTCGCTTTTGTGTATTTCTTTTCTACTTCAGTTTTTGTAAATTCTATCATAGTTCTACCATAGGCAGTTACACTACCGGATATCTCTAAGCAAGGTAATTTGCCAACTTGTGCTCCTGTGAAACCATACACTGAATTGGCACTGATTTTTAAAGCAAGTTGTCTACCATCCAATACAGATCTTTTAAATGGGTCTTTCTCGTCTTTCAAATCTGCCTTAGCTTTTTTTCTAGCAGAGAGCAAAGATTCTAAAATTTCAGGCAATAGACCCTTCCTAATATTAGATTTAACAAACATATTTTTAGAAGGAGTAATAGTGTAATCTTCATTACTTAAATTAAGTTTGCTCTGCATGCTAGGTGGTACTAAAGTAGTATAACACAAGTTATGAGCCATCATAATACTTGGGTACAAAGAAGCAAAATCCAAAGTTGAGATAGGATCAGCATAATATCCTTTCTTAGGTTCGATAACAGTGGCACCTTCAAATTGTTCATCTGATCCTTGGCCATGATAAGCAGGCATTAAGTATCCAGCATCTTTAGCTTTTCTAAGTAACTGACTTACTACTTTTATTTGCTGACCCCTTGTAAGTAAGCACAGAAGGGGGACACCTGTTACCCTTGCCATTTCCATGTAATTTATAATACACATCAATTTATTCAAGAGTTTGAGTGGCAAATAGGCATCTTTTAAGCAGTACATAGCAAGTCGTCTTCTAGTTTGTTCATTTTCATTTTGCAGATCAGCAATAATGCTGTGATGGACATCCTCTTTTTGTTCCTGAAGAAAATGGTAACTGACAGCATTCAGAGTATATGACCTTAGCTTGTAGTCACGAACAAGAACCAATAAAAGATCAAAAGGCACTCTGCCTTCAAAGTTGATGCTCTTATTTTCTCTGCGACCCATTTGTTTTGACTGCAGTACAGAATCTTTTATAACAGACCTAATATTTCTGATACGGCCGAGAAAATCGAAATTATCTACCTTTAAATGCTTCGCTCTGTTTATCAAATATGGCCAGTCAAAATTGTTGATGTTATATCCAGTAATTATGTCTGGATCAAGTTCACGGAAGAAATCAGACCATTTAGCAAGCATCTCTGATTCTGATTGGAAACTAAGGACTTGAGATCCTACTATGGGAGCACAGGTTTTTAATGTAAAAACATTTCTAACATAAGGTTCTAATTCCCCTTGTCTAATAACCATGGATGCAATTTGAATGACAGGATCATGGTTGGGTTCAGGGAAAATACCTTTTCTTCCAGCACATTCAATATCAAAACTTAGAATTCTGAATGGTGCTACTTTAGACCATTCTCCTTCAGGTTGATGTGCTACAAAAGCATTCCAAGCTACATCCACCTCTATCTGACACCTTGACTCAGTTTTAGCTTGTGAACTCTTTGATCTCAAAAACCATTTACCTTCTGGCAGCTCAATCCAACTACAACCAACAACATTAGTATCTACCATGAACCTGATATCAAAATCAATGTTGCTTTCATAAAATGATGGATCCATTAAGCCAAAAGAAGTTGGTTGCCTTTCCATCAGTCTTTTAGCTGCAGCAATTAATCTTGGTAGTGCTACAGATACTCTTGCAAAAGTAATTTCATTATCTCCTTGATAATACATGATTGATTTAGCTTTAACTAAGCGTACTTCTAATGCAGTCTCTTTAAGGTTGTCTTTGTTAGCGCGCAAGTCTTCTAATATAGCTTTATTCAAGTTTGTTTTCAATTCATTACATGACGATTCAGTGAAGTTTACAGGAACTGTCACATAGAAATAGGGTGTGAATCCATGCACATGACAACATACAGAATTACCATCCATAGTAATACCATACATACGCATAATGGGTACAGGAGCTAGCTGTGACCCAGGCATTCCTTGTATTGGTTGACCATTATAATGATCTATATCTAATTGTTGAAACACTAACTTATCTTTCTTTGGATCTAGTGGGGGCGGTGCAGGACGAGACCATTTCATGTTTGTAGATTGATTTTCCGGACCTTCTCCGATCACTTCTTGTGATTCGAACTCGCCGGTGTCCATGAAGGCTAGCTGCTCTTCAAAACTGCATGGTACTTCATTATCTTCGTCATCGTCACCTGATTTAAACCTCTTTGGAGGCGGCCCTTTAAATTGTTTCTTTTTATCCATTGTTTTTGACAGAATATGATGTTTTGGCGACTGAAAACTTTACCCGCCAAAACCTGTAATGTGGGAAATAAAATAAAATAACTGGAGAACCGATTTGTAGGTTTAGATGACTTGATATTATGATATATCTGTTCTGGACATGTTGCAAATACTACTACGAACCTATAAATTCCCGAGGATAGTTTTTTAAAAATAAATTGTAACTAATTCAAAACTGTTTCTTTACTCTCAATTTGTCCGTTTACTACGTTACTTGTTTTGACGTTGACAGTTCGGTACCGGACTTGTTGTTGATTTGACAATTTGACATTGACATCTCACTCATGTTAACCCAAGGAACTTAACCTCAGCTGAATGAATGAAAATATGTGAGAGTTGTCATATCAAAAAAAAAACATATTTTTGTCAAACGCATATTATTACAATATTATAATTATATGCAATAATATTGTCAATATAATATTTAGTACTTTGTTTTGATAAGAAATTTTCTTATTCGCCACAATATTTTAATACCTGTGGCGCCGTCTATGAGGCCAATGCCAACGCCAATACGCCATCGCGTCATAACAAAGTTGCAACATAGACGACACAGATGTCACTACTTTTAAAAACACGTATTCGCAACATTTCCACGAGTGTCTGCATGGCGCTATCAAAGTTCCTATCTCACAGACATTCAGTATATGTATAGTCGTGCCACACGTGAAGATCATTTTTATTGAAGGTCAAGACGGCCCATCGGTTGATTTAAAACCAACTTCGATCCCTCTAGCAACAGATGAGTACCTACCTAATAATCAAGTCGCACCCAACCAGCATCTTCTGCCACTCCAGGAATACCTTTTATCTAAGACAAGTATAATTATAGTCTTAGACAATAGCAACCCATGTATGTCCAACTGCTAGGCACGGGAAATCTCTAAGTATCAAGAGAAAGAGAGAGGCAAAAGGCCTTAATTCACATTGGTACTGCCACACGGGATCGAACTTCTTGTGTGCAAGTCGGTTACTTTCCCACTCGGCCACTACCGCTCTTAGTCTTAGATAAAAAGTATAATATACTTTGTAATTTTTTCAAGGAAATTCTTTAGGCAAAACAGAGACTATTTTTCCGGTGATACAGTCATACAGAATAAAAATAACACAAGCATCGGTAGACTCGTTCAATTAATCAAAATTGTACCGATAATACATCTAATAGATACCTAATTGTCTAATACATGGTATTTTGGCCTTTCCAATGTTTACAATATGTAGGGCGTCATTGACATTGACATGATTCCAGTGGTCCTCTCGTCATTTTCTACTGTGTGGCGTTTAATCAATTCGATTCCTATACGGGACAGAAACATGAACTGCAATTTATTAATGACTCTTCCGAGTTTGGGTGTGGGTTGGTGTTCTGTGATTGCAATATTTGTAAAATCTGGCTTTTAATAAGTAAAGCAAAAAGCAATTTACAATCACAACACATAGGTATAAAATTACAATATAATACCCTAACAGTCAGAGACCTTTATTTATAATAATACTTTGCATAACTGCTCTTCAAAACTTTAAGGAAAGTCTCAAAAAACTTTTACAAGGAATTCTTTTGTTTTATTTATTCAACCATGGCGACAAACAAGCAAGCATGCCCGCCTGATGGTAAGCAGTATATTGCCTACGCTTGCAATTTCAGAACCATTACTCGTACGTTGTCGATCCTTCAATTTTTTTTTCTTATCTATGCCAAGTTACAGCCTTTCAGTGCTAAGGGTCTCTAACCTAAGCTGCGACGGACGGACAGCCAGACACGGCGAACCGTTGTTGACTGTGGAACCCAAAAAGCACTGGCGACTTAAGCAAGTATACCTACCACTGTGAGTAGTTATTTGGCTGTGGTCTTCTGTAATATGTATAATATTCTTTCAAACTTTTGAGTACATACTTACATAGGTAAATATAAAATGACTTTTCAGAAAAGTTATTTTTAAATACGGAAGCTTCGCTATTTGTTAAGTGACGAATATTATGATTCATAATAACTCTCGAGTTTTATTTAAAATTAATCTCAAGTACCTATAGAGTACAGATGTTCTAATTACTAAGAAACATCAAACAAATAAATACAAAATGAAACATCGTTTGATTTTATGAGTAGTTGGATATAAATAAAGCCTATTATGTACATGTAGGCAACCGTTTGTTAATGGCTATTCATTCTCCAAAAGTGTCTAAATTTATTAGCAATGCGTAATAGTCAAGGATCGGTTGGTCGATGGACTCGATGGCTGTAGGCGCCTGGCGGGCTGCGCGTGATTCACCCATCTGCACGCAGCATAATGAACTCAGAATTACCATGAATGGTAATCCTTACTCGGTTCACACATACATAATTATGCAGGTGCTGCATGTGTTACCTACTTGTGATGACAAAACTATCACTTTTTGAATAGTTATGTTTAGCTATTTATCAATTAACATTGAGTAATAATTGGTTGGCAAGTGACTTTATGATTGTATTACGGTAGGTAGGTACCTAACTAACTAACTACTCCCTTACTAACTAAGGTAACTAAGTCCCTTTTTTGTTTGGGTTTTTGACACAGTGCTGCGCCCCGTTTGATGGTTAGCAGTTACCGTAGTCTATGGACCTTTTGCAGTCGGACTTGCTCGCTTACATGTCTCTCTATCCGCCTCCAACATTTTATGTTACATGAAATTGGTACAAAATGTATGAGGATAAACTCAGTCATTCCAATTTCATAATTAAGTTACGATCATACATTATTATTATATGTAGCTATTAATAATTAAACCATTAATAAAATTCCCTTTTCCTTATTATTTGACGTTTATTCACAGAATTCAGATATTATGTAGTAGGTAGGTACAATTACAAGGTTGTGTACCTCGTTATTGACACGTCTTCACGCCCCGTTGAAAAGACCGATTCCCCTTTGTTGACCTAATAACATACAGGAAAAGATAAGCACCAGGTTCTGTAAACGAATTTTGCATTCATAGAATTTATCTATAGAATTGAAATATTTTATTGCTACTAAGTTGCATTTTAATATTAATACTGATATATAATATATATAAAGACCAGCCTATGCCACTTTTTTATTCTCCTTGGGTGGCAAACAGGCATACGACCCACCCGATGATAAGCAGTTACCTTAGCCTATAGACGCTTGCTATACCAGAGGTATCACTTACGTGGTGCACTGTTGCCGACCCATTTTTTACACCAGGGCTTTAAGATGGAGTATCCTTGGGATAGGAAAATGTTTCTTTCAAAACGCATCTCTAAATGAGCGCTGGAGACCTGTACTCACTCACAGAAGCACAATTACACCGCTATGTGTAATTATTTGGCTGTGGTCTCCTGTTATGGAAGGTCCTTCCCCAATCGGGTTTGCTAGTAAGTATGGTGCCCTGCCTCTTATTTTTGGCTCGTTATATTCACGCGGTTATATTTTTTCGTTTTCGGCACCCAAGTATTGCCGCAGAAAGAGTGGACCAAACAAGCGGGCTTGCTCGACTGGGAAAGGATCTTTGCCTCACAGCAGTGAGCAGACCATAATTATAACTAAGTACTTACATACAGTCTTCTTCTTATCGTTTCCTTAGTGGCCAACCTGTTGACAGAGTTATTAAGATCGCTTATATTTAGACCTTTGTATGATCTAACGATTAGCGAATTTTAACATGCCATACGAAGCACGCAGACGATTGAAATACCACCATACGTTCACCCATCTATGGGGTTAGCGCGCTCTTGGAGGCTTAACCTTACCCACCCTAGCACTACATACCTACATTGGTGGGTGTTGTGTTTCTGTGGTGACTACAAAGATCTTCAGTGTCCATAGGGGTGCTCCCTATCCACGGGTTAGATACCATACCATAGTCTTGCTTACATTCAAAAGCTTGTACTTTTAGGTGATTGCAAGTGTCCTTAGACTTCAGTAACCGTTTACCATTAGGCGTGCCGTATGCTTGTTTGCCACCTGAATATTATAAACAAATGACGTCGATTGTAGCTGTAATTCGATGTAAAATATGAACAAACATACGGACTTTCGCACTTAAGTTAAAATTAGGATTAGAATTGGATTAGGATTGCTTTCAAATGGATTATCACATTAGATAGTTGCGTACATCTCGAGAATGACGTAAGTTAAGGACGGAGGAGCACACTAGTGCTAGAAGTATCTCACTTCAATTTTAGTTTTAAGCATTTGTCTGTCTTTCTCATCTTTATAATTTAATACAAAAGACTCTGTCATACTTGATAGTGAATAGTCCATAATATATCGCCGAAGGGTAACAGACACCAAGATGCGGAATAGCTACTATGGGAGATAGGTATCGAACTTACCAGTGGCGTAAGCTTAACTATACCTTTTGAGTCCTGTGGCAATGTTGTAATAATAAATATTAGGATTCTTCTGAGCTAACGGCCTCTCTCGGACAGGGGCCGAGGAGGATTCAGGATTCTTTATTCTCAGGACAGGGGCCTGTGGCATTTGTCCATGATGCCACCCTATTGTTACGACATTGGAACAGTTGAAAATGTCTAGGTGACCACAAAAACAAACAAAATGCGCCATCCGAGTAGTCAAATTCGATAGGATTTACAATCAATAATATAATTTAAGAGGTTAATAGTTGAAGTTACCTAGCTATTTTTTTTAAAATCTCATGCAATGGTTATTATAATTTATTATTCTTTTGTCAAAGATAATTGAAGCGAATAGGTGCTTATTCGCTCGCGGTCTAATCAATGTCTAATCGATAGCATAGAAGCTTCAAGCTGTAAGTCCATGAGCAAATTGCACGATATATTACCAAGTACAAGTAGTTAAATATCTATTTTTATTTTTTATGATTAGGATTTTAGGAAACTAAAGACCAAAGACTGCTGCTCTACAAAGCGCAAGTCCGGCCCCACATGGAGTACTGCTGCCACCTTTGGGCGGGAGCACCTGGATACCAGCTTGGACCCTTTGATTCTATCCAAAGACGCGCTGTGAGGATTGTTGACGATCCCAAGCTCACAGGCGGTATTGATCCACTAAGTCTAAGGAGAGACTTCGCCTCCTTGTGTGTGTTCTACCGCCTGTACAATGGGCTGTGTTCTGAGGAATTGTTCGAGATGATGCCCACGGCCACATTTTATCAACGCACCTCTCGCCACTGACAGGGAGTTCATCCTCACATCCTTGCACCTCAAACATGCCGTACCGTAAGATTCCAGAGGAATTTCTTACCACGTACGATTAGGCTGTGGAATGAGCTCCCTGCCGAGGTTTTCCCAAAAGACTATAGCATGGGGTTCTTCAAGAAAGGAGTTATAAGGTTTTTAAAGGGTCGGCAACGCGTGAGTGACACCCCTGGTGTTGCAAACGTCCATAGGCTACGGTAACTGGTATGGTATGGTACCTGGTTGTCACCTAGGTAGTATAAAAAAACAAACTGCTAATGGTAAAGCAGTAGCACGTAGTATATAGGTAACATTAAGTGAAAACACATTAAATAGACGTAATTTACCATTTTATATAAGTACTAGGTAAATCACTCAGTATCATAGGGCTTTTCGTTAGGAAAGGTTCTGGAGTGGCGACCATAAATCGGGAGAAGCAGCGTGGGCAAACCTCCAAACAAGGTGGACCGACCACCTGGTAAAGGTTGCACGCAGCCGATAGATAAGGAAAGCTTAGGGCCGAATGCTGTGCATATAAGTTTATGGGGAAGGCCTATGTCCAGCTGTGGACGTCTTTTGGCTGAATAGAAGTATCCCTCGTAAATTAAGGCGGATAACACAAAAAATTTTAGTTAGTTACAATAAGTCTCTAAGGATTTTTCTGTTCTTACAGAAGCTCTGGCAAGCTCACGTCAGCAACGTTCTGGGAAGCGGCGCGGCGTGCGATACGGGCGCGGCGACGCACACCCGGCGCCGCTCGCCGTTCGCCCCACCGAGCTCAATGAGTTTCCATTAAGGTGATGAGTGTGCGCTCTATTAATACCCCAGACGTGACAAATACATTAACGCGATTCATTCACGGTTTAACTGAAACTTAACAGATTTTGTTAGGTAACAAAAATGGAGCAAATAAAATTACAGTTGCCTATATTTTTTAAATCACTAATATAAAATGTATGTAAATCCCTTTGATCATTCATTTATGTAGGGTGCACCACAATTACTACTATATTTCCACACAAACTCGTTGCACACGGAAAAATATATTAGCCATGACAACGGCATTTTTTCTTTGTTTAGAAGATATATGTAATTTTTCATCTATTGTTTTGCTATAAAGTTAGGTGCCAAAGCGAACATAAGAACACGATTTTATCTATTTGGTACCATTTATAGCCGAAAACCAAAATAGGTAATCCATATTAGGAAAGCACAATAAAAAATAATTAAATTAGTAATTTTAACGTTTATGAAAAACGTTGTCTCATAAAATGTATTATCATATTTCATGAGACAAGAAGATTTTATGGCAGTAATAAGCAATTTAATTTTCTTTGTTCTATACTGCCTATATCAGCAATAATGTTATTGTTCCTGTTTACTCGTTCCCAGCTAGGATAAATTTGATTGATGTCAACATAAAACAAACAATTTTACTGCAAACAATAAAACAGCCATGAGGAATAATTATTTTGCAAATAAAGAGATATATACGTAGTATCGTCAAGTTTTCTTTAACTGCGTAGTAAATTGTGGATGTACTATTACCATTGGTGTTATTGCTGTGGGAAAGAATGCCGTTAAAACAGAGACATCGAACATTAAAATAGACTTAAAAGAAGAAAAACATATACATAGTTTTGTTTTATTCGCGTTCTTCGAGTTTTTGGTATTGAGGCGAGCGATTTACGAACTTATGTTTAAATTTACAACTTTGTTTGTGGTTCTAGATAGGTAACTTTCACTATAGTGAAATTTTTAAAATGCACTTTATATTATGGGCCTATAGATACAAATACATCTCAAGATAACGGCAAATTTATTAGGTAGGTACACTTGTACGATCCCAGAACAAAAAGAGACTAGTCTTTTCAATAATGTTACCCTATTGATTATGGACAGAACGGCATATAATTTGGTAGGCTTGATCGTTTTTTGTTCTTGGCTTAAGCACCCCATTCTAGCCTTGCACGGTAGGCTCGTCGCCCTACCACGCTACTTCTAAAGCCAGCACTGATTATTGAACTGTTGGTCTAGTATTATAACTATAATGGACAACGGGTCTAAATCGCGTAATATTTTAAAGGTTTTCATACATTTTTGTTTCCCGACGTTATCCATTATATTATACCCGTTGTCCATTATAGTTATAATATGTGTACAAATCGTGCAAGTTTAAAAGAATTTGTTGGTCTAGTGTTGGTGAGTGCGATTGCAGATTACGAGAGCTTCGATTCACGAGTCTGGCAAAAAATAGATATTGGGTTTTTTGCCAAGAAATTTATAGCTATATGAAGTTCTGAAATTGGCGGTGTTTACTCCCGTACCACGGAAAGCCATTGTTGGTCCTGCGCCTGATCTCTCTGATATCTCATGTTGGATTGCTGTCTCATCGGACTAAATAGGGAATATAGTGTGCACCTGGGATTGTTGTACTGTACACCCTTGTGCACTATTATATTTCCCGCGCAATTGGCCAATCTTCGATGAGAATAGCCGTCGTGCCGTGACCAAAATCGGCCTGGGAGACTTTTATTATTATTACCTTCCTACCTTATTATTAAAATTCCGTCTATTAGTTCAAAAAAGTACAGTGGTCATTCGTGTAGTAGGTACTGTTTATTGTGTACTTATGTTTCTATAAAATGTTTATTTGAAGAGAGGGACGGGCACTATCCAAGCCAGCAAGCCCGACGGGGGAAAGACCTCGACCTTACAGAAGCCCACAGCCAAATAACTACAAAGAGCGGTGTAGTTGTGTTCCTGTGAGTACTTATTTAGGGAGTTTTCCTATCCCAGGGGTAGTAACATCAGGCGGGCCGTATGCTTGATTGCAACCTAAGTACCTACTAAGTATGAAAAAAAATGTCTGGACTTTTAAATCTATATTATTATAAAGTATTGTATCCTCAATAGCTAGAGTTTCAGCAGTACTGATCATGGGAATTAGTTATCTTTCACACGTCCATTAGCTTGCGCGAGCTGACATGCCTTTGAAATATACGGGCGGATATTAGGCTGAACATATATTCTAAGGCGGTATTAAAATTTTCTTGAAAAAGTTAAGAAATAAATTGTCTATGAAGGACACTTTAGTAATAGGTAGAAATCCATACAATACATGTCGCTATATTACTTAGGTACGGATCTCTTTTTCTCTAGAGAAGCCTTCCATCCACATTGGGCTAATGCGGGTTAGAAACTTTAGAATACATAAAATAATTTACTTTTACTGGTACCAGATTACAAAAATATTTCAGTACGAACTAACTGTTTTGACATCGGTAACTGGATGTTGGGGAATTGTTAAAAAAAATGAAAGATGCAACATTCAAATTTCTTTAGCGACCCACAAAAAGCTAAAATAATATAAAGGTGGATAATCCATACAAAGTCTATCGTCTGGATTCTAAAAGCATCATATTATTTTCTGCCTTCAGATAATAATATGATGAAAATTTTAATTTTATCATCTAGTTATAAGCTTGTCATTGTTCGAAAGTCATCAAAACTAATAATAAAATGGTGCTGGCAATTTTCTATAGATTGCTAGCAAACTAGCTCGACAGAATTTGTGCCCGTATGTCATCAGCGATAAATACAAATAAGCTCGACAGGGGCAATTGGTTGGCGACGAAACCTTTCCAATTAGTTAATTCGATTCTAAGATCTGTTGCGTCTGGCTTTTGTTATCTGTTGCTATGCTGTGGCTTGAATACTTGTCTCTTCATTATGTTAGCGGTACCTAACGCTTGGTCATGTCGTACAATATTGAGATCATCGCACAGTGGCACCAACGCAACGGGACGTAAATCACTCATCCCGCGACATTGGTTCTCAGTATCGATAATTGAATAAACTCGTTCATTATTATGGAGTAATAAAACTTGAGCGTACAAACGGTTCGTTTGTGTCGTTTTACGAGTTGAGCCAGCTGCATCAGTTATCTTTATAGACTTGCACTGACCCGAGTTTTCAAATAAAGTAAGGAAGGATCGATAATACGCATATTAATTACTTCTGTCAAGGCTAAACATTCATACGTATGTCTGCCCTTTTAACCCTTGACAGAAGAGCGGTGTTATATTTTTATTGACGTCTCAGTGTATCTGTCTGAGACGTAATGACTACTAAACGGATTGACTGTATTTAATATAGCTTTTTTTATCTGGATGTTTGTAAAAAATGATGTAGCCGTTTGTATAGGTAATACTTGCACCGTAGTAAGTTTAATTTGCATAACTAGGTACATGAATACTACTATAATGGGAAGGTACTATTGTAGTGACAAATAAGCATACCAGGAAATAGGTGTACAGCCTGCGGGATGGTAGGAAATTGCCGTAGCTTATCGACGCATATACGCAATACCAAGTGCATTACTAGCGCGTCGCCGACCTAACTTGATTTTCATTCTAGTATTGTACCATTTTTTTTCCATTTATTTCACATATCAGTTATAGAAAATGGTCAGGTAATCCACAGAGATTTGTAACGAATGCAAAAATTTTGGAAAATGCGCCAGGTAAGGTGATAGCATATAATCATTTCACAGGATATTAAATATCACACACGTTAAAAATAAATGTATAATGTTACTACTACATATAATAACTATTATACATCCGGTCCGTAACTGAATCGACGAAGATATATCATGTCCTAGTGTACCTAAATGCGTCGTTTAAGCAATATGGCAGGATGCACCGGGGTAAACAGTGAGAGTATTTGGATGACTGAGCGGATTGCAATGTGACGGGAACTTGAGGAATACGCTATCTTATCTGGGGAATGTGCCATCCCTAGCTGTGCTCGGTGGGTTGCCACTTAGCGCCGTGCCGCGAAGGAACACAAAACTTTTGTTACTCAAAATCAATAAGGCTTATCTGGGTCGCTTTGTGTGCATAACGGTTATGGCACTGCTAAAGAAAAAGTGAATATTTGAGTCATTAATCTTTGACAGCAAATTATTTGTTCAGAAATTTTATATTTATTGTTTTGTTTTTGAGAGTAAATGGTGAAATAAGTAGTAATGCAATGTGAGCTTTACTGATGTGTCACCGTCTTGAAGACAATAAAATTTTAAAAATCCTAATTTTATTAGGTGGGTTACTAACAATTTACCTTCATCTATGGCTTTCCCAGCGATGTACCCAGGCAAAAATGGCAAATTTCTTTGCCTAGGCTTCAGGCTGTCTATATGCAACATTAGGTCGTAAAAGGGTCACAGACCGACAAAGTTACTCAAATTATATTATATAGACATCTGCCTACATTAATACTGACTTATTTGATTAATCATAAAACATCATGTACAAGTTCATAATCTAAGCCAATTTCTGAACGTTTTTTGGAAGTTGTCGGCATCGAGATATTATCTCTCAATGACAATGAAATGCAATAATAAAACAATTATCTGCATCACATGTCGAGCATCGACTTGCTTCGGGGGCAATGCACTTTATGACGGTAAATCGATTCGTGTTTCTCTTCAAAATGCATCGTTTGTCTTCCGATGCATTATCAGTTTAAGTAACATGTTTATACAATAGGTTATTTTATGAAGGTTTTTGACCTGTTTGTGATACTTCACTTTTTCAATGTGTCCATTTATGATGGAATTGAGGTCATACTGTGCTTAGCCACGATGAATGTCAAGCAAGAGTAATCGTATCAAGTAATTTACTCACTTGGACTCTGTTGAGTAGATACATAAAATAGGTATATATTGATTGCATACTCATTTTATGTAATACTAGCTTACTCCCGCGGCTTGTCCCGCGTGTATAGACCCACGAGTATATGATTTTTTTCCAGGATAACAGTAGTTGCCGTGCCAAATTTCGTCTAGATTCTTTTCATCGATTCGATCCGATTAAGCAACAAACATCAATCCATTCAAAATTTCGAACTAAATTTAAACCCCAATTTTACCATCTTAGGGGTGGAATTTCGGAAAACCGTTTCTAAGTTCCTCTTTTTTCTTAGTTACCTTCACTTTATAAAATCTTCTAAATTTTACGTCTCTATGACCAGCAGTTTAGGCTGTGGGTTGATTATAAGTCAGTCAATCAATCAGAACTTTGTCTGTAAATACATAGACCACTACACCAGCAAGGTAGTAGTTAGTGATTATTATAAGTCATAGGTGTATGTACATTCTGGAAAAACACTGAAATCTAGTCAATCAAGATGAGTTAACTAATAAACTTTTAGTACTCCATGCTCCGTTTGTATTTTGATTTACAACATCATTAATTTATCAACCAACTTCTGTATCTGTTTTGATACATTATATATTTATGTGTAGTAATAAATAACATAATATTAGTCCTACTTTCGCCCTCATGTTTTGAAGTATACGGCGCGGAGAAGTGGCAAAGGTCTTGATAACTCGTAGTTTGTACGATAGTCTTTAGTAATTTGCCGGATGTATCTTGATAGTAGAATAATTTGCAGCGATTGGTAGGACACCCACATTGTTTGAATAACAGTTTTTTTATATACTATTTAGGTGGCAAATATGCATATCACCCGCCTAAATAGGCAGTTACTGTAGCTTTTGTAAGCTTGTAATTTCTGTCGTGATATTTATTTATTTTACTTATCATAACTTACAACTATCTTTACAGAAAACATGCTAATATAGGTTTTTTATACTACTTGGGTGACAAACAAGTATACGGACCGCCTGATGGTAAGCAGATACCTTAGCCTATAATTATACTATATATAGCAATTTATTACTGAAAGATGTCGCCTTAAAGCCACGCTAAATAATTTTGGTAACGGTCTTTTTTACTGACTGTACTCAACAACTTTAATAATTTATGTTTGCCCAATTGTCAGTAAAAAGAATATTAAAATTAAAATGGGTCAATTCGGACACTGTCCGAATATATTGTGTCCGAGTCATCAGCAAGTCATAACAACAGGGTTTCGTGATGGGGTATTCTTGCAACTTACATTACATCTTTACATCTCAACCCATAAACGTCCCACTGCTAGGCACGGGTCTTCTCCATAAATTTGGAGGGATGTTAGCCTACAAATACCACGCTGGCCAGACGGATTGGTAAAGGGTTTTGTTTCGAGTTTTGCACTCTTGCAGTGGATATTGTCTGCCGGACTTACTCCCTTAGTCGACTCTTACGACACCCACGGGATGGAATGGGGTGGTGACATTTGTATTCCTAATCCGTCACCACACGGACTGTCTGATTCTTGCAACTTAATTATATTTTATCTAGTGTTTAGTGGCCAACCTGGTGGCAGATTGTTCAGACCACCAATATGGAACAACTCTATCACCAGCTAAATGGTGATAGTAGCACAGTATGCGAGTTCCCTTATAATTAGATCGATGCCCTACGAAGCGGATCTAGATCACAGGAAACGCGATACACTTGAGTGCCACTTTATCATGTGAATGTGTTTAGTTAGAAAAAGTACGACTTGCACGATAATATATTATGTCTAATAAACTTTGGCCTTTATATCTTTATCATTATAGAACGTCACACGTTCCTTCATGAACTTTTAATGTACCTAATCGCGAGAGGGAAATTTGTGGTCAGCAAATGTAAGTATTTCTTTTTCGCTTATTTTTTACAAGCACTGTCGCGAGGGACTTTACAAACATACAATTTACGGACACACAAAGTTTTGTCCTGTGTGGGAATCGGCACTACCTCGGGCTTAGCAGTCAGGGTCACTAACCAGTAGACCACCAGGCCAGTCAAGTTGCAAAGGCCAGTCAGTATGTTATGTAAGTGCTGAGCTTCGCTCGGCATGTTTTCAAAATTGCTTTTTTACAAGCTTTTATTTAGCTTGCAATGTATGTTAGTTTGTTAGTTAGTTTGTATGTTAGCAAATCTTGTGAGCTAGATTTGAAGTACTTCCCGGTGTTTGATGGAGCTGAAATTTGGTATACCTACGTAACTTCGGTGACAATGCAATAATATGGTATCATGGAGCTAGTCTGATGATGCAGTCGGAAGATGGCCATAGGAACTCTTCAACGAAACAAGATAGCCGCGTCGGGTTTGAGTGTTTTGGATTTTTCTTGACGAGAACTATATTATTAGATGGGTATTCAGAACGTGATGATGAAGCCGGAAGGTGGCCATGGCAACTCTTCAAGGAAACAAGATAGCCATGTCGTGTTTGGGTGTTTTGGATTAATCCTGACGAGAACTATATTCTAAGATGGGTGTTCAGGACAAGATGGTGAAGCCGGAAGGTGGCCATGGCAACTCTTCAACGAAATAAGATAGCCGTGTCGTGTTTGGGTGTTTTGAATTTATATTGACGAGTACTATTTTCTTAGATGGGTGTTTAGGACGTGATGACGTGATGATGAAGTCGAAAGGTGGTCATGGCTACTCTTTAACGAAACAAGATATCCGTGTCGTGTTTGGGTCTTTTGGATTTATCTTGACAAGTACTATATTCCTAGGTGAGTGTTGAGGACGTGATGATGAAGTCGGAAGGTGGCCATGGCAAATCTTTAATGAAACAAGATAGCCGTGTCGTGTTTGAGTATTTTTTTTATTTATCTTGACAAGTACTATTTTCTTAGATGGGTGTTCAAGAAGTGATGATGAAGTCGAAAGGTGGTCATGGTAACTCTTCAACGAAACAAGATAGCCGTGTCGTGTTTGGGTCTTTTGGATTTATCTTGACGAGTACTACATTCGTAGGTGGATGTTCAGAATGTGATGATGAAGTCGAAAGGTGGTCATGGTAACTCTTCAACGAATCAAGATAGCCGTGTCGTGTTTGGGTCTTTTGGATTTATCTTGTCGAGTACTATATTCGTAGGTGGGTGTTCAGAACGTAATGATGAAGTCGCAAGGTGGCTACGGCAGCTCTTCAACAAAACAAGATAGCGGTGTCGTGTTTGGGTGTTTTGGATTTATCTTGATGAGTATTATACCTAGATGTATGTTTAGGACGTGATGATGAAGACGGACGATGGCTCTGATGAACTGTTTAATGAAACAAGATAGCCGCGTCGTTTTTGGATTTAATGATATAGCTTCATTGCTAATATATTTTTAGGTGGAGTTCAGTGTGTGATGATGATGTTCAAAGGTACATAGAAACTTTTCAACAAAACAATACAGCCGTGTCGTGTTTGGGCTCTTTTAAGAATATTTAATGCATAAACACCCATGTATTACATAAATACACTATAAAAGCTTGTATTTAAAAATATTTTTTTAAATATAAACTTATTCAAATTTGTATTCTAAAATCCAAGTTTTTCAATTTAAACTCAGAATCAAAATAAGGAACAGTAACAGTTCGATGCCGGCGCCTGAACAGACATGGCGCCTTCGGTGATCGTCTGATTGCGTCCTACCCTAATACAGACACCAAAGATTACTTTGGTAATGAGCGCATTAATGATTTACTTACTTAACGTCTGACATGTTAACTTATTAACATGATAAACTTGAGACCTATTAAGATAAACGAATTTGACGACTAATTGGACACTGAACAGAATATTTTCCACGTTGCAGTTCGATTCTTGTAACGTTTACACGAAGTACACACTTACCCAACATTCTCCATAATTATCAAGTTTATATATTATTATTAAGTTAACGATCAGTAGTTGAAATTACTAAAGGGGCGGTTACCATATACACCATACGAAATACCCTAATAGGTATTTCATTTGAGCGTCTCCGTGCTTCAGAATCAGAAGGCACTTCAAAAGTATGACCCAGCTGTTGTTAGAGCACAGCAGCTGCCTATATGGACGATCTAAACAACTCTATCACCAGGTTAGCCACTAAATAATCATCATCGTCATTGTTTCAGCCTGATGATGTCTACATTGACCGTAAGCCTTCCCCCATCTCCTAACTCAACAATCGATAAAATAAATGAAAAGTATAAATGGAATAGCTATACAGGAACCTCAGACTAATAGAATAAGATGTGTGTAGAACTCGCGCGTGAAGCCGCCAAAAGTCATACTAAATAGCAATGTCATACGTTTTCGTTTTCGCGCGCAGTCGATTTGAGCCGCTAGTGAGTACGCACGTCTAAACACGTTTTGACAAAATATTATTATAATGCCGTATTGTGTAGTAAAACGTTGTAAAAATACTTCAGAGCGGCTCAAATCGACTATCGGCTACAATCGATCCTAAATAAATGCAGTATTCAACAAAAAAATGAATTTTTCAAATCGAACCAGTACTTTTTGAGATTAGCGCGTTCAACCAAACAAACAAACTCTTCAGCTTTATAATATTAGTTGGTGTATATTGAAAAATGACTCGCAATTTGTGAGCTCAGGGCCAAATCTAGAGCAAGGGAGAGAGTAACAAGGACACTTATCTTGTGGTGGAAAATCTGGATGATGCGCGAACGAGTGGGTAGCTAACTTAGTATTTTGTTACCATTCTATATCTTTTCACAGTGACGTAGTTGCGTTCTTGTACAAGACTACAGGTGTCAAGCGCTCATTTATATGCGTATTAAAAAAAACCTTTTTACTAGTATATCCCAACTCGTATACTTCATCTCTCCTGGCGGTAAACATTTTTCGGTTGATTACCCGCAAGTTATACCTCAGTGTACGACCATAGACTAAGGTGCTTACCGCCAGCCGCCAGGCAATCCATATGCTGCCACCTAAGTAATATAAAAAAACACATCGTCATGCCATAGACGCAAAGATCTTATACTCCTATATTTCACTTTAAAAAAGGGAGTACCTAAGTCCGCTTTCTGTCCTCCCACTTTTAAGAAGGAGGGAAAATTAGCTATTGTTTGTAAGGTGTATCCAGTCGGGTTTGTACGCTAGTATATTATCACCTACCTATCTTATTGTGTTCATGAAAATGAAGTTTTCTGAATTATGACAAAATAAAATTGTACAAAAAGAATTATCAAGATATTGTTTTAATTTTTATTTTATTTTAGTTGGGTGGGAAACAAGCATACGGCCCGTCTAATGTTAAGCAGTAACCGTAGCCTATGGACGCTTGCAATACCAGAGGTATCACTTGCGTGTTGCCGACCCATTTTTTTTACACCAGGGCTTTAAGATGGAGTACCTATCCCTAAAATAGGAATACGTTATTTCAAAACGTATCTATACCTAAATGAGCACTGGAAACCTGTACTCACACACAGGAACACAACTACAACGCTATGAGTACCTATTTGGCTGTGTTGTTTTATATAGTGGAGGTCCTCCAGTCGGGCTTGCTTGCTAGTATGGTACCCTACCTGTCTTAATTAAAACAGATTCAGAATTAAAACAGAAGTACAAGATGGCTATATGTAGAGCTCGATACTGCTGTTTAAAACACGTCCTACGATTTGCCTATTTATTCATGTGACTGCGTCATTCTTCGCAGTCAAACCATGTAAATAAAGCTTTGTAATTCCACGCTTAGGTTGTTGCAGACACAATTTAATATGCAAAGTGCAATACTAAGAAGTGTTTGTTTATATTGGGACTTACTTAACAGATATAATCAATGAGGATTAATGAAGATATACATACGCAAATAGGGATTATATTGTTGCTTTATTATTACATACAATGCAGTGCTAAGTAGCACTTCATTAGTGACTTATAAGTCCTATTACAGACAGGCACACGGATTTGTTATCTTATATTTTACGTTATCTCGTAGCAATAATATTTGTTATTCCAAAAGGAAGAAAATATAACTTAAACAAAGTCAAATATAATTATGCATTTTTTTGATTTATCAAAAAGCCTTGTTGCGAGGAAAACATAATTATAATCTGCTGATTCGCTATTTATGTCGAAGCAGTGCTGGTATTCTATAAAGCTCATAGACTTTTGGCTAGACCTTGGGTCTAGTGCTTAGAGATTCGGATTGCTAAGTCAAAGGGCGTACCATGGCAATATCTAAAGACCAAATAGCCGTGTATGAGTTGTATCATTTATTAATTTGTTTATCAATTTTTAATTACTTTTACTCATAAATACATCATAGGTCGTGTTGACGGATTATATTTTTGCGTAATAACATATAATATGTTTTTAGGATTAGGAATGTTATCTAGTACTTAAATGTTTGATGTAAAACCAAGAGATTGACATTATATTAGATGGAACGTGTGATAATGTATCGATATGAAGGCGTGGGCGATATCATTAGAGGGTTTATTTAGTCTACTCATGGTCGTGCGTCAATTTGCTTAACTTAATCTGCAACTACGTCACTATCCTCCGTAGGTTGCTGACGTCATCAACATCACGGCAAACATTTGTTTTGATTTGTTTTGTTAGGCTAAGTACATATTATACCTGGACCGGGCCAAAATGTATTGAAAAATTCTACATAGGCTATATAGAACTTTTTTAATACATATTGGCCCGAACTGCTATATAGCATAGCACATTAGGTGTTTAGAAAAGGACATTCTTTTCGCAGTACTGAATGGCACCAGTCAAATCATCTCATCATCATCATCAATCAAGCAAAGGTATCTATAGTTTTAGTTTAATGTAATGTATACTAAGAAATTGCCTTTATCACATACATATTATTATCCTATCAGGGGTTGCTGGACCCTGCAGTCGAACTTGACTAACTTAAACTGTGTTTTTTCGGTTAATTTAAATTATCTGAAACTTATTCTTATAAACGATGCAGTTTGTCTAAAACTTATTTAACCTATTTAGCATGAGATACGTTGTGACCGAATCGTGAGAAATTGAAATAGACAAATTCTGTACACATTGCGGTCCGGCCCCCCTCATGCATTCAAGCCCTTAATTGTACTGTGTTTACACTCACTCAAACAATATTGGGATATAATTATTTTGTTTTGTCTACATCTGAGACGAATTTTAGAGTAATGTTTGAGAACTTTTAGGTCACTCATACCAGTCTAAACACGTTTGTTGAGGCTAACATTGTCATACAAAGTGCCTATATTTATTGAAAAAAAAAAATAGTGCAAGTTGTCATTGATGCTATTAAAGTCGTAACCGACGTATCAAGTTTTATCTTTTTACTTGTACAGGTCTCTAGTGCACATTTAGTAACACGTTTTGCCTATCCCAGGAATATTCCATCTAAATCCTGGTGTTTTGGGTCCGCAACACACAAGTCTCAGATATTACATGGGATGCCAGGCGGGCCGTATGCTTGCAGTACATATATATAAAATAAATAAATCAATAATCAGAATAGTGTGGGTGTATAATTACCTACAGGTGCACTATCAATTTTTTTATTCTCCCAGTTCGACGAGATAGAGATCAGGCGCAAGACCAACGGCTTTACGTGTTTGCCGAAACACATAATCACTATATTTTTGTGGAAAACGGTCACCTATCTACAGACTAATCGAAGCAAACCTGCTTAACCTCCCAGATCTGTTGATCCGTGCAAATACTAAGCTACCGTAAATCGCAAAATTCTCAAATTACGTACAAAATAATTTAGTACTACATCCATTTCCTGAATATTCTATTATTAATACTTATATGTTGTTTACGTGGTAATTAACTTAGTTCCTTATTATCCTACAGCAAAAAAAAAACAAATAGCTAATTAGACCGCATATTCTTATTCACCTCTTTTATATTAATAATAATAATAATAATTTATTTCAGCATTTAAAATAAAACCATAGATAGTACATCAATTAAGCACAAAAATATTAAAACTTAAAATAAGGTTTTTATACGATTAACTTAATGGCAGGATATAAATATAATTAAACGTGAAGTGACATTTATTATAAGCGAAGGATAATGTCCTGATTTTACATCGTTCATGTATTATTAAACTATTCAAGTTACGATTAATATGAAAATGAAGGCGCGTAAAGTGCTAACGGCGACTTCATTAAGCTTTATGGTATTTAGCGCATTTATTGAGGCATCGAGATAATCGACCAACAATTTATGTATACTTATTATCTTTAAAGGACAACTCCTGCACTAGGGAACAAGCCCTGTGTTGTAAGGAACTTTACAAACATACAATTAACAGACACAAAGCACACCCAGACGCGGGACAACCATTTATGGATCACACCAAGTTTTGTCCCGTATGGGAATCGAACCCACAACAACGCGCAGTGGTAAATGGCCAAGTAAGCACTTAAGCCAATGAGTCCAGAGTGTAGTGAAAATCCTTACTTAAAATTATCATTAGTTTTGTAGAGATCTTTTTAAATTTTAGGTAATTATTCTTTTTACAATAAAAGTTTTTTTTCTTTTTTGTTAAGTTTTTACTTAACTTAATTAGTGAAGGTTTTCATCGTATATTAATATTTAAAAAATTGCCGGCCAGGACATTACCCCATTGTATTGCGAGCGTCTATAAGGCACAGTAACTGTACTGTACAGCGTTCTGGCGGCTAGTTAAGGGTCAGGAATGTTCTGGCAATCATTTTTCTATATAGAGAATAGTGCCAAGATCATATATTAAAATTTTAGGACTGATACTAGGTATAACTAAATTAAACTTTATTTCTTACCATCTTTGTCATGTTAGGGTTAAAAACTCCGGCCGCAGAGGGTTGGCAGAACAGCAGTTCATTATTCTACAGGTTAAGAAGAGTTAGTGTGCCAATTTTCATGACTTATAAAATGACAAAAGTAAAAACGTCACTGGCCCTCCCTCCAAAAGTAGACATCTTACAAATTTCAAATTAAGATCAAAATTTAATCGCCACAATGACGTCATAGTACGGCAGTAGTATTGCAACTACAACCATTGCAAAAAAGCTACAAGAGCAATCATTATAGCAATCATTTTGCAAAGTAGGACACTAGTGGATACTTATTAATGCTGTGTCTATTAGAGTCACTAGTTTCGCTGTCACAGTTCTTATCCGAAATCACGTAGTTAGCTGCATTAGGAATAATTGTGCCCACCTGATTTTGATAAGATTACAAGCATTAAGTGTGAACAGTTTAATTTTAAAGCTTGTTAGTGGTGTTATTGGAAAATTATAAATAAATATATCGCTAGTTACTGTATCTCACGTATGTTAGTATCTAGTAACTAAGTATAATATATTTTATCGAATTATAATCTGTCTTAAAATTTACACATACGGTACATTTATGTAGATTTGATCTCTGAAATGATTGATGAATAGCCAAATTCGTCAATAATCCTATAATTTCTTTGTGAATAATATAACAGAATAATACAATGAACTATGCCCAACAGCTGGGCACGGGTCTTCTCTCCTGTATCAAGCAAGCTAAGAAATAGTGAGTGAATAGTGTTTAGGAATTGTGTAAGAATAAATCTCTTATCTATATTCTTCTATACTATGATTTAGGCCTTAATCCATACACATTGGCCTAATGCGGGTTGGTGCATTAGATATACTCTTACAGAAATAATAAATCTTTATTTCAGAAAATTATATAATATAAAATATGGTAGTAAAAATTTCGTAGTTTACATAATGTATATTTAGGTGCAATCACTGGCAACTTAGACTCGGTAAAATCCTGTGCTATAAGAGTTTCAATTGTTTCTCAAACATGTAGATTTCTTCACGATGTTTTCCTTCACAGTTAGCAAATGGTGACTCATTTGATTATAGAACGTATCAATTCCGCAAAGTATAATTGACACTGAATCTGCTACCAAGGATCGAACTCATACCTCATGTATACAAGTCGGTTATCTTTTCAATCGGCTACAACAGCTCTTTGCGAGTTATTTGGTGATAATTAACAGAATTATATGTTCCTTATCTGATGATAACGGTCTCCAGAATTATGTTAATACGAGATATTAATGTCGTGGAACTACTAAACTTGTCAACGGCGGCGGCGTAACAGAGTAAACTTCTCAATAATTACATTCGATTTATCGCCAGATCTTAAGTACACTGCCTAACAAATTTGGCATGCTTTTTGCATTTTGAATATTAAGTATATTATTATGTCATAATACGAAATTGACTGGATAATTTTTGTCTAATTTTGCATTCATTTGCGTTACACTTAGGTGCTAAATGACGATCCAAACAAAAACTGATGGTCTAATAAACTAAATAAAGATTGAATACATAAATCTGACGATCTGTTAAGCAATATGATGTAACATAATAATAGACACATTGTTATATATAAGTACTATGAGATATGCGTAGATATGTTCCTTCATAGAAATTTCTCATAGTTCACGTTTATTCGGAGATGGACTTCGGAAAGCAAATTATGTTCACTAAATGATATAATGATATCGTTTACATTCATATTGCCAATGCCAAAAGGTTTGCCGGCTTTTAGCCGTAACATATACACAGTTTGTCCAATACACTCTATCAGCTGACAAAAAATATAGAGCATCATACTCATTTACAAAATAACCCAATGTAACTAAAAAATAAAATTAATTAAAGTTGAATTTGGACCGTCATGCGACTATAAGTAGGTTTATTAAACAAACAAGCATACATGTCATTCATCATATCATAATCAAAGAATTGATACCATGAACCACAGAAGAAAATAATTATACTAACAACCTATTTATAAAGACGAGTAATACGATCTCGGACAATTGAAACGTATCAAGGCTTTTCTTCATTGTGTTGACTGACAGAGGTCGAAGGTTAATTGCCAATAAACCCTTCAGATCGATGCGTTGATTAAATGAGTGGCAAATACTTTCCATTTGTCTTTGCAACAAAGTTATTGCACTTTATACAATGATCTCAGATCATATTGTTTTTAAATTGTGTGAGTTAATGTCAAGGACTAGAACAAAAAAAGAGTTATGAATATTCTTTGAGATTCTCAAATTTTGAAACCATATCTATATACCCTCACATCTGTATCTGGACTTGATGGCTGCCGCCGATTATGCAATCAATGTAGCTGAGGTTCTGGGCCGCAATAATGTATCTAAATTGTAACGATGTTTGCTGTCGAAACGAAAACAAATCGATTGAAATAGAAGCTGAATTGTGGAGAAAAACATTCTTTTCTTGCTCATTCAAGTAGAAAAAGAGGCTTCTAATACTTTGGAGCAATTTCCGTGACTCTGTAAGCCCTGTCCGGGCATTCAGCCAGTTTTCTATTTTTTGCTTTTCAATTTATTTACCCTCGTGAATAAATTTACGTTCGACTTACTACCGAATTTCTTAAGTCCCTTTGTTGATACCAAAGCTCCCTACGAAATACATAAGTTAAGTTATATTTTATTTGCGTTTTCATAATTATAACAAGTATACCTATCTTGTTTTTGCCTACGGCTTCTTACGCGTGTTAAACGTTTTTTCTTACCCTCTTTCGTCAGGAACCTTTAATGACGAAATCATTTTTTTATTGCCAATGCCTACACGATAGTAAAGTAACCGCTCATAGACTTCGGTAATGTATACCGTGTAACCTCACTTAAAACATTTCATTGTGCTCAGTGTGTTCACAAAAACTCAACATAATTTTATCGTAATCGGATGAATGACATAAGAACGCATCGAAGACGAGATAACAAATATATAATATTTTTCATTTCAGACGAAAGACATTCACTTGGACATAGGCCTCCTCTTAAGCCGGGTATCGACATAGTGAGTTTGCCTGACGAGGCTGCTTATTAGGTGTTCGCATTGAGTAGGCAGTCAGTCAGTCAGGCAACGTTCAAATAGGCTGGCGAGCTAAACGCGTCTCCACATCATGAGACTGTTTTGTGCGGCATTCCTCGCAAGGCAGCCTAGTGATGATGATGCCATTGGTTATATAGATGATAGCATTGGTTCCTTAGTTCATTTGCAATATTGTATGTAATCTTAAAACAAACAAAAATGAATTCATTTTATGGTTTATTCTAAAAATCAATATCATTAAATATGGATCGACAACGTGCGCATCTCGCATAGTTACGCGTCTGTACTATCATTAGGTACGTAACTATCCAGTTTATATCTTCAGTAGTAAAAACTAATATAATACAAGATACATCTCAAGAAACTCATTGGCATTCAGCATTCGCATTGAGTTATAAAAAAATAATTTCTGAAGCAAATATTTCCAAGTTGGAACTCGCCGACCGCCTCCGCACTAGGGTAGCCAAACTACCCCCGCAATGAAATATAGCCCGGACTTTGGATATAAATTACACATGCTATATCATTTTGTATTCATTTCTCTTTAGAACTGCATAACCCACTCCTCTTAAACATTTTAGTTTGCAACTGAATGTATGGCCCAGTTTCTTTTGTATTTTCTTTATTTCTTAATTTGTAAAGTTGTTGGCTGTTGAATAAACTTAATGCAGTGCAAGCGAGTGGGTGTGAAATACAACTTGCCAAATGCATACTGCAATGCAACGGTTATAACAAAAAATAACTTAACGAGTACCTAAAGTTTGTATTGCTTTATAAAATACTGCTGTTTATTATAGCTTCCTTGTTACGCCCACTTAGTAGAGCGGCAGTTGCAAGGTCCTTCTATTATTTAGTATATTGTAAGACACTGGTAGCCAAGTGCAAATGTTACCGATTTGTAACACAAGATGTGAGTTCGAAGCCGACAGTGCCAATATTAATTATAGTTTGTTGAATTCATATTATGTTCTACTAATCAAATGTTAACGTGTCGGAAAAAATTGTACGTAAACCCACATGCTTTAGATGATAGATTAAAGGTATGTTAGATAATGTAGATTGAGGATTCAGGCCCAAATTTTCTTTTTTATTAAGGAAAAAAATCAATATATAAATTTGAAAAAGTATAGGTAGATATATGAAAATGTAGCATGTTGTGCATAAGGTCCCCAGTGCATGTACACTGGGGACCTCATGCAAATGGTTGTCCTAAAAACGTTTACATTAAATCTTTAAAGAAAACATACAAAATTCTGCTGTTAAAAGATGAACGCGCGAATAATGCCCATAGTATTGCAAACCTCCGTTTATTTGTCATCGTAGTAAATAGTGAGTGCAAAAATTTGACTACCGTGTTAAAAAAAATGTCCAACCATTAAACCAAATGTTGGCTCTACTTGCCTTATCTGCCTTCGGTTAGACATCACAAACCTCATCAATTGAGTATGTTTTAATAGATACTACATACATATGCACAAGAAGCCTTCGCGGCGCCTCGAAGCCTCCATCATTAAGAAAACAGACCACATCAAATGAATGAAGCGAGGGGCGCCCACGCAAACGGCGCACTATGAGACAAAAGCTCTTAAATGGTGTCTGTAAAGGCACTTATGGCATTGTCTCGCACTTCCTTTATAAACACGCGCAGTGTATTATTTATATTTAACTTGCAATTAATTATAGCTTTAGGTACTAAGTGTCATGATACTGACGAATAATTTTTGAAGTGAAAACTTCTTTCTTCTTTCTTTTTAAAAATCATGGAATCGTCACCGAACGCTTTCCATATTCAAACTTTTTGGGTAAATAAAATATCATGGTACTCGCGTCATCGTCACCGAACGCTTTCCATATTTAAAAATAATAATCTAATAGTTCGACAATAGAATTTACAAGTTATTTAGTTTTCACTTCTATCGGCAGTACCCAAAGACTGCCCCGTATACTTGTTTGCCACCTTAGAATTATAAAAAAAAATATGCAAAGGCGCTTATTGATTTCTTCAACTACCTACTGCGTAGAAAAGTAATAATAGTTTTCCACATATAATGGTTCTATGACCTATATATGATATTATTGTCTATTAATCATATAACTAGACTATTATCTATACACGTGTGTGTCGTTAAGGATAAACCTATTAAGTTTTATGATTGATTACAGGAAGTTAAGAGAGGTAGGGCACAATGCTAGCGAGCAGAATTAGTCTGAGACTATGGAGAAGTACTCGTATGAAGTTACAAGCATTTAAATACTATTGATAATATTAGTCGGAGATAACATTGCTGTTTTATGACGTCACACTCCTGTAACGTCATAGTACTTGAAATTTGACTGCTACTTATTTGTGACTTGTGGAAAAAGGGACAGCAATTAATATTGACAGACTTTAAAGCTTATTCCTAATTCCCTTACGAATTTTCTTTATTAATTTTCATATTTTTATGCTACTATGAAGTAAATAAGCATACGGGCTGCCTAATGATAAGCTCACTCGTGTTTCCGACCTTTTTAATTACCTTATTACGTAGGTAATAAGTAATTTTTTTTTTGTTGTACAATATCCTTTAGAGCCGAGAAATCTCTCTATGACTTATTGCTAAAATTTTTGTTTAAGTAGGTATGTCACGCAGACAAAAATTAGTATTTTTGTATTTGTTTAAAATACTGTCATGAAAAGTTTTATTAACCAGAATTAAACCGATAACTAGTCCAATGGAATCGATTTCGAAACAGTGAAAACTGGCTACCTGGTACATTTAAATGAAAGATCAATAAGTGCGGTATTATATCTAATTGAAGTTTACCGCGAATAGGTTATTAGATATTCAGAGGCAGTAGGATTTAATATGGTCGAAGTGGTCGTTTTAATTGATGCAATTAGGAGGGTAGTTAGCGTTCTCTTGTGGAGCGAGTGATATTGCCGATGCATGTGAGTTGGTGTGGCCGACTGCCGGCGTTCAACACGTTCGACCGATCTGCAAGCCCCCACGTCCACCTCACATGCGAACTGAATATCTTAATGTAAATAACATAAAAAACAGTTTTTATTACATCGTTTAATGGTGCACGGCTCACTGCCACTCTAATTCACTTGGACGCTAAAAAAATCGTTGTACGTGGTGCTTTGAAAATGCAGTTTGATGCTTTTAAAATATAAAACCTCTTAGAACCGAATTCGGTTACGAAGACTAATCTCGACGGAGACTAGCCGGGAGAGATATTATAGTGTATGAGAATACACAACAAAGGTACCTACACTCTTTTTAACTGACTTCAAAAAGAGGAGCTTATCAATGCGTGTGTTTTAATTTTTTTTTATGTTTGTTACCGCAGAACTCCCTCATTTATGGACCGATTTGAAAAAATATTTTTTTTGTCTGAGAGGACATACTTCCAGTTTGGTCCCATTTTCATCAAAAGAAAGTTCTGATGATGGGATCCATGAGGAATTGAGGGAACTCCTCAAAAATATAGGCACACATATAGCAATTTTTAACAACATATCAAACATTTGCATTCAGAAAGTATGATATGATGAAGTAAAACTGATGAAGAAGACCACAGAGGGCCACCTGAACTTCTCAATAATAAGTATTTTACGGATGGCGATTAAATAAGTTTCCATTATGGTTGCTAAGTTAGCTAGGCAACGGAACTTCATAATTAAACAATATAATCTATCCGATTTTAAAGTTTTTGAGATTCTGCAATTTGCCGTAGGTACTGCAGTCGGTTTTTATTTGTTAAAATTATTTCGAATAGTCTTATAGGATGACAATCCGACATAACCGCCTTTAAAGCATTTACCGATGGGTAATATAAACAAGATTCTGGGCATCTATTATGATTTTTTTGACAGTTATCCCCAATATATTTTTTGTCACAATTTAGGAATTGGGATCTCGTGATCAGAAATCGCAGCCAGCGAGGCGGTTGAATAAATTATAGGTACTTGGCAGTCATACTTATCTACATTAGGCATGAGCATGAAAAAGTTTTAATAGTCTATTTTTTATTATTTATCTAGATCAAATAGTTTAGGCTCTAGATAAGATCTATTCTTATCAAGAAAAGGAAACTTAATTATGATAACATTGTAATAAGCACCTACCTATTTGTCATCTAGTGCAAATTCAAATAAATTCTTTGTGTTTATGCCGTGTCTTGCGGGGAATTTTATTAACATAAAATTCATGTGCCCACACAAATTACACCCAGACTTTGAAAAATCATCTGTGTGGGTACCCTAATAGAAAGTACCCTAACCTCGAGGTCATGCCTGCATTCAATTGTCTTATGTTTCATTATTTAACTTTTTTCTTATTGGATAGATTTTTAGTAGAAAATTAAGCGAGTGCGAATACGAATTGTATTGGGCGACATGTTGATTTCGTCGAAACTTACTCAAAACTTTTAGAACTAAACTTTCTTGGTTTTGGAATATTCACATAAATCTGTCTCCCTTTCACCTAAATTCTGTACTTTATAGGGCTTACAATAATGTCTTGTACGAATGTTTTCCCCATTTTTCTAAGTTAAGGATATAAATCGTATCTATTCGAGTGTGTCCAAAATTTGGTCCGAAGCCATTGAATCAATTCAATTGAATAAACAGAAGAGCCGATTGACATTCGCAACCGTGAGAAGAATGCCAACATCTTATTGGTTTTATGTTAGGCTTAGGCTGTTTTATTTTAAATAACGATTTATCATTGAAGACAATACTATATTTATTATTTAACGTTAGGTATATACTTATATATAAGTCATACAGTGGATCCCCGTTAATCTGGCGCCCCCCTGTGATCCGACATGCCCATTAATGTTGAATGTAGGTACACAATCTGTAATTTGTCGGATTACAAGGTACTCTTCTTAAAAAAAAATCCGTCTCTACAGAGAGAGATGGTCTTACGCAGAGTACTGCCTAATATAATAATAAAGTAGGTATATAGTACTTTGTAAAGTACTATATGAATACGTCGGATTATAATCCGACGTATTCGATAGTCCGACACTGCACTGCAAAACGTTTGTCGAATTACCGGGATCCTGGAATTACTGTATATGTGTATATAATAGTTATATATAGATTACCTATTATAAAAAGTGCAGAAAATATATTTAAATGAATTTTCTCGCAATTTAATCTGATGCTAAAAGATGTAGGGTCGATACCGCATGTGATGTTCGTCACATTGCAAGCGTCAATAGCCTATGGTAACTGCTTACCACCTGGCAGGCCATACGCTTGATTCTCAACGTGGTAGTATTAAAAACGCTATATATATTACATACATTTAAGAATAGTTTCACCACCATCAAGGTAAGTACAGCAGATTGAATAATAAACGTCGTACTTATCTCATCACGGTATCACGAAGCGAGCGTGTTCTTTCGTCAACTTATAAAAATGAACTGGGAAATCGCTCAGCAGGTCTCTTATGGATATAAAGACTCGTTGAGAGACACATTGATAGGCATTGTTACTGGACCAAACGAGTACTTACGGAGAATTTTCTAGAAGTCTGTGTGAATAACTAACAATCAATCTTTACATATAAAACAATTCCGTGACTGATTGACTGACAAGTTACGCACTAAACGAATAAATATATATTATAGAAAGATATGCACCTAATTTGGAACATGGACATTTCTGGGAGAATGACAACATTGATACGAAGAGTATTTTCGAATTCAAATTGAAAATAATAATACCTACTAATAATAATACTAAGACATTTCATCAGATTTCATCAGCATCATCAGCCTATTGCAGTCCATTGTTGGAAATAGGCCTCAAAAGAGTACGCCTAATCAGATTTGTAGCTAATTTTATGCGATTTTTTACAATGTTATTCTTTATAAGACAACTTCTGCACTAGACACTAGCTCTGTGTCGCGGGGGACTTTACAAACATACAATTAACGAACACAAATTACATCCAGACTCAGAACAACTCTTTGTGGGCCACACAAAGTTTTGTCCTGTATGGGAATCGAACCCACAATCTCGTGCACAGCAGGCGCATACTGCACCCACTGAACCACCAAGGCAGTCGAAAATTATGTTATGTATATAAAGGTTGTCTGGAAGAGATCGCTTTAAGTGATAAGACCGCCCATTGTACAGCAAACTATTACATCAAAATGTTATTTTATACAGTTGTATTTTTGCTTGGTGTACAATAGGAAATATTCTATCTATCTATTTATCTATGTTAAAAAATCTTAGGGCAACTGTTGGGCAAGAAATCTAAATTAAATACCTAAAACGGATAGAAAAGACATCGAATTTCTGTTGACTCAAGTCCTCACAAACAAACTTATTCCCCTCATTTAACTGTTACTACATGCCCGGAATAGTAAGCAGCTGACACACAATATATTTCCCCAAACCAGAGAGGAAATAACTCGCAAAGCACTTTACTAAAAGCTGCTTCGTATAAAAAATCTCTGTATAATACCAATAATATGAATACAGTAATGACTTATCTGAAAGTCATGTTGATAATCTATTGGCTCTGTTCCAAACAAAAATTGTAGATATACAGTCATAACTGGGTCGTTATTTTTATTATATTAGGTACAACCTAATCATAGAAAAAACTTTATATGATGCCCTTCGTAAGAGTGATTCATGACACTAGTTTTTGCGATATACTAACGCACTAATAAGCTGCTATGTGGACTAGATTAACTTTTAAATTTATGTCATGTTAGCTAGAGTATCTATGTCATATCTATATACTAGGGGTCGCCCGCGACTTCGTCCGCGTGGTAATTTGGAATATTTTGCCCGATTTTGCAACATATCTCACTACTGCTCCGCTCCTATTGATCATAGCGTGATGTTATATAGCCTATAGCCTTCCTGGATAAATAAACTATTCCACAAAAAAAGATTTTTTCTAATCGAACCAGTACTTTCTGAGATTAGCGCGTTCAACCAAACAAACAAACAAACTCTTCAGCTTTATAATATTAGTATAGATTAATAAGTGAAGCGAAAATTTCTGATTCCTTTTTACGCGCACAGAGAAGTATGAGAGTTGGTATAGTTTGAGTTTATAATAGTAACCATTTTTTTGATACTACTTGGGTGCAAAACGAGCATACGGCCCGCCTGATGTCAAGCAGTTACCGTAGCCTATGGACGCTTGCAATACCAGAGGTATCACGTAGATGTAAGTGTCCCTGGGAGAGGAATACGTTTCAGTCAAAATGATTGCCTAAATGAGCACGGGAGACCTGTACTCACACACTGGAACACAACTACACCGCTGTGTGTAGTTATTTGGCTGAGGTCTTCTGTAAGGTGGAGGTCCTTTCCCGGTCGGGCTTGCATGCTAGTATGGTGCCCTACCTCTCTCTTTCTTATTTTGACAAAAGAACTTCAATAGCGTTCAAACCCAAAAATTACGCTAGAATTTCGATCACCGCCTCATCGGGCAATCTATCTAAACTAATATAAAGAGTAAAGATTTCATATTTTGTTTGTTTGTTACGATTTTACTCAAAAACTACGTAACCGATTTTAAAATTAGAAAGCTACATTATCAGGGGCTATATTTTATTGAAAAAAAATTACGGGATCCCTACGAAATCTAAATGTCGACCCGTGCTAAGCCGGGACGTACCGCTGATGTCTACTTAAACAATTTATCGGAGTATCTATAATATGTGAAGAAATCTGAGATTATCTTGATTTAGTTGCGATGTTAAGAACTCGCTTGATTAAGTGGCTAGTTGTAATTACGCAGCAAAAATATATTAATATATGTAATTAAGGAGCTCCTGTACTAAATGTTTCTACGAAGATTAATTGATCTGCGTGATTAGTGACCGCTATTTACGTATCAAGACCACTGAGTAATTTTTAAACGATATTGCGAGGATGCTTCGATCTGGTCTAAGGCCAAACAGTTTCATATTTATACCTACATCGTCACTATTGCAAAATTGCGCGACCATTAGAACAAAAAAACAAAATCTGAAACGTCAAATCAATCATTTATTTATATAGGTCACTTTCTGACACTTATGCAGGTCAATGAAAATTTCCAAATGTGACGTCAGCTAATTTGCCTACTGCTGTGTTTGCTGACTAAACAGATAAGTAGGTGTAAAACCGCATGAAAGAAACTCAGGCCTGTTTTTCAATCGTTAGTTAAAATTTGATCTAAGTTACTGTTTGGGACAGCATAGAAAATGACGCAACCGAGATCAAAATAAAATTTCATTTCGTTTTAAAATAATTATCATCATATCTAATATTGTGTAAATCTTTTACAAATTGCTAGCGAAATAAACCTAATTCTTTAACTGCAAAGAACTAATAAGGTGTAGTATATAAATTTATTTTCCATCTTATTTAGTTCAATTTACAGACACTTACTCAAGTAGACTAACAAGACCTTTTCTTAACGAGTTCTTGGTATTCGTCCAACACGTTTACGTTACAACTAGGTACTAAACAAAATTAGGTTACGTTTAGGCAATAAACGCCGCACGGCTTGGCACTAACTAACCCAACAGTGTCATATCTAATAGATAACATGTGTGTTGGTGTACACCGGCCCTAAATTATAATTGAGATTCATTGAGTTTCTAGAACAAGTGCATGGACTGTCTACGTTATGTGTAGCGGTCTAGTCAGTCGGTACCCGATGATAACCTCATTATTATGTTATTTATTCATAATGTAATTTTCCAGTGTCGTTTTGTTTTGCTATGAATTTTGGAAGTATGAATTAATGTTTGTTTATTAATATTTAGTAAGAAAATAATGGTTTTATAAGAAAATTTATGAAGATGTTTTAAGACGTTAAAGAAATGAGGGATGTAGGAAATTGGTTTTAGGATGAGTTGTTATCTGAGTGAAGGTTGTATAAATAAGTTATGTTAATCGTTTAATCAAGAGGCAATACTTCGGGGTATATGATAACAGTTTTTTTCGCATGTCCTAAAATGTAGGTAAATGAGAGAAGAATTAAAGTAGCAAAAAAGTAACTTTCTCACTGTCCAGGATTTTTTTTTTTTTTTTTTTTTAATTTTTTTTTATTATACTACCAAGGTGACAAACAAGCATACGGCCCGCCTGATGGTAAGCAGTTACCGTAGCCTATGGACGTTTGCAACACCAGGGGTGTCACTCCCGCGTTGCCGACCCTTTAAAAACCTTATAACTCCTTTCTTGAAGAACCCCATGCTATAGTCTTTTGGAAAAGCCTCGGCAGGGAGCTCATTCCACAGCCTAATCGTACGTGGTAAGAAATTCCTCTGGAATCTTACGGTACGGCAAGTTTAAGGTTCAAGGATGTGAGGATGAACTCCCTGTCGGTGGCGAGAGGTGCGTTGATAAAATGTGGCCGTGGGCATCATCTCGAACAATTCCTCAGAACACAGCCCATTGTACAGGCGGTAGAACACACACAAGGAGGCGAAGTCTCTCCTTAGACTTAGTGGATCAATACCGCCTGTGAGCTTGGGATCGTCAACAATCCTCACAGCGCGTCTTTGGATAGAATCAAAGGGTCCAAGCTGGTATCCAGGTGCTCCCGCCCAAAGGTGGCAGCAGTACTCCATGTGGGGCCGGACTTGCGCTTTGATAGGATAGACTATCTTTGCGAGTGGTCCCAGTCACCGGAAGAAAAATAAAAATAAATCAGGCATCGGGGACCGCGGCGCGGTCCCAGATTCATTGCCCCATTCGCCGAAAGCCTCCTTGTCCCGCCAATATGTTATAAAAAATAGGGACCCATACAAAAACATCAATCCATATTTATTTTAAAAGTGACAAAAGGTTAGTTATACTTTTAAAACCTGTAAGAACTTGTTCAAGAATTGCACAACATTTTCAGTCATCTGTTCGTCATGACGAACTCCTTTGTTGTGAACTACGTAGGTAATGTTGTGACTGCTCGTTATCAGATGTCGTCATTTGATTAGTGATAATATTTAAATTTTGGGTAAACTATATATAAAACTGATTCTAAATATAGAACAAGAGTGTGACACATATCTGATTTAAGTAAGTATAAAAATAAGTCTTGTAAGGAGGTATGTCCTTACAAGACTTATTTTTATACTTACTTAAATCAGATATGTGTCACTACTAGATACGTAACTTAGGTGAAGATTGTGGTTTTATTTTTAGGATTATATATATATTAATCTGATGTCTTAATAGCAATTTATTCTTGATTTCAATTTCAATTTCGAATAACCTTGAAGCTGGGTAATGGGTTTTACGAATTTCAAAATTCGAAAATACGACGATGACGAAATAAGTTTATATTTAAAAAATAATATTTTTAAATACAAGCTTTTACCGTGAGGTGCTCCAAATCTAGCTTACAAGATTTGGCCTTAACGAGCTAACATAAAAATTAACGAACATACATTGCAACCTAAATAAAAGACGACATAATGAGGACGGCGGGTAAGCAGTGAATGTGCTTGGCACAGAACCGGAACACATGGCGCGCAAAAGAGGAGACCTATACCTAACAGAGGGTGTATAAGGGTTGATAAAAAAGAAAAAGATCAAAAAGAAATCACTATAAAGCAGTTATGGTACGGCCCAGCTTTGAGGAGTCTGGAAATCGATAGGTGACGTAATTGCGCGTCTAGGCGGCTGACAACAAACGGGCTAGTCGGTGTTATTAGGCGTTTTGTATGTGAGACACACTCTGTATAGCCGAGTCGTAACATGGAAGTATTACACCTATTCAACTTCATACCAGACAATTTGGCCCTGAGCACCTGTTAACGTACCTGTAAAATGGTTTTTGATAATTTAATAATGTATGTACTAATAACACAGAATACTTAATAGTACAGGTACTACTAAGGTCAATCTACCCTAGGTGACAAAATAATAAATAAATAATTTTAAATCATTAGGTAATTCATAAAGATCATTCATATGGACGTCTTTTGGCTGAGATAATGATGATGATTATGATTGTGACACTTATGCAGGTCAATGAAAAATGCCAAATGCGACGTCGTGAGTCAGCGTATTTGCCTACTGCTGAGTTCGCTGACTGAACAGACAGGAGTAGAGAGGTGAAATCCTTGATGGTTACGGGAGTCGGATCGAATGCTGTGAAAATGTGTACTTTCGGGAACGCACAATGTTTTACAAACTCCTTTTTTCGGATATTTCATTTTTATTGCATGAGGTAAGTATTGCACTCTTAATGTAAAATTAACACTTTTCAAAGCGTTTTGTCAAAACTTGTACACATTAGGGGTCAGGTTCACACAAAGGGCTTATAATACAATAACATTTCCAGGGCACTGGTGTGGCTTCCCCGTTACTGTAGTGCCTCAGGCATGTTTGGAGATGCTGACATTGATGACTTTTTTTACACAAACAAGTATTTTGTTACTAACATAATATGGATTGTAATTATCTGTAAATAAAATACTAGCCTATTATTTTTAGCCCCATGTGGCTAGCATGTCTAGTTTAAATCTAGAGCTAGCTAATATCTATCTGATTTTGCATTAAAAATGGGATTGTAAAACACTGTGGGAGGCCTATGTCCAGCAGTGGACGCTTTTCGGCTGATATAATGATGATGATGAAACCCTTGAAATAAAAATATTTTTTACTAGTATTTTGCTCTATTTCATAAAAAGGACGATAGAAAGGGACATTCATATTGTTTAATCTGAGTTGGCATTCTTGTCATGATATGTCTGATTCGCAATTTCCGGCGTTTTCCGGCACACATTTATTTTCAGAAATAATAATTTGAAGCTTTTTGCGGAACCATTGTTTATTTTTTTTGCTAACTGCTGGATATACATAGGTGGAGGTCTTGTACATAGGAATTCTCGGGAAGCCTAAGGATTTCCAAATTAGTGAAAATTGTAAACATATTAAATATAACAGATAGTAGGTATGTGCTTTCATAAACGTAACCTAAATATATGAGAGAGGTAGGGCACAATACTATGGAGCAAGCCCGACTGGGGAAGGACCTTCAACTTACAGAACACCACAGCCAAATAACTGCACACAGTAGTGGAATAGTGTTCCTGTATATGTCATTTAGGGATGCGTTTTGAAAGAAAAACGTTTCTTTCCTATCCCAGGAATACATCATCTTAAAGCCATGGTGTAAAAAATGGGTTGGTGACACGCAAGTGATACCTCAATATTGCAAGCGTCTACAGGCTACGGTAATTGTTTAACATCAAGCGGGCCGTATGCTTGTTTGCCACCCAAGTAGTATAAAAAATAATAATTTTAAGTTTGAGCCACAAATGGTTATTCTGAGTTTGGGTGTGTTGTTTGTCACGTTGCCCGCAAAACAGGCGCCATAATATGACGTCTATCTTCTTCTTCTTGGGGTGCCATCTTCTTAATGAAGGTCGGCGATCATCAAGGCAATTTGGACCTTTATGACGTCTATAAAGCGATAAATTTACCTTACCCCTTATAACGGATTATTACAGATATAATGTGCCTATTATTACACATCCATACAAACATATGCTGTAATAGTTGACTGTGTTATCAAATAGGTAAATGTTTACATTAACGGTGTCAGCAATAGATGCTTATTTAAAAGGATTCTATTCTAGGTAAGCTGTGGCAGATTGCGACTGTTATCTATAAAGAAACCAAGCTTCATTCCTACACGCGACACACAAAAACGGCTGCGAGTACCTTTTGATTGATGGACATGCTAGTCACTATTACAATTTATTTAATAATTTATAAGCCGTATGTACTTATGAATGAGAAAATGTCCTGTATACTGGACAGTTGTTAGTGGCTGATGTATTAGCATAAACGTTCTTTATAAGAAGCCGACGGCACTGGCGCCGCGTCGCGCCGATCATATTAGATAGAACACGGGAAAATTATATACTTCGTTCAGATACTGTGAATAAACAACAATTTGCCATTATAATTGTACTCGTTTACCTATTCTAGCTATATTATCACAGTATATTTTTATTCGCCTACTGTTATTATTTGTTTATTTTCCGTCGCGTGAATTATTAATCAGAAACTAAGGACATGATTGCTCACGAACCGTATATTTTCAAACGTAATTGCTTGTATTGTACAAGTGGTAATGCGTTACTTTGTTTAAATCATTGTAGTGTGGTTCGCTCGTTATGTGTTATTATTGATCGATTTACACAATTTAACAGGGATCCGTTAGGTATGAACAGTGGTAATTTACTCACCTAGTCTGTATCAAAATATACTTTGATGTAGGAATACCAGACAATTAGATTTTTTCCTAGGACATGTCTGGGTTTTAAGGTATTTGTCACAATTTTGGATGGCCTTTAAAATATCTGAATATTTTATTAGTTACTAGCTGTTGCCTGTAGCTGGATGTCAGTTATCGCGATAAAAGTACTTTATGTCCTTCCTCATGATACCATCTATCTCCTTACCAAATTTTATTTTTAAGCTGTTTAGTCGTGAAAGGGCAAGAAACAGACAGTCGCTTTTGCATTAAATAAATTTCCGACTAAAATACATTGGTCAATGTCACCGATTTTTCGGAGGTTTTGTCAGGACATTTTATTTTCATATATGGTAACCCTACTTGTATGTGAGCTAGGTTAGTTATTATCGGCGCCATTATCACTTTACTATAGTAAATCACAAAGATCGATAATGTCAGATAATAATCTGTGTTACAAGGATCGAGTGTGAATTGAGAAACCGCAAGCTCGGTCTAGCATGCGTGCGTAAAATGTGTAGAGGTTATACTCAATAGATTTATAGACTAGTTTGTACGTCTGTACCGCGTCAACTGTTGAGTAAATTATTATTATGTCCCAAAAAGCGATTAAATCGTCAATTTCAGTATGATGAGTCGTCGGCGTATTAATAGTGCCATCTATCTTGATTATTTCAGCTGATAGATACGGAGGGCAGTGGTAAATGGCGAGGTAATCACTTAATCCACCGAACCAAACGTACAATCAATGCTGGACCTATGTCCAGCATTGATTGTACGTTTGGTCCTTGAAATCCTTGTAAGAGGCCTATGCCTCTTACAAGGATTTCGACATCATTCGGTCTTGAACTGACCTTGTCCATCGTCTGCCCAGTCCCAGTCCACCTTGTTAGAGGCCTGCCTGCACTGCATCTTACAGTTCGTCAAATAATAAAGCTGGAGAGTTTGTTTATAAGAACGTACTAACCTCTGGATTTACGATTTAAAAAAATCTATGTATTTGAGTTAAATAGCCCAATGCTTCTAGGCTAGGTTCTAGGCTAGATTGATATCTCCCTTTAGAGCTAGTTCCCTTTATACCGTAGCGTGATGACTCACGCTACGTTCTAAAGGGAATATGGCATTAATAAAAACGTGAGACGGGAAAACGTGGTATCATCAATCAAGGAGTATTTCTTTTAGAAAAAGCTGTAAGTGACAAAGGCACCGGTAGGTGGTGTTATGCACTAAGGGTTATCGTCGGAGGGATCGTGGCTTCGTTAAAAACGCTGGCGCGCTGAAGATTTTCGTGAGACCGTTTACATTAGCTTATCAACAACAGATGTAGATGTACATTTTAGTATATGTATTTTTTGATGAAACTGATTTAAAATAAAGATTATAACAAATAGACTCACTATCAAAAGATATCATATAATAATAATAGCAACACACACACGCTGGCCTAATGCGGCTTGGTGAATCAGTCAGACATGTCTTTAGAATTTCTTCTAAGAGATTTTCTGCCGATGTTTTCCTTCACCGTTAGCAAATGGCGAATCACTTGATTAGTATACATATAAACTCCTGAAAGTGAAATTCACATTGGTACTGGCTGGGATCGAACTCGGCACCTCTTGTGTGCAAGTCGGTTACTTTCCCACTCGGCCACCACCGCTCTTCAAAAATATCATATGACCCAATTTTTCCAATATTTTTTTCACAACAGAGATTATCAATTTTGAAATCAGTTTAAAATTACCTATTTTTGTTACTGACCGTACCAATAAATGGGAACACAGAAGAACTAGCAAGAAATTAATGAGGCTCTTTTTAATGTTGTGTCCAATTTACTGATATAATAGTATGTTTATATTAGCTATGTAATGATGGACTCACTACCGTGCAGGATTAGTTTAAATCAGATTTGCAATTTTAATGACTGTAGCTAATCCTAATAGGGTGTAAAGGTTACAAGTGCTTCATTATTTCCCATTCTGCAGCTTGTCATACTTTTAACTAATATTAAACTATGAAATCAAATATTCTTTTTGCTAAAAAATAAATAAATCAAGTAAGAAGAGGGGGAAAAGTTTAGTCTGGTTTTCGGTGCCAAATTAAAAATTCAGTTAAATTTTTGCAATCTTGCAACGAAACGAAAAAGTCGCGTCGTGTTTAGCCTTATTAGATTTTTCTTAGCGAGTACTATATTCCTAGGTTTTTTTAAAGATTTATACCAACGTTTGTACCATTTTTGAAAAATAAAGATTTATTACACTTATATATTTATTTAGGTTATGTTCAGGCTGTGATGATGAAGTCTGAAGGTGGCCATAGGAACTCTTTTACAAAACAAGAAATTCGCGTCGTATTTTAAGTTGGTAACCTATAAACTATAAAAATAAATTTAAAAAAAATCTAGACTTATATGTATAAAGGAGTATCCATAACGAATCAGATTTTAGGGGAACGTTTCACAATCGCGTTGAATTTGTTAATAAAATAAAAAGCTTTAATGCATCTTAATCTATACACAAAATTAGGTTTTGATTACTAAGAGCGCGTGATCTTAGTGTTATGCTTACGAAAACATACGTTTCCTTTGATAGTAGATTAGTATTAATCAAATATTTGCCATTCATTAGATAGGTACTACGTGGAGAACGTAAACATGGCTAGATAGGCTAAGGACATAGGCATTATGTTTAGGCTTTACCTTATATTTTAGTTCTTTTGTGACGTTAAAAATTAAACCGAGTTTTTTATAAGACACTAGCAGCATGTCCCGGCTTCGGGTGGATATTTATTAAGATTTCGTAGGAACCCCGTGTAATTTTATTTTCAATAAAAACCGGGCCTATGCCCATGTTACCCGCTGATAATATAGCTTTCTAAAAGTGAAGGAATATTTAATATCAGTCAAGTAGTTTTTAGTTTAGTTTAGTAACAAATAAAAAAAAGCCTTTTTACATATTGTTATACTACCTGTAGCCCGCGGCTCCGCCCACCGTGGATGTCGATTATCGCTGTAAAAAGCCTATGTGTTATTCCAGACCATAATCTATCTCTGTGCCAAATTACATTTAAATCCGTTCAGTAGTTTTTACGTGAAAGACTAACAAACATCCATCCATCCATCCATACTTTCAAACTTTCGCGTTTATAATATTAGTAGGATTTATATTATGTATTTGTTTCTACGTTATTGTGTACAATGATGAATTTAAGAACTAAGAAAAAAATAAGTCTTGCCTCTTTTTCAATTTAATAGGCCACAGGCACTTGATCTATCATAATTATATAAAATCTGCGGATTAAAAAGATGCTCACTAAATCATTTGCACCCTGTATTCCATAAATTTCTACTAACAGTAATAACCTACATACTAAGTTGTAGTAATCAGTTTTTAATATATACGTGCGGTTAATACATTATGTATAAGTCCCAATCAATAGTTATGTACTGAATGTACTGATATATAACTTATATAATACAACGTTTTTATATGTCGCAGCTATTGACACTAATTGGAAGCTACATTGATCTATGGCCATCCGTAGATCGACTATATTGATAACTAGCGGCCCGTACCAGCTTAGCACGGGTGGTTATTTATTTACTTTTTATAAGCATGTCTATTTAATATCAATAAATAAATATCCTATAATACTCAGTGATAATATAGCATTCTACTAGTGAAAGATTTTTTTTAAATCGGTCACATATTTTTAAATTTATTCGTTACAAATTCGTTTCTAATTTACTCATTTCGAATTTTATCCTCCAAGGAATCGCCAAGCATATGTCGCTCCATAGCTCGTTGTATGATTTTAAATTTATGGACTAGCCCTGCCGTAATATTTCACGTGAAAAAATACGGCAGAGCTAGCAGCTCATCATTTTAATAATATCTAATAATAATAATATTTTGGGACTCGCAAATCCACTCACCGCCATCTAGCTGATCCTAATAGTTTAGGATTAGCCTACTGCCTAGTGGCAGAGCCTGTACTATGGCAACCAGACTACTGATAAACATATATTTGTATATGTAATTTATTTATAGTAATTATGTATGTAGTAAGAAATATATACTATAGATAAATTACACCCAGACACAAAACAAACAGTCGTGCTCATATGTTTGTTCTGGGTGGGAATCGAACGCATGACTTGCGGATTAGCAGTCAGAGTCACTAACCACTAGACCCAGACAATTTGTATTTGATTTTTTTTTACCACTCAGATGATGATGTGTCATTTTGTCTACGATGTTTCTCATTTGGCCAACTCCAGTTTGCCATATCTCTCTGATTTATGTAGATTTGATTTCGTAAACATCCTTTATAATAAAATAGTTAACAAAATATGTACAAGCAGCTGATAGATTCTATATTTTGTACTAATTGCTAACATATCACACTTAAAATGTTTTTTCTATCAATTTATATGATTTAACTATTTATTTGACTTGGCAACGGATGTAGACAGTCACAAATAAGTAACTTGTATTTATTTTTACAGTGAATTAATGCTCTTCTTATCATAGACCAGTGACCAGCCCTCGTTTCGCTTCGATTAATACATTTCTCTATTTTAATATGCATGCATTATGCATTATAAACCTTCTTCTTGAATCACTTTATCTATTGCTGAAACTGCATTAAAATCCGTTGCGTAGTTTAAACGATCTAAACGTACAGACAGCGGGAGCGAATTTATTTTATACCATGTAAAGATGCTTCCTAAGCTACGGTAGTTGCCTAACATTAGGCAGGACATATGATTGTTTGTAATCTGAGTAACTAATATAAAAAAACAAATCAGACAGGACTTTTATTAGCTCTGTTCTGGCGTTAAATGAATCGAACAAACAAACCGACTTTTCGTTTAATAATATTAGTTAGACAGCTATTATAGTTTTAATCAGTGTGTACTTATAGTTTTAGGTCTTAATTTTATCTGTGCGTGTAAACAGCGACCTCTGTCGTCATAACATGGCAATGCTAGCCAGACCGCATGTCTACATTGACAAATAGTCGCGTGACTCCACTATACCAAAGACGAAAGTTTTTTTTCGACTTTGTAAAAATAATTAAAGACTTTTTTAAATATTTCCCGGGTTATCTACCTATAATATATTACTCTGATGTTGAATCTTACAGAACGGTGTAGTTGTGCTCCAAATAAGCACACTGCCTGCCTGATGGTAACCAGCTATTGTAGCCTATGGACGTTTGCGATATCTGGGGTAACACACGCTTGTTGCCGACCTCTAAAAAGTTAAAAAATAATGGAAATCAAACTTCTTGTCCGGACATTTCAGTTTTACATCTGGCAACCCTACAGTTAATAACCCTGAAGCCGCCTCGAGTATAACATTTTATTAATCACGAAATAAATAGGTATAAACGAATCACCAACATAACATTAAAAATAAATTAGGGAACGTCTGAAAAATATAACCAGTGTTTAAGTATTGATAAAATAAATAGTTGTGTCAAAATAATCTTTCGTTATTAAATTAAAAGTTTTTATTTATTTCAATATCTGTACGTACATGAAAATACCGCGTGTATTATGCAGGATAATCATGTAAAAAGTAATCTTAATCCGCAATAAACAGGTAATCGTCAATATTCACCAAGATATGTATCGAAGTTTAATGAGCTATACAAAAAAATATTATCTGAATATGCACGATCGATTTTGCGATACCGAGAAATCTTAACACTCGAAAGATATTGAGATATGAACCGGAAGGTAATGAGTGAAAGAATGGTGACCGATAAAGTCAGTGGTTAATTTTAAAATCAATGTTTTTGTTTGAAGTGCAAGTAGACGGCGCTAAAGATTATCAACAGATTTAATCTAGGAAATTAGCATTTAGGAACTTTTTATATATTGCTCTGATGCGGTGGTGGCCGAGTGGTAAAGTAACTGACTTGCACGCAAGAGGTGTCAGTTCGATCCCAGGTAAATTACCAATGTAAATTTCAATTTGTGGATTTTTTTTAGATTTTAAAAAACAATCTATTGATTTACCATCTGCTAACGGTGAAGGAAAACATCGTGAAGAAACCCACAAGTCTTAGAAGAAATTCTAAAGGGATGTCTGATTCACCAACCCGCATTAGGCCAGCGTGTATGAATGAATGCCTAAACCCTCTCTCTCTTTCTTGATAGAGGAGAGGAGACCCGTGCCCAGCATTGGGACATATATTCATAATTTTTAAGTCAAACATGGAACATATTCCATCCATCCATCTCAACCACAAGACGTCCACTGCTGGACATAGGCCTCTCCCAAGGTCTTCCACATCATTCGGTCCTGAGCTGACCTTGTCCATCGGTTGCCCGCAACCTTCACCAGGTCGTCGGTCCACATATTACACATACATAAATAATACATTAAAAATTTGCTATTATTTTTATATTTTGATTTTTTTAATGCCGTGATATTACGTTGGTAGGTAGTTCAAGTGAGAAAGAGGGACGGAGCTATATAGCGTGTATAATTCCGTCCGTGTTTCTCGCTCGAAAGACTCACATGTACGGTCCCTGGTGATAGAGCTATTTAGATCGCTAATATACGTAATATTTGTCATGCTCTAACGACTGTTAACAGTTGCGATATTGAGTTTTAACTCTTGAATCACGGAAAAGCTCAGATCAAATACCACTATGCGGTCACCTATCCATAGGGTAACCGCGCCCTTGGTAGCTTACTCCCTAATCGTTTAGATACCTAGTAGCAAGTGCAACCGGCTATGAGTGCTTCTGGCCTGGATTATAATAACGTATATGTATATTTCCAAATACATATATATTATACCTAGGCACGCAGCAAAGAATTGTGCTCTTTACCCAAATGTATAAGGATCAACGATCTCCGGCTCAGCAGTTAGGATCGCTGATCACTTGAGTAACAAGCCAGTCATGTTTTGTTATGCTCTCTCCACACGTTGGTCCAATATCCACCAATACTAACGAAAACTGACGGTAGTACAATGTTCCAATTTTAGATTTAAGTATGCTGTGGTCTACATTGGTTTCTGTTGGCCCAGCGTGTAGAGTGAGCTTTAGATATTTATCCTATGGCGAGTACCTACCACAGAACACGAGAGTACAAACCTTAATGGCATATATTTGAATGGATGAGTAATACCTCTGTATGACTAGTAAGGCAATTCCAAAAGTTATATACCTTCATGAATGACAAACAATTCGTACGATGCACTGAATACAGATTAAATGCACGTGAATACCCTGAACAAGTTCATGACTCACACACAAGCGGTTGTACACAGGTATTCACTCAAAAATATTGAATACCTACGTATTAAAGGGTTATCTTTACGGATATCCGTATTTGTCAAAACATGTCGATAAAATTTAGATTGGTTTCATTCATAATTTCAGTACCTAGATACTACTGAGGTTAAATTTGCCTGTTGGACGGAGCTGTGCTAATATAACTAAGAGAATTGTATTAATATAAATTCCGCTTCAATGGGCAGGAATTTGCGAACTAGTTTGAATTTATAAAGGTCGAAAAATGGAGCGGCAAAGAAGCGGGCTAAAGACCAGGGAAGCCGAGGAAACGCGCGCGGAATGCTTCAACTGCCTTTAAATGACTCATCGACGTCGCGACTTTTCGGTCTAGCTGCGCTCAGTCTACAACTCTGTTCCGCACTTACTACCTTGCTCCAACGACTTCGTCGATCAGTTTCCATAGAAACGTTCAGCAGTTAAGTCGTGAAAACGTAACAAACAAACCAACTAACAAACTTGCAGAGTTAATTCTCATTTATAATATTAAGTATGGATGCATGTTCGATTTAAATCGCTGCAATGAGAAAAGCACTACTAAAGAGTGCAGAAAAATTGAAATGAATGCTTTTTGATGAATGTAATAAGAAAGAAATATGAACTAAGAGGGATCTTTGAGGTATAAAGCGTAATCTGTAAGGTGATATTCATGCAGAGTTCAATGGTTAAATAAATAAGATCACCTCAGAATAAGGCTGAAATTATTGAAAAATATTTTATCGATATCAAAATCTCGTTATGATCTCCATAACAAACTTCTTTATTCTATTGCCTTGTTACATTATTACGCAATATATCTTATAGATAATAATGAAGTGGTCTGATGACGAAATAACATACACACTACCTTATTTGTACATATAAAATTACAATGACTTAATCTATGTGAGTTGTTTTCTTTGTCTTTTAGTTGCTAATCCAGCCCCTCTAGACAAGTGGCATAAAAAGAACAGAATATAATTTAAAAAACAATGTATGGGATGGACATGAGTTTACAAATTACATGTCATAAACTTACTCGTATGTCAATCTCATACTTACAATGTTTTTTTATTCTATTCTGAAAAGATAGTATGAGACAATTTGGATACACGGTAAAAATACCTGTATTCTTTTTATGGACACTTGCATTACTCGCGTGTAGCCAACCCAAAAAACGTCACACCTAGATTTTGTTATATTATTGTTGGATTTCACTTTGTGAAATTTATAGTATGTCAAATAACTTTCTATCTAAGTATTAACCGTGAAGGATATAATTTATGTGGAAGCTCACGTGTCATTAAATAAATTCTAAGGACATATTTGATCCACCAATTTTTTTTGTAGACGGGAAATGCTTTACGCATGATCCACCAACCTACATCAAGAAGTGTGTGGATGTCTTTTCCGAGGACGTATTTTAATCTCTCACATTTTTAAGTCAGTAGTAGAATGTTCTGGTGAATGGTACAAAATCCGTTGTAAAAAAACGTAGTACATGACTGGACTGATTACGTATCAGTGTTATTGGTAATTGACGTTGTTTGTCTGTCAGAGCGTCGCGCGCGCCGTGACGTTCACTTATGTCATATCTATAGACTCTTGTAAGGAAAACCCCAGATATGCGCACTCTTGCTAACTGCACGAACATCGTAATCTTGTTTTCGTCTTAAGAGCTCTTGTTGTTAAGTGATCATTATTTAGCACTGTTACTTGACAATACTCAATTCATCAATACATTTGCAAATTAATATAATTAAACATATAAATTATATCCAACTAACATTATTATTGCATTCATATTATTATTACAAAGGCTTTGAATTCGGTAGCTGGTAGGTCCATAATGTTCACCAGTAGACAACTTGTGGCTGACAGAAAGATGTTGATAATGTTTTAAAATTTTCTAGTCAACATTTTTTTATGTAAAATCATAATTTGGGCAATACGCGGCAAAAGTTCACTTACATTTACACACGTTATGAAAAAGGTCAGCTTTACTGTGCTACCTGAGTCCACACATTCAGGACAAAATTTGCCTTCGCCGGTAACATGCGTTTACGCCTGGAGATAATCCATAGTCATCGTCAAAAAATACGTCAAGGAGGATATTATCTTCACATCACAAGACATCATGATCGCACGATGATCGCAAAACATCGTGATGATCAAATTCAGATCAGAAGTTCCAAATCTATTATAACTCTTGTATGTTGTCCTCTTTAATGTTACTAAAAGAATTGTATCTGTAAATTTTCATTGTTATAATGTGTATAATTTGTATTGTGTATTAATAGCAATACACAATATACCTAGTGCAAATTAAAATAAATTTCCATAATCTATGAATCTATAATTCTATTTCATAAAATACTCAAAAGCCTTAACATAAACTTCCTGAATATAATCTTGACCTACTATATCAAGAGAGCCTACGTGTTCCGGGCCGCATGTCTATCGCCGTCCTAATGCCAACATTGATTCGAATTGAATCAGCACATAAGAAGTTGTTATCTTCAACAGGAAAAAATGTACAAGGTATTGAACTACAAGTGCCTTTCATTCAATATTCCGTCTTTGTTGAATTCTTATTATGTTATTCATACAGTGGCGTGCGTTCAAGCGCTTAGATAACGTTGAAGGAGAACGCGTATTTAACTGTATGACAGCTATTAACGAATACAGGCTTCTTTAAATTAAGTTTGCGCATCGATTGTATGATTCTTTAACATTGTTACTCAAAATAAACTACATTAATTATAAAATAAGGAAAGTAACCGTCTTGCACGCAAGAGGTGCGATTAGATCCCGGGTGAATGTGAATTTCATTTTCTGGAGTTTATATGTACTAATCAAATGATTCGCCATCTGCTAACGGTCGAGGAAAACATCGTGAGAAAACATGTCATTGTCTTAGAAGAAATTCTAAAGACATGTCTGATTCACCAACCCGCATTATGCCAGCGTGTATGAATTAAGGCCTAAACTCCCTCCCTCTCTCTTGATAGTGGAGACCCGTGCCCAACAGTGGGACATAATATGGGTTTCTATTATTATTATAATTATTTAATGTGTGTATTACCTATACACACAGGAGTTCCTTAATAATAATAATAATATTTTTTTTTTTATTTATTTCATAAGCCTAATACATTTAGAGAGAATACATAATTTTGTTAAATTAAGTATACAATGTATAGTCTAGGCAGATGCGTTCACATTTAATGAATCCTCTGGCGTCTAAACTAGGATGACTCCTGTATCTCAGACGTCAGTGATTCCCCCCTATTTATTAAGTGCGGTGTAGCCTATTTTACTAGTTTATAAAAAATGTACTTATATTTAACATGTTAGTGTGTAGTATGATGATAGAGTGTATGTGAGTGTGTTGTGTGTGTCTAAGTGAGTGTGTATGTGCGTGTATGTGTGTGTTTGTATGTGAATGCGTGTGTGTATGTGTGAGATTTTGAGTGCCTGCTCGGAATGTGAAAAGTGGGATTAAGTGATGCCAGCAAAAAGCTCCTCCGTATTGTCATAATCGAGAGTCATAAGCCAATCCCTAGATTTCATTTTACATTTTGTCCTGTTCATATAAAAAATCTTCAATCAATCATCAATACTTTGTTTGCTTTATTATATAGGCGGATGCTCAAGGCATGGTAGTGTCTATAAGCAAATGATGTCCTGATAAACTCAGTGCAGAAGATTTTTTTGTTTCTACCTGGTGGAGGAGTTTGTGGTCGAGAGATATGTTTCCTAACAATAGTGCGGTGAATGTATAGTTGCCTTACTGTAAGTACCTTAACCTTACAGTTGGCGTACAGTTCAGTGGTAGGGTATCTGTATGGTCTCCTATATATCACCTTTAGCACAGCCCTTTGTGCGATCTCTAAAGGCTTTATGATCGTTTTAGCAGCTCCTCCCCAGACTGGAATACAGTATGAGATAATTGACTGGCACAGTGCGAGGTAAACAAGTTTAATAATTCCTGCACTTGCTGAATAGCGGAGTTTTTTAAATATAAAAATTAGACGACGAACACGGGTGGAAGTAGATTCTATCTGTTTTTGCCAACGTAAACACTGGTCCATTTGTACCCCGAGGTATTTTACACAGAAATTTCTGGATAAAATATGACAGCTGCAACTAAGGTCAAATGATTGACAAGAATGTGCTTTGATTTCAAAAGACGCTGGAGGCTGATGATCAACTCTCATAGTGAAGGGAATGTACTGGGTCTTTTCAATATTAAGAGAAAGTAAGTTACTAGACAGCCAGTTTATGACATATTTAGTTGTTTTTTCTGCATTAGCTTTAAGTGTGGCCCAAGTCGCACCCTCCACAATAAGAGCGGTATCATCTGCATAGGTGAATATTTTACAGTTGGATAGGGGAAGATCACAGAGGTCATTAATATAAACCAAGAACAACGTCGGTCCAAGGATACTTCCCTGGGGCACACCGTATTCAATGGTTTCTTCAGCACTCAGGTGATCCCCTATTTTAACCATCTGTCGGCGATCTCTAAGAAAGTCAGCAAAAATTTTTAGTGGCATATCTCTGACACCCATCCACCCATCCTTATAAATATGCAGGCACTAAAAATGGATTACCTAAAATTACAACGAGAATTTACACATGGCTAGAGAGGTAGGGCACCATACTAGCAAGCCCGGCTGGGGAAAAACCTCCACGGTTAAAAAACTACACACAACGTTGTAGTGTGTTCCTGTATGTGATTACAGGTCTCCAGTGCTCATTTAGGGATGCGTTTTGAAAGAAACCTTTTTTTCTATCCCAATGTCACCACGCCGCCCGCGCCGCGCCGTTCCATCCTGAGGGTGTCTTAAGAGTCGAGTAAGGGAGTAAGTCAGGCAGACAGTATCCACTGCAAGAGAGGGAAAACTCGAAACAAATGCCTATACCAACCCGTCTGGCCAGCGTGGTATAATAGGCTAATATCCCTCCAAGTGCATGGAGGAGACCCGTGCCTAACAGTGGGACGTTTATGGGTTGAGTGAGAGTGAGAGAAAGCCGTGGTGTAAAAATATATGCTTATGCTTGTTTGCCACCTAAGTAGTATATAAAAAATAAAATGGCTAAAGCAATCAAATTCAAAGCTTTAATTGCTTTTTATATCCTTACTAATATTATAAATGTGAAAGTTTGTGAGAATGGATGGATGGATGGATGGATGGATGTTTGTTACTCCTTCACGTAAAAACTACTGAACGGATCTGGATGAAAATTGGCACAGAGATAAATGATGGTCTGGAATAACACATACTTTTATACACTACTACTTTTTACTACAACTACTTTTTACAGCGATAACCGACATCCGGGCGGAGCCGCAGGCAACAGCTAGTATCTAATAAAAATAGCAACCCTTATGTCCCACTACTAGACAAGAGTCTCCTTTACTCCATCAAATGAGCTGCGAAGCCTACTTATAAATCTTGGATATTTGACTGGCCTGGTGGTCTACCTAGTGGCTAGTGACCCTGACTGCTACGCCGGAGGTTATGGGTTGGATTTTCACACGGGACAAAACTTTGTGTGATCCATAAATGAATGTTGTAAGTCTGGGTGAATTTGTGTCCGTGAATTGTATGTTTGTAAAGTCCCCAGCGACACAGGACGTGTTCCATAGTGCAGGAGAAAAACTAAAATCCTTGCATAGGAAGTGTCTGAACTGCATAAGATAACAACAAACCATTATGTCCTTTTGCCATCTTCAAAGTAAAAAGAAATCGAATCATCGAACACCATAAGAGTCTTTCGGGTTAAATATAGCTAGGTCACACGATCTTAAAACTAAAGGCAAACGTAAATCATATTTCAGTTCAGTAAATAAGTTCATGTCGATTCAGGTCATAGACCTGTGAGAACGTGTCGTGTATATTATTGATAACAATTTTACCAAAGTGTTAATATAATGATTACGTGACGATAGTAAGTCAAGGTCATATGTAATTAATTATATTATTTTGTATTGTAACATTCTTTGCGATTTTGACTAGGTATATTATCACTTTATCCCTAGCAAAACTTTCACACAAGTCAAATTTTGACTACGTATATCTTCACTGGCCAGATTTCGACAATTTCACTAGCCAAACGTTCTAAGTAGCCATTGTTTTCAGTCTTCGCTAGTCAAACTTACCAACTATAAATAACCAACTAACTAACCAAATGTTGTCTATAGCTTCACTATGTTTAAAATTTCGAATAACTATATAAATATTTACTATCTAAATTAATTTTGACAATCCTTTCTGGGTTAAACACGTCAAAAAAGACAGTACCTATATCTAACTTACTGCAGTCATTGTCTGAACTTATGCTTATTTAAATAATAATATTTTAAAAGTATATTTTTGCGGTTGTTCTTGAAAGATGGTAGTAGTCGAGCGAACAAGTTACACATTTGTAACACATGAGGTGTAAAGATATTTGAAAAAAAAAAAAACATTACTCCACCTTTTATCAAGATTGCCCACTATGTTTATTAATGCAGTTTAACCCCGTAGCTGTGGAATCATAAAATGTGGGTATCTAAAAACTCAGTATACCTACTAACGCAAGTCAATTAATTATAAAAACATTTCTATAAAATATTGTAAGTACTGACGTCTTGTAAATAACATCACCACATCTAAAACTTGTAAAAATGAATGATACGGTGATCGACCCAAATACTCGTGCGATAACAAAAGCCAATTAGTCATTAAATAAGCGTATGAATGATAATGAAATTTCTGAACGAGCAAATAGCAACGACCTATTATGCCCAATGCGGAGCAAAGGTCACCCTATTTGTAGTTTATCAACAGAATGATATCTAACTGTATGTAACTAAACATTATGTTTCTCATATTTGTTGATTATGTTATGCTAAAAAAATATAATGAATGAATCCAATTGTCAGATTGGCGTCTGGACAATTTGTTATAGTGCAATTAGAAACTTAGTTTTTTTTTGAATAAAAATAAAAATGATAATTAGAAAAAATAAATGTAACTAAAAAAGAAGGTAAATTTGTTCGTGTGGTCCTTAGTTTATATCATTCCAAAATTGAGTATTGACTAGCCAAAGTAAATCGTTATAAGGACGTCATGGTACGGCTGTAATGTAACATGATAATAATATTATAGTGATTTATTTTTGATCTTAATTTAAATTTCTAACAACCTTAAAATCTCACTTACTAATATTATAAACCTTCTCGTTTATGATTAGAAGGATAATAGCAGATTCGACGGACACTGTCTTGTCAATACCTGGTAAGCTAAACATTTTTTTATATAAAGATAATAATTATTATAATTTCTAGTTCTGAAGGTAGGTAACTAAAAATATTACTTTTAATGGGAATACATGGCGGGTTCACGGGTGCTACAGTTTAAAGTGCTACTGCTACGAAGTGGTAGAAATAAATACACAAGATAGCTTATCACTGACGCCTGCCGCACTAGGGATTAAGCCCTGCTGTGCCATGGAGGGCTTTCCAAACATTCTGGGTAAGTAAGACTCGAGACTATATTTTCGTATTACTAAGGGAATCGAACTCACAACCCACTAGGCCACTTGCGCAATGTTCAAGTTTCAGAAATAAAGACAATAAGTCTTCCGTTTTATATAACACAACAAGCCCGTGTTCAGACTTTACATATCAATCAGTAAATTTATTAAACATTATGTTTAGTTTAAAAACTGTTCAATTGCCAAAATCGGTGGTCTACATCGAACGGTCTCTAAATGAAAAGCTTACAGATTGAGGTATATCCTACTATTATAATATTAGGAATTGATATCACATCTTAATAGATTACTAGCGATCCGCCTTCGCTTCGCGTGTTTTTTAATTTCTCTATTATAATATAATTTAGGGTATGTCGTAAGTGAAAAAATTATATTAGTAATCTAATGTTCGAAACAATACAATGCAAAAGCATGTAAGTTGTAAAAATCTCAAAACTTTAAGGATAACCATAAATTGCGCTCCTCGTCTAATTAATTTCAGTCCAATAATACAATTTTTAGGCATTTCCTCCTTGTTATCCGCCATATTTACATATTTCATTCAAAAAATATGTACCTATATCGCTGTTTCAAGTAGGTATTATCGACGTCAAAATTACAAGTCCGTGTATTACACGGATGTTAATTACAATAAATAATAATTAATTAACATCATTTGTCTTTATATACACTGCACAAAGTGAATATTATTATTTATATTGTTAAATAAATAACTGGTTGTCTAGTTTCCCTCATAAATATTATGTATATGACTACGGAATACTTGCCGCGGATATTATAAAAGTGCGGAAAATCGGCGTAGAGAACTGATTTCCTAATTGGGCTGAACGAATTAGGTATATGCCGCATTGATATTTGCTCCCTGCTCCACTTGTAAGATAAGGACATCTGGACCCATTAGCAGATATTTATTACATTGATATGTAAACTATCTGACGACATCCTAGTAGGTACGATTGACAAGTGATATTTATTGCACTGATTTGTGAGTTCCTTAGTGCAGTTATCGGAAGTGGGTTGGTATTGGTACGTGGCTGGTGTGTAGGTAGGTGCAGTGGTGGTGTGTTGGAGCGCGGCCTGCAGGCTGGTGGGCGCGGGAGGCTGCTCGGAACTGGTCCGGCGCACGCGCGGGGCAGAGTCTCGCGGCGGCCGGCAGCGACGCGCCACCGGCCACGGCTTGCCACTCAGTGCACGCGCTGCCTCGCCGCCGCCAGTCTGCGTGGCCGGTCCGCTCGGCTACGATCGTACTCCGCTGTCGACGTATCCGACGCACACGCGACATACACGCTAATTAAATCTGCCACAATAAAAACGCAACTATTTTAACGACCTACGAAAAACTTCGCAAATATTCCGCACACGTGAGTTTCGCCACTGTCGCTTCTGTTTACATTTTCCAAAGGTGCTATTTTTTGTAATACCGAGTTTCTTCAGAGTGCATCGCGAGTGAAGTTATTATTTTTGACGGTGTCGGAGGGACCGCGATTTTATTTTTTAAGGTAAGTTGATAATTAATTTTAAGTTAACGGAAAACGGAAAGCTTTCCATGGAATATGTTTCTATAGTATGCTCATTATGAAAATATTTTATGTTATATTAGAAAGTCACTTGCACAGCAACGAAACAAGTTAACGTACTATAAGTAAGCAAGTAGGTACTCGAGTTGATGTAACCTCGTTATGTTGGGGCAAGTTAAATAATGTCTGATTCTTCAAATACATTTACATACTTGGTTAGTTTGATTCCTTAAATATGTTAAAATCAATCATAATTTATTATAGTTACCTTGCATTGTTACTTCAAAAAGATATAAGGGTAGTGCATGTGCAGCAATTTCAAACGGAACTGTCAGAAAATTTTCGGTGTCGTACGTGACGTTCCGTCAAATATATATAATGTTGTAGTAACATCGCGTGGTTGTTCGGCTATTACTAAAGTAACACTACTATAAACCAGTTAATGATGTGGTAACTTTAATATAATATTCATCCATATTAACATGAGTAGGTACCTATACGACACGCGCATGTTGCCACGAAGTTATTCGAATGCCACTTATCATACAAGTCGAATAAATTTAGAAAGCTATCAACAGAAATTAAAATATAGGCAATAACAAATAAAAATCAGTTGTCGCGTATACAGTCGTAACTCAAACGGACTTTAATTGATTAAATTTATTTTTAATTGGCTTATCATAATTATAATTCAAACTTATATGGAATTTAGTGCGTTGTTTATGTATTATTTATAATTCTTATGTGTTGGAATTTAAGTTGAGCTAACACCACGCGGTGTCTTTGTTGTTGTCAACATTGCGAAAGAAAAAGCATTGAAAGTTTGTGCTTGCCTGTACCAGTTTACAAATTTGACTTCATTGGTAAAGTTTGGCTTAAGTAACTATTGTTTATAATATTTGGCACAAGAATTAGCACTACAATTTATTTCTATAAAAAAACTAAACAAAACCCACATTTCATAAGCTCTGAAAGTTCTCCGTGACACGGGGCTTGAGTTGTCAGTAAAAATAAGTTTTGTTCCCTCGGGAATCGAACTCACATCGCTTGGCGTGGTGTTGATAGCAACTAGGTGACCACCTTTACTAATAGACCACAGATGTGGCAAACGCAAAATATATACTTAAATCATAATCATATTTGTCCGTGTGGACTAAGAATACAAATGTCGCCACCCCGTTCCATCCCGAGGGTGCGTTTATAATATTTTCTTAATAGTTGACTAAGGGAATATCAGGCAGATAATAACCTCTTCAAGAGAGGTAAAACTCGAAAGAGAATCCTATACCAACCCGTCTGGCCAGCGTGGTTTAATAGGCGAACATACCTCAAAGCGTATGGAAGAGACCCATGCTCAGCAGTGGGACGTTAATGGGATGAGATGAAGATGATGATGAAATAATATTACAATAAAATTATTATATTCACGAAAGTTGCACAATATTATGAAAAAATGAAAATGGATAGTCACTGAAATTATTATCATAATAAATAAATAATTAATTACTGTATGTACTTACATATGTAATGGATGTCTCTTATATATCAGCTATGTAATAAACAAATTGTAATATTAGTTTGTAGGGTTATCAACTCGTCATACTCATACGTGATATACTTTTACGATTATAAACTTCGATACTACGTGGATATCTACTTGAAAAAGGTGTATAAAATTATACATTTTTTTATTTTTTATTTATTTGGTACAGAGAGACTACAGATCAAAAAGTACATAAATTTTGTTTACAGGATATAAATTCAAATATGAAGCCCAATTAAGACTGTACACAACATTCACAGATTACATATTAGTTATACATAGTTAGATACAGTCACAGTGAATATAATAATAATAATAATAATAGCCCTTTATTCAGATCAACTTAGTATCTATTACATTATATTAACTTTTAACTATAAATATATATAAAAACAGTTGTAAATAAAATCTAATTCTAATACAAATCTAAATCTAATATTTATTTACTTTCTGAAGATCTGTTTGCCAATCGGCAAAGGCCTCCTCCAACCTTTTCCATTCCTGTCTCTCTTGAGCCACTCTATTCCACGTTACTCCTGCTACATGTCTGATATCCTCATCCCACCTTTTCTGCGGTCTACCTCTTTTCCTTTTACCTTCTCTAGGATACCATCGTGTCACAATTTTGCTCCATTTTTCTTGTCCTCTTATCATGTGCCCTGCCCATTGCCATTTGAGTCTTTTGATTTTAGATGTTATGTCTATGACCTTTGTCTTGTTTCTGATGACACGGTTTTTCAATCGGTCCGACCTCTTCACATTCAACATACTCCTTTCCATAGCACGTTGGCAGGTCGCGAGTTTGCTTGTTGTGTTCTTTGTTGAAGCCCACGTTTGGCTACCATACAATAAGACTGGTAGTATGCAGGTGTTAAATAGTTTGCTTTTTACATTTATGTGAAGAGTTTTGTTTTTCATAGCCTCTCTCAAGCTCCAATATCTCTTCCAACCATTTGTTATTCTTCTTTCGACTTCTTTGCGTACTGGATCGTTTTGTGTTATTAGTTGTCCTAGGTAGATATATTCTTCGATATAGTCAATTTGGTTATTTCTCAGATGTATGGTGGTTTTCTTTCCGTTAGTCATTACTTTGGTTTTTTCCGGGTTCAATTTCAACCCTACTTTTTCACTTTCGTCCGCTAGTTCACTTATCATTCTTTGTATGTTTTCTGCTGTTTCGGCAAATAACACTATGTCGTCGGCAAACCTCAAGTGTGTTAAGGAGACACCGTCCACATTAATTCCAAGACTTTCCCAAATGAGATTTCTGAAAATTGTTTCGAGAACCGCTGAGAATAGTTTTGGAGATAGGGGATCACCTTGCCTTACACCTTTTGCTACCTTGAATTGTGCACCTTTCTTTTCTAGTTGGATTCTTGCAGTATTATGTCTATATATATTTTTTATCAACCGAATGTATTTATGTTCGATTCCTTGTTCGCTTAATGTCTCCCATATCTTTTCGTGGTACAAGGAGTCAAATGCTTTGCTGTAGTCAATAAATGCAATATAGTACGTACGCTGGTAATCATTGTACTTCTCCAGGACTTGACGTACAACGTGAATATGATCGATCACCGAGTAACCTTTACGAAAACCAGCTTGCTCGATGGGTTGATGTTCGTCTAAAGTTCCTTCAATTCGTTTTAATATAATCTTGGAAAATATCTTATATACGTTGGACATGAGACTGATAGGGCGGTAGTTCCCAATATCATATTTATCTCCCTTCTTGTATAAAAGGATAATGTTTGATTCTGTCCATTGTTGTGGAATGGTTTCAGTGTGTAAGATATTGTTAAATATTTCCGTAAGGATCGGTGTCATGACTTCCTTGTTTTGTAATAGAATTTCGTTACTTATACCGTCAGGTCCTGGTGATTTGTCCTTCCTTTGACTGTCTATTGCTTTCTCTACTTCGGCATGTAGGATGTTGGGTACATATGAGGTCTCCACTAAATCTATTTCGCATTGTGAGGTGTTGTTGCATTCGTATAGCTCTTTGTAGTAGGATGTGGCAATTTCCAAGATATCTATTCTGTCGTGATTCCATGTTCCCCTATTATTTTTCATTTTTACGACCCAGTCCGTTGAATTCCTTAGTTCCTTGTAAGCTTTTTTGATCCCTCCTGTTTTTATTATATGTTTTTCAATAGTTTCCATTCTGTTTTTATGCTTATCCATTCTTATGCTTTTTTTAATTTCTTTATTTATTTCCGTAAGATGTTTTCTTCTGTCTTTTGCATCTTTTGTAATAATTAAGTGGCTTCTTTGTTCTAGCAACTTTATAGTAGAAGTTGTTAACCATTTCTTCGGCTCTGCAGTGGTATTTGCAGTAAGTTGTGTCTGAGTTTTGATGATATTTTCAATCCAGTTGTATTTTTCTTGTATTGCTAAACTCTTTGTGTTCTCTTTGAAGTCTTTGAATTTGTCTTTTAAGTTGGTCTCTAATTGTTCCATTTGATATTTTCCGAGTTTTACATTTGCTAGTTCTTGTCTTGGTCTAGGTTTTGCTGGTTGTGTTGTTTTTAGTTCCGCCCTGATTAGTCTATGGTTGGTGTTGAAATTGAATCTATTGATAACGGTAAAGTTATTGAAGCAACTATTTTTGTTAGTCATAATGAAATCGATTTCGTTTTTTGTATTCCCGTCTGGTGAAATCCAGGTCCACATTTTTTTCTTTTTCTTTTTATACTTTGTGTTTAAAATAGTTAGGTTATTTTCCAGTGTAAAGTTTATGATTTTTTCTCCGTTTCTGCTTCTAATTTTGTCACAGTATGTAAATAGTCCTATTGCTGTGTCTTCTCCTGGGCGCTTTTCTCCAATTTGGCCATTGCAATCTCCCATTACTATTAAGTTTTTGTGAGCATGCTCTTGAATGGTTTTATTCAAATCGATATAGAATGTATCTATTGTTTCTAGGTCTGATTGTTCAGTAGGCGAGTAGACTTGTATAATAGACCATGAGTCTTTATATCCTGGTAGCTTCAAATTCATAATTGCTATGCGCTCCGAAATTCCTATGAATCCTTCTATACAACTTGTGAGGTATTTCTTTACAATAAAACCAACTCCATGATGGCCAGGGGTTGTTCCTATATGGTATAGTAAGAAATCTGGGTAAGAAACAATTCTTTCTCCCATACGTCTTACCTCGCTTAGGCCAACAATGTCCCATTTAACTTCCTTTAGCGCATATGTTAGTTCTGTAAGATTTTCTTCATTTTTCAGCGTGAGCACATTTAAGGCTGCGACATATATTTTTGATTTTCGGTGATTATGGTGTTTGTTTTGTTGTAGTATTGGAGGGTTGTGGTCTCTATCCCCCACGAGGACCAGTCGGCTTGGGGGAGGTTGTGTTTTTTCTTCTTGTTGGTTTTCGTGGTTTGTTTGCATTTCTAGGTTTCCGGTTAATTGCTATTGGTTTTTTTGAGTACAGTTATTAGTCGAAGAGTTTGATCGGGATCTCATTAGATTGAAGGCGTTTGTTCTGTTGGCTTTGATGGAACTAAGCGTTTGTTGTTTTTTGGGTTGAGTTTTAGACGGTGACTGTGGTGAGATAGATATTTCTCTTTTTCTTTTATCAATGTTGGTATTATTTGTTGGTTCTTTAATTATCAGTTTATCATATTTTAGGAAAGCTATGTTTCCCTTTTTCCTCTCTTCCAGTAGTTGTGGTTGTAAAGCCTTTCTTTTCTCTAAAACTTCCTTGGAGTAGTCTTCTGTTAAATAGATGCCCTTGAGACTCCTTCTATTCTTCATAATTTCTTTCTTTTTCCATCCATTTGTAAGAGAACACAGTACAGGTCTCGGTTTGTTCTCGACCTTCTGTTTTCCTAATCGGTGTAATTTGTTTACTTCGTTTTCTTCTATATTAATATTTAAGTCTCCTAAAAAGTTCCCTTTGATGTTCAGAAATAGCTCCGATAATGAATTTTCGCTTTCCTCTAATCCAAAAATAATAAGGTTATTACTCTTCTTTTCCCTTTTTAAGTAGTCTATCTCCTTCTCTAAATTGCCGATTTTTTCTTTCAATTTTTCGTTTTCCTTCATGATAGGCGTAAGTTTTTCATCCATTCGATCCATAATATTTTTCGTGAGAGATTCTGTAAGTTCAGCTGTCTGATTTTTCATTTCCACTTTCATTTTCTCAAATAATATTTCAAATTGTCCCTCCATATTATCAAGTCGAATTCAGTGGATCGGAACGTAGGGCAAAGTTAGAGGACAGTATTTTCTTTTACTGGTAACCCTGAAGTTAGTACCAACTTAACCGAATGACAGCTAGAATGACATCCGTTTGACAGATTATCAAAATCAAAATGGTTTTGAGTTATAGTATTCTAACCTCGAATGTTGTACTTGTTCGGTTTCACTTTTCTAAGGTATATCTTGAGAAATATGCACGTTTTGGTATCTTCGGTCTTCAAAACCACAAGTGTTCTGACTTTTAACAATGTTTTGGATCAGATGTAGCTTTTAACTATTTTTATTTAGCGATTTACTTCGGATATAATCTCAACGTTGTTGACCCGTCAACTACCGGAACCGGAAATCCCCAGTCACAGTGAATAGGTACTTTAAAAATAGAATAAAACTATCTATTATACAGCATAAATCAATAATATTCTGAAGTGGACAACAATATTAAGTGAAAATTTTTATAAAACATATTAGGCTATAAACCATAGTTTATTATTCTGTATATTGTCTTTGTATCCTGTGTTTATATTATATTCGCTATCGCAGTAGCATGAGCTTGCAGTTATGTTTGCGGCTGATTGTGAGGTTCAGGATTAGACTCCCAAGGGCTGTACCGTGACGTCATTCAGCGATTTATCCGTAACTAACTTAATTAACTTCGAAAATAAGTCACTATAGGGATTTTTCTTGCACGCACTTACATTGAATCTAACATGAATGGCGAAATGCGGGTGGTAGACAAATTCCTATTCGAATAAACAGGGTTACTTCGTAAATAGCAGTGATATGAAGGTGTCATAAGTGTTTAAAACCGTATACCGCCGAACATATCACTGCAATAAGAATTTAAATTTAATATTAAAAATAGTAAGAATATTAATTATGTTATAGAAATAAAAAGTATCCTAGGGCCTGTTTCACGCGTGAAATATTAACGGATACATAGTGCACCCAGATTCGGTACAATACAAATATTTGCTTCGTGTGGGAATCGAATCCACAATCGATTTAATTAAAGTCCACTACTATAATAATCCACGTCCACTGCCGGCCTATGTCCAGCAGTGGACGTCTTATGGCTGAGATGGAATGGAATTATAATAATTTATCTTTTATTATAATATAGGACAAAAACATTTAATATTCATGTTTTTGTCCTTTTATCCAGGTATTTATTATGTACGTACGTGACTTAAAGCAATGTCCCATTTTAATGAGTTATCCTTATGATAAGAAGATGCGCAGGTATATATAGATATTTAATTACGAGACGTGAACATAAGTAAAGTGTATTATATTATTAGTGATACAGTGTAGGTCACCGGCGTGGCGGCGGAATATATAGGAAAATTTATTGTAAGGTATTGTAATTTAAAACTTAAACTTTTGTTTTTAATATTACGGTTATAAATAAGCGGGATATTAAAATAAATATAATAATAGCAACCCATTATGTATGTCCTACTGCTGGGCACGGTTCTGCGCTCCTCTATCAAGAGAGAGAGGATTTAGGCCTTAATTCACACACTCTGGATTAATGCGGGTTGGTGATTCAGACAGTCTTTAAAATTTCTTCTAAGACGTGTGAGTTTCCTCACGATGTTTTTCTTCACCGTTAGCAGATGGTTAATTACTTGATTAGTCACATATAAACTCCACAAAGTAAAATTTACATTGGTACTGCCAACCGGGATCGAACTCACACCTCTTGCGTGAAAATCGGATAATTTCCCCCTCGTTAAACCACCGCTCGCGCGTTGTATTCTTATAATATTTTATTAACTGTAAAAACGTGCCAATTAGATGGTTTTTTCTTTTTTGTTTAATGGATTTCGCGTCACAAAACCCTTGTGTTACAGATACACAGATACAGTTAAAGATAGTATGACTAAGCAGTCATTGATACGTCATCTCTAGTAGATAGACGTCAGAAGAGATACGCTTGTATCTATACAATTGTTGTAAATATGTCTACGCATTAACGTATATACGTACAATAAGTAGACATTGTTGTAAATATAAAGGAACTTTGTTTATTTAGAGAAGGAGTTTAAGAGAGGTAGGGCACCATACTAGCGAGCAAGCCCGACTGGGAAGGATCTCCAGCTTATAGTTAAAACAGCCAAATAGCAGTGTAGTTGTATTGCTCCGTATGAGTACAGGTTTTCTAGACCTCATTCTCCTACCATCCACCGTCGACGTTCCACTGATGGATCCAGGGATCTAGGGATGCTCCCATCACAAACCCAATGTTAAGATTATTGGTGATACCTTCGGTATTGCAAGCGCCGATAAGCTACGGCAACTGCTTACCACTAGTCGGAGCGTATGCTTGTTTAAGACCGAAGTGGTATAAAAAAATAAATACCGACCCACTTGAAAGTATGAAATATTAAATTATATTGAGACCATGTTTTTTGGACTCTTTAATATCGTTTCATGAGCAATGAAAGTGCACACATTTGTATGACCCGATTTTTATAACTGTGCAGTTAGAGCTGTCAAAATCGCAGTCCACTGCTGGAAATAGGCCTCTCCTAACACGCGCCACAGCACACGGTCCTCCGCCTTCCGCATCCAGTCCGTCCCAGCGACCTTTTTTAGGTCGTCGGTCCACCTAGCTGGGGGCCGCCCTACCTTACGCTTACCGAGTCGCGGTCTCCACTCTAGGACACGTCTGCTCCATCGGCCGTCGGTCCTTCTGCAGATGTGACCAGCCCATTGCCACTTCATTGCCACTTCAGCTTGCTAAGTCTGCGAGCTATGTTGGTAACTTTGGTTCTTTGTGCAGTTGGAGCTGTCAACACCTCCCCGGCACCTGTCTCTGTCAATATGGTTTGGACTTGCGTGTCGTCTGCGCTATTTGAGTATGGATCCCTATCGTTTTTTGTTAAAACAAAAATGTCTTTTATTCACATTACTGTAGGTCCTCTATCTATTATTATTATCATTTTAATTTTGTTCCAATGTTCAATGCAGCCAACATGGCAATATTTTGACATTGACAGCTGATGCATTGCGCTACGCCATCTTGTTTACATAAACTAACTGATAACTGAAGAAGGGTCCCGCTTTCTAGCTATCAAGTTCATTTACTTATTTTTACATAACATATGTACCTGCATATTAATTGTGAATATCTTAGTTTTGCTAAAACAACGTACGTCAGCACGATCTTTGTGAAAATTCGTAGCGGTCTACGAAAGAGCTTTTTCTGTACCACTTAGGTGGCAAACAAGCATATGGTAAATAGTCGCAGCCTATAAATGCTTGCAATTTTAGCGGTATCAATTGAGTGTTGTCTACTCAAAACATTTAACTAGGGTTTTGTAATGGGGTATACCTAGCATAGGCAATAGTTTCGTAGTTGTGTGCATGTATGTATTAATTGACATATAGGCACACAACTATAACACTGAGTAGGTAGTTACTAGGTTGTGGTCTTCTATAAAGAGGAGGTCATTCCCAAATCGGTCTTGTTCGCTTGTACCTTTTTTTTCTTAAAAAACCTTTAGGTACTTAATAGTAAGCAGTTCTGAAATCAATGGTTTATAATAGTTGCTACTCTTTGTTGAGTCAGCCATCAAACATTCAATTAGAACAGAATAATCTTAAGTAGATTAAAAAAGACAAAACAGTATGACTCTACTTGGGTGATGTTATCGGTGTTTATTTTTATCTTACAGTGTAATCGCAGTTATGAATAGACAAACTCATCATAATATCCCTTGGGAACCGTTACAGATGACTAAGACAATCTTATTCGTCAGTGCTTGTCTATTTTTTTTTAATTCTTTATTTAGGTGAACAATAAACAATGACACAATACATAATTCCATATAGGTAGTAAAACAATTTGTAAAAAACATAATTGTGCCATCAGCGACATTTACCACGTATTTACTAGACAAAATAATCTCAGGGTATGTTTTTAGATGAGAACAATGACTCAATAGTAAAAAATTAGATTGTAGCGTAAAAATTAAACTATTTTAGGCAAATGCTAAGCTACGTCTAAGTTAGTCAGCAATAGTTTCTTAAATATACTAGGACGTGTTGCCATTAGATCTATAGAATTGAAGTTTATATAAATATGAATCAACCAACTGGAACATCGGCGATCGTTTACGTAGCACGTAGTTTAAGTAGCAAATATATTCCATAAATTTCGACTATGTGTTCTTGTGGGTATTCTATAACAGATTCTATTTGTGAGTGGAATACAATTATAACTATTGTGACAAAAGGTCATACAGTTACATTGCCTGTATTCCTTAGTACTTATATCAGTTTTATAGCAATTGGTCACAGGAATATTCACATTCACACCGCGAAACATACCTGTTTTTGTTTTTCTCGATTAATAAGACAAAGATAGCGCAAAAAATGATTGAGAATGTATTTTATCGATTGGCATGATTATGTATCTAAAGATGCAAAGGGCTGTTCATGACACCTAGACAGAAAATAAAGACTTGTTTTCATCACACAAAAATTTGTTCTGGGTAGGAATCAAACTCACGTGTTCCAGCACGAGCAGCAGTCAGAGTTGCTAACCATTAGAATAAAAGGCCAGATTAACATAGACTAGACAGACATAAAACCTGAATAAACGAATATGATCTAAAGAAATCAGGATAGTAGGTACAGTAGGCATGTTATACTTAGCAAGTATTCACTTGTCATGGTGATTCAATACTTTAGATAGACACAGAATGACACAGAACCAATATAAAAGGTACCTATATTTTTTACAGCAAAGTGGAATTTTGTAATTCCATATCTAATCTGAATCTCTAGGTAATTTTTTTTAAACGATTTTAAAAAAGGTGAAGGTACTTAATAAGAATGTTTATTTGGAAAGCCTCAGAGAACTTCTTCATTTGTTAAACCAATTAGATTTTTGTTTTTATTGAATAGATATTCTTCCAGATTGGACCCATTTTTATCAAAATCTGATGATGGGATTCATTAGTATTGAGGGGAAACTGTTCAAATATTATAAGCTTTCAAACCAATATATATATATATATATATATATAGGTATTATATTATTTAATACTAGGTTTTTATACAAGGTGGCAAGCAAGTATACGGCCCGCCTGATGGTAAGCAGTTACCGTAGCCTATGGACGTTTACAACACCAGGGATGTTACTCACGCGTTGCCGACCCTTTAAAAACCTTATAACTAACTCCTTTCTTCATTTTATGACTAAGTTATATATGACTAGTTTCATAGTCTACCCACAAATTTATATAGCAATATGGATTTTCTAAGTAGATTCGATTAAAATCTTTACTCTAATAGGTCTTTGCCACTTATACCACGCAGTGCCGTGGGTTCAATTCCCACACGGGATAAATATTTTTGTGACTCACATATAGGTGTTTTGTGTCTCAGTGTACTTTTTTTTTACAGAAATTATATATTTGTAAAGTCCTTCGCGACACGGAACTTAGTTTTATAGTGCGGGAAATGTATTAAAAATTACAGAACATACAAAAATTTACTGTAATATATTTGATTTATATGAAAATTGTACCGCAAAAAAATTATACAGCATTGTCGGCTTTGTTTCGTGTAAACAAAGACTTGGATTTACCAACATTTTATACCTAGTAGAATACAATTATAATAAAGGATTCAGAGACCATTGTCTCACTTTATAAATAGCCTGCGCGTTATTATTTATCGATGATACCGAAAATAATTCGTCGCTGTACTTTTTTAGAGCTCGGCGTCTAGACACCGTGTGGTCGAATTCGGTCTGTGTAGGTTTTTAAGTAACAATAGTGGGATGTTTAATTAATACAAAGTGTAGCGAAGATAACCTTTTAAACTGTAAGATAAAGTGAGCAATTTCACTGAGCGTCTCTCACGAACGCTTGGCTAATTAAACTTTACTCGACTACATGTAAGTTGGGGGACTATTCTGTGTTTAGCTTATACAACGCAGTTAAGGCTGTGTGTGCACCAGAGATGTACGAGGTGCGCAAGGAAAGATCTACCAATAGTATAACTTAATTTTACTAGCCTCGCGTAGCGCAGCTCTAGAAGAAAAGCGCTAGCGGAGCTAGGTATTCGTATATAGAAAAGTTAAAGATGCGTGTGACGAACAAAGAATATGGACATAATGTTGTAGTGTATAAGACGCCGGGTGTGTTGATGGTGTAAACGATCAGAATCTACTAAGGGCGTATTTCATTTAAGCGTCTACAAGTTTCGGAGGGCTCGTTATGGCTCAGTCCTCTCTGTTAACAGTCGTCACACCTTTATAAGCGATCAGAAAAACTCAATCATCAGCTTGGATTTAAATACACATATACAGGACTATCAATTAACAACACACTCTTGTACTACTGCAATTCACACACATATTTGCACATCCTTACACCACCCAAAACCTCGCACAGTTTTTGTGGAAACCATCACATCGTTTTATTAGCAACATCTCCGTACATCTCTGGTGAAAAACCAGCCTAATACCGGCGGCCATCTTTACTACTTTCCTGTTAAACGAACCTTTGAACATGTTGTAGTTACAAATCACAATTTAGTTTTAGCTTAGACTGCGATTGCCGACAATTAATTATTACCTTTCAGCTATTTTGCTTTACTGTTCACTATTCTTCCTATCCTAATTATGCACTTTACTAGTATTTAAATGTGTTAAGGTAATAACGAAAAACATATGTAGGTAGTATTATATACTACATACCGATTGAAAATTGTGTTGCAATACTAAGTTGCTACAAAATATTAACTAAAAATTAAAGCAACAACTTCTTTATTACAGAACCCCATACCTACTTGCTGTAATAGTCTCTCCCAAGGAGCTTGATGTGATGACCTCCGACTAGACTGTATACTCTAGTGATAAGTCAGTCAGATATTTTGCCGGTCAAACTATGTTAGTCTATGGTGTTCTACTGCGGTCACGGCTATGCAAAGGCCTATTTTGAATGTTTACTCTTTTCTTGCTTCGCCTTGCAGCCTTAAATCAGAGCTCACGGTACGCTACATACAAAAATCGTAATGTGACAAGTGTCATGATCGTGATTTATGTGACGTATCCAACGTCTGATCATTACACGTTTACTTTTATCAGAAGTATATCAACTGATACAGGTTGCTATACAATAATTAAATTAATAGGAAAAAGAACAGTATCCCGATCCCAAAATTTAAAAGCTTATAACTTCTTTAATTATGGTTCGCAGGAGACTAGTCCCTACAATACAGGGAACCTTAGTGTGGGTTCTACACTATTAATGTAACTAGACGGCAATAAACGATTATTATTATTATTAATGTATATTACGAAATCCAAAACATTATTTTGGATTTATGGATTTGGATAATAAACATATATTATATATTAAATGTTATCATTATTAACTAACTATTTTATTTACTATGCCTGCTATGAACATTTTTCTTAACTTGTCTTATACCTGTTAAAAGGGAGTCTTCAACTAGTGCGTCCTTCCCATTATGACCTACGGTGCCGAGACGTAGGTTTATGTGCCTTACCACCGATATGATCGAAAATGATGAAACAATATAAATTAAATTTGCAAATATAACACTTATCAATAAACAGGTACATACATAATCAATCAATACTCGGTGGTGACGTAACATATCATTCATATTTGGTGTTTATACTGCTGTTACATTGATGAGGAAATGATAACGAATATGATTGTTTTTCTTTTCAATATCTAAATTGCCTATTGATTATATCGATGCATTCCAATACAGTAATGTCTAGTGATGTAACGTTCCCGATAACGTGCTTTAAAAACAGGTGAATAATCATCACAATATGTTATTTGCCTATTTATTTTTTAATCTATTGTTATTGTTATCAGTGATTTAATTACTGTTTGAAGATGTAATTACTTCATGTGAATTGTTAGGATTTGGTTGCTTATATAATTTTGGTACTTACTTATTAGATTCAGACTACAATCAAGTAACTACGCGCAAATAGTAACTGAACAATATTATATAGTAAATCTTAATATATATATTTATTGTGTGCGTGTGTATGTGACTGAACTCCTCCTAGACGGCTGGCCCGATTTTGATGAAATTTTGTTTGTGTGTTCGGGTAGGGCCCTGGATGGTTTAGATTCACAATTGGACCCGGTAGGTGGCGCTGCTGTCGGTATTTCAGCTTTTTCCGGCAGGACGACGTCTGCCAGGTCCACTAGTATTTCAATAAATTACTGGCTGTTGAGTGAATTAATAGTACTATGTTTCACTGTCATGGATATAAAAAAAACAATTATTTTGTCTTAAATTACGTCTTAGAAAATCAATATGTTAATACATGAAAATAAAATACCGGTTTTTAAACAGATTGCACGTAGATACATTATGGAGTAGACTGCGCAAAGCTAAAAAAAATATTTAGAAATAATGAAAAAAAAACAAGTTTTAATTTTAATCGCTGAACCTCTCGATCCTCTTCGATCCTATAGCCTTTAGTTTAATATTAATTGTAGATAGGTCTCAAATGTCAATACCTTTCCATAACGCAGCTTAGTAGGACAATTCATTTTTTTATAACTTTATTTTGACATGGTTCTAAATTTTCTAGGTAGGTTAATAAGCCAAGTCTCTCTTTCTCAAAAACAGATATTTATTATCGGTTTCTATATCACAGATGTAGACATGACGTCCATTGTTTATCATAAGCCTTTTGTATCTAGGGCAATCAATCCCAAAATGGTCAGTAGTATAGATACATTGTATTATCAACAACATTTCCGGTTGCTAATCATATTATGTCGAAAATTGCGTGCATTTTTGTGATGTCAATGTCAACCGCTAAACCAAATTGAAGGGTTGCTTAATTTAGGTGTTATATAGGTATAAAATCATTATCTCTGCTAAATTTCAGGTATAAAAAGCTGCTTATAAATAAGTTTGTATGGGCGTCTTTATCCCTAACGGCGATTTCTTAGACTATACCTAATGCGGTCTTGTTAGAAATAAATGTGTTTCTTTTTTTAATTTAATACATAATTTTGGAATTGATCGGATTATAAAAATCAGTACCTACCTATAAATTTTCTACAAAGTCAAGCGTTCAAAATCTATCCTAAACTTCAATCTTTGATAGAGGCGCAAATAAAATCAAAATTATTTTTAAATTTGATTATTTATATATGTCTGAACTTTTAAGAGGGAACATGAAGTTCTGTCCAAGCAGTTAGAATATTCACTGTTAATGTTATTCACACACGTACACGTAGATCACGAGGACCCATCGATCTTCAATCTCCTATAGATAAATCGTCAAGTCCCACTTCCTTTTGGCTCTCCATACGGCGAATACTTTTCAGCGCCTCATTAAGCGGTATCGAGGCCATCTCGCGTTTATCGCTGTTACATCGAACAAGATGCCCATAATACTGACGTAGCATTTAGATATCTTACGTTGTTCACCCGGACCTTTGCCAACTTAAAATGTAATAATGTATTTATTTGTTCCACATTATATATTAAATAAATGATATTTAAGATAGACTTCATGAGTAATACACACTACTTTATGCATAAGAAATTCGTTCATAATTCATTCATTTTGTTTTAATTGCAAGTTGAATGAATAGTCGGCGACCCCCGTTATCAGAAGCCAGAGTTGCGAGTACTGGGCTCAATCCGAGTTTATGTAGTTGTGAAACTGTAGGTACTTATTACTCGTATGTATATGTATTGATAAATTGTAGTGGAATATTTCAGTGATATTTTTTCATTAATGTATTAACTTATGGGTTCCAGAACCTCGGTGTCTTTTTACTTTATTTTATTTATAAAACCTGGAAAGTCTAAATGTACTAAACTTGAACTGATCTTTTAAATCTCGTTTGTATTTTGTATAATTAAAATAACAGGAAATATATATTTACGCTCAATTAAGGAAGTACGCAGTTCCATGTTTATTGTACAATAAATTTACTGTATGTTGTGGTATTTCCAAAAATTCGGTTTTCGTCTCATACAAAGAACTTTGAGCTCATTATCTCTTTATAAGTATCTAAATACATCGAATACCACATATTTTGAAATTTTACTAAGTATCATCCTATTTTAACTACATGCAATTATACTTGCAACTAGCGCCTCTAATGGAAAGTAAGACAATCTAAACTTTGCAGTAAACTTTCGATTCGATCTCATAGATTTTGATTTTGTAAACGATGTTTCGAGTCATTTTAGACATTTTGGCATTACAAGTTGTTATTGACAAAATAATGATACTTAGTACCTATTTGAATAGTGCCACCGGTGGGGCGCGGTAGCGCGACGGCCCTAGGACGCCCCTGCCTTGCGCCTTTTTCACAAAAAACAATCAAGATATACTAAATCAATAAACCTACCAAATTCTATTCCGGCTCGAATCACCGATTTCGTACCTACTAAAAACAGTTCCTACGTTACAGCCATGCCTATACCTAGATACAAATATCGCCATAGCTAAAGCTAGTACTAGCTCGAGAATTCAGGTAACTGTCTAATCTGAACTATCCAACAGATTTATTATACAATTTAATGTCTTATGTTGTACCACATGTTTAACATTTTTAGCAAGTCAAACAATTTTATATAAGAGTTTGCGTGTAAACGCAGTGTATAATTATCTTTCAATCTGTTGTAGTTAGTATCACGATAAGTTTAGAACTATATAATGTAAATATATTAATGCGTATAAATCTAAGTATTAGTAGTAGGGCTGTTGATTTTCATTTGTATGCAGCAATCTTTTGTTAGAATTAACTTTTGTCGAAAAAAATACTCGCAAGGGACGTGCCGCTGCATTGGAAATATTATATGTAAGGGAATAGAAAGTGCACCTATGTTAAAGTACTATAATGTCCTGCGAAGGTGTCTAGATTACTAGGGCAGGAATACTTTTATTAAAGAGGTTTATGTATGAGTGATGTTTTTCATTAAATTACTTTCATCATCACTGCTACGTAATCAATGCATCTGGTTGCTTATCATCAACAACACCATTCCAATTCTAAAAACGTATCCTTTATGTATTTTTCCACAACGTCAGATCTTGAGCTACCTGCATTCACTGTCTTGCTTATTCTTACTTTAAGTCTATTGAGACATTAGGTCTGATTAAATCAATTAGAATGTTGTCTGTTAGAATTTTATATTGATTCACGGACATCTTTACGATGAGTCTTAGAGGCCGTTCATATTAAAGCTGCATATTATATTCGTATGTATGCGAGTACGAAATACAAGCAGAAATTAATGATATCGATCTTAACATGATCTGATCCATAGGAAGTGGTTAAGCATAGGTATACCTACTATCTTTCATGTTAGAGTTTGTTTTTATGACAGTGTGATGATTGGTTGTTTAATTTGTAAACATTTAAGTTTACAAGATTTCAGTGATGATAGCCGAATGGGAAAAGTAACTGATTAAAGTAACCATCTTATGAACGAGCATTAATTCGTAGGTACTAATAAAATCCGTGTGGTGACGGATTAAGGATACAAATTTCACCTCGCCGCGCCGTTCCATCCCAAGGATGTCGTATGAGTCGACTAAGGTAGTACTCAAGTCCGGTAGACAATACCCACTGCAAAAGAAGGAAAACTTGAAACAAAGCCCTATACCACACCGGCTGGTCAACGTGGTATAACAAGCTAACATCCCTTCAAGTGTATGAAGGAGAACAGTGCCCAGCAGTATGACGTTTATGGATTGAGATGATGATGATGACTAACTAAATGACTTAACAGATGGCAAGAAGTTAACATTAACGGAAAACAACCTGCATTAGGCCAGCTTGTGTAGATCAAGCTCTCTTGATAAAGGGGAGGAGACGTATATATTTTTTTCTTTTTAAAAGATAACTCCTGCACTAGAGAACATGCTCTGTGTTGCGGGGGACTTTACAAACATACAATTAACTGACACAAATGAGACCCAGACTCAGAACAACACTTTGCGGGTCACACAAAGTTTTATCCTGTGTGGGAATCGAACCCACAACGTGCACAGCAGGCGCATACTACGGCCACTGGACCACCAAGGCAGTCAATATTTGTTGCTGTTATTTTATTATTGTTATTAACTAAAACGTAGATACCTACATTGTGCATTGAATGAATTTGATATCCAATCAAACTAACTAAAATAGGTAGGTACCTACCTGGAAATTATCATGTCCTTCTTTAGTACTACCAGCAAGTGTGCTTTTTGTTTAAAATCCAATAATATATTTTGGTCGCTTGACAACCAAATGCTATTTTGGTTTGTTTACGTTTTGATACCAACTGAATCGAATACTTAGTAAGCTTGTTTTTCTACAATATCATTAAACAGTGGATGATAAAGAATAAGTGTAAGGGCGTGTATTAGCCGTGTTGTTCCCGCCAGCCCGTGCACTGATTGCACCGAGGACAGCTGGCAGGTTGGCAGCCCTGGTTTCGGGTAGCTGGCGACAATCTGGCTGCGTGGGCACTATCGCACGCCGCGAGGTCGCTTCGCTCACCCCGCTATCGACGACCGCCTCATTAGCTCTATTAATAATTCAACTCATATCTCAACCCTATTGTTCTGCCAGATTATTTTCCATTCGTTAACTATACGCTGTTTGCTATACAACTTCATTATCTTTTGTCATATTTTGTTGCTCTTACTCTGTAGGTACTTCGTTTAATCTTTTGTTTCTACGTCGCTTACTAAGTCATGCCCTTTTAAGGTAAGGTATAGTTACACTGGATCAGAGTAAGTACCTACCTACCTTCTACAGTGTAACATGTTTTACGTTGAAAGTCGGGATTTTCTAAGCAACTTTGTATGTAAGAACTTCATTTTCTTAGCCAGTTTAGTGCGATAACACAGTACTATTATTGTTCATTAAACTTATAGCTTGGTTTCATGTTTCTTTTGTATTAGTGTACGGTAAAGTCCAGACTGTTACTTGTTTCATACTAGATGTTGCATGCGACTCCGCCCTCGTAGTTATCGATTATGATGATAAAAATTACCTTACGTCCTTACTCGGGATACTAGGAACGGATCTTAATGAAATTAGGCAAGGAGATAGAATCATTACCTAATTTCATTAAGATTAGATACCTAAGTCGTGAAAATTTAACACATATGTACTTTCGCATTTGTAATATAAGTAATGCCGGTACCTGCTAATATTTTTATTGAATTTGGAAATTCGGAAAACCTACTTGAATAAAGTTGTAGAAATCTAAGGTAAAATTTACTTACACAGAGTGATGAGTCAGGGTTAGGTACATACGTACAGCAAGGTGATAGGTAGTTATAGACTTGACGATGTAGATCTCAGGTGATAGGCTAGGTAGGCGTGACCAGGTAAGAGGGCGTGGCAAAACACCCCACACCCCGCCACTCCCACTACTGAAGAAATCGATGAAGACCTACTAAATTATCATCTTAGTAACAATTATTTTAACCTTAAGAATGTCATTGAATTTTATACATCATGACTACAGAAGCTCATAATAAAATTGACCTAAATTAGGTTCAATGTAACCACAATGTAACCAATTTGACCAACATTTACATAATTATAATTATGCATACGTACCTACCTACCCTTTCTTATAAATACATGCAAAACCACAAAAGATTCAATAAGTACGTTATAAAGTTTACTGCTTTAAAATAAATTATATTACGACGCTAATTGAACTAATTACTATTATATAAAATTGCATAAAGAGGCATAAATGTAGGCCGATAGAATATCTGTAATATATGCTATAAACCATATTATATTATTTAATAATATAGGAGAGGTAGGCCACCTTATGATATATTTTGATTTAACAAAATTGGTATATTCTTAAAATGAATAACAGCCGAGTACACACAGTACTACAGTTCTGTTCTTGCATTTGAGTACAGCTTCCTAGTGCTCATTCGGGAATGCGCTTTTACAAATATACCTATTTCCCCAGCTCAGATATTTAGTGAGTTGGTTTAACAGGGTGTTTCCGCACATGGCGTCTAAAGTGGACCTAGGTGCAAGAGTTTTTTGTTGGCTATTCCACTAAACCCAAGTTCTCCCAGAAAGCCAACAGGCGGCCGCGTGCTTTCAATAGTGACCCCGTTGTTTTGAGAGTCTGTGCCCTATGGTCTTTTATGCTCCTCCATTCTATTAGGACGTGGCCGAAAAGACACTTGTTTTCCGTGCCTCCATGCAGCCTCTGCGGAGTGGACTATCGGTAAGACCTTAGTTTGTGACCCTCAGACACGTCATGACGACTAAATTTTGAGTCGGTAACATTAAACTGACACGCCAGGAATTGAAAGCGACCATAGGCTACGGTAAATGCTTACCTTCAGGGGAGCTGTATGCTTGTTTAATAGCAAAATAATATATAAATAATATTCATCAGCCATTTTGCAGAGAAAGGGTTCTATACTTCCATTACAAAACACAGATGCGAAAGGCGGAAGAATAGTTTCAATGCAGTCTCGTACTAATAAATACAAAGCTTTCTTACGTCCAAGTGCGTTTAATAGTCCCAACTCATTGATTGCAACGGTCCTAGTTGATTCAATCAATCAAGACGTAAACATTGTTGTTGGTCAAGCCATGAGAGTTATATTACTTACATAACTCGAATTCTATGCAGATTTTTATTACTTCCGCATTCTATACGAATTCCAAAAGCCTGATTGAATACAAGTGAAAAATAGCAGATTTTTATGAGTATTTAGTGATATTGATGTCTATAGATAACGAGGTAAAACATTACTTACTGGTTTGAAGAATATTCAACATCATCATCAGCCGTGGTCAACTGCTGGACAAGAATTTCTCCAAGTGGAAGAATATTATCGATTTACTGGCCGTTCATCAGTAAATTTGGTGACCGTTAAACCATTCAATGGCCATTCACACTTTGTATTATATTACTAAGGAGGCAAACAAGCATATTGCCAGCCTGGTAGTAAATAGTTACCTTAGCATATAGACGCTTGTCACTTGCAGACTTGGTTGCAAAATCTTTTAACAGCTTACCAACCAACTGCATAGCAACCCTGTACTACTTATTAGCCTCTCGGTAAAACCTCGACATGCTCATTCCTCAACTTAAATGTACGTATCCTCTGAAACCATACAGTACCTACGGAAGACGCCGATGGATTAATCTTTCTCGGTCCTTTCTTTCCACGTGTCTAAACCATCTTCACGGCTCCCAGCTCTTATTCAATACAGGTATCGTAGTTACTCATTTTGAGTGAACTAAAAAACCTTTGCTTCCGCATTGTTGGCAGTATATTGACCACTTGTTTGTCTATTTTAAAATTCTTTGCAGACAAAAACAAATAAATCAGTTTTGCTTTTAAAGGTTTATCTAAAAAATGATTTAAAATATATTAGTGATCATGATTGATATATAAATTCAGATAATTTATAATCTGAAGATCTATATTTAAATTAGTACAGTGAACTAAATCCATATAATTGAAGAACTTTGCTTTTAGCAATCAGATACATAAATAAAATTAACGTCCAAGAGAAAGGTAATAGGTATTAACTCCGAAATCAAAATATTCATATAATGATATCACAAACTCTGAATTTCCATAAAATGACAAGATTATTATTAGATGGTTAGGTGGATTATATATATATTAGGTTAGCGTTTTCACATAAGGATTGGTTAACCTAAATAAAATTCATAGGAATAAGTGAGGTAAGGGTACCATACAAAAGTAAGCAAGCTTGTCTGGAAAAAAATCTTCAGTTTCCTGAATTAAAGAACTTCACAGTGTTGTAGAGAGTTGTGTTCCTGTGCATATTCAAAGCTCATCTAGGGATCATGCTTTTAAAAAACTTTTTTCTATCCCAGGGATGGTAATGTTTCTATAAAACCCCGGCCTTGTAAGTTTTGAGTTGGTGACACGCAAATGTTGCCCTAGGCATCAATGCAAGCGCCTATAGGCTACGGTAACTGCTAACCATCACTCAGATCGTGTGATAGAATGACCTAAAAACAAAAAAAGGCTCTTTTGCCTGCAACAAAATGTATAATTTGAGCAATTTTCAACTGTAGTAGCTACAAGCTGTATAAATTAACTTGTAATATTATTTACAAGTAGCATATGTATCACTTTAATGATTACCTCCTACAAATAACTTGTTTAGGTAATTTGCAGCAAGTAACAATAGAAACTACCAACGACAACTGACTGCGAAGCATTCAATTTGTGCCCGTAGCAAATGTGCTTACTATACAATTGTTTGCTATATGCAAATGGGCAGATCTTTTTGCTTATTATATCTTAGGCTAACTCAGACACGGATATATTTTACTAAACTATGCAGGGCCAGTATTATAGGTGGCAACTAGATAACTGGTTAACATACTTATTATGTATATATATTTTTAAGATATAAGTAAAAAAAAAACATGTTGTTTTAAACTTTTCCATGGCTGTGTGACTTTTTATGTTGTGTGTAGGGTACACACAACATAAAAAGTTTTGATCAACATTAAGCAGATGTAACAGAAAAAAAGAACATTCTCAATTGCCTCTCTTTGAAAGCATCTGCTGCTTAATTGTCATTGTATAGGATTAAAGTCGTGAGTATGATGACCTGTCTGTCTCAGTAATGTGGTCTCGAGAGCGGAGTCAACACATCCCGGTGTTTGTAGAGCCACTTAATGGACATGTTGTGTTTGGGCTGTTAATTCAATTAGTGCCGAACTCGCCTCGCCAATCAACGGTACTCATTGTTTTAACGCCACAATGAAATCTTTTACTCCACTGATACTGCTTACGATTTCTATTTTATGGATTTACGTTAATTCGTTTATACCGTGTTAAATTATAACAATGTTATGTATACCATCATAGGAAATACCCATTCGCACATTGGTGAACACCAACCGAAATTATCTTAGATCTACAAACAAAAGGTAATTACGGATTCACCTCCAATATTTGCTGAAGATAAATCGCAGTACAGTGGCATAATGATAATCTCTGTAGTATAAATAACTTGGTCACAGTACGAGTTCTATGAACGAGAATATTACAAACTTATGCGAGTGGTGTTTTTGGACGCATTAGTAACAGGCGGTTAGGTGAGTTTTCAGACTTTGCTTTAAAAATAATGTCTGTTCGTGATAAGCAAGATTATAGAGCTTATTAAGACAAACACGATATTTATTCACGTAGAACTGGTATCGGTTCTATAGAAATATGGAACCACATACGTAGGTACATTGTTGTCGTATTATTTGTCTTATTAAATTGTCGTCACTGCTTTGTGTACTCACCGTATATGTATATAGAAGATTATTAACGCGTCATTAGGGCTGGATATATTTAAACATACGTACAAAACATTACGTAAGAAATACGCCTATATAATCTGTGGGAAGATCTTTGGATCGTTCGGTACAGGAGGGCAAAGGAGGTTACGGAAAAGTTTTCCTGCTACGCAGTGACAGCGGTACGTGTAGGTGTGTTACGAATTTTACCGAGTACTGCACCCTGGAGGTGTCGCCCTGCGATCATCGAACCTGCTAAGAAAAAACCTGATCTTGTTTCTCTCCGCTTGTACAGTTAGCCGCGGAGCATTAAGTAATCGGAGCCGAGAGCGACGAGATAATGTTGCGCACGCGTGAAATATATCCGAGCGTTTTTATTGCGACCGCGTTCCGCTCCCGGACTGGTATGCGCGTGTCTCTGCGCCGAAGAAATTCTGTCGACGAGTGGTTTGCCTCACGGCGACCTTGTCGCGCGCACGCAGCCTCCACTCCCCTCCGTCTCCCCCCTGGGTCCCCGCCAGCCAGCGACTGCGCCGCCCGTGCCGGGCGCTCCTCCGTTGCTGCCTCCGTGAAAGTAGGTGACGGAGCTCGCCGCCTGCTGCGGTGCCACCCGTCTTCACATTCGCTCACGGCACTTGCGGGCCCTACGCCCGATTTTAAAAGCGGCTTTCTAAATGTTCTTGTATGTTTGGACCTGTATGTTACTACGTTAAATATATGGTCAGTCTACACTATCGCAGAATGTTGTGTTGTCACCGGCTCTCTTGACTCTTGGCTTTATTTGCGCATACAGCACCATTAAACCAAATATCTATTAAGATTTCTACGTAATATGTACTATGTTTCATATATGGCTATGTTTAAACCAATGTAACTAGACATTAGGCACCTATGTTATGTCTATGCTGAGGTCGGTGAAAAAGAATATTTCTGACTTCCTGAAAACTTGAACCAAAGAATCGATGTGGGCGAATGTGGTTTTAAAACTAGTTATGCTGTGTTTGTTTCTAGCTAAACTTGGGATAAACGTAGTACGTTATGGGCTGGGCACGCTTATTTTAGTTGACTTATCATTTCTATCAGAAGAAATATTAAGAGACACGTACTTATTTTCCAATCATTTTGTTATTGACAATTACTAGCTGTTGCGCGTAGCTCCGCTCACGTGGATGTCGGTTATTTAAAGTATGTTCTCTATGTTCGTTCTTAGTATACCATCTATCTCCTTACCATATGTCATTAAGATCCGTTCAGCCGTTAACTTTGTAAGTGTAAGAAACAAACAAAGTCAGTTTCACATTTATGTATAATGTCGTGTCGTCGGCGGTAGCCATCCAAAATGCAAGTAATTTGGGCATGGCTTGGGTGCAGAAGACATGCTGACATTCTGGTGTGCAATAAGCTAAGTAATTGGCACTGGTTTACTCATATTCAATACGCAATCAAACATCATCAGTTCTTGACATCAAGTATATAGATAATGTCACACAGTTTTTACCATAAATGGGCACAATGTCGTAGAAAAATAACGTTAATTAGTTATATTTATTCGCTAGTACATACATGTCTCATGAATTATAAATGCAATTAACTACAAACCCTTGATCGTAGGGCTTGTAGGTTACGTTGACATTCGTGCCATGTTAACCTATGATAGAGTACCCTCAACCTAGACTAATAGTAGCCAAAGCAATTTCCATTGTTAAATTGGCAAGGAAGTAGAGAAAACTTTAGAACCTATTTTAATTTGCAGTGATATTGTATCCCTTTCTGTGATGGTGATTAAGCTTACTAACATTTTTTGTCATGATTGACCCTTTACTAAAAAATGAGCTTAATAATATTTATAATTTAATCACATTGTTTTTATACTATTTAAGTAGTAGGCACCCATGGATATGATGCATCCAATACTAGTAATATGAAACTCTTATGGTCTTAATGAGCACTCGAGACCAATTGGTTTTTAACGAATCGTTTTCCTATCCTAGAGATACACCTACACTAAATTCTGGTATTAAACTTTTTTTAACACTCGGGTAGTGCTCTAGGTACCTTTTGCTAACGTCTCTAGGCTACGGTTACTGCTAACCATCAGGTATATGGTGTTTTGCTACCTTAGTAGTATGAAAAAAAAGGCATATTTATCATGATTGAATCATAAAGTCAAGTTATTCTGGGGATTATGTTATAATCATTTACAAAGAAGTATGTGACTTTCTTTTCGCAACAGTTATCAGTAAGCCGGTTGCACAACGTATTCGAAGAAACATTCCATTGTGAATAATGTCCACGTATGACACTAAACAAATTCAATCAAATGCTTAGCACGGCCTTCCAGGATTGCTACCGCGCTGGCTCATTCGACATCTCTTCGAGGAACCTGTTGTCTCACACCCATTCAGTCAGTTGCCATCTCATTTCTAGTGCGATTGGTCGACGGCTGTCTGTGATGCTTTCCAACACACTACGTGCCATGTCTACAGATTTGAAAGTTAGTACCTCCATCATAACATATAATATAAATATACCTACGTGTGCCCCAGCAACACCACACGTTTCTACAAAAGACGAAGAGTAGTCAACAACCGGGCTCATACAATTTATCGTATGTATTATCTATGATTAATGTAAGTTAAACTGTGAGCAGTCATTAAGTAACAGAGTATCACAGATAACATTATACTTGGTAGTATGCTAATGTGTTTGTTATTCTTATATCAACTTAAACTTTTTATCGCTTCTATTGTCCGATTGGTATTTTCTCGATTAACAACGGGATGATTGACATGTTGAACAAAAAATAAAACAATACTAGTAGTGTATGCGGTCGCTACCGGCTTTTATCTGAGATTCTCAGAGACTGTTGCCATTGATATGTTTTGTTCAGTGATCTCCACGACTCTTCGTAGAACCTGTTGATTAATATTGTCACCACTTGTACCTACTAGTTTCTTAGAAAACTAACTTTATTCTTAAGCTTCAATTGTATAAAATGCTATTGCACATCTACTCTTTTCTTCGTTAATTACTTTTTGTGTCGTGCGAGTTCCTGTAGCATGTGTACCTAGCTATTTATTGTACCTGTTTAGTAAAAACTATTTTGTTGTGTCGGAGTTTTATACCACTTTTTTATATCTAATGAATTGAACATTAGTTAAATCTAAAATGAAGTATGTGGTTAGGTGCAGGCTAATAACAAAACAAGCTAGTACCTACCTAACTAACAGCTTTTATCAGATTTTTATTCAAACTTAATGAGTTCTAGCGGTGAGTTTTCTTTATAATTTCAATTAGGATTCGTTAACTCGTTTCGTGTTAATATACTGTAGCTACCTACAAGTATATGTTATTTGCATTCTACAAAAACTTTACCTACGTATGTTAAGCGATTCAATTACGTTTTTATGTGTTCTTTTTGTAAAGTGTGCCTAAAACGCATTATCGAGGAGGATCTGGAACCGGAACTAGCGTAATTGACAATTATATAAATAATAAAGCTGTGGCGTGATTCTCTGGGCACGCGGGTCGATCGACGCGGTCGCGCCGCGCGCGTCACTCCAACGCCGAGTAAACGCACTTAATATGAACCACTTTTTGCTTCACTCTGTTATTATTAATGAATAAATGCTATATGTCCGAGTACTCGAGGTCAACGTACGTATGGAATGCTGTAAAAAATGCGTTAAGGACATCAGCCCGGCATTCTATCAACTGTAAAACCGATGTTCCACTATGAGCGAGGTCATTAATTCTCTCATTAGCTTCGAATAATTAATTAGACCGTGATTGGCGATACATGGTCATTATGATATAATAATCTATAAGTTGACAATATTCCACGTACTTAGCAACAAGGACATGTTGAGAGTTTGTACCAACTAGTGAGTGGCAACTAGTAATAATTCACATCGAATTTCTAAAATGATTTTAACATTATCAAACAGTCTATCAAACCGTAAGGATAATAGGCATTATAAATATGATACGTAAGTACAAGCATTTATCAGCTTTAAAGATATTTATTTAATAAAAGATGAGATTATCATAACAAGTAATAGAATTATAAAGATTGACTTATAATTAATATTGTGGGATTTATTGTATACAAATAATAGGTAGTTGTTGATTGCGTATCTTTATTATATTTTTTGACATTCCTAAGTTGTATAAAAACGTTACACGTTTATGATGACGTAAAAGAGTAAATAAGCAAACAAATCTTGTGAAGGAAAATTATAAGTTGATCAGTTCTATGAATTTTACTAGGTACCTTACTATATAAAATTGACAAACATATCAGAACATTTTTACTAGGAATTCATGTTATGTTCCTCATGTTCATGTTCCTCATTAATGTTTACTTTTAACTGTAGGTATGTGTAACCAACCTACATGTAGTTACCTACCTACCCTTGAGAACGGTGAAAATTCAGGCTTAGGTGGACATCACACTGATCCCCGTAACGCAACGGCTTTTAGTAATATCACAGTGTAAAGAACTCACTGAGATCCTTATCGTTTGGTTAGTGGCTAACCTGGTGACAAAGTTATTTAGATTGCTTATATTTAGGCCTTTGTCGTGATCTAACGACTGTTTACAGTCGGAACCGACGTTTAACGTAACGTAACGTAACGTAATATGCAAGTAGTTTGATTATGAAATGAAAATACGAGTGGCACAGAACGTTGCACGTGGCGCTACTCGCAGGATGATCGGATAAAGCGGATTTTGGCTAAAATCCTAGGAAGATTGCAAAACACCGGATAATGGGAAATTAACAAATGTATTAACCAAAACTGTATTAAACGTCGGAAAAGAACCTTTCAGTTCACCTGATGTCATTGTAAGAAGTAGCCGTTGCTAATGGGTATCGGCAGTGCCAGGACACAAGGCAATGGAATCGGACGAATCTTTATGACAGCGGTTAGTGATATATAAAACAAAGGTATAAATAAATTAACTAGTTTTAATAGGTTGTTTTGTAATTGTTACAGGTGTTGCGCATTCGTGGCGTGGCGCGAGAGTGTGATGCTCGGCGAGCGGAGCTCAGGTCGCCGGCGCCGCGAGTAGCCGAGACCATGCGGGGCCTGCGCACTGCCCGCACAGCCGCCACCGCACTACTGCTCACCGCTGCCGCGATATTCACCGTCGCGGACGCTACCTCTTCTGGTGTTATTAGTACGTATACCCTTTAGCTTAACATTTTCTAATCCTATCGATGTATACAATGCATATATACACTACTGGACTTAAAGACGGATTACTGTTTCATGATTTGAAGACTCAAAAGAATGGCAACCGGTACATTATTTTTGTACCAAATTTGAATTATTTTTGGATGCTTAGATTTCCTTGCCCTTGTGATCATACTCTTTTAGAAAATTGCATTGATATACAACAAAAGAAGAAATCGACATTATTTTCTTATAGCAAGTTCTATAATTCGGCTACGACATATACGACTCTGTATTACTTATGTAGTAGATGAATACTAAAACGCGCCACAAAACAAAACAGCTGTGTTGTACAGCTAGGTGCTTCACCTAGCTGTTTTGTGTCGTGGTGGGTTCTAAAATTCGTCTGCGACATAATACACTAATGTGCCTATATTCCAAACGTAAGGTTCGGCAGATTGGTTGCACAAGGCACGACAATCGTTCCGTTGCAACACTACGTAGAGCATTCCCACATCGATCGTACATTCGCGTCTCTAACATAGTATGCACATATTCTTTATAACTTGACTATAACCTATAATATCAAGGTACTACACTTAAACTGATATAGCTTTATGTTTATATCTATCTTATCTAATACCTTTAAACGAGCAATTGATCTAGCTAGGTTTCATTTTTAGAAAATGGTAAATTCCTAAAAAAAATGCCATCATATCCAGGTACTCAAATATAACAAAAATATTTATAATACATTTTTACTGCACGGGTGGTGTACAGGTTAATGTGTCATCTCTCCATTAAAATGCAGAAATTATGTTTCGGATCCCCACGACCTTTGATTCCAAATTAGACAGAGCTTCACAGGTGGTCAGCAGGTCTTTAAACACGTAGACCAACAGGTCAATCTAAATTGTATGTTTGTGAATTGATTGGCGATAGGCAAATGTTTGTTTGGAGGTCTACATTGTTTTTGTGTTTTTAAAGTTTTTGAAAACTAAATCTACCGCGTCAGTATTAATTAGGTAAATTAAAACATAATTATTCTAAGCAGTTTTTCTTCGATTTTCGGCTATTTCTGGTTACATAAATCAACTAAATGTCTTTTATTATATCTTCCATAGAGTAACTACTACATTAAATATCAGTAAAGGGAATTTTGCTGGTGAAATACGAGGGTAAGGGTTGATATCATAAAAATTTCATTACTTACGTCTCATCGCCATGGCGACAAAACTTAATGAACGAGGGTCGGCATAGCGAACCCTACTTTGATGTATGTAAATCGGTAATCAAATGTCTATATAATGTCGATTTGTTTAAATGAAACCTAATCATATAAAATATGTGCAGATGGGTGAGTAGCTCCCTAAGCCCAATTGACAGATTGGTAACAAGAATTTGTTTGTGTCATAATTTACGGATCAATAACTCGAAGGACAGCATCAAAGGAATCTTGGAGAAATAAAACATTAAAAGAGACAAGATTGCCGGCTATTTGTCATGAATAGTTTATTATTTACGTAATAAGCCTGTTGAGGTTCATTAGGTTGTATTCAGAAGCCATTGAGTACAAATTGATAATAATAGTCGGTATCAGGTCGGGAGCTTATAAGTATGAATAGGTACTTACGTTATTATCCTCGGGCTTAGAATTGCTATCTACGATCTCTCGCAGGAGCAACTTTCTAAAAATTATTCTCATCTAGTCACCATTATCGCAATGACCGATAAATGCATAATTTTATAATCATTATACGTGACTAAATTTTGCGATTGCTTGAGCACCTGAAACTGTGCAATTAAATTGCGTGTAAAGTGTTTTAAGTGCCGTTTATTTTCGTTATTTTTGCATAATTTCTTGTCACTTGTCGGAATAATATCATTAACGGTAATCGAGTGTTACTTTAGTTTGTAGTTAACATAAATATCAAGAATTACGAACCCAACAATAATTTCAAAAGAAAATAATAAAAATATGTTGCTACTTTTAGTAAATTTTATGATTACTTTATCTTGTTTATTTTTTAACATTGATATTTATTTTTATATTACTTTTGTACAGCACTTTAATGTAATAAAATCTTTTAGGTATGTTAGTACTAATGCAAGATAAATTTATGAGGGCATTAAAATGGCTGAGAAATAAAAACGAAATAATAAATATGATGATATAATTATAGTAGATGATAGAAGTAATAAAATGGTAACTACTGAAGCCGTTTCAGCGAATAAATCAATAGTTAAAGGTGTCATAATAAAATAAAAAGACTAAATAAACAAAGAACTATACACAAGAATAAAACTACACCGCTGTGTATATTTGATTGCGTTCTTCTATAAGGTGGATGACATCTCTAGTTGGGGGAGCAAACCATTCCAACCAAAAATATACCAAAATGTAAGTCAAATACCAATACCTCATGAGTTCATCTCACAAGCAACTGATGCTTTAGACTAACCTGAAACTGAATACAAAAAAATAAAAATTTAGGTAATCGGTACAGAGAACAGAGACGAGCCAATTACTGATCCTATTAAACCCATCGTTGTCGATACGGATCAATCGAGCAATTATCCCGACATCTGAACAAGCTCATCGGTGAACAGCCGAGGACAAGTTCAGTGTCAGACTATGACATTACATAACGTAACGACATTGATGCGCGATTATTGTTGCTTATCTATCAATCGTTATCTACACTCATCTAATATATACGCTAAGGACAATCGTGACGAGCATTCAGTTCTGTTTAAATCGATTGAAGAGCATATGCGATCCATATTTATTATGTTCAATGCCAATTTTTTTTCTTAACGTTTTAGTATGTTGAAATAGTCTTTAGTTAGTTTCTTATTTCTTGCAGGTGACTGACGTCACCCACACAAATTTCTTAGCTACATTAATACGGATTAATTTGTGAATATATTTTTTTATCCAAGATTTTATATAATTCTTCAACAATATGAATTACCTATCTAATTTGTTAATTTACAATTCAGCGAATTATTTATAAATTCGTTTACCTTGAAAACCGCTCGTTGCTATGAGATATATTATGATGAAATGTAAATATACTACGTGCCCACAAAAATCTATAAGGCATACTTGACCATCGTCTATACAATTGAATTGAATTGAATAGGTGATTCATTGCTATTAAATGAAGAAGAGTATTTAATTGTAGAAACAATGCAGCAATTATCTGTGTGGATTACACATAGACCAATAAATATTTTATCCGAAAATAAAGCGTATTTAAATATTAGCGATGAGCGTGGTCGAGGACAAGTAAACATTTGGTAAAGAATTCTCACTCGAGACGTAGACGAGCACATATTAATTACCTACAAAAATATTTACGCGGGCCGCAGGACAGTGCGACCGGTGGCGCCCGAAATGGCTACGTAATAAGAATGCGGATCCGTGGATCTAAATCAAGGTAACATGTGATTAGACGGCCACGGCAACAACACTGGGACGTAATGTCGATGTCATCTATCTATACGAAATTTGACTATAATATATTTTGTAATGCTATCTTTAACATTGTTACGGAATCATTAAAGGAATGTCGTTTGTTTTAAAGTCAGACAATTAGATTCAATTTTGACATGTCTATTTATGTTTTTTTAACTAAGCTATCAAATACCGGTATTTGAATGATAATTTTGACCCTGCATAGTGATTTAAATTGCTGTATTATATATGTTTGTATTTGGTATTTTGTTTATTAGTGATATCCACGTTGTTATGTTGTAATTCTGTTCCGTGCAGTAGGTTGTATATGTGTAATATATGCAAGAATGGTGATATTTTCTTATATTTATAGAGAACCGTTGTATAGGTTCCGATTTCGTGGACAATATTTTTATATCGATGTTTTAATAATAGCTCTCCAATTACATTGGAATTTGGCATCACGAAGGACGACAACATATTTTGATTAAGCTGCTCTATCAATTTATCTCTCTTTTGCTATTTATATTATTTACAATTATAATCAATTTATTTGACGTTAACTTTATAGTAGTCATTCCACTTGGTATATCCTTATTTGTGTGTCCTTTGTTGTGTGGTAGTAGGTACTTTACAAATACTTATTTCATACAAATAGGAACCTACCTCATTTAATTTATCTTTCCTTGTCCCAATATTATTTTAGGTCGTAGAGTATTTATCTCATATATGTCTATTTTTTTTTAGTATTTCAACTATTACATTAGTTATCTAATAAAACATTGAACGTAATCTGCTCGCTCTGGTTAACATTTTGTGTATATCCTAGTAGTTACAAATCCAATACAGCTGTAAATAAACTTACATTGAATAATAACCATTCTACTAGGTTTGAATTGCATCGGAGCGATTATAGCAAATAAATTGGCATGTATACAATGGTCAGTGCAGCTCGGTGCATTGCTATATAGGACAGTAGTTTCCCACGCGAGTTGCTTAAACCGCAGCCTCCTCCGCACTTCTCGTGGTCATTCGTTCGACACTTGGCAGGTACAACGTGCGTGAATCGCAATCATTCGCTTCTATTGCCACTCATTATATTACATGCTTGTCACCAGCATGGCCAGATAGTACGTGTTTACGACCATTTACTACTTCATATTGTTCATTATTATTATCTGCGTTATGTTTTCCGGGTTTGTCTGGTTTTCAGTTTTGATTGGCTGTTAGTTTAACTTCCTAATGATTGCACATCATATCTTTTGTTGTTCACTACACTGTTTAATTAATGTCAACTAGTTTGTAATAATGCATTTAATATTAGGATGAGTAGTTGATTCTACTGTGTGCCTTGTTACTGTTATGATAAAGGCTATTATTCTGATTACAGAAGGGCAGCGAGCGCCGTGCTCTAACGAAGGTGAACCTGTGCGGCTGCAGGACGCAGACTGGAGTAGTTGTTTCCGCTGTATCTGTAAGGTAAGATACAGATCCCCGTAACATTTTATTGCGTCTAAGTATTGCCGTTTAAATTGACAATATTCTAAGGTTATGACACCTGTTAAGATAAAGGTGATAATAATACAACCAAGCATGCTTGGTCCTTGTAGAGAATATGCGTTAAGATTTTACCTTTGATATTGGCAACTACCTGATTCCAGTGACTTCATCCCTGTAGAAAAAAGTAAGTCAATTGTCATAGAATCAGGATTAAGTTACTTTTAAGTTAGGTTCAGTGTAAGTTTCTGTGTACACTGCATCAATATCAAATAAAAAGTTTTACCTGTTCCGATCTAATCTAAAAATGATCTAAATCCATTCTCATTTAAACATTTTTTTACCAAATATTTGCAATATTCGATACAATTTTTGCATTTTATTACATGTATAGACGATGTCCTTGATACCTGTCAATGACGGTCATTTACCTACCACGATATACACCACGTTGTCTAAGTATAGAGTTACCCACTTTTTTATACAATTTATGTCACGTAATCAAAGGGTCCGAAAAACCAACGGCCATTAAATCGAATGTTAGCCTATTTGCAATTTGCCACCTTTGATTTATTCAAATTCCAACGTGATTGTTGGCGTGTTTTGCTTACAGATATGCGTAAATGAATGATTCTATACGCGCTATGAAATATAATCATGTGTGAGTAAATGTCAAGAGGTGTAATAGGTACCCAAGGAAGGTACCTATCTAATACATCTGGAGATTATATACTGAGTGGATGAATGGTTATTATTTTCAAATAACAATTTATTGTTATAGAGTATGTGTTAGTATCTACAAATGGTACATTTAGAGGTCATTAAAATACTAAGTATACGTTGTGTGTCTTCTTGTTCTATTTCGTTGAGTGTTTTCTCGTAAGTAGCTACCTATATACCTAGGTTCAAGGCGATATTATGTTCTATAATTAATTAATTGGTTTTCTGTATTGATATTTGTATAAATTGCACGTCAACTTACGGTGAAGACAAAATCTAATAGGGTTCTTAGTTATGGACATAGAGTAGCAAATGCAGCAGATTCATTTCCTTTGTTAGGTACCTACTTGATTACTTTTTCTACATTATTACCGATTGATTAGTACTGTTAAAACCTTAAAGCTCGTTACGTACGATGCGTAGATAAAGACCTAAATTTTCACAGCTCCCTTGATAGAGGAGAGGAATCCCATGAACAGCAGATAGATGTTTCTTTGGTGTGTCAGGTTTTCTCTTCTCGGTAAATATGTAGGTTACTGTACCCAAATGACCCAAAAGACACTCATGAATCATTATAATATTACGGCATTTACCGCAACACGGTCCCAAACGGTTCGTCAGTAAGTCCTAAACAATTCATCATGCATTCAAATAATATTCCTGTTACAACACCCAATCGGTAATTGGAATTGTTTGACATTTGAAACGTGAAGGAAAAGTCTAATGAAATCGATCCGATTAACATAGAATTTACATGATTAGGCCGTTCATTAGAAAAGTCTGTCCGGCTTAATAAGGTATTACTAATACACTTAATATTTCAAAGAATTCAAAATGTACTAGGAGTTTGTCAGCTTAAAGTTGTAGCACAAATTTGTAACCAGTTATGTCACATATGGGATATTTCCATGGATTTCTTTGCGTGTTTTCGTCGGATTGTAATTAGTCGGAGTTATCTGTAAAGAAATATTGTTGATTTGTTAGCGTTAAAACAGGATTATTGCTTTCTGCTTCATACGTTTTTATTGTGGACTAGCTTCCGCCCGTGGCTTCTCATGGTATGTCGATAAAAAGTAGCTAATACAACTCAGAGATAATAAAGCTTCCTATTAGTAAAAGTCTTTATTTTCAGAATAGTATTTAAAGTTTCTGAGATTACTAGGTACCTGTATCTAAACTTACAAAATTTTCGATTTTATAATATTAGTTATACTTTGCTGGCCTGTAAAGGATTTTATGCTATAACTTTGAGCGAATATCTCAACAGGATAATCGAGGGAATCCACTTAGAGCACCCGTCCGAATAGCACCTGCGCGAATAGCACCTAGCCTAGTCCACGAAGAGTACCCATGAATGTTTTTTTTCACTCATCATTATTGGCAGGTCCTCTTCGTGGATTCAGATTTATAATAATACTAATGGGTGCTCTTCGTGGACTAGGCTAGGTGCTATTCGCGCAGGTGCTATTCGGACGGGTGCTCTAAGTGGACTACCTCGGATAATCTCCTTCTTCTGTTTTCAAGTCGTTGTTACCTACCAAATAAAAGATTAATTCTAGCTCAGTAAGTTACCACAGAAATAGCATTTTCAGTGGCATTGTTTAGTCCAACTTTAAGGGCCATAGACGACAGCCACAAAAAGCCGCCACCGACCTATTTTTAACCGACTTCAAAATGAGGAGGTTATCAATTCGTGTGTATATATATATTTTTTTTTTTTATGTTTGTTACCCCATAACTCCGTCATTTATGGACCGATTTGAAAAATTCTTTTTTTGTCTGACTGGACATACTTCCAGTTTGGTCTCATTATCATCAAATGAAAGTTCTGATGATGGGATCCATGAGGAATTGAGGGAACTCCTCAAAAGTTATAGGCACACATATAGCAATTTCAATATTTTTAACAACTAATCAATCATTTGCATTCAGAAAGTGTAATTTGGTGAAGTAAAACTGATGAAGAAGACCACAGATGGCCATCTGAACTTTTTAATAATAAGTATTTTACTGATGGCGATTAAATAAGTTTCGGTTATTGTTGCTAAGCAACTATTAATAAGAAATAATGACGTGAATGAATTGAGCGCGGATTGCACAGATTAAATATTGCTTTTAATACCTACTTGACCTGTGTTCAGCCCGACGCTCAGTCGATTTTATTCTATTGTAACAAACAAACATTTGAAAATTTTACAACTTGCCCTACTGAAGTCGGTTTTTCTTTGTTAAAATTATCATACATTTTATTAGAGTGAAACCGAGTGGGGACCACCGGCATCAACCATGTGCGGCAAGTCCATATAAAATGTATGAAAATTACAAGAAACAGGTCGTAATCGCGTGCCACACCTAGGGCCCAAAGGATTGCCATAGGTGTGGCATAGAAGGTAGATATATATACTCGGGAGTACCACACTCAGATTCAAGGAGGTAGAACTTTATACATATAATTTAAAATACTTCTAGAACAAATCTATACGTTTGAAATTAATAGATCATCAGCTCGGTAAATAAAAGCTCGCGAACCATACTAACCATAGTTAGTAACAGCAGTGTATAAATGTAAGGTGTTAAATACAGCATGCGATGTTCGTAATTGTCTCTGTTACTTATAGGACGTTTGTATGCCTACGCGGTGACCACTGTCACCAAATCAATTTATCACGCACCAAGTTTAGAATAATAAATTAAAGTCGCGCGTGCTATATGCTCACACCTAGACAATAACTAGTATTTTGATTAGCAGACATTTTTACTTGGAATTTCTCAATACTTCGCAGTGATGCGCTGGGTTTAATGAAAGTTGATTTTGGAACTCTTTAACTACGTACACTAATTTAAAAAAAAAATTAGATAAGTAGTTATTGATAAAACTAAATATGACTCTATTAAAAAATTCTATGCCCACTTGCACTTTTGTTTTCTTTTGCTACACTACACTATTTAAACCATTGATTACATATTGAATTTTCTCCGTCGCACAATATTCACGGCCGAAAATAGGCCTGCTTTAAGGATTTTCATTGCATTCGGTCCTAAACTAACCATATCCATCGGCTACCCGCAAGCCTCATCGCGATTGTTTACACTTTCAAAAACTACTAAAAAATCATCATTATCATCATCTCAACCCATAAACGTACTGCTGGGCACGGATCTCCTCCAAACATTTGGAGGGATATTAGCCTACTATACCAAGCTGGCCAGACGGGTTGGTATAGGGTTTTGTTTCGACTAAAAAAATAATTAAAATCAACGGAAAACTTTTTTTAGTACGTCTGCTTCTTTAGTTTTAAACACGTGTTTTAAATATCTTCTAAATTCTTGTGCTGGTATTTAAAGAAAATCCAATATAGTAAAAGCTGTGTTACTAGTATTTGTGTTTTAGTAAATCATAGAAATTAATCGCAAAACTATAATCCTAACAAAATTACGTACGTTTTTAATAACCGCTGATGTCATGTACCTGTTAGTCTAACGAATTTTAATCTAAATTACGTGTAGGTTCATTTACCTTCTGCTAAAAGCCTTCTTGATATAGCCATGGAATAATGTACGTTATGTGTATAAAGTGATAGTGATAATTGTTACTGTAACTGTGACGATACCAAATCATTGCGAAGGACAAGAATATAAGCTGTTATATCAACTCCATTTCTCTGATGTCATTGTTGTTTACGTTCCTAGTAAGCATGTATAGATTTTGGGTTAGTAACATGCGTATAAAGGAAATACGTTGGTAATAAGTAATATATTGGGTAACTCACACAGCCATTTGATCCTAAACTAGACAGAGCTTATACTATGGCAACCAGACAATTGGTTAACGTACTTATAAACATATTAAGTACAAAATATTATAGATAGACCATGAAGTCTTCTTACTGTTAGGTTAGTGTGGACACTAACCTAACAATAAGAAGACTTTATGTTATAATTTGTCACTAGGTTGGAACCTAGTCACAGTCATTTAGATCGCACATATTTAGGCCTCTGCATAAGGATTTTATTATACCATGAAGCGGCAAATAAGCCGTCTGCTTGATGGCGAGTAGCTCCTGTAGCCTATAAAAGCTTTTGTTTGGAGCATCACTTGTGGGTTGCCACTCTGATAAACAGAGAAAGCTCTAAAGAAAGATCTAAAAGCCCTCGCGGTGTCCTACCCATAATATTATCTCATAGTAGTAATGTATGTAATGTTCCAGTAGTATGCATTTCCACTTTTTGATATTTATTGGAGAAGTTTAAATTATTACATAATAAGACTTTTTCCTGCTTGAATATAATATTTTCAAAGAAACAACCTCTCAAAACTAGAGGCAAAGAGCTTTTGTTTTTAAAACAAAGCTAGATCTTAAGGAACTTTAATTGTAGTGTGCAAATTGCGGATCAGTAATTAGTGATGACGTGGATGTGTTGCGCACGCGCCGGTATAGTCTAAGGCCTAGCGAGGACGCCATGCGGCGCCTGCGTCCATTGCGCAAAAACTACCAATGCGGAACCTCTTGTCAAGCACTGAGAGCATAGGAATCCGACGCAACTGTGCTTGAAGATAAATAATTATTTATCTCCGAGCACATTCTTTAACTTAGATTTTTATTTCTAATAATTACACAGATCCGCATTCGATTTAATACCGTAGGTACGAATACACAAAAATCCAAAATGTTTGGTATTTCATAAAAGAATAAAAAAAGACATAATAAATACGTTGTCGTTGCACAGCTGTTGGCGTCGACACGACATCAGTATGTATGTAGGAATACCGCGCACGTAGAGGTAGATATATAATGGTATTTCCCAGCCGATCTCACCTCGACGGATGACTTGCGCGGAATTCGAAAGCCCATCGCGAGATTTATCGCTTATTCTGAATTAAAATATACATTTGCTTACTTAATGGGAGTTTTTTGTCACGTGTCACGAGGCGACTATGGGACACTATGGTATTTTTATGATTTATCAATGTATTTGACATTGAAATGTACACAGTGAAGGCGCGTGAAGGTAAATAGTGCTTTCTTATGTCGAGTTTAACAATGTCAATGTTCCGTATGGTGCTGGCGTCATGTTGACCCGAGGATGCCATTAGTCTTGGTTTTTATACAAACCAGTAGCCGGTTGATAGCATCTCGGAGCTCCCGCGCACCGCTTACTTTAATCACCGATGCCATTTTTTGACGCGCGGATTATATGCGTGTGCGGCTCTGTTGTACCAATAAACTTAATAACGCTACATTTTAGGAAGTCAAACTAAATCATTCGATGGTATCACTTACATAACGACACTACCAAATATGGTATACAAAACTACGTCTATTATGATAGAAAAGGTAATAAATTAGCAACATACCAAACTGGTGATCCAGTTTTAGTATTAGCATACAAGATGTTTTATGTTTAGGTATGTTATGTTGGAAATTGCAAAATATTGTTGTCAATTATAAAAAGTTTATTAAAATTTCTTCATGATCCTCATCATCATCATCAGCTTATCACAGTCTACTGCTGGACCTAGGTCTGTCCAAGTGCACATCACTCAGCATGTTTCTCGGCTTTTTGCATCCAGCTGGTCCCAGCTTATTTGCAAAGGTTGTAGCTCCACCTAGCTTGAGGGCCTCCAACACTACGTTTGCCGAGCATTGGTCTTTACTCAAAAACATCTTTGCTCCAACGGGTAACAGTTCTTTGAAAAATTAACCTGCCCGTTGCCACTTTAGCCGAATACTTTTATGTTTAAATATTATTTACTACCTTCGTCTATTCCAATAAGTTTGTATGATATAAGTAAGTATTTATTCAAAGTCATCAGATTAGGTTAAAAATACTTACCTCAGATTAAGCATTCATATCACTCGCTGATTGGTAAAAAATAGTGGGTTAAGCTTCCAAGGGCAGCTTTTAGCTTATTTATAACATCTATACCACCTGTATAATAAAACTGTCAACGTAAAGCGGCAAATTACTGGAACTAATATTTTGAAGGGTCATCTGTCAAAATTAATATGAAAAGAAAAGAATCTCAAGCGACTCTAAATCGGGTGTTTCATTTTTGTGGTCATTGGATATGGACTCATGTTACTAAGTAGGTTTTTAATTTGTCACATTAGTGTGCCTATGTTGTGACTTGTGGTTGCAAGGAAAACATTATTCCATTGATCAGCTTTGTTAGCAATTGTAATAGGTATAATAAAGTTGTTGCTGTCTGTGGTTAACACTTTAAATGGCACATTAACTTTATCACTTATACCTACTTCTTTATCTACTTCTATACCTACTTCTACATTTTTTGCAGTCTGTAATTAATTTACACCACTATCTTCATTTGCAACTTAGGGCAAAGTATCTACTTGTCTTTAGAGTTAATCTAAAGGTTTTCGTAATCTAATTCTTGTAGTTAGTAAAACACGAAGTTAATCTTAAGCAAAGCTGTCTTAATCTACCGACACCTACAGGAAGACATTGCGTAGTACAAGCTGGTATAACTCCGTAACTGCAAAACAAACACATAGCTGTAGGTAGACTGTCAGAACGGGTCCTAAATAAACAGTAAAATACTGCACTACCGTAATAATAGCTGTGGAGTTTCTTCACGACAATATAATTGAATCATGTCCAGTAAATTCCTTACGCTGCAGTTGGCAGGGCTACGCGTCGACTGCCCGCTCTGTTGCTTGATAATTAAGTAATGTTACACGAGTAGCTATTTTTGTTCTGGCCCTGCAATCTATTAATATCTCATAAATTGTATTTTATAGTTACAAGTAAATTACTATCTCAAGTACCTGTAATAATCTCGCGGCATTCAACTCCGGCCAGAACCCGTGCCCGACCATATACCGATAACAAGGGATATTTTAAGATTATTGGTCATAACTTCAAATCTGTGTTATCTCATATCTGATTCATAAACTATTTACAATTGTGATTACATAATTTATATTAATTATTTTATTAGGTGTCTGAGATAGCATTAGAAGTTGATGGTGGTTATTTGGTTGGTATTAAGCTATGTGAGGATAAGTAGGTTCGTTATGTGTAAGTAATGTTGGGTTTGAATGTGAAAGTGGGTGTAAGCGACAGCGATGGCGGTGGCGGATGCGGGCTCGAGCGGGGTTCACCGCGCAGGTGCCGCCGCCGCCGCTTGGCGAGGCCTTGCCGCGAGCGCGCGCGCGGTATGCGGTCGCACCGGTTCTTCTAGCAACGCGTATTTTTTACACTCCACACATCATCGACATTGTTGTTATGTTTTGCTATGATGCAAAAAAAATCAAGTTTAATTCAGTTGCAGATATTTACACGGACTTTGAGCCGTTATACTAAGAATCAAAAAGAGCATTTCGTTTAATATCCGCGTCTATAATTATATTATTAATATTTACAGTTAGTTTTTAAGTCAAAACTCGTGATTAATGTGCTAAGCTTTTAGTGCATACCTGCTGCATGACTCATGTTGTGCTTCTATGTATTTCTTTTCCTATCACAAAACTGCAAATTGAAGCCTATTTGTGATATACTGTATAGAAATTATGCTGTATCTATCAATGTAATATTACGGTTCCGAATAACAATATTTATAATATTATTGTTTCAATACTAATTTTAAGATATATCGTATGTAACTAGGAGGATATTGCAGAAATAAAATGAGTACCTACCTGTATATATAAGTGGAGACGAGGCGCGTGTCGCGCGCAAAAAATTGCGGCGGACGAAGGCGCCGGCGCGACAGCGCACGCGCAGCCCACACTCGGCCTTCGCTGTCGCCGCCCCGGGATCATTTACTCGCCTAGATACTATTACAGCCTCTAAGTACCTGCCTTTAAATGTGTATAATTAGCACTCCATTCTAAACAAGATAAATCTACATAAAAATAATTATATCAAGGATTTTGTACAGATTACATTGGCACTCAAGCTAACCTTTTAATAATACTTGATTTTATGTGGTAGATGTTTTATTTTTTTGCCTGCTACAGTAATATTAATTAGACGACGTGCCTCGGACGTTAAATATATTGAACTAGCCGATAGCCCGCAGCTTGGCCCGCGTGGATTTTGGTTATCGTGAAGAAAAATGTCCTTTCCTAGCATGTAATCTATCTGCTTGCTAAATTTCAATATGAGCTGTTCATCCTTTTAGTCGCGAAAAGATACAACATCTTTTATCATTTAGGTATAATATTAAGTATGGGTACTGGATACGATGCGTTTTCCTGCTTTGTGCTCGTAGCTTGGTTTCTAATACAATTTACATAACAGGCGATGCTGAAACGTGTTTGTTTTGATATTGTGTCTTCTAAATATTTTGTTTGTAAACCCTTTTCTTGGTTTTATAGTCCGATATACTATAATACTATCGTTTGCAAGGGCTTTGTATGTGGTGTCGTTTGCGTTGTTGTTTGTTTTGTGCAATGCATTTGTTTGTTGAGAGATGTTCTTTATCACTTCAGTTAGAATCTGACACCATTACCTACCCACTTCTTTTCCTTGACATTCCGTCATTAGTTACCACTTAGATATTGACATGCACAGCATGTTGGTTTAGTGACTAGCGACTACAGTGTTTGCAGTTAGTGATATCCTAAGTTCGAATCTTAGATCTAGCGAAGTGTAATTGGGAGTTTCTCTAGGAAAATTCTTTGTAGCAGCAAACAGTCCGAAAGTATGCCTGGAACCTATATGGCCATTATCATATGGGACCTAGTGTAGCTGATAAAACGTTGGTGTGTTGTGTAGGGTAGGTTGGTTGGTTGGTTGTCAATAGCTGCTAACAAGCATACGACCGCCTGATGGAAGGCAGTTATCGTAGCCTTTAGATGCTCACAATATCTACGCGATACCGATCAAATAACTTGTTTTTTGTGAAGGTGTTTCTTCAATAACTACGTTCTTTATGAGTACTGGAGACCCACAATTTAATAACAATAAAAAAGTATTTGTTTAAATATGAATTGACGTACTTGTTCTGCAGTGATTATTTAGTGGAAGTGTGTCGCAGTATTTCGGCGACCGCCACTTCCCGTACTTGATTGTAAACGCGTCGACTATCCTCATTGCTTCCTGGACATTTGCGTAATGACCTTACAAATTTTAGAATTATATAACATCATATTTATCAGGAAATCGTGTGATAACCAATTTAGTTTCATTAAATTAAAAAACAACGTGTGGCACTCGGGGACTGCCGCGGTAAAGCTATTGCATATTTTTAGTATGGTTTTTTTTATGGAAACAAATAAAAAATTACTTTACAGAATTATCTAAATCATTTTATTTTATTCTCAATGATTCATAAAAATATATAATAATAAAACTGAATACTTGTAATAATTCCTAAAGACTCCTTATACTATAATTTTTTTCACATTAATATTCTCTTAGATCAAAACCTCCTTACACAAATTTGACATATAATTATTGGCCGTTTAGAGAATTCGTCATTTAAAAAAGTATCACCGCTGTGCCGGTCGGAGTAGGGGGTGTTAGGTTTATTATTTTCGTTACGGAATTTCTGGATTCGGTCTCCACGCCCGAGGCCCGCGATGGAAGCTATGCAATAGCTTAAAATATATTATTTCTATAAAACATTATCTGAATAATCTGTTTCTTTGCTAATAAAGAACGTAACTTTCTTTGCAGAGTACAATTTTTATTTACATCTGACGGCAAGTTATTATTACTAGCTTGCCTGTTTGTATTGTGCCTTACTTGCAGAAAACAAATAAGGAAGAAAGAACATTTATTTTGCTGAACAACATTTTGCAATTGATGTTATTTACATATTAGCTTTATATTTGACTAGCTGTTGCCCGCGGCTCCGCCCGCGTGGATGTCGGTTATCGCTGCAAAAAGTAGCCTTTGTGTTATTCCAGACCATAATCTATCTCTGTGCCAAATTTCATCCAGATCCGTTCAATAGTTTTTACGTGAAAGAGTAACAAATATCCATCCATCTATCCATCCATTCTCACAAACTTTCACATTTATACTCGTAATATTAGTAAGGACTAGCAGCCCATCCCAATTTCGGCCGGGTTTTACTAGTTTCTGCGCAATTTTCAAAGTATTTGTATATATAGATGTCGCCTGGTAGTCGAAATTTGACCGTAATTGCTTCTTGCAGTCCTTCTCCGTATGAATTTTAACTGTGCCAAATCTCACACGGAGGACCGTGCGCGCGATATACACACGGCAACGGAGGTAGCTGTACAGAGCCGCTAGGTATATGAAGATTAGTGTTTTAAGAAAACCATTGTATATATTTCGGTGGAATTTGGTTACAGTGTACAATTAACCTACAGATAAAAATATATTTCACATAAATTCATACATTGGTTTTCCTAAAAATATAATCTTCATATAGCGGCCCTGCCCTGCCATCTCTGTTGCCCATCGCACTTAAAAAGGGGTACAAAGTATTTCCTTCACGTATTCATAAATCGGTTGTAAAATTCCTGTATATCTAAAACCAATAATAAAATATAATATAATGATATGCAGTTGCTAACTTATTAATGATAGAACGTTTATAATACGTAAATAAGGGCTTTCTTGCTTCGTCATACTTATTACACCTGCCATAGTGTGTACGTGAGTTTATAAATACAAGTGTATTCCGCTTGTTTTTTATTACACTATTTGTTTGCCACTGTTACCGAAGCCTATGGACGCTTGCAATACCGGAGGTGTCACCTTGCCTGATGGAGTATGGGATAAGAAAATGTTCCTTTCAAAACGCAACCCTAAATGAGCGTTGGAGACCTGTACTCACAGTAACTGGAACTGAAAACTGGTTATGGTCTTCTGTAAGGTAGAAGCCCTTCGCCAGTAGGACTTATCGGGACAATCCCACCCACATGCCCACCGCTGTGAGCCAGGATTAACAGCGGAGTAACCAACTGATACACCGAGCTTTGACACTCGTGCATTCCGTGGACAACTAAACCTACCTGCGGGTAGGTTTACGAATTTAAACAGAAGTAAATAGGAGGAGTTAGAAAGAAGGACTTGTTTACTTACTCGATTCAATAGAATCGTAATATCAGTGTCCGCTTGATAATTTAAATCCTTAACTTTAGTAGTTATATATTACAAGAAATACTGGATGTGTTGTATAAAATGTGAACGTTAACATACATATAAAATGTTTATCTTTTAATTTACATAATGGTGTTGCTAACAACACAGACTGCTCGGGGACGGTCCACACGATGTCTCTCGTTTAAATTTATGTTAAGCACCTATTTGGTTGCTGTTTTGAGATATCCATATATGTACTCGTATATTATAATAGCAATTCATATATATGTCTAACTGCTAGGCATCGGTCTCCTCTCCTCTATCGAGATAGATAGAGGGTTTAGGATTTAATTCATACACGCTTCTTAATGTGGGTTGGTGAATCAGACATGACTTTATAATTTCTTTTAAAATATGTGGTTTTCCTCACGATGTTTTCCTTCACCGTTAGCAGATGTTAATAATTTAAATCATTTACCTTTCATTTTTATTTTTGCCCGGGATCGAACTTACACCTCTAGCGTGCAAGTCGGATTCCTTTTCCGCTTTTATAATAAGTACAGTAAAGTACATTACATACATTTTATTGAAAGATTAGCTATTAACCTCCTTTAAATTTAAATTTCGTCCTGTGTCACGTTTGTTTTTACTACAGGTCTCCCGGTGGTTGAAATTCGACCGTAATTCGTTTTTGCAGTCCCAGGCCGTGTGAAATTTTTAATATTAGAACGCTTTTATTTATATGCATCTCTTGATCTATGACCGTCATGATAATTATATCTTCCATGTATAATAAACTTAGTGGAGTGGAGGTGCTTCCCCAGTCAGGCAGTATGGTGCCCTGTTACTCTAATTTTGCAACGACAATATAGTCTATACTATAACCTTCCTCTAGAGTTAGATTATTAAATGCAAAAAGATTTTTTGAATCCGGCTAGTAGTTCCCAAGATTAGCGCGTTCTAACAAAAATAAACAGTCTCTTCAGCTTTATTACATAAGTAAGATTAGATTATCTTCTTTCTAACTATGTTATTCTACGCAACAAACTAATGGATTTTTCGTCTCTGTTTAAACGCAGTTTATAAATAAAAGTTTAGTATTAATGTAAGACCATTAAAGTGGGAGTAAAATAATTACATTACTGAAAACCATGTTACTAAACAGATAGTAAGAGAGTTACTATATAAACGAGTAAATCCAACTAAGGAAGGAAAAGCTTCGGACGAGTGTTAAAAAAGTTAAGCTTTAAGTTTAGCTCAATTAAAAAGGTCCCCAGTTCCACCCGTGTGGATATATCGCTATAACTACCATATGTCCTTTCCTAAGATACCATCTATCTTCTTGCCAAATTTCACTAAGATCCATTCAGCCGTTTAGTCGTGACAAGGTTACAAACAAACAGAGTTAGTATGGAATTATGGATTACCCTTATGTTACCTAATTGATTAAATACCGCAGTGTCTCAAGACGAAAGTGTGTGATGCCAGTGATCTGAGTCGTGGACGTAGACGTCTTTCACTATAGGCCTCGTGCGAAGGCTCAAAGTTAACCAAATAGCAATAAAGAGAACTATGCTTGGAGTTTGCCTCCGAGATCGAACCAAAGTAACCGACATAGCGCGAAGAATTGGCAATGGACCGGGCACATAGCTCGCAGAACTGATGGCCGTTGGGGCAGAAACGTTCTAGAGTGGCGACCACGAACTGGAAGACGAAGCGTGGGCAGGCCTGTAACAAGCAACAACAACCGACGACCTGGTAAAGGTGGCGGGCAACGGATGCACAAGGTCGACTCAGGATCGAGACTTGTGAAAATCCTTGGGGACGACCTATCTCCAGCAGTGGACGTCTTTTGGCTGAGATGATGATGATCCTCATTATCATCTCAGCCAAATATACTAGGTACGAACCCTATGCTGGGTACTAATCGCCCCCTCCTCTAACAAGACAGCATAAAGGTTACTGATTTTTGTCCCCTAGAATAAAAAAAGAAAAATAATTGAAATTTATAATGATGCTCTAAGAAAGGCAACAGCTAGTTTGGTATAAAACTAAAAACAAATATAGTGAAACAATGTATTTATTCGTGCGTACAATCTCGTAGAGCCTCGTAGCATTATCGTAGATCCTATCTTAATTAATATCAACGCGTTAATAATTACATTAAAGCATTCCTTTATCTACATTAACAGTACTAACTACATTTACTATTATTTCTTAGTAATTGCAGGCTTTACAAACCTCGTAGAGCGTCTAATCTATGCATTACATCTGTCTACGAGGCTCTTACTCAGTGCATTATAGATCTATTATCACATATGTAAAATCGTTTGTCCTTACTAACGGTCAAATCACTAATAAGTAAGGAAAGCTATTGGAACATAGGTTTGTCCGTGTGGTGACGGATTAAGAATACAAATGTCACCACCCCATTCCATCTTGTAAGAGTCGACTAAGGGAGTTAGTCAGGCAGACAATAACCACTGCAGCACGGTGTCCAGCAGTGAGAGAGATAAACAGACAGTGAGTTTATTTTATGATATAAAAATATTATTGGACATTTAATCTCTAAACGGTGAAAAAACTATTTAACCCGAACGAAGTCGGGGCGGGCTACTAGTACATTATATATGTCTACGAGGCTCTTACTAAATGCATTCCGGATCAAATATATTTAGAAATCCTTGAAACTTCTGATAATTAACTGTATGACGTCGATAGTAACTTCGTTTATATTATTTTAACACGTAATATTCAAAACTGAATCACCTGACTGAAAAAAACGTATGTAAGCATTAATTAATCCGTTTTTCTGGTCTACTCTTTCAACAAGTCTTGTAGGTGTGTTACATTTACATCTTTTTTTTTATTTTAGATCTAGTACTATTTTTTATACTACTAGTTGGCCGATAAGCAAACGTTATAATATAACCGCTTGACGTCAAGCAGTTATCGTAGCCTATGGACGCTCGCAATACCTGAGGTATCATTTGCGTGTTGCCAACTATTTTTTTCACCAGAGATTTAAGTTGGAGTATCTCTGGGATGGCAAAACGTTTCTTTTAAAACTCACCTCTATATGACAGTAACCATACCTATACATTCATGATCATATTGGTCATACCGGAGTTTTATGCCTACTACTAGATTTAGTAATTGAACTGACAGTAGTGAGAGAGTTTAGAGGAAACCCGGCAAGAAACTCAGACCACTGTTTTCAATCGACAGATAATTTCCTTGTGACATACCAATGTAATTATTAATTATAGTTCTAAAGATGACACAACCAAAACTCCATTCAAACAGAAACAATGAAAAACTAGTACTTATAATATTATAGTAAAGAGGAGTACCTACCAATAAGCGATAGAGAAATAAACAGTCTGACTTGTTATAAATTTCTAAGAATGATTTAAACATTCACGTGATGATAAAATATACACAATAACCGATCTACAAAATTTCTCATAAATCTAAAACCGCACGAACAATTCACTCATCAATGTTGAAGTATATCTACTAAATAGACTTTTCCAGTAAACTGAACAACTTCCACGATAGGTACCCCAATTTGTCTGACCAAATTTGTATTCATAATCTGTTCTATTTTGTTCGGTGCCTACACATTATTTATAACAAGTAATGGCCAGTCGACAGACTTACTGTTATTATACAACGTGTAACGTAAATATTACGCTATTTGAGGGTGATTTCAAAGAGAGCCGCACGTGAAATTCGGTCGAAGTATTGAAAAGTAATAAACAACATGAGATCCGACCTCGTATAGAAAGAAGTCCGTAATATATTGATGTTAAAAAATTACGGGAATACTCTTTTGTTTCGTCTTGTTCTAGACGATTCATATGAAATATTAATATTATTAATGTGAAAGTTTGCGAGGATGGATGTTGTTTGTTACTCTTTCACGTAAAAACTACTAAACGGATCTGGAAGAAATTTTGCATACAGATAGAATATAGTCTGGAATAGTGAATAGGCGATAACCGACATCCACGCGGGCGGAGCTGCGAGCAATAGCTAATAATATAAATAGTATATTATAAATGCGAAAATAGCTCTGCTTGTTAGTTAGTTTGTTACCTTTTCCTGACTAAACAGCTAAACGGATTTTTATGCAAATTGGTATGGCGGTAGCTAGTATCCAGGGAAAGGACATGCTTAATATTTCGACAACCAAAATGTACGTAGGCGGAGCCACGGGCAACAGCTAGCACTAACATAATATTTGCCCTCCATTAGTATAGCTTCAGGTGGTTAGTGACTTAATCGAATACCGTTTGTTTTACGTCATATGTACAAATAAGAAAAATGAAAAGGTTGTAGGTCTAATAAATATATTAGAACACGCACGGCCAATCTGATCCCAGACTAGACACAGTCTGATTTAGAAAATTATTTTACCAATAGAACCAACATTATTTGTGAGTGTCATAGGCAATTTCTTTTGACAAAAACATTTTGTGTCCAAATACCACCCATGCGAAGCCGGGCTAGTACTAATATATTTCTAAATATGTACATACATAATTATAAATAAATTACACTCACACACAGAGAACAAATATTCGTGCTCATCACTCACAAAGATTTGTCGTGGGTTGTCAAAGATCAGTCAGGATCATTAACCATTAGACACAAACTGCTAGTGACATTTTTCATTGTTATAATACAACTTTTCTGCCAAGCGTTTATTTTAGTATGATCCTTCCTTTTAGGATTTTGGCAGCTTGCCGCGTTAAAATTGTCTTTACAATGGAAACTTTAGTCTTTTTCAAGACAACATACGCATCCTTGCAAAACGACTTTAGGCACTATTCCAATTCAAATAGAACTATAAAACAAGTTGATTAAACGCAGAGCAAATTCTCTGTCCAGAAACAGATTATTTTTCTTTTTTTTAAAGAAAACTCCAGCATTAGGGAACAAGCCCTGTATCACGGGGGGCTTTACAAACATACAATTAACGGACGCAAAGTACACCCAGACTCAGGACAACCATTAATGGAGCACTCAAATTCTTATCCCGTGTGGGTACCACGTTCCTCGCCTTTACCACTGATCCAACTGTGCAGTCTTAAGCGAATTTCATCGGCGATCATATCATGATAACTGATTTTCAAATCTCGTATGGTGTAAACATTTCTTGTACTTTATTAAATACTCTGTAACAGAACAGATCAGATTGAAAATTGTCATTTTAGGACAACTCACTCTATGATCTGATGCCAAACTAAGGAGAACCAATTAAACTAAGGCTACCAGTAACCAATTAGTTAAAATAATTATATATTTCTATATTTATTGTATACATATTATCGATAAATTACATCCAGATACGTAATGCGAAGATTAATCCTGGATGAGCCTTAAGTTACAGACAAAAAAAAATATGCGGTCGAATTAACAAACCGCTTCTTTTTTGAAGTCAATTAAACAAAGGATTAATATGCATGATTGTTCATTAATTTACCTGATTTTTTTCTTACCACTATTCAAAACAAATCATTTATTCACACCTAAGTAAATACTAATTAAAATATAAGGCTTATAAATAATGACCCGTGCCCACTTCGTTGGGCATTTTTCGAGTTAATAATATAGCTTATAACACTCACAAAGAACGTGGCTTCTATTGGTAAAAGAATTTTTTTAAATCGGTTCAGTAGATCCAGAGATTACCCCCTAATACCTCACAAACTTTACCTATTTATAATTTTAGTATTGATAAAATGTATACTACGAATACAATTTTAGGTGCTAGTACTAGGTTAAACCTGTATAAAAAAGTGTATTTCATATTCAATTCATTCAGTTTCTTTTAACACTAATTAATAGGTATATTGTCTGGAGACAACGCTTATTTACCCTAATGACTATTGTGACAAAAACTGTTAATTATATAACTTATGAAATTGTCAAGCCATCACAATAGCGCCAGGAGTAGACTTAACGGCATTCAGTCACGAACGTAACCTCGCTTACCTCAACAAACCATTCACAATCTTAAATTAATCATATTAAGGTTTAAAATTGATACATAATTGTTGCGTCCACTTGTACACCTCTTGACGTTAAGTTGTTAGCAATGGCGGTTGTATACCCGCGTTCCACTCCTGCGCAACCACAAGCTATACAAATTAGGACGGCCATAATGTTTGGTGTTAAAACGTTTGATAAGTTTACAGATTTGTGCAAATATTAGATCTCTAATATTGATCATGTCTGCGAGCTCAGATGCTAATAAGTTGCTTGACATCTTCTATAGTTAAATAGTTATTATTATCTATTCATTTCCTAGTACGGTTCAGTGTTGTCAACAACTAAAGATTTTTTTCAAAGTATGTGTGTTGCTAGGTCGGTAATATTACATTCATCATTATCACTTCTGTTATGTAAAAGTTTACCTAAATCTCCATTTAAAAATCTGTATAGTTACTAGTCACGAAATTACTGGACCTAAAAAGCCTGTCAATTTGAAAATTGGAACTAATTTCTTAATTTATCAAACCCGACAAAACATCCACCTTACAGAAGATCAAAGTTGATATAGTTATGCCTCTGTGTGTACACGTCTCCAGTGCTGATTTAGGAATGCGTTTTTCTGTCCCAGGTTTACCAATGACTCAAAACAAAATTTGGTATTAAACATTTTAGAGTTGGCAAAATGCAAATAATGCCTCAAATATTGCAAGCGTCCATAGGCATGGTAACTGCTTACCATCTGTTAGGCCGTATACTTGTTTGTCACTAAGTTTGTATTATAAAAAACGATAGTCCGGTCATCGTTTTACAAAAATACCGTTATTTTGAGTTTAATTGAGGTTTTATGCTAGTCACGGAGACGAAATCAATAAGTAGGCTAATGGTTCATTTCGATTTTTCATTTTTTATTATGAAAACGAAATAAGGAACAAGTATTTTCTGTTGCTATATGTAAGTATTCACATGGGGAAGTACAGTTTAAATATTGCAGGAATGCTTGTCAGGTTGTTAGCCTACGAATACAATAATAACCTGTTTTCTCTCGGTTAACCTTAGGTTTAACTTCACTAGTTACCGCTATCGTATGAAGAAATGGTTACCTACACAATTTTACATCTTTCGGTCATTTTCTGAAGCTTTAATTTTTTAACTCATAATATTGTGAAGGCAAATTATCTGTGTCATTTACAAAGAGTCGATTAAACCACTAGTCCTATTATAATTAAAGTTTGTATGAATCTTGAGGAAGGATGTAGGTTACTTTTGAAATGATATGCGGACGAAGCCATGGTACTCGTAGTATGTAAATTTTAGCTTGAAGAAAATAGAATACTCATTGAATAAGTTTTTATTTTAAAAAATATTTTAAGATACGTATTTATGTACTCGTAATATATGGGTGTATATGCATTAATTGCATTCGTTGAAAAGTTTATATGACTACCTTTGAACATCATCATCACACACTTAACTCTACCTAAAAATATATGTATTAGCCGTCAAGATCAACAACAAATCGAAAAATGACATAGCTGTCTTGTTTCATTGAAGAGTTGCCATGGCCACTTTCTGACTTCATCATCACGTCCTGAACACCTATCTAAGAATATAGTACTCGTCAAGATAAATCTAAAACACACAAACACGACACGGCTATCTTGTTTCGTTGAAGAGTTGCCATGGCCACCTTCCGACTCCATCATCACGTCCTGAACACCCATCTAGAAATATAGTACCTACTTGTCAAGAAAAATCCTACGAACCGAAACCCGACGCGGCTATCTTGTTTCGTTGAAGAGTTCCTATGGCCACTTTCCGACTTCATCATCAGACCAGCTCTATGGTACTATATAAGTTACGAAGGTATACCAAATTTCAGCTCCATAAAAAACTGGGAAGTGCTTCAAATGTAGCTTACAAGATTTGACCCTAACATACTAACTAACTAACATATATTAAATTATATTAGCAAGCTAAATAAAAGCTTGTAAAAACATGATCATCGTATAGGTGGTACCTACAATAGACAATTTCAATACTTACCTACCTCTTTAAATTGGCAACAAGCTCTTTGATACAGGCACTTAAACCTGGGATAAGAAAAAAGTTTTGACCTATACTCACGCACAAGAATATAACTACAATATCCTAAAAACTCTATCATGCCATACTGTACAGTTTCAGAGGAATTTTCTCCTTTGTTCGATTAGCTCCCTGCCGAGGCTTTCCCGGGAAACTATAGCATGGGGTTCTTAAAGAAAGGAGTTATAATTTTTTGAAAGGGTCGGCAATGCGCTAGTGATAACGGTGTTGCAAACGTCCATAGGCGACGATAACTGATTACCATCAGGCGGGTCGTATCCTTGTTTGCCACCTTGGTAGTATATTAAATAATAACATTTTAACTGTGTATAGTTATTTGGCTGTGGTCTTCTATACGGTAAAGGCCTACTATTCGTAAATAAACTTAATTTTAGTAGGTAATTTATTATAAATCTTATCATACAAACATCGTATGTTTAAAGTACCTAAAGGAAGACTAAAGAAAATAAAGAATGCTCAACGATGACTTGGCCGGAAAGTAAATTAGTGCTGTAACGACGTCGAATAAGACAGTATGGAAGGAAAAAAACATATTGCACCGACCCCAAGTAATTGGGAGAAGGGCTCAGAGATGATGATACATACATTGTCTTTTTATTACCAACAAGAAAATCGTCTAGCTATATCTTTATATTACGCACGTATTAACTACAGAGTTATAGAGAATAATATACGTGAGGCCTAGGGTACTAAAATAAATTTATTTGAGTCATAATTATCCCTACTCATAAGTACGTCCATAAACATAGTTGCAGCAGTGATATTCGTACCTACTGACGAGTTATTATGTAGAAAAGCAATTAACATTGACTTCGAGTAAGCCACGTGTTCATGCAAATGTAGTATAGAACAAAGAGCTGTAAAATAACGCATACAATAATCATGAGAATGCTTTTTGATCTTATTATGGGCGAACACGGTTCATAACTCTTAGTACTTTGTCATAAATGAACATTACATGAGATAACATTAATTAGTATTTTATTTTGATGTCTATCTAGTAGTTCCGTCTTTGTATTGTTGGTGACGATTTTAATTGTACTCGTGTAATGTTGAATGAATCATTACATTCCTTTGCTTGGACTAGATATGACCGCAGCCGCGCGTTAAGTGCCATACTACAAAAATTACGTAACGGTGTTGTCATTTTTTTATGAGTGCAAGATAAATATTGCATAGTAAGTGTAAAAGTATTCATGAGGAATGTGACAAACTTTTTGGATTATTTTTTTATGTTTGACTATAACATTTTGGTTACTTTAATATTTTTCTCGATAATGTCTATCAAGTAATAATAATTATATATTAAAATAATACGTTTTAAAAGTATAATGTATTCATTTTCATAATATTAACTCATTTTATGATAAAAACACCAGAAAAGCTATAAATTCAAAATAAGTAGTGCTAGAAAATACGTATTATGTTTTGCAATAACATAAAATGGATTCGTTTTTTTCAATATTGTGTGTGAACTGAAGTGAAGTAGATGTAGCATCGTCGCCGAACACTAAAAATGACATAAAGTAAACCAATCTTACAGACCATTCTTATAGCTTGCAAGAGAATACATTTAACATGTATGTAGTTGGCGCATTTTATGGATTCTTTCGTTTTCGCACAGCACAGTACCTACCAGTAAAAATTAAACAAAAATTAAACAAAATACCAATAAAATTCCACATCTATCGTGCTTTAATGACATTGTAAATAAACGAATATAGGTATGTACTTTTTGTATGTTAGTTTTTTATGATATTATAAGCATGTTACAGGAATAAGGAAAAAAATAATTTATTATCTCTTCCGTAGCGACGAACTATCGGCCGCTTTATACTTCCAATCGAGCATAATAATAATGTCCTTCTAACATAATTTTGGTCACGGTGGCTAATCTCGACGAGATCAGCGCGGTGGGTATTATAGTGCACAGGTGTGTGCACAAACAAAGATGCACTTTTATCCACTCTTATAGTCCGATGGGACGGCAGTCCACTCGACCAGAAGGATTTTCTTGCTTTCCGAGGCACGGGGTGTAAACACTGCCCAGTTTCAAAACCTTAGCCACCAGAATGTCTTGTCAGAAAAACTTAGTAAGGACTAGGAATCGAACTTCATGATTAACTTACGCACTCAACCATTACCAGACAAGAAGCAAAAGGGGCAGTTACATTAAAATATTATCTATTAATCTACCGTATAATTGATAATATAAAATTAAGAAACCTTCATACGAATCTACTTGATAGTTTCATGTCAAGTTTGGCCTTAATTGTAATTGCTTATCCTATCAACAGTCATAAACTGTGATGCTAAATATGTAGAATTTATTCACCATTAGTTGGTCTTTATGTCTCTTCATGTTGTTTATTTGTAAAATATTGTACGTATAAATTTATTTGCCATTGTCACTGACGACAATCTAAGAGTTATGTAATTTATATCTTGGTAGACGTATAGCGAGGAATGCTTGGATACGTCCGTGATGTATGCTGACACAAATGTGAATAGAGAAACAATTAGTAAATATTTTATTCGAGCTATTTTATTCAATAGTATTTTAGTTCGCATCTATTCAGTGAATGCTTAATCGGACTGAGAGATTTGGCTTATCATTGAAATATTTGAAATAGATTTATACGTGACTGCAGTTTCTATGGTCGTTGTCTATACTAATATTATAAGGAGGTAACATTTGTGAGTTTGTGCGGTTATAGGGGTAATCTCTGGATCTACTGAACCGATGCTGAAAATGCTTTTAACAATAGAAAGAATCGTTATTTGTGAGTGTCATAGGCTATTAACCCGAAAAATAAAAAAAGATATCCCTCCTTTTGGCAGTTAGGAAATAAATCATAGCACCCCGTTCTAACCGAACCACACTCATAATTTCATCACAAGTAAAAATGTTTACCGCCCAACGAAGTGGGCAGGGGTCAGCTAGTGTATCATAATTGTCATATTTCTTTGTTATGTAGGGACCGTATAACACAATAAAGTAATTATTATCTACTATGTTAAGTACCTACAAAGTTATATCCATGTAAATGATTTTCGTGTCAACATTTAGCTGTTGTGATGACTTAAGTATTTTTTATATTATGTAGTGGCAAACAAGCACGCGGAACGCTTGATTGTAAGCAGTTATCGTAGCCTGTGGAAGCTTGCAATACTCATCACTACACGACTTGTGTTGTAAATTATGGATAACCATGGGGTAGAAAACCTTTCTTAATAAAAACGCATGCCCAAACGAGCACTGGAGCCCTGTACTCACGACAGGAAAACAGTTATAACTACACCACTGTGTGTTGTCTTCTCAAGTCTTCTGTAAAGTGGAGGTCCTTTCCCATATAGTATCCTACCTCTTATAATAGACAAGTTAATTTTTTGACAATTAAATTTGGTAATAATAATTATTTATGGCAATAACTACAATGGTCTAATTTTAATATTTTGTTACTTTCTAGAACGGCTTCGTAGAGTGTCGGAACGGAGCGGAAGAGTGCGGTCTGATGGATGACTGTGCGGTAGTAATGCCGAGAGAAGGGTGTTGCTCCAAATGCAAAGGGTGTTGGTACAATGGAACTGAACATGCCTCTCACACGGAGTGGAATGAAGACAACAGAGTGCTGAGATGTGAAGCTGGTGTTATAACAATTACTAAGCCTGAGTGCTACGTGCCGTGTGATCGACCGAAGCATCAAAGGCATACGCATTACAATTGTCCTGTTTGTGATGGTGAGTATCTATAATATAAAAATGAATCGCTGAATGTGTTAACCCTGGCGAAGTCGGGGCAGGCCACTCGTAAAAATATAAATGTGAAAGTTTAGAGTGGATGAAAGTTTATTATCCATTCTTATACCTTGATGCGGTAGATCTATCCGTTAGCGAGGCTATCACTACGAGCCCTTGATTTGATATTTTTGAATTAGTGTTGTGGCCTACGTCCAGCAGTGGATGGAATCTGATTGATCAATATGAATCCTATAGAATGTTATTTCTTACACGTTACTCTCAGGTTTGCTGAGTGACACAAAATATAAACTTCAAACACAATCTTTCAAATTGGTTTCCTACAAAATTGAATGATTGGGTTTGAAGTTTATAGTCGATGAACTTCGTAGAGTTCATCGCCGCTTCCCTTATGTTAATTTCAATAGAGTGCTACGTGAGGCATGTAACGTCTAACTATATAAAGTATAAATTAACAAATATATTATAAAGTACATATTTTATTAAGAAGTAGTAAATACGACAAAAATCCTTCCTTTTTAAATTTTAAAGTTTAAAACTCTATATAAAAATAAGAGCTGTAAATAATTCAGCAGATATTTCATGCTATCTTTTCCCACAACAATTTACAAGTATCCACGTTGTTCAACTCGCATAATTGGTGCGCGGACCGAGCTCTGCGCTGGCGCAGCCGTGTCTCGGAGTGCGGCCACCCAGACGCGAGAGCGGCAAAAAAGAACCACCACAATCCCATACAAAAACAAACACAGGCCGCCACGCGAACTTAATAAAACCATAACGGCAACCAATTTACCTGTGCTTCCAAACCTTAACAAGTTTATTAAATTCCATAACAAATAATAGTAATTTACAAGATGACGATTCGATATCTCTTTTGAATATCACCGACACATTCCAAACTATCGTTTTATTGCCTGTGTTTATATTTTATTAATTACTCACCAGTCGCTAAGCGGGGAGATCAAGGGAACATCGGACGTTGCACTGGCTATAGAGAATACAGGAATTAATAAGGTGTTAAAGTTCCACCTGTGAGTCTTAGTTACATGTTGTGGATTTGTCGTAATGCTTTGTCGTTCAATTCGCCCACACGCTCCGCTGCTGCGGCGCACCACCTCGACCGACCACAGAGCGCATAACATATGTAACGTGACATAGCAACGTGACAGACAATGGACCACTCTGCCATAATTCCAATCCCGTCTCTCGCTCCATACCGAGTCAGAGATGACTATTACAACAACAGAATAATTTAGTCATCTACTGAATATTATATAATATATCATATACAAAAAAAACTTGTTATACAATTATTTGCTATTCAATAAGTCGCCTATAAAAGGTATGCGATGTGGTATGTACATAGAGGTGGCGCCAAAGAGTAATTACTCTCAACGTAGATGCTGAATAAATAACAAAAGCATTTAAAGTCTACATGCAATAAAATTCTCGATGAAGCGCGAACATTATTACAAAGCGTTGATTGTTGAAAAATTTAGTGCTAATGAAAATGGATACTGATTTTTAAAATGTACTGTCGTAATGAAGGGGCCGAGAATTATTTTTGAAATTGTTTTCTGCAAATCGGACCACCCGTGAGGAGCGTTCGGTTTAATGCTTCCTCTATCTCATGCCTACTCTATAACTAGAGACAAAGAAATTGACAACGAAATAAGGTCTTATTATAGTCGGCAGGGGTTCGTTAAAATTATATTTGTGGTGGTCTGTGAGTCTCCCACGGCGTTGCGTCTCTATTATTGTCCATAAATCAAAAAGTTAACAACCTACTTAAAAGGTTGGGGCGGTTGGGTTTTTGTGCGGTGGTCAAAGCGCCGCCGCCGCTGCGGCTGAGTCTGCGGACCTCGACGTGTGCCCTCTGTTTGTTTGTTTTACGATCCCAACAGTGCATTAGATTTTTTCTTTCTACTTGTTAATTCTTCACGATTCTTGTCTTATCAACATGGGAATGGTTTTTTATTGGTTGAATGAAATGATTATTAGAGAGTCGAACACCAAATACAAATTTGATTTGTCACTTCAATGTTCTACCTGTTTATAGTGCGGGCACTTTGACAAATAACTCACAACAGTTTTGATTGCACGCGCCTCACCATAAGTTTATTCTCTCCACATGATATTATATGATGGTTGAGGAAATTATATGACATAAAAGTATTTCTCTAAAAGTCTAGCTAATCTAAATTCATATGATGTTGCACGTATTATTAGGCATGCCTGCGACAGCGACCTGAGAAATTGAAATAATTAACTGTGATGTACTCGTGAGGCGTGATACGAATTTGTAATACATTTTATGACCATATTATAATGTTTTTAACCGAAATTTAGAGAAATATATTCTCGCTAAGTGTATGGGCGTGTCTGCTTAACATTCACGCACAGTTTGTAAGTTAACATATCCTTGTGGCGGCTTATGTTAAAATAATATTTTATTTACTGTCTTAGTTAACAAATATCTGTCAAAAAATTTAAAGTTTAACTAACTATAAAAGGCCTATAGTCAAGGAAAATCTCGTATCGTTCTTTCTTCTTTAAGTCTTGTTGGTATTAAGTCAAGTGTAAGTAATTAAAATTATTCAGACGTTAGAAATAAATAAACAAATGTATAGTTAGCACGTAGTAATACATGGTACCTATATGAAGTAAAACATAAACCTTCATAACATAACCAAACTGATTCAAGAGCGCATTTGTTCGGAGTATATTGTATGACAAAGCACATCACTCATATAAACGGCGCGCACTGACGATGAATACTTAATTGTTTGGCTACAAAAGGACAGCCTACTTTGTGTAGTCGTCTCTAGTTTTACGACAGACACTTGACCGTTTTCATTGTCACAATTATGCGCCGACACCGCGGCGGTCCGCGCGATCGTCGCGCAATGAATCGAGTGTCCGTGACTGTTGAATGAAACGCATTCTATTCTACCCATGCTCACAAAATAAATACAAATATTGTATTCTGAAGCTCTAAACACTTTATCATTTTAAGTGACAACGTCAAGCACCGCACAGTTTGTCAAAGCATTACGTTATTTTAAATAGATAGGATGATCTACTCGAAACTGCTTTTTACATATTCTTTTCCCATTGGAATATCCAACTGGTTTATATATTCTATCCATACATTCTGCCGCCATATATTATTGTATTCTACTCACAAATAAATGAATAGTAAATAAAGCATCACGTTCTATTATGACAGAGATTGCAACACTGTATAGAAGTAGAGCCCTCACACTATATCGCTATACAATAAAATACCAGTTGGATTTGTATTCAAATATTAAGTCGTTGATGTCGTAACTGTTGAAGTATGGTTGGTTGTAAGTTAGAGCTTGATACGGGTTAGGTACAGGTGGCGAAGGCGAGCGCAGCGGTGGGCCGCGGTGGGCTTGCGCCTGCGCCGCGCCGTGTGCGGCCGTCCGCGCTACGTCATTCATTAGCCCCTGATTGATTCATCGTCTACCCGCACTAATTTATGGAGTTTGCGCTTTGCCGCAGTCACTGCGCCGCCAGAGGCCTCATTCCCATTTAGCGAACAATGGCTCCGATTTTTGTTTTAAGCTTTTACTAATCTACAGAGTATGTTTCCCTTAAATGGAATCTCTTTTGTATTCGCATTCATTTATTTGCTAAGGGAAGGGAGCCTCGATATTTAACATTGCCATAAACTAATGTTAATAAATTCGTGTATAAAATCTTAAGCTGGTAGAGTAGAGTATAATCCTTACTTAAGGCACGCTTAAGTTATTCAAACCATTGCTGTAGCTTTATCAAACATTTTTAATGTGTAGGAATGTTTTCATATAATTTCCCACGGATTTACAATATTAGGAGTATTATGTAAAATCAATGTAATGCTTAAGGGATTACGACCATTCATGTCATAGATAGAATCGAGTCTTTGTTTTCCTTTATCCTGTGACTATCATAGGAATCCTAATTCAACGAAGCCTGAGACAAAAGACGAAAAAATATACCCTCATTACAGATAGTTCCGTACTTAATACCTGACTTTTGGTTACCATGGTTTTGTTTACCATGTCCCAAAATATTATAATAAGTATCATATTAAATCTCACTACACACTTGGGAGAATGGATGTATGTATGGATATTTGTTACTCTTTCACGTAAAAACTACTAAACGGATCAAAATAAAATTTGTCATAAAGATAGTATATAGTCTGAAATAGTGAATAGACTACATTTTATCGCAATAACCGACATACACGCGGCGGAGTCGTGGGAAAAGCTAGTATGTATATAAATTTGGATCTCATTTTGTATTTTTTACTGAACAAATGCAATTTTACAAAAATGCACCAACTAGATAGATAGAAAACGCTCTATTGTACACCCATTACATTTATGATACATAATATATTATTTTATGTTTGCAGTTATGTTCAATAGGTGGCTAAGCTAGGTACTTATTAATAAAATATTTTAAATAAGAGTAGAAGATTTTACACTTTGTTTTACGATTGCCTATAAAGGGTAGTATACTTTCTACTTTAGCCAAACTTTATCCATTCTTAATAGTACCTATTCATTTATAATCACACTGTAATCTCTCCTTTTCTTTATATTCCAGAATGCGTAATCAACGGCCAGCCTGTCTGGGAAGGTAGAGATGTACGGATCCCTGAAGAGCCGTGCTTGTCATGTCGGTGCGTACGCGGCGCGCTGTCATGCGCCAAACGGGCGTGCCCAGTCCTGCCGTGTGCTCCTGCGCAACAGTACACCCCGGCTGGAGACTGCTGTCCTAAGTGTTTACATCCTACTTCTGATAAGCTGTTACCTGGTATGTTACCTACTTTTACTTTTTTTTACATTACAAAGGTGGCAAACGAGCATACGGCCCGCCTGATGGTAAGCAGTTACCGTAGTCTATGGACGCTTGTAATACCGTTGGTAGCATTTGCGTGCTGCCGCACGCATTTTTTTTCACCAGGGCTTTAATATTTAGTAGCCCTGGGATAAGAAAAGTTTCTTTCAAAATACATCCGTGAATGAGCGCTGGAGGCCTGTACTGCGCTTTGTGTTCGGCTGTGTATTCTGTAAGCTGAAGGTCCTTCCCCAGTCGGGCTTGCTTGCTAGTGTTGTGCCTACCTCTCTTAAATTCTTTTTAATTTATCTTAATTACTTTTTTGTTGTTATAAGTATTTTATTAAAAACTAGCAAACTGCTTCTTTTTTTCGATTTCTCTATATATATAGAGAAATCCAAAAAAAGAAGCGAAGAAGTTCTATATATGGATATAGAGGTAAATAAAAACTAAAGAAAAATGCCTAAACGGATAAACAGATGCGGAAAGCGACTTTCCATTATACTAACTACCTATATTTATGTCTTTGTATTGCTCAGTTTCAGGTGCAATATTACCAAAGCCATGTATTATCGGCAAGGAGTACCACGCGCATCCGATCCCGTTCCGAGTGGATCCTTGCACGGACTGCACGTGTCTCAACGGCACAGCAGTATGTACACGTCACACCTGTCCAGTATTGACCTGTGGCGCGAGGGCTCTGCCGCCGCAGCCAGGGAAGTGCTGTCCCGAGTGCCCACAAGTCGAAGAGGCTAAGGCCGCCTGTGTTATTGGCAGGAAAACATACCAGGTGGGTTCTGTTTAATATTAATAAGAATAATGTCGATGGCACGATAGTCCGACACGATTGAAGAGAGACCAGGCGTTAAACTAACGGCTTTACAAGCTTCCTAATCGTGAAAGTTTAAAACAGCAATTCAGTGTAATGTTATTATTTATTAATTACTTACCTATAAATAAATGTTTTTTTATACTACCAAGGTGGCAAACAAGCGTACGGCTTGTTACTTACCCCCCTGATGGTAAGCAGTTACCGTAGCCTATGGACGTTTGCAACACCAGGGGTGTCACTCACGCGTTGCCGATCCTTTAAAAACCTTATAACTCCTTTCTTGAAGAACCTGCTGTTTAGTGCCTTACTTTTTTATTACTTTGTAGAAAAGAGGAAATGGGTTGAGCTGAAATCCATCGTTTAGCATCGCTTTAACAGACCTAATAATGCTAACGATTGAGCCTTTTGCTTACTTAAGTTGTATGTATAATAACTGTTCTATTCTTGATTTGTCTGTAAAGCCCAAAACTTATGATCACTTTATGTGTTACAGGATGGAGAAACCTGGCAATTGGACGCTTGCAAATCCTGTGAATGCCACGGAGGCGAACCACGCTGTGCCATGGAGCGATGTCCAGTGATAACTTGCCCGCCGGATCAAACTCTGCGGCAATTACCAGGACAATGCTGTCAGAAATGTGTTGATATTGATGGAATTTGTACTGTGTTTGGCGACCCTCACTATAAAACGTTTGATGGAAAGTTTTATAGTTTTCAAGGATCTTGCAAATATCAACTGGCTTCAGATTGCGTTAATGGCTCGTTTTCGATAAGAATATCAAACGACGCCAGAAACACTTCTCATTCATCATGGACACGAACGGCAACTCTACGTATAGGGCCAACAAAAATAAATATGGGGAAAAGAATGCGAATAAAAGTCAATGGAAATAGAGTTCTATTGCCACATAAAATAGACGGAGTCGCAGAGATAACTCGCAGTAATGGATCCGTTCTATTGAAAGCAGAGATTGGAATCCAAATGCTTTGGGACGGTGACGGTTTTCTGGAAGTGACAGTTTCAAGTGTATATAAAGGAAAATTGTGTGGTTTGTGTGGTAATTTCAATTCCGTAGCTAGAGACGATATGAAAACTCGTGATGGTAGACTACTGAACGATACTTGGAGATTTGGATCTTCTTGGCGAGTTGGCGGGACGCGTGCGTGCACGAGGCGCCAGAAGCGTCTACCTATGAACCCTCCGTATCGACAGTCAAAGTTGCTTAAAGCTCGGCGATTGTGCCGTGGCTTTCAACGGTATGAGGCGTTCACGGAATGCACGACTAAAGTGAATCCTCACAATTATCAAGAGGCTTGCGAGGTAGATGCACGAAGTTGTTCAGGGACACGTTGTCATTGCGCGGCTTATCGAGCATATGCACGCGAATGTTCGCGACTTGGTGCCGAACCTCGCGACTGGGCGAGGACAGCTTGGTGTGAAGGTCCTCCACCGCTGTGGCTGAGCCGTCGTCGCAAGGGCCCTGGACGTCCACCAAGCGTAAAGGAAACAAGCCTACTAGACCCCAGCGTGATACCCAAACCGAACAATAGCCGCTCTCGGCCTCCGCCGCCAATACTTCATTAAAATGTTCGTGGCGTCTACTAGTCAAAAGCCAGTGTGGCGACGTGAGGTAAATATTATATTTATATAACAAATTTATTATGATATAGATGATATAACTTCACATTAAACATTAAATCTTTTTCATAATTAATATGTTTGGATTATACAACAAATTTTGATACATTTTGTTTGTTGATATAGGCAATATCAAAATAGAAAATGTTATATGATCGCTTGCATTGTTGCAGCTGTTACCAAGGTCTTTGATATAATATATGTACCTAATAAATAATTGTAATTAGTAAGAATTCCAGTTAACATGCCCGTTTTGTTTCAGAGTATTATGAATATTTCGCAACTGGACTGTACGTGGGTTGCGTCTGAAAGACACAGCCAGCTTTAAAGGAATGAAGATCTATCTACTTAAACAGTATTCATAAAACTATATGTAGTTAGGTAACAAGAATATTATAACTAAGACCACCTGTATAGCTCACTATTGCCTCGCCCATTCCGACCAGCAACCTCTCGTTCATTCCTCTAGAATCTTATAATCTGATATACCGTATATTAATACTGCTATATTATATAAATTGAATTGCTTTAATCGCTCGATGCGTACAGTAATGTTGTGCATTCTGTTTGCTGGTTGTTAATAATGTGATAGGCAAGCACTATGTTTTCGTTTATAAAATAAATTAGTAATTTATTGCATTGTAATACTAAACGTTTCTGTAAAAATGTGATATAATTAGCTTTGAATATTCAGGCAAGAGAGGGACGTTTGGTAAAACATAGTTCAAATTGAGATCTCATCTGTAGGTAGTTCTTTACGAAATCTTAGATAAATCTAGCTATCCGAAGCCAAGATGCTAAAGAGATTGTGAGAGATATGTATAGATGTACATACATAACGCGTAATGCACTACACTCTATCACTAAGGATTAATAGCTGTTATGTTTTAATCGAAGACTCTTTGTAAAGCTTAGTTGTTAAATACGTTACCAATGAATTTTTAATATTTGACTTTGATGTATGTAAAATAATTATGTAGTGGGAGAAATGCTGTTGTGTGTTGTTAGGAATCCGTCACGATTCGCTCCGTCGACGTGTCACTCACGCACGAATCGCGTCGCGGACTTATGCGTGACATGAAATTTTTTTGTTTCTTGTGAACGTGCTAAGTGCCATCAAAAGGCGGCTAAAATCTACTAAATTGTGATAATGATATCTGTCAATGCCTCATATGTTCTACAATAATAACTTACTTGTACACTACTTTCCTAAATATATATTTATATGTATGTGAATGTCCTTCAAATTATACTCGTAATAATATGATGATATATTCCAGAATATTGTATATAAGGGTGCTTTGTTGTTCGTCTACTAAGCGTTAATGTTTGTTGTCTTGTATACTTATCTATATACTTCACGATTTAGTAACAAGACAAGCTATACATTTTACCGTAATCTTATTTATTTGGTAGATACAAACAGTTGTAAAAAGCCGCGAAACTTAATTCTCTCTTCACTTGTTTTAATCTGATTTTAATTCAACAAGACTCCTTTAAAATAATTATAACGTACTACTTATTTCGTATTATTAAGCAGGGTCTACGTTTTATGTAGGCTTTTAAGTTATTTAAGAGATTTATTTGATATAATTAATTTGATAAGTAAATTTTATGTTCAGCAAATGTGTCTAATTTGTTATTTAACGTATGTACCTACCACGTGAATATTTCAATGAATCTTATTTATTAATTTTATTAATACTAACAATGTAAAAGAGTTGCATTTATATAAGAAAATTGTATTTGTTCAATCCATTGTGGTAGGTGCAAATATGAAAGCCATACAAAATTATGTTTTAATGTATATGTCAAAGAATGTAGTGAAAAATTATATTGTGGTATTTGTATATGTGTCATAAAATTGTATCGTGAGTAAATCTTCTCGTTTGCGTGTATTTTACACATAATGACCCAAGATATAAGTACCTAATAATGTTGTAAATGTTGTTTACTTACTTGGCGATCCTGATTATATGAAAACGATGAACAAAGAGTTACGTAATAAATAATAATTATTATTGAAATGTGTTTTAATTTGACTGCACTAACGTCTGGTTCTAAAATACAAATCCTAAAAGCGGAGTGTTATCTTCAATGGTCCCATTACTTGTGTCTGGCCACCCGCCAAATATCTTAAAGTTTTATGTCATCAAAATTATCTAGGACAATTTGGCGTCCGCTTTAAAAACAGGGGAGTCATTATATTTATCTTGAATAGAAATCTTAAGAAATGAAAATGATATCTCAACATTCTCGAACACGAATATTATTTTAAGAATTAGCCGTTCTTACACCACGTTGCGTTCTAAATCCGTCGCCTGTAGTGGTTTCGTAGATCTTATTCAAACATAGGTAATAGAATAAAAGATTTATTAATAAAGTAGATATAAACATTATACGCAATCACACACATCAATTAAACAAGAACAAAATATTATTTTGTACAATACATACATAATACTTTAAATGATATTGACCAATGAAACATTAGTGATGTTTTTATTTCATCGTAATGAAGTGATCTTGTCCAATGTTCCCAAGACTCGAAAGTTGAAGTACCAAAACGCAGATGCCTTACATTAGATTATATAAATATATAAAAGTGAGTATATATATAGATATTTATTCTCCCGTCATCATCTCCATGAACTCTGAAACAAGCATATTAGATCGGTCAAATATTAAATATTACATTTAGATTATATTTAGGTACATAATAAATATCCAATATAAATCGCTACTGGTATTTAAATTAATGGATGTACATGTTCAATTCTATTTAGAAATGGCTTATATCAACTCGCAGATGAGTCATGTATATAATTTATCTTATATAAGATTGGGTTACTCAGCTAAAATCTTATAAGAAATTGTTATCAATATCTCAATCTCATAATAGCAAAATAAAAGATAGAAAATATATCTCAAACCTACATAACACACCTAATTTCTGTCGTCTTCATAAAATTATCTTTGTGATAAATGCTTTTGATAGATCTGAACAGACTGACATCGAAGTCATGCCATAAGGTGCACTATTTCTTAAAAGAAATCTATCAAATTGCTAGAATTTAGTAGTCTCAGAAGGGCTTGGCTATGAAAATATTTGCCTTCAAACAAAACTACTGTGCGTATCTTTTTAGAGTATTTTTTTGATAACGACAGCATAAATAGCCTTACCATCGAAGTCCACGGTGCCGCTGCCGTCAGTATCGATTTCCTGAATAAGTCCGTCAAGCTCGTCCTCTGTCAGCTGCTCGTCCAACTCGCGCAGGATCTCGCGTAAGCTCGATGTGGGAATGTAACCGTTGCCTGAAACAACACATCTTGTTTATGCTTTCTATATAAATTGGCATTGTCATATTTTTACCCAACCGTGGCTATTATAATTAAATATTACTTCATAGTAAAGTCACTACCGTTTGTTCATAATAAGTCCAGAAGGGAACTATCGAATTCAGTGTTAGTATTTTAATTGTTTCTAAGTAGATCTTAACTTCACTGATAGGAAGTCAATCTTAAATGCCTCCATTAGAGCTTCCTACTATAGGTACCAGTATAAGTATATGTACTAATATATTAGAATGACATTGAATTTCGATAAGATCATCTATATCTGGAAATCGATTAGTAATTCGATTGACATTGGCCTAGAATGCTTTGAAAATTGATTGAGACTACTTGTAACAATTATGATTTTATTGGCCATCTGGCATATCTTGTATATACTTTGTAGTTATAGTAGTTTATTTAATTGTGACAATTGAAAGTAGGTAATAGCTGGAAGCCTCACCTTCCTTGTCGTATAATCTGAAAGCTTCCCTAAGCTCCTTCTGCATGGCTTCCGCGTCCTCCTCAACGATAAACTTGGCAGCTAGCGTCACGAACTCGCCGAACTCCAGACGGCCAGACTCTGGAAATATTATAACTAGTGTTATTTATACTCTCAAGTACACTTGCAAAAATAAATACATAGGTACACACCAGTAGTAAAAACTGCTTTTGCTACGCCAAATAATTTAAATGACGACATCATAGCAAAGCCGAGTAAGTAGATTGTATATTATTAGTCTAGAACGAAAGGACTACAGTACTGCACAAACGCCGCTATGGAAAGAGTATAATTCCAATGATAATACTGTTAAAAGTATATATTTTGTCTATATACAAAAAATATAGGCAGAATTTTCAAATAAGAAAGCAATAAAACTCACTGTCAGCATCGACTTCCTCGATGAGTTCTTCGAGAATTTTCTTATTGAAGGGCTGCCCCATCATCCGAAGGATGTCTGCGACAAAGTCACATGGGATGCTGCCCGAGCGGTTGTGGTCGAAGCCATCGAACGCCTTGCGAAGGACTGGAACAAACAAACCTTGCTATAGCAAATCCACCAAGCGTTACGTAACTGGTACTGGAATCAATTTGTTGCCCAACTGCACCTTCGATGTTTAGCAAATGGTGCGCCATTCTGCAGTTAACTACGTGATAGTTTTGGAAGGTTTAAAGTTACTTTTGGGTTAAAATACGTTTTGGAGACCAGAGAAATGCAGTGTTGCACTGGCAATAAAACTAGTTAAACTGATCGTTCGAGAGAGCGGTTAGCGATGAGATTAGGACATCGGTTCAATGCACTGAGATGTGGTGCGAATAAGTTGTGCAATGCAGCTATTTCGGTGCAGGAGCATGGTGCACCGAGCTGCCGCCGGCGAGGCGACGCGCGCCGCGCAGCGTGGCGCACCGCTCGTATGTAGGACGACAATAAATAACAAAAACAACGCTGATATACGTCTGTACCACGCCGCCTTATCAAATATGATATGAAATTTAATATTTGAGAGCACTTCAGAAGCGTTAAATTATTTTGTGTTTATTATAGTTGCAGGTTTCATTATTGCAAGCCTTTATTCACACAAAATCATAGCTATAACTACTTCTACTTTAAATGAATATTTATTTGGCGAAGAACGGTCCGACAACCAGTGACCATCTGAGTTAATGATTATCTTTTGCGATATCAGCCTCTCTAGATAAGTGGCATAAACGATAGTGGAACCGAATAAAACAGAAAGCAAATGTATGAGATTTGACATAAGTTAACGACTGCATAATTATGTGTTACTACAAATGGTTACATTTTATTCCACTATTAATAAAAAGCTTATCATCAGCGTAAGCATTTATACAGCTAAATTAACTTAAAACTATAATTATGGTAGTTTCGATTCTTGACTATTTTAGTTTGTATGTTTTTTAACTTGGGGACCCAAAATTAATTTCGCATTAGGTTCGCAGAAGGGCCATACTATCACGTGTTAAGTACAATGACAACCTAAAAACTAGGTAATAAAGTTGATATGTTACGAATTTTAAAAAATCTAAGTAAATAAAATCGAAAATGAATCGTTAGAAGAACCATTTGTAACCCTTTTGCAACCAGGTAATGTAGACACAATACATGTTTTATTGTCTTCCAAATAAAAAATAGCAAACTACATTATTAGCGGGTAACATTTATTACAACAATTATTACGACAATATGTTACACCCTCAAGAAGCATTCCTTTTATAAAATCGATCCAAAATATAAGCAAAACTATGTAAGCAGTATATATTTGGTTCCTATGTATAATATTTTCCAACGATATTTCTTACATGACATGTTAATAAAAGTGTTTGAAATAAGTAATTGCCGAACAGTCACATCGCTATGAATCTTTCATGCATTTATGTTTATTTACTATAGCGGTCCAGTTGCAGAAACTATTTACTGTTCTTTACGCAAACGAATTTTAGCACAAGGTTTACGAGTATGACCCTATGCTATATTTAATTCAGAAATCGAACACCCTCCAATAATAAGTACCCCACGATAACTAATAATCATTTCCTATGACTAAACGTCTGCAATAAATTTTTCATCATAATTTTACTTGACTTTTAGGTTGATAGCCGCAATAACGAACGTCGTGTGCGTCATGGAATTTTATATAAATATATCAAATCTTATGTAGCTCACAGGAATAAACTCTTTCAGTCTTTTAATGACTTTCTTGAGTGATAAATTGTGAAGGTAATTTTTTGTTTATACTTTATAATAATGATGTTAAAGCTAAATCTGACACTTCAAAGACTACAGAAGTATTCAGGTATAGTAATTGTGTTTATAAGATTATGTGTTTGACGATTGATAGGGGTCTCATTGGCTAGTAACTAATAATGAGTTTTAACTGAATTTCGGGTACGGTGGCTAATCTTGATGAAGACTAGCGATCTGCGCGGGAGTTATTAAAGTTTATAAGTGTGTGCGCAAACCCTCGCCCTCTTTATTAAATAACACGACCTGTGTTGCGGGGCCTTTTCAAACATACAATTAACGGACACAAAGTACACCCACACTCGAGACAACCATTTATGGATCACAATTTTTTGCTGTGTGGATATCGAACCCACAACACGCCGCGTAATGGTAAATGCCGAGGTTACCACTTAAGCTACTGGACTAACCGTGCAGTCATACCTATTTTTGACCTGACCAGAGCATCGATTCCGAGACTTCGTGATCAGCATTAACACTCAACGACCACTAAACAAACGAAGCAGTAAGTACCTACATAAATGAATACAATGTATAAGTTCCTTTTCCCCGCGGTTTCATCCGCATTAAATCTGGATTTCGTCCCGTGTTATGTTTATCGTTACTGTCATGCTCCTTTTTGGTAGTAACGTAATTATAAATAGCCTATAATATTCCTCAAGAATTGGGCTATCCAATACGAAAAAAAAACTACCAGTTCTCTCAACGCGTGTTCTCTCATCACTAGACCTACTAGGTAGTTATTGATTGGCCATTGATGTCTCGGAGTTGCGGTGAGGTGACGGAGCCGCACTTGCAGTGTGCAGTTGAGTTTTATACTCCACCGTTTTAGACATGGCATAGAAAATGCATTGTACTTATAGCTGTTTTGTACTTTGCTCGTGTAACTGGTTTGTCGCTATGCATGGTTCTGTACGTATTTTATAGATAAATTCGATGTTTGTTTTTCCTTTCACAAATATACTCACAGAGGCAGGTTACGTATAACAAAGAACAGGGAACCAGAAGAGAGAAATGGAAGGAAAGTAGGAAGCTCTGAAGTGGACCATAAGAGCTTATAATAATAATGATAACAAGGAAACAAGTGGCGCGGGTAACTTTACAAACAAACAATTGACGGACGCAAAGTACACCATAAATAAGCATTTGTAGTTTTTTTTTGTCTGGGACGATTTCGATCAGTGATAAATGGTAAGGGAAACACTTAAACCACTGAACTAACCGTGAATTCGGCTGTAAGGCTCGGTTAGGTAAATACAATCATAGCAAAAAAAAGAGAGGGTAGCTGACCTGGGAAAGGACCTCCACTTAATAGAAGACCACAGCCAAATATGTGAAGAGTGATGCCTGTGGCATATCCACAGACCACAAGGACCGTTTACGACCAGTCTGCTCTGGAAAAGTCGTAATCTTATTTGCAATTTTTTTTAGGTATAAAAACGCGCCGCTGCGCTGCGTCGGTGGTGGTGCGTACGACTGGCGCGGTCTTGGGTTTGATTGTGATAAATTGGTCAGGTGGTATTGGTTCTTCGTCGAAAAATATTTACTTTCAGTTCAAAATCTGACCGCTGGCCTGGTATAAGGCAAAAGCCTCGTCTCCTAATGCATGGGATGGGATCTAACATAAATGGCGAAACGTGGGTGTCATACTCGTCATACACGAGATTTAAAAAAATATAAATCTGTTTAATTACGATTTCATGTATTTAAATAATCTCGTTAATCTCACTTAAAAGTAAGCACCTAAATTATCGAGAAAATAGCCGTCCGTTTCAATTATTGAATCAGTATAAAACGCAAACAAAATGAATCATACGTAATGTTCTTTTCAAGTTCTTACAAGACATAATATCCGTTGCGACGCACTAATAAATCTAAATCTGTGGACAGTGGCACATTTCACCGGAATTAGTTTTCTCAATTATTCAGGGTGACGAGGTATTTTGTGACAGGCGCAATTAGAATCAAGGGCAGATGCGACAGTAAAACATTTTATAATCTTCTAATTACCGTTGCATCTTAAAAACAGTTTTTATAACGTTGTTATTTTTTATTATCAGTAGAGATAGCGCAGTTACAACATTGTGCAGCTGTTCCATGATATGTTGGCAACAAAAATAAGTTTTAAAAAACATGATTTTTATTTGTGCCAGTGTTAATTTTAATCGTCAAGACTTCTTGGCAGTTGTCTCAAAGCCCCATGAGTTTTATTACATTTTTTTTCTAGATTTTAGCTGTTTAATAATTATCAACCCACTATACTGAATTGCTATCACCATTATTATTGCAATCTACTACATTTTTGTACAGTTATTTTACTACTCTATTGTTTTTTTCCAATGAACCTAATTTTACGTGTAGGTTTTCTTGTCAATGAAAATACCTACCTACTTCTGAAAGTGATTTTATATTTGTTATCATTTTACACTTTCATGTGCCATTTAATTATATTATATTATGTAACATCTAGACTATTGATACGAGTAACATCCTTTATGTGCAAGAATTATCGGGAATGCGAATTTAATAGTTTTGAACATCTATGTTCTTACTATTGAAAGTTAAAAGCTTTATTATTAAAATAGAAATTATAAAACTTGATTTTGATTTAAAAAATTAATGTCAGTGTACGTATACTGACGTATATAGTAATAGAACCATCACTACTGAAAGACAAAACACTTACCTTTTCTATTTCGGTGGCTTTTTTATTCGGATTTTCATTTACATTTGTATAGAGCTTTGGTTGCGGCATTTTAACTAAGTATCTTGCGGTTGAAACGTTTGTCCAGAGTTTCCTGCCGGTCCTTTCCTTAGGCTTTACCCTTGTAAGTTTAGTCAGCAAATCCGACAATAGGCAAGTTAGCTGACATCTAATTTGGTATTTTTATTCGAACTACCTAAATGCGACCTATATTATGTTTAACTATCATTTAGATTTTTGTTTTTGCCCGCCAGATGTTAAGCAGTTACCGTAGCCTTTGGACGCTTGCAATATCAGAGGTGTGATACTTGCGTGTTGCCGACCCAGATATTTTTTGCACCAGGACTTTAAGATGGAGTATCCCTGGGATAGGAAAACGTGCAAAATGCATAACTAAATGAGCTCTGGAGAACTGTACTCTCACACAGGAACATAACTACACCGCTGTGCATAGTTATTTAGTCATGGTCTTCAGTAAGGTGAAGGTTCTTTCCCAGTCGGGCTTGCTCGCTAGTATGGTGCGTTAGCTCTCTTAATACAGTAAATATAACAAATAAACTTACTCTCTTCTTACTTTACAATATTAGTGTAGTGTAGATAGATACTTATAGTGCAGCCGTAGATGAAATATAGTAGCGATTAGTCCTATAAACGGTTATATCTACAACTACGAATGGTTTAATAGGACAACCATTATTCATAATAACAAATTACATGTAACAATATTTCGAACACTTGGCTTGTAACGCAGCATCCAGCACTGGACTCGAATGATTTACTCCGCTTGGCAAATATCTCTCAACGAACCGTTTTTCTTACAGTTTATTGTGGCCATCCAAACTTCATACAAACTCGAGTAGGCGGCACTCTTACGCACAGAAGGCGTGTTCCAAAATATTTTAAATTAATAACGACATGTTATGAATATTTAATTTCTCTTTTGAAACTTCTATTTATTTATAACCGTCAAAAATTGGTTACAGGAAAAAATATCTGTATTATATTTTACGCAAGCGTTTCCAGCAACTGACATAAATATAAGGTCATTAATATTAACCTAGATCTACTCTATGTTAGTCTGTCAGGAGGTATGACGGTGAATGAAAATTGTTGGCATAATTAATTTTCGCTGCAGTGGATTAGGTTAGACCCGAAGTAGTGAAATATTTTTTAAGTTTACGGCCAATCGCGGGGACCTAGGTTTTTCAGTAGCATTGGGTGCTTTCTTTTGGAGAAATTATGCTATGATTTAACTCTCATTATCCTAGAAATGTTTAACTTATATAAACATTATAATTTGTATTTTTTTATCTCAAACACAATCTCGTTGGTTATTTAAACACTGTCATGTCATATTGTTTATGTTACACTGAATGTAAACAATTATATATTGTTGTATGAAACGCAAGCTGTTGTAAACATTCAAAATAGCACTAACTGTTCACGTATACCAAAATAATTTTATTCGTAATAAACATAAAACCGGTGGCACACATAGCTTTACCATTCAATTAGTCACCGGTCAGATTTAGAAGCGAAATATCGATAATAACTGTGGTACAAGCGAGATATTCTACAGTTCTTGGAAATTTGTTCCACGTTAATGGTTAAACAATGACGATAGCACGTTCTATCTGATTTCCACGGTACATTGGCTGGCTTCCAAGCGTGTTGCCACGCTGCTGCCGCGTCCGCCCGCCCGACCAAACATCCAAGCCGATTTTATGATACGCCCAATAAACACCAGCATTTTGTTGCAATATACAAACTGTTTTATGTCCAAAGCAACCTTTGACAATTTACAAGTAGACTGAATCAAATCAATTTCTTTGTAAAACTTAAATTGTAAATGAAGAGTTTGGCATAAAATTATTTATGCCAAACTCGTCATAATACATCGTATTATTTACAACCTTTTTGGGGAAAAAAGCGCTATGTTGTGTTCTACTATGATATAGTCTCGTAACTCATTTGTTTAAAGTTTACTTCTATTAACTATCGAGTAAAATGTACAATGTCGCGTGAGAAACAACAATATTATGTTATTTAAAGAAATGGTAAGCCTCACAATAGACTTTGTAGATAATCCTTTATAATCTAAGAGTACATTATAACGATTTAACGCGATCTTAAAATTTCCACGAAACATATATTTCGTTTCAGCATTTTTGATTTTACACTCTGGGTTGAAGAAAAATAACTATTTCTTATGATAATATAAACAGTTAGAACACTCGACCGTCTGTGTTTACATAAGAAAACATTTTCATTTCTCTAGACAAGTTATTATCAATGTATTAGAGTCCAGACCGCGATCTTACTTTGTTTTGTTTACGACATCGCTTGGCGTTGGCACTAGAATACTGTTGATTAAAAATATTACGTTGCCCTTGTATTTAACTAAACATATTAATTTACATTTGTATAGAAATAATTTCACATTAAATTAATTTATTGGTGCAATTTTTACTAAACTGTAGCTGGCTGAAAGCAGAAGCAGATGGGGTGTAATAAATTTATGATGTTACAATTAAATAAGTCGTTAATCAAGCTGTTCGCTGTTAGACTGCATCAATGTACTCGTAATTATACGAATAATGAATCGTTTCGTCGCCTTACAATTGCAACCGTGTTAAACATGCTCTCTTTAGCTCTTACACATCTAGCATAAGACGCATTCATAGCTTATTTAAAATAGTTTGTTTATCTTGCATAATACAGTCACAGATGCAGAAAAGCTTACGTTTTTTATTGTAGTAAAAAAACTAATAATGTATGCTATGGTAAGGAAAGATAACGTAACGTATTATAGCATTATGTCTTTTTGCTAATAGGGAAAGTAGGAATGGAGAATTTATAACCATAAAAAAGACAAAAATACTTCTTAAACTATTAGCTACATCTAAGTGTCTAACAAATGTAGCGAACGTCTGGGGCTAGTTTTAAACGAAACCCCGTGTTATTAGGGAGCAAGCTGATAACCACGTACTGGGCAAAATTATAGTACATATATTATGTCGTATTAAGGACTCGGGAATTAAACCCAGAATATCAACACGGCTACAGTCGTACCCAACAGCGGTAGCGTCATCGGAGCAGTTTACGATAAGAAACCGTTGGGTACATTTATTTTGTTAAAATTATAATTAGTACAATCAAAAACAATATAAACTCAGTGTATTCGTGAATATACGAGTATATTAGAAAGAAATGAGGGATTAACGAGTCTAACAGAATACTAAGGAATTTATCTACTACACAGACAAGAGCATGACTTTGGCATTAAAAAAACAAGAGCGACACGTGTAGAAGTTGTGTTTACTGAGGATTAAAATGTAATCCTAATACATTTCTGACAGCATGACTTTTTGATCAAAGTGCTCTTTGATATAAACTATGCCTTTCGTAGGAAAATAAACACAAATTGTTTATTTTTTCCGAAAGGCATAGTTTATTTTAACACGTTGCAAAAGGTAGCTGATGAGGGCTATTTTTGTAAAATTTACCTCATTATATCTTTATTTAGGTACCTAATTAATCTTTCATGTGCAAAATTTAAATAATTAATTTCTCTCGGAGCAAGCGTCCACTTTTATTAACTTCATCCTCTATTGTAGAGTTGGCTCACAGCCAATACTGAGTTTGCGTTTTTCCATCATCTATGTAAACATTATAACATCCACAATTTTGTGTTTTATTAAAAAAAAGCTTTATTTATTCGTGCGTTGGGATTAAAAATATCAAAGCGATAGATTTGTTAAGGTTAATGAACTTACCGGCGATTTGTTCTGGTGGGAGCTCATCGGCCTGTAAAATAAAAATATATATAGATATAACACACGACTAAGTGTTGATCAGGATAGTTTAATTAATTGTAATAATATTGTACACAAATTATAGCTACAATATAATAATGTATCTCTAGCTCTCCCTCTGTATTTTTCATTCGGAACATTTCACTATTTTCGTACGGAGTAAGTATGTAAATAAAAATAATTTCTAGAATTCTAGAAGTTTTCGGCGAAATTTTATTGTAATGCTGTTTTTATGCAGATAAATAGAGTTGATAGATGAAAGTATTCTGCGGGATTGCGTTACTAAAGCATAATAAATTTATTTTATGTGCAATTGAAACAGAAATAGACGCGTTAGTCTTACGTACTTGATACTCTGTTGATTCTGAGCAGACTCGAAATTCTTTAACATTTCGAATTTTAAAATTACAATGTTGTTGTTGGTTGCAGTCAAGAGATACGAAAATAAAATAATGTTATTGCACCAATTGTGTGCGCACATTTGTTAGAAGCGTTATTAAGAATAATTAGTATATGTATCATATAATAACATCATCACCTGTCGTGATAGAGTGATGATGCTAATGACTTAATTAGTCGTATCCTCGAAGTCTGATATAATCACTGTCTACTTTTTGAAATTGTATAAAGTTAATAATACCTAAATACATTTAATTAGTACTATGTAACTAAATTACTGGGTGAAATTATTGTAATCTGACCTAGACTTAAATGTGTAATTAATTAAGAGATTGCGGTTGGCGCGTGCATTCACCAGATTCCTCTTATTGTGTCCAAGACCTAAACTGAATTCATTTATCTGCGTAGGTTTACTAAATATTGTTGCTACATGAAATGGAATAAGAACAATTGTTTTTTTTTAATTATTGCTACAAAAGCATTTATTGCAATTAGTAGGATTTTAAATAAAGTATACGACCCTTGCCCAGTAGTGGGACGTTTATGGGTTGTAGTTTTTATTTATTTTTATTAACAAAGTAAGGTAAGTTACTCTGTCTATGTCTGCTAATATCGAGTATTAAATATTTGGGTAGTAACTTATAAGTATATTCTATGCAAAATATTGTTAAAAAGTAAGAAAAGCGTAAATTAAGTAAAATTCCAAAAAAGCCTAAAGACGATGCCAATTTTTCATCTATAAAAAAGAAATATATGTATAACAGGTATACTGACAGGTGACCGATGTTCTTATGTCATGTTTTTATAATAGGTTTATTTAGCTATTAGAACAAAAAATATTATATTATTTTTAGTTGTCACTACTGCTACCGGTTGTCAATCAACCACAAAATTGTTTGAGCATTCACAACGAACGCGGTGACAGCACCTATTAGCATCCACTCATCAGCTTTCACTGTTTGTTTTCATCTCGTATAACCATTCATATTTCATTTTCAAAACTCGTATCATATACAATGCACAATCTTTTGTTTTATTTGTAAGTTATGTTAATGAAAATTAATGTTATATTCATATTCTGGAGACACCTACCCAGTCTTCAGTATCCAGAACCATGTTTGATGTCACTAGTTAACACTATGAGACGCACAACACGACTGCCCGCTAGCGTGATGTTTCCAGCGTTCAGGGTTATTTCTGCTGCCTCACGGGTTAGGCCGGCCTTTCTGATACTTTCATATATAACGTGAGCCGAATGCGGTGTGCGGGGAGCGCCGGCGGCCCCTTTGGCCCCCGAGTCCTCCCCTGCTTCCTGCGCTGGCGTCGACCAATCGCGTGAGCCTCAAACGGCAGGATGCTAAAGTATTTTTAGTAGAAACGTGGTTATGAAAAACGTAAACAAGCGGTGCGTGCGATGCTGAAGCGTGTAATGTGCTGCCGCCCCCCGTTACCTCGCCGCACGCCCAAACGACCCTGCAATACTGTCATAAATGCGAATAATTAGGTATAATTTTAAAGTTGTTTGTCGTGTGTAGGCAGTTTATTATAATGAAGTAAAGGAAATTGCAGTTTTTCTTTTATCGACTCTGTCGTTAATGATTATCGAAATAAATTTTATGAGTGTGCCTAGTTACATGACTTACTGTCAGTGGCTACGAAATTCTAAGATGTGTGGAAAATTTTCTTACTTTATTTGTGATATTTAGGTACCTACTTTAAATTTCGTCAAATTTAAAGTAGGTAAACGAATAGTCTTAATATGTGTCATCCCGTCGGATGACACATATTAAGACTATTCGTTTAAGTTAAGTAAATTGCTAGTACACGATAAAAAAAACCTGTTTATAATTTTAACGATTGTAATAAAAAACCGACAATACAGTGATCAGTCAGCGAGAGTCATTCAAAAAATACTTTAATTTTTATTGTAACTACTGAAAGTTAAAAAGTTGTTGACTGCATCTGCAGCGTACTGGTAGTTCAATTCCCCGGTCGGGTAGTATTGAGGTTTCTTTGTTAGAAAAATCCTCAGTCTGATACTGAGAATTTTCCAGAGACTTGAATTGTACTCGGTGTATGGCAATGGCTCGCTCCCTATAACATGGTAGCTTTTGAAACGTGGCTGTGATATGCTTCTGCCTGCCTCATAGGATACCACGGGAAAAGAATTTTCCAGGATAAAAAGCCTACAATTCTGCCTAACCCTTTAGGGAATTGTATCGGTCGTACTTTATGTACGAGAACCTACCTATATAATTCAATCTATCAATACGTAGGTAGACACGGCTAGTCTAGCAGCTAAATGGACAAGTGAGTAATCATTACTATATATCGTACATGAATTAATTCGAGCCCACACACTATGACTACAACTGTTCTATTTTATTTATATTGCGGCGTCAATTGTTAGCGATAAAACTGGCTATTAAAATTTGTGCCATAAAAAAAGATTATATTTAAAAAAAAAAACATGCGAGGCAGTCCTTAGGGACTGCCGATAGATGTGAAAACTAAGTAACTTGTGAATTGTATCGTTGCGCTATTAGATTATTATTTTTGAATATGGAAAGCATTTGGTGATGACGCTCCATGATTTTTGTTCATCCAAAAAGTGCTAAAGAAGTTTTCACTTCTTTGATTTTCATAGTTTATCCATGTTTACTCATTTAATCAAGCTTCAACACAGCGGTATTGTTTTGTTTAGGTGTTTTTATGGTCACTTTCCAACTTCATCATCACCACCTTCTTTTTTATACAACTTGGGTGGCAAACAAACATACGGCCCGCTTGATGTTAAGCAGTTACCGTAGCTTATGGACGCCCGCAATACCAGAGGTATCACTTGCGTGTTGCCAACCCATTTTTTTACACCAGGACTTTAAGATGGGAGTAACCCTGGGATAGGAATACGTTTCTTTCAAAACGCATACCTAAATCAGCGCTGGAAACCTGTAATCACACACAGGAACACAACTACACCGCTGTGTGTAGTTATTTGGTCTTCTGTAAGGTGGAGGTCCTTCCCCAGTCGGGGTTGCTCGCTAGTATGGTGCCCTATGTCTCTTACCTAGGAATATAGTTTTTGTCAAGGCATAAACAATTAGCACTAACACGGCGCGACTATCTTGTTTCGTTGCGGAGTTCCTATGTCCACCTTCCAATTGCATCATCAGACCAGCTCGATTATATTGCATTATCACCGAGTTTATGAAGGTATACCAAATTTCAACTCCATCGGACATCGAGAAATGGGACTTCTTAGGTGGCACACACGCATTACGGCCCGCCTGATTATAAGCAATTTCCATAGTCGATAGACGCTTGCAATACAAGAGGTATCACTTGCAAGTTGCTGACCCAAAAATGTTGAGATGAAGGTTTTATGATAGCATCCTGCATTCACACACCCATTCGAACACAATTACACGGCTGAGGTCTTTTGTAATGTGGAGGCCCTTTCCCATTAGGGCTTCCTCCACTTGTATGGTACCCTATATGCTTAGCTTAGCTTGCAAGATTTGATCTAAACAAACAAATAACAAACATACAAGCAAGCTTAATAAAAGCTTGTAGAAATCAAGACGAGAATGAACGGTAACGTCACGATGTCTGTATCTATGTGTATGAAACAGTTTCAGTAGTCGGTAGGTACACACCTGTTCGTGTAACTACTTTGTTTGTTTATGTATGGCGAAAGAAACAAAGTTATTTATGGTTACCAGTATTTCTGTAGGTCTACGAGTGTAAACAATTTTGGTTGATTGGAAATAAAAGATATTTAAATAAAAACATACCACCAAAGCAAATGTGTATGGAATTTAACTACATACCCTTACCTTACAGGCAAAAAAGCGTGGTGTTAGGTATATTTTTATTTATGTACCTATCTTTTATTTCAGATTAACCAAAATTGTTTACACTACGATACGATTACGAATTTACGATAGGTCAGAAATATATCGCTTTTGGTAGCTGAAAAGATCAGTATAATATAATGGTGACGCAAATATATCAAAAAGCTGGAAAGGTCTACATAGCTGGTATAACGTTGATGTGGTATGTATACACCACAAACCTAACCTAAAAGATGTGACATTAGTATTATAGAACATTGATTGCAATGATATCACAATTTTTATAGAGTTGAAATCATAAGTTTTCGCGCCTATCATGCTCTACAGAATTATTCTTAGCTACCAAATATTGTAGTCTTTATCTTGGCACAGAATACCGACAAAGAAATGTTAAAAGTAGTAATTTATTTCCATATTAAATTTAGTATTTTATTGCCTCATTGATCATACTTAGTTATTTTGTGAGTTAAGTAGGTTTTGTAAATTATTACCTTGAACAGAGAACGCAGGCAGGCTTTAGGTAAAACGTTTTAATAATACTGAGTTATTTTTGGTGTACTAATTTTTATATTATGTTACTAAAAACAATTTAAATTTAAAATAAATATAATTGCAGTGCAACAGGCCAGTCTAGATGCTGTTGATTAATTAGGAACTCGGTAGGCTAGCGTCCTCTTGCCACAGACAAAAATTAAATGAATGTCTGTTATAATAATTATGTGTTTTCAATCCAAATCCAAAAAATAATCTGCTTGTCGACAACAGTGCCTTCAACTAGGTCCGATCAAAGAACTATTCAGGTGACCTCTTTATTATTTAACAAAATCATAATCAACCATTCAAGCTTAATTTTTGGTAAAGAAGATTATTACAAAAATACAATCTACTTATTGCGTAAAATTTTCGTTATAAAGAATCATACAAAGTTCTACCTTACTTAGTGTGTAATAATTGTAAAATATTTATGTATCGAGTTATAATACAGTTACGGTAAGATATGGTAAATACACAGTACCAACCTAAAATGTTTTTTTTTATATACTACCAAGGTGGAAAACAAGCATACGGCCCGCCTGATGGTAAGCAGTTACCGTAGCCTATGGACATTTGCAACACCAGGGGTGTAACTCACCATGTTTAATAACAATAAGAAGGTATAAGAATTTTAAAATAGTTTACATATTATAAATCGTTTTAACACTTCAATCAGTCTTTTGCCAGTAAAAAGCAAATTATAGTTGAACGAGAACGATGTTTTCACAATGGTATTTTAGATGAACATGGCTGTAGGCAATATATCAAAACAAAATATAATATATGGGACACATAACACATTTGAAGATGACAATCTATCAACACGTATATGATGCATGTCATTGTGTAAAACTGAAAGGAAAATTGGCACAGAATTAGATCGCAGTTCCCATCAATAACGTCCTTTATACCCTCGAGCATTCACCTGAAGTGCCCTGACTAATTGTCACTAAAAATAAGTTTATAATTTTAAAAAAACGTTCATTTTTACTCTTTAATCTTCTCAATTGTCTTTTTTCGTTGAGTTCCTATGGCTACCTTCCGATTTATTCATCATACCCTGGACACCACCTAAGTGCTCAAACACGTCACCGTGCATCGGCGGGGCTATCATGTTCCGTCGCGAAGTTGCTATGGCCACCTTCTGAATGCATCATCAGATCAGCTCCATGGTATCATATTGTTGCGCATACATTGTAAGTTACATAAAAGCTTGTACTTATTTAAAAAACACTGCAGCACCCACATAAGTACTTTTTTAAAGTACTTATTTAGCAGTGTATATAGCATGACGTAGTACTTGTTTCTTTCATAAATAAATCGTCGTCCCACTACAGACTTATTTTTATTTTGGTACCTGCAATTTCAGATGTTTTTGTTTGGTTTGAATTTTCTTAGTCCATATTTTTTTATAATAGGTATTCTGCGATTCATAAAGACGTGTGTTTTAGTACCTACACTAAAACACACTTTTTTACAGTTGACTGATTGATTCACGATTTTATATTAATTTAAATTTATGTTTTTAGTTTTAGATCAATCCAATAAAATCAATTCAATATAGTATTTTTAAAAAGAAGTCTAGTCTATTTAAGTCCTTTCTTTGTTGATTTCATTGAGATTTTTAAGAGCTTTTAATCTTACACACACTTCAACCTTTCAGAAAACAAAAATAGGTACTCACAGATAAGAAAATTGTTACAACACACAAATATGACCGATGTTTTGAGAATATAATGCTTTGCGAATGTGATATTAAATGGTGTTTTAAGATTATGGCATTTTCGAAACATGATCGTCTAAGAAAGTAATATGTTACGAATAAATTCCGAACATTAAAAAATATTATTTTAAATACCAAAAAAAAATTGGGATTTTGAACAAATATTTTTAAACAAAACATGTGCACTATGTAACATTCAAAATTCTGTTGGCAAACGTTAGAGTGCCAATCCGTCACGGGTTGATTGTTTAACTAAGCACTTACGTGATCAAATATAAGTAGTTACTTATATATACTATATACAATTTATTTTAAATTCTTAAGTCGCTTTAAAAGTTAAAGAGAGATAGGGCACTGTACTTGCGAGAAATTCCGACTGAGGAATGACCTCCAACTTTATGTAGACCACAACTAAATATCTATAAAGTCTGATCATTTCTTTTTAATTTATTTTAAAGCATGTTAAAGTCCAAATAACATAATTTATTAGTAATAGCGTGAATCTATACTAATATTATAAAGAGGTAAAGTTTGTGAGTTTGTACGGTTGTAATCTCTGAATCTACTGAACCGATTTTGAGAATTGTTTTACCTATAAGCCACGTGAGTGTTTTTAGTATTTGTGAGTGTCATAGGCTATTATTTACCCGAAAATGAAAAATATAACCTTCCTTTTGGCTTTTAATAAATCATAGCACTCAGTACTAACCGAACCACACTCATAATTTCATAAGAAGCAAAAATGTTTACCACCCAACGAAGTAGACACAGGTCAGCTAGTACTAAATAATGTTATAAGTATTAATTTATAGCTGGTGGGTGCAAAATAGTAGCTTCATTCAATGGCTTCATATAATGTAATGGGCGGGTGCCAATACAAATGTACTGACCATAAATCAATCTCATTTTTATTAGTACTGGAAATCTCGAGACAGGTTATTTTCAGAAACAGTTATGAAGTTCGCAGTTCGTAAAACAATTTGAAACCAGCGCAACCGTAAGTAAGTCTTCAATGGTTAAAACATTTAGCCGTCAATATAAACAGTTGAATTTATTGCAAATAATTTGTTGTAACCTATGTCTTTAAAACAAGGTTTCTCAAACTTATGACTTTACATACCCCTATTAGATTTAGACATAATCTCCATTTTACAAAATTTTCCAGAAATCCTAAATTTTCTCGGCGATTTACCCAGTTACTTTGACCCATTTTATGAAACATAATCCATAAATTACGAAGAATTAGAATAAAAAATAGTTTCAGTAACATAGAAACGTAATGGCAAACTCCTCAATACAAATCCTGACTAAGGTATCGATAAAACAAATAAGGTAGGTGTTTAAGTCTAAGCTATTCACAAAATTTGAGCTTGGTTTTTTAGCGCAAATTGTATTGATTTTTAGAGAAATTTTGCTCAATTTCAATCATCCTCGTTACTTACACTTGGGAATCTGCTAACCTGCCGCCATTACCTACCGTAGATTTACAAAAAACTTACCATCAGACAGGCCATATGCTTGTTTGCCCCCATGTAGGATAAAAATAAAGCTGGTGTATCCCATATGGTACGCGAACTCAACTTTGAGAAACCCTGCTCTAAATGGAACAAATTGTAAAACGTGACAAGTCGCAAGCAATGACAAATAAATACGTGGGTAGTTTATTTAGAACGATTGTAACGTACGCAGCGAGCTGGCTTGCGTGTATGTTTATTTTCTGACAATGAGACATCCTCATACGACCTCCAAAGCACAGAGGCCAATTTTGTTTCTTTTTTATACCTACTATTTGGTTGCAATACGGCCCTCCTGATGGGAAGCAGTTACATAGCCTATGGATACTTGCAATACTAGATGTTTGCACTTTACATTCCCTTCCTCACTCTCCCAATATCTACTTTTGGTCTTAGGTACCCGAGGGTCCCGAGGATCACAGGTCACAGGAACAAAGCAGTTAAGAAAATGGCTTTCTACATTAATTAATTCAGGGAAAACAGACGTTTGTCTACACTTGTGGCATTATATGTAAGTATGTTAGTAGGTAATTAATGAGTTCGGTAGTGAAGTATAAAAGTTATGCAACTTGGCCAAGGTTAGGCATGGGATGAGTTACAGTGTTTGTTTTTATAGAAGGAGTATCAACAGATGATAAAATACCTTGATAAACCAATTGTTAAAGAACATAATGTTTTAACGCAAGAGAGGTAGGGCACCATACTAGCGAGCAAGCCCGCTGAGGAAGGACCTCCACCTTACAGAAGACCACAGCCAAATAACTACACACAGCGGTGTAGTTGTGTTCCTGTATGTAAGTACGGATCTCCAGAGCTCATTTAGGGATGCGTTTGAAAGAAACGTTTTTCTATTCCAGGGACACTGCATCTTAAAGCCCTAGTGTAAAAAAATGGGTCGGCAACACGAGTGATACCTCTGGTACTGCAAGCGTCCATAGGTTACGGCAAGTGCTTAACATCAGGCGGGCTTTATGCTTGTTTTCCACCCAGTATAAAAAAAACACGGCCATCTTGTTTAAATGAAATTAATTTCGGTTTCATTTAATTCAAATGAAAGATATTGGAAGCCATTATAGACTTTTAATAGTCGCTATAAATTTTCGTGGTATTTTGTTGTCTGCGGGATTGGCAAGATCAACCTGGGCTCGGCACGATCATAAATATACTGTAGTGTACTGTAGAGTAAGCGACTCTCAAATTTAAAAAAACAATTTAGAATTAGACAACTTCCAACACTTGCAGCCTTAAAAATGTGAGAAAACTTAAAAACGTCTCTACCAATTTCAACAAAATAGGCTAATAACTTCAGACGAGAGACTTTGTGCACCTATTATACATAATCTCCGCATCACACTGTTGGTTGACTGGTAGGCGTTAAGTCAGGCAATAAGTCCGCCATTATAGGTACATTCTGTGGATATAAAGTTTAAATAAATAAATAATAAAATATACATATCGTCACTGGAAAGGCAAAATTACTTCTGTCATACAAAGTGGGCATAATTGAGTTATATACATATTCGGAATCAGCGATTTTTTCTGCGTCGATCTGCCTAGGAACCATTGCAATCAGAGCATTTTTGTGGCGTTTAAGTAACCTAAAAAAAGGTGCTGCTTTTTTTTCCTAATTACTGAAGCGACGCGTTTTTTGGCCAATTTTTCACTCATGTCGCTCAAGAAATATTTCCTGAATATTAAATATTAAGTTTGGCGCTTGAGTAAAATTGCCTTTGTGTAGCCTAAAAAAGAATGGCCTTTAAGTAATTTGTGCTTACCTTGAATGTAATAAAAATTCAGCTAAAGAAATTTTAACTGATTACGAAAAAAAAACATTTTAAGTAATTTTAGTTGAAGTTACTTAGTTATCCTATCGCCTCATGAGTCAAAATCCTAGACATGAGGAGTATAAAATATTTCCCTTGAAGTTATTTTGATACACCAACACGACACTAAAATTTATGCTAAAGAAATTTCAACCTACTCAAATTTACTAATAGTATTGTGTTCAGTACTTTTAAAATACAATCGTTGTTTACATTGGTGGCGTTTACGAAAATTTGGCTTACTAAGTTATTGGGTCAAAATTACTGAAGCGCCACTTATCTTGGAAAGTAGTAAAAAAAACGAATTTCAACCACTTCCAGTAAACGCATGCTACAAATAGAATTATTTATAAAGTTATTTCATTGAAATCGGATGATTGTGTAAAAAGATATGATTTTTTTTCTAAAAATAAAAACTTTGATCGGCTTTATCTCGAAACAACCTATTTTCACTTCAGTAATTTTGCCTTTCCAGTGACGATATTATTATGACTGGAAAGGTTTAGTTGGCCTTGGCAGGTTGGTTGACCAGACATGCTTTTAGGAAAGGTCGTCTGGGAAAGAACTTCCACCTAACAGCAGATGACTACACAGAGCGGTGTAGTTGTAGTAGTTCCTTTATTATTATGTGAGTATAGGTTTCCGGACTTTAGTTTGGACTGCATTTCTAACAAAACGTTTTTAACATTCTCAATTCATTCAGGTGACAGCATTTGGCTCTGTGTTGTGGTATTTGTTACTATAGTCTATTTCACGTAGCATGGGTACTGTGACGTTTAACATTTTACGAAGAAGATTTTTTTTTTTTTTTTTTTTTTTTTTTTTTTTTTTTTTTTTTATACTACCAAGGTGACAAACAAGCATACGGCCCGCCTGATGGTAAGCAGTTACCGTAGCCTATGGACGTTTGCAACACCAGGGGTGTCACTCACGCGTTGCCGACCCTTTAAAAACCTTATAACTCCTTTCTTGAAGAACCCCATGCTATAGTCTTTTGGAAAAACCTCGGCAGGGAGCTCATTCCACAGCCTAATCGTACGTGGTAAGAAATTCCTCTGGAATCTTACGGTACGGCAAGTTAGAGGTGCAAGGATGTGAGGATGAACTCCCTGTCGGTGGCGAGAGGTGCGTTGATAAAATGTGGCCGTGGGCATCATCTCGAACAATTCCTCAGAACACAGCCCATTGTACAGGCGGTAGAACACACACAAGGAGGCGAAGTCTCTCCTTAGACTTAGTGGATCAATACCGCCTGTGAGCTTGGGATCGTCAACAATCCTCACAGCGCGTCTTTGGATAGAATCAAAGGGTCCAAGCTGGTATCCAGGTGCTCCCGCCCAAAGGTGGCAGCAGTACTCCATGTGGGGCCGGACTTGCGCTTTGTAGAGCAGCAGTCTTTGGCCCGCGGTGAAGTACCACTTTGCCCTGTTGAGCACACCTAGCTTTCTAGATGCCAGCTTAGCCTTGTCTTCCAAGTGATGTCGGAACTGGACGTCACTAGAGATGTCAACGCCGAGGATCCCAATGCTCTTGGATATTGTAAGGGCTGTGTCTTGGAATTGTGGAGCCATAGCAAATGGGGCTTTCTTAGCGGTGAACGCGCAAACTTGTGTCTTACTGGGGTTAAATTGGACTAAATTTAGTCGTCCCCAATCAGAGACTCTGGAAAGAGTGCTACTGATTTCAGACACAAGTTTTTCGCGACTTTCATCAACAATGGAACGAGGGATATTTGCGCGGCCTGTGTAAAAAGTGTCCCCGGTGCTGTCATCCGCATAACAATGAATGCTGTCGGTAGACAACATATCATTTATATGCAGAAGAAACAACGTCGGAGACAGCACAGAGCCTTGCGGTACGCCAGCATTGATGTCCAGGCGATCCGAGCAACAACCGTCAACGACAGTTTGTATGCTTCTGCTGGACAAAAAGCTGGCAATCCATTCGCATAATCCCTCGGGGAGTCCGTATGATGGCAGCTTCGACAGAAGACTCCGGTGCCAGACCCGATCGAACGCCTTAGCTATATCTAGGCTAACCGCCAACGCCTCACCTTGACTCTCGATGGCTAGAGCCCAGCGGTGCGTGAGATACACCAGAAGATCACCCGTCGAGCGACTGTGGCGAAAGCCGTATTGTCGGTCGCTGATTAACTCGTGATCCTCTAGGTATCCCAAGAGCCGCCGGTTTATAATTCGCTCCATCACCTTCGAGAGTAGGGAGGTTATAGCTATAGGCCTGTAATTCGTTGGGTCTGATCTATCGCCCTTTTTGGGCACCGGATGCACATTGGCGGTCTTCCACGAAGACGGAACTCGCCTTCTGTTGTACGAGAGTCCGAAAAGACGCGTTAATACAGGACATAACTCAGGGGCACACTGCTTTAGCACCACTGCCGGTATGCCGTCTGGCCCACTCGACTTATGAACGTCAAGAGATAGCAACTCCCGCCGGACCTCACGCTGTGTTATGCTGATTTCCGGCATGGCGATACCACACCACGGAATCGTGGGCGGTACGGCTTCTCTGTCGTTCAAAGTCGAGTTAGAGGCAAAGAGAGCACCCAAAAGATCGGCTTTCTCCTTTGCACTATAGGCCAAATTATTGTCCGGCTTCCGTAGTGGGGGCAAGGACGACCGACAAAAGTTTCCCTCGGCAGCCTTCGCAAGCGACCAGAAAGCACGACTCCCAGAGGGATGGCTTGCTAGCCGTTCACCAATTCTGCCGACGAATTCGAATTTGGCCCTGGCAATTACTCTTTTACTGGCCCTCGAGGCAGCATTTAGTTTGCGTTTCACATCAGAGATGTTGGGGTCCTTTTGAACTCGAGCCGCAGTCCAAGCCTTGTAGGCAGCTTGCTTAAGAAGACTAGCTTCTCTACAAGGCCGATTAAACCACGGTCGTTTCTTAACCCCTGTAACTGGCACGACCAGGTTTACAGGGGTTAAGAAACGACCGTGGTTTAATCGGCCTTGTAGAGAAGCTAGTCTTCTTAAGCAAGCTGCCTACAAGGCTTAGATAAAATAAAATCATTGAATCAATCTTTAACCAATAGTCTAATTGAATGATTAAGGGTCTACAGTATTCAATGGATAGGTTTTAATCTAATCATCTTTCATTTTCATTGATATTTATCTTCAAATGTCAAATGTCACAGTACCCATGCTATGTGACATAGACTATACCTAGCAATAAGCTTACAAGACATGCTCAGAACATTTATTGATGATAATATAAGTAGGTATTTAAATTGTCTTAATTGAATTGTAGTGCCACATGTTTACCTACCTTATTACGAGTATGTTTGAATTATAGTATCCACCTATGACTGACCTATGACTGCCTTGGTGGTCCAGTGGTCGCAGTATGCGCCTGCTGTGCACGAGGTTGTGGGTTCGATTCCCACACAGGGACAAAACTTTGTGTGACCCACAAAGAGTTGTTCTGAGTCTGGGTGTAATTTGTGTCCGTTAATTGTATGTTTGTAAAGTCCCCCGCAACACAGAGCTTGTTCTCTAGTGCGGGAGAGTTGTCTTTAAAAAAAAAAAAGATAAAGATATATACGAGTACATATTATTCTTTTATAAGGTTTAATTTTGTACATTTTTATTATATTCGCTGTGCTAAAATGCACCTTCTATGAGAAAGAAAAATAACATAGTTGACAACAGCAAATCTTTAGGGACAAAGGTATATATTATAGGTAAATTTAATGAACATGGTATCTCAAATCATAGGAAGAGCAGTTTAAAAGTAAAAATACAATACAAAACCGAGTAAGAGAAATACCTAAGCTAGTCAGTCAGTCAATAGATAGTTACACCAAAACTTTAGAAAATAGTTTGCAGCGTGAGATATTGAAGATGAATACATTAAATAATTGAAAGAATCTAAGTACCTACATCTGTAAAAAAATTAGCTACTTATCGCTCGCAGAAGAGGAAAGTCGAGGTTGAACGAATGCAAAATCTGATTTTGTTTGTATTTCAAGAAGTATATAAACAAAATTGCATAAAAGTATCTTTCAGGCATCTAGGTAGGTAGATCCTAGTAGTGACTAATAGAAACAATTTTAGAATGTTCTTTGAGTTGTTATGCTGGTCACTGAAATTATTATAGCAGATATTATGCCATATCTTTAATATATTGATTTATTGGCAACAGGGCACTCTGTAAATCGGCCTTTTACTACATAATATATGAGCTGTATCCCTTTTAGTTTTATATATTTGAACTTCGTTTGTAAATCATTTATAATATTTTGTTTACGCCTACGTTTTAATTTTAAGGGGAATTATAATTTAGCAGTTAGATACATGTAAAAGATTAAGGCACAGACGTAAATACGTTGATTAATATCGCTTGGTGGGCTTTTCAGCCCATTGGCATCTGTTTAATGGTATTTATTTATTAAATATAAGCAACTGAAAAATTCTAATACTTTACATTCCTATCGTTATAAAACGCGTAGATAATTATCTTGAATTTCGAAACCAATTAATGTGAATTTATTAGCGCTCCATTGTATTTTTAGTTTTGAATCTTACGAAATGAAAAATAAAGATTGATTAGATAAAACAGTGAGTTACTAAAAATCCCTAATGTACACATCCGCCCACGCGGCCGGTCTCATTTGTTTATAGAATTGTGCACGCCAGTGGATTGTGGAATGATGTTTCAACGTGAAATAATGCTTTCGTCCGAACTTTAGGCCACTTGGTGTTTATTGTGTGTACGCGATTCAGAGTTTTATCTCGTACAGCTGGTTGCCGGATAATCCGAGTATAAATAGCGAATACACAACAGACCATCAACAAACCCAACTAGTATCGGATACCGCTGTTGCTGTCGAATGCTCAGCGCTGAGCTACGGCCCGCTATTTTATGATCGTTCTAAATTATTAAAATTGTTCTATTTTCAGACTCGTTTTTCTTCTTTATTATTAGGTACCTAGCTAGATATATCTGACATAAATTGTTATCAGTTGCACCGATCTCTGAGGTGCCTACTGACTGTGGAACTCGAGTAGGTAGGTACCGTTAATATATCGTCAGTGAAATCAGGGATCATTAAAAAGCTCTTTTGAACTGAAAAGTGGGAAAACATTTATTATAATACCTCCCTACTAAATGGAAAGATTGTGATTTGATGATATTTTTGTAGGCTGCGTTACAACATTTTTGTATTATGTCGACATCTATAAAGTATACATACATCTCACCCATAAACGTCCCACTGCTGGGCACGGGTCTACTATTTTTTTTTTTTTTTTTAAAGACAACTCCCGCACTAGAGAACAAGCTCTGTGTTGCGGGGCCTTTACAAACATACAATTAATGGACACAAATTACACCCAGACTCAGAACAACTCTTTATGGGTCACACAAAGTTTTGTCCCTGTGTGGGAATCGAACCCACAACCTCGTGCACAGCAGGCGCATACTACACCCACTGGACCACCAAGGCAATGTTAAGATTATTAAGAATATTGTTAAACTGTTTACGACTAAACTGCAAGAGCGACGTCACATCGTGTTTCAAGTCACATGATATACAGATTAAAAATGTCGACTTTTATTTTTCATTTATTAAATCAAATAAATCCGTTTTTTTATACTACCAAGGAGGCAAACAAGCATACGGTCCGTCTGATGGTAAGCAGTTACCGTAGCCTATGGACGCTTGCAACACCAGGGGTATCACACTCACATGATATACAGATTAAAAATGTCGACTTTTATTTTTCATTTATTAAATCAAATAAATCCGTTTTTTTATACTACCAAGGAGGCAAACAAGCATACGGTCCGTCTGATGGTAAGCAGTTACCGTAGCCTATGGACGCTTGCAACACCAGGGGTATCACACTCACATGATATACAGATTAAAAATGTCGACTTTTATTTTTCATTTATTAAATCAAATAAATCCGTTTTTTTATACTACCAAGGAGGCAAACAAGCATACGGTCCGCCTGATGGTAAGCAGTTACCGTAGCCTATGGACGCTTGCAACACCAGGGGTATCACACGCGCGTTGCCGACCCTTTAGAAACCTTATAACTCCTTTCTTGAAGAACTCCATGCTATAGTCTTTATATTTATGTTTGTTTCTACATAAATTTTCATTTATATAGGGTTTCATAATTTATTGTTTACTAACGAAAGTTCCCTATTTAGGAGAGCGCACTACGTTGATGGTTAAGTCTGGTTGAGTTAGAACTTGAAATTTTACAGAAATTACTAGCATTGTCCGGATATTCATTATATTTAACTTGATAAATTCAATCTATAAGTTCGATTAAAACTCGTACATTTAAGGAACCCAGCGCGGCCCGGTGCGATGCGTTCTATCATATTGGCCATTGCTTAGCCAGACCAAAATGCAGAGCAAATTGTTAAAATAAATTTATACAATTTTATTTATTGCTTTGAGATATATATTATGTTAATATTATTAATTCAACTTTGGCTCACAGTACATACATTTCATTTAAATTATGCAAATTGCGAAATGGTCAAGCTTAGCAGTTTTTTTTTTGGATTATGGCTCCATCCGTTTTGTTGAACCGATGATTCTGCCAACGTCAAGGTGGAGAGAAAAGGTTAGTAAAGATTATTGGTTGGCCGGTATCTGTAGCTATGGTTTCTGTTGCAGGCTCTAAAAAGGACAACACAAGTATTAGTAAAAATGTTAGTAGACATGTAATTATTTTAAATACAGAAATACACAGATGACAATTTAAAAATTAAATTGAAATTGAAAAGGATGTAAAAAAGATAGAGGTGGGGGGGGGGGGAGGGATAGGAAAGTTAAAGGAGTATAGAATTATATTTTAATTTTGTTAATAGAAATGAATTTATAAAGGATTTTAATAAGAGGAGACTTTACTTATGTTAGTAGATAAGGAAGATTGATAGGGCGAGAGATTTCCTCAGGAAGAAGATCATATAGAGGAATTACCAATCGGGGGCATGAGAAGAACAAATGCTCAAGGTACCCTCTTCGAGACCGCACTCGCAGAGGGAGTGATCCTTAACCCGTATTTTGGCCAGGAATACTGGCGAGCAAACAAAATCCAAGCGAAGGCGGATTATAACAGAGGTAGCCAGTCTGTTGAAATTTTTGTGAGAAAAAACCAGGGTTTGGGGGGGATATAGGGTTGAATAGCATTCTGGTATTCTGCCATAGAGTGTTCTAGGTCTCAGATACACAAGATTTAGCCACTGCGCGTAAATCACGTGGACAACAGTGGTTATATTTTGTAAGACCAGCTTGGATAGCATCTTTAGCACATGTATCAGCAATGTCATTGCCTGTTATACCCGAATGGCCAGGAATCCGTGCTAAAAATACCTCGATTCCAACTGAGTGATACCTATACAGTGATGCCCTCGTTCTTAAACTAATCAGGGAGATGTCTCGTGATATAAATGGATTCTTTAATATGTCATTTAAACAACTGAGAGAGTCCGAGAGGATTAGTGCTTTATTAAGTTTATGTGATTCCACATAGGAAACCGCTTCTAAAAGTACAATAGACTCTCCAGTAAAAACAGAATTCTGAGATGGGCTTTTAAAATTTAAAATAATTTTGTAATTTGGGATCCAAACTGCAGAGCCGACAAAACTCTCGTGTGATAGTTTTGAGGAATCAGTGTATAGGGTCACCCAATCAGGCCATTCATGACTTAGAATGTCATTTAATTTACTATTGGCGTCTATGCAGTGTTTGTCAATACCGAAATTAAGGAAAATTCTTGGTTGGAAGATTAGGGAATTATAATCTACCTCGAAAAGAGGTTTAACATTAGTCTGGAATACAGGGATTGGAAGATTTTTAAATTTATTATAGGAATCAGCTAAAGAAGGAGGTTCCTTATGATTCCAGTATGGAGAAGTAGGTATTAAGTGAGAAAGAGAGTGTAGAATGTGAAGTAATGGATGGGAGCTAATAATTGCACTATATTTGAAAAGAATCTGTCCGCAAGGTATTGACGACGGAGATGAAGAGGAGGGTCCACACACTCCAACTGAAGAGCATTGATAGGAGAACATTTCATAGCAAAGCTTAGCAGTTATTAAACGGAACAATCTTGACAGTACTTAACGCCAACGTCAAGATTGACAGTCGACTGACAGTGACAGCAAACTGCAAACCAAATTCCTAAGTTGACAAAAATGACAAGCAATGGAACTTTAATAATTTTGCATTTCTTTAAATAATTCTTGTAATTGTTATCATAGTTTTCATTAGATTCTCATTTACAAGAATAATATACATTCGTCGGCTGACTGCCATGTGAAAAGAGTATAAGACATTCAAGTTCTCGAAGTGTTTGTTTGGTTCCTTGTTTGTGCCTTTGTAACTTTGTAAATTAATTCATGTTATTACAATTTAAGAATAATATAACTCATAATCAATCATAAAAAAATCAATGGGCGTGTGTTTGAAAAGTGCTTCGTATCTGTTGTAACGGCGAAATATGGAAAGTTACGTAGTTATATCTTTTATTGGTGAAGGGTCTTTCGGACGTGTTTTCAAAGCTAAGCACAAGGAAACAGACGCTGTTGTCGCTTTGAAAGTAATTAGAAAGGTATGTATCAATCTATTATATTATTATATATTTACTAGAAGACGCAGCCTGGGCAGGCCTCCAACAAGGTGGACCGACGACCTGGTACTTAAAGGTCGCGGGCGACCAATGGACAAGGTCAGCTCAAGACCGAGTGATGTGGAAAACCTTAGGGGAAGCCTATGTCCAGCAGTGGACGTCTTATGGCTGATTTGGATGGATTGATGATATTTACTTTGTAAAGCTTCACTTTGAAAAAAAACCCATTTCATGCAAGAAACAAATATTTCAGAAAGGGCGATCAGTGAAAGACTTAAAAAACCTAAGACAAGAATGTGACATACAGCGCCAACTAAAGCATCCAAATGTAATTCGTATGATAGACAGTTTTGACACAGAATCAGAACTGGTTGTGGTGACAGAGTATGCAGAAAAGGAATTACACAGCATACTGGCCAAAGAGGGGTGCTTGAATGAAGATCAAGTAAAGAAAATAACATGGGATCTAGTGTCAGCATTATACTACTTGCATTCTCATAGAGTGCTTCATAGGTGAGTTGATTATTGACTAGTAATGAAAAAAGTACTTGGTCCTTTCAGTTATTACTGCAAATGTGATCTAGTAATGAAAGTGGTCTGTCCAAGTGGTGGCAGCATGACCACACTATACAAAACTTTATGTAATCCTTATGTTTTTGTTGCAAGTGTGAATGTGCTTTAAATCTGTATATAAATGTATGTTTGTGAAGTCCCTTGGAACAAAGGGCTTGTTCCCTAGCTTGAAGTGTTAAGTTTTTTTTTCTGTTATATTTAAAACATATTGTGAATTTTACAGAGATTTGAAGCCACAAAATGTCTTGCTGGACAGTGCTGGGTGTGCCAAACTTTGTGATTTTGGTCTAGCAAGAATTATGACCAATGCAACCCACATTCTCACTTCCATCAAAGGTACACCTTTGTATATGGCACCAGAATTAATTGAAGAAAAGCCATATGACCATCAGGTAACAATAACAAAATTAATAAGTAATTTATTAACTATTAGCGGCATGTCCCGGCTTTGCACCGGTGGAAGTTTATTTAGTTTTTGTAAGGTTTCCTTAATTTTAAAAATGAAATATAGCCTATGGGATCCCTTCTTTTCTCATAATGTTCTTTGTCTTAATATACTTCGGCATAACGATTTTGGCACAATTTGTTTTGGCATAATAATACTTCGGCCTAATTTTTTATGGCATACCTTTTATGTTGGCACAATCATGTTAAAGACTAATTTGTGTTGGTATAAATTAGATTCGCATAACGTTAGTAGGCCTAATGACTATTAGCATGACGTTAGTAGGCCTAATGACTATTAGCATAATAATATTTAAGCATATAATTAATATAGGTAAATAACAAAAATAATTTTTATGCAAATTATTTATTATACATAACATTATGTAACTTAAACGATTTTTCAATCGCGAAATAACTTTTATCTGAAGAATATATTAGTTAACTTCTACCTATTATGAGAATAAATATGGCGGTTATTTCTCAGATAGAAGTTAATTTATTGAAACAGTGGTCCTTAATTATGTATAATTATTTATTTTAGGTGTATATTTTTAGCAATTGCTTGTAAAAATACTAGTTTAGAAGTATACTCATCTTTTTTACTTGGCATAATTTGACTAGGCATACTATGAAGATCATAGAATTTCAATTAGAATAATATAGATTGGGTTACTTTCTTCTTTAAAAATGCGTAGGTTAGGTTAGGTTAGAACTGTGACCTCTTATGCACGAGCCGAGCGAGCGAAGCGAGCGTGCCGCGGCAGCGGCCGGCGAGTGCCAGAAACGAACATGCTCTCATGGGCAAGGATATAAAAACCAAATAATTATCATTAAATCAACTTTTATTTATTACAATTACTAAAAAAAAAACAATTAAATTAATCATCAAAATTACAACTTTGCAATAATACATTTAGTGACACAATAGTTTTACGACACCACCGTCTTCTTAGAAAAATAAAAAATAATTTCTATTCTACCTACAATATCAAGTGCCTACAAATTTCATTAGAGCAATATTGTATAAACGTGTTAGCAGTATTGTATAGTGTCTAATATTCTAGGTGTTAATAATTATTTCAATGTTAATACCTATAAAAATATGTTTTAATGTAATTATGCGTAAATAAATTTATGTTTTAGGATATAATGCTTAAAAAAGTTATGCTATAGAACTTTATGCTTAATATATTTATGCATTAGAAAGTTATGCCTAATCATTGTTATGGTTTGAAAAAATATGCCTAAAACATTATGCGTAAGCTGTTATGCGTAATTATATTATGCGAAAATATAATTATGCCTAACAAAAATATGCTAAGTTATATTAGGTCTTAAAATTTTAGGCAAATGGATAGGGAACCATAGCCTATCCTACTTGATAATATTATATAATAATATATGATATAGCTTTTAATAGGTAAAGATTTATAATAATTCAAATATTCATTACAATAACACAAATCTTTTCTCTATTATATTAGTAGACATTTGCACGAAGACCGACTTAGGGAGCAAAGTGCGGAATACACCCTGCTTAACTAATAAAGCAACTAATGCTTGATGTTAAAAGCAGGGGATTATGCCAAGTGCTTTACGCTTAAAGAGGACTTTCTCAAGCAGTGGACTATTATAGACTGATGATTTTATTTATTTATTTTTATTTATTATAGCCTTCTTTCAGAATGTTTACAATTTTTGCGTTTTATTTGATGTATTTTTATTCACTAAACATTAGTTTATTGTGTCTCCTCCAACACAATCCAGTCTTGTATTTTCTGTGCTAGTCCAGTCCAAGTTTTTCCAATTCATCTTCCCATTGTCTGATTTCCTCTCTTTCTTTTTCCCTCCCTTGGGTACCAGATGATAATGGTAGACTGATGATAATGATCAACTTATGGTTTATAGTGTAATGGTTGAATTGGTTATCTTGCCATTTACAACTGTTTGACATATTTGCGAGTTTGATAAGGACAATTTTTTTGTGATATACAATTGATTGGTTTTGAGTCTTAGCTTTCTTTGCATTTGTGTTTTCAATGTTTGTAAAACTCTCCACAATACAGCGATTATGCCATAGTGCAGTAGCCATTTAATATAATATTATAATTACATTGAAAAATATGTTATAATTTCAGGCAGATTTATGGTCACTAGGATGCATAGTCTATGAATTAATAGCAGGCCAGCCACCTTTTTGTACTATGTCTATATGGCAGCTGGTCAGAATGATACGTCACAAACCCGTGCAGTGGCCCAGCTTTATAAGTACTGATGCCAGATCATTTCTTCAGGTATGTTCCTTTATATTAATAAAACATATTGTACTATAAAATTACCTTTTAAAAAAAATCATCTGATTATTCTTCAAAACTGTAAGAAATTGTTTTAAAGAATCCAGATATGGTCTAATAGTTAAGGTCACCTAGCTGCTAACACCACACAGATGATTAAGGGTTTGATTCGTACACGGCGCAAAACATTGTGTTTTATATAAATATTTTTCGTAAGTCTAGGTGTTATTTGTGTCCGTGAATTATGAATATGTTTGTATTAAGCAGGATTTAAACCCACGACTTTTTATGCATCCTTTTCATGTATAGATTGTGGAAATGGTGTTATACTTATCTTAGTATAAAAATAATCGATAAGACTTTCTACATATTCAAAAGAAGTAAAATTCTTTATTTGAAAATTTCCAGGGTTTACTTCATAAAGATCCCATAAAAAGAATGACTTGGCCAGAGATATTAGAACACCCATTTGTTTCTGGTCATGTGACAATATTGCCTGAAGATGTCCAGAGTGAATCGCCTTTCACAAAACCATTGACTCACAGCCAGCAAGAGGCTAAGCAGCTGCAAAGAGAGAAAATTAGCAGTAATACAAGGTATGCTAAGAATAAATAATATACATCAGTGCCATAGTCATAAGTCAATTGTGATATTTCTATATGTGTATATGTATACTGGCAGACACATTCTACTCTTTTTCACTTTTCCTCTTCGGTTGTACACTTCGCTTACTCTCACATTTATATCCTTTTCCTCTGCCACACTGGTTTGCTGGTAGAAAACTCAATCTTGAGTTAAGCTCGCCTTTGTTATATTGATATGTATTTGTTTTCTATGTTATTTTGTACAATCAGAATTTAAGACACATAAAATAAATTAAAGTACACAATGAGTTTCAAATAAAGATATATTTATCCAACATGCAAACATATCCAGCAGTGGAAAACTGTCTCTGCTCACCCCTCTGGAAATCAGGCGTGAATCTATAGTACGGTCTATGATTAACACTTTGTAGGACAGTTAACACCTATAGACATTATGACAATAAAACATATATTGTTACAACTTGTCTACATGACTGATCGCGAAAGCGTTAATTGATGCAAAGGCTGATAGTTTTAACGGCCATCTCTACATTGAAGTAGTATGTGTCCATCAGTATATATATTTAACTGAGAATGTAACTATTGTGTAGTATACTTTAAAATTTTATATCTAATTCTTCAGAACAATACCTGAGCCTAAACCTGAAACTAAAGAGCATGACTTAGGCAAAGTAAGAGTGATGCAAGCTATGGAATGTGTGCCTATGTCAGACGATGACAGTGTCAGAGCAACTAGCGCTTTTAGTGTTCGAGACAGCCTCAAAACTGATGACGAAGACCAATCGCACCCAATAACTGCAGCTAATGCTAAACTTCTAAGGCATGAATATAATGTTCTGAATAATTCTAATCTCGTTGTGTGCAACTTAGAGAATAATATGGCGCAGCTAATGGCAGCTAACAAAAAACAAGCTGATAGAAACAAAATGGACAAAATTGATGAAGAAAAGCCTACCACTGATAAAGAAAAGTCTACTACTGATAAAGAAAAACTTGTAGATGAAACGAAATCTCTAAATACCAGTGAACTGAATAAACAAGAAATTTTAGAAATAAAACAAAAAGCTAAATCAGTTGATACAGCGTCACAAATCTTAGAAAACCCGAAAAATTCGACGAAATGCAGTAGTGATGTTAGCTCTGGTTTAAGTAAAAGTGTTCCGCCGTCATACAAACAAAAGTTTTTACAATTTTCGCGTGACAAGCTTAGATTTGGCAGTGGAGGGAACAAACTGACAAGAAGCATCAAAAGATCGTTCCATTTTAGTAGAAGTTGGGATAAGAATAAGAATGAAGGTCAACGAAGAACAAGTGAACCTGCTTTAGAAGTGCCAAGTATTATAGATGATAAGGAAAAGTGTTCTAAGGAGGAAAAAGATGAAGATGTTGAAAAATGTGAAGTTATTGAGGAGACATCTGATGATAAAGAAATTGCCGATAATGATAGAATTCTTAAATCTGAAGACAAAAGTGATGGTAAGAGTTCTTACATTAGTTTATCTGCCTTGTTTAGTTAACTGTCATTGCTGATTCATGATTCCCGGGGTGGGTAAAAAATAGGTATCGGGTATATCTGTCAAAAAATCACAATAAAAATAAGGAAAATTTGGAAATTAAAAGTTCTTCCGGAAGAGGTCAGCGGTAAATACTACGTATGACTTCTCTCTGACCGTGTCGGAATACCGTCCCATCGGGCAGAGAGGGGAAAGAATTGCACCCGTGTATGCGACATTTGCACTTTATTATCTCCCGCGTAGATGGATATTCTTCGTCCATATTAGCCGACGTGACCAAAAATCGGTTAGAAGTACAAGTCATAGGCACAGTAGTATTATTAGCCGTTATTGTCAGACAAGTCTCAGTATTAAAGACAAAGTATTATTAGACTTTTATGTTACTCAAAGTCTGGAATTGTGCCCAGTAAATGGCAATAAATTCGCCCTCAATTACATGGACAAAGCTGGTGAAATGTCACTGTAATACGGAATCAAGGATCGAAACACTTTATAGCGGTGTAACTTTAAAACCTACCCATAATTATATGGCCTACTGTTTTTAAGATAGCTGAGAAGGTTTAGGTCTTATTCCACACACAAAGGTCCTTCATTAAAAGCACCATTAGTATAGTATATAGTAAATCATTAGGGTTGTACGTATATCCACAAAGCGAAATTTACAATGATAGTACCAGGCAGGATCGATATCATATCTCATGTTGTGTTACAAGTTTGATACTTTTCTACTCGGCTACCATTTTTGCATCTTACTAACTTAAAAGTTTTACTTTATTTCCAGTTAAAGAGCCATCATCAATAGAATTAGAAGAATGGGAAGCATTTCTCAATTCCAACATCAGTGAAGTTATGGATGGTGATGTGGAATCTCTTACACAACTTAATATGGTATGTTGATTAGTAATAAGTTATACGTCTTATATTTTATAGTTTTGCAATGTACAATAAATTAATCCTAGCCAAATTTAGGGGATTCAGTCAAGCTGGTATTATCCTACTAATAATATAAATGCGAAAGTTTGTTCACGTAAAAACTACTGAACGGATCTGGATGAAATGAGCCGCGGGCAACAGCTAGCATATTTATAAATCTGAAATATTAATTTCAAATACATTATTTTTCTCAGTTCATGACAAAATCTATAGAAACATGTACGAGTATGAGTGGAAAGTTTCTGTAGAAATTAGTGGTTGAAACCGTAATTCATTAAATTTTTAATTGTGTTTTCTTACCTCAGCTACTAATGTGTTTTTGTTGTGCTTTAGCAGTTACATGTAAATATAACTAATAATTTGTTTTATATAGATTTTAAACTCTTTATAAAGGAAAGAAGAAGTGCACTGCTTCTCACCTCCTTATAGAATTTTATTATGCCCCATCTTATAATCATGCGCGCAATTTTCTTAAAAAGGGTTCTTAAGTTTCATTTCACGTATAAATTATTATTAAATTAATAATGATTATTGTGTGACAAGATACAGTTTATTTCATAAGATATTTACATGAATAGTTATTAAAATTAAAGTAACCTAACCTAACCTACTTACAAACAATCAGATATTGTATTTAAAGGTATTAATTAACCTATAAATAAAATATGTGATTGAGATCGCAGTTCTGAGGAAAGGTGCCCAAAAGACTGGCCACATTTCCACGCTGGATTGCAAGGCTAATACGTTGACCCAAGTAAAGGTCAGCGTATTATTGTTAATTTAATAATTATTTCTACGATTGAAATTTATTATGATTGCACTGGCCATGGTCAAAATATAACTCAGTCAAACAATCCTAATCCCAAATGATGTAAGCGTAGTCTCACGAATTCAAATCCGTATTTATGTACGTTACATTTAACGCATTAGTGTGCGTCACTAACACGGTAGACTACAAGGCAATATGTTATAGCTACTATACTTATACTACATTATAGCAGATTGCTAACTTTAGTCGAAATGAGTCATGATATAGTTTTAATTCAGATCAAATGCATTGGTAGACACGTACACTCTACGGTAAATTGTAACGTCTATGACGCACATCCTGTACATTTACATTGCTTGGCTAAGGCAGAATGCTTTTCAAAGAAATGTGTACGTGGTCTTCCTTTGATTTAAGATAATGTTTGTTGGTGTGATTTGATCCATATCACCGCTTCTATCGATTGGTACCATAACATACAGGATGCTATTTGTTTGTATTAATCCCTGCTAAAATATTTTCTGATCAAGGGACTTCAATATTCTATGATTGTAATTTTTCTTAACTTTAAAATGTAAAGTCGTCAAATGAAATACAATCGTTCTCCCGAATGTTATCTTACAGTGGTAGACGTAACCGTAAATATTGTGTTGTCTTGATCATAATGTGAACTAATCACTCAAATTTAAAATAAGTTTATCTTTAAAATAAATATTTTTAAATACAGGTTTTTATAGCGTATTTATGTAATTTATGGGTGATTATTGTTTATGCATTACATTTTCTTAATAGAGCTTTAACACGACGCGGCCATTTTGGTTCGTTAAAAAGTTCTTATAACATTATCATCACACACTAAACTCCACCTAGAAATATATTAGCCGTCAAGATTGTTTCGTTGAAGAGTTGTCATGATCATCTTCCGACTTCATTATTACGTCCTGAACATCCATCTAGGAAGATAGTACTTGTTAAGATAAATCCAAAAAACCCAAACATGACGCGGCAATTTCAGCTCTATCAAACAACGGGAAGTGCTTCAAACCTAGCTTAGAAAATTTGACCTAAACAAGCAAGCTAAATAAAAGCTCGAAAAATCGATCTAGTTGATATATCCACAATCAATAAATGGTTTCAGGTGAGCATGGTGATAGGCGTAGTAGGCAGCGCAGCGAGGGCGCGCGGCGGCGGGCGCGTGTGCGGCGCCGTGGCGGCGCTGCTGGCGCTGCCGGCGCTTGCGCACGCTCTGCCCAGGCACACGCTACTCAACATACAAGATGTACGTTGTGTTATGTGTAGTTACATGTGATAGGCGTAGTAGTAGTACAGGGTGGGCCAAAAATTTTTGCAAATAGCACCACTAGTTTTTTTTTAAACCCGTTCGAGGGATAAGCCCGCGGGTGGCGGGAATCTATGCGTCACTTCAGGCATTTTTAGTCAGGCGCGGTTCACGGGACAAAAGCGTGCTTTTTGTGTAAATCAATTTTACAAAAACAATTATTCCTACGTTACTGTATGACGCCTCTTTAGAATTGAATACGGATTACGCCGTGTAAGTGAGTGTCCAAGTGATAATTTGATCAAAGCTTGGGTCGAGAAGTTCGAGCAAACGGGATCGACAACAAATATTAAACAAACAGGGCGCCCACGTTCAAGAAGAAGCGATGAAAACATTCGAGAGGTTGAAATATCCGTACGGAACGATCCAGAATTATTTACGCGTAACCGTTTGGCGGCTCTGGCAATACCAAGAACTAGTTTACGGCGGATTTTGCAGCTGGACCTCAAACTGTATATAAGCTTCAAATTGTGCAGGAGATGAAACCAAATGATTACATTCAACGTAAGTTATTGGCTAACATTATGCTGGAGCGATTCTCTAGCCTTGAGAATGCATTGTTTACGGACGAGTCCCATTTTTACAGTCGATATTGGAGCAGGGACAACCCTCGCCTTAAACACCAAAAGCCACTTCATTCACCTAAAACGACAGTAGGCATAATTGGTCCGTATTTCTTTGAAAATAATCAAGGAATTAATGTAACTGTGAATTCAGTAGAATACGTCAAGATGTTGCAAGACCTTTTGACGCCGCAGTTGCATGAATTTCAAGGGTACAACAGCAGGACCTGCAACAAGATGGAGCAACATGCCATACGTCAAATGTGAGTTTACCGGTAGTCAAAGAAATGTTTCCGAACAAATTGATTTCTCGCAGAGGTGATATCCCATGGCCTCCGAGAAGACCGGACCTTACACCATGCGATTTTTTCTCGTGGGGTACCTGAAAAGTCGAGTGAACCTTTATAAACTGACGACAATATGTGTTTAAAGAACTTTATTATTATAATCTCAAAAGAACAAATACATAGTTCACTTAATGAGTTTACAATACTAGAAAAACAAATAACAATAGGTACCAGTAGTTCGAAGCAGTGAATGAATATAATAATATTATCAATGACTCAAAAAAGTTTATTTTCGTGTTTACTTTATATATATATATA